>BSBK01001236.1:0-1305000 GCA_027943335.1 Chamaecyparis obtusa
CACACTTATTTATTCTTTGAACGCCTCTGCACTTTCACACCAGTACCTATATTCCATGTACATGTTAAAATTCCTTCTATATGACCAACAACCATTCATAACCCTAAAAACATTTATTATTTAATTGCAAAACATTAGCTTTCCTCACCCACTGATCCAGATAAACCCAACACTGAAAAAAACATTAACAAAAGGGCTGAGCAAAGCTTGTCCATAAAAAACCTAGGTGCCTAAAAAACCTTGAGGGTCATTCATGTCTTCGAATGACTAAATCACATCAAAGACATCGCACTCAGTACCGCACCCTAGATTAGCATAAAAGTGCACTAATTTGCAGAGGTCACAAAGGTATCACATTATAATATCCGCAAGGACTTTGAGGGCAGACTCTTGGCAGAACTGATACCCTTCACTCTCCTATATCCACCCCATTGGAATGCACACAATTGCTCACCCAAACGCATCGAGTCGACTTCCATTGATTTTTTTTTATCATTCTTTGCTTTGTTTGTTTCTACTGCTGCTAATTCACCATTGATCATGTTAGAGTTGTTCAGTTTTTAACATAGTAGTCTCAGTAGTGATTTTTTCATCACAAGGATAAAAACTAAAAGAAAGAGAACTGAAAAGAATGGCTTGGCCCTCCAAATAAAAATGCAGAACAATTATCTTTGCACAAGTTTTATTAATTTAAAATCTCATAGTTAATCGTTCATATCAAGGGAAATGAGGGGACGTTAGAAAATAGTTAGGAATAATATATCTATATATTGTAGAAAATAATTATAATTATTTTTATTAATGTTGGGTTTCTAAAATTCTTGTTTAGAGATATAGAGGGAGAGAGGAGAGATAATGTGATAGCAATGGGGAGAGAGAGAGAGAGAGGGGGGGATATGGAGAGAGATGAGGGGAGAGTTAGGAAGAGAGAGACTTAGTTGACCTTTTACACCTATACGATATACTCATTGCACACTAAAATGCGATCGTTAGTTTATATATACTAGTTAATTTTTTTTCCACATGAACCTTAAGAAACTTTTCATTTAAAAAACCAAAAAAAAATTAAATCATCACCACAACATATCATGAATTGTTTTGCAAAATATCAATCTTTCAGCGGTAGATCAAAGAAATCATGACGATAACTCGCTTCTCCTTCACAAATAAATAAATCCCACGACACTATTTTTGTAAGGCCATAAGGCCAAGGCCAAGGCAGATAAACCCTTACTGTCAGGGTTTCACGGTATCACCTGCACTGATAAAAGGTAATCCATGCTCTGCTTTTTTGCAGCTTTGTCAAATAATTATCAAACTGTATTGTTTCTTGAATAAAAATTAAAAAATTATGGCAATATATTTAGATGAATTATCATCTGAAGCTAATGATTTTTTGGTTACTTTTTGTTTTTCCATTTCAGAAGTAATGGCCAGTGCCGTGTGTTCAAAATTATTTCTTCTTCCAGCTCAAACATTTCAACCCAAATCAGGTAGCCTTTTCTCCAATGCTGAAGCTAAATTATATACAAAAGAGTACTTTTAAAATCTAACCCAAAACAGATACCGAGGGTAAAGATTGATATCAAGTATCATGTAATGGCAATTATGTGACATGGGTTCATCTGTTTCTTAATTGTTTTCTTTACAATTGATATCAAGGTTCATATTTGGCAATTTTGTGACATGGGGTCATAGTTATTCTTTTGTTTTAACTATCATTCAATTTCTTGTTTTCTAGTAGATCAAAAAATTTGTTCGTAATAGGGAAAAAATTCCGTTCCTTTCGAACGCCTGATTAGAAACTATTCCTGTTGGATACCACCTCCTGTATGCCTAACATATGAAAATATGAAAGAAATTATACAATTTAATATAGAATAATAATAAATAGGATGAAATCTGGCCGAATTCGGATATTACTCAAGGCACAATTGCAATAGGTTGTGTTTATCTGGGATGATAGGTTGTAACTTGTCATGGTGAGCTAGTCCAATTAGTTATCTAGTAGTAAATTGGGATTCACTGCCGGTCACCTCTACTTGTGTTCCCATTGACTGTTTTTTTCGGACATGCTTTAATTTCTTTCTTTTTCTTGTGTATAAAAATCCACCACCTGGAGAGGCTAGTTATCCCTTTGTTGAGTGTACGATGCTCACTCTATTTTTCAGTCGATCACTAACTGCCTCTGATGCTTACTCTGTTATAGAATAAGCACTAGGATGCTGTATATTGGAGTCTCATCATAGTAGTGAGACTCCAAATTGGCTCCGATTTTCTGGGTATTGCATAATCTGGCAAATTAATAACTGTAATATTGTTATCAGGATTCAACTGTGTAGTTTTTTTGAGTCAAACTCATTGACTCATATTTCATGAGTAAGCATCCACATGGGTCAATGAGTTTGACTCAAAAAACTACACAGTTGAATCCTGGTAGCAATATCACAATTTGACTTGCTGTAGAAAATATCTCCTACTTATCAAATTAATAACTGTAAATATTGAATAGTAACTGTCTGGATTGTCATTGATCTTTGAAAAAGCAGCAGTTGAAAAATGAGCATGGAAATAAAATCAAGGCCAGGCACACGTGAAAGGCATTTGTTTCAGGAATCAGTATTTTCAGTGTTAAATGTTGTTTTCACGGTTTTAACTTTTAATTATTGAGTTTTACACTTTTTAAACTAAAACAAATGGGGACTCAAACATGGCCGTTGACTATGTGCTTCTATAATATGTATGTTCTAGATTGCGGGCTGATTTTGCTGAAAAAAAAATTCCTTTCCAGCGTTTGTCATTGCTTGAACATTCTTAATTGCTGAGAAGCTACCATGAGTCAGAATGAAGGATTTTGATAAGACAAGGAAGAAAACTGTTTTGTCTGAAGTGATTTGGTCTGTTTCTCAAATTTTTTATGCTTAATTGAACAAGGGTCAAGGCTCAGTCCAGTCTACTGGTGCTCTTAAAGAAGATTTAAAGAATATGAGGAGTCTGTTGAGTTGAGGCTTCTGCCTGTTCAACTTGTGTCTCTGCGACTCTGGCAGGGGGTCGTAAAGTCTCATTGCTGTGGTTATAATACTCTTTCAAAGTGACCAAGAATTCTAAAAATAACTTTAAAAGTAAATGAGCACAAGCAGCGCTTTGACAAGTTATTTTTGAATTTCAAACTAAGTTTCAAACTGACTTGAAAATCAATGTTATAATTATTAGTTTAAGTTTTGAGAAGCAAATAGTTAACCCTTTATCTAATTTTTGCCATGTGATGAGTCAACTCGCATTTTCAGCTTTCACACCATTACACTTGATTCCTCGGACTATACCCTATGCCAAGTCAGTAACCATTGATGATTATTGCTAGGTATTGATCGGTCCATTGATTTTGCTTCTGCATTCTTGCTGTTGCAGTCTTCTCATTTGAGCTAACATTTTTTGAGACAAAGTTAGATTCCTAAGGAGCACTTTAGCAACCATGGGTGAATATTGCTAGATATTGAATATCCTGTCACTTTTGCTTCTGATTATTGCTGCTGTGATCTTCTCATTTGAGCTAGCTACTCTTTGGACAAAGTTTGATTTTTGTGGAGCTCCTTAGCAAACATTTCTTATGGATGACTCTTAGGAAGCATTGATTTCTTTAAAGCTTATCTTTAGCCTTGGACAACCTAGAAACTCAGTTTTTGAGACTGTCTTCTTGGTTATTTGAAATCAATAAAATCATCAGAACCTCGAGGAAATTGATATGCTTATGCAAGATAGTATTATGATTGCATATATATTCGATTTTGAGTTGGTCAGATCTAGGGATCGGGGATATATCAATGTCTTTTTATTGTGCGTAATGGAGTCTCACTTTGGAGGTTTGTTAAGAGCGCACAGGAAATGTTAAGAGGGGGAGGGGGGAAAATCAGTATTTCAGATCTTTTAAACTTTTAAATGCATGAAACCACATAAACATCAAGAGAGCAACCATCAAGAAATGCAAACATCAAATTTCTCATGGAAAACCCTTTCGGGTAAAAAGCCATGGCACACAATAGCTTTCATTGACAAAATGGGCACCAACCTAGATTACATAAGTGAGCACCAACTCTCCTCAAGCACCAACTCCGAATAGCTGATGCACCAACTCCAGTCAGCTGAGGCACCAACCTCAAATGAGCACCAACTTAAAATCACTGAATCTAAAACAACTCCTTTCACCATACACTCTGCATCACACTCTCTCAATAACATTCCATACCCAAATAATATGCTAGCCTTAAATGATATGTTCAACTACAGTAATATGCTCGACTCAATAAAACATCCTCTTCTCACAATATGTCTGTGTTTCATCCTTTTCTCAGAAACACTGCAAGTCTGAATAGAAAACACACTGCCCAGAATGGCAATAGTTATGAAGTAAGTTGCCGGTTCAGATTCGGGTTTGAGATTCGTTCAAAATTTCTTTGGGTTGGGTTTGGATTCATTTTGGGTTCATTTGTACAAGAATATATATATATACAGCAAATAAGTTCATGCACATTATGCTAATGTTAAAGCAACATAGCAAAATACACCACCATATATATTAATGTTTTAGCACAAATGACATATAAAACAACCTTTTTGGTCTTTTTAGCGGTCGCTTTTAGGGTTGGAGAGTCGAATAGACCTAATTTGGCAAAAAAAGCTTTTTGAAAAAGTCAACAAAAGGTTTTTTTTGGACCAAATTCACTCAAAATTCTGCGAAATTCTGTCCGGGTTCTGTCACTGGAAACCAAAGTCGCCCAAAATTCCTCTAAATTCTGCCCGGTGTTTGTGAGAATCCCAGTGAATTTCGGTCTCTGTGGCAGACTTTGGACCGAATCTGATAAGGACCAGACTTTTGAGCGACTCGAACCAAGAATCCCAGGTCCAGGAGTGTAACGTAGGTAATGAACACAGCTTACCATGAAATCAACATTGACTCTCCATTTTCAAAACCAAACAAACACAAGACCGCAGCTGTATTTTTTTTTCTTTCAGAAAACAAGAATGATGCAAGCAGCTTGACACATCCTCACTCCTTAATAAATCTTCAACTTTGTCACAAAAAATGCCCTTCTTCATATGCATCAAACCTTTTTAATTTTCAACGTTTCTCAGCCCAGTCATTAATAATGGTCATTGTACGAATCTGTTAAACAAAACAGCTCTATGCAATACATCCCGAGTCCTTTTCTTAGCATTTAAAACTCTTTTTAAATCTGTAGCTCAATGAATTAAGAGCTGGAACCTCTGTTTTTCTGCAATAATAAATTCTTTGGCAAAGACTGCCAATATCTCGAATGATGCCATCCTGAGATGAATGAAGACTGTCAAACCACATAAAAAGAGTCGACCTGTTTCTTTAATGCCTTCATCCCTTAGCATTAAAAATATTTTCTACTAATGAAGATTCTACCCAATAATTAAAAGAACATTTATTGCCCCATGCTTGCATGAAAACGGCTCCATCAATAAAAGCTTAGCTGAAGAGGAATCTCACGACACTGCCCAAAAAAATCTTCAACAACGTATATATTCACAACACTCAAAAAACATGCATGGCCTTATTCACACACCCAGCATATTTGACTTAGCCACATAATTAGAATCAAAGAGACTGATCCTTAGAATATTTAAATGCTGACATGTCATATGACCTGACTAAGTAGCTGAAGAAGACAAGCAGACAGCCAGGTTGCTGAACCAGACAACCAACCAGCTTAACTAGGCAACCAAGCAGTTCAAGCACACAACCAAGAAGCTCAAGCACACAACCAAGTAGCTCAACTAAGCAACAAAGTAGCTCAAGCACACAATCAAGTAGTTCAAGGAGGAAGGTCAGTCCAATTCTCTATTACTTAGATTAATCTTCTGAAATTTATATGACCTCGATCACCCTTTGACATCAATGACAACATATTCAACAGTTTGTACAACAAGATGGTGCCCCACAAGTCAGAGCCTGACATTTTGGAAGGCTTGTACAATCACCTGAATTGACTGCAACCAATCGCTTATTGCCGGTAAATACACCTTGATAAAATGCTTCAAACAATTAGTAGTCAAATCTCTGCATGGCATTAGAGAGGGTAAAGCAGGCTCTTCATATGTGTGTTGAATATATAATCAATGCTTAGATTTGGACAAATTTGCTTTATTCAATTGTGGAAATGCACCCAGATGCACAGCAGATTTACTTAAATATATAATAGGATGTTTTTGTATTCTTTTGCAGAATATGGAGTTGCTTGTGAATTTTATTCATCTGCCAGGGATCAAATTATTCCAATTCTTTATTAACAGACTTTGTTTTTTTCCAAGAAATGTCAAGGACAAGCAAAGATTACGATAACCTCTATTTATAGTGTGCTGTAGGACACCTTGGCTGAAGGGGAGAAAATTTCATTATGCATTCACTATTGTGACTTGTCATAAATTATTCTAATGGGTAAGATGTCCTTTAAAATAAATTATGAAATCTGGGTTCTAGCATTTCTTTTGAAACAGGGATAAATAGGGATGGGGGGGGGGGGGGGGGGGAGGGAGAGGGTTGGGACAGTGCTAGAGAGACCTGGTGAATTTCAAAGAATGGCATAGGGATAGCAGGGGTTGTCACATATGGCATCCTCTCAAAAAAGTTGCAAAACAATATGGACACAATAAGTAATTACACATAAAATGATGATTATGATTATTCACAAACAATTATGTCATGTTTGACACGTTGTGTGTTGAAAATGAACCAGAATATAGCAGAATGAAAGAGAGCTCAAAGCAAAACTGAATAAAACAGATAACACAAACTTTTACCCTGGGAAAAACCCTCCTCACCGAGGGAAACAACCCAGCCCACAAAAATCGTATGAACTTTATTGAAATTCAATACAAATTACAATAACTTGCTTTTGATTGTCTTCTCAGCTTTGACAGTCAAATAGATTACTAATATCTTGCACACGAAAAGCCTCAATGATCATGTGATGATCATAAACAATAATACAAAACAACTGAAATAAATTGCATTACATGAATGAGATGATCGCATGTGATATAGCTCACTCACAGAGCGTATATGAGAATGTCTGCAGATATATTGATGCACGGGCTGTGGTCACACCTACTTGGAGTCTCTTTGCAGAGAGAAAACCAAATACTGAAAACTGATATGCAATACCTCTTGCTTTTCCTTTGATCGCTCACAGAATGAAAAACAGGACTTGCAGATGATAATACTTCGCAAGAATGAATACTCACAATAATATGGTGCGCCAAGGGAGGTGACGCTTCACCTTACTTGGCGTGCCACCAAGTAAGGTGAAGTGCCATCACCTTGGACATTACAAATGAGGAGATGTCGATGATACAAAACGGGCATCATTAATAATACCAAATGCCAATAAAGATGTTACTAACAATAAGTCCGGCCATCCAAAAGTTTATAAAACAAATATGGAACCGTTAATAATCAATCAGTTCAAACCGACAGTAAAATAAATGATGATGCTATATGTAAAGGAAACACGGCCTATGGAGAACGTATGACCGTCGTTGATGGTTAAGCACATGCTTAATCACCAACGAAAATGGGGCAATGTACATGAGTGTCAACAATAGGCACAGATATGCGGACGGGCATCAGCAATATAGTTCACCAAAAATAGATGAAGAAGGCAACAGTAAGAATTGCAGTTGAAGTCTCTGTCGCAGCTACTCAACTTCAACACTCCCTCTTAGCAAGAGAGAGACTTTTAGAGAAATTCACCTAGACAAATGCACTCAGCTGCAAGATAGTCAATGTCAATAAATAATCTCAATATATTTCAAATTTTAGTTATTTCCATACAATAGAATTCACCATAGCTAATCCTAGAGGGTGAAAATAGAAAATAGCAATAACATTCACCATAGCTTCTCCTAGAGGGTGAATACAAAACACATAAAATGTAATCAACAAAAGTTATTCATCATAGCTACTAATAGAGGATGAATTTAGAATCACAAAAATGGGTCATATCACACACATGACGTCCACCATGGCTGCTCCCAGAGGGTTAATCAAGGGCTTTCACCTCAAACTTATCCCAGAGAAGAATGCATTATCACTTTGCCTATTCGCAGAGGGTGATTCCACCACACCTACTCACAGAGGGTGGATCAAGGGCTTACACCTCAAACTTCTCCTAGAGTGCTTAACCACCTTGCCTACTCACAGAGGGTGGAACAAGGGCTTTCACCTCAAACTTCTCCTAGAGAAGAATGCATATAAGCAAGGGAACACTTAGGTTGAGACACTTCCTCAGCAAGAGCATCATTCTCCACTAAGCCAAGCTTTTCTCGAAAATAGCAAACTTCACTCTTGGAAGTGGTTTGGTGAGAATGTCCGTAGTCTGCTCCTTTGTAGAGATATATTTTAGTCCAACTGCATTTCTTTGAACCATATCTCTCAAGTAATGAAATTTGATCTCCACGTGTTTGGACCTATCATGAAAAACTGGATTAACCGAAAACTTTACACAGCTTTGGTTATCACACATAATCACTGTAGATTTGAGAGGCTGCCCAAACAACCCTGCAAGTAATTTACGAAGCCATACAACTTCTTTTGCAGCCATACAGGCTGCAACATACTCTGCTTCAGCTGTACTTTGAGCCACACAAGATTGTTTCCTGATGCACCAGGAAACCATGGCAGAACCAAGGCTGAAACAACTACTTGAGGTGCTCTTTCTATCAGATACACAACCTGCCCAATCTGAATCAGAGAACCCCTGTAACTTTAGCTCAATGCAAGAAGAGTATTTTAACCCATATCTAATTGTACCACGAACATATCTCAATATATGTTTGCCTGCCACAAGATGGATTTGCCTTGGTTCACACATGAACTGACTTAGTGTATTAACTGCATAACATATATCAGGTCTTTTGTTAACCAAGTACATTAAAGAACCAATTAGTTGCCTACACATAGTAGGATCAACCAAATCTGAATTAGCTGAATCATCATGAAACTTTTTTAGATTTACTTCCATGGGAGTCACCATGGATTTGCAATCTATCATGCCAAATCTCTTTAAAATATCAATAGCATACCTTCCTTGACTCAAAATGATTTCACTTGAAATTTGCCATACCTCAAGGCCAAGAAAATAATGCAGCATACCAAGGTCTTTCATTTCAAACTCTGAAGTGCTTGCATGTGATGATGAGATCATCATTCCTTGTGAGACATAAATCATCTACATACAAGACTAAGATCAAAATTTTATCATTATGAACCTTCAAGTATAAATTAGGATCAGCATCATTCTTTTAAAAGTCTAAAGCTCAAAAGATACTCATCAATTCTCTCATACCAAGCACGTGAAGGTTGATTGAGTTCATGTAATGCTTTTTTTTGCCTACACACATGAGACTCTTTGTTATGGATGATGAATCCTTTTGGCTGCTTTAAATAAACTTCCTTTTCAATGACTCCATTTAAGAATGTTGTTTTCACATCCATTTGATGAAGTTTCCAGCCCCTTACTGCAACAATGGCTATAATGGTTTTGATGGAGGTGTAGTGAGCCACCGGTGCAAAAGTTTCATCATAGTCTATGCCTTCCTTTTGGGAAAAGCCTCTAGCTACAAATCTGGCCTTGTACTTATCTATACTTCCATCAACTGTATATTTAATCTTGAATAACCATTTAGATGAAACAACTGACTTACCTTTTGGTCTAGGGACAATGTCCCATACATCATTTTTCATGATGGATTGATATTCTTCCATCATGGCATCTTTCCACACTTGATGTTTTGAAGCTTCCTCAACATTAGGAGGTTCGAAAGCAATTATGTGACTCATTAATGCAACGTAACCAGCAAACTTATGAGACCGTTTGCTTTCTCTAAAGGTGTCTCGAGGGGCTGCAAAAGGTTCAACTTCTTCCACAATGTTCCTAGCCCATAATGGTCTTTTCTTATTGGATAAAGAAGAGCTGGGACTTGAAGTAACAACTGGATCAGGTTGAGTAGTAGGATCTTTTGAATCTTCATTCTCCCTCCGAATCTTTGAAGGAGGATCTGGATCAGCTATGACAAGATCTTCTTCATCATTTACAATGTTAGATTCTTTGAGGGACTTGCAAGTTATATCTTCATAAAAAATGACATCCCTACTGATTTCAATTTGCTTTTGACAAGGCACATAAATTCTGAAAGTTTTAGAAGAATCACTATATCCAACAAAAATCCCTTTCTTACCTGAAGGCTCTAACTTTGATCTTTTCTCTTTTGGAATATGGATGAAGATTGGGCATCCAAAAATTTTGAAGTAACTAATGTCTAGTTTTGATCCTGAGAAGGCTTCTTTAGGAGACATGTTGCCAAGAATCTGATGAGGGCTGCGATTTTGAATGTGGACTGTTGTTCTGCACGCTTCAGCCCATAGGAAGGTAGGAAGGCTTTGGTCATGGATCATAGCTTTTGCTGCTCAACAACAATCCTATTCTTTCTTTCAGCGACATCATTTTGTTGAGGATTATAGGGAACGCATAGCTCCCTCTTAATCCCAACTTCAACACAAAAGTTATGAAAAATCCCGGACACAAATTCTCTACCATTATCAGATCTCAAGATCTTAATCCTTTTGTCAGAAAGATTTTCAGCCAAGGCTTTGAATGCTTTAAAACGGGACAACACTTCATCTGATTCCTTAGACTTAAGAAAGTAGATCCAACACTTATAAGAGAAGTCATCAATAAAAGTAATATAATACTAGTAACCACTAAGAGAAGCAACAAACATGGGGCCACATAAATCTGAATGAATTAATTCTAGAATTTCACTAGCTCTAGATTACTACTATGAAAAGTGCTCTTAGTGTTCTTACCTAGAGCGCATCTCTTGCAAATTCCTTCATGGTCTTGATTCAGCTTTGGAAGACCAATGACAACTTTATCCATAGAGGCTAAGGTTCTGAAATTTAAATGTCCAAACCTCTTGTGCCAAAGAATATTAAGATTTGAAGAAGAATGAGCAAGAGCTTGAATGGGACGGGCTGAAGTTTTGTAGAGACTATCATGACGAACTCCAATCTCACGGGCTGAAAGAAAATTTGAGTTTTTCATCCATGCAAGGACTTTACCATCAACAAAAGAAACATGATATCCTTTGTCTTCTAGAGCTGAAATAGAAATCAGATTTCTCTTTATGCCAGGCACAAAGAGAACATCACTCAAGTGAAGAAAAATCCCTGAATGTAGTTGAAAAGAATGGAACCAGCTCCCTTAACTAAATAACTTGCATCATCTCCAATGATTACTTGAAGATGTGAGTCCTTTTCCTTCAAGTTGAATAGATGATCAGGGTAACTAGTGATGTGACGCGAAGCTCCACTGTCAATCAACCAGGTATCACTGTTTGTGGGAATATTACTGGACAGAGAAGAGATAAAACAAAATCCTTCAAGGTCATCGCGTGATTCCTTTTTAGGAGAAGAGTTTTTAATGAGGGTAGCAAAGGCTTGAGGCTTTGGCCTTAAGGTGCAATCTCTAGCATAGTGACCCAAACTTGTCACATCTCAAGCACTGAACCTTTAAAATGTCAATATTCTTTCTTTTGAGAGTAGGGGCTGAATTTGAACCTTTATCCCTGAATTTCTTGAAATACCCTTCCTTCCCTTTTCCTTTAGAGGTGTGGGCAGCAAACACTTGATCATCTTCATGATGGTTTTTGCGACCATTTTTTCTAGCTTCAAGTTTGCATTCTTCTTGAATGCAATCAGCTCTCAATTTGTCAAATTTAGGGAGGTCATCTCTTCCACTAATACCTTGAATGAATGGTTCCCAAGAGTAGGGAAGTCCATTCATGACAAACATAACTAAGTCCTTGTCTAGGATAGAATCACCAATTGCACTTAGCTGATCTTTTAAGTTCTGTGATCTTCATAAAGTAGGATACTATTGATTCTCCTTGAGGTATATTAATATGAAGAATCTGACGTCTCAAAGTTAAGGCTCTGCTGGTGTTATTGAACTCATATAAATCCTTTAAAGTCTGAAACATCTCATTTGTTGAAGACAATTTGGAAATACTGGGAACCAAATGATCCTTCACAGAGTCCAGCAAAATTTTCTTAGTCATGAGTTTGTTCTTTTTCCACAAAATTTTCTCATCATCATCAGAAGGTTCTTCCGGATTAGAATTTACATAATCAAGAAGGTAGTTCTCCTCAAGTGCAATCAAAATCCTAGACTTCCATAAAGAGAAGTTAGAGGAACCTTCAAGTCTATCTTTAATTTTCAAATCGTTAACCATTGTCACACGCTGAGAATAAAAAAAAACTGATACAAATGACAAGGTGCTTCTGGTTCTGGATTGAGATACTCAGACCGGCTCTAATACCATGTTGAAAATGAACCAAAATATAGCAGAATGAAAGAGAGCTCAAAGCAAAACTGAGTAAAACAGATAACACAAACTTTTACCCTGGGAAAAACCCTCCTCACCAAGGGAAACAACCCAGCCCACATAAATCGTATGATCTTTATTGAAATTCAATACAAATTACAATAACTTGCTTTTGATTGTCTTCTCAGCTTTGACAGTTAAATAGATTACTAATATCTTGCACACGAAAAGCCTCAATGATTATGCGATGATCATAAACAATAATGCAAAACAACTGAAATAAATTGCATTACATGAATGAGATGATCGCATGTGATATAGCTCACTCACAGAGCGTATATGAGAATGTCTGCAGATATATTGATGCACGGGCTGTGGTCACACCTACTTGGAGTCTCTTTGCAGAGAGAAAACCAAATACCGAAAACTGATATGCAATACCTCTTGCTTTTCTTTTGATCGTTCACAAAAAGAAAAACGGGACTTGCAGATGATAATACTTCGCAAGAATGAATACTCACAATAATACGGTGCGCCAAGGGAGGTGACGCTTCACCTTACTTGGCATTCCACCAAGTAAGGTGAAGCGCCATCACCTTGGATGTTACAAATGTGGAGATGCCAATGATACAAAACGGGCATCATTAATAATACCAAATGCCAATAAAGATGTTACTAACAATAAGACTGGCCATCCAAAAGTTTATGAAACAAATGTGCAACTGTTAATAATCAATCGGTTCATACTGACAATAAAATAAATGACGATGCTATATGTAAAGGAAACACGGCCTATGAAGAATGTATGACTGTCGTTGGTGGTTAAGGACATGCTTAATCACCAACGACAATGATGCAATGTACATGAGTGTCAATAATAGGCATAGATATGCGGACGGGCATCAACAATATAGTTCACCAAAAATAGATGAACAAGGCAACAATAAGAATCGTAGTTGAAGTCTCTGTTGCAGCTACTCAACTTCAACATTCTGTAGTACAAATCAACAAAATAACAATGATACATCCAAGATCCTTTATAGATTAAAAAACCTGAATGTCTGAGTTTCAAGACAAGACAATATGACATATGGTCAATTTCATATAGAATGGCAATGTTACACACAATGAAGTAGCATATAGAAAGCCAGTGGTAGAACAGAAATGGGCTACGTTTACTCTGTTTGCTTGCTATGTGACAGACCCATTCATCATCATTGCCACCCTTTGAATCTTTTTGCTTGTCAAATTTTTAGTGTGCAACTGCAACCAATCTTTGATGCAACTCGATGCCCTCAACTCAGTTTCAACTTGCAAAACAAGGATCCTAAAACTGTAACAAGGCTGCTATTGCACTCTATTTTCTATGCACAATTTCTAGTTCACAAAGTCAGTTTCCCTTTTTTTCTCTCTTCTTGGTTTGCTGGTGTAGAAGGTGTTGGTTCCCAAAGCCACAGATTGGAAATCCAAGAGCCTGCCAATTTTTCAATAGGATTCCAAATTAGTTCTGGCCAACGAACGAGAATAATCCAAATTCCCCTGCACTTTAGGCTTCGCTACACTTAGGTGGGTAAACCTTCACCTCGAACCTGATCACTTTATTCAAGGCTTTTCAATAGTGAATTTAAGCTTATGAGTTCTCCGGTTGGCAAAAATCCTCAAAATCGATCAATATAAAGTTATGTGAATACTTGAAATGATTTGAATGTTTGTGTAAGGTTTATCAATAATTGATTAGATACTTGCAAGAAGGAAGTATATAGATTTATGACTTCAATTAATAACTCCAATAATTATATTCCAATGATTTTAAATGACCAGTGCCTTTGTTTATCCGGGCAATAGAGTCAACTATAACGAGGATTATTATGTACAACTTTATGAGACAATATTTATAAAAATATCATCAATTACTCCTAAGCTCTGCAAAAGACAAATCTTATATGCAATTCTCCGTTAGTCCAAAAGGAATTTATCTTCTTCGGCTAGAAGTTCGATTAGACAAAGATAATGAAACACATATATATTTCACACTATCCTGATTGTCGAACAAAGAATGCAGGAAAATATCCAATGCAAAAATAAAACTTTGTCAGAATAATTCAATAATCTATTTATTGATCACAAAGGACGAATCCACATTTTAATTGCAATCTATTTGCCTTGAAAAAGGGACCTTTTATTTATTATTAAAATATAATATTAAAATTTATATTAAAGTCATGCTTTAATATTTACATCTCCCCTTACAAATATTCTTCTTCTAATTGCTTATTTGAATATGTCCCTCTCTCTACATTTTACATTATGTATATATATGTGTTTGAGTGGCTTTCACACCTCTTTAAGGTGAAAAGACACAACCTTTATTACAAATTATTTTGAAAAACAATAAACTAACTAAAAAATAATTACCTAACTTTCGGATTTGGGTTTGGTAGAAAAACCAAAACACCTCATGGAAAGCTAAGATTTTTACAGGAGATAGGAAATTTGATTTGCCGAACTGGGTTGTTTTTAGATTTTTAAAATGCGACCATCTTCAGGCTCTGTCAACATCTTCTTTGCAGCAGGTCGAAATTCCAGCATTTTTTTAAGGCTTTGATTAGTTAATTCTATTTATTTGTGTCATAAAGCTTCCTTCCTTTGATTTTTTTAATATGGAGAAACTTGTTTATTGATAATGGATTTGGACTCTCAAAATTTAGGGTACCACCAGAAGGTCTACTCAAAATGAGCAGATTTCATTTTTAAAAATGTTCAATATGGTGGGTAGGCCATGCATACATTTCTTAAATCTTTTTTAATTTATTTTGGAACTCAAACCTTCTCAATATCTTTTTTCTTTGGGTATTTCTTGGTGTCCCCAGTATGCTCGAGGGTTCACTCATGGGGTGCTCTTTAGGATGTACTTGTTGTTCCCTCCCATTTCTTGTATGACTGGGGAGATCTGCACTCCGTTCCTTAGTCCTTTCAAATGTATGGCAGGGATGATGAAGGTACCTGCTCTCCAAACTTGGGGATGTGGTCTCGTAGAATGTTATTTATATGCATGACGAATCAACATGAAAAAGGTAGTAATGGGACTCAAACAGCCTGTGCTAAGTTTTCTGCTTCCATGTGATGTGATATTACTTAAGGATCACCATCACTGCTGCTCATTGAATTGTCTGTCTTATCAAACATCATCTGTGGCACTTCATCCAATCTTTGTTGCAATTCAGTACCCATGGTTCCCTCCTGATATGAAAGGTGAGGCTGCCATTACCCGAACTTCCCTCTTGAAGCTCAATTTCTACTCCAGAAACTTTTGTGTCCTTGTTTTCATCTCCTTAAGGTTGATGGTGTGAGGAATATTTTTGCAATGAGCAGGTTTAAGGTTTTTGAGGGTAGAAGTACCTAGGCATACTTTATGAAGTCTTCTTATGGGAACTTTGGGAGGCATACTTGCATTCCTGGGATGGTCAGAGAATAAATCTGTGCTCCTATTTCCTGGAAAAAGATGGGATATTTTGTTGGGGATGAGTTATGACTAGTGGGGGATGCACTGGTGATGTTCCCTTACCATCCCTTCGTTTAGGGAATGGTTGGTTATGTTCCCTCTAGTGGGATGGGATATGGGGACCGACCCCATTAAACTAAGGACTTTCCTTATCATTCATTTAAAATTAAATGTGTCAGTCATGAGATGTTTCGTATTCCCTTGTTTCACTTTTTGTAGTTCATTTTCTTGAAAATAAACAACTTATTTCATTCATTCATAAGAGATATTATTTTGAAATGTAACTAAATGTCTTCTTCACTATTTGTAGATCTTCAGGGAAGCTTCCAAGTGACGAAGTATGGCAGCTTCTTTTAGCTTAAGGTGTTTTGTCACCACATTTGCTAGTGTGAACATAATAAGAATTTGATTAATGTTTGAACACTTTAATGCATTGCAGATATTGTTTGTAATGATCTTTTCCTTGCTGCATTTAGATTCTAGAGTTTCAAGAGGGATGATTAAGCATGTTCAGTTATTGATATCATATCTCTTTTGTCATTTTTATGTGTTGTGTATTTTGTTTGAATGCAACTTTGTAACTCAATATAAGGTATTGGTCTTGGAAGTGTATGGCCCTTCTTCACCTGATAATGAACAAAACTTTTAGCCAGTAGACTTGGAGTATGAGTTAGCTTGTATGCATTTCATGATTCAATATTATTCCTAAAGAAACATTTCAAGTGAGCTGAGTTATACCTTTGGAGAATCATTTCTTGCATACCCGTGCTCCTCATCATCCTCAACCTCCTCACCTGCTCAATGTCATCCAGTGTGAATCCAAATTCACCCCCTCCTCCTCCATTGTTTACCTCTCCAAATAATAGATGTCATTCTTGATAAACAATGGAGGCTGGTCACGCGCTATCTAATCATTGTAGGGATCTATATCATCCAAATCAACTGGACCACTTGATATTTCCTCTACCTTCCTTGCATAATTGAAGATTATATAGCACAAAGATAGGGTCAATGAGGCATTTTTGAGCTAACGTATTCTTTTGTGTGGATGGCCTCAAACAAGCTCCAATTGTGCTCAGAGCTAGATGAATTACAAGATTGGCATAAGATGCAAAGGACAATTCTTTGGAGATTTGGGGTATCTCCACCTCAATTTCTCCATCAAGATTCGACAAAATGAAATATTGAAGAGTTAGAAAGCAAAGTCAAAACATATTTTAGCAAATTATCCATAGTTGTAAACTTATAAATTTAAAATTTGTAGCTTGTAAGATGCATGTGAAAGACTTCAAATATTATATCTCATGTGTGAGTGATTCTTCTTCTCTTAGCCAGCCCTGAAGAGAATAGCTTATTATTCGATTCTCTACAATTTTCCAATTCAATCACATCGAGGTCTCTCACCTCAACCTTGGGTGTCATCTTTTCAATGCATGTAGTGAGGCCCCCCGTAACCTCTCCATTGGGATTTAAGAAGGAATTCAAGAAGAAAAAACAAGGGTTGAGGAAGTATCTTACTACATGAATAAGTTGGTCTAGCTGATTGTTCCACCTCCTATCAATAATGTTCCATATGGGATCAATTTGAGGCGGTCGCCCTCGCAATAATTTTTGATAGATTCCTTGGCCCTATCCATGGACTCATAAAGATACACCATTGGGGTTTGTTTTCCATCTATTAAGGGGAGAACTTGAACCAAGGACTCCAACACCTACAATTTAAAAATACAAAAAGAATAATCATTAAAGATACAAATTATAATGAAAGACTTGAATTAAAAAAATTAAATATTCAATTTGAATTTAAATTCAAAATCTTAAAATTACCTTTGCAATCTCCGTAGCTCTTTGTGCAAATAGGTTGTCGAAGACTACGCATGCAATACCATCTCCGTCGTGCTTCTTCAAATAAGTTGAGTTTAGACATGCTTGACTCACAAACATTTGTTGCCATCAAAGAACCAAGAATGCTTTGCAATGTTTAAGGAAATTTTTGAAACCTTGTGACATCTGATCCTACCAACTCTTTCCATTGAGTGTGTTCTCTTATAAAGTGAAGAACCTCCTTGCATCCTCCTTGCATCCTCTACAATTGGTGTCACCCAATCTAGTTTGCCTATGTCTTCTTAAAGTAGGTTAAGGACATGTGCTGCACAAGGTGTTCAAATAAATGTTATTTATATCTGTTGGAGGATTCTACCAGCCGCCACATATGCTGTTGCATTATCAATTATTATTGCACCAACATTTTCAATTCTCACTTCCAAGACAACTTGCTCCAACATTAGAGCCAAAGTTTCTGCATTTTTCACTGTGTTGCAACCAATTTCAATAAAACCACATTATTTTTGCAAGCAACCAAAAAATTAATGATGGAGCAGCTTTCCTTATCTGTCCACCCATTCAGAAAGAATAGTGCAGTCATATTTTATCCATTCCCCTTTTTTTGCTCTAACACTACTTCTCTTGCCCTATTAGTTGCATTCACAAGTAACCTACGAGTACAAAGTGAAATAAAGTACACAACTTTAATTTTTAAACAAAAAATAGCTTAAATTCAACATAAATTACTATAAATAAAAAAACATAAATTTAGTCTAAATCTTAAAACTCAACATGAATTATCAAAAAAATTATATCAACTAATAAGTAATAAATAATCAAGTAAAACCATCTATAAAAAAAACTATCTAGTAAAGCAATATATTTGCAATGCAACGTGGCTAAGCTTCATCTGTTGATTCACAATTCTTGCAGACGAATCAGAAAGGGCATAGCTGCAAAAAAGAATGTGAGTCTCCAAGGAAGACCACCAAATTATCTGAGTCCAGAAGAAACTTTTTGACTGGATTCAATTCCATTTTTTAGGGTTTTGTGTGTTGAATTTAGTGATCAGATAAGAACAGTAAACAATTTAAACAAACAATGAACACAAGAACACAAGGAGTTACCCTGGGAAAACCTCCCTCTTGGAGGAAAAACCCAGCATTAATTAGATCAACTATATTATTGCCTTATCAAGATTACAACGATTGATTACAGTAGAAGTTTGCTTACTGTCCCAAATGTTGTAGATCAGAGATTTGCTGAAGATCCCCAATCAATGAAGCAAATCTGATCTATAATCGCCTATCACGATGAATTACCACAGCCAATCAATATCACCAATCTGAGATGATGCAAACCGATCGATGTGAATGATGCTCAGTAGATGCCAGATCAGATTGTTATGCCTAGATCAGCTGCGCGCCTCAGCAATTCTCAACCCAGGTCTGAACGCAAGTATGTATTTGTATAATTGCTGTGCTTGAGTCAGTATCGCAGTGTCTATATCAGATCGCATAATCCATTCCAGATCTGATCGCAAGATGTTTACATTAAATCGCAGATGTATATGCCAGTGTTTGATCACACGGATCAGACTGCTATATCAAGTCGCTGAGTAAGATCACCTTAGCAATATTAAAGACATATCAGATTCATATGCTCTTTAAGAATGGATCAGATCGCTGCAAGATGTACTTTGCTGCCTGAGAGAATAAGATCGCTATGTGTTTGTTTTGGTAATACAAATGACTTTCCTTTACATGGAGATCTCTCCATAACTTTCATAAGTCGGCCCTTTAGAGTTTGGCGCCAATAATTAATTTTGAATTTGGGCCCAGCCCAATTACATCGAAAAACATTGTAGTTTTTACAAGGCAATAATTTGGGCCCAGCCCGTTGATCTGATATATTTTAATTTCCAATTAAAATTAAATATACTAGAGTCCAATCTAGCAATTAAATAATATTATTTTAATTTTAATTTTCTCATTAAAATTAATTAATTGATTTTATCACCTATTAAATTAATTGTGCTAGAACCCGATCTAGCTATAACTTTAACATTGTGTTGTTATAGTTGATATGAACAACAAATCTACCGAAGACCTTAATGCCTATAAGCTATTCACAAAACCGGGAAAATGAATAAATAATTTCTATATTCAAGAATATGGAGACTTGTACAAGAGTAACATACATATATATAGGCCTCTTGGATGCACGAATCAAGGTAATGACAAGTCCAAGAGGTATGAGTTAACTAATGCAGAGGAGGTAACGGTGCACTTTTGTAACTCAGTTTAAGGTGTACACATGTCATTGTGAACTACTTATGTAAGAATAATTATTCATAATATCCTGAGTAAACTTATTGAATAGGTGCAATATGACAATTAGGAGAGTAACATATCCAGATTCCAAATTGAAGTAAATATTCCACCACCACCATGTTTTATTTCTTTAGCAGAGTGTCATTAGTGACTTTGTCAAAGTTGAAGTGCTGGAATATCCTTGTCTTATTTCATCAAAGCTGCAATTTCCTGTTGCTTGATTATGGTGCTTGTTAAGATTCATAATGTGGCGGGAATTCGTAAACTTTACTTAAAGTTGAGCTCAGAAAAATGGGTTGGTTTAAGAAGACCATGGTAAAAAAAAATTAAGGAAGCTTGTGGTAGATTTTTTACCTGTAAATCTGGACTGTTTAAGAATGCTTATATAATTATATTAATTTCACTCACTGATAATGACTGGCAGGTGATAAAATATTGCAGCAAAAAGGAACATATGCAAACCGAGTGTTGTCTACTACCGGAGTAGCTTCAGCAGGGGGAAAAGGTGGTGGAGTGCTTGATAGACCAACAATAGAGAAAACTACACCAGGCCGTGATTCTGAGTTTGACTTACGGTAACTAACCACTAGCTGATAGAACTACACATAATTAATGCTTTGTGTGTTTTGTTTGTATTGTTTATGCTCTAAGATATCTATTTCCTTGAAAATTGTTCTGGACATAGATATCAGAATGCAGGAGTTCAGATTTTCTTGACCTTCGGTTTTTCTGCCATTAAAATAGATGTCTCATTGTCAATCATTTTGCCATTGTTTTCTAATTTTCATGTTTCTGTGTGGCTACTATAAAAGGAAATCAAGGAAGATATCTCCACCATATCGTGTATTATTGCACAATGACAATTATAACAAACGGGAATATGTTGTGCAAGTTTTGATGAAGGTTATCCCTGGAATGACACTTGATATTGCAGTTAATATCATGCAAGAAGCCCACACAAACAACATTGCGGTTGTGATTATTTGTGCTCAAGTTGATGCAGAAGAACACTGTTTGAAGCTCAGAGGAAATGGGTTGCTTAGTTCCATAGAGCCTGCTAGTGGTGGTTGTTAAAGGGTCATAATTAATATTGACTTCTTAAGGGCCCTGTATTTGGGTTCAGCAGTAGCAGGTGTACATGTCAATTTCAGTAAATTCTGCAGGATGGACTTGATGAATCTTAGAGTGGAGTCGTCTGATATGCACTTGCGAGAGCTATTTAACTGTGAATATACCTCTGTAGTTCTATATGTCCATGGAGAGAACTGAAGAAAAAGCATCAGGTACTTGGCAGTAGTCTATGAATACATGAGAATAATTCCAAATAATAGCTAGCATTTATGCTGCTTTCAAGATACTTTCTGTAGTCAATATATTTGCTAATAATATTTACTCATTGTTGTATCCAGTCCATGGAAAATGCAATTTCTCTGCTTATCACAAGCTGTAATACCATTCTCTCTCCTGCATTTTATTTTGACGAAATGCCTCTGAAAGAAGCCATCTTTGTATCCAAGCAATATTGTTGTTTCTTTCTTGCCCTGCACCTGTAACAAGGTTGAAGGGTGAACTAAAACTGAAAGGATTTGTAGGTGAGGGAGGCATATCACATTAAATACGTGTGGGAGAACTTTTCTGCTTATGATTACTTGGTTTTTTTATACATGTATTTGCTGAACTAATATTATCTGATGGCTCGAGAGTTTCTTCTGCGATTTTACAAAATCTCACAAAATACTCCTCACATGAAGTTTTGAAGTCAGACAATGTTGGGACTAATCCCCCGAGCTTAATGAAAATTCTGTTTCGTTTCAACTAAGTTACCGTCTATAAGCATGTGGACCATATGAAATGATAATAAACACTCCCTATACTGATATTGCTTGATAAAATTAGATGCAAACCATTGTTTGAATCAATTGAAGAGGTCAGTATACAAGTTTTAATTGAGAATTCTCTTTATTGCTTGTCATTTGGTATCAAGACATCGTGTCTGATAGACACGCTTTTCTTGTCCATTGATGTCACTTCTTTGAGAATTGTTTTACTTAATATTTGTTAATCTTTCATGATTGATTGGTGTGCTCTCTATTGTTGTGCTTGTGTTGAAATAGATATACAATGCTTTACAGCATTGCAAATCCAGATTAATAGGTGTCCTTTATTATTGAGATAAGTTTTTAGCCGTTCTGTATTTAATACAGGTAAAGAAGCATATACACATGAATAAAGCTTCGCGCATTGCATCTGATGCAAGAAAAATTCTCGACTTTAATGATTGAGGAGCAACTGTTTCAGAATTATTGGAAATCAAGTCAATAAAATTTGTGTTGTCCCTTAATTTATTTATGACATTAACGTGCTCTATTTAATACAAGGAAAAAAAAGGCTACTTCTTACCATGTATTATTTGTGCAAAAACTTAGCATTTGGGTGATCTTTTCTTTATTTAAAACAATGGACATCTTCCCTCTTCGCCATGGGCAGATGTGTTCAAATCTTTCCAAATTTTTATAATGACATGTTGAAGTGGTGAACCTCTTAGGTATCAGTTGTTAATATTATGGCCTTTTCAGCTAAGATCAATTAAGACAAGCAAGTTGATAATAATAAATTATGAAAATATATTTGTATTATCACACCTTTGGTTAATTAATATATATGTGGAAGTGCGATTTTACAATAATAAATAATAAGACATTTATTAAGCCGATAGGCTTTATGTGGGAGCTTTGTTCCCGGAAATGCATTTTTTTCGCCGGATAGTTGTCAGCCCTCTTCTCGGATAGTTTTTTTTCCGGTTATGGAAAATACTTAATTTTTTCTTTCTATTATGATTGCTATTTTTTTGTCCTTATCTTTATTTCTATAATTGATTGTCCTAAATATTGTTTCTAATTTATATAGAAATTAATAGAATAGTTCTAAATATAAAACTTCGATGATAAGATTCCTTAATAATTTATTTGTTTTATTAATAACTTTCCTCTTTTCATTAAAAAAATATCTTTTAGATATATATATTTTAATATTAATATAATATGAAATATTCAATTACTTATATTTATAAAAACTATTTGAAAATAATATTTTTCTTTCTAATTAATTATTTTAATATAATATTAAACACCTTTATAATTATTATATATTTAATTTAAATAAAATTTTCTTATCTTCAATGGCTACTACTTAGTTTCATATTGTTTTTTCTTTTCTTGAAAAATTGAAATTTTATATTAATTTATTATTGATCTATTTTGTGTGCAAACTCCTATCGGCTCTTTGTTGCATGCACAAAAGCATCTGACTGCTAGTTGTTTTTATTATAAATAAAATAAATTACTTGGGAGGGCCCAAGTCGGCCACCTTGAGGTGGAAGAGTTTATTTATTGATGCTCATATATATTGGAGCTTTTGATGAAGGACAAACATATCAAAAACATAACATTTGAATGTCCTCTTCATCAATACTTAGAGGGAGTTAACGAGCGATTTAGTTCAGCATTATGGACCGAATCAAACCAGCATTTATGGATTGATCTACACTAGCATTGGTGACAATAATCATCTGCACTAATGGCGAATTAGTTTTGCCCTTATACTGTAGATAAGGCTTAAAATCTGGGCGATTTGTCTATTGATGAGGTGCAGATCTAGGGCAGATATAATGTGATCTATACATCAACGAACTATGGCAGACCTAGCGCTTGGAATTGGATCAGATTCATGATCAAGAACGATCAGCATATTAAGGGTTTGTTTTGATACACATTCAAGTTACTATAAGATTGAATGTAACTCATAGCAAGGGTTGGGCGTGATAGCAGAGTTGGGGCTGATTTTGGGCAAGAATTCCATACTTCAGCAAGTCAACATTGAAGGACAAACTTGTCTCATAGTGTTGATTGATGACATCTCGGATTTGAGTCAAAAGAAGCCCTAGGTGGGTTAACTCGGGTCACATCTAGAGGGAGTTGAAAGCTCAGTTTTGAAGTCTCCTAAGTCTGATTTCAGAGATACTATCTAGGTACTATCTCTCCTTTGTGATTATTTATTATATCTTGTGTCTTAGTATTTGAAAGACCTCTATAGATTGTATATTCATTGCTATAATTTGAAAATACTATCATGGTATCAGAGCCAAGGTTAAGGAAAGATCTAATTTTCAGATTTAGGAATTCAGCCTAACTCTTTCAAAACTAAGAAATCTATGACAACTAGGGGTTGGTCTGAAAATAGTAATTAACCTTACATCTTATGAGGGTTTTGATTTCCATCAAGATCTAGAATTCTGATTATGCAAATTCATTGGTCTTTTAGCCTTCTACGCCTAATATTAATTTCTATGTTGTGAAACCATCTCATGATTGGCTGAAAAGATATGGGTAAAATTGCGCCATTACATTCTTGCATGTTTTGAAATTTTACGATTGACCTTTTGAGGATAAATTTCAAAATATCTGGAAACATACATTGAGAGAGAGTTTAACCTTGTGAACAGTATAAGGTAAACCTAAGCTTAAGATGGAGTTTAATCATGGGCTAACTTAAACCTAGTTTTGCGGTATAAACTCCTTCCTTGCTCTTTGTATGTATGTGCGAGATCATTCCTATTGACATGACTGTTTGACATAGCTAGTTATTAGCCGATTATGAATGTGTAGGAAGCACAATCTTTTCTTTAGTATATTGTGATATACTTTACAACATTATGTATGTGTGACTGCATACTTCACTTTGGTATATATTGTGAATGTGTGAGAACATTAACTGTTTTATAGTGGATACATACATTATGATAGCCTAGATTTATGCATGTATGAGGAGCAAACTTTATGAATGGATGCATACTTTGCTTGGACATATGTTATGTATGTATGGGAATATACACAACTAATTAGCATAGTTGTTTCTTTGCATATCTAGCTGATTATCTGTCATTGGCATAATTGACACATACTTGTGAGATTCATACATTATGTTGCAGCGTATCTTACATTGACATATTTATGTTATGTATGTGCATACTTTACGCACATGGCTGATTAACTTGGATGGCAACATACATTGCTTTGTTTGTATTAATGAGAAAAATACTTTACATTGGCATATGTTTTACATTACCTTGCTTATGTTATATACATATGAGAACACATTTCTTTTATAGTGGGAAACTATATGATATATGCTAGCATTGGCTTATGTTGGCTTATGGTTACATTTGCATATTTTATGTGCAGGAGCATACTTTCTTTATAGATGAGTCTATATTCATGATATATTTCATTTAGTTTGCACTTGGTAATGTTGGTTATTCTTATGCTTATGTGGATTCATGAGATAAGACTTTGATTATATGATTCATTCGATTACACTTATGAATTGGAGATTTAGATAATATCATGGATTTGATATTCTTCCCATGGATCAGGGATCCATTATTGAGTAGTTGGTGGACATCATGGACTTGATGTCTAGAGACCATTACTTTGCGCATTTGGTGAATATCATGGACTTGATAGTCGTTAGACCAATGCTCATGATATCATGGACTTGATATCTCTTGGATCAGGGATCCACATTTGAGTAGTTGGTGGACATCATGGACTTGATGTCGATAGACCATTACTCCGAGCACTTGGTGAATATCATGGACTTGATATTCGTTAGACCAATGCTCTAAACATCATGGACTTGATGTTACTTTGATTATCATGGACTTGATATTCTATCTCTTGAGTTGTGGAGACTCATGGATCTAGGAAATCCACATCTGGTTGGTAAACATCATGGACTTGATGTTACCTTGAATATCATGGACTTGATATTCTATCTCTTGAGTCATGGAGACTCGTGGATCTAGGAAATCCACATCCGGTTGGTAAGTATCATATGACTTGATGTTACTATGGAAAGATGATTCTCATATGGATATGAGATGAATGGTTGGGGAATGATGAAGAACATATGTGTTTTCATCTGGTAGATAGAGACCTACCTTCATAGATGTGAGATCTAAGATATCATTGGATAAGATATCCAATATGGTTATGTTTTTGTTACCTCTATCAAGGATGATAGACAGGTTCAAAGGTTGAGTCATTTGGGTTGATCTTTTCCTCAAGTTCAAGAGGGAGTGTTAATATTATGGCCTTTTCGGCTAAGATCAATTAGGACAAGCAAGTTGATAATAATAAATTATGGAAATATATTTTTATTATCACACCTTTGGTTAATTAATATATACGTGGAAGTGCGATTTTATAATAATAAATAATAAGACATTTATTATTTTTATTATAAATAAAATAAACTACTTGGGAGGGCCCAAGTTGGCCACCTTGAGGTGGAAGAGTTTATTTATTGATGCTCATATATATTGGAGTTTTTTATGAAGGACAAACATATTAAAAACATAACATGTGAATGTCCACTTCATCAATGCTTGGAGTGAGTTAATGAGCGATTTAGTTCAACATTATGGAGCGAATCAAACCAACATTTATGGACTGATCTACACCAGCATTGGTGACAATAATCATCTGCACTAATGGCGAATTAGTTCTGTCGTTATACTGCAAATAAGGCTTGAAATCTAGGCGATTTGTCTATTGATGAGGTGCAGATCTAGGGTAGATCTAGTGTGATCTAGGGCAGATCTAGTGCGATCTAGGATAGATATAGTGCGATCTATACATCAGTGAACTATGACAGACCTAGCACTTGGAATTGAATCAGATTCATGATCAAGATCGATCAACATATTAAGGGTTTGTTTTGATACACATTCAAGCTACTATAAAGATTGAATGTGACACATAGCAAGGGCCGGGCGTGATAGCAGAGTTGGGGCTGATTGTGGGCAAAAATTCCATACTCCATCAAGTCAACATTGAAGGACAAATCTGTCTCATAGTGCTGATTGATGACATCTCGGATCTGAGTCAAAAGAAGTCCTAGGTGGGCTAACTTGGGTCACATCTAGAGGGAGTTGAAGGCTCAGTTTTGAAGTCTCCTAAGTCTGATTTCAGAGATACTATCCGGGTACTATCTCTCCTTCTTTGTGATTATTTATTATATCTTATGTCTTAGTATTTGAAAGACCTCTATAGATTGTATATTCCTTGCTATAATTTGAAAATACTAACATCAATTTGGTATGAGATAACAAAGATCATGAAAATCTATATATCATAAAAGTCTTAAAAAATATTGTAGCAGGTAATGAGAATTTTTCTCTGAAAGCTTCCTTTTGTGAACACAAACATAATGTCTCTACAAAAGTCTGCAATACTTTTTGACGTGTGCAGATAATATTTCTTGAATTGGCACACAAACTATGTTATAATTTCAAACTGTATGTTGCAAATGTGAAGTAAACCGTACACGGTCAAATGAACAACTGATTAGTAGCTGTTCAAATTTACACAATGCAAACGTTAGAAGAAAAGAAGAAAAATTAATAGGGGAAATATGTTCAATACTTTATTGCAGAATAAATGTACATCCTAAGGGTCAACTTAAAATTGATAGAACTCAACCAACCTCATGTGACTAGTAGAATAACCAATAAATCCCTTTTTGTAGAAAACTAGCTATGCCTAAGAATTATTTTGTTCACCCTTAGTGCCAACTTATCACACCCTTACAATCCGCAGTTTACCCATTCAATCATACACTTCATTTTCACTTTAGTAGGACATGTGCTTCACTCTCTAGATGATTGTAAGGTTCACTCTAGCCATTAAAACTAGCAATGGGTTACTTGCAACTTCAAAATATGATGATCAATCAATTCACAAAATTGGGAATAAAAAATGTTACTTGTCCATCCTATTTGTAACTGAAGCTTCAAAAACCTTATGCTTTGCTTCCAACTTGTGGGAATGTAGATTACTTGGTTGGTTGTTTCTAAAGGCCTTTGTATGCCACGTTGAACACTATGAACAAGTTTGTAAAATTTGACAGGATCAAGAATGAATGAAGAGTTTTACTAACGTCCACAAGACCAAACGGCCTAAGGAACCACAGAACACAGCCCTAAGCTAAATCCATCTTCTTTTTCATGACCACAGAAAAAAAGTTTTATTTTCCATTTGTTAGCCTTAATGGGTATGGAAATCCACTCTCCAATGAGGAGACATGATTTCTTATGTCTTCCCTTGTGTGGCACCTTGGTGACATGTTTTGCCCTTTAGCTCTACGATATTTGTCTTGTCATATTTGCTTATGCAAGAGTTTAATTCATCAAGCGCACCTAATGCGACAATGGAGTACAAATTCAATTGCTTGTGTAGTAATGCAAAAGATCAATCAGACTACCAAATACAAAACTAATGGAGACCAAATCTCGTGTCTTGTGAGACGCAAAAAACTTGTAGTCTTCAGAAATTTCAATGCAACAATTTTATTGTTCATAGCAACTACGGGTACATATATGCTCTTAATTTATTATTTTATGACTGGCAACCAAAATATGTTAACATTCCTTATTTCTGCAATTTTTAACACACGCCTCTCCTTGTACAATTTGTAAATTAGAGTTTGTTTCCATAATTTCTAACTACCACATTTCTGCTCTTCCCTCCTTGCGCTTCTTCTCTCTGCATCCTCCTCTGCACCCAAATCATTTTCTTTATTTCTGCTCAATCTTAAAACTCAGCGATGGGTTACTCCTAGCATTCTCGTACATGCCCTCCCATCGATTTTTTTGCGCTTCTATCCTCTTCCCGTTGCTGCAAAATGAGTAGATAGACGTTTCTTTTGGCTGAGTTGTCCTCACTACTGCTTCCGCCATTTTATTATGTTCCCATGCCCCTTGTTTTCAAGGACAGTAGAGACAAATTTATGAATATCTTAACAGTTAAACTATTGACATAAGTTATTCAGGGAGGGTTATATTGAGAAGCTGAGGGCACTCATCATCAACTTGCATAGGAAAATGACTGATTTACTGAATTCAGCAGGCTGTCCTATAGGCTATGTTTAGCCTGGGCAAAACTACAAAGAGATAATGCATCAATAAGTTTAAGGGCACAAGCCCCCAAATGAAGGACCTCAACTCAAACAACCACATGCAAGGGAACACAAAAACAAACAAAAAGAAAAAGGTAAAAGGAAAACAAAGACAAAAGGACAAAGGACAAAAGACACTAACAAAAAGGGGTTAGTACTTAAAACTCCAAATCAACTAGTTGAAGAGACCTCGATAGAGAAAATGTCTTAATCGCAAGTATCATGTTCGAAAAGGTATTACAAAAGCACATGTGGTCACATGGAAAGAGTAAAAGCACACACCAAAGAAAAGCTAAGACTTCATGGTCTAACCTACTAGCAAAGCTAGGAGATCATGAAGTAGAAAAAGGAGCCATGAATGACATAGGTTGGCAATTTGTGTTGTGGTAGGAAATCCATGAGAGAAGGAGAAGGAAGAGGGGGAAATAGTCTAGCAAGTTGTGCTAGTTCCACCCATAAAGAGAAATCATATGTAAAGATGAAGTTGATGGTCTAGCCCATGCTAGTAAACCCATCTATTGTACTAACGTGCAAAGGAACAAAAAGGAAAGATTTAGGAGCGCAAAGGGGATTCTCAGGGTTGCAAAGGGAATTCTTAGAGGCTTGTAAAAGAAACACTCAAGGGTGCAAAGGGAATACTTAGGGGCATGTAAAAGGAACACTAAAGGGTGCAAAGGGAATGCTCAGGGAAATGTAAAAGGAATGCTCAAGGGCATGTGAAAGGAACTTGTCCGTTATGCACAAGGAAGTTGCATATATGCCCCCTCCTTAAGAGGGGAACATAAAGCCTACTAGAAAAACTAAGAGATCATGAAGTAGAAAAAGAAGCCATGAATGACACAAGCTAGCAATTTGTGTTATGCTAGAAGATCCATGAGAGAAGGAGAAGGAATAGGCAGAAATAATCTAGTAAGTTGTGCTAGTTCCACCCATAAAGAGAAAGCATTACATGTAAAGATGAAGTTAATGGTCCAATGCATGCTAGTCAACCCCTATGTTGTAATAATGTGTAGGGGAACAAAAAAGAAAGGCTTGGGGCCACAAAGGGGACACTCAGGGTCGCAAAGGGAATTCTCAGGGGCATGTAAAAGGTACACTTAGGGGTGCAAAGAGAATGCTCAGGGGCGTGTAAAAGGTACACTAAGGGGTGTAAAGGGAATGCTTAGGGGCATGCAAAAGGAACACTCAGGGGCACACAAGGAATGCTCAAAGGCACGTGAAAGGAACTTGTCATATAATGCACACAGAGGCTGCATCTATTCCCCCTCCTTAAGAGGACAACATAAAGCTATGATGGCATCTTAAGGAAAAGTAGAACAAGGATATCCATCTTAAACACCAAGGAGATATCCTTTTATTGACAATGTGTGCATAATCTTATAAAAGAGCTATGACTCTTTCTAGAGCCAAGGAAAGATAATTGTGTAAAAGATATCTTGCAACATATGTAAAGGTATCCTTAAGAGGAAGAGATCTTTGTTTCAAGACATCTACCTCAAAAGGAATTCTTGAACAAAAATAACATCTTCGAGAGAAAGAGGGGAAGGAGAACAAGAATTTACCTTTTTAACCCCTCTATTGCTAGGTAGGAAAAATGGATTCTTGATGAAGGATGACACACTTTAAATCCCCAAGTAAGGGATATGTATATGATGGATATACAATTGCATACAAGGAAGAGGTTGTGAACAAGGATACACACCTCTTGTATAAGAGTGAATCCCTAATGCATACAAACAATTGTGTGTAAGATTGGAGATCACATGATAAACAAACACCACTTCACCAAGGAAAGTGGATCCTTAGAAACAAGGGAAAACCTTTCCCCCCAAGGATAAAGACAAGGGATAACATATCATTTGCTAAGTGATTAGATCATAAGATATACACACCCAAAAATAAATCTTAGACCAAAATAAAGGTATAATGGGGAATGGCCTTGTCCCCCAAGTGTTAAGACAAGGAAAGAGGCCTATTATGTTGCTCACAAAGAAGAATTGAATAGGAAAGCATAACACCATATAAAACAAAGAACCCCCAGTAGGGTGGACTACTATAATTTATATGATGTGGAACAACATAATAGGCAAAATGAATGCTAGAGTATGATTCTTTTAACATTTAGAATAGTAGAATATATGTTGTAAGAGAAATTGTGCCTCTATCTACTAAAGTTTGAACAAATCTTTTGAAAGGAGTGCAATAAGAAAGAGAGTGAGTATTACCACAATGATAAACAAAACACACATTATTGTTATTTGGTTCTCATTTTTTTGGAAAATTACGATGTGGGAATTTAACATTTTGAAAAGTGTGTGATAAATTATTTGAACTACAACCAAATGATCTTCAATGATATTCATTGGGATAGACAAAGAGCTAGACTGAAAATTTGATGTAAAAGAAGCAATAGGATTTGAAGAAGACAAAATGTTGTTTCGAGGGACAAATCATATACAATTTCTAGTGATTTGTGTAGGAGGATCTATAGGGACCTTTATACCCTATTCATTAATTCCAAGACCTTGTCCACTATAACCTTGTTGAGAAGTAATGACATGACCTATATTGTAATTAGCCTTTAGTTGAGAAGGAAAAGGACTTTCATCTTGAGGTAGGTGGAAGTGTGTAGTATAAGGAGGAATGATAGGATTAGCTTGTGCATTCACATCCTCTTTTAGTTGAGAGGAAGAAGAGGGCTTATCAATATCTTCATCCTTACTTAAGGTTATATTTGGAGATAAATCATCAAGGAAATTCCTCACATTAGGATTACTGAAAATGCTTTGATAAAGAGAGGTATTTGAAATATAGGGAAAATTTATTAGTTTCCTATATTAAGGTTGGTCTAGGAGAAGAGGATCTAGGATACTCCAATGTATTATTGTTAGGAGGATGATCACTATCTTTGTTAGGAGAAGTGGTAGGGTAGGTTATGGAAATGTTGTCATTTTCAACAAAGACTTCTATGGAATTAACATAGTCCATGCATTTCATTAAGAGATTTATTATAAAATTACATGAAATATGGATAAAAGTCTTTAAAAATGATCTAAAAGGAGAGATATTGGAAATTCTCTAGATGTCATATGCAAGAGTACCATGGAGTAAAGTAAGCAACATGAAATGAAAGAAACTATTATCTACTGATTGTAATTGATAAATGTAAGTGAGGAGAAATGTAATAACGCGATAGATAACAAGCCAATCTAACTTAGTGAATTTCATCATGAAAATGAAATCTACCCAAAACATATCTAGGAATGAATATGAGAAGTAGAAACCTAAAAATGTAAATATTGATCATTGCAATGCATACACATGAGATCTAGACACCAAATCAAAATGGAAATGTCATGCATTGGGTTCACCAAAATGTCACATGAGAAATAAGTGCTCACTAGTTCCAATGCACAAACTAGTGAAGTTGGGGCCTATCTCCCATATTGCATTGGAAGGAAGATGACTCACCATGCTCAAGAAGGCTTAAGCACCGAGTGGGATCCTTTTCTGTAATTGAGGGTTGATTATGCAAATGTGATTGAGAAATGCAAAAATTAGTGCTAAAAATAAAGAAAAGATTTTTTTTTGTATGCATAGACTGATAGAGATTTGACAGACCAATTTTGTTACCAAAAATGAAACCGAAAAACTGTAACTAATTTATATATTCAAATTGAAGTTGATATGGAGGGACAATGTTGACCAAGTCAACTTGTTCCTTGCACTTTTTGACAATTTTAGTTGCAAATTATAGTTGAGGTCCTGTACTTTCTAGATCTGATCTTGAAACTAGTGCCACCTTTTCCTATACACAAAAGAGATAAAATGTTTGGTAGAGAATGATTTGTCGTAGTCAAACCCCGATTGAGGAATCAACTTTTAAATTGAAATGAAATATGCTTGAAAGTAGAAGTTAGACCTAAAACATGAATTACCTTATTCCTTGATAGTGCAATGCTACTTTAAATGTGATCACAAGTGTTTCAATAGCTTTGACTCCACACAAAAACCTAAAAGGAAATCATGAAAGACATGCCTTGCACAGTGAACATTGTAGTTTTCCACAATGTTTGATGGAGAGAAGGAGAATGGCTTGAAGACTTCAATGCTTGGATGATCAAATGCCTGTGGATGGATGATTATGCTATGTTCTTCTTCCTTAGTTGTGGTCTCCTCGACTTGGCCTTCAATGAGGGAGATAAATTTTCTTGAATGGAGAAAATTGCCGTGGAAATGCCTTGGAATGCTTGAGATCTGACTTAGAATGCTTGAGATGTAAAATTGTAGAAGAGAGCTTGAAATGATTTCTTGTTACCATTAATGTTTTTTTCAAATGAGGAGAGGTATTTTTCTTATATACCCCTCATAAGCATTTTAGAGCTCAAAACTCAAACAAGCTAATGAGAATTTGGATTTCCCACTTAACCATTGAGACCACCCTATGATTCAAATTTTGAAGCATTTATCGAGGAATAGGTCGACTAGGTTGACTTATTCCCGAGGATAGGCTGATCAAGTTGGCCTATTCCCTCCAAAAATAATAGAAATTTGGCCCAATAGTCCCAATTGAAGATGAGGTGCCAGAATGAAAAATGGAATCGAGGATAAAGTGTCAAAAAATAATGCAGGAGCCCATACATACTAAAATGGGGCCAGACTAATGGGGAATTACATAATGGTGTAATTCTAGTATGGTACATATAGATGGTGAAATGGATGGAGATATAGAGAGAGGGGGAGAGGGAGAGAGATAAACAAATAGAGAGAATGATATGTATACAGAGAGAGAGAGAGAGAGAGAGAGAGAGAGAGAGAGAGAGAGAGAGAGAGAGAGAGAGAGAGAGAGAGAGAGAGAGAGATTTGTCTCTACCTCTATGATTCTCGTTATTTATCAATCTCTCTTCATTTATCTTCCATATTTCTCTCTCTATATATGTATTTCGTTCTCTCTTTCTCTATCTATTAAAATAAGTAAAATAGTAAACATATTAAATTAAAAAATAATTAAATAGAAAAAGTAAAGCTAAGATTTTTAATTTATTAGAACTAAAATATTACTAAAATGTATAGTTAAAAATATAATTATTGTATTACAAACAATATTAACATTATTTGAATATAAACCAATATTAACCAATGAACAGTTATTATATAATTGAACATAAAGATATTTAAATTGTTAAATAAATTGAATGTAAAGATAGTTAAATTGTTAAATAAATTAAATTTGTCCAAGGAGTTGAGCTTAATTGGTTAAAAGCATTAGGTTTTCATTGTGGAGACTCAAGCTCAAATCTCCATAGGAACATCTTACTGCGACTCTTGATCTTCTTAGTTGAATTATGGTTTCTAGCGTGTTTGCTCGAAAGGAGCTTCTATTTGTAAACAATTTCTAATATAAAAAAAACTTAAAAAATAATTTTGATTATGTAATGTTTTTATCATATTTTGATATTGTAGACTATGAAAGTTTCATGTTTTTAGTGTATAGATTTATTAAAGTTGGTTTACAAAAAAATAATCAATATTTTAAAGAAAACTAAAAATATGAATAATAAATAGTTTTTAAAATATAAGGATAATGAAGATTTTTAATGTTTTGTTATTATAAACAACAACAAAACAAGGGTATTGGCCCTTACAAGATAATTTACAACAAGGTCAAGAGTATACCATTAACAACACACTAGTAGAACTACAAGTAACCCACATTAAGAATAGGTAGACAACTCACCCACAACATGGGGAGGAGAATGAGAAACTAAAGCACGATTTCTCCAATGCATGGAGACAACCATCTTGGCATTACTATCCTTGGGATCCCCACCACAAGGGGGAGAAAGTGGTAGAATCTGCATTGTGAGATTGCCAACCCAAGGGGTAGAGTGCCGAGAAGGCTACACATCGTTAATTGAAGATTGGAGAAGAGTAGGAGTAGTATATGGAGAAGGGTCCACGTAACCAAATGGGGCTACACTAGCAGTAAGAGGTGGAGTAGGATCCCTAGGGATAAAGGAGGCCAGGTCTGCAGTATGAGTATCATCTAGAGGATCACCAACCCGTGAAGCATCATCAGAGGAAGAACCATAAGATAGGACCATTAAATGATCATCATTAGCATCCTTCCACTAAGTAACAATTCCTTTTTGACACTAGAGAGGACAATCCGTTGCTATATGATCAATGGAGAAGCACCAAAAACATTGAAAGGGGAGGCCCTCATAATCCACTAATTAAGTCCATTACCTATCCACCACCACGAGAACCACATCCCTAGGAAGAGGTGTGGAGATATAAATGTCAACCAAAATGCATCCAAAGGTAGAGAGACCCATGGTGTTCCTAGTATCATCTACCTTTCAAAAAGGAATATAGTTGTCAATGGCCCCAAAACAAGAATTATCCCAAAAATGAAGGGGAAGATTGGGAAGATGAGCCCACACTAGATGCATAATAAGTGGTTCAATAAGATGGTTGAAGGAGACTGTCCAGTGTTTGGTAGAAAGAGAGTGAGTCCCCCAAGCCCAGAACTTGCTCATCATCAAATCTTGTTCCTTAGAAGAAGAAAAAATAGCAATTAAAAACCCCTTAGCACAAGAGAAAATCTCAATGTTACCAAAGATCAATGGTCTCCAAGAATCCATCACCCAATGATGAAGATTCAATAGAGAAGGAAAAAAACCAACAAATCTACAAACCAACCCACAACACTAGTAGAATTCTACATTATACATCGCATCAATACCACAAACAACCACAAGGGAGGTCTTGGAACAAGCTAGAGGTTGAGATTTCACCTTGGGGGGAATAATAGTACTAGATCTATCAACCCAAGAAAAGCTTCACCCAACAACAACCTTTGGGAAGGGGATCCACACGTTCACATCTTTAGCTGATCCAAGTCTCCCAACAGGGTGTTCAAGTGCAAAAGCACCCAACCTAGCAAGCACCACTTCAACTCCATAAGCAGTAGTGCCAAAACTAGGCACTCCCTCTACAAATGAAACCCCTACAATGCCGAGAGATAGAGCAGAAACCCTTTGTAGTGCCCTAACATAGGCCTCATCTTCGACACCACTACCCATGATAGGCAATGTAGTCCAAACAACATCAACAAGAGCCATTGGATGCATTTTAAATTTTTCACTATATCAACCTATTTTTAATGTTATTCAAACTAATATAAAAAATGTAATTATAGTGATATTAATCTTTCAATTTGCTTCTGGATTCCATGCAAAATATATTGACACAATCGAATCTAGAAGCAAATTGAAAGATTAGTTACAGATTGTGGAAATCTACTTGCTCTCATAGATTTTTACATATTATTAAAGATTTTTTAAGTCAAAGATGAAATTTGAAAATCAATCATTCCTTGAAACAAAAAGCTATTTAATTTTTTTTCCATTATCTAAAATATCCTTTAACGCTCAAAAATCATGTTTTTGCAAAATTTGTCATTATCACATTGATCCATGTACCAAATATTTCAAATTAATAACTATGTCGATGTATTTAATGGTACCACCTAGGTCATATTAAATAATCTCTAACTAATCGGTCATATTGTACAAAGAAAATTTTGATATAAGCGTATTCACAACTAGCATTCTATATTGAGCCATTACACTAATGCGCCTATACAAAAGATTTTCATCCACATATTGTGCTTAGCAAGTATGTGATATTTTATTTCTTTAACAAAAACTTGGCTTTTATTAAAACGAGCTAATGAACTTTCTTTTATCTCAAAGCAAATCCCAACATGTTTCTAAGCATGACTGGACTTTGTAAAACACATATTTGAGCAAAGGTGAAAACATTTTTTAAGATTGTGACATTGGTGAACCATGCCACACTATCTAAACTGAAATCATGTATAAAAAAACTTTATATAGAATTAAATAACATGATGCAACTTAATTCAAAATAACAAAATGATTACACAATACTATTAGAATTCTTAGGTACTGAGGGGGGGGGGGGGGGTGAATCATTACAAACACGTAACCTACAAATTCAACCATTGATCTGATTAACTTTAATAACTTCCAAATAGAAAAATATACAACTGATGCAATGAAATAAAAGTAAATGAGATCAAACATCCACACATAACACAATGATTTTTGTGTGGAAACCCTTAGTTAGAGGGAGAAAACTACAGTGGGATGACACCCACAAGCCCTTCACTGTAGTAAAAAGGTTTTCCATGCTAGGAGCTACAAAAACCCTTTTTGAGGGTTCACCCTATTAGGAGTGACTAGTACACTGTTATGAGTACAATAAGATCTACTAAGATCTACCACGCTAGAGGATTTTTTAACTTTTTTTGTGAGTTCACCTGGATAAGGGATTTACACTATAAAACTTGTTAAAGTCCACCCTGTTAAGGGATTTTGCTTGTTGAAACTATTAGAGAACAACAAGTAGTGATCTGGATGTAGCACTCCCTTCTTGTCAGATCCAATCCGTTCTCTGCTTTTTGTTACTGCTCTTTGATCTGCCTCTGCTCACAATCTTGATCGCAACACTAACAATCACCAATTTTGCTTCACACAATCAACTAATAACAACTCTCAACAATAGGAGTAGTACCTAATTATATACTCAACTATCATCATCTTAACCTTAACCACAATTCAATTTTCAATCTTCCCACTCAAATACATCTCACCAAAACACATATCATGACGTAAAATACATTTTATCACAACCACATCGGCCCAAAATAGGATTTGCAACATATATTTCCAAAGTAGTCAAACACGTTTTGACTTGTCCAATGTATCACCCTAAATCCACCTCATTTCTTACCTTGAGCATATAAATGACAACTCATCAGATTCTTGATGTCTAAGATACATCACCATAACATCTATACTCAACACATCATCCAACCGGTCGCCGATCATAGATCTACCACCGGTAGCTCAAGAACATAAGCTCTTTAACCTGTAGCCGCTTTTGCCACTATGATGTATGCACATTGATAAATCAAAAGAGTTGTGGTCACAACCATGATGTCTTATGATCATGTACATATAATTTCTAAAACCGCTCCACTCAATTCCTTCTCAAACATTGCCGATACCAAATCTCCATCTGTACATGTTTCTAAGCATGACTGGACTTTGTAAAACACATATTTGAGCAAAGATGAAAACATATTATAAGATTGTGACATTGGTGAACCATGCCACACTATCTAAATTGAAATCATGTATAAAAAAACTTTATTTAGAATTAAATAACATGATGCAACTTAATTCAACGTAACAACATGATTACATAATACTACCACAAATTCATAACCATTATTTTATTACTAATATTCCATCATAATATTTTGATTAATTAACAAGAATCAATCCCTACTTTGTGAAATAAGACACATGCCTAATCTTTCTCCAATTATTCAAATTTATTTAATCATTTTACATCTATCTTGTTTGATAATTAGGAAGAAACACTTATTTATCTCCACAATTATTGAAACAATATAGATATAGAATAAAAAATTAATCTCCTCCATAATTTTTATGTCTCGCTTCATGTTTCCTACAAACAATAAAATTCTTAGCAAGATAAACAATTTAAAAATAATAATAAAATTTAATTCTTCTCCCTAGGGATATGTTTCCTCATAACCCTTCCAGTGTAGTAGCTCTTTTGTCTATTGAAAAGAGCCTCCTCTACTTCTAGTTCAATATCTACACTCATAGGTCCCTAGAGGTCGAAGGCTTGAATAAATGTTGCTTTGTCTAACATGCATAGTATAGATTTGTCTTTCTTATGGAAAGCTTGTGTTATAGGATTATAAGCTTCAATTAAAGTTTTCATCAAGTCCACGTCTACAAACACCTCCAACACTATCAATTTACCCAAGTTTCTGTCTCATGGGTTAGAAACAGGTGGGCCTCTCAATCTATTGTTGTAGAAGAACATGAATAGTTCGTACCTAGTTGTGCTTGGGCAAACATCTTTGCAGAATGTATATGGGTCTTTCCACTCATAAGTGTTGGCTGATTGCAAATTTGATGTTCCAATCTAAATAACTTCATCCACTCCTCAACATATATGTTTTGCCTCTTTGTTCTCGATGAAACACTCTTTGCTAGTACTTCAACGACCTCAGGAGATCCTTGGTCTGCCATTTTTTTTTATGCTAGACTCTGAACCTTTTCTCTATAACTAATGGTTTTAATTCTCTCTATCATCGCAACTCTGAAAATTATGGATGCTCTGTGAACGATGTTAGAATGATTAACGACTGAAACTATCTTTAATAAGCAACACACCACCTATTGTATTAAATTTTCATCAAGAGCACATGCATGAAATTCCCTTTTTTCAGAAAAGTGCCCCTTCCATCTTAGATTTGGCGGCAATCCGAGAGCAAATCATCAACCTGTCAAGCCAACATGTCATCCTTTTATCCATTAAGATCCCACAAGTTGTAATTTTTTCTCACTGTAAAAGGCTCATGTTATTTCAAACTTAAGTTTGCCATGGCTCCAAAGTTACGCAAATGGCTAACTTGTCCATGTCTCAACTTCGTTACATGTAGATTGGGACCTCTTGAAACCCTTTCGAAGTTACCCTAACAGTTTCTCTTCACTATCGTAGCTTCGGAACTATTCTGATATTATTTATCTAATTGTTGATGCACTTCACCATTTTTCTATGTTTTCCACGAGGCACACTACTCGCTGTTATTTTTAACTTCTTCGAAGTTGCGCACACCATCAGTCGGGACCTCAAAACCCATTACCATCATAGACACTTAACTGTTGAGAAGCTACACAATAGCTTAGTGGGACCTCGGAACATGTTGGTGATCAAATCTTTTAACCATCACGAAGCTCCACAAACCACTTAGCGCAACTTCGTAACTTTGATTTACTCATAAAATATGGCACTCGTGAAGTTACACAACACCTTGTTGTGACTTCGTAACTTTGATACTGAACAAGACTTGATATTTGTGATGTTCTGTTTGACCTTTGGCATAACTTAGGGGCTAGTATATTGAACATGAAGACACGCCTTGAGATGTTACGACATGACTTGGTGTGACTTTGGAACACTAAGGATAACAAAGATAAAACAAAATTTTAAGATAGTATTATTGTTTAAGTCTTTTGATGTTTTTGACTCATAATTCGCCCACAAAATTAATGTTATATTATAAATATTTTTTTTATTCACCAATATATATTTTTGTAGTTTTAAAAAAATACACAATTCGCTAGGATTTTTCACATAGTTTCAGGGAGCATGAATGATTTGCCAATTGAGATTATTATTTTTCCTTTGAAAACTAAAATTTTTCGCCAATAAAATTAATATTTTTCTCAGTAGTTTTACAAATTTCTCTAGTTTTTTACACCTTTCTTCAAGGGGGGTTTCTTAAAGATTACTTTGATTGGTTCATTTTGATTAACATGAATGTTATTAGAAACTCCACTAACATGATTATTTTTCATCTTGATGGTCACATGGAAAACATTTCAAAACACCTACTTTGGCCTCAAAATGAATAGTCACGTTAACTAGAAAAAGTTATTTGTATATATTATAACAAAGAAAGGTGAGAAACTCGTGCCTTGTTTAGCATTTCTCGACCATCTTTAAAAAAAGAAGGCATTTTCAACACTACATATTTGAAAGGAAAAGATTATCATCACTGAATGGTGAACTATGAACATGTAAAATGAAAATTGTTGGGAAAGATGTGAATGGATAAAGAAGACTAAGGATGATGAATGATCATGGCCACTTTCATCATCTTGCATCCCTTTTGTAGTAGTTTGCATTGTTGATTTACCATATCAAGTCATCTTTGTTCATAGAGGGAACACCTTTGACATAAAAATTCTTAGATCTTGTTTCAAGTACTACTACGAATTTTTTCTTGGCCTAAAGCCAAATAGAAACATATATTCAGTAATTAGGAATTTAAACTCATTGAGATTGATGTTAGTTTTAATCTCATGAAAATCCTACACAAAATTAGGGTTTGAAGTTGCAAGCCATGGTGAAAGAATAGAAACTACCATCCCAATACACGATTTCTCAATTGCCAACTTTATAAAGGTTATGATTGTCTATTTACAACACTCTCAAATATTTAGTTGGTACTTGATAGTATAGGTTTTAGATAGTTTGGTAGATCATTATTAAATTAAAGCTTGCACTCTTTGCTTGGTAAATTCTTTATCAAGGCTCTCATTTTAGCTCTAGGTTTATTCTTTTAGGTGCTTCCAATCCTTACTACCCCTTATTGTGGGTGTCTAGAACTCTCAAATACCTATTTTGGTTTTGTCCCAGACATAGTAATCTTTAAGAAACCCCCCTCTTAAAAAAGATATAAAATCTTGGCGAATCTTTCATTTTCTTGAAAAAAAATAAAAATTTCTATTGGCGAATCTCTCAAATTTTTTGAACAAAAAGGTATTCTTATTGACGATTATTTTTTAATAACAATTTTTATGTAGAAAATATTGGTGAATCTCAAACAATAAAAATAAATAAATTAATCACCATGGTGCATACTTAAAAAATAGAATTCTTATAGAAAATTATTAGGCTTAATGTGGAAATCTTTGATGGGTTTAAGGAATAGACTCTATAATAATTACTTGTTGCCATTTATTTAAAATATAATCTAATAACCTCATTGTATTGTGTGAGACAAATATATTGACATTTTAAAATACTAATGGGGCCCAAAATTTCTTCAAGACCATTGATTTATATTGAGATCAACAATCTGAAAGAAATTTTAACTCTCATAAGCATTACAAACCAAATAGTAACATTTTTACCTCAGAATATAATGAGGGTCACTAGATGTAATGGAAACTAAAAGTTGGTGATAGATCCCTATAGTAACTAATAATCATGATATATTATTGGAGAATTAATTTAAATCTCTACAATAACTTATAAAATTCAGGTGAATTAAATCTAATCATGTATCGAATATTGTGGCGAATTTTCTAGTTCAAGTTTTTTATAAAAAGAGTTATTTTGCGATTTAAATATTTCTAACTTAAAATTTTGTAAAAATGTGGTGATTTAGGTTGTAGTAATTCTTGAATTATTAGCCAAATTTGGATTCCCAAATTTCCAAAATTACCCAATTGGCAAATATTAGCCACTAAAAATTACTATGGTCCCAGATCTCAAACAACTTGGTATGAGATTTGTATTTTTAAGCCCTTTAGACTTCAACCTTTTTGTTGGCATATACTATGTCTAGGAGATTTATTTAAAATCCTTACTAGTATACCCAAATCAAGCATTCTTTTAAGGAAAAAATCTTTTAGACTTTAGATTAACAAAAACTCTTCTCTTTTTATTGATTGTACCATTGACAACCATTTGTTATATTTGAAATCTATGATATGTTCCAAATTGTCAATGTAGATACAAATGCAAGAAAATAAAATTGCACTTGAAGTGGACCATTTACACGTGACATAAGGAGGGTATGATAAGTGGGGCCAAAGGCTCACCCTTAAACTGGATCGCCTTGCAGAATCACAACATAGAAGCAATAACACAAAAAAAGAGAGAATGAACACAGATCGTATATTAATTCATTCAAACTTGATACATGTCGGGCTGTGAGACCTTCTTGGTTATGACCAATACAACTAGAAATCAATTACAGGAACAAAATAATCCTCATGCATGTGAAATCCACAATCTCCAGCTTCATATCCCTCTACTTCTTCTCACTACCTAAACCTAGAACATATAATTACATTTGTAGTTGAGGCTACCGAACATGTCAGCCCAATAGAATCTTCAAGATCTAGCATTGGAGAAAGCAATGACCCAGATTTAGGTCCACACGTTTCCCAATGAGTGATCCCAATATTAAGATCATGACCAAAATTAAATACACAAGTTGGCCTAGATAAAAGATCCAAAACTAAACTCGTTGGTGAGACTAGGAACCGGGCAACACCAAGCAACATAGAACACACCGAACCTACTTGGTGAAGAACACCATTGAGTAGAACAGAACACAACAAAGCCACTCAGTGAAAGGCACCATCGAACAAAGACAACACACCACTAAGCAATAACCAAGCTCATCGGTGAACAAACATGAACACTCCACCGAGAACTCCAAAGCAGTTACCAAGCACATCTAACGAGCTACCTAGATACAAGATTTCCATGAGCCCACGATGCTCCTACATCAACAAGTTCTCCTACATAATTGGGATATCACTCCTTGTATGGTTGCTAAAGTGGCCCAAGCTCCCCCTCTCCTTTCAATAGAGGCCAATCCCTATTTGAGTACATCAATGTAGCAAGAGCTAGATTACTAATGTGCACAATTATTCTCATATTTCTTTGTGCAAAGCTTATGTTCACAATGTCATGGTTTGTCTCAATCGTGTTTTCAATGTTGACCTTCACCCTAGTGTTATTCTAGAGAAGCTCTAGGTTATCCAAATTGCGATAAATTCCTTTGGTTTTCCTTGGTGATTTCTTGTATCAAATTTCCTTTTCAAACCTCTTGAGAAAGTGCAAACTAATGAAGATAATTTAGATATTAAATGTATTGGTTGGGAGCCTATTCCTAGTGGACAAGAAAATCTAGATGGGTGGAAACCAAATGAATATGGCTTACCTTCTATTATTAGTTCTATAGCTCTTGATGCTTACCAACTTCTCTTTGGATATAAGACTTTACCTTGTCTAAACTTTGGGATGTGACTATCTCCATGCACCTTTTTTATGCGATATAGTGTAAATAAAAGAAAAAGTTAATATAAAATACCATTTCATAAGAAAATCCAAATTAGCTACTTAGATAAGAAAGTGCAACAATATTGGATGTAAAATTAATCAACTTAAAATTATGTGCCACCTAGTGAGATTCCAATGCCTTACCAAAATTGAATAGAAGTAATTCAAACCTTTAGATCTCTAAGAGAAGTTGTGTTCTCTTAAACAAAACTAGATAATTGTTTCAGTTGTGAAATAAACAAATAGACATACATTTGAAAGTAAGTAGAGTGAGAAAACATTACAAGATATTGAAGATGCTAGATGAAGTAAATAACGAATTAACAAAAAGATTGTAAAACATATTAAAAAAATAGAAAGTCCTAAGAATGCAATTTCCCAAATCTATTTATGCAAGAAAATGAAATGAAAAATAGAAAAAATATAAACCACAACATGCCTATAAAAGAATATAACCCAAATAATTACTCAACAAATTCAAAAGAACAAAATAATCAAGCAAAACAACAACAACAAAAAAAACTAGTGTTAGGTATCTATTCACTTTATTTGTGTGTTTAGCAACAAGAGAGCAACAAGAGTATACCACAAACACTAAGGGCAAATTTCCTTCTTGTTGTTTAGCTTATTTTAACTAGGAGTTGTTGCTCAAATTTTTGAGCAACAATTTGTGGAGCTTGTTGCCCATAGATATTAAAATTTATTGTTTATTTTTTAGTAATCATTTTAAACGATTTTCTTAAAATGAAATTCTTAATAATAAAATAGTGATACCTATTTAATTAGACTGAGTAGATTTTTACAATCCATAAAATAAGTTTGCATGCTGCTTCTAAATCCAGTATGAATTTTTTTATCTATTCAATTTTTAAACAAAACTATTCCACAAGAAAATATTTTAATTCATTTTTTAAACAAAAACTGTTCCTCTTGATTAGGAAAATATTTTAACTCGGTTTTTTCTATATATGGTGGCGCTGACCAGGGGACCTTAGCCTTCGGAAAATATCGTAGTCAAAGACAAAGAAGTATATCAGTGAGATATATTTTGACAAAACAAAAAATGGCATAAAAACATTATAAACATTCAACATATGGGTTTTCCCTGAGCGGGTCCACACCAACCAAACCCCACATCTAGATATTCATAAAGCTGAATTACAGAAAAATATTGGAAGGAAAAAACTAACTAAAAGCAGTGTCCCCAGCTTCAATATCTTCAGTTGAAATATACCTGATTAAAAGTTTATTGATGTTCTATTTCATCTATTTGCTCAAATTATTCTGATAAACCTGATTAATTGTTCTTCTTTTATTGTCTGGTGACCTGATTATTTTTGTCAGTACTACTTTCAATGGCTGCGTGCCTTAGATTCAAGTTATGCTCGCATTCAGCTCACAGTAATTCTCATCAAAGAAAACCCATTGAAAACAGTGCCTTCCGACTTGTCATTATTGCAAAGTCCTCGTCTTCTAAATCTTCATCATCGTCTTTCAGTAATGGAAAACGAAACAAGAAACCCTTTTTAGAGGTGGGACTTTTGAAACCCTCTATTACTGAGAAAGAAATCCTGGCGCTAACAAAACAGAAGGAAACTGCATTTGCAGATTTATTGAAGCTGAAAGAAGATGAATTAACTGATGATGGTATCAGTCAAATTGTGGATGCTGCCATTGATCTGAAGAAGAAAGTGAAATTGGTGACTAAGAGAGGAGGGCTTTGGAAGAAAATTGGTTCTCCGTCGAGGAAAATCTTTGGTATTGTGGTGCTCAACATTCTGACTGTTATTTATGGTAAGTAGAGCAGACCTCTGGTTTGAACTCTAGAAAAAGGGTTGAGATTATATTTAAACTTGTAATATACAATTCTTTGAAAGCTAGAATAGATCTGTGTTTTAATTTTTTCTTCTTCATAATTTGTTTGGACACCGGGGCGTTTTCCTTCCTAGGAGCTATCAATTTGCAATTTTTTTATTGATTATCTCCCCTTTTTTTTCCCACCTGGGGAGGGATACAGACCCACTTTTGTATGAGCAACGAACTTGCAATTTTTACTGTTTACATTAATTCTGGCTTTTGTGAATCTCATAGGGAGACAAACCCAGTATTATAAATTACAATCATAAAATGCTACCATATGATACAACTGGATAGTACACACTGTAACTAGTGCTCCCTCCATGTTACAACTTGTACTATTTTTAACGATGGGCTTCTGAACTGTAACAAGCTTTCTCTCCATCTTTCGGACAGTTGGGGTGGAAAGCTACCTGCAGGGTGTGAACCTGTGATTGCTCCCACACTAGGCCAGTATTACTACTGCACACCAGACCTGAATCCTCTCCTTTGTAAATTTTAATTGTGTTTATGTCCAATATTTTTTTTGCTAATATATCTGAAGAATACGAATACATCATTTGTAATGCATGCTTAAATAAGTTTTTAAAGAAATTTTATCACGAGGATGAGTTGTTGACTGAGGGGATTGGAGCTTCTTTTATTTTAAAAACCCTGATACCAATGTGGAGTAGAGATGAATAATTCTATCAACACCTTATTATAGTATTAAATAAATACAACTTGGAACTAATTATTTAAGGGAATCATTAATTTGTTGATAGAATCGACTCAATCAGTAATCTTTTCTCCCCATGGTAATCAGGGTTATTCGATAAGGTAGAATTTGGTATCAATTATTAGAGGGAATCAATAATTATTTGTTGATAGAATCATTGGTGTCTTCTTGGCATTGTTATCACGGTTATCTATAGGAGGAACCTCATTCTGCTTTCAAAAAAATCATTAATCATGATGATGAATGAATGGTTTGAAATATTGACTCTTTTTTTATATTGCTAATCATTTATAAATATTATGCTCATACGGGCATCAACATGTGACCAATACAAGCTCTTTTGAGGATAACCATGAGAATAATATCAGCTTTGTTCAAGCAACCATACTAGAAACCAGTTATGGAAGACCAGGAGTCACAACTTAGGAATCCACTTATTTAGAAATCGTCTCTGCATTAGAAGCCAACTATGGAAGACGAAGAGTCACAACTCAGAAATCCATATTAGACGTCCCATTGGGATTTGAACTAGGGTCTCTGCATTGAAAACTCAATGCTTTTTCAAAGCTCAACCCCTTGGACAAATATTGACTCTTTTAAAACTTTTGTATGTAATTGTTTCATAGTAGGTTTTGTTTTTCTTATTATAAATGTGGCTATGGGTTGCTATTAGTGAAGTGATAGATGATCTTGGAATGCATTCATAAGATCTGTAAATATGGATCATTTTAGAATTCACTCTTTATTTTAATGTTCCATTGGGAATCATACTCTTATGCTATTTATTTTTCTGTTCAACTACTGTTCTAAGATAAAGTAGGTCACTCCTATATGCTATAGAATGCAGTCTATAATCTTATGATCCATTTGGAAGCCTTTCCATTTCAGTTCTTTTATGTTGAACTATTCTTGTAAGATTATGGAGTTTACTTCTATATGCTAGAATAAATTTCATAATCTTGTGTTAAAATGGCAAGCCTCCCCATATTCATACTTGATTTTTATTCTGATATTTTTGGGTGCTTTTAAACTTTTCCTTGTTATCTACTTGCATTTCCCATCCTTGAAAATGTAGGAGTTGATTGTAAACTTCCCATACCCCAAGTTTACCTGCAAAACAAAAATGACCTTCAACAAGAGAGAAAATTGCAAGAATAGCTTACTTGATTATGGATGCTTGAATGATTGATTGAATATGAAATGCACATATAAGGCCTTGTTTATAAAGAAAAGGTTGAGGGATAGGGTTGAACAAGTTTATGATGTGTCTTAATCCCATTTTATGAGACATCTAAAGTGACAACTATTAAATGCTACAAGATGAGATACAACCTTATGACAATTTAGACCTTTTGGAAAGATTCCCTAAAACCTGAGTAAACTATGTGAGTAGGACCTACTGGTGAAGTAGTTAGATAAAATTTCTTACTTAAACACCAACACCCCATCTCTAAGTGCAAGATAAGACAAGATAAGATACAACCTCATGACAATTTAGACCTTTTGGAAAGACTCCCTAAAACCTAAGTAAACTATGTGAATAGGACCTACTGGTGAAGTAGATAGGTAAAAATAAAATATCTTATTTAAACACGAACACCCCACTCATAAGTACAACTTAGATGCAAAAGATGAAGATTATTATGGTGTCAACTACTAAGCCATGTTAGGTACCCATTGACAATGCAATCTCTCATAAATAGAGTAAAGGAGAAAACCCATTGGGACAAAATGCCTCTCCATAAGAGAGAAAAGATACAATCAAGTGATTAATGCAACTAAGGGAGTAGTAGATTATTAGGCAAATGCTGCTGAAAATGATTATTATGGGTCTCAGCCACTAGGCCATGTTAAGTACCCTTTTATAATGCAATCTTTCACAAACAATTAAAGGAGAAAACCCATTGGGACAAAATTTTCTCCAAAAGAGGGAAAAGATACAATCAAGTGATGAAAGATGGAGGACTCAATACTGCCTCCCAAGGATTACATCCATTATGAATTATCCCTCCATAGGAAGGAAAAAAGAGAGACTGTAGGGCCCCCCTACAATGAGGTGACTTGGTGCAAAGAAAGATTGGAACCTCAATTTAGCCACAAAGACAAGATGCTTTCGAAGCCAAGAAACACTGAAAATTCATTATTATTTGGGCAGTATTGGAATCCAGTGAAGCAACAGAAATGTTTGACTGTCCTTTGCAAAGGAACATTGGAAGACCCTTTGATGGAGCGACACTAGAATTTGATTGAAGCAACAAGAGATTGATAGATGATTTGTAACAGATATGAAGTGATTTGATCTATACAACACCTTCCCAAGTGACACGATGTCCAAGTAATCCTCTAGTATATCTCTAATGCAAGAACTGAAATAAAATATACTTGGGGGCTGAAACTAGAAAAAGTGCACGGATGGTTTGAAAGAGCTCATCAATACCTTCCCAACACCACAAGAATTGTGAAAATAGAATTTTTTGCAAAAAGTTGTAAGTTAGGGAGCCAAAAATGGCATTTTGACTTTAAACAACAAATCCTAGCACCAAACAACATAATTTGGAAAAATTACCCACTCCACTAGAAAATACACAAAAACCAACTTTTCGACGATATCTTGTTTTTGAAAAATTATGATGAATTTACCAATCTTTGTAAATTTTCCAAAAAAGGAAAAATATTTAGCACCAAGGGGCCTAGACCTTGGGCACCCATATGATTTGACTAGAGTGCTGGAAAAAAATATCCGCCACCAGTGGCAGTGGTGCCTATAAGTGCTTGGATGTAGATATGACTTGGCCTTTGCAAACCATCACAGAGCGCTTCCAAACCAATGGTAATTTCAAACATTTTTTTAATTGATTAAAAATAGGAAGTTCGTATGAACCTGTGTCGATGCTTACACAATGTTGACAGAGTCATACGTGTGACACAGGAGGCCAAGTACAGTGACATAGACGAAGCTGAATATGTTGAGTAAGCAAAATATGATTTGTGAAGATGCCAAGCTCCCAAAATTTTCTATCAACCACATTGACGCAAGCAACCTGTCAGTCTGTACAATGTGATTGAGTATGGATCCGTATGGCTTTACAGATGTTTTTGACGGTTAAAAAAACCTCTAATGCCCTTAGGATGAAAGTGTCAAATTTTTCTGATTTAACAAGCAATCTTTAAGTTTTGGGGCCTTTGGATACAATGGAAGTGTTTGTTTTGGTCCAAAGTGCTTTGAAAATTCAACAATTCCTGGACCTGACAACCTTCAACCAACTTGAAACCCTTGTAGATTTGGCCCAATATGTCTGATTTTGGCATAACAAAAGCTAAAAATGACTTTCTCTGACAACCTGGAATCAACTTTGAGGGCCTTGAAACCCCAAATTGCAACTAGCAAATTCTTCAAGCTAAAATATGTCCCTCAGATCCAGGAGGGTGTTCCAGAATTGGAGTTCCGATACCATTTAGGAGTTGATTTTGAACTCCACACATCCCATGATCACCTGCAAAACAAAAATAATCTTCTAGAAGAGAGAAAATGACAAGAATAGCTTACTTGATTATGGATGCTTGAATGATTGCTAGAATATGAAATGTGCATACGAAGCCTAAGACAAGGTTGAGGGATAGGTATAGACAAGATTATGACATGTTTCTTAATCTTAAGTTATGAGACATCTAAAGTGCAATTTGTTTTCCCGCTGGGGTAAACTTAGTATTGCACAAACATCGTACGAGAAATATAATAAACACAGAATATATCAGAGAATAATAAATACTTTCATTAATCATTCCAGACTGGCAAGTACATTTATATCATAATGATTCTACAATCATATCTCCCATGTCCAACCTCCGAGAGAGTATATAAAGTACCCGAAGGGTCACGACCGAAGCGTCGTGACGTAACTGTCTAACCTCTCGATCACTAACGACCGAGAGTAACATAATACTTTACTAACATAATAACCCGTACATACAATTATCCCGACAACATCATCCCCCCCAAAAAACAAGTCGTCTCCGACGACTTACAACAACAGGGAGATGAAATACACCACATAGAAGAAGAAAATCACTGAGAAGGGGCAGAGGGGCATCCCTGAAAAAGCTGAAGTGCCGCCCTCCCCAGCAATGCTGCGTCCAGTAGGTCTTTTCCGTCACATCCCATTCCTCTTGTGCCTGCACCAAACTTGTCTCCAAAACATACTGTTCAGCTATAGCTTCCGCTAACACCATATTGTCTCCCTAGCCAATCTGACCTTGATAGCCACCCGCGCCAACTTCTCTACTTCCAACTCCTGGGTACGCTGAGCCAAGTGTTGCTCTACTGCCTCCAACTAGGTGGTCAGCTCCTCCCGAGCTCTCGATGCATCCACCAAGACAATCTCACGTCCAGCCAACACCTACTCCAAGTGCCTCAAAGCGTAGTACCCCTCTTGAAAGACTTGCTCCAGTGCTCTCTTCACCTCCGGCATGCAGACACTCCATGCCTGTAGCAGCTCCGATCTCATCAACAGGTCACACTCTCCAAGGGTTGATAACTGAACCGACTGGGGGTCTAGGGGGCAACGCCCCCAGCGGGGTCGAGGGGCAGCGCCCCCGCGGGGTCCTGGGGCAGAGCCCCAGGCGCGCTCCCTGTCGCGATACAGGGCGGGGTCGAGGGGCAGCGCCCCCGCCGCCAAGACCAATTTAGCACCTACAAAGTCTATGAAACACACCATTTTTGTGATTTTCTTCTAATCCCATGCTCTTTTTTGCAAACCGCTTATGTTTCCCTTACCACCTACTCATGCTCGTCCCTTCGGTACCATTTATTCTTCATTTTGAACTATTTTTATTTGTCGTCGTTTTTTTTTTGTTTTTTTTTTTTTTTTTTTGAATCTTCCAATAGAAGCTGCCATACGCTTATCCTACACTCGTCCCGCTTACTGTACGAAAATCTTAATGAAACTATATGGCATCCTCGTCTTTATCTGCCACCGTACGGTCACCCAAACACACCATATGGACTATGCACTATGTGCTCTCCTTTGTTTTCCTGTGCAACTGGCCGTACAACCGTACGGACTTGCTTCCTTCTTCTGTCACTCACGTATAGCAACAATACCGTGCGGCAATATTAACAGTCACCCGGCACCGTACGGTATTGGTCCAAAGTCATCCACGTGCTCAATTCCTGCCAGCGTACGGCTCTGCTTTATATTTCGTGTCCTTTCCGTACGGTATGCTCCCTAACCTTCCTGCACGAGCCATACGGCCACAAACTCATAAACAAGGAAACTCATGCTTTTCTTCCACCCGTACGGCAATGTACGGAATTTGAAACCCGCAGCAAGGTGGCCGTACGGTCTAGTTGAATGCCCTCATTTATTGCCGTACGGTCACAATTTCCGACCCTCTACAATGTTCGGTCGTACCTCCTTTGCTATGTACGGTCACAGGTTTATGTCTCCGACTTCAATTGCAAAAAAAAAGCCGTACAGTCTTTTAAAAATCCATTGGTACATGTACCGTACGGTGCCAACATGCATGCCGTACGGTACCGTACGGACATGTTATTTTTTATTATTTTTTTTTCATTTTTTTTTTTTTCTGCTTTTTCATTTTTTTTTTCAAATTTTTTTTTGCTTTTTCGAATTTTATTTTTTTTTTTCCCCTCCGCCGTACGGTCATGCATAGCAATATGGGTGTTTTTCAATTTCTTGTCCGAAAGCTTCTCTGGTCGCCCGTACGGATGGCTCTCGGGTCGCTTGCATGACCGCTCGAGTCATTTGCCATCCTCTCGGTTGCTCTGTCCTTCCTCTCTGGTCCATCCTCTCCAGGGAAGGTTTCAATTTGGTCCTGTTGATGGCGTCATGTATCCGTTCATCGAGAGTCCATAACTTGACAGCCCTATCGTGAGCAACTTCCCGAAATGTTCCTTGCTTAATCTCATTGTGCAACCGTTCCCTCAAGCTTTCCTTGTGGCCAAGTCCATTTTCAATGGCCATCCAAAGGCTTGGAACCATAAATTCTACAGGGACCACGGCCTCTTGCCCGTACATAAGAAGGAGAATCAAGATTTTGAAGACTGCGGTCCTCCACACAGGATTCCAGTTGTCTCCCATAACGATGGGTTTCAGATTTCTCTCATCCCCAAGACTTATTTTTTCCAACTTTGCTTCTTTGTGCCAGATGGGTTCCTCCTTCCAAAACTCCTGGGCAGGGCTTTCTTTCCTTTCGACTTCCCCTTCTCGGTATGCTGTATATTCCGGAGGGAGCTCACTCTCGGCTTCCTCAATCTTCAATATGTTGCAGGACGGCGGAAATAATTCATAATCACCCATTTGCCAGTGGAATAGACCGTCCATCGAATCTGTATCATCCTCCACTTTCAGTATCCCTTCGGCATTAGGTTCCATGTTTCCTTCCTCTCCGCCCATCCCGTCGTCTGACTCTGAATCGGATGCCATTTCCTCCCCAACCATCTGCGTGTTGAGGTCCACTACAAACTTCCCCCCTTTTCAAATGCGAGGGTGTTTTTCTTCCAATTATGATCGGCTCGGGCCGTCACCAACCACCCTCTACCCAGGATGGCATCATACCCCTTCTGCTTAAGAGGGATTACAACAAAATCTAAGGTGAAAGGCTGGGTTCCAATAGTCACCTGCTGCGCCATCAGTGTACCGAGAGGCTTAATACCGTGCTGGTCGGCTCCCAATAAATTGAAAGTTGGTGGCCACAGCGTCGGTTTCCCCAAGCTTTTCCAAGTTTCTTCCGGGAGGACATTGACGCCCGACCCACCGTCGACAATTGTGTTCGTGAGGATGGTACCCAAAATACCCATCTCCACCACTGCGGGATTCCGCCCATTATTTATTGATAGCGTCATGGGGTCAGCTGCAGAGCCACTCGTGATCTCCGTTCGTTCAACCATGCTTGCTGGAATGTTTTGCCCAAGGAATAGAGCCGTTTTGAGATGCGGCATCGTTTCCAATAGGTCCTTGACCTTTACTGGTACCTCCAATTGCATTATCTGCCTTAAAATATTTTGTTCGGCCATTGCTCGAGTAGAATTGCCGACATCTGTGGAGTCCCTTCGGTCCTCCATACCCTTCGCGATCGCAACCTTCGCCTCGAGCATCCTTTGTTTCTCTGTCGGAGGGTGAGGATATGTGGCCTTCTTCATTTGCCCGCGTGTGATTGCGAGGACCTTCTCCGTGCCCCCTCGTTCCATGTCTAGGATGTTGCAGCCGGGCTTCGGACAATTAGCATCCTCATGGTTCCCTGGTCCGCACCACCGACATAGTTTTAGTGGAGCGGTAGCCTCATTCTGACAGTCACGGGCATAATGTCCCCATTGGTTACAACTCCTGCACTGTATCATGGGCCTCCCCTTCGCGTCATACTGGACCCGCGGCTTGTTCTCATCATTGCCTCGGCCTCCCCGTCGGTTGTTTCCATACCCGCCGGATGATGGAGCATTTTGTTGTCCGCCAGTACCAGACGTGGAAGGTTGCTCCTGTGCATAGAGTACTTGTTGATTTCTCGCCCTCAGGTTGTAGGGACATTCTTTAGTGGAATGTCCTGCGATTTGGCAGATATCGCAAAAAGCCTTCTTCGGACAAGAACCTTTTGTGTGGCCTGCTTCCTTGTAGTCCGTGCACCACACCGTATCTTCTCCTGTCTTATTGGTACTTCCCTTGGCGGCCTTGAGTTCTTTCATCATTTTTTCAAGGTCTTTTTGCAACGCGAGCACTTTCTTGCTCGACCCATCCTCACTGCTTTCAGTCTCCGAGTCATCATCAGAAGATGACCTCATCTTCTTGGAGGTCTTACACTCACTCTCTAAATCCATTGCTCGGTTGTATGCATTACTGTACGAAGTAGGTGGAACTATCTTCATTTTCTTTCGTAGGGAGGTTTTGAGTCCCTCTACGAACCACCTCTTCTTTAGTTCGTCCGCTGGGGCCGACTCCATCTTCCCGATGAGTTCTTTGAGTCGCCGTCCGTACGCACGGACGGACTCATTCTTTGCTTGCTTAGTGTTGTAGATTTCCGCTAATATCTCATTATCATCTCGTAACAATTGAAACTCTGTCTGGAAGGCCTTTTTGACTTGGTCCCATGTCGTCAGGCTCGTCTTGTCAACATCCGAGTACCAATCAATGGCACCTTCCCTCAGTGTTGCAGGGAACTGACGGATCCATTCATTCTCGTCAGTTACCCCATGTGCAGTCCATATCGTTTCACACGTTCGACAGTGCCGAACTGGATCCTCCTTGGATTGCCCCGTAAATTTCGGTAACTTCTGCTTATTCACCGCCATGGTTGGCCGCGGTGGAGGCGGTGCACCGATACCACTCGTGCCCACACCTCCCTGAATACTATGTGTATTGTTCACCGATGGCACTTGCCCTTGCGGTAGTTGTGTGACTGGTGGGACCGTACTGTGTGGAGTCCTTGGTTCCCACGGAGGGTTCGCCTGTGCATTCGCAGTGCCTTCGGCCGTACTGTCACTAGCACCTCCGGCAGTACCGTCACCTTCGACCGTACGATTCCCTTCGTGGTCTCGGTCCTCCGCACGTGGTGTACGGGTCAAATCTTCAAACCGGTCTCGCTCTTCTTGAAGTAAGACCTGTCTCAATTGCGTTTCCTCAAGTAGTTCTTCCCTACTCCGCACTCTCCGATGCTCCGGCGAAGTGAACTATTCTCCGTCGGCCTCTGCACCTTCCGTACCACTTCCGAGGTTCCCTTCGGGCAACCCTCCGGCAAGCTGGTCCTTGGCAAGTTGCCTCAGCCTATACCGACGTTCACGTTGTTGCGTGGAGATCAAAGCCTTCGGTTCGGCTTCGCCTTCGTCATCTTGTGCCTTTTTATTTCTATCTTTATTTAAAACATTGGGCATAAATCCTTTCCTCACTTCTCTTCCCGAGTACGTCTAGGCAACGGCGCCAGATGTTTTCCCGCTGGGGTAAACTTAGTATTGCACAAACATCGTACGAGAAATATAATAAACACAGAATATATCAGAGAATAATAAATACTTTCATTAATCATTCCAGACTGGCAAGTACATTTATATCATAATGATTCTACAATCATATCTCCCATGTCCAACCTCCGAGAGAGTATATAAAGTACCCGAAGGGTCACGACCGAAGCGTCGTGACGTAACTGTCTAACCTCTCGATCACTAACGACCGAGAGTAACATAATACTTTACTAACATAATAACCCGTACATACAATTATCCCGACAACACAATTATTAAATGACCTAGGACTCAATTATCAAATGCCACAAGATAAGACTTTATGACAACTAAGACTTGCTAGAAAGATTCCCCAAAACCCAAGTAAACTTAAGTATGTCAATCGGACCTTCCAGTGAACTAGATAAGTAAAATACCTTATTCATGCCAACAAAAAGGAGGACTATCTACATCTATATTTGCAAGGCATTGTGAGAGAGATTTGAACCCGTTTTCCAATGTTACAGGTGACCCCTTACCATTAGAAGTAAAAACTTCTGGAAACAATCTTCAAAACAAGTAAATACACTTTGATTGGCCATACCAAGTCCAACTAACATTTTGGTGAACTTGGGTTATACTCTTATAAGTCTTTCAGTGCCAGTACTATTAAATTCTCATACCAAACAATCTTATAAGTAAGTGAACACATTTTGATTGGTTCTATCGATCATCATTTGGATTTGAACTTGGTGCACACTATTACAGGTGTTTATTATTGAAGTTGAGCTCAGATCTTAATGATTTTGTAAACGAGTAAACACTTTTTGAGAATTATAACTGACCACCATTTTGGCTTAAACTTGGGTCACATTGGTACAGTAGCCCTCACTATTACAATTAAATACTTATACAAACAATCTTTTGAATAGGGATTTCAAGATTCCATTGTTCATAACATTTGAAAAGTGATTCTTTGGAAAAACAGGGACAAGTCGTGAAGTGCAATTAAAAATATTAATATTTAAGAACTTCATACAGCTTTTCTGAAAATCTGTTTTCAATCTTCTAAACTAATATATACACTTTGATTGTTCCTACTTACTGCCAATTTGTATTTGAATTTGGGTCACATTGCGACAACTTACAGGTGACCAGGACCCATTATCAAAATCGAATGTGTTTAGAACCAATCCTATAAAGTTATAAGTTATAACAAATAAACAGACTTTGATTGCTTCCACTTTATTTTGAACTTGGGTCACACTGTTCCAGGTGCTCCCATTGTTAGTAGTATCGAAGTTAAACATTTATCTATTTTTGACAAGTAAAAGACACTTTAATATGTCTTATGTTTGTTTAGAAAATATATTACCTATTCTTAATGAAGTATCTGTTGGTAGACTATATCTTTACAGTGAAAACTTGGATAAGCTAGGAGCTACTTTCATGAGCTGCATTACCACTAGGCTACACGCCATTATCAAGATAAGAATGTTATTACAGGTTCACATGGAAGGTGAATGCTTCCAATGCCTCCTGTTATACATGCTTCCAAAGATTCAATTTAAATGACAGTCTACTTTTTGGTACTTTTCTAATCTTTACAGTTTGAACTTGTGAGTCTTAGAGCTCAAATACTATCCCATGCTTATTAATATGGTCAAGTTGAAAGGTTTGCAGAAAAGAAAATTTTCAGGAGGGATAATCATTATTGCAGCTGATCATAGTGACTTAAGATTACACCTAATTACAGGAGTCTCCTTAGATGGTAAAGTTCCATTAGTCCCCACTACATGTACACCAGAGGGTTCCCTTAACACCTTTGGGCATCAGCTTGAGCGAGTGTAAGTGTCAATTGTTCCTTCAAGCTTCACAAGTTTTCATGTATATCAGCCATTTGTATACCCAGGGATATACAAGATCGCTCTATATGATTCCTTTTTAATGTTGTCCATATTGCAGTTGTTTAACTTTAAATTTTTAAGAATGGAGTTTAAAGATGGAAATTGATAAATCAAAAAGTAATGAAATTTTTGGGCTCAATTGATGAATCGATAAATAGTTGAAGTTTGGATGTGCAATAATTCAGCTGGCAGGGGGAAGTGCCCCTTGGTTGAATTATGTATACAAAGGAATTTGAGAAACCATGTTGAATATATATGTAATATTCTCCATTTTCAGATTGCTTCAGGGTTGATTGAGGAATTCTTGAAGCTGAATCAGTAGAGGAATCCTTGTTATTAAAACAAGTAGATCATGGGCATAAGACAACTTCAAAGGCAGTATTGGAACAAAGGTGACAATGCATGAGCAAAAATGACTGATGTGGCTCGTGCATATTTTAAGGGTAGGTAAGGAAGTAAATAGGAGCAATAGATTTTGTGGTTGAGCTGCATTCTTCTGTACAATTTGAGCCCTTTTCTGCACTCATATTATGGCCTAAGGCTTAGCATGATTATAGAACATCAACAAAAGAAAATTGCAGTGTTCCATGGAGTTTCCTGAGGAGGGGACACGGGGACAGGGGGATGGGTTTGGGGGACCGGGGGACCAAGGGCCTAAACTTGGGGACAGCAAGGGAATGGCGAGGGGACGGTGGCGGAGCAGTGGTGGAGGGGTTGGTGCTGATATAATATAATAATTCAACTGAATTGAAATCTTCAAGGCAAAATCTGCAATATAACATCTCTGTGAGTGCCCTATGAAAGGAAAACTAATTTTTTGAAGTTAAAGGTTGCAATTGATATGTAATAGCATGTATCATATAGCAAGCGACCTGAAGGCATCCTTGGCGGAGGTGGCAGAGATGGTGGTCCTGTGGGGGGATGTCTTCCCCAAGTCCCCAAGTCTCGGAAACATCCCCCTACAAGGGATATGGGTTTTTTTGGGGGGGACGCATCCCCGTGGAACATTGGAAAAGTGTGACTACTATGGCTCAAAATTCCTTTGGATCTGTAACATAATTATGGAAATCATTGCAACCATTCTAACTTGTATACAAGTCATCAATGAAATTAGAGTGTAGATCAAGAGCCTTTCAGTATGAATAATTGAGAATAGAGCCTGCTAGGTAGTTTAATGATCAAGATTGTTCCAACCATTCTCTCTTTTCCTTGTTATTATATATACATATATATATTAATAGATTTAATAATTGATATTATATATATATATATATATATATATATATATGAAAGTTAATCTTTTATTTATTCTTATAATGATTATATAGTTAAATTAATGAATAGACATGTCTCATGAAGGGACATGTCTCTTCTTGTCTTTGCCATGTATATATACAAGAGATCGGTGCATTTGGAAAGTACATACTTTTACGGCAGTGCAATTACATTTGCAGTGATCTGAAAACTTAACAAGACTATTTATCTAGGATGTCCAGTTTGCCCCTAAGGGCCCCAAGACCAGCCATGGTACGAACTGGTCCATGGTTCTGGTTTGGTCCACTTGTGGGTCCGAACAGGGTTTGACCCATAGAGGGGTGGCTCAAACTAGACCACACCCAATTCGGACCCGAGCGGACTTGGGCGAATTTCATGGAACTAGTGATGCACTTGGTCCTGCCGGCGATCGAAGTCAATGACCAAGTTGTTTTTTTTCAAATTTAATTAATTTTTGACATCCACAACCCTAAAAAGTGGATGCTAAAGATTTATGTTGGCTTCTAACTTTCATTTGTGGTGTGCAAAGAGGTTATTTTCTCTTGAGGTGGAGCAAATAGGTGGTTGTTAAAGGAGTTGGAAAATTGATTTGTGGATCTTCATCAAGTGTTTGTGCCTCATTCCTACACCTTTGCAAGCTTACAATGAGTTGAAAAGGTAAGTTCTTTTTCCATTAGATTTTGTTTTTGTTGAAGTTTTTAATTTTTTTTCATTTCTCTTTCATTGTTCATAAGATCTACCTATTTTTTTTTTAAAAATTAATTCTCTTGTTTTTATATTGAATATGTATAAAACTACTTACTATAGAAAAAGGAACTACAATGGCATCCACCTCTTCCTCCGTAGGCATTATTGAACAAAGAATAAAACCCCATTATGATTCTCCTTTGTGGAAGTATGTTGATATTGTAAGACCCCTTCCAGGGGGTGGTGCATTCTGTTGGAAATGTCGGGGTTGTGATGTAGAAAGGAATAGTTCATATTATTGGGTGGTAGGCCATTTGTGTGGAATCCTTAAAAGAGGAGTCACGAAATGCCCTAGAAAAAAAGATGCACTTATACCAAATGAAACAGTATTAAGATATATTGTAGAGCATGAAGCAATAGAAGAGAGAGAAGCACGTAGACAAAATACAACCATTTGTAGTAGAACTATAAAAAGAGCGAAGGGAATTCAGCCCCTCTACAAATATTTTGATAGAAGACCACCCCTTTTATACTACCTTAGTCGACCCTGATACTGAAACTGAAGCACCCATTACACACAAAAGAAAGGGACCATTGGAAATTGCATTTCAAAATGAGAGCCGGGATATTGCCGACATTGATGTGGCAAGATGCTTATATGCGAATGTGCTACCTTTTAGTGTTGTTCGCTCGCCATACTAGAAAATGTTGAAAAGTGTCAATGAAGCTCCAAGAGGGTAGAAGGGCCCCGGTTATGAGAGAGTACGGACCACCTTGTTGGATAGAGAGGTCAAGGGGATTGAGGATACATTGAGGCCCATAAGGGATTCATGGATTGAGACAGGGTCAATTGTTTCAAATGAGTGGAAAGATGCAAGAAATCGTCCCTTGATGAATGTCATAGCCACATCACCTAAAGGGACAATGTTTTTGAAATCCGTGGATTGTGAGGGGCAAGTAAAAGATGGGTCATTTATTGTTGATATCCTCATCTCTGTCATTGAACAAGTGGGAGCTAGAAACATTGTCCAAGTCATAACAGACAATGCAAAGAATTGTAGAGCTGCTGGTTTGTTGGTTGAAGAGCGATATCAATGTCAATAGGAGCACCTTGAGTTTCAGCTATGGCTGCCCTCGCAGCTAATCTTTCCCTCTCCCTTTGCAATTTTTTCTCTTCCCCGGCTGCAAGTAGAGCATTAACAAATCTTTTTATCTCTTCTGTATTTTTTTCACATGGATTTGTATCATGTTTCCTAATGCCTGCAGGGTGGTATTTGAGGCGGTTTATGCCTCCAGAAACTACTCTCTCACAGTTTATGCAAATCACTTTCCAAGGCTCAGCCGGTGCTTCATAGGCATACCTCCATATCTTATCTGTAGCATTTTTAGGCCAAGTGCCTATAAATTCAGAAGGGCATGGTGTTAGTGGCCACACTTCCTCTGAATTTGCCATGCTGATTAATGGTTAATCGTTAACTGTTGCCCTACACAGAAATAAAAAACATAAAATAAATATTTTAGAAAAAGAATTAAACAAAGTTCGAAACTATCTAAATTAGTTACAATCTTTTTAGACATCATTCAAAGTTAGAAAAAAAAATTAAACAAATTGGTAGGGTTTGATATTTTAAAAAAAACTAGATATTCTTCAAAAAAATATTGATAGATTCATCATTCAACAAAACTTGTCAAAATAGTGTTGAACCTTGTTCTAATGATTCAAAATCATTTCTAACTTCTTAGAAATGATTTTGTATTCATTTAGATTCAACCAAAACAAAATAGAATGTTTTAAAAAAATATAAAAACAAACTCAGCAAACCTACTTGGGAATGTGTTTTTTCTTGAAAAAACGGTTGAAATCCGCCTTAAATCCACTCGAATCCGCCTCCAATAGCAAAGCAATCACCTAAGAATGGCTTGGAAGCCCACTTTCCTCCTCCACTATTCACTCAAGTCGCTGCAAACACAAAACAAAATGAGCTGTGCCATTTTTTTCTTTAAATTGCTGGTCTTTTGCGCACGGGCGAGTTTTTAATGTTTTTATTAAAAACTCGCCGAGTTTTTTGTGCGAGTTTTTCTGGCAAAAACTCGCCGGGCTTAAAAACTCGGCGAGTGTTCCTACAATGGATTCTATGACAGGTTTTCACAGCTGTAAGATCATATTTTATTTTTATCTTGGAAGACAATGATTTACTCAGGTGCTGGAATTTAGGCCAAATATGGCACCACTTATAGTTTGTAGTTTTGGCACGTGGTTTTGGAAAATCACATTTGGTTTGTGGTTTGATATTTTCCCATTTTGTGAATGCTAGGGTTGGAGGTTTCCTAGTAATTTTTTAAGGGATTGTTATGCTACCAGAATTGCATCTACATGTTAGTGACACTTTTTAAAGGCTTATACTCTGGAAATGTATTATAATCATGTTGATTAGTGAATACATTGGCTTGCTTTAGAGTGGGGATGTTTCTCCCAGAAGGGTTTTTCCCACCTAAATCATTGACTGATGGTATGATTCCTTTTGTATTAATATTTCTCTTAACACTATGATGAAATTTATTTATAGCATATACCTCTCATAGATTAGTGTATAAATCGTGTTCTGCACTTTTGCTTCCCTTCATTTTCCAACTACAATTGTACGGTTTGAAAGTTTATGTTGTCAGTGTTGTAACTTATGGAGATTCTTTTTCTCTAGTCCCTTTATGACATCTTGATTTGGAGTTGCAGCCTTGGGTTTCCTATTTCAATTTAATGCATTATCTATCAGTTTTCTAGACATTTAGAAATAAGTCACTGGTTCACTCAATAAAACCCCAGATCCAGGCCTAGTTTGCAGTCCAGTCTATTGTGGGTGCAGGCAGTGTGTGGACTTTGGGCCCTAGATTCCGTTGGGTTTGTCCATGGAGGTACTTTGATGAATGTGGGCTCCAAATCTTGTTCGTAGAGCGAAGCCTCTGCAAATCACAGCCTTTTTAATTCTTTTTACTTTTTTAATATTTTAAAATTATTTTGCCTTAAATTCGTGCTCTATTTTTTTTTGTCATCATATTTTACAGAAAGCACAAGTAAAACACCTCTGCACCTCCCTGCTACAAAGGCCGTTTCTTTGCTAATGCAAGGGACTTGTACAAACAGTGTCATTAGGGTTAGGAAGCGGATAAGAATGTGATAGGAAGGTCATCATTGCTTGAGGCTTCTCTTTCTAGTATTCTACCACTCCATCCAATAATGACTGATTAATATGTGTGCATAAAAATGATGGTGTTTTGGTAGTATTGTTATTAATGTTGGTTCTGGAATTTGCTTCTTTTTAAAGTTTGAATGCTGCTTTTTCACCTTTTTAATTTTGGGGATTTGTATAACTGTTAGGGGGTTTTATGGCTTGTCTTATGGTAAGTCTTGGAGTATTACCTACTGCATTTCTCTGTGAAAAAACAATAAATAGTGGCTTCACATTAATAAAAACAATAGATGCTTTACTTTTTAGCTCCTTTAAAAGACCAAAATATTAGATCACGAGTTTTATTTTCTATACCTCCGTGGGTTGCTAGATTTATCCTAAATGGCCTTGTCTGAGATACACACAAAGGGAATTACAGCTTTTAATATTGAGGTACATATGATCATATAAATTTTCTATGGTGGTGTTATTTATTAATGAATGTTATATGATTATCTGAATTTGTTTTCTGTTTTTTAGCTAAAATATGTATATGTTTATGATTTTTATGTATTTTTTGTAGAAATATGCCTGACAACAAATTTTTTTGCACTTACTGGCATACCCGAATCCTTGAACCTGAACCCCAAACTGGAAATGGTAACTGAGTTTTAGAACAGACCTTTATTTGCATTGTATGTGTTTACTTAAGGGGCATGGAACTTTTCTCAAGCATATTTTTGAGGCATTTTGTATTTTGCAGATAGATTCTTTATTGTCTCAAGGTGAGCTGTTTAACTGCAAAAAATTCAATTTTTTTAAATAAACAGCCTGGGCTGGCAACTATATGGTTTTCTGCATTTTATGTTGACAATGATTTTTCCCGGTTTTAAAACCTGTTTTTTGGAAGAAAAAAAACACTTAATTATTAGTTCCTGAAAAGAAAACTAATCACTTTTTTGGTTGATGTCGATTCAATCAGTTGAAATTTGCTTTCATTAATCAATCAGTTGAGTTCCATTCAACCTATTTGTCTTTTTTAAATTTGTTTATATTCAAGTTCTGGAGGACATTATATATTGTTGGAACTTCTGTTTCCTGTTCTTGCATCTCTCTTCTTGTCTTTCATTAAGATGCCAAGTTCAAAAATAAATTGCTTTTAGTGGTTGATTAAGATGGTCCCCTGGAAACAATGAGCACCAGTTCTGAGTTCAAAAATATTCCTCTTTGTGCTTTTCAGATATATTTTGAAGCCTCTTTCATTCAAGCTCCTAGCTGATTGAATAGGATAGACATAGTTGCAGGATTTTTTTATATCTCTATTTATTCTGATTAATTGGTGCTCAGCCCTGGTGGAGTTTTTAACTGAAAAAATCATGGTTTTTGGCAATTAATTGGTCAAAATGATTTTTGACAAAAGAAAATATTTAATGCATCACTGAGTCTTTTTTAAAAATTTCTGCAGTGATTCTTTCCTGGACTGTTACCTCAATTTTTTCCCAAATTGAAAAGACCTGGCTTTCCAAGTTATACCTAAGAAAGATTTCTGTTACCATGGGTTAGAAAATTTGTTTCCTTTTAATTGACATTTTTGTCAGCAGTATTTTTTATTACTTTCTGAAAAGAAAGAAAAAACTACATGAATGTTTACAACTAAACAAAAATGGTTAATGGGAGTAAAATTTCATCTTGTTATTAACAAGAGCAAAATTGAGCTCCAACATACAAAATAAAATAAGAGGCTGAAAGCAAAGTAAGTATGACAATAAAGATTTTGACTAATGAGGCAAGATTCTTGCAAATAACTATGCAAGGAAACTGTCACAAATAAACCTAGCAAAGACAATGACCGGAGGCAAAAGATTGTCTAAAAACATGCTTAACATTAATCGCAGCATACACCATGCATTTAGACCAATCTAATTTAGCACTTATATTAGAGGCGAAATTTAATCTTTCTAGATTTAGGCTGACCTGATTTACTACTTGTATTAGAGGCAAAAGTTAATCTTTCTAGATTTGGAGCTGACCTAATTTAACTCTTGTATTTGAGGTACCTAATTCAACATTTGTTCAGTGGCTTCAAAATCTTTGATTTTGCACAATTATGATTTGAATGATTCAGGATTTATGACTGTATTATTCTTTCTTCTTAAGTGACTATTACCATTAAGATGTGACAAAAATAGATATTAGAAGATAAGCAAAGCAATGATTAGAAATTTTCAGGTTTACATGTTTGTAAGCTCATCTTCTGATTTTATTTTTGTTACTGTCTTATTCTACAGCTAGCAATATTGCTGTCGTAAAAGAAGTAGAAGCTGTTGTAGATCCTTCATTATTTTCTGTGGCTCGATTTACAGTTGCAACAGTTCCATTTATACCATTCATGTTCCAAACACAGAGAGATGTCGGAATCCGTATGGCAGGAGTTGAATTAGGACTCTGGGTCAGTGGAGGCTATCTTTTGCAGGGTATTGGACTTCTCACTTCAGATGCAGGCCGTTCTTCATTTATTGCAGCATTAACTGTAAGGTCTTCAGTACTTACTGTTGGTAGTAGAATTGTCACAATTTTAATCATATAAAATGATTAATGATACTGTGAATATTGCAAGTTGGTTCTTATCTCATTTTCTAGTTTTAAACTTTTAGCATGACATTATAATGGATGCTTATGCCAAGTTATTAGCAGCACCATTGAAGCAGAAAATTTTGCACCAACATTCCTAAAGAGCTTAACATTGTGAACAGGTGATAGTTGTGCCTTTGCTAGATGGTCTGTTTGGAGCAAGGATACCAAAGGTTACATGGTTTGGGGCAACAGTGGCCCTTCTTGGAATTGCCCTCCTTGAATCAAGTGGATCTCCCATTACTGTAAGCTTGACATATGGTTCACTTGGATAATGGCAGAAAACAGTGAACAAACAATATGAGTCGATTAAATTGTTATCGTACTGATTGGTTCACATATTGTTGCACTCATCTAGAAAGTAATGCAGCTATGATGCTGAGTCCCGTGTTTTTCTCACTTACAGATCGGGGATTTCTGGAATCTTTTGAGTGCCATATTTTTTGGTATCCATATGGTTCGGACTGAACATTTTTCTAGAAATACAAGGACAGACAAATACCTAGGACTTCTTGGATATGAGGTTTGTTCTTTTCTCGGTATTTTATAACATGCTGTAATTTTGAAAATACAAAAGCGTATGTAGCTTGTATACTCTCAAATCAGGCTTTATGTAACACATCTAAGGCTGAAAAATTACTGTACTGTACAGATTTCCGTGATAGCATTTGTGTCAGCCATCTGGTACTGGTGGGCTAATGACATGTTCAATTTTAATTTTATGCATTTGGAGGATGTAAATTGGATGGACTCACTGCAAAACTTGGTTGCTCTTCCTTGGCTGCCAATAATCTATACAGGATTTTTCTCAACTGGATTTTGTTTATGGGCAGAGGCAAGTTACTGAATTGCCATTCCTAACAGAATTTGTTACATATCTCCTTCTCTTAGTTTACATGCTGACGGTGGATAACAATTTCTGCAGCTAGCAGCAATGCGGGATGTTTCAGCAACAGACACAGCCATAATTTATGGTCTAGAACCCCTCTGGGGTGCCGCTTTTGCATGGATTCTACTTGGTGAAAGGTGGGGCCCAACAGGCTGGGTGGGAGCTGTTTTAATTCTAGGTGAGTACAAAGTCCAAAAAGACCCTTTCCAGTCTACATTTTAATTTTTAATGACCCTTGCCAGCCTACATTTTTTTTTAATAAACTATATTCCCTACCTTGTGGCTCAATCTAAAGCCAGATGTGCAACTCTGTAAGGCCATCCATATTTTATATTCATAGTTTTTGGCACCACAACAAGAGGGAGTATGAGTCTAGATACCTCTAACCAATATAATATCACTCGTTTATTCAGGTGGAAGCTTCACTGTTCAGTTATTTGGGTCATCTCCAGAGAAATCATCAATGCTATCATCTAAAAGCCCATCTGAATTAAAGGAGAGCGATATTAAAATTGATTATCAGGATACATTGAATGAAACAACACATAAGCTGAAGTCTGATGTTACACAAAGGACGAGAACAAACAATTCAAAGGGATAAAATAACTCGTCACTTGCATGAGCAGCAAAGATAATCCTTAAGTTACCATGTGATTTTTGCTGATTGGATATGGGCAAGCAACATTTGAGATTGGATATCTTTATACCAGATGGTTTGGACAAAAGAAATTGTATTATTAAAATTGGAATAGGCCTTCTCAGCTATTGTACTGCAGTCTGATCCTCTGTGCGAGTAAGCAATAAACCAAAAAAAAAAGAGTTAGTCCATCATCCCACAAATTTGTCGACATGCATTTGTAGTTTATCAGTTGAATAGCAGTTTCTCAACGTACTGGGAAAGGTGGATGAAGAAAAATCAAGTTGGGAATCCCCTTTAAAATAAAATATGTGGCTGGGGTTCTTTGGAAAAGCAGCAACAGAAAAAGCAGAGTACTTCCATAGAGAGTGAAGGCTTGTTGATTTATACAGGGTCCTTCATGTACTAATTATTGGGCAACAGGACATGAATTTTCTAAAATAAAACATCAATTGTTGTGCACCCATTCTTAGCATCAACTGCTTTTCCTATTTCATATTGCAAATGTTTGTATTTGTAGTGTAGTGTTTGTACTTTACATTGGTGTCAGGTCAAACTTGAATAGTCATAAAAGGGCAATAGTTATTGATGACAATATAACAAGATGGAAGATTGGAAGTAAATGGGCTAAGTGATACAAGATCTACCAACACACAAAAATAGAATACTACCTTATCGAAGATCTGAAGTGTTCATGTGATTTTTTAATCCGAGAACTCATTCACAAAATATCATATATAAACCAAACACGCCAATAATCTATTTGAATTAACTTGGCTGTAACCAAATAAGTTATGTCTTGACTTGTTTATTACTATATTTGACAAATTAAATACATGAATTAATAATAAAGATGACAATGCATGCCAGATAAAAAAGAAAAATGTCATTTTTCACACATGAAATCATTACATAAGAAGACAAGATGATCAACCAAGGATTGGAGTTAATCCCACTAGATCATACTACTTCCCTTAATGATATACAATATATTTATAGGACTTGACAATTGCCTAAAGGAACGCAACCATACCAACCAATGCTTATAACTACCCAATGTTGACAAACACTTGTTACATAGTTGGATAGCCAACATTATTGAACAATAGACATTGTATGTTGACTACATCCTTAAAAGAAAAATTTGTCTTCCATACGACAAGTAAACATCAAGTAACACGAGGGAAGGCTGATAATGATAGTCTAGACAATGAGGTGTACTTTGTAAACCCAAACCTCGACTATGTTTGGAAAGTCAAATGAGCGTGTTGGGGGTTTTGGGGGCAACGCCTCTAGCAGGGTCAAGGGGCAATCTAAAAATAGAGATTTTAGAGTGTTTAACCAACATATGCAACACAATAACTTTGGTGTTTTGTGAAGAATCCATGTCAGTGTACTATGAAGGATGAATGTCGATGAGAGGTAAGATAGAACACTTGTTGCAAGACGATGCCCCAAAGCACTTGTAGGATGTTGTGACCATGTACATTGTATCAAGCAAGGTGATGAGTGAGGTGGATGACCTAATTTCGCACAAGGTGAATTATGTGTTGACGTGCTATGACATCCACATTTTACATTGTATTGAGCAAGGTGATGAGTGAGGTGGATGACCTAGTGTCACACGAGGTGAATTATGTACTGGTGTACTATGTCCAAACCTTGTCTTATAAAATACATGATAGTTGATTGCATTTGTTGATGATGGTGTACCATGTCTAAAGGTTATCGTGTGAATGAATGAATGAATGAAAGATTTTAATAATGTCCATGAGGCCAAAGTAGCCTATGGGATCCAATAAAGCACACACCCCAAGACTAGGGTGCCAAGAACCTTAATCAAGTTGTAACCTCTTCATTAAATCTGCTCTTCGATGATGGATTTTGATCACCAAGATAGTTGTTTTGTCTAAGTATTTTTCTTCAAATAAAGAATTTAAGTTACCCACTTCTAAAATATCCACATGTTCAAAACGGATGTCATTGTATGTCACACATTCCATGAAAACATGATGCTCTGTATCTACCACATCCATGTTGTAGAATAGGAAGATCTTTTTTTCCCTATCTTCCTTTGGTATCAACCATCTACATGTTTCACACCTCAAATGGTATGAGCTAGTCCTAAGTTGAGCTATAAGAATTTTTGCTCTCCATTTTATATTTGCTTCTATATATGATTTTTCCTTGTGATCTTCTACGGGGTTAAATTCTTTGAAATAGTATATTTTTTCATCCATTTTGTTTTGACCATATGATACTCTTGAATTTTTTCCGTACAAACTTTTTTAATTTCTTTATTGTTATTTGGACACTCTTAATGTTAACATCTCATTTTATCATCCATTTGTCAGTTTGCTTCATCCACATGTTCTTTCTCTTATCTAGTCTTTCCTCCATAATGTTAACAACCAAATCATTGTTGAAGCCTCTAACGGGAAGATACATGTTTCCACCAATAAAATCTCATAAGGTATCAGTGTTTTAATTTTGAGGTTGTTGATGATAAGATGTTTTTGAATTTTTTCTACTTGACTCCATTTTTTATCTGACATGTTGCTACCCCAAATTTCACACCTATAAAGGATCACCAAGGTAACCAACAACCCAAATAGCATTTTCTTGTTCTTCCAATCCCACAACTCAACATTCCTACACCTATTTTGTAAGAAGTACAAACCCCTTGAATTCTTTTTGCTCTGCACATTTCCCAATTGAGTTTGTTTTGAAAATTGATTCCCATATATTTGTACTCATTCACTATCTCTAAAGGATTTCTTTTGAAAAGGAGCGTGTTGTTAGTTCTTGAAAAGGTTTACGCTGCAAAATAGCTACCAAGTTGATCTTACAATTTCCTATGGAGAAGCCAACTCCAATAATCAGAAATCTCAGAGACTTGGACCAACTGACAAGGATCTAGTAAACCCTTCTGCACTTTAGGCTCTTCAAAACCAAGGCAGGTAGACCTTTAATGCCCTTTAACACACAATCTAAAGACTCACAACTAGCATTAACATAAAGTAGATGATCTCATATGAGGTATCAACATAACACAGAGATACTAGGTAGTGGCTAACTACCCATTGAACGTCGACTTGAATGAAGCATGAGATTTGGTTAAGACAACTAAAAACTATATTATAAAGACATTATGTGATTTAATCATTTTTTTGCAGCAAGGACCACTTGGACAGGAACAACAAAACATATGTGAATCCCACAACTAGTTGAGATCAATGCCTCATTCCATTGGGCAATGGAGTCATCATAAGTACAACATTATATAACAAAGTTTCATCAATAGCCTAAGACCTAAGAACATTGCCTTACAATATTCTTTAATAGTAAGCCCAACCCAGCCTACTTATCAAAATCTTTGCACAAACCTAGCAAGTTTGCAACTTCTATCAAGCATTTTAATTAATTCTTTAAATTAAAGCATGAAAAAAAGTCACATATCTGACAACAAGAAACTAAATGAGATAACTTTATTTTATTCTATTTAAAACTTGACTGAGTCATACATTGGAGAGATCTAAACCAGTATTATATTTCATTGAAAATGACTAAGTTATCTCTGTCATATACCATAGATACAAAAAAAATATACCAACAAAAGGAATCAACCTAGATTCATACAATACTTGCTCTCTAGAAGATTTACAAAATTGCTCCTACCCAAAAGAACTTGCTACCAGAACTCTAAAGCTTGGAACACCCCCAGAAAGAAAGAAATCCTAAAGGGAACCTAAAGAGGAACCATTTGAGAACCAGAAGGGAACCCTAAGAAAAGAGGGAAGAAGAGAATATATAGGCAAAAGAAGAAAATCAGATTTGATTTGATGCTGCCAATTGTTACTTCTTCAGTTTCCCCTAAAAGCTGTTGAAAACTCTCTCTTTCATCTCTTTGCCCTAAACTGCATTTGATTTGTCTCATTTTGTTTTATCTTTGATTTTTTGAGAAAAAACCTCCTTTAATTATCTCTTGAAGCACCTTTGTTCTTTGTATGTTTCTACCTTAGCTTCATCCTTCTACATCTACAATATCTTTACTTTTCCATCCTTATCCAAAATAGAAGGCAAGAGAGTCTCTTTCATTTCATTAAAATTCTTTTGTTCTTGACGACGAATGAAATGTGGCAACATCACGTGATCCTGATGTGTCTTCTCTCTCCTCAACATTCTGATCGTGGGATCATGGGATCGCGCCACCTATCATTGTCGGGCCCGCATTCAGTTCATCTGCACTCGCCATGTGTCAAAATATCGGGAACATTTTAAATCCTTTGTCAACCGGGATCACGGGCACAAAATTTCAACACCTAGCACTCTCGGGTCCACAATCTACTTACCTCCTACATTCTCCAATAGACGATGCCATACTTAAAAAGCTTCCCTTCGGAACTTCAGGATTTCCCCTACTCTGCTTCCAATTCTGATTAGTCGCACCCCAAATGATAATTCTTTGCTCTAAAGCATGGCCCCAATCTTCTTTTTGCGATTTCAGGATTTCACTTACTTTAGTACTTCTATCCCGATCACTTGCACCTTGAGCATCAAATCTCCGCATTAAAGCATGGGCCCCAGTCTTCCCTTTAGGATTTTAGAGTTTCACCTCCTCTGCTTCTATTCTGATAACTTGCACCCCGAACATCAAATCTTCGCATTGAAGTACGTAGTGTGCCATCAACCTGTCGATTTTTCAATAATTTTCCTTCTCAAAATTACAACTTCATAATATGTGGGCCCCATCTTCTTTTTGAAGTTTCGGGATTTCCCCTATTTTGCTTTTGTTTCTAATCATTAGCACTGGGCCCCAACCTATTAAACTAAACAAATTGCATTTGGAATGGCCTTGGCAAACTAGGAAAATGGGTTCATGAAGCCTTGAAAATGGACATGGTGAATGTTTGTCATGTTTAGAAAGAAAGGGAACACTTGGATTTCACTCATCAATCAAAGGTCCTAAAATGTAAGACCTCAAAGTGGGCTACTTGAAATTCATGATTAAGTACAAAGTACAGATAACATGAAACCCCTTCAACTGGGCATATGCACAATGGATCTAAACTGACTGCGAGGATCTAAAAACTAAAACATATGCAACTTGATATGCATTTAACCTCTTTACAAATCAGTATCTCATGAAACTCAACATGGCTTAAAATATGCATTTACAAATTAGGCATGTTCAACTTATTTCACACTTAGGCAAGAATGTAGATTGCAAGCTAGCTAGGAATGACATTTTACAAAACCACTTCAATCTACAAACTAGGGACTAGAAATGATCAAATGAGCTAAAAGAAAGGTGGGGAAGATACCTGTCTCCTGATAAACCATGAAACTTACAAGGTATCTAAATGCATGAAAGTCATAACAGGGCACCTCTCAAAATGTCAAAGGGCTTCTTCAAAAAATTTAACAGTGGTAATCTTAAGAATTTGAGAGTATCAACACATGTTTGGAGTCTTCTTGTTTCTTTTCAAAGAGAATATCATCACTTTGGTTTTATTTGTGTTCACTTGCATTCCAAGCTCATGAAAAAAGGTTTCAAGCACCTTCAAGTGTTCCCTTAGCCCATCAACCATTTTGGCAATTAAAATGAGATCGTCTACATACAAAAGTAGTTGTATGATGTAGGAGCATCTTGGGTTCTTGGCAATCATGTATCACCAAAAACATGTTAGAGATGTTAGATGTGCTCGGTAACTAATTTTGGGTTCTCGGTGAAGTATTCTTGTCTCCACTGATAAGGCTCAGTTGTTGCTCGGTTCGGTTCTTCACCGAGTTGGTTTCGATTGCTCAATAGTCTTTCTCACCAAGTGGTTTATTTTGGATCTTTCTTGAGGCCGATTGGTGTATTTAATTTTGGTCGCAGAGTTAATGGTTACATAGATCATTGGGAAGTGTGTGGACCTAAATCTAGGTCATCCCTTTCTCCAATGTTGGATCTAAAGGATCTTTAGAAGCCGACCTATTCACTGGCCTCTTGTATAAATAGAATAGTATGTTGTAGATCTTGAGGGTAGATAAGTAGGAGTTCTAAGAGGGGATTTTGTAGAAGATAGAGTCAAAAGGTTGGAAGATCCTTGCATGTATGAGGACTGTTTGTATTTAATTTCTGGTTGTATTGGTTGTAATTGGGAAGGCCTTACAACCCAACATGTATGAAGTTTTGTGATGAATAATAAATCAAGTTTTTGGCATTCTCTCTCTCTCTCCCAATCTTGTTTTGTTTCTTTCGAGTGTTGATCTTGCAAGCAGGTTGGTAGTTGGGTGTGCCTTTGGCCCCATCCTCCTTCCTCCTTGCATTAGGTGGTATCAGATCGAGGTTAGATCTGGTTCCTTCTTGTAAGCCCTAGTTGATATCTTGTTGTAGGGTGGCACATTGTGATCTGACCTGTAATTAAAGAGGGTTTCAAGATGGTTCGTGGGAGGCGAGATGCAGATCCAGGCTAAGCAGATATGCTAAGACAGATTGTTGCTAGATTAGAAGCCGTTGAGACAACCCAGCGCAAAGGAAGACATCTTGATGATGTTACTGATGAAGAAGTCGAAGATGAATAGGGTGAAGTAGAATCTGCACCTATGATGGATCAAGGTGAAGAAAGAATTTTGAAGGCATTAACAAATTTGAAGGCTACACCGCATTTCAATCCTCTTGAATACAATGGAAGGCTGAATGGATGAGTTGATGGATTGGATAACCGAGATGGAAAAGTATTTTGAATATGAAAATATTTCAGAGGAAAAGGAGGTGAAAATTGTGAGTACAAAATTGAAAGGTCATGCATCCTTATGGTGGGAGCATCTACAATTGGACAGAAAGAGGAAAGGCAAAGACAAAATCAAGATATGGAATAAGATGGTGAATAAATTGAAAGGCAAGTTTTTACCTTGTGATTATCAGATTAACCTAGTTAGAAGAATGCAAAGTTTGAAGCAGAAAGATAGCTCGGTAAAAGATTATACTAAGGAATTCTATAGATTAGACATCAGATTTGGACATATTGAGGATGAGGTAGAAAGAATTGCTAGATACCTAAATGGGTTAAGAGTTTCTATTCAAGAGGAAATCAGTTTAGTTAAGTTAGAAAGTATTAAAGAAGCTTATCAGTTTTCCCTAAAAGCTGAGGAGAAATTGAACAAAATACATGAGCAAAGACAAAGAGGAAAAGGGGATAGATTCCCTAAAGGAAGAGGTAGATCTTATGGTGAAAATAGTAGATCTGATCAAGACAAAACAAATCGGGATAAAGGTAAGATTGGGTGGAAAGGTGAAAGTTCTTCTAGAGGAAGAGGCAATAACTACTGAGGTGGCTATGGTAGAGGTGGATTTCGAGGAACTTGTTACAATTATGGAGGACATATGTCATTTGAGTGTACATGCAAGCAATAAATTCAGTAGCAGTAGAAATGCCTTTTTGCAAGAAGACTCACCGAATGAACCAGAGAAGGAAAATAACTTGATGGTCAGAAGAGAATTATTGAGTGAAAGTAATAAGGAAGATCTAGTAAGGAAAAGTTTTTTCAAGACTAGATGCAAAGTTGTTGATAAAGTGTGGAACGTAATCATTGACAATGGAAGCTTAGAGAATCTCGCATCTGAGGAAATGGTTGTAAATCTGCAGTTGGAAAGGTTGAAACACCCGAAGCCCTATCAAATTTCATAGATCAAGGATGAGCATACACTATTGGTAAGTGAACAATGTTATGTGAATTTGAAAATTGGCAAGTACTGTGATAAGGTGTTGTGTGATTTTATGCCTATGGATTGTTGACATATTTTGTTGGGTAGACCTTGGCAATATGATAGACATGATATATATGATGGGAGATTGCATAAATATACTATTTGGGTTGATGGGAGAAGACAAATCTTGTTACCTTTGATTGAATAATCTGTTGGTAATGTTTGTACATCTGTGAAAGTTTGTTTGATGGAAGAAATAAAGTTTGTTGAGGATTTGAGGAATAATGATGCATGTTTTGTTGTGATTCCTAACAAACCGAGTGAGTAGATAGTGGATAGTGTCCCTGAAGAGGTTGATAAAATACTCACCGAGTATAAAGAGATCATCTCTGATAATGTACCTGATGGTTTACCACCGAAGAAAAGCATTGATCATTAGATGGATCTGGTTCCTGGAGCTAGTTTTTCGAATAAAGCACCACATCGATTGACACCTACTGAGAATGAGGAACTTAACCGACAAATCCAAGAGTTGTTTCAGAAAGGTTTGATTTGAGAAAGTTTGAGTCCATGTGCAGTACCAGTTGTATTGGCACCTAAGAAGAATGGAGAGTGGTGAATGTGTATTTATTCCAAAGCAATCAACAAGATAATAGTGAAATATTAGTTTCCTCACTAGTAAATTTTAGCTTGTTTTTTGACGAGGTTTAGTCGATTATTAGACTCCTATTGGTCAGATAGTCGACCACAACAGTCATCAAATTTTTTTAGTCGAAAATACCACACTTGAAATCTTCGTCGCAATTGTGACGTCAACAATGGTTGAACTATTGATGGAAACGACGTCGAAATCATTGCTTTAACTTGGAAGAATTGTCGACTATAGCGTTAACTCTGTGACCAGTGCAGGTCAAAATTGCAATGTACAATCGTCATAATAAACGTCGAATGTATACCTTTCTCATTGATATGTCTATTCTTTGTTGGTCGAAAAAGTGACATAATTTTTTTTTTATAATATATATATATATATATATATATATATATATATATATATATATATATATATATATATATATATATATATATATATATATATATATATATATAAAATCAAATTAAGCACAACAATATTATGTCGCTGTTGTCAACTGTTTACAAATAGTCACACATTTTCTGTCTTATTTCACACAAACATGTTCTTTTTCGATCTACAAAAGCAGAGACACAAACAACCCCTCTAACTATCGGACCATCATGATCAATCCCCTTCTCGGCAAGTTATTTGGAAGCATAGTAGAATGAAAAATCAGTAAATGGGCTAAAACAGAGGAGAAAATAGCAAAGAGACAAGTTGGTTTTAGACCAAAACACTCCACCATAGATCATGGAGCGACTCTTAGATACTTAGTTGAGAAAATATGGGACACTCCGGATGACAAGGCTTTTTGCTGCTTTGTTGACTTCTAAAAAGCCTTTGACACTGTCCCTTGTCACAAACTATGGAAAAGAATGGAAGAGTTGGGAATACCTATGGTGCTAAGGACAATAGTACACAGACTATATGAATAGGTTAAGGCCAAAATCAGAACTACGGATGGGTTATCAAAGTGCTTTGGCAGCCTTAAAATCAAAATCACAGAGCCTTATGAGATCTTATTGGCAGAAGTGGATGCCTTTCCCTTAGAAGTTGTTGCATTGGTTTGGCTGACATGCTACTTAAAGAAAGAGGGGGATGTTTTGATGATTGAATGGGTCGTGGGAGAGTTTGGGAAAGGCTTTCTCAGATTGCCACTCTCCACCACCTACCATTTCCACCTTATCATTCCCATTTCTTGGGTTGGGGATACTTCTCACTGCGTATGACAAGGTAGAGCTCCTTGTCCATTTCCAGCTGTACATCTTCTTTCCTCAATCCTACATGCAATACATATTTAGTTCCACCAAACTTACTTTGAAATTACAACCTTTTAACGATAGGAACAAAAAAATAAGAGAGAATAGATCCACCACTAATGTCAAACCCACTCATTTTTTTCAATACTACTGAAATTAAGATAAAGATATTTGTGAAGGTTTTATAGACGTAGGTTACTGAATCATCATCTCTGCACTGGTACTCAATTTGGACTGAGACCTTAAATTATTGAGCTTCTCTTTGTTTTGAGAAGAGTACAACATTCTCTACTTAACAGGGCCAATCACATGAAGGTGGAAGCTCATCTGGCCCCTCCTAGGAGCCTCCTATGACCCTTTACAACATTTTAAGACCTCTAAGATGTATTCTTAGGGATCGTAAAGGGTCATAAGGGGTCTTGGGACACAACAACTGAGAAACATAATTGTAGGCATCATGGTCACAATTTTTTGGAGACAACGTAATTGAGTTGTATACCCAGACGATGCAGAGCAACTCATGCACCTCCGATTCCAAGTTGACTACATCTATTGCTCATGAATACAAGGTCCTCCAACAGATGTATTCAACTTGGAATCGGAGATGTGGAAGTTTCTCTGCATCGCTTGGGTACACAACTCAATTATGTTGTCTCCAAAAAATTGTGACCATGATGCCTACAATTATGTTTCTCAGCTATTGTGAAATCTACATTTATGTTTCTTCGTTGTCATGTTTATGTGCATGTTTTTTATGTGTTTTGGATAGTAAGTCTAATTTAATTTGTCCATGGACTAAGACCTTAAATTATTGAGCTTCTCTTTGTTTCGAGAAGAGTATAACATTCTCTACTTAACAGGGCCAACCACGTGAAGGTGGAAGCTCATTTGGCTCCTCCTAGGAGCCTCATATGACCCTTTACAATATTTTAAGACCTCTAAGATGTATTCTTAGGGATTGTAAATGGTCGTAAAGGGCCATAAGGGGTCCTAGGACACAACAGCTGAGAAACATAATTGTAGGCATCGTGGTCACATTTTTTTGGAGACAATGTAATTGAGTTGTATACCCAAGTGATGGAGTGCAACTTCTACACCTCCAATTCCAAGTTGACATTGCGGGATCCAAAGACCATAGATAAGGAATAAATTTAGACAGTGGAGGAGGGCCATAATGACAAAAATAATACAGGACAAACCTCAAGTTAAATGAGCTGGCAACTGCAAACATTTTAATAGGTTTTTATTATTAAATAATGAAATTTGCATATACTAGTGTTCTAAGCCCCCTCATTACATGATGTATTATTGTAAGCCCCCTCTAACTTACGCATCTAGAAAATGAAACTACAACCTATTGGGATTGAGACAAACCTTATAGAACAACAACAGTTAGGAAGGATCACTTGCCAACATCTGTTGAATACATTTGTTGGAGGACCTTGTATTCATGAGCTACACCTTGTATTCATGAGCTACAGATGTATTCAACAGATGTTGGCAAGTGATCCTTCCTAGCTGTTGTTGTTCTATAAGGTTTGTCTCAATCCCAATAGGTTGTAGTTTCATTTTCTAGATGCGTAAGTTAGAGGGGGCTTACAATAATAAATCATGTAATGAGGGGGATTAGAACACTAGTATATGCAAATTTCATTATTTAATAATAAAAATCTATTAAAATATTTGTAGTTGCCTCATTTAACTTGAGGTTCATCCTATATTATTTTGGTCGTTATGGCCCTCCTCCACTCTCTAAATTTATTCCTTATCTATGGTCTTTGTATCCCGTAGTGTCAACTTGGAATCGGAGGTGCAAAAGTTGCACTCCATCGCTTGGGTATACAACTCAATTACGTTGTCTCCAAAAAATTGTGACCATGATGCCTACAATTATGTTTCTCAGCTATTGTAAAATCTGCATTTATGTTTCTCAGCTGTCATGTTTATACCTTCTTCTCTCATTTGCTGGTGTAATTCCTCTTTGAGTATCCCCTTTCTCCTTTTCATCCAAAATGAACTCATTCCAATCCCTCACTAGAATAAAGGGAGGACGCTCAAACTTCAGCGAAACTTCATACCACACAACATTCGTAGATTACATTCAATGGGTTATTTAAACTTGTATTGGTGGGGAAACTCTTGAAAATGCGCAAAAGAGATTGCATTCAACCATGTTTTTTACATGACACATGTAGTTTACCTCCAGCCTAAATCAACATTGTGTACAAATCTGCGGACGATGTGTGGTATGAAGTCTCGCTCAAGCTTGAAAATGATAGTCAATCCATAGTCAAGGTCAAGGAACAAATGGAATAACCAAGAAAATACTATACGTTAAATCATGTGATTGATAGCAGATTGGGGCTCACCTAAGCCATAAACACGAAGAATTATTCTAAAAAAAGATGTAAACCATATATATGCACACTTGAGGCAAAGAGAAGTTACATCATATCCATATTAAAATATTAGTTACAATATGAAAATACTAAACTAACTAATTCTTGAGTTCATCTTTGCATATGGTCGCAACAAAGATATGCGATTACAATACAGAGAAGGCATCGTAAAAATATAATTTCAAAATTTTCCCTAGCCTGACACGTTTTGCACTCAAATCCTTCATCGTGGATAAGTGGAGATGGGCAGATAGATGCAGATGAGTTGTCATCGACCCAACTAAAGTATCCGCAGCCATTATTTCCCTGTGATGCCTAATCTACATTAGTTCTTATATTATAATGAATAGTATTTATATTAGAAACATTAAATATATACACATTAGCAACCTTTTTTCTATTTGGGCAGCACCAAAATTATCATCCAAGGTTGTTCGGTGTCCGTGAAGTCTTCAACACATACTGCCCACCACCACATTGATAGTTTGGCACATTGACAAGAGTCATCGAGCCTATATTAATAATGCACCACACTATCATTACTACATTTATTATTTTTATATGAAATACACCAAGGAGTACCATCAAAAATATTAACCATTTACAATAATGAAAAGTAAACCTAAATCAAATAGCTCATTTTTTATCAGCATGTGTAGTCTCTGTGTATATGAAAAATGAAAGAAATATCAAGCTGAAATAAAATAGTGAACAAAATAGTATTCCACATAGAGTGAATGAAATATACCATCAAAAGAAGGTGACAAAATCTTGTCACGAAGCATAGACATAGGAAATAAAAAAGGGACAAAAGACAAGAAATAAGAAAAATCATTATGACTAGAAAAATAATTTATACTATAATAAAAAAAAGAAACACTCTTTGTCAACAATTTTCAAAATCATTAGGACTATAGAAAAATAATTAAGACTATACAAAATCAAATTTTAGAAATGGACGGTTCTGATGCTTTGCCATTACAACAATTGAGCATTCATCATTTGGTATTGTGTATTCCATTTAAGTATGTCAACAATGTTCAAAATCCTGTCACCAAGCACAGACAAGAAATAAGAAAAATCATTAGGACTATAGAAAAATCAAGTTCTAGAAATGGACGGTTCTGATATTGCTTTGCCATTACAACAATTGAGCATTCATCATTTGGTACTTCTTGGTGTATTCCATTTAAGTTTTTCAGTTGCCGTGTTTATGTGCATGTTCTTTATGTGTTTGGCTTCTCTCCCTTGCAAGGGATACGTCGATAGGTAATTGATTTGAAAGCATAATGATTTGACAGTCTTTTTTCAGGATAGGCGTAATCATCCCGCCAACCTTAATTAGCAACATTTGTGATATATGTCAAGTACTTATAATCAGTATGCCCAACAAACAGAGACTTAGTAGTAAAAGCATGTCCTTTGGTTTACTAGTTTACTTATAATCAGTATGTCCTTTGGTTTACTAGTTTAATCTGGTTTAAGAATGGTTTGTTTCATGTTTGAATGTACCATTGAATGAAGCTTAGCTATATTAAGTACAATCTTAAGACTCGTGACTCTTGAAATTATCTTGTTTCCTTCAGACCTCCAAACATGTGTACTATGAGTAGACCTCCAACAAATGGACTTGTGATGATTTTCACAATAATACATGTGTTGGAGGACTACTCAAAGTACTACTTAGGAAAATCTGAATGTTCATCACCTGTGCATATAAGAGTTGATCATAGAAGGTATATGCTAGACCCAGTAGTAGATAGATTTGTGGTGATTTTCACAATAGTACATGTGTTGTTGGGTAAGCTCCCAATAGCACTCAAGTAAATATGCATGTTCATCACCTATGCATATGAAGTGGCTCTAATGGAAGATACAATCACTAAATTTTGCATACTCCTTATTTTGTTCTGGGTTGATATTGTCAGACATGGTCTTTCTTGAATGGAATGACTCGTTACTTGTACATTGACTAGAATGTTGGTGGAAGAAGGATGATTTATTTGCAACCATTTTTTCAACTCTAATTTTATGAGCTGATTTTGGTTAGAATTCATTGAGGTCTAAAACAAAGGATAATTGTCATTGAAATAAGACTTGTCCATTACCAATCTAAAATATTTTCGTTGATGGAAGCTAAGATCTGTCACACTTAATGCCAATGGAATTTCGTGTTTGAAAGAGGAATAAATTAAAGTAGTCTTAATGAGACCTAAACCTTTAACAATGTATTAGGGGTTAGATTAAAGATTGGAGTCTAGTTGTTAGCAAATGCACAAAATTGTCAAAGTTGCAATGACAACTTTTACAACTTTTTGTGCAAAAAAATGCAAGAAGAAGGGAACTAATGGGCAACTAGTTTGAAAGTCAATTATAGGCATTTGCTCTCGTAGAAAATTGTGCCCCCATGTCCCATGGGATGCCATGCCTCCTCCAATGTTTATGTCATACACCCTGTGGTAGTCAGACCGTGTGTCATGCCTGTGCAGAGAGTATTTATTACATAGTTTTCAAAGATGATATAAAGATAATATATTTTATACTTAGCAAGATTTTAATATTAATATGCTTAGAAAGATCTTGCTAAGTATAAAATATAATCTTGATTATACATAATCTTGCTAAGTAAAAAAAAAAAGGTGAATTTCATTTCTCATTTCATTATTTCATTTGTGAAAAAAAGAAGTGCAACACGCACACGCAAGAGATAAGTCCCTTCATTTTAATATTAATATAATTCTCATATTCATTTTGTCAAAATAAATTGATTTTGCATACGAACTGTATGGCAGGATGCATTGGAGGAGGCATGGCATCACATGGGAAATAGGGGCACAATTTTCTATGGGTGCAAATATGTTGCACCGTAGCCGGTGCCACTCTACAACAGGGCATAGATATCCATCAAAGCATGAAGGATAGAGGATTTTCTCCAAATGTTGTGGTTGCAACTGCCCTGGTGGACATGTACGCCAAAAGTCGAAGCATAGACAAGGCATGTGAACTGTTTCACAAAATGCCTCAAAGGAATGAGATCTCATGGAATGCCATGATTGCAGGATATATTCAAACTGGATTTGTTGAAAAGGCTTTTAAAACTTTTAACCAAATGCAATTGGCAGATGTAAAGCCAAATTCCATAACCTTTGTCAGCATACTTCCAGTGTGTGCCAAAATGGGAGCTTTGGAACAGGGTATGGACAATCAAAAATAGATGTGATGAACTCTATTGATCATGGTCAAAGATTCATCTCTTTTTTCAAAAATTGTTTTACCACAGTTGTTTTACCAGAAAATTAGATTTCTTCTCAAATTTGTATACAAGAAGGGCTTGTGAAAAGATCTATAGATATGTATTCTTTGTGACACTCTTTACTAAATTGAAGAAATGGTTCATTCATTGATTCTACTGGGAAATATGCAAGATCAAAGATCAATTAAGTAGAAAATGAAGGTTGACAAAGAGGATACTTGGTGATCTTTTTCTTGGGAGTTAAGGTCTAAACTCCATAATAGAGCCAAGTGGAGATTTCTTCACTTCACTACCAAGTTATCATGTGACATTCTTTCTTACAAAGAATTGCTTGTTTTTCTCAGGGATGCCCTCATATGGATGTGGTGTGTATCCTTGATCAAAACCTCTTCCTTGCTTGATAGTGTATGTCTACTATAAACAAATCCCTTAGAAAAATTTAAAGATAAGAAGAAACTAAAACAAAAATCTGCGGGTGAGCCCTATAAAGGAAGTTGTGCACACACTTTAAATGTAAAGCACAAGATGGATAGTGAATTAAAGGAGTAAAAATTTGCGGGAAAAAAAAAGTGAGAACGGGTCATGGATTCAAAATTGTAAGAAATGATGAATTAGCCAAATAAAATGATGTGGAAAGTATGAATGGAGAAGGTAAAATTAAGGATTAGCAACAGGTAACTAAGAAAAGAAAACTCGTGAAATGGAAGAAAGGAAAGGGAACCCATCAAAGGGTGCTAGAAACAAATTGCATGGTGGATTGTGAAATAGGGGAGGTGGGAGGACAACTCATGCCAAAAAGAATAAAAACCTTCAAAGATAGAGTCTATTGAGCCTCATGAAAGCAAAGGAAATAAAGATGAATAAAACAAAAAGTGAAAACTGTTTCATCAAATGTGGAATGCATATTTCATGAGATAGAAGAACATAGCAACCAACGGTCAAAAGAGCATGGATTAATGTTGAAGGTTTCTTATCATAATGAACCTTTGAAAAATGAGTCATCTTGTTGGCCTCCATTTGTATCTTCTACATCCAATTCATTTAAGTTTTTCTGCTATACTAAGTCTCTTGACACTATAGCTAGATGACAAGGATCTCCATTAGAGTGATTTGTTTCATTTGTTCCATTTTGTATGGTCAAGGGTTCCTCAGGCATACCTATGAGCCTAGGAGACCCTTAGTCCATGTGGATCCTAGTTGGCTCTAAATGGCTAAACTTAGTTTTAGTATGTTTTAGTTTATTTTCTTTAGTTTTAAGGAATTTGAGGGATCTAGACCTTAGATCACCCTCTCAGTTCTTTTAGGAAGTTGTTATTGAGTTTTAGTGCATTTTTTACAAAGTTTCACTCCAAAGTTGCACGGATTGTGAAATGTTGTTAATTTTTTGCAACACTGTCGGCAGATTGTTAGTCTGGTTCTCCAATGACCACAACCGATTTCATGTTGGTTGGATCAGTTGGAAGACTTTTTGGAAGTGGTTTTTAAACCTTGTCCAATCATGGGATTGGCACAAGGAGATGATCTTCGAAGCAATGTTGAATAAAAGAAACCCAAAAAACATTCTGAGTACATTTTTGTTATCATACTTTGTCTGTTGCAAATAGGTAGATGGATTGATCATTCCACAAGTTCATTGTATGCATTATTTATTTGAATCCATCTTAGTTTTGACTGTCATTTGATTTCAAGTTTTAGTTACATTTACACAGTTGGTTATGAACTGAACACATGGCTTGAATGTCATAGCAAACCCGATCATGTAATGGTTAGAGAGTTTTATTGTCACTGTAGGTTCATTTGCGCATCCATAGTTCGTATTAGAGTTCATTTAACTAGACTTTGCAAACATTGTATTTTAAATTTGGTGTTGATCTACGCAAAAACCCAACCTCACTGATAGACCGGCTCAGGAAAATCTATAGTCAGCTCTGTCATGAAGGTGGAACCTTGACTTGCGGTTTCCCCATTGGATTCCAATGCCATTGGGTGAGAAGCAAGCCAAGGTTATGCACTTTAATAATATAAGTGCTCAGACTGTGGAAGGAGGCATATTGCTTCAAGATTTGATGCCCTAGGTAGATACTTTCCATGTATTTAACCAGTAAGAAGAAGATAAGTTTGTAGCAGTGTAGTAACATGAAGGTTGAAATTGAATCAAAGATTGAATTTGATAGTCTCGGGCACGTTGAAGAATCCTTGGTGATTGTACCTACTCTGTGAATCCATCGATTGACCATTCCAGATTGACCCTAATCTAACTTGATCAATTAGATTAGAGTGTCTCTGTGATAGTCAACGGTGCTAGGCTAAGTGGCTACAGTTGTGGAGAAGATTTAGTGTGACATCTTAGTAGATAGTACAATCTATGCCGAATGGTCTTAACCCAAATCTAAATAACCAAATGTATAAGGAATGTTGTTGTAGGCTCAAACCAGAGATTGATAGAATTTGAATACCGTAACTTGCTATAACAGTCACATACCTTAAATGTAAAGATTGAGCTCAAGCTGGGACGTATCTCCTGCACGCGCGTTGCCCTTCTTTTTTTTGCAAGTATGGTTATGTGAAAGAATGGATGGAAAAAACCTAAAGCTTCAAAGTCAGCATGAGATATCATAGAAAGGCTTACAAACAATCCAATGGTTGGATGTTTGGGTTTTTGCTTTATATGCCCATTGCTTTATTGCATAGCTGATAATTCTCTAGAAATTTTTTATAGTGATCTTATGGTATTTGAAAATCTACATACATAATAATGATGCTTATGAAAGATGTTAGTGAAAGAGTCTTGAAACAAGGTTGACAAATTTGCAGGTTTGGTGATGGGCAATAGAAAATTGACTTCCAGTCTTCCTACAGACTAGCAACTATGGGTAAAGCCTAAATTATCCAGCATGGGGAGGGGGTTTATTTAGAATTATAGACCATAAAATCACATGATTGTGACATGAATCATAAGTAAAGGAAACTTTGCATAATAAAGCTTGATAGTGATTTAGAAAATAAGAGAATCATATTTTAAAAGAACTCCTATGAGGCAGAAACCTTGTGAATGAAACTTGGTAGAGATAGTACTGAAAAATTGGTGAATGTAATTAAAAACTTGTCTCCCACAGAAACAACAAACTTGAGAGCACATTATACCATGCAACGACTCTCTATTAGATATAAAAATGATTGATGCCACTAAACTAAATAAAAGTATCAGTCACAAAGGTTTTGTTTGCGCAACTAGGAGTCTAACCAATATCCCAAAGATCCAATTAAATGTGGTCAATGGTTGCCTATCAAGAGGCTTTCATAAAATTTCATCCTGAAACAAAATAAATTAAATATTTGTGGTTACATGATTAAAAGAGCCATTCTTCACTCAAGGTTGGAATCGCTGAACATAGACATTTTTTAATTGGTTAGTGACAAGTGAACATGAGGCAAGGAATCAAGACTACTACAAAAGACTTGCATAAACTCAGCAAGAACCCGACCTAATAAAAACTACATAAAATTTAAAAATTGTAAAATATTTAATATTATTATTTATTTTATTTCCACCATTGCAAAGCAATGAGTCACCTCTTACTCTTTAGCTTTCCATTACTGAACCCAAGTCAAGTGAATATCACTATATGGCTCCAAAATTGGCTGTACAAATATTTTCAACAAGTGATGGCTCTTGGGGAAAACAATCATTATCCAATTAACTTATTAAACAAACCTAGTAGCACAATATTAAGTTGTTTGGTACAGAATAGATGGAGGTCCACAAAGATAAGAATTAAGATGAAGCAGACATATGAAAGCACAATGCAAAAATGAGGAAGGTTCCCAACCTGCATTGAACAGGAGCACTAAGTTTTAATCCTATTTAAGGTTAGGAACATCAGAGTGGAGTCCATTAGACAAAGATAGTCCCAGAAGACAAAAAAACATTTTTGCAAATGTGTTGAAAAAATTATAAGAGCAGAATAGGATGGGCTCAAGTGCCAAAGCATAGAGGCTTTCAAAGTGGTGCCTTGAGTTCAAATCTCCACAAGACTGAGGAAAGCTCAAAATATGTAAACAAGAGGGACATGAAAGTTCTAGACTCATCTCAGGTAAGGACATCATAATGGAGTCTATTAGAGAAAGACAGTCCCTGATGAGAAAAATAGACATTTTGAAAAATGTTTTCAAAAAATAATAACAACGAAATGGGATGAGCTCAAGTGCCAATGCATAGAGACTTTATTTGATTCACAGTATATAAGATTGATTGGTTCATGCAATATAATGCAAAATATTAGTTCTCATGTTGAGATTCTTGGTTTGTCTGACATTGAGGGTCATGAAGAACTGCAGGTTTATCAAGGAAGTTCCATGATTATGCACTCCTATTACATGGAGGTATGCCCTTTGGTCTAGGATTGATAAGATCAGTGATGAATTTTGGAAGAGAGATGTTTATCTCAAACTCACAAAGAAGAGTGGAAGAGAAGTGATTTTGAGGTTAATATGTGATCCTGGCATTCAGATTGGGTATGCAGGTGTGGATTGCTTGAGGACAAGCAATCTTGAAGAGGGGAAAATTGTAATGTCCCCATTTTTTGGATCAGCCAGCCCTAGTTTCATAAATAAATAAATAAATTTTAATAAATAGAATTATTTAAATAAGTTTAGTAACTGCCTTTGAGTCAACTTTCCCAGCTTGTAACCAACTTGCATTAAATAAACATAATTAAATCTTTTGCTTTATCCTGGAGGCTAACTTGGAATAAAATTTATTAGGTCGGTTTTCTTATCTTGGCCAAAATTGAAGGATTCATGTATTTATATGGGTCAACAAAGTGAGAGAAGGGCATCATAGAATTCATCTTGATTTTGTATTAAACAAATGCATAAACTCTTGGATGAAATCCCATGAGTTTCTGGTCAGGGGGCACGAAAAACTCTGCTTGACTAATCTTGTCATTTTAACCAGTCTTCATTGTGCAATACCATTCTCCATGGTAGTTGTAGTATGGCAATATCTGCAAAGGACTATGTAGCAAGTAAACTTAGGGCCAAATGTTACGTCAAATATATGAACTTAGGGCCAGCCATTGATCAATATTTGACCTTTGCTGAATATTTTGAGCTTCAAACAAACAGGCGAAGGAGAAAAAGATATGAAAAATAGAATTTTGAAATGAAATGACTGGATCAAAAAAGGTACACATTTGAAGCCATCAAAATCTCTGTATTTCCTTTTAATGATTTTTTGGGATATCTAGATTAGATAAACCCAATAGAAAGGGAACTTCATGACAAAATAAGATTCATGAAAACAAAAGAGAAAAATTTAGTAGCACCAAAAGTAGAACCTGAAATGATGAAGAGTACAGGAGAAAAAGAGGAGGTTAACAAAGCAGTGATATTGGAGCCAAAAGAAATGTTAGATGTAGGGAAGATGGAGAGCATACATGTTTATAAGGGGAAAAAATAGATTAATGTTTCTGTGCGTGCTCAGATCTCCAAACCTCAACCTCAACCAGCTCCCGCATACCCAAACCTCCAAACCCCAACCTCAACCAGCTCCCGCGTGCCCAGACCTCCAAACCTCCTGCCCACAATACCCAAAGTGATCAAATGAATCACATCAAACCCTTTTTTTTTGTATTTGCATTTCGCGTTTCGCACACTAGCTGCAATTCCCTTGAAACAAATTCGTTGTGGTAATAATGAATGAGAAATGAAACCTTTTCTTTTTTTAAGTTATACCCATGTTAGTCAAAATTTCAACTAACATGGGCATAACTTTAAAAAAATAAAAATTTCCTTCTATATTCTGTCCAACCAAAACCTTTTGGCTTCATGGTCGAAAATTATGGTAGAAAAACTAGGTCAAATATACTAGTGCCTATACTGAGGATGGATGACATAATGGATAGTTTGAGTGGAGCAAATTATTTTACTAAAATTGATTTGAAGAGCAGATATCATCAGATCATAATCAAAGAAGGTGATGAATGGAAGACTGCTTTCAAGACAAGAGAAGGTTTGTATGAGTGGTTGGTTATGTCTTTTGGTTTAACTAATGCACCAAGTACTTTTATGAGATTGATGAATGAGGTTTTGAATAAATTCTTGGGTAAATTTTAGATTGTATACCTGAATGTCATTCCGATATTCAGTAAGACCAGAGAAGAACATTTGTTGCACATTAAACAGGTATTGCAGAGATTGAAAGAAGAAAAGTTGTTGATTAATTTGAAGAAGTGTTCCTTCATGAAAGAGGAGACTGTATATATGGGATTTGTGATTTCAATTGATGGTTTGAAGATGTATCCTGAGAAGGTTGAAGCTATTTTGAATTGGCCTACACCTGAAAATGTTAGTGAGGTAAGATCATTTCATGGTTTAACAAGTTTTTACCGAAAGTTCATCAAAAGTTTCAGTGCAATTTGTAATGCTATGGCTGAGACTATGAGAGGAGATAAAAGAGAATCCAAGTGGACATAGGGAGCTAATAAAAGTTTTGAGACTTTGAAGCAGAAGGTTGTTGGATTGCATGTGTTAGATTTACCTGATTTCAATAGGGTATTTCAAGTTGAATGTGATGCAAGTGGTAGTGTAATAGGAGCTGTTTTGAGTCGAGAAGGTAAACTTGTTACTTTCTTTAGTGAGAAATTGAATAATGCTAAAAGGAAATATTATGTGTATGATCAAGAGTTCTATGCTATTGTTCAAGCCCGAAAGAAATGCAGACATTATTTGATACCAAGTGAATTTGTGTTGTATATTGATCATAAGGGTTTACAATATTTGGGTAGTCAGAATAAGTTGAATCAGAGACATCTGAAATGGGTTGAGTATTTGCAAAGTTATACATTTGTGATAAAACATAAGAGTGGAGTCACTAACCAAGTTGCTAATGCATTAAGCAGAAGAAGATCTTTGATGACTAAAATGAGAATTGAAGTTCTTGGTTTTGATGCCATGAAGGATTTGTATGAAACTGACCCTAATTTTTTGAAGCCGTGGAGGAAGTGTAGAGAACCTATTCAAGATCAACCGAGTACTAAATGAGAAGATTATTTCATTCAAGACAGTATGTTGTTTAAAGGTATTCAGTTGTGTATATCGAGAGGATCAATGAGAACTAATTTGATAAAGGAGAAACATAGTAGTGGTTTGGTTGGATATTTTGACATTGATAAAACATTGATTTTACTTAAGGAGAGATACTTTTGGCCACAGTTATATAAGGATGTTGATAAATTTGTGAGAAGTTGTAGAGTTTGTCAAGTTGCAAAGGGAGTAAGTCGGAATACTAGATTGTATACACTGATTTCTATTCCTAAGAAACCTTGGAGTGATATCAGTATGGATTATGTTCTTGGCTTACCGAAGACAACAAGAGGTAATGATTCTATATTTTTTATTGTGGATAGATTTCCTAAAATGGCACATTTCATACCCTGTAGGAAAACATCAGATGCAATGCATATAGAAGATCTTTTCTTTAAGGAGATTGTCAAATTGTATGGATTACCGAAGAGTATCATCTCTGACAGAGACAATAAGTTTGTTGGTTATTTATGGAAGAATCTATGGAAAATGTTGGGTACCGAGTTGAATAATAGTTCTACATTTCATCCATAGATCAATGGATAGACATAAGTTGTAAATACAAGTTTGGGTAATCTGTTGAGATTCTTAGTTGGAGACAAACTGAGTAATTGAGATTCTATGTTGGCACAAGTAGAATTTGCATACAATAATTTAGTGAATAGGAGTACTAGGAAAACACCTTTTGAGATTGTTAATGGCACACAACCGAGAGGTATATCAGATTTGAACAACATTGCTGGAGAAGAGAAGAGAAGTTCTGAAGGAGAAGAATTTGTTAAGTTCATGAAGACATTGCATGAGGAAGTGAAACATAATTTGGAACATAGTAATAAAAAATACAAGGACAGAGAAGATAGATCAACAAGACATAAGAATTTTGCAGTTGGAGATGAAGTAATGGTTCATTTGAAGAAAGGAGGATTTCTTGTTGAAACCTATGGAAAATTGAAGATGAAGAAATTTGGTCCCTACAAGATATTGAGAAAGTTTGACAATGGAAATTCTTATGAGATTGAGTTACCTGATGACATGAATATATCACCTATATTCAACATTGTAAATTTGTATGAGTATCATGAATCTGATGAAGAAATGACAGTACCGAATGATTATCCTAAGAAGCAGACAAAAGAAGTTGAGCAGATTTTGGAACAAAGATTTGGCAGAAGCAAAAAAGGAAAAGAGTACATGGAATATCTGGTAAAGGCAAAGAACGAACTAATTGAAGATAGTTCATGGATTTCACAATCTGAGTTGGGTTCATCTCAGGTTGTACTTGCTGCATGATTCATAGAATAATTTAAAAACAACCTCGAGTGTCTGATGCATGAGTATCTTGGGTTCCTAGCAATCTTGTATCTTCAACAACATGTTAGAGTTGTTAGATGTGCTCGGTAGACGCTTTTGGGATCTCAGTGAAGTATTCTTGTCTCCACCGATGGGGCTCAGTTGCTGCTCAGTTCAGTTGTTCACCGAGTTGGTTTGTTTGTTCACCGAGTCAGTTTCAGTTGCTCGGTAGTCTTGCTCATCGAGTCAACTTTGGTTTCTCGGTAGTCTTGCTCACCGAGTGGTTTATTTTGGATCTTTTTTGAGGCTAATAGTGTATTTAATTTTGGTCACAGATTTAATGGTTTCATCAATCATTGGGAAGCATGTGGACCTAAATATGGGTCATCCCTTTCTCTAATGTTGGATCTAAAAGATCTTTAGAAGCCGACTTGTTAGGTGGCCTCTTGTATAAATAGAATAGTATGTTGTAGATCTTGGGGGAAGATAAGTAGGAGTTCTAAGAGGGAATTTTGGAGAGGATAGAGTCAAAAGGTTGGCAGATCCTCGCACGTATGAGGACTATTTGTATTTGATTTCTAATTGTATTGGTCGTAATTGGGAAGGCCTTACAACCCAACATGTATGAAGTTTTGTGATGAATAATAAATCAAGTATTCTGCATTCTCTCTCTCTCTCTCTCTCTCTCTCTCTCTCTCTCTCATTTGTGTGTCATTACTTCTGAGTGTTGATCTTGTAGGTAGGTTGGTATTTGGGCGTGCCTTTGGCCCCATCCTCCTTCCTCCTTGTGTCATTGTATCACATAATTAGCTAAATAGAGTCCGTCTCCACTGGTCTTGTTTAGCCATTCTTCTAACTTATCAATATAGAGCCCAAACAAAGTTGGAGAAAGCGGGCACTATTGTTTAACCCCAATTTTGTTGCCAAAGAAATTTGACATCTCATATATGGTTCTGATTTTAGCCTTGACCTACCCATAAATTCTATGTAGCGTGACCCTATGCTCCTTAGTAATTTCTAATTCTTCCATTCTATCCCAGAGTTTTTTGCATGGTACCATGTCAAAGGCCTTCTTAAAGTCTACAAAATAGAAAATGACTTCAATACCTTGGGTGTTCCATATTTTTTCAACCATAAATCTAAGGGTAACACCATGATCGATAGTGGAATGTTTTGGTCTAATACCAGTCTACCCCTTAGCTCTTTTACCATCTATTTCTACCCACCTACTAATTTTTCATTCCACCATGCTACCAAAGAGCTTCCCAAGGAGTTAACCATAATAGTGCAATAATTTGATGGGTTGTTTATTTCAATGCTTTTGTGAAGGGGAATCACAACACTAGTTGTCCAATTTTAAGGAAAACCCTCTTCATTGACATCGTTGAAGATACAATTGATGTAAGGTGCAAGAATATCAATGCCCCATTATAGATATTCAGCTTGCATTCCATCAATATCTTGGGATTTTTCCCTTGCCAACCTCTTTATGCCTAAATTAATATCTTCAATGTTGAAAATTTTAGTCATGACATTAATTACCAAATGTCTATGTTCACCATGCTCACGCTCATATAATATCTTTGCATACTCAAGCCATTGAGACCTAGTGATGTTATTCTCTATTTGCTTCCATTTTTGTTGCATCTCTTTTCAAAAAGTTATGGGATTTTGTTTTCCAAGATTAATCAGCTCTATACATATTTTTTTTTGTACCTTAGCAATTTTTCATACTCTTTCAAGTTTTATTTATTCATTCTTTCTATCAGATTTATTTTTGATAACTTGCAGTTGTCATAAGGATTTGTTGGGAAAGTATTTGTTGCCTCTCTTTTGGGTCTAGACCTTTTACAATCTTCTAATTCCTTGAGAATTAGAGGAACATGATTAGTTTTGTCAACAAGGTGTTTCTTTGTGTTACCAAAATTATTCTTAGGGATCCTAATAAGCCACTTAAAGGCACATCTAAAGATATTTTATTCTCTTTTGTCATTAGAATCCTACCAAGCAAGGGTGCTTTCTCTTGTTTGAGATGAATTTTCTCACTTTGTTTCCTATTTAAATGAATGGCCAGTTTTAATAAAATTGGCTTGAGATATGATTTTGGCCCTATTGGACATTATCCTATCTATATCTCCATTATCCTTGAGGTGTGATCTTGAGAGAAAATGACATAGTCCACTACACTTTGACCATTGTGTGTTTTACAAGTGATGTTTCCTAACTTAGGCCACCTTTTCATACTATATATGACCATTTTGTATAGAGTGTAGAAACCTATTAATTCTGCCCCATAATGATTAACATTTCCCTTTTTGTCTTGTGAAGACCTTTCCCAAAATTGGTCTATCTCTTCTTCTAACCATAACGGATCACTACTTTCTTTGTAACTCCTTTTAAAGTTGAGGGCTTGGTGTGCTGGATTGTAGAATATGGAGGAGAGTAGTGGGTGTACAAAAAAAAAGATTATTTTTGGTGTGTGAGGGGTGGTCATACGATGAGAATCAATGGAGTCTTCCTATGTTTTGATGGATTAGGTGACCTTGCAAGGAAGGTAGTAGGTTTGGAATGATACAACCATGGCGTATGATGTTGAGAATAATAAGTTGCACAATGAACAAGGATTGAGGACTTATGTTAGGAATAACACAAGCATGTCATACAATGTTGATAATGACACAAAAAAATAGGAGGGAATTGTTGGATCTCGATTGTCAGCTTTTACGAATTTGTGTTGATAGGCACCTACTAGTTGGAATGCTAATGGACATAGGATTAGTTTCATGAGGCATTTCTAGGCATCTTATGGTAGTACGTTGATCTTTTCATGCTCCATCGATGATAGTGTTTGTCAAGTTCTTTTCCCCATGGTCTCCTTTTAAGCGATAGTCAACTTTTGTTTGATATACATCATCAATAACATCATGTCAATGACTTATTTTCTCTCAGTTGACAACTCTATTATCATGTCTTTACATTCTTGTCACTAACTTTGGTCATCACCAACTATGTTAGTAATTTCCACTCTCAATTGCAACATGGTTTGAAGGTCTATCACCTTGATTGGTACAATTTTTTGTAGCACTTGCATATTGTATTCTTCTATGACTCTGGTCTCAATGGTGTACTTGCAATTTTCTTGGAGGTTCTTCATTCCTTTGTCATCATTATTCTAGTTATATCTAGCTTCTTGGAGTCTATCCTTCCCTATATGAGGGTTTGGGTGCAATGCCTTATTTGTTTGTGCTCTATTAATTGCCTAAATTTCCTTGGCTTCATCCTCCACAGCTAGCATATTAATACCCTTTTTTAGGCAGTTGGTATCTTCAAGGATACATAGTCCACATCATTTGCATAATAATTACACTTTGTGCTACTTGTTTTGACAATCTCTCATAAAGTGTCCCTATACGCTATATTATTAGTATTGTATGATAACCTTGGAGTCATAATCTATTTGATTTTTCCCTCTTTGATTTTAATAACCACCTTGAGATGCATTTTATGGCTTTGTTGGACTGAACTCTCCTTGTGTGAAGAGTACTTGTGTACTTCTAATTTTCAAATTATATTGAACTCTACCATAACTTTGCACTTAGTGCACCATAGTACATTAGTTTCTCTGGTGGTTTCTCCTTCTACCTTCAATTCTTTCATCATTTAGAGCATGTCCCTCTTGATTTCTTGGGTTGTTCTCAATTCATTATCACCTTTGTCATCAAATCTTACTCTTAGGAAATAATGCAACAATACCCAATTTATTTACTCCATTTCCTACATAACTCATGAGAAAAAAGTATGTATACAAACTTACAAAATAACCCTAATGCATAGATAAAATAGACAAACCACAAGGTAACACAAGATAAACCCTTGGAAAATATTCATGAGGGGAAACCCCAACCTCCAAAAGCATCCATATTCCATCTGTTATTCATCAAATAAATAATACACACACACAAAATTAAAAATAATACTTATGAAACATCAAGCCTCTCCCATGGAATCTCCATATGTCAAAGCATGAATCCACACACCCATGTCATGCTTCATATGTGCACTCCTTAGAAAGACTCATATATGCATTGCTTAGATAGAATCAAGCTCACACCCAGATGCTAACTAAAACCATGAGTTCACAAAACCATTGACCTCACATTTTTTATCAGATATTAAGTTTTTATTTTAATAAATATTTTCCCAAATTTAATTAAATGCATTTCCTAGTGTGAGACTCGTAATAAATATATTCTCAATATTATAATACAATACATGAAGTGGCAGGAATAATGTTAACTCCTAGTGATACACATCCATCGAGGTGAACCATACACATGATGATAAATAAAATATCATAAACTTTATTTAAGGTGTACAACACCTTATCCACATATTCTCCCACTTGTATTGCATAAGGTTCAATCAACAAAATACATCACCATAGTCATAAATGAAACCAAATGACTTTCTGATATGCTTTCAGACTCCATCAAGATACTTGTAATAAAATCAAAGTGACTACCCTCTCGAATACGAACTCTCATTCCCCAACATACCACCTATTGAAGAAAAGGAGCAAGTGAAAGAGAAGATGCATCAATCCACGAACACAAGCATCAAATCCAATGTAATAACAAAGGCTCCAAACTTTGTTAAATGAAAAAAAAACCCACATGATCAAAATGAAATCCACAACATATGATAATACATCCAACCATCCACACCTCCTAGGTATAATCAACATCAATAAACCCACACTAGCAATATAAATCCAACCTGTAAATCGCAATCAATCTCATTGTACTAAACTTGTCGATGAAATACTCTAGGAACTCCCACTCTATGGATAAGTCAAATTCGGAAATAGTCTCAATGCATACCAAGTTTACCAATCAATATTCATAGTTAAGCAATGAAAATAATGCAATGTCAAGAACAAATGCAATGATCCACATATCAAACCCAAATAGTTGCATACTCTCTTACAATATGTCATCATCCTCCCAAACCAAATAATCATGAATATCATGGAATAAACCATAAAATAGAAAGAGAAAACATGTAGACCATAACATGTCCTACCAATGCCTCAAAGAAGAAATGTTGTGTCAAGCATGATCTCCTCCAAGACACCCAAAATAAAAAAACCTTAAAAACATTCAACCTGATCATTCTCTTAGATCAAACACAAGAAATTTATCATGTAATAACGCCAACATGGATGTCCACCTCTTAAACTAAGGAAATCAAATGCAAAGTAACCATCCCCAAAACCAAAAATCAGCCAATAAATCATCTTTTAAACTCAACATCAATAAATGTCATCATAATATCAGCTCATATATGCAGAAATGGACAACCATGTTATCCATCCTTTAAAATGAATCTTGAAGAAATAACCATATATTCATAGCTCAAGATCCATATCTATAATAGAGAATCATAAAACACAATGCATCTTAAAGGAATAATGGACAATACTTCTCAATTAATAAACCATCGAGTAGATCAAGAGTAAGGAATGAGAATGTTTCTTTAAGATATCATCTTAATCATCATGAATCACCAAGAACAATCTCCTCTCAAGTCCATATCTAGTGAAGGCTCCTCGGTCTTCCTACTAAATTTTCACCAAGAGTATTCATCTCAAAAAGTCTCTAATCACAAAAGAACTCTAGCCCCATCTATGTCTTTGTGTATACATGAACATCTATAACTAATCAATCCATACCAAGCTTCGAATGTAACATAGCATCGTCATGAAGTAATCAAGAAAATGATCATGTATTTACTACAAAGAGAAACAATCAAGATCAATTTCAAAGGCCAGCCATGAAATCAAGAACATAAACATGGAATCATGATCTCACATCTCCACAAACAAAGAATGTGTGTTCTAATCAACATAACAAGCATATGTATCATGCCAAAAATCTAAATGAGTATCAAGAGTAAACTATGTCATAGTAGCAAACATGATAATGTGTCAAAAACAAAGAATACACACCACCTCAACCAAAGACTCCATGAGTCCTCCATGGCTCTAAGATGTCAATATCTCCAATCAATATGACTATAACCATCTCTTACCAATGAAATTGTAAATGTGGAAGACCCTTCTACAACATTAGAAATCAACCACCATCCAATGTTCAATTCACATCACTGCCAACAACTCCCATTGAATTTTGATACCAAGTCATGATAATTAAAATGATTTATACAAGAGAAAGAAATACAAAATAAATCCAAGTTTATTGATTCAAAAAATCTTACCATGCAAGGTGAAAAACTTGAGAGAAGAATCACCCAAATGAGAGTGGAGACACAAGAGCTTTTGAAAGGGGAAAATCAAAGAAAAATACCTTGTGTATTATGAATGGAGAGAGAGAGAGAGAGGCTCATTACAATAACATCATTAAGAAGAAATGAGAGGAGAAGCATGTCTTAAATAAAGATGAGGAGAGGAGTTACAAAGTAACTCACAAATCTATGAATCCCACCATTCATAATATGTGTGCAATGTGTCAACATCCTCAAGGGGGGTAAACTAATATTCCTTAATAAAGGAAAATAAAATAAATGACTTATCCTCACACATGTACAAGAGGAAAAAATACATTTAGGGATTCCAAAGGAATATCCCAAACTAAATACAACCAAATAAATATTAATATTCTAACACCCCCCCTTAAGCTTTACTTGGGGAGTTTACATCAATGGGTTGCAAAATTAGATTTTTACAATAAAATTAAAAATTGTCTTTAGAAAGAGGCTTCGTCAAAATATCAACAAATAGATCTCCCTCTTTGCAATATAGAAGTCACACTTGCTTGTCTTCAATTTTTTCTCTAATAAAGTGGTGTTGGAGAGAAATATTTTTTGTCCTTGCATGATAGATATTATTTTTAGCAAAGGCCATGACACTTTGGTTGTCACAATACAATGGTGTAGGATCTTGTTGAGGCAGCCCCAAATCTTCAAGCAATCTTCTAAGCCATAAAGCTTCTTTAGAGGCATTAGTACATCCTTTATATTTAGCTTCTCTAGAACAAAGGGATGTAGAATGTTTCTTTTTACGTCCCAAGAAATAGCACCTGAACCAACAAAGAAATAATATCCACAAGAAGATTTCACATCATTGGGATCTCCCCCTACTTCTGAATCAGTAAATCATTTTAAATAAAATCAAATTTTCATTATAAATTAAACCAACATTAATAGTGCCTTTAATATATCATAAAATTCTTTTAGAATATTTAAAGTGATTTTGTTGAGGTTTACATATTGACAGTCCCAACCGGTGCTGAGAGGGGAGGGGTGGATCAACACCTCTAAAAATTTTATCTTTAAATCTAGTGAAGTATACTTGTAACTGTAAGCCAAAAAAACAACAAGAAAACAATCACACAGTGATACCAAATTTATCACGTGGAAACCTGGTTAGGGTGAAAACCATGGTGTGAGGAGACCTCACAAATTTTGTACTCTTCTGGAGTACACCTTGTTAGGAGCCTTCCTGGTTAAAGGATTAAAACACACTGTTAGATGCGACCCGGTTAAGGGATTTATTACAATAAGGCCGGTTAGTGCCTACCTGGTTAGAGGACTTAGAACACCTTGGAAGATGTCACTTGGTTAAGGGATTTGATACAAGGGACCTGTTAGAGTCCACCCAAATACTGGGATTTAACTATTGTAATTGCTAGAGAACAATAGAAAGATTGACCTTTTACAAATGGTTTTCCATAGCCTGATAAGATCTCTGTTTGTGCTCAACTGAGAAGCATCACCAGTTGCCACAAGTGTGTTCTCCTCTACTGTTGTGCTTCTCTGTACACTCTTCTTTCTCTCTTCTTCTTATTTCTTTTTACCCTAGCTCCTTCACCATACAGGTTCACTCTTTTACTCAGCAGAATGAAGGCAACTCATATTCTTAACAGGAAGAAGAATATATAGAGTTCTTTCCCTAATCTCACCTCTCATGCATGACCTAATTTCATATCCCTTTCAGATACATCACTCAGTGGAGTAACAGTTCACTGAGGAAACATTCGATGCATGCCCTTGCTTTATTTGCTTTATGAAGAAAACAATAGATGTGTGTCAAGCATCTTTCCTTCACAAGAGATAATGCTTTGTTTTAAAGCCACAGATTCTGGCTTTAAAACCTCCAGATGTGCCTTGAACTGATCACCAATTTAACTCAAAGTCTTCCAAATTTAGTGCAAAAAATCTTGGTCAAAGAGTTAGTTGAAACAGACAGTTGACTATGACTTCCTCAGTTTATACTAGATCCATTGCTAGATTGGTTGAGATCCTTGTGTCGTGAACAGGTAAGAGTAGTTGACCTATCACGGTCCCTTCCTTTGCTTATAGGTCGCACCTTCCTTAGTTGTATTGTTAACACCAGTTTGTTTTTACTTTCTTTGTTGCTTGTCTACACCAGTTGTATCCTGGTCCTCGGTTGACGGTTGAATCCTCCTTCCCTTGACTGTATTCATTACCTGATTGTTGATGCTTTGTGTAGTGACCGGTTGCGTTTGATTACAGTCTTGTCTTTCTCACCATTTTCCAAACCGGCGTCTTTTCATACAGATCTCCTTGGATCTTTTAGACTTAAGAGAGATGACAAATATCTATCCTCTTTTTCCAATTAATGACAATACTTATACTGGTAGTAGGCTTACCGGTTACCATTTCTTAATGCCAACAATCTCCCCCTTTGGCATTGATGGCAAAACCTTGATGGGCAATCATATCACCGGTCAAATGTTCTTGCATCTATGTATCACTGCTACTAATACTGTCGGTTTATCTACCAGTTATTACCAAACTCTCCCCCTTTTTGACAATAATGCCAAAGGCTAGTCGAAAGACTACCTGTATCTAATCTACTACCCTTACGAGAAACAATCCTTTTCATTAGTCCAGAAAAGATGAGGTGTAACCCTCTGTTGAAGCATAATGAACTGATGATCACCTTTGTAGGTTTACTAAAGATCATGAAGGGGTATCACCCCTAGTTTACCTCTGAGATACTCAAAAGTACTCTTTGGTAATGGCTTTGTGAAGATATCAGCAATTTATTCCTTTGTGGGAACATACTCCAATCTTACCTCCTTGTCTTGTACCAACTCTCTCAAGTAATGATATTTGATGGAAATGTGCTTTGTCTTGGAGTGCATGATAGGGTTCTTGGATATGTTAATTGCACTGGTGTTATCACAATAGATTGCTATCGGTTCAGGTATCGGTTCTTTGATTCCTTCCAAAATTTGTTTAATCCAGATTACCTATGTGCAATTGATTGTAGTAGCAACATATGTAGCCTCTGTAGTAGATTGTGAAATACAGTTCTTTTTCTTACTTGTCCAAGAGATAATTCTTCCACCGAGAAAGAATGTGCCTCCACTTGTGCTCTTTGTGTCATCAATGTTGCTAGCACAGTCTGCATCAGTGTAAACTTTTACTTTGAATCCTCCCTTGTGTGGAAACCATAAGCCATACTCCTTAGTACCCTTTAGATATATAAAGATTATCTTCACTGCTATCAAATGTGTCTCTTTGGGATTTGCAAAGAATCTAGCCACTATGCCAACCGCATGTGCAATGTCTGGTCTACTGTGAACAACATACTATAATTTTCCTATCATGGACCGATACATTGTTTCATTCACTTCCTTTGCATCATCCTCTTTTGATAACTTGAGGCTAGTTATCATTAAGGTTCCAACCAGTTTAGATTCTTCAAGTCCAAAGGTCTTAAGAATTTCTTTTATATACTTGGACTGAGAGATAAAAATACCTTCTTTTAGCTGATGGACCTAGAGTGCAATGAAAATTTTTATGGTGCCTATCATAGACATCTCAAATTCTTTCTTCATCTCTTTAGCAAAGGCTTTGCTCATCCTTTCATCTCCTCCAAAGATGATGTCATCCACAAAGATCTCAACAATCAGATTTCCATCTTTTCTGATCTTGAGATACATGTTGTTGTTGTCCTTAGTTCTTATGAATCCTATGGTTAGAAGGTATGAATGCAACCTCTCATACCAATCCCTTGGAGGTTGATTAAGCCCATAAAGAGCCTTTTTCAACTTACAGACCATACCATCACTTTGTGCAGATGTGAAGCCTTCTGGTTGTTCAATGTAGACTTCCTCTTCCATTATTCCATTCAAGAATGCGGACTTGACATCCATCTGATATACTTTAAATTTCTTGTGTGTAGCATAGGCAAGAAGAATTCTCACTCCTTCCAATCTGGCCACTGGTGCAAAATTTTCTCCATAGTCCAGTCCAGCTTCCTGGGCATACCCTTTGCAGACCAGTCTTGCCTTATTTCTTATTACTTTCCCTTCCTCATTCAGCTTGTTCCCATAGACCCACTTGGTCCCTATGACATTCTTGTCTTTTGGTCGTGGCACAAGCTCCCATGTGTCATTCTTCTCAATTTGCTCAATTTCTTCCTTTGTGGCCTTGACCCAGTTTTCATCTTCTAGTGCTTCCCTTGTGGATTTAGGCTCTATATAGGAAAGTAAACATATATTATCTTTGGCCTTTTTTCCGGTTAAGACATTAGCATGTTTGTCACCAATAATATTGTTTAGTGGAGTGATATGTGACATACCTTGGGAGAATCGATCGTTGTTCCCGGTCAAGCTCTTCTGGTTGAGCAATTTCTTCATCATGGTTCTGAACATCTTCTTATTCACCATCATGTGCTTCAAATATTGTCTCCTACTCCATATGTCTGATAACATGGTGTTCTCTTTCATCTTCAGGTTCTTCTTTATTGATCTCAAAGGCATTTTCTTCAATTTGACCTTCAAGACTATCGTGATCATTATGACCGTTCTTCTCAATCGGTTCTGAAGACTCATCAACTTTTATATTGATGTTTTCAATTATTTTGCATGTTCTTTTTTCAGACACTGGTAGGCGTTACTTTTGGTAGAGTAACCCAAAAATGTTCTTTCATCGCTCTTGGGATCAAACTTTCCATAGTACATATCTCTTTTGATAGAACATTTACTACCAAAAATTTTGAAGTAACCTACGCTAGGAGTATGTTTGAACCATAGTTCAAATGAAGTCTTACCGATTCCCTTTTTGACTTGAAATTAGTTTAGTGTGTAGAAAGTAGTACTGATAGCCTCTCTCCAGAAGTGATGAGGAAGATCCTTCTGAATCAACAGGGTTCTAGCACAGTTGATCAGAGTCTTGTTCCTTCTTTTTGCTACTCCATTTTGCTGAGGAGTCCTTGGTGCAGAAAATTGTCTCTTTATTCCATGTTCCTCACAATAGTGAGTGAACTCTTGAGAGGTGTATTCACCTCCTCTGTCTGACCTCAGGCACTTCAAGCTTTTACCAGTTTCCTTTTCCACTCTAGCTTTGTAGATTTTAAACATGTGGAAGGCCTCTAATTTCTCCCTAAGAAAGAGATTCCACATCATTATTGAGAAGTCATCTACAAAGAGCATGAAGTATCGATGTCCATAATAGCTCTTTGTCTTCATTGGTCCACACAAATCTGTGTGCACAAGATCCAGAACATTTTCAGCAGAAAAAGACTTACTGTTGAAACTTGTTCCTGTCAGTTTTCCTAACTGACAATCTTTGCAAACACCTTTGATAGGTTTTGTAATCTCAAGGATTCCTCTAACCAATTTATTTTTTCTCACCTTGACAATACTGTCAAATTTTATGTGGTAGAGTCTCTTGTGCCATAGCCAGCTATTGTCTTCTTTGGAAATAACATAGATTTTGCTTGTTTCTCCTTTGACTGAAGCTATGAGACAAGCTCCTTCCATTGAGTCTAGGTAGAACATATTACCTTTGCTTTTTCTACCAGTTGCAACATGGGTTCCAGATTGATTATTGACTATAAAAGAACCTTGTCCGAATTCCAATATGAATCCTTTGTTATTCAGTTGTGCAACACTCATTAAATTGTACTTGAGTCCTTCAACCTAGTACACATCTTCACAGACAACATTATTGCAAAGTGCAATAGAACCTTTACCTTCAATGGCACAGGGAGCATTATTTCCAAAGGTAACTGATCCACTGTCATTGAGCTCCAAGTTGATAAACTTGTTCTTGTCACCGGTCATGTGGTGAGTGTAGCCACTGTCAATGATCCAATCATCATCTCGATGAGATCTTGATATGAGTGCTACTTCACTTACCACTAGGCTCTCCTCTTTTATTACAACAAATGCAATTTTTGGATCCTTAGATTCATTATCTATGACTCCTTCCTCTACAAGATAGCATTCCTTCTTTTCTTTTCTCTTGAACCGGTCTCTCTTATCTTTATTATCATCATCAGGACGTCTTGCTACAATATGTCCTATCTTGTCGCAAGAGAAGCATTTCAAGGGAAGCTTTCCTTTGTACTTCCCTTTTCCTCTGGGGAATCTCCTAGCGATGAGTTCTTCAAACTCATCTTGCTCCATCTCTTCTAAGAGCAGATTCTCAACAAGATTACCAATCTTACCAGTAGAGCAGTTACCAGTTTCTCTTCCCTTTTTGGTGGAAGAGATATTGACAGAAGACTTAAAAGTTGCTTCTTGAATGGTTAAGATATTATCAAAATTACTCAATTCAAATGTAGTCAACTTACCGATTAGGGAGTCTAGGGTGACTTGATCTTTGGTGATAGATATGAGCTCTTGAATGGCAGAGATCTTGATGGCATACTGAGGTCTGAGCGTTCTCAGTATTTTTCTCACCACCTCCTCGTCACTAAGCTTTCATCCAGTGCTTTTGATGGAGTTGATCACTTCCTTGATCTAGTTGTTGTATGTTTCAATGTCTTCTCCCTCATTCATCCTCATGTCATTGTAGTTTCCTCTGAGGCTTTCAACCTTGGCTCTATGAACATTTGGCTCCCCTCCATATACCAGTTGCAGCTTGGCCCACATCTTGTGAGAAGATTCTAGATGTTCAATCTCAGCATAGACATGATTAGGTAGTGTGCTGGCTATCATATCCATAGCAGTCGTGTGCTTAGTTTTGATCTTCAGCTCATCAGGTGTCAAAGTGCCAACAAGCTCACTATAATCACTGGTAACATGGGTCCAGTATTGATCTCCAGTGGTCTTCATGTTCAACTTCATTCTACTGCACCATAGAGAAAAATTTTCATTTGTAAACTTTGGTCCTTCCTTTCTCATCATCTTGACTTTTTCTTTACGGTTAAGCAGTAAAGAAAATAGACTTGGATCTGATACCAATTGATAGTCCCAACCGGTGTTGAGAGGGCAGGGGTGAATCAGCACCTCTAAAACTTTTCTCTTTAAACCTAGTGAAGTATACTTGTAATTGTATGCCAAAAACATATTTAAGCATATAATAACAAGCAAACAATCACACAGTGACACTAGATTTATCACGTGGAAACCCAGTTAGGGTGAAAACCACGGTGTGAGGAGACCTCATAATTTTTGTACTCTTCTAGAGTGCGCCCTGTTAGGAGACTTCCCGGTTAAAGGATTAAATTGCACTGTTAGATGCAACCCGATTAAGGGATTTATTACAATAAGGTCAGTTAGTGCCTGCCTGGTTAGAGGACTCAGAACACCTTGGAATATGTCACCGGGTTAATGGATTTGATACAAGGGACATGTTAGAGTCCACCCAAATACTGGGATTTAACTATTGTAATTGCTAGAGAACAATAGAAAGATTGACCTTTTACAAATGGCTTTTCATAGCTTGATAAGATCTTTGTTTGTGCTCAATTGAGAAGCATCACCGGTTGCTGCAGGTGTGTTCTCCTCTACTGTTGTGCTTCTCTGCACACTCTTCTTTCTCTCTTCCTCTTACTTCTTTTCACCCTAGCTTCTTCAGCATACAGGTTCACTCTTTTACTCGGCAGAATGAAGGCAACTCATATTCTCAACAGGGAGAAGAATATATAGAGTTATTTCCCTAATCTCACCTCTCATGCATGACCTAACTTCATATCCCTTTCGGATACATCACTCAGTGGATTAACAGTTCACTAAGGAAACATATGATGCATGCCCTTGCTTTATCTGCTTTAGGAAGAAAGCAATAGATGCGTGTCAAGAATCTTTCCTTCACAAGAGATAACACTTTATTTTTAAAGCCATAGATTTCAGCTTTAAAACCTCCAGACATGCCTCTAACCGATCACCAGTTTAACTCAAAGTCTTCCAGATTTAGTGCAAAAAATCTCGATCAAAGAGTTGGTTGAAACAAACAGCTGACTATGACTTCCTCGGTTGATACCGAAGTCATTGCTAGATCGGTTGAGATCCTTATGTCATGAACAGGTAAGAGTATTTGACATGTCATGGTCCCTTCCTTTTCTTATCATTCACAACTTCCTGGGTTGTGTTGTTGACACCGATTTGCTTTTACTTTCTTTGTTGCTTGTCTACACCGTTTGTTTCCTGGTCCTCGGTTGACGGTTGAATCCTCCTTCCCTTGACTGTATTCATTACCCAGTTTCTAATGCTTTGTGTAGTGACCAGTTGTGTTTGATTACAATCTTGTCTTTCTCACCATTTGTCAAACCAACCTCTTTTCATACAAATCTCCTTGTATCTTTTAGACTTAAGAGAGATGACAAATCTCTATCCTCTTTTGTCAATCAATGACAATAATTGTACCGGTAGTAGGCTTACCGGTTACCATTTATTAATGCCAACACATATAAATATTGAAACTAAACTAACACTATAAGCAATATCTGGTTTAGTAAGAGTTAAATAATTCAAACTTCCTACTAGTTGTCTATATAAAATAACGTCCACAAATGGAGTTTGCATATCAATCATCAACTTAGTGCCTAATTCAAATGGAATTGAAACATGAAATAAAATTATTTATTTTAAACTTATCTAAAAGATCTTGAACATATTTACTTTGAGATAGAAAAATTCCATTTGGGGTTTTCCAAATTTGCATTCCTAGGAAATAATGTATATAAGTGCTAAATTTTTCATTTGAAACTTTTGATTAAGTTGAAACTTAATATCATAAATAAAAGTATTTGAACTTGAAGTAAGAATCAAATCACCCACACATAAAACGATAATGATAATATCATCTTCAGTATGTTTAATATATAGATTAGGAACATTTTTGCTTCTAATAAAACCTTGAGAAAGAAAAAATGCATTAATCTTATAATACCATTCTTTAGGAGATTGTTTTAATCCATAAATGGATATTTTCAACATACAAACTAAATGTCCATTACCTTGTTTAACAAAACTAGGAGGTTGAGACATAAATTTCCTCATGCAAATCAGCATTTAGAAAAGCACTTTTAACATCCATTTGGTGAATAGTCTAATTAATTTTAGAAGCTCAAGAGAACAAGTTTAATAGTAGGCATTTTGGCAACAGGAGAAAAAGTCTCATTATAATCTAAGCCTTCAATTTGAGAGAAACCTCTAGCAACCAATATAGATTTAAACTTACTAATTTCATTGTTGACATTCAATTTAGTTTTATATAGCCATTTGCATGAAATCAAATTTTTACCATGAGGCAAAGGAAATAAATCTCAAGTTTAAAAAGAAATTAAAGTGTCATATTCCTCTTACATAGATTTTTGCCAATGAGGTTGAATTTTAGCTTGTTCAAAAGATTTAGGATCATTAGAATTCATAATAGAAGACATGAAAGCATAATTGCAATTATTAACTCTCCTAGGTTTAAGTTCACACATTCTAGCTAAATAATCATCACCTTCTTGAAATAAATTCTTAAACCATTTAGGCTTTCTCTTAGAAGTATCTGACTCATCTCTAGAAGAAGAATCATGAGGAGTAGAGTTATTATTATCATCATCACTATCACTAGAAGGAATATAAATAGATGCATTAGGAGTAGGGTTTAGACAAGGAGATTGGTTCTCTACAACCACAACTTTACTTCCACTAAATTCAGCATCTTGCACATAAGAACAATCATGACCTTCATTTTCTACAATACAAACATCTCTAGCAACTTTTACCTTGTTAGTAATAGGATTGTAAACTCTATAAGCTTTAGAATGTTCATCATAACTAGAAAATATGTAAGGAGAAGATTTAGAATCTAATTTGTGCCTCTTTTGTTTAGGTTTATGAATATAAGAAATTGAACCAAAAATCATTAAATGCTTAAGATTGGGCTTTCTACTAGACCGAGCCTCTTTGGGAGTCATATCCTTCAGAGCTTTAGTAGGAGTCGTATTGATGATATATGTAGCACAAATCATAGCTTCAACCCAAAATTTATAATCCATATTCTTAGCATGCAATAAACATCTAGCCATTTCAATAGTAGTTCTACACTTCCTTTCCGCTACACCATTTTGTTGAGGTGTATAGGGAATGGTAAGTTCATATTTAATACCAAAAGCTTTCAAATAACTATTAAATGCATTATTAGCATATTCCTTCCCATTATTAGTTCTAATTATTTTAATCTTAAAACCATATTGTCTTTCAACAAATATATGAAATTCAACAAAAACATCAAGAACTTGATCCTTACAAGTAAATATATCCAAGTTCTTAAAAAATGATCAACAAGTGTAAGCTCATACCTTGGTCCTTGGATGGGTGATTCTTCATGGGTCCCAAAAGGTCACTATGAATTAGGTGTAGTTTATAATTTTCCCTCCATGATTGACCATGAGGAAAAGGCTCTCTATGCATCTTACCACTCATGCAACAAGAGCATATAATTTTGGAAGGAACAATATTAAGCAATCCATCAACCACATTATGCTTTTGCATCAAAGAAATATAATCAAAATTCAAATGGTAGATTCTTTCATGTCATACATTAAAATCAATATTAGTAAGCATAGAGTACCTTGAAGTAGAAAACTCATAGAATTCAATAATATAACACATGTCCTTATAAAATTCAATCCTATAATACTGACATAACTTAGCAACAGAAAGAAGATTGAATTTTAATTCAAGAACATAAAAGCACATCATGAAATTTTTCATTAGGAATAGTCACATCACCCAAACCTTCAACTTTACAACTATGAGTGTTAGCTAGTTGAATAGGAATATTTGAAGTATCAAAATGCAAAGAATCAAAAACCTCTTTATGAAAAGTGACATGTTGAGATACACCACTATCAATAATCCATTCTAAAGGCCTAGAAACATTATAGCTACTATAATAATAAAAAATTAAAATTTTGTATGTCATAGCGTCTCACACCCACCCAACGGCTCTCTTGCCTATCGCTGGTGTTGGCGTTGCAGGTTGTGGTGCCACTTCAAATTTTTTGGGTTTTCTCTCCCTGGTGCTTCTCATTATGGCGTTATTTATTTCTTGGGTAGATCAGCAAGCTCTATTGTTGCTTCCTCTCTAGGCACTTTAGGTTTTTCTACTCTCGTACTCCTTGTTTTTGGTATCATCCCTAGGATAGGGGCTTCTTTTAATCCCACTATCCCTTCTGGGATACAAAATGTTATTGCTCCTCATCTTGGGTTGGAGGCTTGTGTCTCTTCTCTTGGAGCTATCAAGGAGGGGGTTCCCAAAAAAAAATGTACTGCTAATGGTGGATGAAGCTATGCCTATGCTACCAAATCACCTGCTACGATCCCTCTAAAGGTAAAAGCTCAAGCTATTTCTTGTTCCAAGGCCTCCCATGTGGTGGTGTGTGGCCCAGACGTGGTGGACAATGTCGATTTCTACCAATTTCATGGGTTGGTATGTAGACTTGTGGGCATTTGGCCCTCTTTCAGATATAGTTTCTATTAAAATCGAGCTCCTCCCTTGTGTAAAGGGGTTTTCTATTGTTTTGTTTGCTTATCTTGAAGAGCTTGATTTTTATTTTGAACAAGTTGTGGGTTTGGAAAAATCACTCCCTTTTTGTCAAACCCTGGACAATCTCTTTCAATCCTCTTACTAAACCACTCAATATGCGCTCAGTGTGGGTTTTCCTTCCTAATCTCCCACTCCATTTTTAGAAGATTTCCTACTTTGAGGCCATCGAAAACTCTATTGATCGCTTTCTAAAGATGGATGAAGCTACAATCACAATGGCCCACTCTACTTTCACCCACATTTTGGTTGATTTGGATATCTCCACGCTACTTCTGGGGGATGTGGTGCTCATGGTTAGGGAGCGGTCATGGTCGCAAGTGTTGGATTATGAGGGTTTTCCCTTCCATTGTCAACATTGCTTCTCTATTGGGAATTTGGCTTCTAATTGCTCTCTTCTTTGTTGGAAAGGTGTTTCTACTTGGTGGAAGGATGCACATGAGGACCATTTGACTGTTTGCGCCTTTGATTCTCTTTTTTATTCTTCTTTTGAGGATTCAAAGGTTGATGATAAAGATGAAACCCTTGTTGCAAATCTGGATGATGCCCCTATTGATCGAGACCAGGCTTCTACTATTAATCCACATCTTACGTATGTTGTTTCTCTAGTTGCTACTCCTACTACTTCTAGTGCAGCCCCGCCTGGCCATGAGGACCTTTCCTCTCCTACTACTTCTACTTCTACTCTACTCCAATTTCCTGTTGACACTGCTCAGCTCTTTCAGTACTCTAGCCAATGTATTGTCAACTTCCCTAGCAAAGTTTGTTGCATTGGGGATCCTAGGGATACAATCACCTAGAGAGTTGTCCAACAACGTAGGAAGAAATATTCTTCAAACTCTCTCTCATCTTCTCTTGTTGGGTGAGCTTGGCCTTTCCTTTGAAAGGCTCCTAGCCTTTGTGTTATGTGCTCTTCCTTTGTCAACACCTGTTGTGTTGTCATTGTGTTGTTTATGGCTTGTAACTTTGCCTTCAGGCCTTGTAGCTTTCCAATTCTTTGATAATCCTTCTTGGATTCGACTGTATGGGTCAACACCCTTGATTTATTTCTTATATTTATTAAAAACATTATAGCTACATGTAAATGCATGACAAGATTGAGGACCACTATTATTACCTTTCTTATAATTAGATTTTTTATTATGTTGATTGTTTTGATTCATGGATTTCATCACTTTGCTTCTTAAAATAGTTATTAGTAACATGTTCATCTTTTCCACAATATGTGCAATAGGGTTATTTATTATTATTATTATTATTATAAAATTTGTTATTAGAATAATTATGATTATTATGGTGATTATTTGATTTGAAATTATGATTATGATTTTGATTTTTACACATGAATGCATGTTCATTACTTTTAAGAGTATCAAACTGAATTAATTTTGCTTCTTGACGTAATAAATTTTGAAAAATAATATAAGTTAATTGAAGAGCTAGAGTAGGAATAGCAAGTTGAGCATGCACATTTGAAATAAATTGTTGAAATTGCCTAGCAAGACATTTCTTGAGAATAAGATGATTTAAACGAATATCAACTAATGTTACTCCTAAACCATATAATTGACCTTTAAGATAATCAAATTTTAATAGGAATTCATCCATGGTTTTAAAGTTTGTATACCTGATATCTTCCAATTGATCTTGACGCTGAATGTTTTGAGATTTGCTAGTACTATCATAGGTATTTTTTAAGATGGTCAATGCTCTATACACTTTAGTGTGATTTCCAGTTAAAAAATATAATTTAGGAACCATAGAAATCCCAATTAAATGTAGCACTTCTTCATTTTGAGTCTTCCATCTGTCTTGGTTGGCTTGAAGAGCTGAAGTAGCCGGTTCATGAGAAAGATTTGTAGCAATATCTAACAAATGTTTAAAACGAAAAAATAAAAGAGGTGTTTTCCATGTATGAAAATTGGAACTATTTAATTTAATTTCTAGAATTCACGTAGACATGATTAGAAGAAATTAAGGTACTTGAAAAAATAGCACCCCTTGCTTAAATGAGTTTGATTTTTTTTTTTTTAAAACTTAAATAAATAACCTTAAAAAGAATTAATAATAATTCTAATTAAAAAATTATGATATATGCCAAATTTGAAAATTGTAATTTTCTATTGCTTCTGTGATGGACACTAACGACTCTTCTTCCTGCCCATGTCTTTGAAATGGTAGAGCCTTTACGAAGCTTAGGGTGTTGGGGGGGTTTTGCTACTTCATATGACACCAATCTGGGGGGTTTGTTTGATTTTATTGTCGCTCCCTACTTGATGGTTGGTGCTAACGGCCCCCCACCCTACATGCCAGACATTTCTTTCAGGCCTGGGGTTCTTTCTACACTGGCAACTGTTCTTGGTGCGTCATCTACTAGATTACCAGTTTCTTTCGCTGGGGTTGGGGGTGTTGTGTCATGCATTCTGGGTGTTGGGACTTTTTCTCTTGGCTCTGGTGGTTCTAGCCTTGGGAATGTTAAGGATGGGATTCCCCCCCTAAAACCTATAGCCATTGGTGGAAGAAGCTACATTTTTGCTGCTAGATCTAGTACTACCAACCCTTCAAGGATAAAAAACTAGACCTATTACTTGTGTCAAGGCCTCCCTTATGGTGGTTTATGGCCCAAATGTAATAGACACCATGGATTTCTACCAGCATCAAGGTTTGGTTTGCAGATTTGTAGGCCTCTAGCCTTCTCTTCTGGATTTACATTGTTGGATAACTAGCTCTTGGTGACCCTTAGTTTCTAGTGATATTGAGCTCTACCCTTGTGTAAAGGGATTTTTCATTGCTTCATTTTCCTCTTCTAAAGATCACGAGTTGATTTTAAACAAGGTTTGGGTTTGGGGGACTCATTCCCTTTTTTCCAAACCTTGGACATCCTCCTTCAACCCTCTTACTGAACCACCAAATGTGTATTCAGTGTGGGTTCACCTTCGTAATATCCCACTCCATTTCTGGGAGATGTCATGTTTTGAGGCCATTGGAAATTTCCTTGGCCATTTCCCGAGCATGGATGAAGCTATTGCTACATTAGGCAATTGTACTTTCACCCTTATTTTGGTTGAAATGGATATCTCTACTTCGCTTTCGGGGGATGTGGTGCTCATGGTTGGGGAGAGGCCATGGACTCAACTATTGAATTACGAGGGCCTTCCCTTTTGTTTCCAATGTTGCTTCTCTACTCAACACATGGCTATTGACAGTGCTCTCTTCTGTTAAAATGATATTGCTACTTGGTGGAGGGATGCTAGTGTTGACCATTTGACAATATGTGCTTCAGAGTCTCTTTCTCATTCTTCCTTTGAGAACTCACAATCGGTTGATGATGAGGGGACCTATATTGAAAATTTGGACGTTTCTCATGATGTTGATCAAAATCAAGCTTCTGCTTCTTTTTCGATTCTTGCTCCTGTTACAAACTCAGATGTCTCCCCTATTACTTCAGGAGCAACCTATTTTGGCCTTGAAGTCCATTCTAATACGACTACTTTTGATTTTGTTCTACAACAATATTTTGTTGTTATTGCTCAGCCCCTTCAACACTCTGGTCATTGTACGGATGGTCACCCCAGCGGAGTTCCCTTCGTTGGGGAACCTAATTATACCATTGCCTGGATAGTCGTCCAACAATGTAGGAAGAAATTTTCTTCGAACTCGTGCTCATCTTCTCTCGCAAAGTGAGTTTGACTTGTCTTTTGAAGGGCTCATAGCCATGGTACTTTGTGTTGTATCCTCCTAGTCAGCACATGTTGTGTTGTCTATGCGTTGTTGATGGCTTGACTTTCCACCCTCGGGCCTTGTTTATGTAAGGGTCAGCCCCCTTGTATTTGAAAATTGTAAATTAAAAAAAAATTAGATTTTGAACTTTTAAAAAATAATTAAATACATTTTAAGACTCTTTAGTAAATATTAATTTAAAAACTCTTAAATTAAACCTAAGAAATTAAAAAACTAACTAGTTTATTTTTGGAAAGAATATTAAAAGATTAATAAAAAGAAAGTAAAAGATTTGGCATGTAAGACTTATGTAAAGGATTTATTATTCAAAGAAAAGTACAACCTTGTTTCATTAATAAGGTAAAAGTAAATAAAAGAAATGTATAAGCATAATATTCTAAAGAATGAATTCAAATATGGATCTTATTTAAGAAAGAATAAATTCAAATATGGTCAAAGAATAATATAAAAGAATCCACGCAGAGCTAGAATTACAAAGACCAATAAAAGAGAATGGCACCGATGGTTTATTACAGGATACTGTTTACAAATAAGAAAATGATGGCATGGTTAAAAATAGCAAAAAAGAATAGTGAATAAAAAAAACTGAAGAAGGCGCTCAAATCTAGTCACAAATAAGCATGCAATACACAGAAGGCAATGATAAAAGATTGGCTCAGAGTTGAGCAAAGATGAAAAACTATAGCCAAAGAAAGGAAAAAATCTGATTTATGTGAAATGCAACAATAAACTATAGAGATAGAAATATGAAAAACCAAGTAAATAGAGAAATAATCTTTTTGTAAATAAATTAGGTATTAATTTGTTAAAAATAGATATTAGGAGGTTAACTTTCATAGTGAGGAGTTTCGAGGATCGCTCTGCAAGTGGGCACCTTTCCCCATGTGCTTCGTGTCCCATCCTGCAGGTGTTCCTCGTGTTGGGTTTGCTTTTTTTTGCCTCGTGTTTGTTTCGTGGCCTTTTGTCATTGGGTTTTGTTGGTTATTTTTCTTTTTCTTTCTCTTTCTACATTTGGGTATGCTATGTTTTGGGCTCTCGTGTATGTCTTTCTTCTCTTTGGCTTGTGTTGATTAGGGCTCGCATGTTCGAGTCATGGGCGTCTGTGGTTTCATGGAAGATGACATCGGTAAGAAGGGAGAGGAGGAAGGCTCTAATCATTGCAAGAAGAGGCAGGTTGATGTTGGTTCAAAAAATGATGGTGGTTGTGGTGATCGTGGTGATGGAGGCTTTAAACCTTCCTTCAAAGAAGTGGTGGCTAATGGGTCTGCCGCTAAATGGCCAGATATTGCTTTCTTTGAATGTGCTTCTATCAAGGAAGATGTGGTAGATCGAGGAAGTTCTCCCAACTCCCATGGAGATCGATGAGGATTCAGTAATGTTTCAGGTAGCCCCAGTGATTCCCTTGGAGGACAAGGTAAGGTTTTGAATCTTGTTGGTAGCACCCTTTCTTTGTCTCCAAATATTGACATGGTGAATGCTATCAAAGAAGAACAGTCTAGGCTTAAGAATGTTGTAGTTTTCTTTGTGTGTATGAATGTTAAATTTCTCTCTGCATGTAAATTTCTTGATGACTGGATAAATAATGTATGGGGTAAAAAACTTGGCATTGTCGTTAGTTTTAGTCGGATGATTCAAAAAGGATTGTTTGTGGTTTTTTTTTTAAATCATGCAATGCAAGAAAAAGTTTTGAGTAAATTTTTTTGAAATGTTGGGAAAATGATGTTCAGAGCTCTACCATGGTCCCCAAAAGGGAATCTTGATGATGTAGTTTCGTAAGCCTCTCCATTTTGGATGGAAATCAAAGGAGTTCAACCAAAATTCTGGCCCTTCTTACCTCATATGTTTAAACCCCTTGGATCTGTTATCCAAATTGAAGAAACTAAAATTACCCTTCCCCATCTTAATGCTCGTATTCTTCTAGCCCCAACCCCAGTGGTCTCTTTCCAAAAAAATATTTCTTTGAAGTTTGAAGATGAATTTTTCATTTGGAACGTTGTTAGGCTTGGTGACATTGGAGCATGTTTCCACTGCAAATTGAATGGCCATCATAAAAAAGATTGCTCGTTGCTTAAAAACATCTCTAAAGATTTTCAGGCTGCTAACCTTGAAGGTAGCCATTGAAACCCTATCCATGTTAGTAGTATTGTTGATACCCAGGCTGATGGCTTTGTTTCCCTAAACAATCCTCTATTTGAGGAAGAGTATGAGGTTGGACCTACTTCTAACATTAATTATAAACCCAGATAGAAGAGTTATGCTACTCCTCAATATATCCTAGTTCCTAGAGAGAAGGATAATGATGGTAATAACAATAATAAAAAAATGCCCAACATATCGCATTGGAAAATATTAAAGCCATTGCTAAGGAAACTAATTCTGCTTCAATCCCCATATCTCCTCTAGAACATAGGATTGACCCCACATTGGCCATACCTTTACCATAGAGCAGTGAGAGACAATCAGATGTTGAAACCATTATTGATACAACTCTTACCAGTGATGGATTCATTGAAGTCCTTTCTAAGAAAAGGAAAAGGAAGACATATGATAGATGCAATAGCTTCAAGACTAAAGATAGAGTTAATAAGACCAAGGGGAATGAGATTCTAGATTGTTTCTCTAGATTATGTAAGATTACAACACCCTCTAATTGTCAATGATGAAAGTACAAATACACAGCTAGAATGTTAAAGGACTGGAAATGACAGATAGGAAGTATATTGTTAGAAGATGGTGTAATAACCTAAAAGGAAAAGACATAATTTGTCTACAAGAGATTAAAGTTACTGGATATCAGGCTTTTAATGTTCTGAAATTCATTTGGTGTAATTCCAAATGTTTCTTCTCAGATCACAATAGGGGCAAGGGGGGTATAGCAACTATAATCAACCCCGCATGGAGTGACAAAATCATTGACAATGGGTTGTCACCTTGTAACAAGGCATTATGGATTACTCTCAATTGTAAAGACAAAACTATAGGGGTCTGTAATATCTATGCCTCAAATGATTATAGGGAAAGAGCCAAATTATGGGAGTGGCTATCTCTCAATCTTCCCAATGCAGCATGGACCTTTGTTGGTGATTTCAACATGATTGAATGCCCAAAGGATAAATCAGGAGGAGGGAGATTTGAATGGAAAGGCAATGAACACTTCTTCTGGACTAGGTTCAAGAGACACTTTGCTATCAATGATCCATTAGAGGGACTCAAAGGTAGTCAGGAAGGAATGTGGTTCAGTTGGTGTAATAATCAGGCTAATAAGTTTAGAATTTATCGCAAACTTGATAGAGTGTACATTAACAAGTTTGAGTTTGATATGGTTCATAACCTAGGCCACTGCCCTATTAGTGTCTATCTTGCAAGCATGTCTGACCACTCTCTCATCAGTTCATGTATTTATTTCAAAGATCAAGGAGGTCACTCTAATAGCAACTCTAAGAGGCATCTTTTTAAACTAAATATCTCCTTCCTTAACAGTGAGGATAATCTGGATGCTCTCAGGATGACTACTATCCTCTCCAAGTTTCGGTCTGCAGACTCTTCACCTATTGATAAGTGGGATCAGTTAGTAGATACTTGGAGGAAACTATGTCAAACCATAGGAACCAAAGAAGCCAAGGATAGGAACTTTGAAGAAAGAACCCTTAACTAGTCTAACCTCTTGAAAACTGAGATTGTGCTCCAAAGCAAGGGCAGTGATGTGGCTCTTGAAAGATAATTGATTGACACAAAGGGGAAACTTAGAACCATTCAGAAATATAAAATTCAAGGTCATAAAGTTAGAGCTAGGACCAACTGGATCAAGGAAGGTGACAGGGGATCTAAGTACTTCTTCAACATCATTAGAGCCAAACAGTGTAGAGAAGAAATTAATGGTATTCAAACTGAGGAGGGGTTCAGCACCAATATTCAGGAGATCATGACAACTTTTGTTGAATTCTATAAAAAACTTTTCACATCTAAACATAATGAAGGCAATCAGTCATGTATGGAACAATGCATTAGTATTATTCCCAAAAAGTTCAATAAGAAACAAGGAGATATGTTGGGGAAGGAAATTTCCATACAAGAGGTAGAAGATGCCATAGGATCTCTTGCTAATGGGAAATCCCTGAGCATTGATGGCCTGCCTGCTGAATTCTATAAAACCAACAAGGAATGTATTTCTACTGAACTTTTTGAACTGTACAGATTTGCTTTTGATAATGGGACCTTGGGAGAAAATGTCAACAAAGGACTAATCAAGCTTCTCCCTAAGGAAGGAGATAAAACCCAAGTAAAAAATTGGAGACCAATCACTCTCCTAAACATTTCTTATAAAGTGATAGCTAAGTTATTGGCTAAAAGGATCTTTGATGTTTTAAATGACTTTATATCAGTAACTTAGACCGGATTTATAAAAGGTAGATTTATCCTAGAGAATCTAATCACCAATTGGGAGGCTATGCATTGGGCTAAGGCAAATAATCAGAATGTGGCTATGATTCTTCTAGACTTTGAAAAGGGATATGACAGAATTGAATGGCACTTTGTACTTGCTATGCTAAAATAGTTTGACTTCCTAGAGTATTTCTGTAATTGGGTAAAGATTTTGTTCAAAGACTCTAATACAGTTATTGAGATTAATGGAGAACTCTCTGATCCTATCCCTTGGGTAGATCCATCAGGCAGGGCTTCCCTCTAGCCCCTGCCCTTTATGTGATTGTTGTTGATGCTATGTCATACATTATGTTACACTTGTATTATACTTTTCTCTCGTGGTCAATTATTTTGTGTAGGTAAAAATCTTAGTTGAACTTGAACTTGAACCTTCCTAAGTTCAAGTTCAAGTTCAACTTCTGTCGGAGGTCGCAAGAAAATTATAGTCCTTAAAGTCGTCAGTCTTTTAGTCGGTCAGATATGAAAGTCAAACTTGAACCTTGAACCTTTCTAAGTTCAAGTTCAAGTTCGAAGGTCTGATTGATGGAATATTCCAGTCAAATAACTAACTCTTTGCAGGTAAATTCTTTTCAAGATTATCAGACCTGAGATTTTGAAGGGGTTTTATGTGAAGTCCAAAACCATTGCATTTGATGGGGCAGCACAAACATGCCATGCCATGATGAAAGACAGCTGACAGCTCATAGTGCCTATCTAGGGGTCTGATATTGGACAAACTGGTTGAAGCTTTATCAATAAAATGGTACAGATGGATTCCTAATTTAATGGTTAGATTAAGATACAAAAACTTTCAACATATCATTTGTAGTACAAAATTGGAACCAGAATATTTGATTGCATTTCCTGGCTGTATCAACCAGCTTGCATAAATTAAAGTCTGATATGTTTAGAAAATTAGCAGGATGAAAAATAGGTCTTGGTGTGAGGGCCATAAATTTTGACTCCACTGTTGGATTTCTCTCATCTTTGGATATGTTGTTTGAAACCAAGTCTTCTAAATCTTCACTAGAGGCATTTCTAGAATTAGATCTGGTTCGAAAGATATGAATAACAGAATATTGGTCTATAAAACTAGACATGTTTCCAGATTTTTCTGATGAGAGAAAAATTAGTCTCGGTACGGGACCAATAACTCTTAGCTCAACCGTTGGATCTTCCTAAATTTTGGATATGTTTTAAAAAATCAAGTTTTCTAAATTCTCACTGGAGCAATCGAGCAAATATATCCTGGTCTGAGAATTATGAAGGCCAGTGTATGGGTATACATGGAAATCCAGCAAATATCTAATTTGCAGAAGAATTTCTTCAAAGAATAAAATGAAGGAGTTATTAAGGCCATGCCACATGTCAAAAACATATGCATGCCAGCCCAGATCTTTAATTAAATATAATTTAACAATGCTGGAGATATCAAATTAATTTTTGGTTTTCATAACCGAATATTGTAAGAGGATTCATAAAAGTTTTATTAAAACTTTAGAAAGTATTCAGTTTTTCAAGAACCGGTTATTTAAAATAGAAAGTTATAGGAAAGTAAAGAGATTCTCCAGATTGTTCTTTAAATGGGGGAAACGGTGATGGAGTTGGGGTTCTCTTTTTCTTCTTTTCTATGAGTCCTATGGCTGCAAGGGAGGAAGGAGAATATATATTTTTCTGGATTGATTGTAACAGAGAGAGTGGGGAATTAGTTTATTTTTCTGCAACTTGATTGTAGTGGCAGGGAAAAAATGATTTTATAGTTATTTTGTTATGTTTTCTTGAAATAAAGAGGAATATTTGCATGTCAGATCTTGAGGTGTGAACATTTATTTTTCTGATTGAAATCAATCATATGGTTGTTTCTTTTTTATTCTGGGATACAGTCTTGCAGTATAATGTCAAGAATGTGAATATTTGTAAATTAGTTGGTTGAAAAATTTGTAATTTGCAGAACAGGACATGTGATTCCCTTAATTTTCTCAATAATGTGAAAGACTTGGTAGATAGTCATGTGGCTGTTTTCTGGTTTTTCTCTCATCACCAATTTGTAAATCTTATAATCACATTCATCTCATAGTGATAGGTGAATGTTAGAAAGCCTTTGTGTCTTCTGATAAAAGATATAACCAATTATTTAATTTATTGAATATCATTGAAGAGGGAGTTTTACCTCACAATTCAAAGGAAAGTCTATCAATCTCATGATAGCCTTTCCAACTATTAGTTTAGTTTGTCTTCTGAATCTAGGCATCTAAGAGTCAGTTGTGAAGGCATTTCAACGAAGAAAAATCTGTTTACTAACACATTCTTAAAGCATCTGAATTTGGTCCACCTATCAAATGTATCTCTCTACCTAATAAAGAAGACCTACTCATTGAGCAGTTTGCTAATGACACATCACTTTTTGTTGAACTCTCAAAGCATAATTTTGGTAGAGTTGTTTGTAGAATCCAGTTGTTTTGTGAAGCATCTAGAGCTAAGATATCCCCTCACAAATATGTTATTCTTGGTTGGGACAACACCCCTCCCTCTTCTCTTTGTAACAAAGGGTGGCAATGGTATGGGCCCAACTCTATTGTCAAATACTTGGGTATACCTTTTTCTCTTGATCCTTCTCTCAATGAAATGCAGAACTAGATCTTTAGGAAAATTGAAAAAAAGCACATAAAATGGAAAAATGCATATGTTATCTCTAGCAAGAAGATTACAGATAGTTCAAAAGGTATTATCATCCCATGCCATTTATTATGCTTCAACTTGGTTATTTTCCAACCACCAAACAAATAAGCTTGAAAAGATTCTTAGAGATTTTTTGTGGTCATATGGTATTGGTAACAGGAAAAGACATAATTTTAACTGGGAGTGGTGTTGTACCCCAAGAATGCAGGGAGGTCTGGGAATATAAGACCTTAAAAAACAAGGCATGGCACTAGCATCCAAATGGATTATCAAGGTAGTTTAAGGTAATGAGCCATGGAAAGTTCTGATTAGGAATAATTGATGCAGGAGCATCCTAGGTGTAAGAGCAATCTTGCATCACCCAAAAAAATATTTCTATTTTTGTATTCAATAAGGGCTATCTTGTGCAGAGCTGCTATTTATGGAAACTTGCTATTTTTAGTAAGTTGGTCTTACGATCTCAGAATGTTCTAATTTTACATGTGGAGGTTCATCTCAGTCATATCAACCTGCCAGCAAAGTTTCATGGCTAGATCAGGTCTAGTTTTGAAGATATTGAAGATTTTCGGTATTGGCAGCAGGGTACAGAAACTTTAAACTCAATTTTGAAGGCTTTAGAGGCCCCGGATGAGGTCAAAAAATTGGGTGATGGGCGCTTTGCCTGGGTCAAGCTTGTAGAGCGCTTCGTGACATTTCTGAAATGGGGTTATAATAGTCAATCGAGTCAACTGGTGATGACTTATGGTCTCCGGAAGTCAGGCCACCTGAAATGGCAGAAAATAATTTTCCTTCAAAATTTCTGTTTGGGTTTCAAAACTCATTTTGAGTTGACTTTGATGTAATAAATTGTAAAATAAAATAATTCTAAGTTTGGTCGGCCCTTAGGGCTAAATTTCTGGAACCTTCTCAGGCGGTGGAAATTGCCTATATAAAGAAGGCCTGTAGTGTTGTCTAGGGCAGTTCTGGGTAGTAGATCTGGGTATTGATTCAAGGCTTTGTCCTACAGAATATTGTAAGGGAATGCCCATGTGGCTTTAGATATTGTAATTCTGAAAGTTTGTAATTCCACATTTGTGGAGATAATAAGAAGCCAATTTTCTGTTCTTGCATATTATCGTTGTTGTTTCTCTATTTCTGTTATGTGTTTGTGGTATTAAGGGGAGCACCCTTCATCAAGTGGTATCAGAGCAGGAGTTTTTGAGTGTGTAAATAGATCGCCGACTGTGAGGCAGTTTGCACCAGGACCGTGGTTAGGGTTTCAGCGCGCAACGCAAAAATGCCTCCACAAAGAGAACGTGGCGGAAGAGCTGGTTCTGTGACACCTGAGGTTAGAGAGTTGCAGAGACAAGTGCGAGCATTGCAAGAAGAGATTCACAGAGGAATGAATCTTAATGTCAGAGACAAAAGCGAGGATGAAGCCAAAGAAGAATATCAAGAAGGAGAAGCTGAAATTGTGAACCAGGAGGAAGAATGACTTTTTCGGGCGATTTCCAAGATTGGGAAAAGATCTAAGATTGAGGTTCTTACATTTTCTGGAAATCTTAACCCAGAGGAATTGATTGACTGGATCAATGAATGTGAGGAATATTTTGAGTATGAAGATGTTGAGAATCCTAATAGGGTCAAATTTGCGAAGGCCAGACTGAAAGGTCATGTGAAGATCTGGTGGCAAGAAATTCAATTAGAGCAAAATAGAAGAGGGAAATATAAAATCACAAGATGGGATCGGATGGTGGATAAATTGAAGCGACAATTCATTCCTGTTGATTATGAGCTTGACCTACTAAAGAAAATGCAAAGTTTGAAGCAAGCAGGAAGATCTGTTCAGGAGTATACAGAAGAGTTCTATCGACTCCTCATTAGAATAGGCCATGGAGAAGCTGATAAAGAGAAAGTTGCCCGATACCTTAATGGGTTAAGGCCAAGCATTCAGGAGGAGTTGAATCTGGTTCGAATGAACAGTATTGAGGAGGCATACCAGTTTGCCCTAAAAGTAGAGGAAAAGCTGAACAAGAAGTTTGAGAGCAGACAAAATGGAAGAGGTCGTGGTGGAAGATCTGGTGGATGGTCATATGGTGGCCAAAATGAAGATCTGAAAAAGAAGGATGAGGCCAGTAGCAGCCAGAATCAGAGAGGAAACAATTCCAATCATTTCCAAGATCAGAATAATAGAGATCAGAGAGGAAGAGAAAGAGGACAAGGTTCAGGAAGAGGAGGCTTCCGTGGAACATGTTTTCACTGTGGAGAAGAAGGTCATAGGGCATTTGAATGTCCTCAGCGCCAAGGTAGAACAGACAGGAGAAATGAAGGCTAGGCTAGAGTTGCACATGTAGATGAAGATGCCAGATCATCAAATTCTGAAGATGCTGAAAGAGGAGAAACACTAATTAACAGAAGAGTCTTGCTGAGTGGTGAGAATGAACCTGAACAAAGGAGGAGCTTGTTTCACACTAGATGCAAGTGTGAGGGTAAATGTTGTGATGTGATTATCGATAGTGGAAGCACTGAAAATTTGATGTCAGAAGAGATGGTGACAAAGTTGAAGCTCAAGAGACAGAAACACCCACATCCATATCGGATTGCCTGGGTGCAGGATGACCACAAGGTCATGGTCAGTGAACAGTGCCTAGTAAAGTTCAAGATCAGCGGGTACCAAGATGAGGTACTATGTGATATAATATCTATGGATGCATGTCATATGTTGTTGGGTAGGCCGTGGTAGTTTGACAGATGTGCTATACATGATGATCGTGTGAATACCTATTCCCTTACAAATGATGGAGTGCGACATAGGCTAAAGCCATTGAAGGAGACCGAAGAAAAGGTATCTGGTAATGAAAGAATAACATTTGTTGATGGAAGAAAATTCCTAGATGGTATGAGGCATGAGCATATGTGTTTTGCTTTAATTCCAAAAGCTAGTAAAGAAGAAGTAGAGGATGTACCTGTAGAGGTTGCAGATTTGTTGAATGAGTTTCAGGATATTGTATCTGATAATGTACTTGATGGATTACCACCCGTAAAGAAGATCAGTCATCAGATGGATTTGATTTCAAGAGCCAGTTTTCCAAACAAGGAAGCACACAGAATGACAGCAGTAGAAAGTGAAGAGTTGAACAGACAAGTACATGAGTTGTTACAAAAGGGATTGATTCGGGAGAGCCTGAGTCCATGTGCTGTACCAGCAGTATTAACACCAAAGAAGAATGGAGAATGGAGGATGTGTACAGATTCCAGAGCAATAAACAAGATCACAATCAAGTATAGGTTTCCATTGCCATGAATGGATGATATTATGGACTGTTTGAGTGGAGCTATGTATTTCTCAAAGATAGATCTGAAGAGTGGATATCACCAGATTCGGATCAAAGGAGATGAATGGAAGACTGCCTTCAAGACAAAGGAAGGACTATATGAGTGGTTAGTCATGCCTTTTGGGCTAACCAATGCACCGAGCACTTTCATGCAGCTCATGAACGAGGTTCTGAAAGAATTTCTGGGAAAGTTTGTCATTGTTTACTTAGATGATATTTTGATCTTTAGCAACACATTGGAGGAACATATGATGCATATTCGTATGGTGTTTGACAAGCTAAGAGATGAGAAATTGTTGATTAATTTAAAGAAGTGCATTTTTGTGAAGAAAGAGTTAGTGTATTTGGGATTTGTAGTTTCAACAAAAGGTTTAAAAATGGACCCAGAGAAGGTACATGCTATCCTTGAATGGCCTACTCTAAGGAGTGCTACCGAGGTAAGATCTTTTCATGGTCTAACTAGCTTTTATAGAAAGTTTATCATAAATTTTAGCAGTATTTGTGGACCCTTGACTGAAACAATGAGAGGGGATAGAAAATAGTTTATGTGGACTAATGGGGCAGAAAAGAGTTTTCAATTGTTGAAACAAAAAGTTACAGAACAACCTGTTTTAGCACTTCCAAATTTTAATAAGGTGTTTCAAGTAGATTGTGATGCTAGTGGTACTGCAATAGGAGCTGTTATGAGCCAAGAAGATAAACCTGTTGCTTATTTTAGTGAGAAGTTAAATGATGCCAAGAGGAAGTATTCTGTTTATGATCAGGAATTTTATGCTATAGTTCAGGCATTAAAGAAGTGGAGACATTATCTGCTTCTTAAAGAGTTTGTCTTGTATACTGATCATCAAGCTTTGGAATAGTCAAGGAAAGTTGAATCAGAGGCATTTGAAATGGGTGGAGTTTTTACAGAGTTATCATTTGTTTTGAAACATAGAAGTGGAAAGTCTAACAGGGTTGCAGATGCTCTTAGCAGAAGGCAACTATTGCTGACAGAGATGCAGATTGAGGTGGTTGGGTTCAAGGAACTCGAGAATTTGTATCCAGAGGATCCTGATTTTGGTGGAGCTTGGAAAGCTTGTAAAGAACCTGTTACTCTAGATAGGACGAAGTGGCTGGATTTTATCATCCAAGATGATATGCTATTCAGAGGGAGTCAATTGTACATTCCAAGAAGTTCTATGAGGGAGAATCTCATCAAAGAGAAGTAGAGTGGAGGATTGGCTAGACATTTTGGTCGTGATAAAACCCTTGCTTTGGTTAGTGAAAATTATTATTGGCCACAGTTACAACAAGATGTGAAGAAGTTTGTACAGAGTTGCAGAGTATGTCAGATGGTGATGGGAGTGAAGCAGAATACAGGGTTATATCAGCCATTACCTATACTAGAGAAGCCTTGGGAGGATATCAATATGGACTTTGTTCTTAGTTTACCGAGGACATAGCGGGAACATGATTCAATTTTTGTAGTAGTTGACAAATTTTTGAAGATGGCACGTTTCATTCCCTGCAAAAAGACTAATGATGTTGTTCATGTAGCAAAATTGTTTTTCAGATAAGTAGTGAGACTACATGGTTTGCCAAAGACCATAGTTTCAGATAGAGACACTAAGTTTGTTGGATATTTTTGGCGTACATTGTGGAAAAAGTTGAAGACAGATTTGAAGTTCAGTTCATCACATCATCCATAGACTGATGGATAGACAGAGGTGGTGAATAGAAGTTTGGGAAATCTGCTAAGATGTTTGGTTGGAGATAAGCCAACAGGATGGGATTTGATTTTACCACAAGCAGAATTTGCATACAATAATTCTGTCAACAGGAGCACTGGTAAATCACCATTCTGGATTGTATATGGAAGTAGTCCAAGAAATGCATCTGAATTGAGAAAGATAGATAAAGGAGAAATAAGTAGTGCTGAAGCTGAGGATTTTGTAGAGCACTTGAAGAACATCCATGAGGAGGTGAGGAAGCATATTACCAAGATGAATGCGCAGTATAAGGCTAAGGCAGATGAGAAAAGGAGGCATAAGGAATTTCAGGTTGGAGATGAAGTCATGGTTCATTTGCGGAAGGAGTGATTTCCGGTTGGTACATATAAAAAGTTGAAAATGAAGAAGTTTGGGCCATGTAAGATACTGAAGAAGCATGATTCAGGAAATGCATATGAGGTAGACTTGCCTAGTGAGCTGAATATTTCACCAGTGTTTAACATTTCAAATTTGACAAAGTATCATGAAGGAGGTGTTGAAGATGAGGTAGCAGTAGCACAGTGGAGTATTCCAGCAACCAGTTCAGATATCAAGGAGATTGAAGACATACTGGACAGTCATGTTGGCAGAAGCACAAGGAACAGGACATATGAAGAGTATTTGGTCAAATGGAAAGGACGACCTGTTGAAGATTCATCATGGCTAACAAAGGAGGAGGTTAACCGTCTTGGTTTTCCTCTGCACACTTGAGTCGTGACAGGGTCACTTCTCAAATTACCCCAAGTGTCTAATGCAGGAGCATCCTGGGTGTAAGAGCAATCTTGCATCACCCAAAAAAATATTTCTATTTTTGTATTCAATAAGGGCTATCTTGTGCAGAGCTGCTATTTATGGAAACTTGCTATTTTTAGTAAGTTGGTCTTACGATCTCAGAATGTTCTAATTTTACATGTGGAGGTTCATCTCAGTCATATCAGCCTGCCAGCAAAGTTTCATGGCTAGATCAGGTCTAGTTTTGAAGATATTGAAGACTTTCGGTATTGGCAGCAGGGTACAGAAACTTTGAACTCAGTTTTGAAGGCTTTAGAGGCCCCGAATGAGGTCAAAAAATTGGGTGATGGGTGCTTTGCGTGGGCCAAGCCTATAGAGTGCTTCATGGAATTTCTGAAATGGGGTTATAATAGTCAATCGGGTCAACTAGTGATGACTTATGGTCTCTGGAAGTCGGGCCACCTGAAATGGCAAAAAATAATTTTCCTTCAAAATTTCTGTTTGGGTTTCAAAACTCATTTTGAGCCGACTTTGATGTAATAAATTGTAAAATAAAATAATTCTAAGTTTGGTCGGCCCTTAGGGCTAAATTTCTTGAACCTTCTCAGGTGGTGGAAATTGCTTATATAAAGAAGGCCCGTAGTGTTGTCTAGGGTAGTTCTGGGTAGTAGATCTGGGTATTGATTCGAGACTTTTTCCTATAGAATATTGTAAGGGAATGCCCATGTGGCTTTGCATATTGTAATTCTGAAAGTTTGTAATTCCACATTTGTGGAGATAATAAGAAGCCAATTTTCTGTTCTTGCATATTATTGTTGTTGTTTCTCAATTTTTGTTATGTGTTTGTGGTATTAAGGGGAGCACCCTTCATCAATAATATTGTCAAATCCACCATTAAAAAAGGGAAATCTTGGAATAATGTCCCCTTTCTTCATATCCTTCTAGGAGAATTTGATGTGAGGATCTTTGGATCTAAATTCTTCACTACTTTGTGGAAGGCATGGAGACATGTTTAGCCACTCCTATGTTCCAAAAATGCTATAGGGAGAAGTCCCTAATTTTGAGTTCTAGACAGATCAATTTGGTGAGGTATATACCTTAATGATAAGCCCCTTGCCCTTACTCAATGTTGTTCAGCTAAGAGTTAGCACAACAAAGGTATCTCCCTCATCAGTGATATACTGGTTGATAATAGAATCTTCTCCTGGGTAGAATTAAGAAGCAGATTTGATATTCCTCCCTCTCAGAAAAAAAAATGTATACTCTCATTACAAAGGCAGTGGGTAATTGGTTTCCTAGACAATGCATTAATTCTACCCAGAACCCTAGATACATTAAATGGAAAGATGGCAATCTTTTTGGCAACTTTTCTTGTAAACAAATATATAAGATGCTTAATAATGACAATATTTTCAATGAAATCAACCAATCTTGGGGCTTGAACTGGTCTTGCAATAAGTGGCATTTAGTCTTTGAGTTGTTATGGCATTCTCATGTTGAGCCCAAAAAAGTTTGTTTCAAGTGGATTTTTCTATTGAAAAAGCATGCTATTGGTTCTTATGTGTCTCAAGGTTCCAGAAGAACCATTTTTTGTTCTGTGTGCAATTGTGTTGAGTCTTATGAGCATTTATTTTTTGGGTGCCAGTGGGCTGTTAATATTTGGTCTACTTTTTTTTATAATAATGTCTTGGGGAATTATGCTTTGAGTCTGTCTTAGCATGAAATTTTGGTTGGTTATGTGGAGACCTTTGACAACAGGCTTAATGATTTTTGGCTTACCTTTACTACTAAAGTTCTATGGCTTATTTGGAAGCAGAGAAATGAGGACATCTTCCAAGAAAAGAGGAGGGATCTTACTGAGTTTAACTCTAAACTCACATATTTTTATATCATGTTACAGGTTACTGCCACCATCCAAATTCCAAGAGAGATATTTCAAAGTTTTCTAAAGGAAGGGGCTATGCTTTTGTTTGCAAAAGACATACAGAGTGTCATTTTCCCTGATCTAACAAGCATAGACAATCAAAGAGTTGAAGAACATAGTAGTAGTGATCCTTCAAACCCTAGCACTCAAGAAACTCTACAGGCTCATAGGCCTTAATGGCAATGATAGGAGGAATGAGCTGGATAGCATTGCAACTGATGGAGACATAGAGAATAGGGAGGATCAGTGGAGATCCAATGAGTACAATCCAAGTAACAATGAAGAAGGCCGGTAGGAGAAAGGATGGGACTGATATGTCCATTTTTTATTAATCATGTTTTGTTTAAAGTGTATATCCTTCAGAAGGGATTTTGTAATGTAAAGATTATGGAATGGCTCCAGTTCATATATTGATAGGTACTCGGTCTTATGTAAAGACAATGTAATTTTGATAGGTACTCGACATGTAGATCTTGTGTAAAGTTTTGGCAGTCAGTCAAAATCTGGATGTATGTCTCTATTGTACTCAGTTGACTCTATATTTTCAATAGAAAAAAAATAGATATTAGAATTTCTTTTAAAACATGCAAACAAATTAAAGAGTAGAATGAATTAAATTTGAGATTTTATAATAGAGACTAAATTTGAAAAATGGATTGATCTGTAATAGAATATACAAATATATTTATGAAACAATTTTGGCAAATAAATTTGTGAATTGAAAACAAAGAGATTAGAATATTTTTAAATTTGCAAATAAATCTAAGTAAAAAAAATTATTGAATACTAAAAAATTATTTTAAAATAAGTTGTAACATTGCACTTGACATGAAGAGGTTAAGCTATTCAAAATTAAAATATAATGTGGATTTAAACCATAAAACTATTTTAAACTTGAAATTGAAAGCTAAGTTAAAACAACCTGGACAAAGATGTTAGCGAAATAGTTTTGACAACAAGCCTTCCAAATTGAGTTAAACAAAATGGATTTGGTAGCAAAATGACCAAACCAAAAAAAAAACTTAAAATAGAAATTAACTCTTTGGTGGCAAGCCTTCCAAAAAGGATTAGAAAAAAATATTAAATTTAAATAAAAAAACCTTCAACAAAATGAGTTAAAATAAGAGATTCAACTTTTCTCCTTAAAGAGTGCCTCCAAGAACGGTGAGCTCCAAAATAACAATGGCAACCTTCATCAACTTAAACAAGGATTAGTAACCTACTTAGGTACCATAAAAGGAAATACAAGAGAAAAAAATAAAAAATAAAAGTAAGCAAGTTTATTGATTGAAGTAATGTTACCATGCAAGATGAAAAACTTGAGAGAGCAATCACCAAATGAGAGTGGAGACACAAGAGCTTTTGAAAAGGGAAAAACAAAGAAAAAGCCTTTGTGTATTACTAATGAAGGCGAAGAGAGAGAGAGAGAGAGAGAGAGAGAGAGAGAGAGAGAGAGAGAGAGAGAGAGAGAGAGCGGGGGGGGCTCATTACAATAACATCATTAAGAAGAAATGAGAGGAGAAACATCTCTTAAATAGAGATGAGGAGAGGAGTTACAAAGTAACTCACAAATCTATGAATGTCACCATTCATAATATGTATGTGCAATATCTCAACATCCTCTTAAGGAGGATAAACTAATATTCCTTAATAAGAAAAAATAAGAAAAATAACTTGTCCTCACACATGTACAAGAGGAAAAAATACATGTAGGGATTCCAAAGGAATATCCCAAAATAAATACAACCAAGGAAAGATCAATATTCTAACAATAATTGTCTCCTAAATAAATATCATTCAAGTGTACCCACACACAACTAAAATGTCAATAACATCAAGTGAACCAAAATCTCCAAACCAAGAAGATACAACTACCAACAAACAATCATGATCAATTATACATTGCAAACTCATCATTGTCAAAAGCTTCCATTGAAAATTTTAACAAATGAAATATCCAAGCTCTCGTGAAAAAGTGATAAACCATCATATATAAGTCCCCAAACCAATTATATAGGTACTATAACCATAATCTATACTCTTGTCTCAAATAAAATATACTAATGTACAAATGACCATAGACAATGCCAACTAGGAAAGTCTACATCAACATTGAATCAATTACATGGATACAAATAGTCCACATCCAATACATCTATGCAACATCTAAGTAAAGACAACCTACAATATTGTGCAACTTATAAATTACATACACTGAAACATGCAAACTCGCCATCAAATTAGTAACTTGCAACCTAAGATTTCAAAGAGAATAATCTTGTAAACCATGTGACCCAAACAGCCAATCAGTCTCAAATTTGATTTTCCAAACATGTCACCATAGTCAAGGAACCAATCAAGCATCTAGGAAATAGAAACAACCTCCTAAAATCACACCAAACCACCACAAACATGATTATGTCATGTCAATACAAAAGTGTAGGTACATAACCATGACACCATAATCAACACCAATTTTGCACTTACACTCAACTATCACTCACACGAAACTCCAAGTTCCAAGTTTCAAAATGAAGACAATCTATGCAATTGTCACTGTCAAAGTCCAACTCTAAACACACCTATAAAATTGTACCAAGAAGCACCAAATATAAAAATCAATTGCACCACGATGAATAACATAGAAAAACATGTATTCTCTCAAGGGTTCACCTCTTAACTCGTTCAAGTGCTCACATAATCACACCATGAATCTTAGGCACCTACAAGTGTTCAAACAAGCCGACAAATATCCATACTCATCAAACTAATGAAATAACATCATTGTGTAGTACATTGCACATAGTCTTCAATGCCTATTCAAACTTGAAGATATGATTCTCTATGCAAAATTTATCCTCAAATCTATTAAAAAAAATGAGAACATCTAACTTATAGGACCCAAAAGCCAATCAAAATGGAAAATAAGGTTGTTTGTTAGATTATTTTGGTTTCAGTTTCATCTTCACAATTTAAGTCTCAACAAATGATGTATAACACAAATGAATCCACACAAATCATATCACAAGGCTTACACAATGGGACTTGTGAGGACAAGCAGTGTCAAATACCATTGAATATGCTTGAACTTGTATCATTTTAGACTTTATATACTGGATATTGTGTAGATGAACCATTACACCATCATTGAGTAGACATAGATCATATATTCAAGTATTTAAAGGAAATCAAATATCATGTAATCATTAGAAAAGATTGCCTTAAGATCATTTTCAAGACCACTCAATACATTTCTTAGTACCTTACATTTGTTTGTATAAGGGCTCTAGCCTCCAAAAATGATACACAAGCAATTCTAATTGCAATAGTCTCACACCAATCTCATTTGTAGCTCCCATCTCTACAATAGGATTATTCATGTTATCTACTCCTCTATATAGCTTCTCACAATCCCCTCTTCGATATGGTAGTTTACAAATGTCACATTACATCACACATGCCAATAGTTGCAAACACTAAGAAGACCTCAAACCAAATAAAGTAAGAACACAAATCAAAAATCTTAGAAAATGTCCCAAAAAAATCTAGATAATGAAAGTCAAAATAATAACATTACAATGTTTCAATTTCAATTGAAAAAATAACTAAAATAAGTCATTAAGACAAAGAGGGCCATTGTAAATTAAATGCCTAATTATCCCAATAATTTAAAATTCAACATTGTTGGCATAAAAGTAAAAAAAAATCATCATTGAATAAATGTATAATAGTTCACAACTCTCAAAGGTTTGCACATTACGTACATTATGTGGCTTCACTAAATCCAACCAAGGGGAAAAGAGGTATAGTGGTCTCAAGGCACATGTAAAACATACTCTATAATATCCAATAAAATAAGAATGGTCCCACACAATCTAGAACATGCTGAGGTATCAATCTATAAGATATGTGCCTAAAATATTCCATAATAAAGTTATTTGTAATTCTTTTATGCCAAAAATAATTTGATCTCTTGTAGAATACCAACCACCACCTCAAACTTCTACTCATTATCACTACCGAACCTGCATTTGCAATCATCTAATCGATGTGAGAATACTATCACCAAGTTACACTATTTCTAATCTTGAATATTATTCCTTTGCATACCTTATTGATATATCTTGTGTTAATATTGAAAGTAAATGTCATTCTCAACACATTCAATCCCAACAAGGACTTGACACATTTACACAAAGCTCATAATAGCATACATATATTTAGGCAATCAACAAAGCTACATCAAGGAGAAACAAATCCTGCCTCTCAAGATTCCATGAAATAAATAGATGAGGATTTAATAAAGATCACAAGAAACATTCCCTCCAAAAATCTACTCAAGCCAAACTTTTCACAATAATCTATCCTTCACAATATTGAAGCCAAATTCTAAAAAAAAATGACCGAAAAAACTTCCTCTCATTCTCAAGCACAAGTGAAATAGAAAACCCAGTACTCATTCCTCAATGTGAAGGTGACATTAGTCACCATTAAAATTTATCTCCAAAAATAACCCTAAGCATTTTCCTCATCATCTTTGATTCATTGTCTTCAAAAGCATGTAGGTTCAATAGTAACATACAAATTCGATTTCCAATAATTGCAATTCAATTTCATATATGACCTCTTACTAATTAAAATTGATAACTTTAGAATTACTATAGGATTCAAAAGTTTGTCACAAAATTTAAAACGAGGTCATCTTTTACATTATCTAATCTAGTTTGATTCCTCAAATTAGAAAACATGGATGCAATGATCATATTTTCATGAAACCTTAAATATAATGTATTTGAGATCTTATGCTCCAAAATTCCCAACTAGAATCAAAGATATTCTAAACTTGTTGCCACATAACAAGTTATGCATATTAACAAATGAGGACCTTTATGATGTCCTAATTGCTGCCAATTTCAAACACTTTCTCTTCTACGAGGTCTCTGCCTACTCCTGCGTCAGTGGTGGTTTCATAGGATGTTGGAGCGAATGATTGTGTTTGTGTTGGAACAAAAGCTCTTCTTATTTTAGGTGTTTCCCCTTTTGGCGTCATTTTGGACCTTTCTAACACTAGGTCATCTCTCCTGCAACTTTTGTGTTGGTCGGTGTTGGTGGCTCCTATGTTGGGGTCCAAGGATAACTTTAAGAAACCCCCTTTTAGGAAAAAGTGTAAACTCCTAGCAAATCGTACATTATTTTAGGGGGGAATTTGTTTTAATGCAGGCGAAAAAAAATTTCAATTCCATGATTTTTCATAGTTTTTATTGGCGATTTTTTCCCTGTCGAATGAAAATTTCATAAATTGCTGGCAAATAATTTTCTTTTGAATTAAAAATTTATAATATATGAGGCGAATAATTTTCTTTTCAAGTAAAAAATAATAATATATGAGGCGAATGAATTTCTTTTTAAGGGTAAAAAAATATTTCTATTGGCGAATTTTATGTACCATTTGAAAATTTATTTATTTTATTGGCTAATCGTTTGTTAATTATGGCAAAAAAAAATATTTTGTTGGCGATTTTCAAAAGATGGGAAATATTTTGTTATAATGCCTTAGACTAACATACCTAACATACATACATTATTTTATAATGTTAAATATATTATTTGATACCATCCGATGATCCAAGATCAATGGCTGAAGTTTAATTTCGGCCCCAATTTCTTGAAGGAAACAAAGTTGTGGAGGAAGTCACCGGAATGTTGACACGTATCAAATAAGGGTTACTTGTCTGCAGACTACAGTGTACACATGTTGGTATCGATATTCACGGTTCTATTACTATAGTGCAACTTGTAACCTCTTAAATCGGTAAGCAATAAATGCCTTGTCGGTGAGAAGCGACATTCTTTAACTTGTCATGCAGAGTAGACACACACCACTTCCAAATTCGTACAGACGCTATAACCGATATCTGACATTTTTTGCTTTTATGGGAAAGATTTACTGCCATATATGAAAGATTAAGGACAAAATATTAATTTCTCACACGCATGCATTTAGGGGAAAGATTTACATGAAAGATTTAGAGGCATGGTAAGGACAATGGATTTAATACCATTAAAGACAGAATAATTTATTGCTAAGTAACAATCCAGAATTCAAGGGCTATTTATAGACGATCTATCTTCATTATTCATCGATTCGTCTTTGGCATTTGCTAGATAATTTGTTTGTTTAGGGTCTGCAATCTGCAAATAATTTATTTTTAAGTTTTATGTAGTTTTACTATTTCAAATGGACACTCCAATTAGGCTTATATGCACATCTGAGGAGGCCCAGAAGGCCTTTCTAGGTTCCTTTACTGATGAAGCCTTAGAATCTATTTGTAAGGAGGGTGGGCCTTTCGTTATAGAGGTTGTGAGAATGGTGTTGGGCCAAGAGTTTCAGAACAAAGAAGATAGGCACCAGGTCAACACGGACATTACGTCCCATTTTTTGGCATCTCTTCTCGACCTTAGAGGAGAGAAGGTGGAGATGTTAATGGTGCTAAGGAGGGTTTTTAAAGAAGAGTACCTGGGGGATGACATTAGTGTTGTTGTGTTCGCAAAAATAGGGGTGGGGATCCCTTGGGCAAGTGAAATACCCAAGATTCTCCTCCTAGGCCAGAATGTGGCTAGGCAACCTTTTCTTTTGGGCCTCAATGCTGGGCAATATAAGCGCCATAGCAAATGGGCCCTGCTTGCTAGGGATTTCCTCCGAAAGTGGTTTGCCCTTGACGAAGAGGAGGATAAGGCGGGGGAATTCGGGTGGCTGGATTCGCGTAGATAATCATCTCTCGTGAATTCTACTTAGATGGAGCCGAAGGCCAAAATTAGTAGAGGACTACTACTGGTTTTTTTGATAAAAAGTTTATGGTTTTTTTCTTGTTTATAGTATGTTTCCTTTTGTAGTATTTACTATTGTACCGGAAGTAGACACTGGACTACTAATCTTCTAGTGATTTTTGTTTTATAAAAGCATACCTCATTTTTTTGTTTTTTTGTTTATAGTAGGTTTCGCTTTGTTCTGGAAGTGGAACTGCACAATCTTTATGTAATTATAATTTTATGAAAAGAAAACAATGAAAATTTTGCTCATTTCAATCTGTACAAAAAATGGTTCTTAGACTTCTCTGTCACTATGATTGCAATATTTTAATTAGTTGCTTTATGATTTATCTATGTATTAGATATGTATGATGTTACATGTATCACAGTTGTACAATGTAGATAGTTATAGTTAATAAAAGAAATGTCTTATCAGTTATTGTTGAGTATTGACATTAAGTTTGGGTAATGTTACCTGTCAAAATTCACACACTCGTACATTTAATATGAAAGATTTATAGAATTTTGAAGGACAAATGAATTAATAAGGTTAGAGAAAGAATTTATGGCATTCTAATTATAATGTATGAGAATTATATGTGAATCTGTGATTATAATTATCAACGTTAAAGTTATAATCTAAATCAATAAAAAATATCTTTTTAACATTAAGAATACTATATAATCAATTTGACAGACAAATGAATTAATAAGGTTGGAGAAAGAATTTATTGTTTTCTAATTATAAGGTATGATAATTATACGTGATTATAATTATCAATGTTAAAGTTATAATCAATAAAAAATACCATTTTAACATTAAGTCTACTATTTAATCAATAAAAATTTTTGCAAGCTTTAGCTCATTTCAATTTGTACAAAAAATGGTTCTTAGACTTCTCTGTCACTGTGATTGCAATATTTTAATTAGTTTCTTTATGATTTATCTGTGTATTAATAAAAGAAATGTCTTATCAGTTATCACTGAGCACTAACATTAAGTTTGGGTAATGTTACCTGTCAAAATTCACACACTTGTACATTTAATATGAAAGATTTATAGAATTTTGAAGCACAAATGAATTAATAAGGTTAGAGAAAGAATTTATGGTATTCTAATTATAATGTATGAGAATTATATGTGAATCTGTGATTATAATTACCAACATTAAAGTTATAATCTAAAACAATAAAAAATATCATTTTAACTTTAAGAATACTATATAATCAATTTGACAGACAAATGAATTATTAAGGTTAGAGAAAGAATTTATTGTTTTCTAATTTTAAGGTATGATAATTATATGTGATTATAATTATCAATGTTAAAGTTATAGCAATAAAAAATATCATTTTAACATTAAGTATACTATTTAATCAATAAAATATATTACTTTAACTCATGTTTGGGAGACCTAGCAAGTTAGCAACCACAGAAATCTCGTTATCTCTAAACACTAACCTTGGTCCTTAACTCCGGCCTCTGAAATTGATTAGAATTTAATATTATTAAAAAAATAGTGCATTTTAAATTTGATTGGCTAAAATTGTTACTATTCAATTAAATAACTTTAAATGTTATTAACTTATTATCCATTATTAATTAATATTTATAAAGGAAAAAATAACATTATAACATTTAACAATGTCCGTTGCAAATAACTACCATTGGATGAGCACAGATCGACGATGTACGATGGACTTCGGGATGAAAGGGAAAAGCAACCCCATCTTTTGAAACCCGTTCCAGAATCATGACATGTGTCGGCTGTCAGTTGAGTGGTGACTAGGTGAGTTAATGGGACGGGGGCCCCGGGGCCACCAGTACCACAGGCACACAACACCATTATGACTGTTGGATTATTGTAGATCAACGACCGACGTTGTATTTCAGGATGAAAGGGAAAAAGCAACCCCATCTTTTGAAACCCATTCCGGAATCATGACACGTGTCACTAAACACGTAAGACATTCCACTCGCAGTCTCGCATGGTCCTACCAAGTACCAAAAATGCCATTTGATGATGACGTGACACATCTGACTCGGCCGTCAGGTGAGTGGTGACTAGGTGAGTTAATGGGACCCACAGCCACGATGGCCCGAGGCCACCAGTACCACAGGCAAACAATGCCATTATGATCGTTGGATTATTGTAGATCAACGACCGAAGTTGTATTTCGGGATGAAAGGGAAAAAGCAACCCCATCTTTTGAAACCCGTTCCAAAATCATGACATGTGTCACTAAACATGTAAGAGTCTTACGTTCCACTCACAGTCTTGCATGGTCCTACCAAGTACCAACAATGCCATTTGATGATGACGTGACACATCTGACTCAGTCGTCAGGTGAGTGGTGACTAGGTGAGTTAATGGGACCCACGACCATGGGGGCCCGTGGCCACTAGTACCACAGGCAAACAACGCCATTATGACCATTGGATTATTGTAGATCAACAACCAAAGTTGTATTTTGGGATGAAAGGGAAAAGCAATGCCATCTTTTCAAACCCCATTACAAAATCATGACACGTGTCACTAAACACATAAGACATTCCACTCGCAGTCTCGCATGGTCCTACCAACAATGCCATTTGATGATGACATGACTCGTAGTCGTCAGGTGAGTCAGCCGTCAAATCACAAATGAGTGGTGACGACTCTAGATTGTACAATTTTGGTGCTTTAAGTTTCACTTTCCAGTAGTGTGTGGATTTAGAAAGGGTTTACGGATTCTAAATTTCTATGTTGAGGAAAGCAAGTGCAACAAAGTCTCTTAGCTAAAGCTCTGTAACTTGTTCCCAGTCAAAGTCTCCAAAAATTGAAGCTAAGGGTAATGGGTCACTACTAAAATCCTGAACACGTAGGTCCCGCATTTTAAATTTTTCAAATCTCTTGATTTACAACTTTACTATTTATATTATAGAAAAAAATTATCTTGTTACTTGTTAGGGCTTAATTTTGATTCTTAAATCACCCCTATAAATTGTAGGCTTGTAGGTTGTAGCTGTGTATAAATATTTAAATTTTCCTATGAGTAAATAGTGATACTGGTTTAGGTTACCACTTACTAGCTTACCACAATGGGCAAAACAATTATCAAGAATAAGACTATGAGTAAAAAGACAAGTCAGATAATAGAATTCCACAATCTTCTTAAAACATCAGGTTTCACGGATGTATTCCATGATATTTATGATCCTGTTATTCATGGAAATAAGGGAATAATGGAAATTAGATTTGCAATTGAAAACAAGTGGAACAATCTGAATAAGGGTTCCAAATTTTCTAAATTTAACCCAAAGGTAAATGCAACGGCAAATAAAATTGCATCGTGGAATGCTGGGTTGGCAAGCATGGCGTTACCTCAAGTATTCCCTTGCCCAGAAATTGTCATGGTCTGCACCGAAAATTATGATGAAAATAAAAAAGCAATTGTGAATAAAAATACTCAGGAGGAAATTTTGTCCATAACCGAGAGTGAATTTTCTAGTCTGTTGAACCTAGGGTTTGAACAGCAAAACTCAAACGTGCAAATTGACCTGAGAAAGTTGGCAGAGGATTATGGAAAAATAGATGCAACACAGAGAGATTCTTATATCAGAGGAATAACAATTACAAACAGTTCAAGCCTGAGTCCATATCATAGGCCTCCTTATGATTATGAAATTTTTGTGCCATGGGTTCAGGACAATATTTCCTTGCTAGCATTTTGTTTGGGATTGGATAGTAACAAAGAAGTGGGTGCCAGGATTCTTGAAATGCTTTTTCATATGCATTTTGAAAAAGAACCAGTAAAATATTATTTTATTGAGCACATTGTTTGTTGCATGCAAGAACAATTACTAATGATTAAAACAGGTTCACAGAAGACATTTAGATTCACAACCTACTTGTGCTATCTTCTCTTAGCAAAGCATCATGCAATATTTTAGACAAACAAGCTTTGCAATCAGGGCCAAAATCCAATATATGAGTTGACACCTCAGATAAGGATGATTGATAACAGAAGGAACTACAACAATTTTGTAGACTTCTTTTTGGCACCAATGTATGATGAAATTACAGGCACTCCAATGCCTAGATTACCTGCTACTTGTAGAGATTTAATTCAACTTGGAAGTAAAATACAATTGGTTGACTGGTACTTCATGGAAGAGTACATAGTGTTAAGGTTTTACGGTTCAGTAGTAGAACCCTACAAACTTCCAATACATGTCACAAAAAGGGTATTTGCATTGGAATATGTACGACAAATGGAGAGCACAGATGTATAATTTAGTGTTCAGAAAAAGAAAATGATATTTCCTTCCTTGCCTTTCTCATCTAGAGGGTTCACATTTGAGAGAAGAGGATTCAAAGTGGCAGAAGCCTTTTTCACAATTTTTCACTTTGATGTTGACAGTCACTGGTAGTATGATCCACTCAACATAATTGGAACAAAGCTTAGAGAGAATGGGAACTCTACAAGCAAATGTCAACATGAAAGTATGCCATTGATTGAAAAATTTAAAAACATGGATTCTTGGGAGGAGGTCAAAAAAGAGATGGAGAAATATGATGCTGAAAATAATATGTCAATACAGGAATTGTCATCAAAAATTATGGCATTGCACAAACAGAAAGGAAAAGTGCAGGCCATGAGTATGACATCATCCAATTTCTACCAGAAAATTGCTCAACCATCTACAAATTCTATTCCAAAAAAGCTAATGAATGAATGTATTGATGATAATTGGACTCGAACCAAAATTTTTGATTTTTTGGGAAATGAGGAAGAATCTCGGTGAGCCAAAGACCTCTGCAGATCTTTATGACGTGGAAGAGGATACAAAGTTTAACAAATTGTGGAATAAGGAGCAACCAGCTCAAGCATATCCAGATGACGATGATGATGATGATGATGATGACCAGGATTCTGTGAATCCCACATCTAGTACAGTATATTCAATTAGTAGAGGAGTTGATGCCTCCAAAAAAGATCAATATACCAAAGGGGCAGATATTATACAAAAAATGGGCTACCAAGGTTTTGTTGGTTTGGGTCCTATTGGACAAGGGGTTTGGTCTTTACCTAACCCAGCAACTCAACCAAAACATGGTGTGAAACCAGGCCTTGGGCTTGGAGTTCAATCATCATATTCATGAACTCAGTCAATTCCACTTGTTCTAGCTTCAAATACAATTCCATTTGTTCCAAGCACTTAGATTCAATCTGAATCAAGCACTACAACTACAACTAGTGGTTCAAAAAGGACATTACAGGCAAACATGAAAAAAATTGTTCCCACAAATCAAGGTAGTGTAAAGAAGCAAAAGGTTTTGACAAGTATTGGTACAACAATGCCAATGGTGACTGGGACTCCAACAATTGACCAACCTTCAGGACAAAACCCTCAGGTTTTGAACAGTCCAAATACTCCACTTGTAATGGGTCAGGGTGTTGCTAATCCTCGTGATGTAATTAGCAGCACCACAGGCAACATAGGTGGAAGCTCCTACATCAATGCAAGTGCTATTTCACCATTCAAACATTCAATTGTGTCACAAAACCCTGATTTTTGTTACAATGATTTTGTAACTAACTATGAACAATCAAAAAATAGGAATAGACAACATAGTAAGACAATGAAGATGGAAGCAATTGCTGCTGCTCGTGAGGCAGAATCTACAACAAATAGCTATTTCCCACATATGACCCAAATAAAGATATGATGGAATTCATGGTTTTTATGCCCCCAGCTAGAGATAACAATCCACTAGAGAGTCAGTTAGATCCATCTCAATTTCAAGTTAGCACCCTCCAAATGGATTTATCCAAAATTAAAAATGTGGACAAGATAAATGTGTCCAAAATGACCAACCAAGTGGTCTACAGTTCACTGATGAAGTTGGAGAGAGAGAAAGGAAAGCTTCAGGGCACAATAGATAAGTTAAAGGCAGACCTGGAAAATGTAAAGGCAACTGAGAAAGTAGCAAAAAATAGGTGCAAAGAATTAGAGAGAAGGATAAAAAATTCATCCTCTAAAGAAGCAATTGGAGTTGGACAGCAAGAACATATTGACGCAGAACTAAAATCTTTGAGGGAAAAATTGGAACAGAGCGAACAAAAACTTCAGAATGAAAAAGCCTCTTCATTAAGTATTTACAAAAACTTGGAGAGTGCGGGAAAGGCAACCAATAACTTAAAGAAAGAATTGGAGAATGAGAGGGTAAAAACAAAACAGTGGGAACATAAAGCAAAAGAGTGGGAAGAGAAAGCAGAGGAAATAAGAAAATATAGTGAACACAAGTTCTCAGAAATGAGAGAAGACCTAAAGAAGGAAAATAATACAATTAAAAATTATGAAAACAGCTTGAATGACCATGTAAATAATATAGTCAAGCAAATAAAAAAATTCTTCTGGGGTCAAATAAAGATGTCTTTTGATAGGTTGTGTGATTGGTTTGAATTGAATGAAACTCTTATAGATGTTTTTGGGAAGCTGAGAGAGCACATTGAGAAGAACAAAAAAATTTGTCAGAGAAAGAAAACATCAAAGCAGATTATGCAAGAAATCAACAGAAGCAGTGATAGGCATTTGGCAAGCAAGGGAATTCAGGACCGCGTTGCTACAACAATAAAGGTGAACTCTATCTTTCAAAAATGTCTGAAACTAATAGAAGCAGAAGAAAATGTTTCCTTATTTGGGCCAAAGCTCGCCAAGATGAATAGTAAAACAAGCAAATTGATATCTCTTGGTTTGCCGAGTCCTAGTCTTAATTTCTCATCAACGAGTTTCATTGGAAGAGAAGCTTACAAAAAAAAGTTGGAGGACACAGTGACATCTAATTTAGGCAACCTTCCTCAGGACAGAACTTATGAAGGCATTGCAAAGTGCATCAAAACATTCACAAATTTGAATGCAGTAATGGAAGGAACATTGCTTACAACTCACTCTTCCAAGTATGGATGGCTAACGAGGTTGCAGGTCATGTACTATAACATGACAAATTTTTCCCTTCCAACTGACGAAGAATGGAGCATACTAAAGAAACTGACAGAATCATCTTGATCTCATCAATCATAGTATGTGAAAGTACTTTCAGTTTCAATCATCTCTATATCTTTAGTATATATCTTTGATATTATCCTAAATACTAGAGTCTAGAATTGAGTTTAAAGTAACAAGTTTCAACTTTGTTTTTTGAACAGGATGAATGTTGCAGTCTTGCAGATGCTATTGCCAATGCTAATTTACTAAACCGGCCTGTCAAATGTAGAAATGTACAACTAAAGTTGTAGAGATGTTCTAGACTTGTAGTTGTCTTACTGATTTAGATTTTGAGACTTCTCACTTCACATTAGGCAAATCGACCTGAAGTTGTTGTTGCTCCCTTGTTTCTATAAAAGGGAATTCAGGGTCATTACTCATTGGCTTAGGGTAATGAAATTGAAATTGGGCAATGTGCCAAATTGCCAATGGGTATTGAGTCATTGAGTTTTGTAAACAGAATCACAGAGTTGTGTTCTTACTAGTATTAATGAATGAATTGTTACATTGTATCATATTTGTAATTAAATTAATGAGAATCAGTATTTCTAACTCTAAGAATTCTAACATATGAATTGCTATGTTGTCAAAACAAATAATGAAAAATCTACAAGAATTGTACCATATGAGCTGAATAATGCAAATGAAAACCATTATTAATTGTGGAATTGAATCTTGATGACATTATCAACCACATTCATGTTTTTGACATTGGAATATGCTATTATGCATGATTGATGATGAGATACAAAAAATGACAGTAGACTTCAGGAAAAAGATTAATGAATACCTAGGAGGCTAGGAACAACTACTTCTACAATGGTTCAACTTCAAGCTGCCACATCATATCATCATTGAGATCATCGGATTCAGCGCCATCAACTTCATAGATTCCTTGGTTCTTCGATATGTTTTCTTCACTCTGCATACCACCGCTTAACTGATGTTCACCACTAGCAGTACCAGTACCAGTACCAGTAGTACATGAGTCAATGACATCATTGTCTCTAGCATTCCCACTCCCAATCCCACTTTGGTTTGAAATGTTTCCCATCCCTCTTCTCTAACATTTCTTCCTCCACAATTTCAGTGCCCTTTCGTAAGGAAAAGTATTGACTTCATACCTGGATGTATAGACCCTCAAGCAATTTTCCAGATTCTTGTCTAGTTTGTTTCTTAGCTTTGACTTTAGGAATCCCAAAGCACTGAAAACTCTCTCATCCTCCACCGACCCCAATATCATGGTCAAACATAAATCAACAAGCTTGAAATATTTTGATATTGAATCAGTCAACAATTCTCTCTTAGCTAGATTTTTCCAAAGCCTTGATACCGATCCATCTTCATGAGGGTTCTGCATAATATTATATTGTTCCCTCATTGTTATTGAAAAATGATCTGATTGCTCTCTCAAACAATTTCCATCTAAAATTCCATTTAAAGTTACTCCATTTAACTCTTTGGTTTTGCAAAAATGATCTATCAAAGTTAGTAGCCTAGTTTTAAAATCTTTCGGATTGTTCATACTCCAATATCAAGGAAACACAATAGCCATGGATTCAAGTAGTTTGACTGGAGGGAATCTTGCTCTAATCTGTGAGGAATGATCATAGGCAATGTGCTTCACAGAAGCTGTTACAGACTCAATGATCTTGGTAAAGTCTTCCCTTTTAATACTTGATACTCATCGAGTCCTGGTGTTCTTTCCTGGTTCCGCAGACTCAATCCTGGCAAAGTAGTGCATTGGTATCTCAACTCCATGAACTTCTGCACATAACTACCCATTTGAACCTATTTTTAAAAAGTTATCAGGATTGTCCAAATCTGTGACTTTCAGCCAGCTGGCAAATTTTACATCATCTTCACATAATTGATAGAGACTATCAAGCACCACGCATGTCAATTTACGCAGCAAAGCATATTCTGCAATATACATAGCTCTTTGTTGGGCCTTTTTCATTAAATTTCTCATTTCCTCAAGCATGGGGAGAATACATGCTAATGTTAACAGTGTCTCTACATTAGTTAACATTGCCAGCAGTGCAGGAAATTCTGGTTGTCTGGCTTCGTCATGATTTGAGTTCATTAGACCAAGCAACGATTGATATTCTGAAAAAACTCGATGTGTTGGTCCATCCAAAGAGATCCATCTGGTATCATTATCCTTAAGAAGCTTGTTCCCGTCGGTTAGTCCTTCAGCAAAGTGTTGAAATTCCCTAAATCATTTCGGACTTCGACATAAGTATTGGTAGAGCTCTTTGATTAAAGCTTCAATTTTTTGTACTGGAGCATGCTTGTTGACAACTCCAAAAGCTAGATTCATTATGTGGGCCATGTAGTGAATGGGAGTAATGTAGGGTGCACAAGAAGATTGTATCTTTGTGCAAAGACCACCCCTGTGGCCTTGCATTACTGAAGCTCCATTCGCTCCAACACACACCAGCTTTTTGGCAATGGTCATGTCATTTATACCTCCATATTCAATTAGAGAACTCTTTACTAGTTCAAATAAATTTTTTGTTGTCACATTATCCCTCATTTTAGCAACAGTTAGTAGATGAGGTTGGCGAACAAAATTATGTACAGTATAAACATGCATGCATACCCAGGAAGTATTGTCTACTATTGTAACCTCGTCTAAAGACAATGCAATAAAATTTGACACTTTAATTTTTTCCTTCAGATCCTCTTTTTCAAGTTCGGCAAGACAACTTGCCCATTCCCATCCACTGTTTACTGACCAGTGACTGTTAGGATAGTTACAAACTTTCAGAAAGTGTAATTAAGCAGTCAATGATGGGTAGTCTGTCATAGGATGCCCTCTGCTCAAAATATTAAACACAACACTTAACTGAACAGCTTTTCCCATCAGGGATAACTTTAAGAAACCCCCTTTTAGGAAAAAGTGTAAAGTCTTGGCGAATTGTACATTATTTTAGGGGGTAATTTGTTTTAATCTAGGCAATTTTTTTTTCAAATCCACAATTTTTCATAGTTTGTATTGGTGATTTTTTCCCCCCGGATTGAAAATTTCATAAATTGCTGGCGAATAATTTTCTTTTCAAGTAAAAAATTATAATATTTGAGGCGAATAATTTTCTTTTCAAGTAAAAAATTTTAATATTTGAGGTGAATAATTTTCTTTTGAAGGGTGAAAAAATAATTGTATTGGCTAATCATTTATTAATTATGGAAAAATAAATAAATTATTGGCATAAGTAGCCTAATCGTTCAAAAGATGGGAAATAAGTAGCCTAACCTAGCATACCTAACATACATAAATTATTGGCAACTGGCAAGTGATGGTTTAAAGACGTGGTTGTTTGACCTTATATTATGGAAGCATAATGTATTATTTGCCACTACCATAATCTTTGCCACTACCACTGTAATTATGTTAAATGTATTATTTGAGAACTCAGACCGTCTGATGATCCAAGATCAATGGCTGAGGTTTAATTTTGGCCAACATTTCTTGAAGGAAGAAGAATTGTCAAGGTAGTCACTGGAATGTTGACACGTATCAAGGTAAGTTGTCTGCAGAGTATTAAAAGCACTTAACCGGGAAAGAATTAAATGCCATGTCAATGACAGCGACATTCTTTGGCTACCACACACCACTTCCCTAATTGTACAGCCAATTTCTGACAATTTTTTATCGATAGAAAAGATTTACTGCCAGATGTGAAAGATTAAGGACAAAATTTTCAATTCTCACACGCATGTATTTAGGGAAAAGATTTTCGTGCAAGATTTAGAGGCATATTGAGGACAATGTATTTAATACCATTAAGATAGAAATAATTGATTGTTAAGTAACGATCAAGGATTCAATGGCTATTTATAGACGATCTAGCTTCATTATTCATCGACATTGATTGATTGTTTGTTTAGGGTCTGCAGTGACGCATTCTGCAAGTAATTTGTTTTTAAATTTTCTAGTTTTACTATTTTAAGTTTTACAGTCTGCAAGTAATCTAAGATGGACACTCCCATTTGTCTTAGATGCACTTCTAAGGAGGCCTAGAAGGCCTTTTTGGGTTCCTTTTTTGATGAATTTTTAGCATCAATTTGTAAGGATGGTGGGCCTTTCATTACAGAGGCTGTCAGAATGGTGTTGGGCCGAGAGTTTCTTGACAATGAAGATAGGTACCGGGTAGCCACGGACATTACGTCTCATTTTTTGCCTTCCCTTCTGGACCTTGGAGGACCAAAGGTTGACATGGTGATGCTGCTGAGGAGGGTATTCAAAGAGGAATACTTGGGGGATGACGTTCAAGTTGTCATCTTTGCTGAATTAGGGGTGGGGATCCCTAGGGCAAGTCAAATACACAAGCTTCTCCTCCCAGAACAGAATGTGGCCATGCAACCTTTTCTTTTGTGCCTGACTGCTGGGCAATTGAAGCGCCATAGGAAATGGGCGTTGATTGCCAGGGGTTTTCTCTGTAAGTGGTTTGAGCTTGACACAAAGGAGGCTCGAGCGGGGCAATTTGTGTGGCTCGATGAATTCATGCAGCTAATCCTCTTTGTAGAATTCTACACAGAAGGGCGCAATTGATTTTTCTTTATAAAATTTTTTTTATATAAATATTAAAAGCTTACCTTGTACTGGTACTGGTACTGTAGTCGTTTACGGTTTTTTTTTTGGTTTATAGACATAGTATCAAGTCAAGAATGTAAATATAATATGTTTATAGACATAGTATCAAGTTGAGTATGTTTCTTTTTGTTTATAGACATAGTATGAAGTCGAGAATGTAAATATAATTTTATGAAAAATACAATGGAAATTTTGCAAGCTTTACCTCATTTCAATTTGTGCTTTGTGTAACCGTGATTGCAATATTTCTTCTCTGTAACCGTGATTGCAAAAATGGTTTTTAATATTTTATACTTCTCTGTAACCATGATTGCAATATTTTAATTACTTGCTTCAATGCTTTATCAGTTATCTGTAGACTAGCTTATCTATATTTATTTTAATATATATAAAATAACCGACAAATATCCTCCTTCAGATATCTATTACAATTAAACTTCACTAATTGAAACTATAGTTTAATAATTTTTTTAAAATGGTGTCTCCCACATTTAATTTATTACATAGTCTGAAGTACAATTATATCTCTACGAATGAGATTGATGTTTAAATACTTAAATAATTACTCTCCATTAAAAAATATTCACAAATTATAATATAGAATTTGAACATTACTTTTCACATGTAATTTTTTTAACTCTTATTATGGTAAACTAACATAGTATAATTTAAACATATATAAATGAAAAAAACTTATATCTTATATTTATAATTTGTAACATCATAAAATATGAAATATATTTCAACTTACATAATGATTATAATTCTTTCATTTTATTAAAAGATTAAAGTTGTCAAATTGAGTCTCTAAGTTTTTAACAATGTAAAAAATAAATCTAAAAAATATGTATAATAATAAGTATATTTTAATAAATAATCCCATAGAAAATATAAGTTTGCTATAAAAAATAATATAAAGGTTATGTGCATAGTTATAAGATAATATAAGATAAATATAATAATAATATAGTTAAAAGATGATATAAAAATAAAAATAACTAAAATATAATACTATCATAATGATAATATTATAATAACAATATCTATATATATGTATTTCTAAATATATTATAAAAAATTAATATTAATTAGATGATACAAAAATAAAATCAATTAAAATATAGTACTATTAAAATGATAATATAATAACAATTCTAAAATATATGTGTTTTAAATAAAAGAATGTTTCCAAATAAAATTAAATAGTAATATTATCTTAAATTAAAAAAAATTAATCACTACAAAAAATAGTACACCAATACCATTCACTGTTGTCGTTGGCTTATTATACATCAACGACCGAAGTTGAGTTTCGGGCCGAAAGGGAAAAGAAACCCCATCTTTTCAAACGCGTCTCAAAATCATGACACGTGTCACTTAACACCTCGCACGGTCATCGATCTACCAACAAATGACATTGAACAATGTCGTTTCAATTTGGTGATGACGTGAGACTGACACGTCTGACTCGTGATGTGAGTCATCCTGACTAGATTAGTTAATGGGACCCACAGTCCACGCGGCCACCACACCGTTCACCATTGTCGTTGGATGTTTATAGATCAACGACCAAAGTTGAGTTTTGGGCTAAAAGGAAAAAGAAACCCTATCTTTTCAAATGCATCCCGGAATCATTACACGTGTCACTAAACTCCTCGATCGACCAAAAAATAACAATGTCATTTCAATTTGGTGATGATGTGACACTGACACGTCTAACTCGTGATGTGAGTCATCCTAACTAGCCTAGTTAATGGGACCCACGACCCACGGGGCCACCAGTACCACACCATTCACCGTTGCCGTTGGATGTTTATAGATCAACGACTAAAGTTGAGTTTCAAGCCAAAAGGAAAAAGACACCCTATCTTTTGAAACGCGTCCTGAAATCATGACATGTGTCACTGCTCAGTTAACACATTGACATAATCACATTCCACTTACAGTTAACAGTGACATTATGAATGAGAATGACATTAATACATTATGAGTCATGACGGGTTAGTTAACAGTGACATTAGCAAACCCATTCTGGATTCATGATGCATGTCTAGTAACTAGTGGTCCACGATTCCACTCGCATTTAAACTGAAAGTGACACATGACAGGGTGTGACGACTATAGAGTACAGATTGTACAATTTTGGCACTTTAAGTTTCTTTAATTTTGCAGTTATACATGGTCTGCAGATTTAGAAATTAGAAAGGGGTTACAATTTACAAACTTACAGCGCAACAAAGTTACGGATTCTTAATTTCTAGGTTGAGGATTGAGGTCCAAGGAAAGCAACAAACTACAAAGTCTCTCAGCTCTCTGCAAAAATTGAAACTAAGGGCAACGTGAACGTCAACGGGTAAGTGTAACTACTAAAATCTTGAAAATCTACGTCCTGCATTTTAAATTTTTCAAGTCTCTTGATTTACAACTTTACTGTTTATATTATGTAAAAAAAATTTAGTCTGTTAGGTTTTAATTTTGAATCACCCCTGTAGGCTTGTAGCTACAAATACCAAGAATAACAGGATGGGCAAAATAATAGAATTCCACAATATGCTTAAAACACTAGGTTTCAGTGATTTATTCCATGATATACATGATCCTGTTATTCATGGAAATAAGGGTATAATGGAGATTAGATTTGCACTTGAAAACAAGTGGAACCATCCAAATAAGGCTTCAAAATTTTATTCATTTAACCCTAGGGTAAATGCAACTGCAAATAAAATTGCATCGTGGGAAGCTGGGTCGACACACATGGTGTTACCTTAAGTATTCCCTTGCCCAAAAATTGTTATGCTCTGTGCCAAAAATTATGATGAAAATAGAAAAGCAATTGTGAATAAAAATACTCAGGAGGAAATTTTGTCCATAACTGAGAGTGAATTTGCTAGTCTGTTGAACCTAGGGTTTCAACAACAACACTCAAACGTACACATTGACTTGGGAAAGCTGGCAGAGGATTATGAAAAATTAGATGCAAAACAGAGAGATTCTTATATCAGAGGAATAACAAGTGGTTATAGTCTGAGTCCAGATCATAGGCCTCCTTATGATTATGAAATTTTTGTGCCATGGGCACTGGACATTTTTTCCTTGCTAGCATTTTGTTTGGGATTGGATAGTAACAAACAAGTGGGTGCCAGCATTCTTGAAATGCTTTATCATATTCATTTTGAAAGAGAACCAGTAAAATATTATTTTATTGAGCACATTGTTCGTTGCATGCAAGATCAATTACTAATGATTCAAAGAGGTTCAGAGAAGACATTTAGATTCACAACCTACTTGTGCTATCTTCTCCTAGCAAAGCATCATGCATTATTTCAGGCAAACAAGCTTTACAGTCAGACTCAAGGCCAAAATCCAATATATGAGTGGACACCTCAGATAAGGATGATTGATAACAGAAGGAACTACAACAATTTTGTAGACTTCTTTTTGGCACCAATGTACCATAAAATTACAGGCACTCCAATGCCTAGATTGCCTATTACTTGTAGAAATTGCATTCAACTCGGAAGTCAACTACAATTGGCTGACTGGTACTTAATGGAAGAGTACACTGTGTTAAGGTTTTACGGTTCATGGGTAGAACCCTACAAACTTCCAATACATGTAACAAAGAGGGTATTTGCATTGGAATATGTATGACAAATGGAGAGCACAGATGTACTCTTTAATGGTCAGCAAAAGAAAATGATATTTCCCTCCTTGCCATTCTACTTTGGAGGGTTCACATTTGAGAGAAGAGGATTCAAAGTGGCAGAAGCCTTTTTTTCAATTTTTCGATTTGATGTTGACAGTCACTGGCAGTATGATCCACTGAACATAATTGGAGCAAGGTTTAAAGACAATGGGAACTCTGCAAGAAAATATCAACATGAAAGTATGCCTTTGATTGAAAATTTTAAAAACATGGACTCCTGGGAGGAGGTCAAAAAATAGATGGAGAAATATGCTGCTGAAAATAATATGTCAATACAGGAATTGTCATCACAAATAATGGCATTGCACAAACAGAAAGGAAAAGTACAGGCCATGACATTGTCCAATTTCTACAAGAAAGCTGATAAACCATCTACAAAACATATTCCAAAAGAGCTAATGAATGAATGTATAGATGCTAGATGGAGTCGAACCAAAATTTTTGAATTTTGGGAAATGAGGAAGAATCTCGGTGAGCCAAAGACCTCTGCAGATCTTAATGAGGTGGAAGAGGATACAATGTTTAACGAATTGTGGAATAAGGAGCATCCAGCTGAAGCATATCACAATGATACTGATGATGATTACGATGACCAGGATTCTTTGAATCCCTCATCCAGTACAACAATTAAGAGAGGAGTTGATGCATCCACCAAACTTCTATATAGCAAAGGGGCAGAAATTGTAGAAAAAATGGGCTACCAAGGTTCTGGTGGTTTGGGTCCCAGTGGAGAAGGGGTTTGGTATGCACCTGAACCACCAGCTGTAGCACCAAAACATGGTCAGAAACCAGGCCTTGGGCATGGAGATCAATCATCAACTCAGTCAATTCCATTCACATTGGTTTCAACTCAGTTAATTCCATCTATTTCTGCTTCAAATAGAGTTCCACTTCCAGCTGTTCCAAGCATTCAGATTCAATCTGAATCAATTGTCACTCCCACAGCTGGCAATATCATTTGTACAATTAAAAGTAGTGGTCCGAAAAGGATATTATATCAATATGTAGATGCAAGAAAGGTTGGTCCCAAAGGTCAAGAAAGTGTAAAGAAGCAAAAGGTTATGACAAGTATTAGTAGTAGTACTAGTACAACAGTGCCAATGGTGACTGTGAGTCCAACAATTGCCCATCCTTCAGGACAAAACCCTCAGAATAGTCCACAAACCCCACTTGTAATGGGTCTAGGTGTTGGTAATCCTCATGGTATTGGTGGAAGCTCGTACATCAGTGCAAGTGCTATTTCACCATTCAAACATTCAATTGTCTCACAAAATCCTGATTTTCATTACAATGAATTTGTAACTAACTATGAAAAATAAAAAAACAAGAATAGACAAAATAGTAAGACAATGAAGATGGAAGCAATTGATGCAGCTTGTGATGCAGAACCTGCATCCAATAGGTTATTAACCACATATGACCCGAATAAAGATATGATGGAATTCATGGTTGTTATGCCCCCAGCTAGAGATAACAATCCACCAGAGAGTCAGTTAGATCCATCTGAATTTCAAGTTAGCACCCTCCAAATGGATTTATCCAAAATTAAAAATGTGGACAAGATAAATGTGTCCAAAATGACCAACCAAGTGGTCTACAGTTCAGTGATGAAGTTGGAGAGAGAGAAAGGAAAGCTTCAGGGCACAATAGATAAGTTAAAGGCAGACCTGGCAAATGTAAAGGCAAGTGAGAAAGAAGCAATAAACAGGTGCAAAGAATTAGAGAAAAGGATAAAAAATTCATCCTCTGGCTCTAAAGAAGCAATTGAACAGCAAGAACATATGGATGTAGAACTGAAAACTTTGAGGGAAAAATTGGAAAAAAGGGATAAAAAACTTCCGGATGAAAAAGCCTCTTTATTAAATTTATACAAAAACTTGGAGAATGTTGCACAGGTAAACAATGAGTTAAAGAAAGAATTGGAAAAAAGGGATAAAAAACTTCAGGATGAAAAAGCCTCTTCAGTAAATTTATACAAAAACTTGGAGAATGTTGCATAGGTAAACAATGAGTTAAAGAAAGAATTGGAAAATGAGAGGGTAAAAACAAAAGAGTGGGAAGAGAAAGCAAAAGACTGGGAAGAGAAAGCAGAGCAAATAAGAAAACATAGTGAACACCAGTACTCAGAAATGAAAGAAGACCTAAAGAAGGCAAATAATACTATTAAAAATTATGAAACTTCTTGAATGACCATGTAAATAATACAGTACAGCAAATAAATAATTACTTCTGGGGGCAAATAAAGTCTTCTGCTGATAGGTTGTGTGATTGGTTTGAACTCTATGAATCTCTTACAGATGTTTTTGAGAAGCTGAAAGAGCAACTTGAGGAGAACAAAAGTTTTGGTTAGAGACAAAAAAATTGCAAAGCAGATTATGCAAGAAATCAACAGCACTGTTGACAGGCAATTAGCAAGCAAGGGAATTCAGGACCGCGTTGGTTCAATAATAAAGGCGACCTCTGTATTTCATAAATGTCAGAAACTAACAGAAGCAGAAGAATTTCTTGCTTTATTTGGGCCAAAGCTCACCAAGATGAACAATAAAATAGCCAAATTGATATCTCTTGGTTTACTGAGTCCTGGACCTGATTTGTCAACAACGGGTTTCATTGGAAGAGAAGCTTACAAACAAAAGTTGGAGGACATAATAACCTCTGATTTAGGTAACCTTCCTCAGGGCAGAACTCGTGAAGGCATTGCAAAGTGCATCAAAACATTCACAAATTTGCATGCACTAATGGAAGGAACATTGCTTCAAACTCGCTCTTCCAAGTATGGAATTCTGACGAGAATGCAGGTCATTTACCATACCATCAAAAATTTTGCCCTTCCAACTGAAGAAGAATGGAGCATACTACAGAAACTTACAGAATCATCTTGAATCATAGTATGTGAAAGTACTTTCAATTTCAATCATCTCTATATCTTTCATATTATCCTACATACTACAGTCTAGACTCTAGAATTGAGTTTAAAGTAACAAGTTTGAACTTTCCTTTTTGAACACGATCAATGTTGCAGTCTTGCAAATGCTATTGCCTATGCTAATTTACTAAACCGGCCTGTCAAATGCAGAAATGTACAACTAAAGTTGTAGAGATGTTGTAGACTTGTAGTCTTGTAGTTGTCTTACTGATTTAGATTTTGAGACTTCACATTAGGCAAATCGACCTGAAGCTATTGTTGCTCCCTTGTTTCTATAAAAGGGAATTTAGGGTCATTGGCTTACTAAATTGCCAATGGGAATTGAGTCATTGACTTTTGTAAACAGAATCAGAGAGTTGTGTTCTTACTAGTATTGATCAATGAATGGATACATTGTATCATATTTGTAATTAAATTAATGAGAATCAGTATTTCTAACTCTAAAAATTGTAACATACGAATTGTTATGTTGTCAAACAAAATAATGAAAAAACTACAAGAATTGTACCATATTAGCTGAATATTGCGAATGAAGACCATTAATAATTATTAATTATGGAATTGAATCTTGAATCTTGATGACATTATCAACCACATTCATGTTTTTGACATTGGGATATGCATGATTGATGATGAAATACAGAAACTGACAGTAGACTTCAGGGAAAAAGTTAATAAATACCTAGGACATGCTAATTCTTCAATGCTACTTCTACAACGGTTCAATTTCAAGCTGCCACACCATATCATCATTGAGATTGTCGGATTCATCAGAATCAACTTCATAGCTTCCTTGGTTCTTTGATATGTTTTCTTCACTCTGCATACCTCCGCTTAACTAATGTTCACCGCTAGCAGTACCAGTGCCAGTACATGGGTCCCGGTCAATGACATAATTGTCTTTGGCATTCCCACTCCCACTCCCACTTTGGTTTGACATGTTGCCCACCCCTCTTCTTTGACATTTCTTCCTCCACAATTTCAGTGCCCTTTCGTAAGGAAAAGTATTGACTTCATACCTGGATGTATAGAGCCTCAAGAAATTTTCCAAATTCTTGTCAAGTTTATTTCTTAGCTTTGACTTTAGGAATCCCAAAGCACTGAAAACTCTCTCATCCTCCACCGACCCCAATATCATGGTTAGACATAATTCAACAAGCTTGAAATATTCTGATATTGAATCAATCAACAATTCACTCTTAGCTAGGTTTTTTCAAAGCCTTGTTACTGATCCATCTTCCATAGGGTTCTCCATAAGATTAAATTGTTCCCTCATTGTCCGTGAAAAATGAGTTGATTGCTCTCTCAAATGATTTGCATCTAAAATTCCATTTAGAGTTACTCCATCTAACTCTTTGGTTTTGCAAAAATGATCTATCAAAGTTAGTAGCCTACTTTTAAAATCTTTTGAATTGTTCATACGCCAATAATAAGGAAACACAATAGCCATGGATTCAAGTAGTTTGACTGGAGGGAATCTTTCTCTAATCTGTGAGGAAAGATCAAAGGCAATGTGCTTCACTGAAGCTATTACAAACTCAACAATCTTGGTAAAGTCTTCCCTTTTAACACTTGATACTCGCCTCCTGGGGTTCTTTCCTGGTTCCTCAGACTCGATCTTGGCATTGTAGTGCATTGGTATCTCAACTCCGCGAACTTCTGCACATAACCCCCCGTTTGATCTAATTTTTAAAAAGTTATCAAGATTGTCCAAATCTATGATTTTCAACCAGCTGGCAAATTTTACTTCATCAACAAATAACTGATAGAGATTATCGAGCGTCACGCATGTCAACTTACAGAGCGTAGCATATTCTGCGATATACATAGCTCTTTGCTAGGCCTTTTTCATTAAATTTCTTATTTCCTCAAGCATGGGGAGAAGACTTGCTAATGTTAACAGTGTCTCTACATTACTTAACATTGACAGCAGTGCAGGAAATTTCAGTTGCCCTGCTTCGTCACGACTTGAGTTCATTAGACCAAGCAATGATTGATATTCTGAAAAAACTTGATGTGTTGGTCCATCCAAAGAGATCCATCTGGTATCATTATCCTTAAGAAGCTTGTTCCCGTCGGTTAGTCCTTCAGCAAAGTGTTGAAATTCTCTGAATCATTTCAGACTTTGACAGAAGTATTGGTAGATCTCTTTGATTAAAACTTCAATTTTTTGTACTGGAGCATGCTTGCTGACAACTCCAAAAGCTAGATTCATTCTATGGGCCATGCAGTGAATGGGAGTAACGTAGGGTGCACAAGAAGATTGTATCTTTGTGCAAAGACCACCCCTGTGGCCTTGCATTACTGAAGCTCCATCAGCTCCAACACACACTAGCTTTTTGGCAATGGTCATGTCATCTATACCTCCATATTCAATTAGAGAACTCTTTACTAGTTGAAATAAATTTTCCGCTATCGCATTATCCCTCATTTTAGCAACAGTTATTAGATGAGGTTGGCGAACAAAATTCTGTACAGTATAAACATGCATGCATACCCAGGAAGTATTGTCTACTGTTGTGACCTCGTCTAAAGACAATGCAATAAAATTTGACTGTTTAATTTTTGCCTTCAAATCCTCTTTTTCAACATCGGCAAGACAACTTGCCCATTCCCATCCACTGTTTACTGACCAGTGACTGTTAGGATAGTTACGAACTTTCAGAAAGTGTAATAAAGCACTCAATGATGGGTAGTCTATCATTGGATGCCCTCTGCTCAAAATATTAAACACAACACTTAACTGAATAGTTTTTTCCATTAGTTCTACTTCCAATGCTTTTCCAAAACAAGCTTCAATAGAGCCTTTAACTTCACCAGGCTTCATCTTTATATTATGCTGAAATTCATATAATTCTGCATTCCTAACATGCTGAGATTCCTCCTTTTTTTTCCATCTTATCACTGATTTTTGAACTCCATCTATTGTTTTCTTTTCATAAACTTTACCAATATGCTTTTCTATGGTGTCAATTTTTAGCTGCAACCTCTTTTCCTTCTTATTCATCACGCTACAAATCTTACATCTGCATTCTACCAAAGGTTCCCCTTCGATTGGATTAGGCACTGGTTCAATGAATGGATATGTTGACACCCAATCTTTTTGAAAATTCCTCGACATATCCCACAGTCTATCATTCTTTGATTTGGATTTTCTTTTCTTCCCTGCAGTTGCACCATCATCTTTTCTGACATTCTCAGTCTCATCCAAGTCGATTATATCATTATGGCTACTCTGGGTATTTAACTAAAAATCTTCTTCAAGTTCATCGTGACCTGAGATATCAGGTTCGCTGACTTCTTCAATATGTCGTGAAGGTTCAGCCTCAGGTTCAAAATCTTCTTGTAATGAAGTAACACTAGCTTCCCTATTTTGGCCAGAAACATTTCCATGACCATGACCAAAGTACAATGATAAGGTTCTGCATTTTTTTGGCCTCTCTTGGCTTTCTCCATCTGTCAGAGCCTTACCCTTATTCTTGTTCGACATCTTGATTGGCTACCAACCTAGTGATAAAAATATGTAAAAAAAATGTTTACTTGTTGAAGAAGTGACAAGTGACAACATAACTATAATATACAATGTTTACATAGTCGCAGAAATTCAGAATAATAATCACTTACCTTTGACTCGCCAAAGCAGTCGAGACTCAACAGTGAGACAGTCTGAAATTCGCTATCGATCAAATTGAACCGATCCAAGATTCCAAATTGTGTACAATAACACTGATGTATGAATGTATTTATACTAATCTCTTTTGGTGAATTGGGCGGGAGGTATTAGGTCAGTGTCCAAATATTTGGCAAAGCCCGCGTAATGATAACACGTCTTGTGTTATTTCCTAGGTGATTATGGGTCACCAGTACCTTGGTATGATTAATAAAGGTGGAAAAAACCCATCGGTTTGAGACACACGTCAGTAAAATAACTGGTGAAGTTGGGGCCACCTAAAAAATATTTATATATAACTATGGGCAAATATAGGTTGTCCATTTGGGGCCACGTTGAAATTATAGGTGAATTTTAAAAATATATCGTGCCCAAGACGTATATGCCATTGGCGAAAATGTGCAAGAAATGGACAAAAATTTAATATAGCGTTTGGCGATGGACCCGGGCAATGGACCCAATCTTCATAAATGCGGGGCGATGGGGTCAGTCCCATATGGGAAATTTATTCGCCAAATCGCGGGATGCCGACGGGCGACATTCACCAAATGGCAAATAATCACCACTAAAGTTTTCTCTGTTTCCCATTAGTTCTACTTCCAATGCTTTTCCAAAACAAGCTTCAATAGAGCCTTTAACTTCACCAGGCTTCATCTTTATATTATGCTAAAATTCATATAATTCTGCATTCCTAACATGCTGAGATTCCTCCTTTGTTTTCCATCTTATCACTGATTTTTGAACTCCATCTATCATTTTCTTTTCGTAAACTTTACCCATATGCTTCTCTATGGTGTCGATTTTTAGCTGCAACCTCTTTTCCTTCTTATTTATCTCGCTGCAAATCTTACATCTGCATTCTACTGGAGGCTCCCCTTCAATTGGATTATCCACTGGTTCAATGAATGGATACTTTGACACCCATTCTATTTGAAAATTCCTCGACAAATCCCACATTCTATCATTCTTTGATTTGTATTTTATTTTCTTCCCTGCACCATCATCTTCTCTGACATTCTCAGTCTCATCCAAGTCGATTATATCATTATGGCTACTCTAGGTATTTAACTGAAAATCTTCTTCAAGTTCATCATGATCTGAGATATCAGGTTTGCTAACTTCTTCAATATGTCGCGTAGGTTCAGCCTCAGGTTGTGAATCTTGAAAATCTTCTTTTGATGAAGTGGCTTCTCGATTTTGGCCAGAAACATTTCCAACACCATGACCAAAGTACGATGATAAGGTTCTATATTTTGTTGGCCTCTCTTGGCTTTCCCCATATGCGGGAGCCTTACCCTTATTCTTGTTTGACATCTCGATTCTTCAACGAAATAAAGGCTACCAGCCTACTAGTGAAAAAAAAATGTTAAAAAAATGTTTACTTGTTGAAGAAGTGACAAATGACAATAGAACTATAATATACAATGTTTACATAGTCGCAAAATAATAATCACTTACCTTTGCCTCAAATTCAATTGCAGTCGTGACTCACCAAAGCAGTCAAGACTCAATAGTCTGAACTTCGCTATCGATCAAATTGAAGTTGAACCGATCCAAATTGTGTACAATAACATTGATGTATGAATGTATTTATACTAATCTTTATTGGTGAATTGGGCAGGAGGTATTAGGTCGGTGTCCAAATATTTGGCAAAGCCCGCGTAATTATAACATGTCGTGTTATATCCTAGGTGATTATGGGTAGTCCAATACCATGGTAATATTAATAAAGTTGGTGAAAATCAATCGGTTTGAGACACGCATCTGTAAAATGGTTGGCGAAGTTGGGTCCACCTAAAAAGATATATATATAACTATTGGCGAATATAGGTTGTCCATTTGGGGCCGCTTTGAAATTATAGGCGAATGTTAAAAAAATATTGTGCCCAAAAATTATATGCCATTGGCGATGATCCCGGCCATTGGACCCAATTTTCATGAACCAATTAGCGATGAGCCCGGGCATTGGAGCCAATTTTCATAAATGCGGGGTGATATGATCATTCCCAAGTGGCCAATATATTCGCCAAATCGGGGGTCGACGGCAAGCAACATTCGCCAATTGGCAAATAATAGCCACTAAAGTTTTCGATGTTGGGGTCCCACCTATACTAGGCATTGATGGATGCTAAATCTCCTACTGTCTAGAAGATTCTACTCTGGTGGCGACGATTGGAGCAAGCCTTATGGCTCCCAATCCCTCCATGTTGGGTGTTGACCCTAGTCTCGAGGCCCCTTCTGCTTTCGCTAGGCAACATGTGGTTGTTGTAGTCGACCCTAGGGTTGGTGGGTTGGGTCCTAAGGCTTATAGGGCATTTACCCCTCCCAAAAAAAAAATGTTGTTGGTGGAAGGATCTACACTCATGCTGCCAAATTTGTTGCTACCATCCCTCCAAAGGTGAAAGATCATCTCATTTCTTGTGCCAAGACCTCACTTGTTGTGGTTTGTGGCCATGAAGTGGTGGAAAATATGGAGTTCTACCAGAGTCGTGGTTTGGTTAGTAGATTTATAGGCCTTTCGCGCCCTCTTTCATATTTGCACTACTGGGTAACCAACTCTTGGAGGCCATTAGTCTCAGGTGACATTGAGCTCTACCCTTGTGTTAAGGGGTTTTTTATTGCTTCATTTTCTTCTTCTGCAAATCATGATTTGGTTTTCAACAAGTTGTGGGTTCGAGGGAATCACTCTCTTTCTGCCAAACCCTAGGCAGTTTCATTCAAACCTCTTAATGAACCACTCAATGTGCTTTTAGTGTTGGTTCTTCTTGCAAACCTCCCACTCCATTTTTGGGAGGTGTCTTTCTTTGAGGCCATTGGGAACTCCCTTGGCCATTTCCTCAAGGTGGATGAAGCTACGGCTACTATGGGGCATTCTACTTTCGCTCATATTTTAGTTGACATGGATGTCTCTCAACCTCTTCCAGGGGATGTGGTGCTCATGATTGGAGAAAGGCCATGGACTCAAGCGTTGGATTATAAGGGCCTTCCCTTTCGTTATTGGCCATGTTTCTCTTTCTGATTCCTCCTCTGAGGATTCACAAGCTACGAAGAGTAAACCCCTATGGAAAATCTTGATGATGCCCCTATTGTTGATCAAGGCCAGGCTTCTACTGCTAATTTGAGTATTTCTCCTTCTGCAACTCTTGTTGTTGCCCCTATTTTTTTTGGCACAATGCCCTCTAACCATGAGGACTCTTTCGCTCCTTCTACATTTGTTGTTGTTCTACACCAAGTTCTTGATGACAATGCTCAGCTTCTTCAACACATTGGTCGTTGTGTTGATGGTTGCCCTAGAGAGGACTCCTTTGTCAGGGAGCCTAAAGATTGTATCGCCTGGATAATTTTCTGACGGTGTAGGAAAAACTCTCGCCCTTCTTCTATTGTGGTGTGAGTTTGGCCCTTTCCTTTTGGGATAAATCCTTTGTGCTTTGTGATTTTTTCTCTTTTTGCTTTGGGTTTATGGATGGTCTGAATCTTCTCCTTCAAGCATTGTTCTTGTAAGGGTTGGTCCCCTTGTTAGGCTTCTTTAATTATCAAATACAAGTTATGCATATTATGGATGAACATCCCTAGCTTGTGGTAATCCATTGTTGAATAATAAGGCAGGTGGTGTTGTATGGACAAATTAGAATACTATGGGCATATTAGATTCTACACAAGGTGATTAGCACACAAACACCTTTCTAATTGATGATGTGTCTTGTGCATGTCTAAGAATTGTCATTGAATACAAAGTGGAGTGAAGAGGGCTTTTGAATCTTAAGAAGTTTGATGGACCAATAATAATGACAAAATAGGCAACTAAAGGCATGCAATGCAAGAAAAACTACTACCACAAACGCATACAAATGATCAATTTTTAAATGTGTTATTTTAATGTAAAGTATGAAATATGATAGGAGGTTAAATAAAATAAGTACATATTACTTTTATTGTGGTATCTTAATGATAATGTGCGACATATGCTAGGATATTAAATCAAATAAGTATAGAATATTTAGAATATGTTGGCTAACAGATTTTTTCTTTGATAAATAATGCAATTTTGACTCTAGCACTTTAGTTTAAGTACAAATCTATCATCAATAGTTAGGTAGATTACAAATAATTTTGCTCTGAATTTTAAAAGGTACAACTCACCTATATGATATTCTAATGAATGGTAACTAAACTAACATTTGGATATGATTTTGACCCAAAAGTACATAAGGTTGCAAATATCCATTCATCAATATGCAATGAATATGCAGTTCAATTCTTTATGAATCACTAACTTACAGAAAACAAAGTTTCTGTTCACCATAAATTACAACGTTTCTACTTCAATTTCAATAGACCATAAAGTAGATCATGAAGCATATATTTGCATACATCCAAAAGAAAAGACATATTCAACAACTAAGAATAAAATTCACACAAAAATTCAAATTCGCATAAGTCCAGACACAGATCTAAACTCGCCAAAAATTGTATTCCTTTCTATTCATAGATAAAAAGTTTTATTTTCAAATTATCAAAATAACAATATATAGTATATAATCTATTGAACCAAAAACCTTCAGACCTTTATGATGTCCTTCAATCACACACACACACACACACACACACACACACACACACACACACACACACACATATATATATATATATATATATATATATATATATATATATATATATATATCCTATGCTAACCAGTCATTTTAAACCTTGGAGTTTAGCTAACCCCAGTACATAGTATCATATAGTTTTTGAAATTGTCTTTAGATTGACTTGAAAAATAACTGACTTAAATTAAAACATGAAATAGATGAAATGCAGTAGCAAGATTATGGTCTAGCGGGTGCTCCAGAACTTGTGGATTGATTTTGATTGGTGGGAGGAGTACGTGTCGCTTTCCACTCCTTATAAGCTACCACGAACTCCTAAATTCCCTGAAAGTTAGGGACGGTGATGTGGACAATTCATTGCCTCCATACTTACTTCTCTCTTTTAATTTCCACCACCTTCACTACACATTTTGGGAGCTGATCTACGCATACATATAGCAACGATTCAACTCTTGCCACTTTTGAAAACTCCTCCGTTGCCAGGGTCTTAGCCTCTTTTACCTGCTCTATCTCATCATGGAAGGTTTTGATAATAGCATCCATGCCCTTTTCAATAGTGTCATCCTCTCGCACATAAATGACATTTATGCATTTAAGAACATCCAACAAGAATTCGGTGAGGTCTTTTAGTTCTTTTTCAAGTTTCATAAACTCGCCTCTACCTTGTTTTTCACATAATTCCTCCATTCAACATTCCTTTTACAAGAGTACAACACACCATCATCTATGTTTTTTATAGGTTTTTCTGATAAAAACTTAATAATTCTATACTTCTGAATTTTGGACATTTGGGTCACTATTGTCGCCCACTTTGTTTCTTCTCTTTCCCAGGCAAGGTTTTGTGTCTGAAGCTCACTAACGGTTGCAATGGTGTCATCATAGACTTTCTTGGAATCCATTATGTACTTGTTTCCTTCTTGGGTCACTCCATTTAACCATTCATCAAAGACTTCCAATAACATTTTACGTCGATGAATCTGACCCAGGAATTTCTGACTAGCTGGTGATTTTGGGTCAAATGACTGAGGTGCTTGAGAGATACATTGTGGGCTAGGATTGCAGATAGAATCAATGTATTCAGCCATTACTCTTACCATCTGTTTCAAATCTTTTCCATCCTTCAAAGATATGCTCAACATTTTTTTACCGGAGATCGCAAAGTGGTGATTGTCCACATCTCTATCTGCAACATCTTGATTCAATTTCTCCACAGCAAAGTCCTTAACTGTAGGCTCTTGGATATCATCTTCTATTATTGGTTTGGCTACTTCAGCTACCCAATTCCCCGTGTTTGGGTATATGTTCATTCTGGAAGTAACCTTCATTTTTTTAGACTTTGGGGTCTTCCCCATGCACTTTCTTCAAGTGGCAGAGAAAATGGAACTACATTGCATTTCTTGTTGATTGTGGTTTTCAGCCACTTGGGGATAGTATCAAAAATTTCTTTATCGGAAGTATATTGATTTGGAGTTGGATTGATTACTGCCATCGAATCCACAGAGTCTATGGTGGTCGATGATTGTTGTTTTGCATTCATCTTAGGAGGACTAGTACTTTGACCAACCACTTTCCTATCAATCTCTTCTTTAGAATCTAAATTTATTACCTTCTCATCTGCAGGACGTTCTTTTCTTTTAGCTTTGGTCTTTGATCTGGTGATCCTAACAGGTGAATTAACTACTGCAACATTCTTGGGTTTCATGTTGGTAGCGGATCTCTTAGCTTTCATTTTGGATATACCTTCACCAATTCGAAACTCTTGCAAATACAAAACCAGAGAAACCCTTTTTACTTCATGCGCCTTCTCCTTCACTTGCCAAATTTGTGTCCTAATCATCGAATGAGTTTTTATTTACTTCTTTAAGAGGATAGAATCTCGGAGAGTAATTACTAAATCCCTTTGTTGGTGCCAAACTAATGCAATAGGAGACTTCCCTTGACGTGAGAATTAATTACTTGTCACCTCAACACGCAGGCTTACCACATAATCATTACCTTTCCCTTTTTGGAAACTTAAAAATTCATATTTATGAGATGCCGAGAGTATTCCATTTTTCGGCCGACTATTTCCGTTTTAAAACATACCTTGCTTTTATCCTTCATGTATTTAAATGATGAACTCTTGAACCAATTGAACTTGAATAAGAGGATCAAAGAGTTCAGGTTCGTTTCGGTCACTTGTTACATTTTAGAAGATGGAACAAGGACTGACGTAATGATTTGACAAGACAGACGATGGTTGAACTTTGAACCCATTGAACTCTGAAGGTTCAAGTTCAATGGTTCAACATTTTTGTTTTAACATCAAGCCAACACTTAGCACAAGGCTTTAACGGGAAAAGGATATTTGAGGAGGCCTGACACTTAACAAAAGAGAGTCAGCTCCACTTTTACTAAAAAGGGTTGTACAAAAACTAAATTAAGGTTAAAAATTGAGGGTGGAGGTAATAGGATAGAGCCATTTATAATTCAAGAAAACATCGCATATGGCTTAGGCAATTAAGATAATTTGGATGAAAGAAGTTGAAAAGATTCAATAAATGGTTTGGTGCTAAAAATATATTACTACTAATAAAGAAAAGTAACATGATTAACATCAAGGATCTAGAAAATCAAATTGACCAACTGGCAACATGTGCTTGTCAAGGTACAAGTGTTATCTATTAAGTTGAAGGAAATTCTCTATAAATACTATAAAAATTTATTGTTCTAAGGAGTCTTATAAGGTTTAATGTCCTTATTGTGTAGACAGCCCATAAACTTCTTATACCTTAGCCTACAACATCATATAACCTATTCATCCTCTGCATGACATTGGATGATATATTTTACCTAACTCTATGGCCCAAACCTTCTACCTCCATATACCCTAATTTTATTGCATTAAACATCATGCATGTTTGTAATGTTCGATTGCAAACACTCATGAGTGTGCAGACAAGGTATATATATTATAACCTACTACTATACAACTCCCTTGATATTAGATTGTCAACATGTATAGTCTATACATGCACTCTGCACACTCAACCATGTAGTCAAGTTATGTGCATTCATTGTCTTGCATTTAACAATCAATTTCAGAATAATAGAAAAATAATCTTTCAATTAAGTTCTATAAATTTATTGTCTTACAAAGTAAAACCATTTTTTAAAAAATTGTACAACCATGTTCAATAATAAAGTTGCATGCAGTTTTCATTATATGGCCCTACTCAATCATAAGGTTGGATCTGAGTAGTTCCCTCATACAATAGTTTCATTATTTTTCATACAATCAACAACATGTCTTTTTAGGAAAGAAAAAAAAATGTCTCATACACCATTCAATCTTTTATTAAAAACCTTACATTATATTACAATCGATTGTACATTAGAAAATTTGCACAATACATAATTAGAATTTATTTATTGTACAATCTAGTTTGTAATAAATAGTAAGCCCTTTTAGTAGTGCAACGAGTTCCAATTATAAGAGTTCAATATTCACTTACTACAAAGCAAATTATTTCCAAGAGAAATACAAACTCAAGTGACCAAGATAAATGTGTTTAGTTTCCTAAGAACAAAACAAGTACTTCTTTTGTTATCTTGTTGAATGCTCAAAACCCCAATGACACTATAGAAAGCCAAAGGTGATTTCCATAAAAGTATAAGGTTTAGTTTTAGTTGTTTTAACCAAATCCAACTCTAGGTAAAAGAGTACTAGAGAGTATTAGTTTAAGTATAAAGAAAAGCATGATCAACAATAGGGGAGCATCATCTCAAGGTGAAAGATAAAGTGTGGTTCTCCCTAAAGAACAATTACAAGGAAAATCCAAGACATTGTATATGACATCTCCATAGTTTCTAGGCATGCAAGATTAGTTATGAGTGCATAAACCATCTCTCTATTTTTTAAAAATTTGTGTACTCCTTCCTAGTAATAAAAATGCTCTAGAATCATTATCACCTTCTTTATTTGTTTCCTCTACTAGATTGTGTATATTAATTTCCATCTTTAGCAAGTGTGTTGGTAGTAGCTTAACCATAATGCCCAACTTCTCTATCAAACTACCATGGTCTACACAATATGGCATTGCAGATATGTATAAGAAAATCATATTTTACAATCCATATAAGTATGAGGAATTTTACAAGTACTAGATTATCCATTCTCTATACAAGAAAAAAAAACCCTAGATACAATGCACAAAAACTAATTGAATAAATTAACAAAATTGCTTTTGAATGACAAGTGTAAAGTTTTGTTATAGCATATGAAGTGTAAGCTTATTGAATGTGCATTTGATGTTTTTAATGGTATATTCTATTTAGACATTATACTTTATGATTAACAATTTATTTCTACTATTTCTTTGTGGTGTAATCACTACAATAATTGGATCAAATCGGAAATTTAGTACTTCATATTTACTTTCACAAATTTTTGCTTCTAAATTTCTCATAAGTTTTCAATTTATAAGTTCTAAATTGATAAGTAGGGGATATTTTCCACAGCAAGTCAAATTGCAATATTGTTGTTAGGATTCAATTATGTAGTTTTTGATTCAAACTCATTGACTCATGTTTCATGATAATGAATGGAAAAATTAGCACTCATTGCATTTAGGTGATGCTCACATAGGTGATGTAGTCATTATAAAGCCCCTTTAGCTCATCAATTCACAAGGCACAACACTTGTTGAAGGTTTTAGAAATGGAGTAGCAAGCTAAGTGGACTTAATTTTGGAGGAAACTATATGGTTAAGCGCATTGGATCTAGCATCAACTAAGATATGTGACCTTATGAGAAGGCCCGATGCTTCACCCTGATGGTAAATAGATTTATCATTATGGATGTTTCTCTTAAATCAACCTTGTTTGTCCAAAGAGAAGTGACAATTGTGCCAACAATTGGATAGATTGCATTCAAATCACCATCAGATTGCAGTCTTCCCCTGCGTTTGAGAGGGGAAACTCCCTCGTATGATAGGGATATTTGGTATTTTGTGTACTTTTCACCTAAAAGTACAAAAGGATACAAAACAAAACTAAAGGAAAAAGAAAACAAAACCCCAATTGTAGACATACAAATACCAATTCAGATTTTAGATAGATAATGATTACAAAGGGGTTTTAAGCATAGGATGCAATGATGACAAAATATGGATAACAACTCTTGACATATGAAAAGATGGGCCATTCCAACACATTCACACCAAGATACCAAGAAATGAATGCATTTCATTAAATCAATTACATAGTATGAAGAACAATTGAATTTCACCATTACATAAAGGGATTACCAACTTAACATATGAAAAATTGGTAATAACAACTCATGAATACATTTGAGACATACGAATAAATGCATTCTTCATCATATCTTTAAAAATATACAAAATCAAAAACCTTATATACATAGTCTTTCACAAAAGTTTGTTTGGGAATTTCTCCATAGTCTCCCCCTTTACAAAAAGTCCCTTTTACATTACATAAGCCTTGTATTTATAGGCTCTCTTTGATAACCATCTTGTAACCACTTAACATAACCACCTAACTACTTTTTGTAACTACTTAGGATAAATACCTAAGGTGGTTACTTTAGGTAACTACTTGGGATAACTACCCAAGATAACCACTTGAGACAACCACTTAGAATAACTACCTAAGTAACTACTAGTAACTACCTAGGTGATTACTTCTAATAACTACCCTTTTGAGAACAAGTTAGTATTTACCTAACTTTTGCAAAAATGAAATCTCGAAGCCTATTTTTAATTACAATAAATGACATAAGTCACTTTTACAAAAGCATAATATGAAACCCATCCATTTTGATAAAATGACCAAATAGACAATCTTGATGATGTTGGCACTAAATCTTCCCTCAATTCAAGAATCATTTGTTCACCAAATGATTTGTATTCCTCTTAGCTAATCTTTAACTGTTCAAAACCTCTTTGCCAGGGTATGGTGTGAGAGCAAGTAGAACTTTAAGTTATATACATATGCTTATGACCATCCTCATTTCTTGATTGGACCAAATCTTCACAAAATACTCCTTGCCATATTCAAGGCATGCATCGACCAACATTGTAGTAATTGATTGAAGCATTTCCATTAATCATCATTTGGGAAAGGTATCATCGAGTCACAAGAATCAGGAAGCCACATAAGTCATTCCTTGAGAAATAGGGTGCCAATGTCTAAGTGTGGTAATACTTCACACGAAATTAAAATAACTCCTATCTATGTTGACAGTCTATCATGACCCCATTCCTTTATGCATCCTCATTCAATGGTTCATGTGTTTTTTCTTTGGCTCTTCGGTGTGCATGAAATTTCCTCAAGCTCTTTCAACAAGGGCATTATGTGTATCATTCCCATTTGGTCAAATTGTCCATGCACCTTTCACATTTACATGCATAATCAACAAGAGCAATTTTAAATAATTGCATTTGAAGAGACACATCTCCTAACTACGTTTTGTGAATTTTTTATATTCCTTGCATTTGTGTGCATATCTACAAATTGTGCTTGTTTGAATGTTTTCATAGTCTTTTAACAAATTTATTGACCACAAATCTTACAATAATGGTTTTCCATGATTTAATGTTGCCTTGAGGAATTATATCAAAAGCTCACATTTTGGCACAAATCATGGAGAATATTTAGGCAAAGGTTATAGATTTGAGGCACTTTGTCAAATATTTGATCTAAGTTGTCGCTGATAGCATTTAATTGAAAGTTTGAGAAGACCTTTCCATAAAGCCACATGTTCTTCCTTCAAAGCTTCCATTGTGTACAAGCAATGAGGATGGCGGAACAGTTTGCAAATTTTAGCTTTACAATCGCAAATCACATTTCCTTCATAGCTTCTAGACCATTTTGAGCAAGTATATTTTTGTACATAGCATGCAATCATTTTTTCACCATTCTACATACAGATCTTCTAAACAAAAGAAATTGTTAGGCTTAACAAGACATAAATAATAGTTACATGCAAATATAACTAATATCAAAAAATAATAAACCACACAAAAGAGAACACAAGGCACAAAAATTTAACGTGGTTCACCCAATCCCTGGGCTACGTCCACTGACAACAAGTCCAATATTCTTATTATCCAGCGATTACAACCTGATTACAATCTGCAATCCCTTACAGCTCAATACCACCATAGGAAGCTACTAAAACATACATCATAATGAAATCCCTAACCTTAAGCCATTTTATACAATCTTTTTTCTGCCTTAGGATTAGAATTGATTACAACATGTCGGCTAAAAAAATAGTCGTACAAAAAATTAGCTGGAAAATAAGCCAGACAAATAGCCCCAAAAATCTCAACACAAGCCAACACAAGTCAACAATATCCTACTTGGTGACTGATCAGAATCCACGCTAAACAACAATCTCCTCCTTGGAGACTGATCCTATAGCAATACCACTACCATATGAGGCTCTCACTGGATCGAACCACCCTGGACTCGGTTGTTCATTTATTATGTTTAGTCTAGAAGACCAACCAAAGCTAAACGAGAGTTCAACTTCTCCCTTGTTACTACCTTTGTAAACATATCTTCTAGCTTATCATCTGTATGTATCTTTTCTAGCTTTAACTGTCCATCATCCAAAACTGGCCGAATGAAATGGTACCGCAACTGTATGTGTTTTGTCTTTGAGTGCAAAGCAGAATTATTTGCAAGATGAATGGAACTCTGGCTATTTGTATATAGATAATTATCCATCTGTGGATGTCCTAATTCTTCCATGAAAAATTGAATCCATATCATCTCCTTGGCTTCCTCTGTAGCAGCAACATACTTTGCCTCTGTAGTGGATAAATCATTCACCTTTTGTAATCAAGAAAGCCAACTCACTATTGTCCCACCAATAGTAAATACATAGCCTATAGTACTCTGCTTGCTATCTATATCTCTTGCCAAATCTGAGTCAACATAGCCTTGTACAGTAGTAGTATATCCCCCAAAGTGTAAACACTTACTGGATGTACCTCTCAAATATTTGAGAATCCATTTGATTGCATTCCAATGCTCAATCCCAGGGTGACTCAGATAATTGCTAACGACTCCCATTGCATGTGCAATATCTAGCCTAGTACATACCATAGCATACATTAAGCTCCCTACAGCTGAAGCATAAGGTATCTTGGACATTTTAGCCTCCTCCTCTGGTGTCTTTGGACACATCGCCTTAGTCAATTTCAAATGACTGGGCAAAGGTGTGCTAACAGCTTTGACATTCTCCATAGAGAAACGTTGTAACACCTTCTCAATATAATCAACCTAAGATAAATTCAGTTTCCTATTTTTCCTATCTCTGCAAATTTGCATACCAAGGATTTGTTTTGCTGCCCCCAAATCCTTCATAGAAAATGAATGTGCTAACTGTTGTTTCAACCCCTTATTGTGATCCATCTTAGACCCAGCTACAAGCATATCATCAAAATATAAACATAAAATAATGTAGCTATCATCATCCAACCTCTTAAAATAAACACAATGGTCAAGATGACACCGAGTGTATTCATGCTCATTCATAAAAGTGTCAAATTTAATATACCATTGCTGAGGTTCTTGCTTCAAGCCATATGAAATTTTCTACAATCTGCACACTAAATTCTCCTTACCCTTGACCTCAAATCCTTGTGGTTGTACCATATATATTTCTTCATCCAAAACACCATGAAGAAAAGTTGTTTTAACATCAAGCTGCTCTAAATTCAAATCTTCAGTAGCCACAATGCTTAAAATAGTACAAATAGAAGTCATTTTAACAACTGAAGAAAATATCTCATCAAAATCAATACCCTTTTAATGTGAAAATCCTTTGACGACTAATCTGGCTTTAAATCTTTTCGTACCTCCATCCTCTTCTTTTAGCCTATAAACCTATTTATTATGTAAAGCCCTTTTACCTATAAGTAACTTATATAAATCCCAAGTTTGATTTTTCAGCAAGGAGTCCATTTCTTTTGTCATGGAAGACTCCCATTGTAGCTTTGTATCCACCTGCACAGCTTCATTATAAAATTCAAGCTCACCAGCATCTGTTAATAAAATAGAATACAAAGAGGGAGAAAATCTTTACGGAGGTCTACTTAGCTTTGTTGACCGTCTAACATTCGGTGGGGTTTGTGGTATTTGTTGTTGTTTTTGTTGCGGAGCATAAGGAACTACTGGAACATCATCTTTTGGAGTATCATCCAATACTACATAATCATTTTCTTTCTTCTCATGTTGCTACAACAAATCTTTGTACACCACTTTCTCATTGAATATGACATCCCTGCTTCTTACAATTTTATGATTTTCAAAATCCCAAAGCCTATAACCAAATTCATCAATGCTATATCCAAAAAATACACATTTCTTTGACTTAGCTTCCAGCTTGGTTCTATTTTCAGAATCTATATGTGCAAATGCTTCACAACCAAAGGTTTTTAGAAAAGAATAACTCGCCTTCTTACCAATCCATGCTTCCTCTAGAATACCACAACCCAAAGGAGTAGAGGGACCTCTATTGATTAAATATACAGTTGTATTAACAACCTTCACCCACATGTTTAAGGTCATCCTTGCATGCAACCTCATACTCCTTGCATGCTCCATTATTGTCATGTTCATGTGTTCAACCACTCCATTTTTTTGTGGAGTCCTTGGTACAGTTTTCTGCCTATGAATACCATTAGAGGAACAATAATATTCAAATTTTGTGCTGCAATACTCACCACCATTATTAGATTTGATACATTTTAGTATTTTACCAGTCTCATTCTCAACCAAGCATTTTCATTTCTTAAAAGTTTGAAATACATCAGATTTACATATAAGGAAATAAATCCATACCTTTCTTGTTGCATCATTTATAAATGTAACATAATACAAAGATCCGCCAAGGGAATATACATGAGCTGGTCCCCATACATTTATATGCACGAGCTCTAATTTCTCATTTTTATTTTCCTTCCCACTCTTCACAAAACTAACTCTCTTTTGTTTTTCATACACACAACTTTCAAAGAAATCCATATTGACACATTTCAGACCAGGTAAAACTTTATTTGAATGAAGTAATTTCATACCTTTTTCACTAAAGTGCCCAAGCCTATTGTGCCAAAGTGTTGTGTTAGAATCTACAACAACTGTTTGATGTTCTTCCTGCTCAACTGCAGTAATTGTTCTTGAGCATTCATTTTCCTCTGAAACAATTAAAGTAGAAGGAACAGTATGACCTGTACAAAGATATAAGGTACCTACTTTCTCACCTTTTTCTACTACTAAGGAGCCTTTTGAAACCTTCTAATTTCTATCATTAAAAGTAATTGTGCAACCCTCATCACCCAGTTTCCCTGCTGAAATTAAATTCCTACTCAGCCTTGGAAACATGTCTTACCTCTTGTAGCAGCCAATGATTTCCATTCTGCAACTTAATCTTAATTTTTCCCTTTCCAACAATTTGACAGGGTTCATTATCTCCCAAATAAACTAGCCCAAAATCCCCTTGGACATAATCAAGAAAATAATCTCTATGGGGTGTAGCATGAAATGAAGCCCCAGAATCTAAAACCCATGAATCATCAACACTTTTTAAAGAAAGAAGCAAAGCATCTTCTTTGGATTTATTACTTACCACATTTGCCTCCTTGTTACCTTCTTGTTTTTCTCTTTCTTTATTCTTCTGCGACCAACAATCTTTCTTCTTATGACCTAGTTTTCCACAGTACTAGCAATCATTTGGTCCTTTGGATTCAAACCTCTTTCCCTTTGATTTTCCTCTTGATTTCCCATGATTTTTAGAATTATTTCCTCTCATTCATTTTGCCTCTTCTTTGTGCATTCAAGACATTCCAGATGTAGATCCACCTGAGCATTTCCTACGTGTTTCCTCACTCAGAATCACACTGATAACATCATCAAATTTTAGGGTATTAGAACCAGAAACAGAGTTACTAACAACCATTACCAAGCCATTCCAACTTTCAGGCAACAAACAAAAAATCAAGAGAGCCCAAATTTCTTCATCAAAAATAATATTTAGAGAAAAAAAATTGATGGGTAACTGTATTAAACTCATTCAAATGATTAGTAAAAAATCCACCTTCTACCATCTTCATATTAAATAAACGCTTCATGAGAAATACCGTGTTTGAAGCGGAGGGCTTTTCATACAACTTTGCTAGGGTTTCCATCAACTCTTTTGTTATCTTTGCTTTCGTAATATTAAATGTCATTGATTGTGCCAAGCACAATCAAATACTTCCAAGTGTCTTTCTGTCAATAATATCCCAGTCCTCATCACTCATTGTTGACAGTTTCTTGGATTGTCCTTCCAATGGCTGCCATAGATCCTTTTGATAGAAATAGTCCTCCATTTGCATTTTCCATAACTGAAAGTTCTGCCCATTAAAATTCTCAACCTTCAGCTTACCCTCATCTTCCATTGCTCCCACTCAACCATGAGACCCATTTGCAAAGGATAACTAAAATAAACCTCACTCTAATACCACTTGTTAGGCTTAACAAGACAAAAATAACAGTTACATGCAAATATAACTAATATCAAAAAATAATAAACCACACAGAAGAGAACACAAGACACAAATATTTAATGTGGTTCACCCAATCCCTAGGCTACATCCACCAACAGAAAGTCCAATATTCTTATTATCCAGTGATTACAACCTGATTACAATGTGCAATCCCTTATAGCTCAACACCGCTGCAAGAAGCTACTAAAACATACATCATAATGAAATCCCTAACCCTAAGCCATTTTATACAAGTTTTTTTTTGCTTTAGGGTTAGAATCGGTTACAACATGTCGGTCGAAAAAATAGCCGTACAAAAATTAGCCGAAAAATTAGACGAAAAAATAGCCCCAAAAATCTCAACACAAGCCAACAATCTCCCACTTGGTGACTGATCAAACTCCATGCTAAACAATAGAAATAATGGTTTTTAAAGAGTGGTGTGATAGATATAATAACTACCCTCTCATTAACATTTTGACTTCTACATATTCCTTAAGTAAGTCAAGTGGGCTTTGTCGATCAATGTTTTCACCATGCACTTTGGAGTTGAAACTCAAGCCACCACCATTAGAACTCACAATCCAACCTTCATAGTCACCTCCAAATTCTATGTTATTTTAAACATTATTATGTCGATGGACAAAACATCAACATTGAGTAGCTTTGCATTGTACTATAGAATGGGGTCATTTAAAGTATTGATAAGACTATAATACATTAATGTGTATCAGTGTAAACTTATTGTTCCCAAGACAATATTTAGCTCTGAAAATTTTTCACATTGTTGATGACGTGACAACAAATAGATCTCCAAGAACCCATAGGGTTTTGGAGCAAGATCCTGAAAACTTAGAGTTTTAAAAGTTTAGAATCAGTCAACTAGGTCAACTTGTAAATTGGCATAGTCACTTGGAATCGCAATGGGAACATCTTCATAAAAGATTTTGAACTAACTCATACACATTTTCAGATTTAATTATTTTAATAAATCTTGACAAACTTAGAAGACTCCCTCTAGGGTTTTGATCATGACAACCAATGATTTTTCTTTGAAATGGAAAGAGGCTCACCATTTGAGGATGTTGGGATATTTTTTACCCTGATGTTCTAGCAAAAGGAATTCAATGTAAAATTTTCAAATTTTTCAAATTTGAAATCAAGGCTAACACACCCCTCTGACCATCACCTAGATTCAATGAGTGTTAAGTGTTCCATTCATTCTCATGAGAGATGGGTTCTTGTGAACCACTACTCATGAAACATGGGTTAATGAGTTTGACTTGAAAACTACGTTGTTAAATCTTGATAGCAATATCATAATTTAACTTTCCATGGAAAATATCTCCTACTTATCTACTCTTATTGGTTCAACCTAATAATCTATTCGAAAGATATTACAAATATTTCATCTTCAATAACATTTATATATGGAGAATCTATACAAGGCAACTATGTTGGTTCAATATAATAACATAAATATATTTATTCCTTACCATTTGTATGTCTAAACTTTATCACATATTTGTAATCAATCCCCTCATACAATAATTTTTAATACACAATTTAAATAAAGCTTATGAGATTACAAATTGATTTGTGTTAACATATGATTTTATAAAGCTTGTGAGATCACAAATTGATTTATGTAATGCTATTTTTGGAACCTACTTAAAGGCTTTTATAAATAGGCTTTTATAAATTCAGCTTTGATAAGGTGGCAAGAGGAAACCCTAGAAGGATAGTACTTGTGTAGTAATTCATTTCCCCCTAGGGTCTTTTTTATCAAAGGAAAATTTTTCTATTTGGGCATCAAAATAAATATGGAGTGGAAGTTTGGCAATTTTAGGAGGTCTCAAGATTGTTGTTGCCTCAAGATACAAAAACACTAGAAGAGTAAGGGGGCTCCAAGAGACTCTATAATTGTAATGCAATGATTAATTTAAATGCTCAATGAAAGATTGGAGATTTCAAAAATATCATTAAAGAATCAAGTTTGATTGCTCATAGCTTTAAGGTCATCTATTTTAGGAATTGTTACAAAGACCACAGTCAAGTTGTTATCTACCAAAAGTTGGCACCAATCAATTCCATATGTGGAAAAAACTATTTATGTACCTAAAGAATAGAACGTTATGCCTCAAGATGGATTATGCACATTTTGAAAAACTTAATGTGCACTCATGCCCTCTTTTAGATCACCTCCATTTGTTTGAATCAAGGATGTAAAATGTTGCAAGTACATGTGCGTAGCTACTTGCAATAAAACTCACTACTAATTGTTCTTCGAACTCACCATGATTTTGACTATTATTTCACTGTAGAATTTATTTGCATCAACATTCAAATCACATGCCATGATCCATCATCAAAATTAGAGAGCTATAGAGAGGAGAAAATTTATTTGAAACATTGATGCAAATAAAATTTACACAGTTTTATCCAAAAGCACATCAAAAATCACTATGCACTGTGGAAATATAATGCTTCTAATGTTATTTCTATGTTTTTGGTATGTGACTTGGATCTCGACTCCATGGCACACAACTGCAAGGGTGATTACAATGGTTGTTTTTCTCAATCTATGGCTGATTGTACCAATATGTTGCCCATGGATCCCATTGATTCAATCGCTAGCCAACAAATACTTCCAATTGTGATGTTAGATAAACAATCACAATTATTCTAGACCTAATAATATATGTTTATATTAAATTATTAATAATTAAATATGTTATTGTTGGTGTAATTAAGTATTCACTAATTACACTTTACTTAAGCTTACTTAAGATAATGCATTTGCATATTAGTTGTCATTGAGACACCTAGGAGTTTGCATTTTCATTTTAGCACATGGTTAGGAAAAATTCTACTTTAGGTGATGATAGTTGTCATCTCATACCTCTGTGTGTGTGAGATCCACCTTTAGTGCTCTTATCACATTATCATCCTCTCATTATTGCACATACTTTGATGTACAATGGAGGATGATCCACCTTTGGTGGACATGTGATTCCACCTAGTGTGGTTGATAGCTTATCATCTCCTTAGTCTTATTCCATTGCCTATATATTCAGGTACTCCTACATTGTATGTAATCAATCAATTTATTATTCATTATTATTTGATTATTGATCATTCAATTGATCATATCATATTTGTCTCTCTTGTGCTATCAATTGAGCTTCTAGATCTTGGCATTTTCATTCTTTTCCTTAGGCAAATTCTTACATGGTATCAAATCCATAGGAGTCTTCATTGCATAGCCATTGGAGAGCCATTGTTGCTTCAACTTTTGGAGGGCCACGAATCAAATCCAAAATCAGCACTTTGTGGAAGTGTTTTGAGCAAGATCGGACCTCACCATTGCATCTGAGTGGCTATTCTGGTGAATTTTGACTATAAATTTGCCTACCTTGGGCAAAAGTAAAAATTGAGGCAAAATATTTTTTGCAACTCGTCCAGATCACTGAGCTAAGTTCCAAATTCGAGCTTTCGAGCCAACCCGAGCTAGCCAATCTAAGTCTATCCCGTGATCCGAGTCGAGCTCGCCATCCAAGCTGAGCTCGAGCCGAGCTGACTTTGGTGACCCGAGCTTGAGCCCAACTTGGCTCAGTTAGCTTAGTCAACTACGCGGCCAGACTGCCACAAATCAGTCACATAGCAGGACACGTGGAAAATCTGCCAGCAATAGACAACGTAGTGCCACGCAAGCAGTCAACCCAATACACACTTGATATGTGGTAGCTGAGTCATCTGGTATATTTTTTTTAAAATGCATTTTTCATAGTTTTCACTATGTTAAAATTGATGGTCGTATAGCCGTCATGGGCCAATTTTTTCATTGCTTTTGACGGCCTCAAAACCATCAAATTTAACCCTTGGATTGCATCATCATTTTACGTGATTAAAATTTATGGTCATTTGACTGTCTTTTCTGGATGTTTTTACACTGTATTGACGGTTGTTTGACCATCAAATTTAAGATAGTGTTTTTCTGACGCCATCAGATTTGAAAAATTTGCAGCCCTCACCATTTGTAGTTTTGATTTGGCAGTCTGACTTTGGGAGGCCATAACTTGGTCATCCAGACTCCAAATTGAGTGCAATTTTTTTATTTTCAGTAGAATTTCTTGAACTTTCTAGTGGTGTAGCTATTTTCTAGTTTTGGCGTACAGATTTTGTAGAAATTGCAATTTTTGGTGATTGTACCTATCTAATCCCTATTTTTGCAACTTCAAAGGCTTTGTTCGAGCTCATACAAACACATTTTCAGGTGCAATTTTTTTTAAAGTGCATGATTTTTCATCTACTTTCCAGATATGGTATCAATTTGGAGAAATTTTGATTGGACATAGTACTTTCAAAATTTGGTCTATTTTGGGCTATTTTGGCACTTTTAATTGATTAGATCTTTGAGTGATCTTGTGTCTTATCTTGTTGAGTATTTTATAGCTTCATATTTTATGTTGTAATCATCAAAATTAGAAGTCTACTTTGGTCCATTTTGACAAGTGGCAAGTGTACACACACTATATATTAATTGTCAAAATCATCTATTTTGGGGGGTTCTTTGATTGAGTGATTTGGGGGGGTGCCTTGTGTGGTTGCATCTCTTTCTCTCTAGTTCTCTTTTAGTTTTTCATTATGGGTTCTTATGGATTTCCACCATTAACTCCACATAACTATGCTATATAGAAAGAAAATGTATGGAGCAAGCTAATGGTAAAAGGCTTAAATCATTATGTGGATGGAACAATTAAAGAACCTAATGGTCCTAATGTAGATGATAAGGAATTAAATGATTGGATAATTAAAGACTCTCAAGATTTATGAATTATAAAAATGTGTGTTACTCAAGATCTCTTGTTTCACATTTCCTCCTTGGGCAATGCCAAGGATGCTTGGGATAAACTTGAAGATTTGTATGGTAAAGTGGATGAGGATAAGAGATTCACAATTCAAGAAAATCTTCTCAAATTGGATCCTAATAAATTTGACACAATGCAATATTTCATCAACAAAGCCAATGAGTTGAGAGCACAACTTAAGGATTGTGGAATCACCATCAAGGATTCACAATTGATTCATAATATGGTGGGCAGTCTTCCTTCAGAATATGCAGCCTTTGTGTCAAATTACAATACTCACAATATGACCATGGGTAGTGTGCCTTTACTACACCCTCATTTGAGGCATTTGGAGAAATGTTGATGTTGGAACAAACCAAACTAATGAGTATGGGGTTTCTCGAGTCTTAAACTTCTAAGGCATTGGTGGCTAATCATGAGAATCAAGGCAATCAAAGTCAAAAGAAGAAGAAGAATTGGAAGCCTAAGTCTCAACAAGAAAGTGCAAAATCAACGTCCACACAACATGGCACTTCTACATCACCTCAAAAGGGTGAATTTTCAAAGAAGTAAAAGTGATTTTGTGCATATTGCAAAAAGGATGGACATGAAGAACATTTTTGTTATAAGAAGGGCATTGATGAATTGAAGAATATTCTTGTAAAGAATAAGAACAATTTTCCTTCTAGGATGTCTACACGAGCTCAACTTCTTCTTCACAAAATTTAGAAAAAGATAAAGGAAAGGGTCATGCATTTGTCACACAAAAAGGACAAGCTTTATATGCTTCTTCAAGTCTCGATTTAGGTAGATGTCTTATAGATTCAGGGGCTTCTCATCAAATGGATTTTTCACAGTCTGTGTTTTCATCATTTGAACCTTGCAAAGGTCCACCTATTTTGATGGGAAATCACACTTACATGAATGTGATTGGGAAAGGAAGTATTGATGTTGGGGAGGGACACTTCAATGATGTGTTGTGTGTTCCACACTTGACCAATAACCTTCTTTCTATCTATCAAATCACAAATGGTGTTACAAAGAAGACTGTGGAATTTACACCTGATTCAGTTTTCATCAAGGACTTGGAGAGTGGAGTATTTATTGCTACTGGGATGGTGGATTACTCTTCTTGGTTGTACTCCTTTGCGGATTTTGTTCCTCTTGATGACAGTGATTCTTCAGCATATGATCACACTTACAGTGATGATTCATATTTTAAGGAGAGTTTTAGCTACTTGAACTTGGGTATTCTCACTCATGATCAAGTTCTTGAGCCTTCCATTTTATCTCCTCCTATTGAGACTACTTCTACTCTTTCTCCTAATGATGCTTGCATTCATACAACCATAGGTTTAGGTGATTCAGTGCAGTAGGATATTCATTATCTTCCCAACTTAGTTCCATGGGATGACTACTTGACAGACATTGTAGGTTTGTTTATGGAGTCCTACATTTCAGATTTGGGAGACACTATGGATGATATTCATCATCTATTTAGTGAAGTTGATCCTTCTTCAATTGTTGTGAGGGATCGTGTTGACCCTCATCTTCATTCTCTACTTGACCATTATTTCGAGGGTGACATGATTGTGAATAATTTGATACAGCAGTTGGAGGAGGTCACTTTATCTTCAGAGGAGACACTTGGGTCTTTGGCACATGTTCTACATTCATCCTCAGTTGATCCTGATTTATCTTATTCAGCAGAGTGCACATGATTTAGAGGAGGCACCTTTCAGTATTGACATGGGGACTCTTGAGCAGGTTTCAGAGATTCCATACATTTTGAGGTTTCTTTCTATATATTGGGGAGAAGGCTTCATATATACACCTTTGGTCTTGTTTCTTCCTAAGGGGAGGAATGTTGTTCTACACTCATGGAGCAGTTTCTACATCGAGCCTGGAGCATCTACCATTGGTGTTCATTCTACATTGAGGGGGGGCTACTTGGTCTCTCTTCCACTTCTTCTCTCTTATGGGGGGGATATTTTCCTCACATGAGGGCTTTTCTCTCATATTTTATTCTTGTAATCATCTCTCTTTTTGGGGGAGGTTTTTTCCCATGAGGTTTTCCCTTTTTCTCTGCTTTATGAGGGATTGCATTGCACATCTTTTGCACTTGTTATTTGTACATGGGTATCTAACATGGCCTAGTATCCAAGATCCATCATGCATTATCATATAGCATTGTGAGCTTAATTGCATTCCCCTAAGCTGCACTTAAGGGGGGTGTTGGTGTAATTAAGTATTCACTAATTACACTTTACTTAAGTTTACTTAGGATAATGCATTTGCATATTAGTTGTCACTGAGACACCTAGGAGTTTGCATTTCATTTTAGCACATGGTTAGGATAAATTCCACTTTAGATGATGATAGTTGTCATCTCATACCTCTTTGTGTTTGAGATCCACCTTTAGTACTCTTATCACATTATCATCCTCTCATTGTTGCACATACTTTGATGTACAATGGAGGATGATCCACCTTTGGTGGACATGTGATTCCACCTAGTTTGGTTGATATCTTATCATCTCCTTATCATGTAGTCTTATCACATTGCCTATATATTCATCCATTCCTACATTGTATGTAAGCAATCAATCTATTATTCATTATTATTTGATTATTGATCATTCAATTGATCATATCATATTTGTATCTCTTGTGCTATCAATTGAGCTTCTAGATCTTGGCATTTTCATTCTTTGCCTTGGGAAAATTCTTACAGTTACAATATATGATATTATATATATACTTAATATATATTGTATTGCAATGTTTATAGTTTTTCCTCAAGTTATTGGGCATCCTAGTTTTATAACTATGGTTTGCATGATGGAATAAGTATATTTTTATTATTAGCAAATATGTTTTAAAGGATCTCACCTTTCCATTGAATGGATTCTTCCTATATGTTATAATATAATACATTTTTGTGAAGAATGACCATGAATTGTTATAGTAGATGTCTTAGTTGATGTCCATTTTTTCATTTTCATTGGCATCTAGTTCATGATAGTTCTTGTTTCTCCTTTTAAGTGTCTACAATTGTATGGTGAAGTTGGCTTCTATGTGCAACAACATGAAACAAGGATTATCTTCCAGATATTCTCCCCATAAAGTAATGGTATCAAATTAAGCCTTTACAAATTCTTTTGCATCCCATATGTAGTAACCCTTAATTTTGTTAGGTTGATTTTGGGTGAGATTTTGAGCAATAGGACCTTTACAAACCAAGGCCTCCATTATTAGAGAAATCATTTGTCAAGTTTCGGGCACACGCTCAGACAAAGTGACACAAGCATGCATCCTTGACTGCATTAATCCTAACACTGATGTAATCTACCTTGAGGACTGCTTTGAGTTTGGTAAGTCAAATATGGAGGATGGATGATGTAATGCCCCACTAGGGAAATCAGGAGAAATTAACCTAAAACATGTTACTAAGTTTACTAAATCTTTTTTTTCTTAAGAGTTTACAATCAATAATGAATAACAATGTGGAAGAAATCTAACATAAGACAATACGTACTCATAAATGTAACTCATTAACAGATTACAAGTCTCAAGGGTTCCATGACGTAGAACTATGTATAAGTTAACAAATCTACTAAGTACAATCCAACACATAATCACATGATATATCTTAGGTTCATTTTAAAACCCAAATTAAAGTATTCCTAATCCTTTACTTAATCATAATGAAAAGAACACAAATCTTTAAGTACACTTTGTATGCTCCCTAAAATGGTCGCTTAGACTTTGGGCCCCATTCTTGCAATTTATCAAATCCCTGAATCAATATTTTCAAAAATCAATATTTTATCAATTATATCAATTTTCTTGATCAAATCCTAGTTCTGTCATTTATTCGATTATTCCTTGGGCTAACCATTTTATCCTAAAGTGTTTATTTATTAAAAGGAATATTTTCTCCCCTTTTAATAAATAAAAAGCCCCCACTTTTCCTCTTAACCTAAGTTGCACAAATAAAGTACTATTCATATTTTATAAAAAGAAGAAAAAACACTTTTTGTCTCATATGAACACAAAAGTCAACTCTTATTTTCCCATTGGAGGATATTTGTGCATATGGATTGCTCCTCTTTGATGCTCCATCGTTGATTAAATCTTTTGCCTCTTAATCTCCATGGTCCATTCCTTTTCATTTCCTATAAAAAAAGAGCTCTCTTCCTCATTTGGATATCCATCTCTTTTATGCTAATGTTATTCTGCAGGTTTTCTAGGTTATTTGGAGCTCTTTGAAGACATTCTTGCATTCAAGCTTTGAAAAAATTGTTGTTGCATTTCATTTAGCTTGCTTTCTTGCTTTCATAGTTGCATAATCATGGCATTCTTAGTATAGACTTTCTTTATGCTATAGATTAATCTCACATAGTTTAATTAGGAGGGATTGTAAGACTTGTACTTTCCTTTCATAGCCTAGTTTGCACTTTCATTTTCATAGACTAGCTTGCATCCTCATTCTTAGCTTATTTGCATTGCATTTCCATTTGATTCTTTGGGGATATTGGCACTCTTGCCCTTGTCTTCAATTTTGGAATCTCTCATTGTGTGGTTGACTAGCAAGATCATAAGTTTATTAGCTCTAGTTGAGAGCAATTTTACAATCTTGCAACTCCATACATAGAGAGCTCTAGGTCGCTATTGAAGGTTTCCCTTTCATGGATTTCCTTTGATGTAATGACTTAGAGAAGTGAAGTCCACTACTTTTGTGTGTACATTTCTGGTGCCCACCGTGGGGCTTTGAGCCTCATTCTTTGCATTTTTATTAAGTTTTGTATATTTTCAGCGTCACTTTTTTCTCAATTTTGTGCAAACAGGAGAAACGCCGCTTACAACAAATCTGTTCACGCCTGTGAGCATTCTGTTCATACCTGTGAGTATTCTGTTCATGCTTGTGAGCATTCTATTCACGTCTGTGAGCATTTTGTTATCGCATGTGCACATTCTGCTTGCACCTGTGCACATTTTGTTGTCGCCTGTGAACATTCTACTTGTGCCTGTGTGCATTCTGCTTGTGCTTGTGAGCATTCTGTTGTCGCCTGTGCACATTCTGCTTGCACCTGTGCACATTCTATTATCGCCTGTGCACATTTTGTTGTTGCCTATGCACATTCTGCTATCGCCTGTGCCTGAAAGTGGTTGTTTTGAGCTCTTTTTTATTTTTTTGAAAATTTCAGCATTTTCAGAATCCGTGCACCCATTTTTGAGAAATTTTAACAAATTGTATCGAAAATTTAAGTGTGATATATCGTTGGAAAGGTCTTTTCAAGCTTGATCTAACCATGTCAGTTTCATTTTCAAATTTTTTTCATTTGATCATCTATTTTACTTGCAGATTATCTAAATTTTGATGTGCTAACCTTTGTGGGGCTAACAAGTTGTGCTTGTAGGTGCTCTCATTGCTTGGAATTTTCCAAAAGAACGTATGTCAAAGAGGGCTACTAATGGTTTTTGCAGGGCTTCCCTAAGCATAAAAACCAAATCAAGTGCTTGTTTAATTGCTTTCTTTATTGAGTGCAACATATACTAGTTTTTTTTAGTAGGCACATAATATCTTGTTGTAGGAATTCTTGGGTGGTAGGAGAAGTATGCTCTTCACCCTTGTGGTGAACCAAAAAATCTTGACCCATCTTTGGATTTTGAAAGCAAGAGGGTAATTGAACTTTGCTTGGCGTGTTTGGGAGAAAGCTTTGAGATAAAGGAGTATGTTCTTCACCCTTGTGGTGAAACAAAAGCCTTGAACATCATAAGTTGATCCACTTTTTGTTTAGATCCTTAGAATCCTTTAGCGGTCCTGCTCTTGAGCAATCAAGAGGAACGACCCAAGTGGGGACAAGCTTATTGTCGGCTATTCTGACCCACTATAAACTCAAGGCTATTAAGGACACAAAACCTTGGTAGATGTAGTGCTTGTCTTCGCTTGATGTGAGTACTTGTGGGATTGTGACCATGAGAAAAATATTGAGCAAGAATGCTTAAGGTACTCTTGAGGCCGTGAGGTTTGTTACTTGCCGCAAGGTAAGGAGTCCCTTTGGGGAGCAAGAGGGGTACTACAAATGGAAGCCCTTATTAAGAACCATAGTTAGAAGCCACCTTATTTTTTCACTTAGCTTCTTGGTGCAAGGATTGATCCAAGTGAAATAACTCGGATCACCCCAAGACTACTCACCATATGTGTTCCTTTGGTTGTGTCATTGACACTTCCATGACAAAGCCAACATCTATTATGGGTAACCACTTTGTGTGAGGCGAGGGGACATCAAGTTGTGGGCCAAGTTGATAAGTAATGAGCCTTGACTTTCTAGGATAGATATTGCTTGAAGTGTCTTCGATTGTGTAATACCAGTGTTAACGTTCTTGAATATTCAAAAAATTGGTAGTATTCAATAGGGTGTTTTTCTATTTTGATATCACAAGTGTTTGTCTTGGCAAGGTTGCTTTTGCCCTTGTTTCAAGTGTTTTGAGACATGTTTGATCCCTTACTATTTGCAAACCTGTCGAATTTCTACTGATATTGTGATTTGAGATCAAAAACATCAACCCTCAGACTAAAAATTTTGATCAAACAAACCTGAAAATGCACATTTCACACAATTCTGGTCAAGTGTCGTACAAACTAGCAACAGTATCACCTGCTTTGAGCAGAAATATTGCACGATAGTTCATTCCTGTTGGACTATCGCCCGAACTGCCTAGAATCTATCACCTAGCTATTGTGAGTTCTATCACCTAGTGAAAGGTGAAGTATCACCTCAGTAAGAAGTATCGCCTCGTTAGCCTGGAAAGTGTCACCTGAGAATTTTCTATTGTATACTTGGTTTCAGTTGTTTCGTAGTTGCTTTTAGTTGGCTAGGTCTTTAAGTAGGTAACTTATCTTGTCGTTGGAAGCTTGTCTTTACTCTGAATTTCTATTTTTAGCCCTCTAGGGGTAGTGTCATTTGATTTACCAAGTCACCTCGGGAAGAATTGTCAAGTTAGAAGATTATTCCTGTTGAGAAAGTACATCTTTAGAGTTGTTAGTAACATTCTTGGAGAATTTTAGTACTCTTTTTGTCCAAATCATTTCCATTCAAATTCAATTTTAATTATACAATTTGGCTAAGTCCATCCTCCTAGTTCAAATGTGCAAGAATATTGATCCTTTGATTTAAGCACCTCTTTGACAGTGTTGGTAACGCCTTTTGCAATTTCTATCTTACCATCTCTTTTTTTGGACATTAGAGAACTTTGATTATCCTAGTTTGGTGTTGACACTTTGAGAGGTCACCTTATCATCAAGAATATTTTTCTTTCATGTCACTTACAACAAGGTACCAAGTGAATCAAGGGAAATGACCCCCAGTTGCCTTTAATCAGTTACCCTTAGTTAAGACTCGTCAACAGCAAAAGGGAAAAGAGCCCATTTTCAATCAATCTCCTAAGAGTGAGTCTAAGGTTTGTTTTGACCCAAAGAGTAATCCTAGCTAATTGAGTACCTTTGTAGCACATTTTTCATCAAATATGGATATGATTTATACCTTGACCAAACAACAAAGAGAAATAATAGATCAATCACTTGGTGACATTTTTCAGAGACATAGGAGAAACATGTCATTCGAAGATGGCAATCAACCTGACTCACCTCCTATTAATTCAAGATATCTAGATGCTCATCAACAAGATGAAAGACATTATAGACCAGCTCATCAAGATGCATGGTCACAACATGAGGACCAAAACAACCAATCTTATGATGCTCATGTGAACGCAGCTAACTTGTTCAACCATTCAAGACCAAGTTCCCCGCTAAAAACAACTTCAAGATATACAAGTGAGAGGCTAAAAAGAATTGAGTGGGAAAAATAGGTTGTAGAAAATGAACGAGCTGCAAAAGAAGAAAAACTTAGGCTTTCCATTGATGTAATGGATTTCCATCTTGTATAGCATTTTGACTTTTTGACTAATTTTCAAAACACCTCGAAATTTTGTGAAAATTGCACCCCTAGCTAATTTCGACGTCCTGGATCCATTTTTGGACTTGAAATCAAAATCCAAGTTAATCTTGATAGTCAAAATCACATTTCAAAACTTTCACCTTCTTCTGCGCAGTTGGTTGACTTTTTTGAGGCCTGATCCTTCAATCTTCGTTGGGGCATCTTCATTTCTTCACCCCCATCTCATGGATTAATCCTTCAATGGATTTCCTTTGATGTAATGGATTTCCATTTTCGATCAATCCCCTAAGAGTGACTCTGAAGTTTTCTTTGACCCTAGTAAGTTGGGTACCTCTTTGGCACTTTCACAATCAAATATGGATATGAGTTATACATTGACTAAACAAAAAAAAGAAGAAATGGATCAAACCCTTGATGACATTTACCAATGACATAGGGGTAATATGATGTATGGTGGGTCTTCTTATGCTAATCAACCTGACTCACCCCCTATCAACTCACGATATCTAGATGCTCATCAACGAGCTGAAAGACATTATGCACCAGCTCATCAAGATGCACGGTCACAACATGAGGACCAAAACAACCAATATTATGATGCTCATGTGAACGCAGCTAACTTGTTCAACCATTCAAGACCAAGTTCCCCGCTAAAAACAACTTCAAGATATACAAGTGAGAGGCTAAAAAGAATTGAGCGGGAAAAATAGGCTGCAAAAAACTAATGAGCTACAAAAGAAGAAAGACTTAGGCTTCTAGAAGAGGAACAATGAGCCTTGTTGGACATAGAGAGAAAAGCATTCCAAGAGGAACAAGATAGGATATTGGCCCAACAACTCAACAATCAATACAACAAGAGGGGTACTAACAGTGGGACCAACTCGCCCCCATCTACTCCCTCACCAAGTCCAAGAACTAGAAGAAGGTCAAGGACCCCTTCAAGATCACCTAGTCCTAGAGGAAGGACTTTTCAACATGCACATTATAGGAGACACCCACCTCCTAGACTATCAAGAGATCCCTCCCAATGAGCACATCACAGCTCTCAACATGGAGGAAGTAGTGCCAACTTTGATACTCATGATTTTATGAGAATGCAACAAGAACCACTATTTCAACAATATGTGGAAAAATATGTTGAGCAAAATAAGGATCAATTCTTGGAAAGCTTGATCAACAAGGGTGCAAGGGTTCCATACAACTTTGATGTGGATAGAAAAATTAAGAAGCAAAACCCTTAAACTAATGAGGTGATTAAGCAGATGCAAAAGACTATGGAGAAAGTGATGGCTCCAAATAATACCTTCAACTTGGACTCCATATGTCCCAATCCCATTGACAAGAGTGTGGTTATGGTAGATTTTCCTAGAAAGATTGAAATCCCCACATATGACAAATATGATGGTAGTGGTGACCCCCATGACCATGTACGATAGTTCTATATCATGAGCTTTGAATTTCATCATGAGGACTCCTACCTTATGAGGTTATTCCCAAGGAGCCTTAAAGGCCAAGCTATGGAGTGGTTTACTAACCTTACCCCTCCTGTTAAAACATTCAAAGAACTTGTCCAAAGGTTTGTGCAGCACTTTGCATATAATCTATCAAGGTCGGTCACCATGCTTGATTTGTGCAAGCTAAAACAAAATCAGGGGGAACACTTTGTGACATTTTTACAAAGATGGAGACGCTTATGCTCCAAATATTCTAGCACCATCCCTGAGGAAGAAAGGATTGATATAATTGTGAGAAATCTAGTGCCAAAATTAAGATATGAAGTTAGAAAAATGGTCTTTAATTCTTTTGACACTATGGTAGAAACTGCATGTCACATCAAGGATGTTCTAAAAGAACAAGGTATTTTGGCCAAAAAAAGTAACAACAACAATGGCCCAAACAATAACAAAAACAATAAGGATAAAAAGAACTCATATTGGAACAAAAATAAGCAAGTAGTCATTGACGGAGTTGTTGATTCTCCACAACCTAAGGAACAAGGAGTTCTTAATCTATCTAATGCAGTTCAAGCTATGAAGCTGCAGACATCCTTAGATCATCAAGAGTACAAGCCCAAGTATCAAGATAAACTTAAGTCAGGAAAGAGGCAATTCACTAAGCTTGGAGACTCTTATGTAGATATTTTTAAGACCTTGATTGCTCATAATTTGGCACAACCTCAGGATCCTACAAAGTTTCACATATTGGATCCTAAACCTTATTGGTGGAATGAGAAAGCTTACTTGTATACCACAATGGGATTGGACATGACATTGAAAATTGTTTTAAACTTAAACATCTTGTTCAAGACCTTATTGAGACTGGGAAATTACAGGTTGATGGGTTGACCACAAATGCAGACCACAAGGCCTTTAAGGAGCCCTTGCCTAAGTATGAGAAGGGGGAGACTTCTAAAAACAAGAATGGTAAGGCCGCAATCAATTATACCTATACAGCTGTAGAAAATGTCATCAATATGCTTGAAGTTGTGGACAATGATGTCAACATGATGAGGGGCAAAGATCCCTATGGTTATGATGTAAAATCACCTCCCATATTTGACGAAGGACCCGTTGTTGTGCTTAGGGATCCTCAATCTTGAAGGTCATCTCAGCCTCTCAATGTTGTTACTAGGAGTTAGTCCCAAGGTCCTATTATCATCAGAGGTCCTAATTCTAGCAAATCCAAGCAACCAGTGTCCATAAGTGTTCCTCCCAAGTTTACATTTGGTCCTGATATGAGTTACAACCTTGTTGATCAGTTATAGCGAACACCAGCATAGATTTCCATTTTTGAGCTCTTAGAATTGTCTCCTAGATACAGGAATGTCCTTAAGGATGCCTTGTGAGCCACTAATGTTCCTAATGACATAGATGTCGATCAATTCCAGAACATGGTCAATCACCTTGCTAGCCCTTATTACCTCACATTTTCAGAAGAGGATGATAAAGCATTAAGTCATCCACACAATTTGGCCCTTCATATTGAGGTCATGATCCACAAAACCCGTGTTAGGCGTGTGTTAATAGATGGGGGTGCTGGGCTTAATATTTGCTCTTTGAGTCTATTGAAAGCTTTGGGATATTCTAAGAAAATAATTGACACTAGGAAGAAGATCACAATTAAAGCCTATGATGAAGCAGAGCGAAGCTCTAAGGGATTGGATGTTCTTCCTATTAGGATCAGTCCTGTAGAAAAGGACATTTTGTTCCAGATTGTTGATGTCAGACCTTTGGCATATAATATCTTGTTGGATAGGCCATGGATTCATGACATGCAAGCGGTGCCATCTACCTACCACCAATGTGTTAAATTCCCTTACAATGGAGTTGAAGTATGCATACCAAGGGATAGCACATTATCTGTTAATGTGATTTCAGCTGGCTCTCATGTCCCTTTGAATAGAGAGGCTGATAATTTTGATGCAGCTCTTGAGCAGTGTAAGAGTAAGTTTAAGTCCATAGACCTTGGCATGGGAGACTACCAAATGGATTCCTTCACAAAAATGTCAATCTCACCTAGGTCTTATGGAAAACCTTCACCTAAGAGGAAACCTTCATCCTCAGCTATGACCTTGTTTGCAAAGTTTGTAGAGTCCTCAGTACCTATTCATGAGGAGAAAGAGGAGGTAGCCATTAGAGATTGGATTTATAGAGAAGAAAAGTATCAACACAATAAGAATTTTGCGCCATCTCGTAAAACCTATGGGAGAGGGTATACTTTGGTTAAAAACATGGGCTACCCAGGTCATGGCCCTCTCAGTCACAAGTTAGATGCCAAGGCTGAACCACTCAACCATGCTCTTTTTGGTCGTAGGACTAACTCAACAGTTGGCCTAGGCTTTGATCATGAAAAGAAGACAAGTGTCCCTATCCTAGCTGCGACGAATAGTGACAATGACTCAGATTATACACCCAATCTTCAAAACCAACAAGACATGATTGATGATTGGGTGCCTTCCACAAATCTCCTTTGGGGAGATTCATATGATTCAGCAGCTGAAAATACAGACACCAATGAAGGTGATACCCTTCACAATCTCGAAGCTTCTACATCAAGGCATCCCAAGCCTTCTTGGTGTAAACATCCTAGCAGAGATTCAGAAACAAATTCACATGAGTTTGAGTGGGACTCTCTTTCAGATGAAACAGTTGATTTGGACATGGATGTTGTCCATACCCATAGTACTCAACCTGATGTGACCAACGAGCCTAGTGTAGGACTAGAGGATTGGACTCCTCGAATTGCCTTCGTGGATGATGCTTCGTTTGGTAGGACGAGTCCTAATTTGGGTATCTTAGAAGGAGACTTGACAGATCCTAATTGTGCGATCACCAGAGATAATGCCTTTCATATCAATAATGTTGAACCAATCGTTGACCTACCCCTTGTAAACCGTCATTTGATTGATTGTTCACAACTTTGTCAAGAGCCTCAGCTCCTCACTTTTCACAACGACTATGAGATAGCCTACTACTTGAATGCTCTTGAACCCATAGTCTCTTCCACCATTGAACCTACTACAAGTATGACAGAGCCAGATATTAAGTACCTCAGTCAAAAAATAAAAGAAACAAAATAAAAGAGAAATGGTTCTGATGGTGAAAACCACTTTGTGGCAGTGTCAGAACCAAAAATAGTAAAAATAAAAGGCGTATCCGAAGGTGAAAACCTCTTTGAGGCACCTTAGGATGGGGTACTTAATAACCTGCTAAGTTATTTCCAAGACAGGTCATTAGTTCTTATTGAGCCTACACAACCAGTAAATTTGAATATGGTAGAGGCTCCACAAGTGATACATCTAGCTCAGTCTCTGTCAGTGCAAGAAAAAGAGGCATACACAAAGTTCTTACAAAAGAAGAAAATCAATTTTGCCTAGACATATTCAAACATGCAAGGGCTTGACACTAATCTCATTATGCATCACTTACCTATAGCTCCAGGAATTAAACCAGTAAAAGAGAAGTTGAGGAAAATGCATCCTGACATAGCTCTCCTTGTTAAGGCTGAATTAGAAAAGATCTTAGGAGCAGGATTTATTAGAGCTATCGACTATGCCGAGTGGATCTCAAATATTGTTCCAGTTTCAAAACATGATGGGTCCATTTGTGTATGCATAGACTTTAGAGATCTTAACAAAGCTTGCCCAAAGGATGACTTTCCACTCCCTAACATAGACATGATAGTGGATATGACTGTGGGCTATGAGATATACTCTTTAATGGATGGTTTTTCCAGTTATAACCAAATAAAAATAGCTCCTGAGGATCAAGAAAAGACAGCCTTCACATGTGCATGGGGAACCTATTGTTGGAACGTCATGCCATTTGGATTAAAAAATGTAGGAGCCACATACCAAAGAGCTATGACCTTAATATTTCATGATATGATGCATAAAAACATGGAGGATTATGTGGATGATACCTTGGCCAAGTCTAAGAAAAGGGATACACACCTAGAAGATTTGGAAGTAATTCTAGATCAAATGGAGTAGTTTCAATTAAGATTGAATCCGAAAAAGTGTGCATTTGGGGTTACCTTAGGTAAACTTCTAGGATTCATAATTTCAGCCAAAGGAATAGAGGTGGATCCTGAAAAGGTTCAAGCTATATTAGATATGCCGCCTCCTAAGAACATTAGTCAGATGAGAAGTCTTCAAGGATGACTCCAATCCATACGGAGGTTTATTTCACAGCTTGTAGATAGAGCACAACCATTCAACAAGACATTGCATAAGGGAGCCACATGTGCTTGGAATGAGGATTTCCAAAAGAGCCTAGATCAAATAAAGCAATACTTGGCTAATCCTCCAATTTTAATGCCTCCTATCCCAGGAAAACTATTAATTTTGTACATCTCACCGACAGAATCTTCCTTGGGGGCATTGTTGGCTCAACTTGATGATACTGGGAAGGAAAGAGCCATCTACTACATTAGTCATACTCTAGTATCTTATGAGATCAATTATAATAGTATTGAAAAGTCTTGTCTTGCGGTAGTGTTTGCTTCCCAAAATTTGTGACACTACATGCTTGCCCATACTATACATCTTGTTGCAAAAAATGATCCTCTTAAGTATTTGCTTAGTAAGGCTTCTCTCACGGGTAGACTTGCTAAGTGGATGATGGTTTTGTCAGAATTTGATATAGAGTACATTGAGCATAAGGCTATAAAAGGGAAAGCTATTACAGATCAACTTGTTGATTTCCCAGTCAAGGATAGCATGCCTATTCAAGTGGAATTCCCAGATGAGCATATCATGTACATGACCATGCATACTTGGAAAATGTTCTTTGATGGTTCAAATATGCAAAATGGATCAGGAGCTGGAGTATTGTTTATTTCTCCTCATGGGTACAACATACCTAAGTCTTACAAACATTTGTTTCCATGCACAAATAATATTGCAGAATACGAGGCTTTGACCAATGGACTTAAGATGGCTATAGAGTGGAATATAACAGAGTTACATGTCTTTAGGGATTCACAATTAATTATCAACCAAGTAAATGAAAAGTACCAAACTAAGGATGATAAGTTGATACCTTACAAAAAGATGGTTGATTCATTGCGATGTTACTTCACATTTGTCACATTTCAACAGATTCCTAGAGCAGAAAACAAGGCAGCAGATGCTATGGCTACACTAGCTTCACTCCTTCAATTGGCACAACATGAATCAAGATTTGAATTCCTAGTGGAAGAGCTATGTCACCCCATTTTTGACTCCTCAGAAAGCCATGTCATTTGTACCTTGGTTAGCCATGACTCATCCCGCTATGGTGCTATTTACTCATACCTCCATGATGGCATCATCCCTAATACATTTAACCGTTCTGAAAGAATAAACCTTGTCTGTAACACCTCTCACCATACCCTTATCTCTGGTGATCTATATAGGAGGGGTTTAGATGGGACACTTCTTAGGTGCTTGGAAAAGGATGAGTCTGACCGAGTGTTAGTTGACATTCATGAGGGTATTTTTGGAGTACATTCTAATGGTCTTGCCATGGCCCAAAGGTTGCTTAGGGTGGGGTATTATTGACCCACAATGCAGATGGATGCTATAGATTTTGCCAAATCATGTGAAAAGTGTTAGAAACATGGAAACCTGATTCATGCTTTGGGTAGGGAGCTTATTCCTTCTATTTCTCATTGGCCATTTCAGCACTAGGCCTTTGACCTTGTTGGGTAGATTCATCCCAACTCATCAGGTGGACATAAATTCATTATTACTGCTACTGACTACTTTACCAAATGGGTAGAAGCCATTCCACTATCTGTTGCTTCAGGGAAGATAATTTCTTTATTCATCTTGAATCACATCATCTATCGATTTGGGATACCTTCTGAGATAATCACTGACAATGGAGGTCAGTTCAAAAATAAGGAGCTTACACACCTTTGCAAGAAATTCAAGATAAAACAACATTGGTCCTCCATTTACTTCCCATAAGGAAATGGACAAGCAGAGGCTTCTAATAAGACCATTCTCAAGATTCTCCATAGAACAGTTCACAAGAATGGTCGAGACTGGCACTTACAGATCAATCTAGCCTTATGGGCTTACATAATGAGTATACGTACTCCCACAAGGGCTACTCCTTTTTCCCTCACTTATGGCGTTGAAGCAGTATTACCTTTAGAAGTAGAGATCCCTTCACTTAGAGTCTCTCTCAAAGGTTTGATAACAGATGACGATTATCATGCCATGAGGTTACAAGACTTAGAACTTATAGATGAGAAGTTCAAGGCCTCATTTGATCATATGAGAGTGTATCAGAAGTGTATGTCAAAGGCATTCAACAAGAAGGTTCACCCTAGAGAGTTTCAAGTAGGTGATCTTGTTTTGCGAGAGAATCCTAAGAACCAACAAAATAGAGAGCAAAAGGGTAAGTTCAAACCTAATTGGCTTGGGCCATATGTCATCATAGCTACTTTTGGGATAGGTGCTTACTTGTTATCTGATGAACAGGGGGAGTAGCTCCCTGACCCTATCAATATTTTTCACCTCAAGAAGTTCTATACATGATGCCTATTCAGTTTGGGGGCATCCTTTGTACATATTTTATGATCCTGAAAAAATTCAAAAAAAATTCATAGATGATGCTGAAAAAATCCAAAAAGCATATAAAGTCTTGAAAAAAGAGCATCCTAGTGAAAACCTAGCAATAGGCACTTTGATGTCTCATCAAAAAAATAAAAAAGTCAAAAAATTCAAAAAAAATAGAAAAAGTGCCTTGGTGAAAACCTGGAAACAGGTGCCTTGGTAGCAAAAATACAAAAAAAAAAAAATCAAAAAAATTTCCAAGTGGTGAAAACTTGGAAACAGGCGCTACTTGAGGCCTTTGCACCCTTGTCTTTTAGCATGCATCCTCGACACTTAGCCATTCTCCATCATGCTTTGACCTTATTTGACTAGGTCTGGAATTGGTCTTTATTTTGGTCGAGGGGGCATACCTGTTAGCATAGGTCCTTTAGATGCGTTTGTCTCTTGGGGCATTTCACAAATAGGTGTTTTTCAACACCACCCCAAACTGTGTTTTTCAACACTACCCTAGCGTCGAGTGTTTCTCAACACTTATCAGATGTCTTACCCACCAGTCTAAGCATGATGCGATATCGCTCATTAGCAAATTTGATACTCAAAGTTTGACTCTATGACCAACACACACGCACTTAAACAATCAACTCAATTGAGATATGTTGGCTTTATTTTTCTTTGTGTGCTATCTATGAGGATTTCTTTGATGAGTGGTCTCTCCCTGAGAATTTTTCGATGATGCATAGCTAGAAGACTGAGGGTATGAGAACATGTTTTATTTCTTTATCTGTTTGTGGGTATATTTCGTTGATCCTAATTGTCATGAACATTTATGCTGGTCTTACTTGACACTAGGGATTGACAAGATATTATCCTTGACTATTTATTTTTTCAAGTGCATGCTTATAGCTACCTTGACTTTCATGTGTCTTGATACAAGCATAATCTCGCCATAACAAACTTAGGTAATCTCACTGCACTAGTCATCTTGACCTATATGTCTTTGGTGCCTAAGTGGGATTCCCACATCTCTATCTGATATAGATCATATTCATATTCACATAGTCATACTAGTGTGTATTTTATGATCTTATGGCGCTATCAATAACACTCAATGATGATAATTAGATGTCTATAAGCATTGTGACCTTGCAAGTCAACCACTTTTCATAGTAGCTTGCATTCTTAGGTTCATGATAGTTAGTTTTGCATCTTGCATATGGAGAGAGCTCTCCTTCATCTTTCATGGACTTGTCGGTCAACTGCGCTTACCTTTCCTTTTCTCAATCATGTCTTTCGCTCCTTGTCTTTCATATCACATCATTTTCACCCCTTTTATAGCATTTTAACTTTTTGACCTAATTTTCAAAATACCTCAGAATTCCACAAAAATTGCACCCCTAGCTAATTTCAACGTCCTAGATCCATTTTTAGACTCAAAATCAAAATCGAAGTTAATCTTGATAGTCAAAATCACATTTCAAATTTTCTCCTTCTTATGCACAGTTGGCTAACCATTTGAGGCCTGATCCTTCGATCTTTGTTGGGCCATCTTCATTTCCTCATCCTCATCTCTTTCCAAACTCCTAGTCTTTCATTCATTTTCATTCGCTTCATCTCTCTAAGGTTTGACTTCATCTTTATCCTATATCTTTCTCAGTCAAACCTAGTCAAACTGGGGCATATCTTCACTGTTTGATGGTTATCCTATCATTCTTCATCTTCGATTCTGATTTCTAGTGATTTTATCAAGTTTATCTATTTGTTGCTTCTCCTCTACCTGATTTCAATTTCAATTCCGAGGGGGCAGTACCTATCAGCTTTAATTTGTGATTCAGCTTTATCATTCAGCTCAACTTGAGATTCTTATTTTGAGACTTGATTATCACTTAACAGCAATGGTGTTGATCTTGTCTTTTGATTCTTATCTCTTATTTTTAGATCTGACTATCACTTAACAAAAATAGTGTTGGTCTTATCTTTCAGCTTATGCTTATGCTTGTCCTGATGTGTTCCCATCCGTTGAACACACATCTAGATTGTTTTGTGGTCCCAAATCGATCTCACATTTCAATTTCATTATTTGACTGCATGTGTTTCCAAAATGATCACACATTATTCAAAGAGGGGCAAATGTATGCACCCTAAAATGGTCGCCTAGACTTTGGGCCCCATTCTTGCAATTTATCAAATCCCTGAATCAATATTTTCAAAAATCAATATTTTATCAATTATATCAATTTTCTTGATCAAATCCTAGTTCTGTCATTTATTCGATTATTCCTTGGGCTAACCATTTTATCCTAAAGTATTTATTTATTAAAAGGAATATTTCCTCCCCTTTTAATAAATAAAAAGCCCCCACTTTTCCTCTTATCCTAAGTTGCACAAATAAAGTACTATTCCTATTTTATAAAAAGAAGAAAAAGCATTTTTTGTCTCATATGGACACAAAAGTCAACTCTTATTTTTCCATTGGAAGATATTTGTGCACATATATTGCTCCTCTTTGATGCTCCACCATTGATTAAATCTTTTGCCTCTTAATCTCCATGGTTCATTCCTTTTCATTTCCTATAAAAGAAGAGCTCTCTTCCTCATTTGGATATCCATCTCTTTTATGCTAATGTTATGCTGCAAGTTTTCTAGGTTATTTGGAGCTCTTTGAAGACATTCTTGCATTCAAGATTTGAAGACATTGTTGTTGCGTTTCATTTAGCTTGCTTTCTTGCTTTCATAGTTGCATAATCATGGCATTCTTAGTATAGACTTTCTTTATGCTATAGATTAATCTCACATAGTTTAATTAAGAGGGATTGTAAGACTTGTACTTTCCTTTCATAGCCTAGTTTGCACTTTCATTTTCATAGACTAGCTTGCATCCTCATTCTTAGCTTACTTGCATTGCATTTCCATTTGGTTCTTTGGAGATATTGGCACTCTTGCCCTTGTCTTCAATTTTGGAATCTCTCATTGTGTGGTTGACTAGCAAGGTCATAAGTTTATTAGCTCTAGCTGAGAGCAATTTTACAATCTTGCAACTCCATACATAGAGAGCTCTAGGTCGCTATTGAAGGTTTCTCTTTCATGGATTTCCTTTGATGTAATGACTTAGAGAAGTGCACTACTTTTGTGTGAACACACATAACATATTCATTTCAATTGAATAATAAGATACATTCATTACATCAATATAACCAAGGATACAATCTATAAAGTAAAACTAATACATCAAGGCATACATAATAATACAACTTCCACTGCACATGTCGCAGGGATAACAATAATACAATACAAGTACATATAATTTTTTTGAAATCATTGTCACTAACCAATGTACATAACATGGAATACAAGATATACATCTCATGAGAAAGTCTCCAAGAAAAGAACAAGAAGATAGAAATAGCATCAAGGATCATCCACGCACTAAGTCATGAACATCATATCTTAATGGTAATAGAGTCACTACCACCCGACCACGTGGAACCAAGAAGTCCACTCCCACCATGTTGAGGAGATAACACCGGAACTCACTCAAGGAAACAACCAAACAAGAAAAACTAATGCAATGGCACACTGGATAAAATGGTAGTAAAGGATATAAGGTTATCAAGTAAAAATGATCATGACACAAATGAGGTGTACCGAATGAAACGTAGGAACCTAGGACACATATAGGGAAGTTTCATCACATGAATCAACTCTAAGGTCACCTAGTAGTCTCTTTGGACCCTGGCCCCTAGTGACTCTATGCAGTATCAATAGTCCTTTCGTATAGACAAGGAAAACCAACTATGCCAGACTTCACCGTCTCTCTAGATGGGAAAACATCTTCTCCCTCTCCCATCCTAGCCTATACTAGTTTTCAAGGCATGGGTGAGGCACAATTATCTTTTTAATGTTTATATCCTAATAAATTTATTAAGTTATCACTTATTAAGTCAACTTACAAATGATACCTAGGCAACCACTTTAGGGCTCCAGCACTTGCAAAGTAAGCCTCTTCCCCTCTATGCTCCTAGATAACCTACACTAATGCTCCCAACAAAAGAATCAAAGAGAAAGAAAAACCAAAATCATAAAAGATTTCCATAAATCAATAAACCATAAATATCATCAAAGACAAGTGTTGGAGTATAATAAACAAAACCCCATTAAGGATCCAAATTGTTCATCCCATACTGAACATCTCAATAACTCAAATACCAAATCTCATAGTTCAAATCGCATGATCAAAAGATCATCAAAAGCATCAAGCATCTCTCTCCAAACATGGAGTAAAACATAATCCACACATGTCGTCATACAGAATCGTCATAAATGTAGAAATAAGGTGACCAAGTTAATTAGGACTCAACACAAATAATGTTCATCACCTTTTTGTGGTTAAATAACATAAAGATCGAGGACTTAATAGAAACCTGACATAAATCTCAAATAAACCCAAAATAATAATCTTATAATCGAGACACCAAAATGGTTACAAATTTATTACATATGAACTCAAGTGCAAAAGAATTAATTTCATAAAATAATTTAAAGTTCAAAAGACAAGATTCCACCTATGACATCAATCTATCATAACCGACCTTATTCAACAAGGCCAAATAAAATAATAATAAGAAAACATGTATTATAAAATACACCCACATCAAAATTTTATTAAAAGTAAAACAAACATTTAATTTGCTTTTATAGATTAATTTATAATTTTCATTATATAAATTAATTTATTAAGTATAATGACTAATTGACAATATATTTAAATTCTAATAACCATCAATAAGATTTACCAAATATAAATTAATTTATAAAATTTCTTATATAAATTAATTTATTAAATATAATTACTAAACAACAATATAATTAAATTACATTAAAATAAATTTCAACTATAAGTTCCAATTGATTACGACATTCTTTTTGTTATCAGTAGTACAATTAGACTTTTCTTTCTTCTTCTCTTTTTTTTCTATTTTTTTTAAATCCTAAAATTAATAAGCAATAATTATTATTAGTTTATTTTATTTTATTATTATTTTTTAAAATTTAAAAAATTAATAAATAATAATAATAAATTTTTTATAATTTATTTCAAAACAGATTTATTTTTTCTTTTTTTTTTATGGGTAATAGGTCGAAGCCAAGATCAACATGGGGCTCAAGAAGACTTGAACCCAAGACCTCCCAAATGAGAGGCTCACAACTTACCGTTGCGTTGTGGGGTGTTCCCCAAAAAATAGATTTTCTATAATTATATATATATATATATATATAATAAAAATTAAAAACTATAATTAATCTTTTATTCTTTTTAGAAATTGGATTCAAATATAAATTTACCCAATCCGTTTTCTAATTTCAATTTTGGTATATTCACAAAGATTTTTATCTAGAATTTAGATCAAACCCTAGTTGATTGAATTCCAAAGTTTTCTCAATTATTTCAGTGCACAATTTTGTTTCAAAGAGAGCTTAGGGTTTTCAACCAGATTTCAATATAGTCATAAAATATCTTACACATAAAGCAACCACAATGATTTTCATTCAATTTCCACAAACAAGAAAAGACATGCATTTTAATTAATCCAAACACAATAACTATTTGGAAGACATGAAGAGAACAGTCTTTTCAAAGAGGGAAAATTTGCAAAAAAAATTCAACCCCTACCTTAATCCCATAAGCTGAATCTGAAACACATGCAAAGGCCAAAATGCAAAATCAAAAAAAAAACCTTCAAGATCTGAAGCTTTACAAAATTTCTTTGAATTCCAATCCAAATTCAAACCTGTAAAACATTCCTAAAACTTGTGTTTCTAAGAATGACCAAAAATGACTTCAATATAGAAAACCCAACAAACTCCACTCAAACATGCAACTCACAATTAGAAATAAGAACTCAATTGTTAAAAATAATAAAACGGTTAACTCAAAATCACAAAAATCAGAACTCAACTCTAACCTCGTTAATATCAATTCTTCATTTAAAAGAATTATATATATTTAATTAATAATTCTAATTCATGCAAATCACTCAACTTTTAATTTTAAACTTGTATCTCAATTTTATTAACTAAATGTGTAAATTAATTACATAATAATTAATATTTTTAGCTTATTAATAATATGTAAATTGATAATTAAATATCAATTTATTGATTTATTAAAAGAATTATAACTAATCCCTCAGTTAAGTTTATTAACTCAACTTTCTAATTTAGAACTAATAAATCAATTCCTTTTAACTAGTGTGCATATAATTGCATGATTATATTTTAATTATAATTAATATCTTTAGCACCACTTAATAAGTAAATTGATAATTAATATCAATTTATATTGTTTAAACATTTAATTTAAATAATCAATGATATTTAATTAATTTTCATTAATTAAATATCTATATATTTCATATTTCATATTCATAAGATATTATTATTTTAAACTCATAATTAACCTTAATTAAACATTTAATGCATTAATAACATAAAATTCACATCAAAACACTCGACCAACAAACATGAAGGAAAACTGGTCAAACCCATAAAGTAATAATCAAGCTCAAAGAAAGGGTTCACAAATGATGTCACCTTCACGAATTCAAAGGGTAGCAGATAAGATACTTGTCCACTATTTGAGGACAATAATTGGCTTAGATTTGGATTTAGACCTGGATGTTATCTCCCCTCTCTTACCATTGAGATAATGTGATAGGGCACGTTCATCCTGACAATTCAGGGAAGTCAATGTCTGGTACCTGAAATATTACATAAAAGATGAGCATATACAAATATGTATATATATATACAATAAATAATGGTTGGGATCATCCAATCGTGTGGATCTCTCAAGAAAGTAACTACGACTATGTCCCTCAACCACATCAGGCACGTCAAATAGAAAAGTAAAATATACACACCAACCATACACATACAAGTATGGGGTTAGTAAAAATTATAACATAACTAACATCATCATATGTGAATAATCATCATCATCTAACTAACATGATATAAATCAAATGATTTAAAGTATCATAGAACTAAATCATTAAATGTAACCAAAGATCTAATATTCATGAAAAGTGGTCTAAATAGGTTAGCATTGTAAACATAAATGATAGTAAAGGGGTGGGCACTACAAGTGATGACTCTTCTATTGCAGCATGCAAAATAATTAACAAAGCTAAGTTGCATTCCTCAATCGCTTTCAAAAAAACACAAATTTGGCTCTATAGTACTATTGGTTGTCCATATACATGGATAATCTCCATGTGTCGAATCAAGGATCAAGGTTTTGAGATTTCCATCTACCAATTATTTCAAAGAGTGGTGTCTCCCATGCTACCCACCATTCTTTCTTGGATCCTTGTATCATAAGGTGGAGGCAGAAGAGGAGTCAACATCAACACTACAAGTTGATAATTGAATCTCTCTTTGATGGGGCTACATTTTGCTTTTGTTGTTAGATTCCATCTTTTCACCAAGGCTATTGGCTTGGCCATGTTAATAATTAAGGTATGGTAATATTTTAATGTCTCCGTTTGGTTTATCCAACTCTTATTGTACTTTCTTTTGTGCAAGAACTATTATAAATCCTTCAATTAACCTATCAAAAAATACTATGTTGCACAAGTACTCCTATCCATACACCTTGGGACATGTACCGGGTACCAGAACACGTACCCAAGTACCAGATACTTAGTGGGTACTTAGTGGAGAGCATCATAGCTAAGGACCTTGATTAAGATTTTTTATTTTTTATAAGTAGGAGATATTTTTCCATAGTCAAATTGTGATATTGCTATCAGGATTCAAATGTGTCATTTTTTTAGTCAAACTCATTGACCCATGTTTCATGAGTGGCGGCTCACGTGAACCCATCTCTCATGAGAATGAATGGAACACTTAGCACTCATTGGATCTAGGTGATGTTCATAGAGGTGAAGCGTTAGGACTTCCCGAGAGGTCACCCATCTCAATACTACTCTAGCTCGAGCATGCTTAACGACGGACTTTCCTCCATGGTTAAACCCACTCTTCTTGTAACCCCAATGTAGTGCCCACCCATAGTTTTTTTTTCAGTGTTATATTGCCAAACTCTTTTAGGCCACTTTTATATGTGCATTGATATTTCAGTTATTATATGGTTTTGGATGTATGACACTACATGGTGATTTTAATAAATGAATAATTATGGATGTTATATTGATGCAATTAAATGATGTTAGTTATTTTATGACGATGATTACATGTTTTAAATGATGCTTATGATTTTGATTATATGTGCCCCATACTTGCATGTGTATGGTGATTATGTATGCTTTTACTTTTCTATATGACATGTTTGATATGGTTGAGGGATGGAGTCGTAGTTACCTACTTGCGGGATCCACATAATATCTCAATCCCCACCATTTCTTGTTATATGTGTGTGTGTGTGTGTGTGTGTGTGTACATGTTGGTATTGTATGCAAGTTTGCAGGTATCAAGCATCGACTTCCCTGAATTGTCAGGATGAGCATACCCTATCACAAGTCTCAATGATAAAAGTAGATAATATTTGAATCCAAATCTCAACTTAAGTCATTCTATTGTCCTGAAATAGTGGACAAGATTCTGATATTTTACCCTTCCCGAGTTCGTCCAGGTGACGTGAGTTTATAGTCCCTTCCTTGAGCGTGGTTGTGGTTCTTTAAGTTCAGTTAATTTTTTATTATTGTTGTGATTGCTATAATTAGATAATTTATTTAGATTAATTGTCTAATTTAAATAAATTAGATTTTTGCTATTTTTAGTTATTTAAATGTGAGAGTATTTAATTAATTAAATGCAATTATTAAATTTAATTATTTTTAATTAAAAGGCTTCTTGTGAAAATAGAGATATTTAATTAATGAAAAATAATTAAATACATTCACTTTAGATTTAATTAGTTGTAAAGGTAACTTTTCGATTAAAAGGTATTTATTAATTGAGAAATTATATAACATGTAGAAAATTAAAGTAGACTAAATGTTATTATTTAAATTAATTAAAATGCATTAAGTTGCACAATCAAATTGAAATAAATTTAAATTAAAAAAATTAGTCAATTTTGAGTTAAGTGTTTTAACAAGAACAATTAGAAAATTAGATTTGAGTTCAGAACTGAAATTAGAGGAAATTAGGAATTGATGAAAACAATGCTCTCTGTGGAGTTGAGTTCCAACCTTTGCATGTGAAATTCAATTTCCTATATTGTGAAAGTTCGGCCATTATTCTCAACACACAGGTTTGGAGATTTTTTGGGTGAAGGATTACAATTTGGTGCAGCTTTTCTGAGAGTTTAGATTTGTCTTCGTTTCTAGTCATCGTCGAATTTATCTTTTTGGTGTTTGAAGTAGGGTTTGATAACCCTTGTGATTGTATTTATATATTTCTGGAATGAGTGTTTTCTCTGTGCATGTCAAATCTAGATGTTTCGGGTTGTTTCATGTGATTTCTCTTCTTGTGAAATTCTGGAATTTGATTGTAGGAAATTTTGGTATGCATGCAACCCTTGGTTTAAATTCTTGCTTGATTTTCAATTAGGGTTTGAATTTATGGAAATTGATAGAAATTAATGATTGTTGAAAATTTTGTGAAAGAGTATTTGTTTGAAAACCCTAGGTTCAACTTTAGGATAGATTTATTGAAGAAAATTTAGATATGGCATTCAAATTGAAAAGAAAGTCTTAATTAAATTTTGGAAAACAATTTAGAAAATACCCAGATTGATTACGCAATAAGGGCTTTCAATTTGTCTGTTTCTTAAAAAAAATATAAATGTATTCACTTATTATTTGGTTGAAAATTTCTCTCTCGAATTAAAAATATGGCATATATATTCTTTTATTTCATTCTTGTATTCTCAATTCTTTTTAAAAAAATTAAAAATATATATAAAAAAATGTGTGTTCACTATTTTGGAGCAGTATTATTACTGGTGTAATTTTTTTCAAAAATATATATATTAAAAAAAATTATTATTTAAAAAATTAATTATAAAAAAATTAAATTAAAATGGGAGAGGCGGGGGCCACCCCAGCCTCTCCCCTACCGAACACGGCAGCTCTAAGAACTGTCGGCGACAATCCTAGGGACTGTCGCATGGTAAGCCCTAGGCTACCACACTGCACCATATGGTTGTCGTGGGGTCAGCCCAGGGGTGGGGCTCGCAGGTCCCCCTTTGCTTTTTATTGTTTGATTTTTTTAAATTAAAATTTTTAATTTGTTTAAAATATGTAATATTAAATTATTAAAATACACTACTACATTTGGGGCCAAATTTCGACACACTTCCGACAAGTAATTTTTTATTATGAATTTGGTTTTTTTTTTTTTTTATAATAGGCCCCCGATGGTGTCGGTATTCCGATGGGTTTTAAATTGACCATCAGAATTGTGACAATTTCGAGGTATAGATGAAAAAAAAAGTGAAACACCCCAAATCATTTTTATTTCGATTGGAGAGAAAAGGAGTGGGAGAAAATGAGTGAAAGCTGAGCGCAAGAGAAGGTATGTGATTTCTTCATCTTTCGAGCCTCTGGCATCATATTTGACCGCAAATTTCAAATGCATTGCATTTTATTTGATCATGAATGCTCTCTGAAATGACTGCATTCTACTGGTGTCGTGCCCTAGCCAATGCTTTATCTCTATTATTTGATGTTATTGGTGCTTGTGGTCAAGGATATCGATTCACTATTTTGAAATGTTTGGATTCACATTTGTTGATATTACTGGTACGTTTAATGACGACATTGTATATTGTTGATATGCTCACTGAAATGATCGCATTCTACTGGTGTCATGCCCTAGCCCATGCTTTAACTCCATTATTTGATGTTATTGGTTATTAATTTTTTTTGAAATGTTGACTGTGGTTATCAAATGGACAGCCCGTGAGCTTCTAGCTAGGTGCCATTTGTATTGATAGCTTAGGGCATCAAATGTATTGTATCATTGATAGTTGAGACTTTGTTAAAAGGAAATAGGACAAAGAACAATTTTGATTTATTTTCTCTATTTTGATCCCTAAGTGGCTTACAACCCTAGAGAAGTATATGCAAATTTATGAATGCAGTTGCAGGATACATAGCAGCCGATAATTCACAAGAAATCCATGCATCCAATTTGAATAGAAATTAATACAAATAAATAGGGTCCTCTAATGGCCCAATCATCCAGACCTTGACTGTCCCCTCAACTAGTGACCCTTCAAAACCGGGTTATCATGCAAATAGTGAATGATCATTCATTCTCCTGGTCTGCCCTGCATCCAAACATATTGGAAATACACAATACAATGATAACAAGTCTTTCACAATCCCCCTTCCCTCAAGGAACACTATCAACCATCCCTATATAGTTCTCTACTATCACTCCATCTTGTGATGACCATAGTGATGAGTAAAAGTCTACCACTTCCTTGTTGATTGCATCTGATTCCACAACTTGATGACCAACTTCATTCTTTATTGAAGCTATTATATTAATTAATGGTCTTTCCTTGACCGAACTATGGAAAAACATTGTATTGCAGTCCTCATCTTTCAACCAATTCTCTCTAGATTTTTGGCGTCAATATATTTCTTCTCTGGCTAGAATTTCCTCATATTGTTGTTACAAGTCCTTTTCAGTTAAGAAATCAATTTTATTCATACCTTCCTGAATCACCTTAATTTTTAAAACCTCTAGCTGCTCGTCCAATGTTTTTTTCCACAAATATATCCTTGAAATGAATTTGGTTCCAACACTTCCGCTTATTCTTGATATATTATAATTTTTTGAACAATTGAAACCCCATTCTCTTTCTATAAAAAATGGTACAATCTCTCTGCGATGTGTGAGAATCCATGTCTCCTATTCATCCATGTAAACACCCCATTCTTGGTTTTAACTTCCCACAATCCATTTTTGGTGACAAAGATCTAAAAATCAAATTGGATCTTGTTCAGAGTCCCCTTGCTCCCTTTCTTATCAGCCATATCCAATGTTTCATTGAAGTCACGGCCAAGAATGAAGGTCACCTTACCCATACCATTCATGGATTTTGTCATGTCCCTTCTCAAAAGTAAGATTTAATAATAAATAAAATTAAACTATAAAAATAAATAAGTAAATAATAATAAATTATAATATAATATTAAGTGTTTCAATTTTGAGAAGTCTTTAAAGAAATAAAATTACAGTAGATTTGTAGAGCAAGATGATAGAAGGATTACTAGCATGAAGAAACAATACAATATAATCCTTATCATTGTCATGAAGAATAAAGTTTACTTAGACCAAATATGTTTATCAACATAGAAGAATAATTAATTATTAACTTCATCCATGTAAGTCACGACATTGAGGAAGGATGATTAGTTGATACTGATCATTTATGTGACAGTAATGAAATAGTCTTTATTGATGACCAATCGACTAAACCAATATAAAGATACAATGTTTATCATGCATGGTGAAATACAATAGGAACATCAACGGACTTAGCAAACATTACCGATTAATATTAATAGTAATGATCAATAACGACGGTTTGGTAAGTAGACAAGTATGGATTAATGCTCAATATCGAGTGTTAACAGTGATTAATATTGTTGAGCATCGATAATTACAATAATTAATAACATAAGGCAATAAACTAATCAGTATCATTTGAATAAACTAATCTGGCTATGTTATGAATAGGAATGAAGTTGAACAAACATGTCTCTCCAATTACACCCATTCTCACCATACAAGATATAAATTGGAAACAAATCTCAATCTACCGGGGGATAATATATGGAGGAAGAACCAATTTGAGAGAATCTGAGAAATGACTATTTAATAATTTATTCATGAGAGGAGATTGGATAATATAAATTAAGCAAGACATTTATCAATACATGGGAGGTTGTTGGAATCAACACAAATAGTTGGAACCCATATCAAGGGTGTTTCAAACTAAATTTCTATTCAATAATAAATTGAATTGCAAAAGCCATCGTGTGAGCATGAAGTTATATATATACGTATGGCTATAAATAATAATATATATAGTGAAATATATGAAGTAAACTTATATTCAGTATTAATAATTAGAATTGCATATATTATATATCTCAATCATATATCAATAGTATATGATTGGATTATGAAAAAAAAAGAAAAGATACAATATAATTATAACTCTTCAAGGAAGAGATAATAAAGGAAATGAATTATTACAATGCTGGTAAGCATTGTGTGACAGCAAATTATGATGTAATGTATCTCTGAGTTAAATACTGATTCACATGCTATTATATTGAATCTTATTAAATATAGATATATATATATTATAATAATATTGAAATAGAAATTATATATATTTGATAATAATATTGAAATAGAAATTATATATATTTGATAATAATATTGAAATAGAAATTATATATATTTGATAATAATATTGAAATAAGAATTATACATATATTTATTTCAAATGTGAATATACAATACATATTAAAATAGATGAGATCATAATCACAAATTCATAATGGTAGAACAACAATAATTAAATGGGATATATGAATTAAACATTTATAATTGTATACAGAATCTTAATAGGTTGGTTTATAAAAATTATATTACTACCATTATTGATATATATAGAGGAAATTATATATATATATATATATATATATATATGCTCCAATTTGTCACCTGTCGGATTGGAAGGAAAGAAGATAAGGATGTCTTCAAGGAGAGCTTGTGTAAATCCCGCCAATAGCTTCTGTCCCAAAATAGGGTAGGGGTCAACGTCCCAATAGTTTGGGCTTGCACCTGTAAACCTTGAGGGAGCCTATTGGGAATGGTATCTAAGCGCCTCTGTCACATCCTAAAGTCTTCCTATCCAATTCGACATGGTAATAAGTTGGACATGGGACCCTCAATATAGTCATAAGAGGAAATATGAATTCTATTTAAATTATCATTTCATTTAATTAAGTTGAAATACTAAATAGATCTATATGAATTACAACTATGATAACTAGAAATGAGAGATCCAAGGTTACAAACTAACAAGGGTCATTACAGATTCTAAAATGTTGTTCCAAACTCTTGAAAACTGTTATGTTGCTTCTTGTTCTAGTTTAGTTTCTATTAAACATACTACATCAAGTTTTGTCTCAAAATACTTTTTGATTAAATGTCTCTAGTTAGGGGCATTGCAACCCCTAAAATTCCATGTTATGAGCTTCATTTCTTTCCAAGAGAGAACAAGTATCTCCCAGATCTTAACTTTCTTGGGTCTTTTCTATTCTCCCTCTTGTCCTCTTTCCTCCCGTATTTATCTTTTTGGACTTAGATTTATTTTCCTTGATTATTCTATTTTCCAAAATTCCTTCCCCATCTCTCAAGACAAATTCATCTTATGCCCCTCCTTGATTAAGACCCCCCTCATCCTCAACATGGTCTTCATCACCTATAGTCTCGATTTCACGGATAGGGGACATGTAAATATCTTTAAATGCTTCTTCTACCACAATGTCACCCTTAAAATTATGGTCCTCCTGCTCCATCTTCTTGATCTTCCTGGCTAAAGCGGATGAATCCTCCCCATTCTCTAGTCTTTCATCCCTCTCTTCCACACTCACGTATACTACTAATATATCTATTCCTTTTTTAACTTAAGCTTGTGGAGTAAATGTGTTCACAATCGAGTATGTTGTATTGTGCTTTGTTTCCTCTATGATATTTCTAGAATCTCCACTATTCCTATCCTTACCAACAATTCTTAAGCATACTTTATCTGATATGATAATAACATGCTAAACTGAACCAATGGCATGTTCTTCGTGTGGTACAAGGAAGATTTGGCTATCAAATCTTCCTTCGTGAAAGCTGAGCGCGAGAGAAGGTATGTGATTTCTTCATCTTTGATTGGTATCTTTGACGGGAAACATCTTTCAAGCCTCTGGCATCATATTCGACCATAAATTTCAAATGCATTGCTTTTTATTTGATCATGATTGCTCACTGAAATGACCGCATTCTACTAGTGTCATGCCCTAGGCTGTGCTTTATCCTCTCAACTTTCCCAACCACTCCTAATCGGTTAGAGGGATTAGTTGAGTGTTTAGACACTAAAACCTCTCATGCAACTCCCAAAATTTCACATACAAAATAAAATTAAATCCATTTATGAACTAAATCCAGTATGCCAAAGGACTAGTCCCAACAATTATTAAACTTACTTTATCTGATATGATGAATTGTTAATAAAGGTCTAATATACAATGGTCGTGTTGGAATGCGATCATTTCAGTTAGCATTCATGATCAAATAAAATGCTTGTGCTCAAGGATATCGATTCACTGTTTTGAAATGTTTGGATTCACGTTTGTTGATATTACTGGCACGACCATTGTATATTAGACCTTTATTAACAATTCATCATATCAGATAAAGTATGTTTAAGAATTGTTGGGACTAGTCCTTTGGCATACTGGATTTAATTCATAAATGGATTTAATTTTATTTTGTATGTGAAATTTTGGGAGTTTCATGAGAAGTTTTAGTGTCTAAACACTCAACTAATCCCTCTAACCGATTAGGAGTGGTTGGGGAAGTTGAGAGGAAAGTTTTCAAACATTAATATTCACTTATTGAATGCTTTGGAGACTACTGGTTTTACTATCCATGTGTTACCAATGACTGAGATTCATTAAAGGATACAAAACCCTTCATTTTGGGTTATTGTGTGTGGATTCAAATGTAGGTTTGATTTGGTTAATGTTTAGAAGAGATCAATAAAGTATTTAAAGGCAGTCTTACATGTTTGGAGACGTTTGAGAGGCACTTATCATGACAGTGGCATAGACTGGTTTTACTAAGTTTATTTTCTCTATTTTGAGGTTCTCATTGCCAAAGTGGCCAAAGACTATGTTAGGCTGATAAAATATGGGGATTCTCTATACCGCTGCAAATATTTGAAGGTTGTTGCACTTGGATGGATGTGTATCATTGTTAAGAGAATTGGACCGAGTTTGGCTTACCTCAAACAGGTGAGGCAGCATATGGAAAGGTTTTTGTCTATTGACCCAAATACCAAGACTATTTTGATCTGTGGGTACCCTAATGTTGGCAAGAGTTCTTTTATTAATTATGATGAGTTGTATCATTCCCATCATATCACATGCTTGCACCATGTGTACCCTCAAATATAGGATGTAAATCATTGTTATCTTCTTGACCAAAGGCTGCCATATCTTGAGGTAGTGGAGTTATGTCACTGTCATGAACTCAGAATTATGGTCATACCCTGGTGACAAATTTTAAATGGATACAAGCACCTTTTTTGTGCAATGGTCAGGCCCAACCTTTATATCTTGAATGCCAATGCTAGATGCCTCTTCTTTACTGATTAATCCATGTGAAAAATCTGCAGACTTGTGAGAATAAGGAAAGGAGCCTCTATTGTCCAAATTCAAAACTTGGGACTTTTCTTTCCTTCCATCTTCAGATTCACCACACACCACTAAATTTAGATTTTCCTCAGTCTTATCAATTGAGAAGATGATTTGGTGTGTTAAATGAATCGCTATCCATATCAACTTCATGTTCTTCCCCAATTGATGATTCAAAATCAATCTTTGAGCAATCTAAATACTCATCAAACCTCTCGTGAATGTCCTCACTACAAGGCACATGTCGTCTTCATTGCATCTTCTTTTTATTTAATGTTTTAATCTTTAAGAACTTGATCAAGAACATAGGTTTTAATGAAATATCAATTTCATTTGCAAAGTTTGTGTTCTTTACAAATTTGAAAGGCTCTAATACTTACTAGGGCGGATGTGGATGTGCAACCTTATGCTTTTACTACTAAGTCTTTGTTTGTTGGGCATACTGATTATAAGTACTTGACATATATCACAAATGTTTCTAATTAAGGTTGGCAGGATGATTATGCCTATCCTGAAAAAAGATTGTCAAATCATTATGCTTTCAAATCAATTACCTATCGGTGTATCCCTTGCGAGGGAGAGAAGCCAAACACATAAAGAACATGCACATAAATACGGCAGCTAAAAAACTTAAATGGAATACACCAAGAAGTATCAAATGATGAATGCTCAATTGTTGTAATGGCAAAACATCATAAACATCCATTTCTAGAACTTGATTTTCTAGTCGTAATGATTTTTCTATAGTCGTAATGATTTTTCTAGAACTTGATTTTCTAGTCTTAATGATTTTTCTTTCGTCCTAATGTTTGTTGCTCTTGATAAATTAGGTCTTGAATTTGAATTTTTGTTCACTGTTTTATTTCAGATTGATATTTCATTCATTTTTCATATACACAGAGACGACACATGCTGATAAAAAAATGAGCTATTTGATTATTCATTGTTCATGATTGTAAATGGTCAATATTTCTGATGGTACTCCTTGGTGTATTCCATTTAAAAATAATCATATTTCTATGACTATGATAAATGTCCCTTTGTGGGCCTATGAACCGTGGGCTTAGTTCCATGTTTTCTTTCATTCTTGCATTTGAAATGTTAAATATGGGCTGCATACAGAGGTATTATGTGTATCGTTGTTGGTGATTATTTAATTGCAGTATTTTCTTTTTTATTTTTTTTTCTTTGTTTTCTTGTTGTTTCTTTTCCATTTCTACAATATGGACATGTACTTTGCTTTGAGCAGTCTGTTTTATGTTGTGGGCTACAAGGCAGAGCCATTAGGCCTCTATGATAGTCTGAAGCTATTTAGCCTATTGATACCCTTGGTATTTTGGACCATCCCTTAGAGGACAAGACCACCATAGAGATGCTCAATATTATTACCTTGGCTCATTTGAAGGCAGTTGTTTTATTTTTCCTTGATGTTTCGGGGTCCTATGGTTATAGTATTACACAACAGGGAGCTCTGTTTCACAACATAAAACCTTTGTTTGCCAATAAGCCTCTTATTGTAGTTTGTAATAAGATTGATTTGCAACCACTAGAGACTACTCTACAAGCTTGAAGAACCAGTATATTTTGGCAAATGAAGAGTGGAAAGAAGATGATATTCCTGAGATCATGGATGGACACAATGTTGCAGACTTTATTGATCTAGATATCTTGCAGAGGCTTGAAGAATTGGAGAGGGAAGAAGGGCTTAGGATGGCAGCTGAGGGTGACGAGGATGATAAGAAGGGGGAAGTGGAGTTGAATCTTGATGAAAAGGAAGCTTTGGCTGCAATTAGGAAGAAGAAGAAGATTCTTATCATTGAACACAGATTGAAGAAGAGTATTGTAGAGAGCACGCCTCCCATACCTGCAAGGAAGTTTGACAAGAACAAGGAATATGGCTTAAACAGAATGGGAAGACATATTTCTATCATGGGCTTGGATCCTTCAACAATTAGCTTGATAATAAATTATGAAGCAGATGAGAGCTAAGCAATTAGCTTCCAAGAAAAATCTCATAAATGAACTGTGTGTACCCCAATTCATGTGCCCTCTATGCGTACCCAAAGGATATATTTGAAACAACAAGGGTAAGGCTTAAAGAAGTTAATTTTGCATCACTAGACAGATCTTTAAGCCTTACCCTTGGGTGGTCCCACAATAGTGTGTCCCACTTTTTTAGACATGCTGATTTTTGCTAAAATGACACATTTTTAATAAAATATGATGATTTAAGTCTTGAGAGGTTCCATTTGAAGGAATTAATTACAAATGGTTAGCTAAAAGTCTCTTAGATTAAAAAAACATTGATATAACATCTATACTCCTCATTCATACCTACAGTGGAGTCTCCTTCGCACCTATTAAAATGCTGATAAAAAATCACTTCGACTTTATGTTTTGGTAGATCAAATGAATTCATTTGAAAAACCTATATATGTAGTATGATGCTATTCAGAATAATCTTTGTAATGAATATAATTTTAATACATATTGAGTTCATTATCACTTTTAAATATTACTTTAACTAAACATAGGTTGTTTGGTCATTCAACAACCTGTCTCTTCAAAACTTTGGAAAAAATAGTAAATTACAAAAAACAAATTATGAAAAACATGTAGGAAAAGAGTATTTGTGTTACCTTTCTATAAAAAAAAATTTTAAAAAAAAATTTGATATACACAGATCAAGTTAGAGTGATCCAAGTGACCTTATGTCTAAATTACAATTACTATCACTTTAGATTTTAATAAACTATGAAATATTGACCCAAAATGAATGAAACCAATTGCATCCTTTATATATTGAAGTTACAAATATAACATTGAAAGAATTACATCGTTATCATATTTAAAAAAATGTTATGTTGATCCAAGTGACAGTAACTCTTTAAAAACATAGTTTTTCACACAAACCACTTTTCGAAGGAGAAGGAAAAATGAATTTTAAAAAAAAAATTTAAATATATTTAGAAACTAAAAACAAAATTCTAAAAGACTCTAGTTTACATGATCTTCAAATTCCTAATAGTTTTGCGGCAACAAGTGTTCAAAAGTGAAGTTTTTTCTCAGAATGTTGATCTCTGTGTCAAAGTTGGCCAAAAAGTGGAACACGCTATTGTGGGTCCACCCCCTTGTTGTTTCAAATATATCCTTTGGGTACGCACAGAGGCCACAGGAATTGGGGTATGCATAGTTCATTTATGAAATTTTTTTGGGAAGCTAATTGCTCATCTGTCATCTACTTCATTGTTATGAAGTAATTGTCGTAGGATCCAGGCCCAGGCTAGAAATATGTCTTCCCAAACACATAAAAAATGTGCACATAAACACGACAACTAAGAAACATAAATGTAGATATCACAACAGTTGAGAAACATAAATGTAGGCATCATGGTCACAATTTTTTGGAGACAACATAATTGAGTTGTATACCCAGACGATGCAAAGCAACTACTACTCCTCTGGTTCCAGAGGAGTAGTGGTTGCTTTGCATCATCTAGATATACAACTCAATTATGTTGTCCCCAAAAACTTGTGACCATGATGCCTACATTTATGTTTCTCAGTTGTTGTGTCCCAGGACCCCTTATGACCCTTTACGACCATTTACGACCCCTACGAATACACATCTTAGAAGTCTTAAAATATCGTAAAGGGTCATAAGAGGCTCCTAGGAGGGGCCAAATGAGCTTCCGCCTTCACGTGGTTGGCCCTGTTAAGTAGAAAATGTTAAACTATTCTCGAAACAAAAAGAAGCTCAATAATTTAAGGTCTTGGTCCACAAAGATGGTGAAAAATGACGAGAATCAATGATGGAGAGTTTTTAGATACTGAGAAGATGTATATGCAGTGGAGGCCAAAAGGGATTTTGTGGAGATTTGTTGGATGTGAAAATTTGCTAGAGAGGGTTTCCAAATTGAGTACCAGTGCAGAGATGATGATTCAATACTATGTCTATAAAACCTTCACAAATATCCCTTTTTTGGCCTCCACTCATACCTCTTCTCAGAATCTAAAAACTTTGGATACTGTTTCTCATCCATGCACGAAATGTGCTAGTGATCGTATAAAATTACTTTTGTGAGACTAGAATCAATTATGAGAAGGTAAACAACAAGATAATTTTATTGTGTCTTTCATTTCTTTTATCCATTCATATTTTTTGCCTTCTTTTATATTGGATACTGTGCAGTGTACATAAAGGCAAGGCAATGATTATTCTCAACGATCGACAGGTATAAGTCTTTCAGCCCTTACTTAGTAGCTAGGACTAAAGATAGCAGAGCTCAAGAGACCATCATAGTTGGTCTTCGTCTTTGGTCCATATACTAACAAAATATTTTACATTTCGTTAGCTCATCAAATACGGTGATTTGAAAGAATTTAATGGATGATATTTTCATGTATAACATATATTATTTTAATTTGACAGTGAATGAATTTATCTCCTTCGCACACTTGTATACATCGAGCACAGCCATAAAGAAGGATCCCCTCCCGTGGCTTGAGTAATTTAGGCCATGGGAGGAGATGCTTCTTTATGGTTGTGCTCGTAGTATACAAGTGCGCAGAGTTGATAAATTTGTGCAATGTCAATTTAAATAATATATTTTATCATGAAAATATTCTATTAAATTATTTTAAATCCCCTCATTTAATGAGCTAACGAAATGTAAAATATTTTGTCAGTATATGGACCAAAGACGGAGACCAACTATGATGGTCTCTTGAGCTTTGTTATCTTTACTATGCTACTCTGTCACTTTTTCGACAGGTAGTACAGTTATTCCGACATAAATGCTATACATCTAACGGATCCTCGTGTCAGTAGTTTATTACATATCGTCGGATATCTGACAAATAAACCGTCATAAGGAACCCCAATATGACAAATTTGTGCGACAGGACTGCTATACATCTGACGGGTTCTCTTGTCGGACATCTACTGCATATTCGTCGCCTTTCCGACCGACCAAACGTCGTAAAAACCATTTTTCGACAGATCGATCCCATAGAAAAATTCTTATTTATGTGGCATGTTCCGACGGGAATCAATGTCGCAATACTGACGGTTATCACTTTCGTCACCATTTCCAACGCAAAAACATTGATGGACCGATTTGTCGATGTTTCGACAAATGGCATGTTCCGACGGGAACCGATGTCGGAATACCAACAATTATCACTTCCGTCACCATTTTCAATGCAAAAACACTGACGGACTGATCTATCAATGTTTCGACAAATAGGCATTGCAAATCCAACACATGGTTGTTGGAATTTGGCCTCAAATGTACTAGTGATATATATATATATATATATATATATATATATATATATATATATATATATATATATATATATATATATATATATATATATATATATATATATATAATTAAAAATATATATATAAATTAAAATAATTAAATAATAGATTTAGATTATTTTGTTTTACAGTATTAAAATAAAGCTAAATGTTTATATATTTGTGTATATATAATTAAATATAAATATGTTTTCTAGCATATGGATATATTTCTAGTTGGGCATATTGTGCATTTATTTGATGTTTATTTATTTCAATTGGCTAAATTATTTAAATGAGGTTGACATGTTATTTATTATTTAATCAGTTAATGTATTTTACATTATAAAATTATATTGAGTTAGTAATTTTAATTCCTATGATCAATTTATTTTGTTAATATTATAAATTGATTTGTAGGGTTAGAAATTAATTATTTTAATGTAATTATAGTCTATTAATAATTATTGGGTAAATTAATTTTGTGATGAAATTTATAAATTAGTTTATTGTATTAAATTATATTATTTGTCTATTTAATTATCTTTTGTGCTTGGGGTTTAAAGGAGATTAGTATGTCAGCCTAGTAGGACTGTTACCAGAGGCGGGATTAGAGATTATTGTTTATGTTTGTTTGCTCTACATACTTGAATGATAATTGATCAAATGTGACCCAACCTTTATGGAGTTGATTTTATGATAGAATTTGTATTATGTGTTTCTATTACTTTTTGGAACCAGTTTTGGACATTATGAGATTTTGTTGACTTAAAGTCATGATATGAGATTATTAAACCTAGGGTAAGTTATCTAGGTGTTAGAAGGGAAGTGGCTTACTTTGGAGGCGTCAGAACTCAAAAGTGGCTACCTAGGCATCCTTAGTAAGTTACTTAATCAAGTGATAATATTAAATTAAATGGGGATTAAAATGAATTAATAAAATAATGATTAATCACCCATGTCTTGAGTGCTAGTATAGGTTGAGGATGGGAGTGGAAGAAGATGTTTTCCCATCCAATACTAATGGTGAGTCTAGCATAGTTAGTTTTCCTTGTGTGCATGAAAGGACAATTGATCCACATAGAATCACTAGGGGTCGGAGTCCAAAGAGGCTACTAGGTGACCTTAGAGTTGACTCATGTTATAACACTTCCCTAATTTCATTTTAGGTTTCCTACATGTGTTGGTTGCCTCTGGGTTATTATGTGTACCTTTGACTTATGAGTTTGTACCCTTCAGATAGGAGCTTCTAGGACCCTTGCTTAGTCTACCTAATTGTATGGTATTGTTATCTATATGGGATTTTATGTTGTCTCCTCAGCACGATGGAAGTGGAACCATAGGTTTCCACGAGGTCGAGTGGTAGTGATTCTTTTACCATTTGAGACTCTGACATCCTTGTTCCAGTGTTGGATGATCCTGGTTGCAGTTACTTCCTTTCCTATCTTCTTGGAGTTCTATTCTTGACCTTGTACTTCTCTATTTGTACTTTGTAATTTATTATAATCACATATCCTACGACATGTGCAGTGGATATTGATGAGTATATGTATTTTATCATTCAATTGTAATTATGGTGTAATATGTAATTTACGGTTGTAATTGTATTTCGTAGTTTCTACGTCAAGGAACCCTTGAGATGTGTAATTTACTTTGGAGATTATATTTATGTTTATGTTCTTATAGACTTTATGTTTTACTTATACTTATTTATTCATCGTTGTTTGTAAATATTTAAGAAAAAAATTATTCTACAAACTTAGTAACATGTTTTAGGTTAATATCTCATGAGTTCCCTAGCAGGGATATTACACAACCTCATTTACAAAACCTTTACCAAGTGTTGTGTCTTATGAACCATTCATTAGAAAGCCCCTTGAGCTCATCAATTGATAAGTAGGAAATATTTTTCCGCAGCAAGTCAAAATGTGATATTACTATCAAGATTCAACATGTAGTTTTTTGAATCAAACTCATTGACCCATGTTTCATGAGTAGTGGTTCACGCAAACCCATCTCTCATGAGAATGAATGGAGCACTTAGCACTCATTCGATCTAGGTGATGTTCAGAGAGGTGAAGCGTTGGGACTTCCAAGGAGGTCACCCATCCCAGTACTACTCCAACTTGAGCGCACTTAACTACGGAGTTTCCTCCATGGTTAAACACACTCTGCTTGCAACCCCATTTGCAAAACCTTCACCAAGTGTTGTGTCTTATGAACCATTCATTAGAAAGCCCCTTAAGCTCATCAATTGATAAGTAGGAGATATAGCAAGTCAATTGATAAATAGGAGAAATTTTTCTGATTTTTGTTTCAATTTTTTACTTGCATATAAGCTTGTTGTTTATCAAGATTAATTCAATATGTAATCAATGAATTAATATGTAATCAGTTTGAAACTTTGATACAATATTGATTAACAACAAACTTTATCATTGTTCAAGTCAGAGGTTTATCATTTGCAATATGTCATTGTTATATGATTTATGATCTTCTTGTTCATATTTTAAGTTTGCCTTCTCTGCTATACATCTAAACATTTAACATTATTGCAAACATATTGCAAATCTGAAACTGAAAACAATACATTACATCTGCAAACTTTATCACTGTTCTTGTTTTGAAAACTCATTGTCATGACTCATATTTTCAAATTTTATATAAAATATTAAATTATATTAAAGATTTGACGTACCCAAGTACCCCGTCCCCTATTTTGAAAAATAGTCGTCCCCATACCCGTACCCGATGTACCCAAGTACCCTGTCCCCATGCAACCTTAAAAAAATAAAAAGCAAATTATGTGTAATCCACTTATCTTTACACAAGAATTCTAATATTAAGTATAATTATGTATAGTTGCACTGGGTTATTGGAAGAATAAATAACATCTATTCTTCTTTGGAGTTATAAACTAAAAACTGAAATATTTCTTTTCAGTTAAGCATTATTTGACATTGTGTTCTAAAGTTCTAGTATTTCTTGATCACAAAAAACAACCCTTGATGCAATTTTAGAAAATATGAACACATGCACATTTAACAATCAACTTCGCGAACAGTCAGCAACACTGCCATAACAAACTAAAAGTGATCAAGGCATAGCCATGAACTGAAATTGTGAGTGAAGGTTCAAATAAATCACATTTTGTCAGTAACTTGATTCCTTTGCTATGTAAATCTTGCTCAGTAAAGCCTAGTTTTCATGTCTGAACCATCAGAGGACACTACTGCAGGTTCTTCCTTTCATGGTAAGCTTTCAAAATCAACTTTGATTTAAGTTAAGTTTTAACCACACGGCAATAAAAACTCTTCTTTCATGTCTTTTATCAGCTCTGATTACCCAAAAAATAAATACCCAGCCATTTGCCTTCAGATAAAAAACTAAAAAGAAACATAGATCAGAGGTATAAATTTTAAAATAAAGCAAAGCACATATTATTCCATTTCAAATTTTAACAATTAGTATATATTGTGTAGTAAAAATTGACGAGTTCTTTACTGCAAGAAACAATTCTTATTTCTGATTTGAAAATGCACAATTGAAACCACTCTCGAATTTTAGTCACAAAAATGGAGAAGATTCACTATTAAATCATGTATACAATATTTGAATATATGCAAATTATATTATCAATTTTACTAACTCTCAACAACCAAAACCAGAGTCATAAACATGGCACATCCATGAACTGGATTTGAATGTATAAAGTTCAATGAATCACAGTTTGCCAGTAAATCACTTCCTCCCCTGCAAGAATATTGATGGAGATGTACATTTTACTTAATAGAGCATCTCCTTCATTTGCCCAGACCAGCCAGGCACCTACCGCAAGCTCTTCCTTTCATGGCAGGCTTTCAATAATTTGACATCTGTCTAACATCATAGCAAAGACGATTGTTCATACCCACAAAGAACTATTCTCATTTATATATAGTTGTGTCTTGCAAGGTATAAAATTGGCAATTAAGAACACCATATTGTTGTTTCTGTTTAAATTGTTTATATATTGCTTTAATACTGGGATCAAGAGTTGCTAGACACAACGAATCTCATAGAATTACTTTTTTTGAGGTTTATTTGCTTATCATGCAATGAAAATATTCATATTGCAAAGCTGTTAATCAAAAGAATTCCTGTGCAAAACATTTCCATCAAGCACTCACAAATCGTTTCTTTCATTTTTACAGGAGAAACTCAAAAACACACACACACACAGTGTGAAGTTGCTACTTACATTGCCTGAAGAATTTTCTCTCATAAAGTAACCATGGAATTCAAATTACCCATTACCAGTGATGTTGAAAAGTTGAATGAAGGTTCAGCACCTGAAGTGTTTAGATTCAACACCAAGATTGTTAGAGTTCAGGGTTGAAATTCATTTAGCAAACTTGATGTAAAAATGTAACCCCGACAGCAAAAGGGGAAAGCTGATGTTGTACAAAAGGCTACCAGCACATAATCTAAAGCAGTGACAGAAGAAAGCTATGACCAAAAGATCATTTTGGCATCAAGACCAAGTCATGTTTGGCATTGATAGATCCACCACAAAGTAGGTATGTACTTTACTTGCTCCCTTGCAAGTATTGGTGAACTTAACCCTCTCTCTTGCAAGCATTGGTGTGTTCGGCCCTTGCTGCTCTCTTGTTCAAATTGCCCCAGGCTCATCAAAATTCCATTTCATGGGAGATGATTTGGCCCTGGGAAAATAAAGGAAAAATTATTACGACTGAAAAATTTCCAAGCAATGATAAACAGAATTTATCTGCATGGTTCTTGCAACACCGAAAAAATTTCTTTCTGCAAATTGCAATTGCAAAACATTTCTGTCTGCAAAAAATTTGCAATTGCAAAACATTTCTATCTGCAAATTTGTGATTGCAAAACATTTCTGCAGTGAAGCAACACACTCTAGTGCTAGCTCCAATTCTTTTAAAAAGGTATTTGAAACAAAATTATAGGGCAAAAAAATTCACGGCCAATAAGACTTTTAAAAACAACACAAATCTATGGGACTCAAGTAACTTGTTTCAACTTTCAAATCAAAACATAAAACAAAGCCAACCAAGCTTTCATAGGAGAAACATAGAAGGAAGTTTCTTGCTAGAAGTGCACCATTGGCAGTGATTAGAGCAAGCAGTGAAGATCTTCAGTCTTCTTGCATGTCAATACAAGAAAAAAGTGGCTTTCCTCTTCTGTGCACCAAAAATGTAAGTTCCTTTTCAAATCCTTGGAGAGCCTTCTTTTATGTCACCATCACAATGGCTTCACTTTCATCAATTGGTGACCATACGTCAATTGGTGACCATACAAAGGCAGTGGAAGTAGACTATCAGAGAAGTGGTGCAAGAAGTGGTGAGTCATGAACAGAAAAAAACCCAAGCAAAAGGAGGTTTTGGAGCAAAATAATCCCCACTTCGTTCATCTGTAAGAAATTTATGAAGCCTGATGAGAAATTTCATCAGGAAACTTGCGAATGGAGCATTAACAAGTTAATCCATTCTATAAAGAGGAACAAATTGTCTTTCACAATGGAAGAGGATACTATTTACTCAAAATATTTTATTTTCCTATCCCAAAGATGTATATACTAGTCAGCTATCACCATCAAAGACACCTTGACTGATACTTACTACCTCTGATAGTTATTATACTGGTATTTAACATCATGTTGGCCATGATATGATACTGTTTTGCACTACATGATAGAGAGAGTGATCCTTATGAATACAATGAATCAGTAGCCTTGTGAAAGTTTGTGCCTTGAACTTTGAAGCTTTCTAAAACACAAATTTTGTAACCTTGACATTTTATCAATTTGATCATGTTCATTGTGTTCTATCAGCTAGATATTCTATATTTATCTTTTAGGCTTGACTATTCAAAATTTTGTAATTCAGCATCTGTATATTTAAATTTTTAAAATAATAATGAATCTTTGCTTTCTAAATTTGGGGACCACACCAGACTGTTAAAGTTTCGAACCAGCTATAATGTAAATGCAATAAGCTGAAATACAATACCAGATGACACAATTATTATCCTGGGAAAAACCTTCCTCACCGAGGGAAACAACCCAGCCCACAGAAAGATAGTTCCTTTATTGAATAATCACCAAGTCTGAAAGATTGTTAACGCTTAACAATCTCACATAGAATGCCTTTACAATATAAGCACAATCTGCTTGTCATCTACAATGTACAGAAAACCTTAAGTATCTCACAGATACTAAACACAGAAATGATTGACACATGTAATGATTACACACAGGACATGCACAAGTGATGTCTGTAGAAGACACAGTAAACGCTGTTGCAGATAATTTCTCACAGACACCCAGAGCTCGCTGTTATTCACATGCCTTGATATCTCACTCACATATATGGCCTGTGATACTCATAATTTCATGATACACAGTATCCTCAACCGATGCTCAATAATATTCCAATAGACTATGACGAGGAAGCCAAAGGGCAACATCCATTAGGCACAATGAACCATCGGCAGTAATAATGCCGTGAAGTTTTGAGTCCACCAAAGGCCACACAGGCTACACGAAACATAAACACCCGATATATGAAATAAACCAGCTCCACCAACTCCCGATCTGAGAAAGTATATATGATAATAATATGCCGTGAGACTCGTTTCTTTTCCATAGGCTCGATCCATAGAAATTCCACCGTCACTGAAGAAACTCGTTGTGGAAGGTCAAGAGGCAGCCGTTTCATGCACAATAAAGACTCTTTAATGAGTTTAAGATATAAACTTCCTTGAACCGGCAGCGGTTCATAATCACTCACCGTCAACAACAAGAATGTCAGTCATAATCATGCAAGCCAATGACACATGGCGAGCACATGATGCCATGTCATCATTTGAGCCAGGAAGAGAAAACGATTACAATAAATGAATATTACTGACAATGAACCGAAGAACATACAGCTCGGTAATGCTATCACACAAGCGAGAATGATCTCTCACACAGCTACAAAACACTAACAGACAAACATTCTCACCCATATCTCCAGTAACTGGATTTTCCAAGTTCTTTTCCTGACTGTTCTTCATACATAGTCATTAGCTTCGTGTTCATACTTTGGAGCTTTTGTTCTATAAACTGTTTTAAATTTATGTTTACTTTTGATACACAACACTTCAGCATACCTGAGATGGATAGTTTCAACCGTTGATGCAGAGGAAGGTTCAATGACTGACTTGTTCACGTTAGCATCAGAGCTTGCTTAAGTGAACTTGATCGGAAAGTATCACCTGGCACCAAAACCTGTTGTCAGGTAAATTGGGTTAGTTAGACGGTTGGAGTCCGGAGGCATTGCACGGATGCCATGGTTCGCCTCACACCCCTTCGGAGATTATATGTATGAATTTATTCCTTTGATGAAGACACGCTTATGATGTACGAAAACTCTTATGATTATGTGAATACAATAGTCTGTTATATTATATGCTTGAGTACTTGAGTATTTAACTATGTTTATGCAATTGTCTGTTGCCCCACGAGGGTAAACATCTGGCGCCACTGCCTAGACGCACTCGGATGGCGTGTGGACAGAATGGGCTTACCCGTTGGTGAGATAAATCTCGAAGCAGATGATGCCTGTACAGAGTTGTACGAAGGGGAAGATATCCAGACACAAGAATTCAGAATTTTATTCCAAGTAGCAATCGAAACCTACGTTCGGCGAGAAGCCACGAGCGAGGAAGTTCCGACCGGCACCGTGTGGGACGCGATTGGGGCTAACCCTGTAGCCAATCGACTGCTGAACCATCTTCCTCAGTTGCTAGCACAAGCAACATTAGCGCAACAAGCTCGCAGGAGGAAATTGCCCGAGAGGAACACCGCCAGGAAATCCTCCGTGCATTCCATGCTCGGGAGCACCTCCGCTGCCGTCAGGAAGAAGGCGATGGCAAAGGTTGGGGTCTTTGAAGTATGAACCGAAGGGAAAAGAACACAAACAATTGTAATGCGATTGTAATGCAATTGGAAATGTTGTAAATTAACATGAATAAATAAAAAATAAGTGTTCTTTTGATTGAAAGGCAATGTTTTTTGTTCAGTCTTGATGCCCAATACGTTAAATAAGGATAGAAATAAGAAAGTAACAGATGACGAAGGGGAAGTTGCACACACGGCTCTGATCTCCGCACAGCAATGTGAACGTCGGTATAGGCTAAGGCAACTTGCCGGAGGGTTGCCCGAAGGGAACCTTGGAAGCGGTACAGAGGGTGCACAAGCCGAGGAGTTCACTTCGCCGGAATAGCGGAGAGTGCGGAGTAGGGAGGAATTACTCGAGGAGACACAGTTGAGAAGATTCTTCCTCCAGGGAGAGAGAGATCGGTTTGAGGAGGGTCTAACCCGTGTTTACCTGCTGGGGTAAACTTAGTATTACACAGACATAGTACAGGAAATATAATAAACACAGAATGTATCATAGAATAATAAATACTTTCATTAATCATTCCAGACTGGCAAGTACATTTACATCGTGATGATCATACAATCATATCTCCCATGTCCAACCTCCGAGAGAGTATATAAAGTACCCGAAGGGTCACAACCGAAACGTCGTGACGTAACTGTCTAACCTCTCGGTCGCTAACGACCGAGAGTAACATAATACTTTACTAACATAATAACCCGTACATACAATTATCCCGACAACATCATCACCCTCAAAAAAACAAGTCGTCTCCGACGACTTACAACAACAGGGAGATGAAATACACCACATAGAAGAAGAAAATCACTGAGAAGGGGTAGAGGGGCATCCCTGAAAAAGCTGAAGTGCCGCCCTCCCCAGCAATGCTGCGTCCAGTAGGTCTTTTCCGTCACATCCCATTCCTCTCGTGCCTGCACCAAACTTGTCTCCAAAACGTACTGTTCAACTATAGCCTCCGCTAACACCATACTGTCTCCCTAGCCAATCTGACCTTGATAGCCACCCGTGCCAACTTCTCTGCTTCCAACTCCTGGGTACGCTGAGCCAAGTGTTGCTCTACTGCCTCCAACTGGGTGGTCAGCTCCTCCCGAGCTCTCTATGCATCCACCAAGACAGTCTCACGTCCAGCCAACACCTACTCCAAGTGCCTCAAAGCGTATTACCCCTCTTGAAAGACTTGCTCCAGTGCTCTCTTCACCTCTGGCATGCAGACACTCCATGCCTGTAGCAGCTCCGATCTCATCAACAGGTCACACTCTCCAAGGGCTGATAACTGAACCGACTGGGGATCTAAGGGGCAACGCCCCCGCCGCCAAGACCAAATTAGCACTCTCAAACCCACACAAAAGTCTATGGAACACACCATTTTGTGATTTTCTTCTAATCCCATACTCTTTTCTGCAAACTGCTTGCGTTTTCCTTACTGCCTCATTATGCCCTTCCCTTCGGTACCATAAGTTACTCATTTTGAACTGTTTTGATTTGTCATCGTTTTTTGTTTTTTTTTTAACAAAACTTTTCCTCGGCTGTTGCCAATCCTTGCCATCAATTAACCATCTTCCAAACTTCTTCGGCTTTGTTCTCCCTGGCCGTACAGCATGTGCTTTTTATGAACCGTATGGATTTTTCCAGCTCTTAGTAATGGAACGATCGTACGGATGTGGCTCCTCCCTTTGTTTCTGCGACAATTATTTCCGAACCTATCCTCGCTATGCGTCCTCTGTCCGTACGGTATTTTGTTCTCGGGCACGTTTTATTTCTTTCCTTCTGTACGGTGACTGCTGCATTAAAAAAACAGGCCAATTCTGGGTCCCGTTGCCGTACGGCATTGACTGCGGGTTTGAGTGTCGTACGGCTCAACTATATACTATCACTCCTTCCGTACGGCGCCGTATAAACTGCGTTTTAACTGTGCGGTATTTTAAACACCATGGATGTTACCGCCGTACGGTGCTCTCGGGTTGCCGTGTATTGCGCAGCCGTACAACACTTGACAGCCATACAACACCTTATATTGCGGATGTTATTAACGTACGGGCATGGATGCTATTGCCGTACGACATCCTACAATGCTGTAACACTTTTGAATGTCGTACGGCCGTACAGTCTGATCTTTTCTTTTTTCTTTTTTCTTTTTTTTTCCACCGTACGGTCATGCATAGTCGTACGGGTGTTTTTCAATTTTCTGTCCGGAGGCTTCTCTGGTCACCCGTACGGACACCTGCCGAGTCCCTCTCGGTTGCTTTGTCCCTCCTTTCGGATCCATCCTCTCCGGGTAAAATTTCAATTTGGTCCCGTTGCCGCCGTCATGTATCCGTTTGTCGAGAGCCCACAGAGTGTGCAGTCGTTCCCTCTCCCTCTCGCCGAGTCTGTTTTCAATGGCGATCCAAAAGCTTTGAACCATAAATTCTACAGGGACCACGGTCTCGTTCCCGTACATAAGAAGAAGAAGAATCAAGATTTTGAAGGCTATAATCTTCCACACATGATTCCAGTCGTCTCTCATGACGATGGTTTTCGGATTTCTCTCATCCCCGAGGTTTATTCCTTTCAACTTTGCTTCTTTATACAAGATGGGTTCCTCCTTGTTTTTAGACTGGTGTGCGGGTACGGTGTCCATTGTAGCTTCTCCTTCCTTATACTCCCCGTACATTGGAGGATATTTATCTAGCTCCTCTCCGTCGACGCTTAATGCATTACAGGAGGGTGAGAACATCGCATAGTCCTCCTGCTGCCAATGGAACAATCCATTTAGTGAATCCGTGTCATCCTCCAAACGGCATCCTCCGAGTTTTAGTATGCCTTCGGCATCCGAATCCATCCCTTCTCTGCCTTCGTCTCGTGGGTTATTCTCCCCTTCAGATTCAGATCCCAAGGAAGAGGCAAGTTCCTCGCTCACCAATTGGGTCCGGAGATCAATAGTAAATTTCTTGCCTCCGCTCTCCATCGAGAGTGTATTCCGTTTCCAGTTGTGGTTTGCCTTCGCTGCAACCAGCCATCCTCTTCCGAGTATGGCATCATACCCTTTCTGTTTCAACGGAATGACCACAAAGTCGAGCACAAATGGTTGTGCACCCACGGTGACTTGTTGTGCCATCAACGTGCCGAGGGGTTTAATCCCGTGCTGGTCGGCACTTAGCAGATTAAACGTAGGTGGCCACAGAGTGGGCTTTCCTAGCTTTTTCCATGTGTCCTCCGGGAGGACGTTTACCCCGAATCCGCCGTCTACTATAGTATCCGTTAGGATGGTGCCCAGGATGCCCATCTCCACCACGGCTGGATGTCTGCCATTGTTGACGGCGAGCAGCATTGAATTTGTCACCGAGTTTCCCGATACGAAAACATCCGTGTGTCTCAGTTTGGGTTTATCAACCTTTGTACCCAACAGCACTGTCCCCAATTGAGGCATGGTGTATAGGAGGTCCTCCAGCTTGACAGGCACCTCCAGTTGAAGCATCTGTCGTACAATGTTCCTCTCCGCGTCTGTGCAGTAGGGTTCGGATGATTCGTGTCTCTCCCCGTTGGGCTTTCATTGCCCTTTCTATTTCCTCCCTTGCCTCCGCATTCTCTGCTTCTCCGTTCAGAGATGGGGGTAGCGGGCTTCCTTCGCTTGCCCTCGGGTAAGAGCAAGTATAGCTTCTTTAATCCGTGTTGCCTTCAATATCAATCAGATTGGCCCCTACGCCAGACTTTGGACAATCGGCATCTTCATGGTTACCGGGCCCACACCACCGACATAGCTTCTGAGGGGCATCATTATTACTACATTCCCTTGCGAAGTGACCCCACTCGTTGCACGCCCGACATTGAATCATTGGGCGTCCCTTCGCATCATACTGGACTCTGCTTTGGGTGGAATTATTATTATTCCCTCTTCCGCCTCCTCAGTTTCCCCGACAACCTCCGGAAGATGCGTTATTGTTTGAATCTGATGTGGAAGGCTGCTCTTGTGTATAGAGCACTTGCTGGTTACGCGCCTTCAAATTGTATGGGCATTCCTTCGTAGAATGTCCCATAATCTGGCAGATGTCACAGAATGCCTTCTTGGGACAGGCACCCTTCGTGTGGTCGCTCTCCTTACAATCAATGCACCACAGTTCATCATCCTTGTTTGTTGTCCCCTTCATTGTCTTAAACTCTTTTAACATCCGTTCCATATCCTTCTGAAGGGCCGTGACTTTCTTCTTCGGCTTCTCGTCGCTGCTACTCTCCTCTTCGGACGTATCGTCTTCGGATGACAAAGATCTATTCTTCTTCTTTTTGGCCGTCTTATCTTCGCTTTCTAGGTCCATGGCCCGGTTGTATGCATCATTGTAGGATGTCGGAGGCACAATTTTCATCTTCCATCGTAGCTTAGGATTCAGGCCCTCGACAAACCACCTCTTCTTTAGGCCGTCAACCGGTTGGCTTTCCATCTTTCCGACTAATTCCTTTAGCCGGCGGCCATACACTCGTACGGTCTCCCTCTTCCCTTGCTTCGTTCCATAAATCTCTGAGACTATCTCATTATCGTCTCATAGTAGCCGGAATTCCTTCTCGAATCCCCCCTTCAAGTCATCCCATGTGGTTATGTTCGTTCTATCCAGATCCGCGTACCAGTCAATGGCCACGCCTCTCAGTGTGGCGAGGAACTGCCTCATCCATTCATTCTGGTCAGTCACCCCGTTGGCTGCCCAGATGGTTTCACACGTACGGCAATGCCGTACTGGATCGTCCTTTCCATCATCGTGGAATTTTGGCAACTTTTCCTTATGTGTCGCCATGGTTGGTCGGGCTGATTTTGGTTGTTGCGTGCACGGTGGATTTTGTGCTCCTGCACCGCTTGTGCTAGAACTGGCGCCCACATTCCCTTGGCTGATTACTAATGGTACTTGTATTTGTGTAGCAGGTGGAACCGTATTGTGTGGAGTCGTTGGCTCCAATGGCGGGTTTGCCTGCACGTCCCGTGTGTCTTCGATCGTACCTTCCTCTGTGCCTTCGGTTGTGCTTCCCCGTGTGCCTTCGGCAATGCGCTCACCTTCGTAGTTCCCTTCCTCCGCACGCCACGTGCGGTTCAAGTCTTCAAACTGGTCTCGCTCTTCCTGAAGCAAGACTTGTCTAAGTCGTGTTTCTTCGAGTAGTTCTTCTCTACTCCGCACTCTCCAATGTTCCGGCGAGATGAACGATTCCCAGTCGGCCCCTGCACCTTCCGTACCACTTCCGGGGTTCCCTTCGGGCAACCCTCCGGCAAGCTGGTCTTTGGCAAGTTGCCTCAGCCTACACCGACGTTCACGCTGTTGCGCGGAGATCAAAGCCTTCTGTGCAGCTTCCACTTCGTCATCTCGTGCCTTTTTATTTCTATCTTTATTTAAGACATTGGGCATAAATCCTTCCCTCAACTCTCTTCCCGAGTACGTCTAGGCAACGGCGCCAGATGTTTACCTGCTGGGGTAAACTTAGTATTACACAAACATAGTACAGGAAATATAATAAACACAGAATGTATCATAGAATAATAAATACTTTCATTAATCATTCCAGACTGGCAAGTACATTTACATCGTGATGATCATACAATCATATCTCCCATGTCCAACCTCCGAGAGAGTATATAAAGTACCCGAAGGGTCACGACTGAAACGTCGTGACGTAACTGTCTAACCTCTCGGTCGCTAACAACCGAGAGTAACATAATACTTTACTAACATAATAACCCGTACATACAATTATCCCGACAACAACCCGTACACCAGGCGCGGAGAACCAAACTGGCGGGGAGGACGGTACTACCGAAGGTGTCACAAACGTGGCAAACCCTCCGTTGGAACCAAGAACCCCACACAGTATGGTCCCATCAGTCACGCAACTGCCGCAAGGGCAAGTGCCACCAGCCCACAATACACAGTACCCAAGGAAGTGCGGGTACGAGTGCTAGCACAGGAGGTGCCGAAGCACCGAATCCACCACGGACAACCATGGCGGCAAATAAACAAAAATTACCCAAGTTCACAGGCCAAGCAAAGGAGGATCCAGTTCGGCATTGCTGAACCTGTGAGACCATATGGGCTGCCAACGGGGCTACCGACCAAGACGAATGGATCCGCCAATTCCCTGCAACATTAAGGGAGGGAGCCATTGACTGGTATTCAGATGTCAACAAAATTGGTATGACGACTTGGGACATCGTGAAAAAGCATTCCAGACGGAATTTCAGTTGTTAAGGGATGACAATGAGATTCTGGCGAAAGATTTACAATACCAAGCAAACGAAGAGCGAGTCTGTCCGTGCCTACGGACGGAGACTGAAGGAACTTATCGGGAAGATGGAGTCCGCCCCAGCAGACGAACTCAAGAAGAGGTGGTTCGTGGAGGGACTAAAAGCTTCCCTTCGAAAGAAAATGAAAATTGTCCCGCCTACGTCATACAGTAACGCGTACAACCGTGCGATGGACTTGGAAAGCGAGTGTAAGACCTCAAGAAAGACGAAGTCTTCGGATGATGAATCGGAGACGGAAAGCAGCGAGGGTGAATCTAGCAAGAAAGTGCTCGCCCTACAAAAAGATCTGGAAAGGATGATGAGAGAACTGAAGGCCACGAAGGGAAGCACAAGTAAGAAAGAGGAAGACACCATGTGGTGCACAGACTGCAAGGAAGCGGGCCACACAAAAGGTTCTTGTCCCAAGAAAGCCTTTTGCGATATCTGCCAAATCGTGGGACATTCCATTAAAGAATGTCCCTACAACCTAAGGGCAAGAAATCAACAAGTGCTCTACACCCAGGAGCAACCCTCCACATCCGGGACCAACGGACAACAAAATAGTGCATCATCCGGCGAGTACAAAAACAACCGTCGAGGAGGCCGAGGCAATAATGAGAACAAGCCACGAGCCCAATATGATGCGAAGGGGAGACCCATGATACAGTGCAGAAGCTGTAATCAATGGGGACATTATGCCCGTGACTATCAGAACGAGGCTACGGCTCCACAGAAACTGTGCCGGTGGTGCGGACCGGGAGATCACGAGGACACGAACTGTCCGAAGCCCGGCTGCAATATCCTAGACATGGAACGAGGGGGCACTGAGAAGGTCTGGACAATCACATGCGGACAAACCAAAAAGGCCATGTACCCTCACCCTCCGACTAAGAAACAAGGGGTGCTTGAAGCAAAGGCCGAGATCGAGAAGGGTATGCAAGATCGAAGAGACCCTACGGACACCGGCACTTCCCACCGAGCATTGGCCGAACAAAATATCTTAAGGCAGATAATGCAACTGGAGGTACCCGTAAAGGTCAAGGACCTCCTGGAGACTATGCCGCATCTCAAAACGGCCCTATTCCTAGGCCATAATGTTCCAGCAAGCACGGTTGAACGAACGGAGGTCCCCAGCGGCTCTGCAGCCGACCCCATGACACTATCAATCAATAATGGGTGGAACCCCGCAGTAGTGGAGATGGGTATCTTGGGTACCATCCTCACGAACACAATTGTTGACGGTGGGTCTGGGGTGAATGTCCTACCGAAAGAAACTTGGAAGAGCCTGGGGAAACCAACGCTGTGGCCGCCGACCTTCAATCTACTAGGGGCTGACCAGCACGGCATCAAGCCCCTTGGCACGCTGATGGCACAATAGGTAACTATCGGAACTCAACCATTCATCCTCGACTTTGTTGTAATCCCTCTCAAGCAAAAGGGGTATGACACCATCCTAGGAAGGGGGTGGCTGGTGATTGCCAGAGCCAATCACAATTGGAAAAGAAACACCCTGGCATTTGAAAAGGGGGGAAGATAGTTTGTGGTGGACCTCACCACGTAGATGGTCGGGGAGGAAATGGCATCCGATTTGGAGTCAGATGACGGGATAGACGAAGAGGAAGGAAACATGGAACCTAATGCCGAAAGGATACTGGAAATAGAGGATGATACAAGTTCGATGGATGGTTTATTCCACTGGCAAATGCGCGATTATGAATTATTTCCACCGTCCTGCAACATACTCGAGATCAAAGAAAATCGGAATGAGTTCCCTCCGGAATACACAGAATACAGAGAAGGGGAAGCCCTGATGAGAGAAAGCCCCGCCCACGAGTTTTTGAAGGAGGAACCAATCCAGTATAAGGAAGCAAAGTTGAAGGCAATAAACCTCGAGGATGAACAAAATCCCAAAACCATCCTCGTGGGAGACGACTGGAGCCCCGTATTGAAAACGGAAGCTTTCAAAAATTTTACAGAATATAAGGATGTGTTTGCCTGGACCTACAAAGACCTTAAGGGCGTACCTCTGGAGCTATGCGTGCACCGCATTCCTCTGGTTCTTGGAGCCCAACCTGTGCGGAAGAGGCCGTACAGGATGAACAAAAATTATGCTACATGGGTAGAAACCGAAATCGAGCGGATGTTGGAAGCTGGGATCATCTTCCGGGTGGACACAAGTGAGTGGGGGTCACCAATTGTGATCTCCCAGAAGAAGGAAGCCAACCAAATCCGTATTTGCGTAGACTTCAGGTGCCTCAATGCAATAACGATCAAGGACCCCTTTCCGATTCCTTTCACAGATAGCATACTGGAAGAGGTGGCGGGCCACGAAATTTATTCCTTTATGGACAAGTTCACAGGATACAACCAGATATCCATTGCAGAGGAAGATAAGTTAAAAACAACCTTTGTAGTGGAGGATGGTGTGTACGCGTACAATCGGATGCCCTTCAGTCTGTGCAATACACCGGCGACTTTCCAGAGGATTATCCTTCATATTTTTGATAAAATGTCCAAAGGGAATTTTAAAGCATTTTTGGATGATTGGTCCATCTTTAGTGGCCAAGACAAACACATTGCAGCGTTGGGAGAATGTATGGAGGAGTGGCCGTTGAGGAGTGCTTGACACCTATGTGTCAGACTGGACCACACGTGTTAGGGCGTGCGAGTGCTTTCTTGGCACAGAGATCCCTCACACCGGTGGCACGGGGATCCGCTATTCTGTCCCCTCAGCGAGAATACCCCCATTTGGAGGAAGGCGCAGTGGGTGATGCTGGAAGCAGCGGACAAAGGGTAGAGCTAGAGGCAGCTGAGGTGCCGGCAAGGAAAGGGAAACCGATCGAGGTGATGATGGCAAAGGATCTGGGAGAGTATATGCACACTCTGAAATTGGTGATCAATAAGGGTCGGCAGTTGGTGCAGACAGTGATCACGGCACAGGAAACAGAAGAGGCTCGGGAGAGGGCTCGGGAGGCAGCAGAGAGATCTCGGGAGGAGATAGCCGCCGAGTTAGCAGCAGAGCGACGTGCTTGGCAGGAGAAACATGCACAACTGTTGGCACAGCTGGAGGCAGCTAATACCACCAGGAGTCTTGCAGACAGCCGGTTTGCTCAGAAGGATACCGAGTTCTAGGAGGCTACCCTAATGCTCAAGGAAGTTGTTGAGGTCAATTCGCAGCTCCAGACAGATCTGAACATCCGTCCATAGCAAGTCTATCAGTTGAGGCAGAGGGCCACTTCTTCAACGTCCCAACCATCGATTCCAAGGATGCCCCCTTCCACTTCTACTTAGCTGATTTCTGTGTTTTTTTTTGTACTGAACATTATCTCCATTTTGTTGTTAAGTCGCCGGAGACGACTTTTCTTTTGGGGGTGATGATGTTGTCGGGTAAATTGGGTTAGTTAGATGATTGGAGTCCGGAGGCATTGCACGGATGCGACGGTTCGCCTCGCACCCCTTCGGAGATTATATGTATGAACTTATTCCTTTGATGAAGACACGCTTATGATGTACGGAAACTCTTATGATTATGTGAATACAATAGTCTGTTATATTATATGCTTGAGTACTTGAGTATTTAACTGTGTTTATGCAATTGTCTGTTGCCCCACGAGGGTAAACAAAGCCATCCTCAATGTCAGAACACAAACATTGGCATCATTGAAGGCACCCTCTTGGAACCAAAAATTAGTCAATGGAAAATGGTCAACTGGCTGTTAATTATTACAGTGCTGGACTTAACACCGTGAAATGTAGTATTCCTCAAAAAAGAGTTTCTGAAATTGAATAGCTTGTGCAATTTACAAATGAGAGTTGAACAGCTGAGTAACCATTGTCTTAGTAAGGGAGATATAAATATTATAACCTTACTGTAATGGGAGTTAGCTGAGCAATAATAGATGGAGTACTTGCATATCTATATAAATATTACTGAAAACCCCATTGTAAATTGTTGGGAGTCAGGACTATGTGCTATAGTACAGTTTGTATAGCTCTAATGGTTTTATCTATTAAATATGTATTTGAATAAAGCCATACATAGATGTGGAGCATCCTGTTTGAGGTGCTACTCTTTAGCAAACATCATTTGTAGTATGACACTGTGGAAGGTTATAAAAGTCGAAAATATTACCATAGGCATATGGGTAATGGGACGCCATGTTCCACATAGGGCAATATTTGGTAAGGAATCTACTATTCTTAACCAGTGTACAAGGTGTAAGACACTGTTAACATCTATAAGATGTGTAAGAGCATCTTCAGCATTGTAAGAAAGGTGTAACATAGTGGACTACGAAAAGCATTTTGGACTGTCTATTTCTGGTAAGTATGTATTTCACATTCTATTCCAAGAGAACTCACATGTGAAGAACTTTGACCATGGATTTGGTGCCCATTTTAGGCCCATGGTATTCTTTATCATTTGATGAATTCATTTGCAATTTTGCAGTTTCCTGGGTCTTAGTACCTATATATTGAGCTCTAAGCAGAAAAGTTTAGCATTAGTTTGGATGATATTGTAGGTATTGCAGTTTTTTTTGTTTGGGGCCAGCTTTCAGCATGTTGTCAGAGTATTCACATAAAAGCTACATCAGTTGTGGGGATTCTCTCATTGGATTGTAAGATTTGTTTCTAAGTAATACATTGAAATCTGCCTTTGAAACTGAGTTTTGCATCCATAACGGTTTTCCCAAGGAAACACTGCCATCAGCTATCTTATGTTCTATCTTCTCTCTTCTTCTAGTCTTGATTTCAGATTTATTAAGTGTGATTTTAATTTATAACAGCAAGTTGCAATCTGTTTTATATTCCAAGTCGAAGAATAAAAAAGCTAAAATCAACATAAAATTATATTAGCATTTATTTCTTTTAAAACATTTATCAATGCGCCCTACATTCAGTAACATTATTTATATGTTCAAAACATGAAACAGCAACAAAAAAATATTATTACAAATTTACAAACTCACATTAACTTTGTGGCCAGATATTAACTTAGACTGAAACATATCGAGTTGAAAATTTGTATATATATTTGAGTATTTGATATTTAGTTTTCTATGACCTTATTTTATGACCCTGAACAAGTCTTTCACTACAAAGAGAGGCCATCACCACATAGTCGAACTTCATAAGGATAGCATGAAACAGAAGACACGACACCAAATACAAACTAAACCATGTTTGGACACTAAGGATTAGAAAAATACTTGGTCTCACATTTTATTTAACAACTGGTATAATTAACAATCAGTTTATGAAGGACTTGCTTTTCTCCTTGGTTGAAAAAGGAAAACAATGTTAGCCGTAAAGTTGTGCTACCGTCGGATGTTAGCTGCCAACGGAGGTAAAGTTGTGTTACCGTCGGATGTTAGCTGCCAATGGAGGTAAAGTTGGGTTACCGTTGGATGTTAGTCGCCGACGGAGGTTAGTTAGTTGCCGACAGTTCAGAAGGGTGACGACGTTTGGTTGCACCGCTTCGGATTGTATATGAATATTGTACTTGCTCATTAGAAGCATCATTGTTATTGTAACCTTTGTGAATGATTAATGAAAGCTTGATATTATCTGGTCTAATTCTATCTTGCTAGTTACATTCTGTATAATGTCTGTGTATCTGTAAACGAGTACTTGTTGGGCAAAACATCTGGCGCCGTTGCCTAGACATACTCGAATGGCGTGTAGAGACAATGGGTTTACCCCTCGGAGAACTTAACCCAGAAGCCGACGACGCTCGGACGGAACTCTACGAGGGAGAAGATAACCAGACACGGGAATTCAGAATCCTGCTGCAAGTGGCGGTAGAAACTTACGTCCGTCAAGAAGCCACGAGTGAAGAAGTCCCAGCAAGTGCTGTGTGGGCAGCTATCGAGGCTAACCCCGCCTCCAACAAACTGCTCAACTACCTTCTCCGGTTGCTAGCACAAGCATTGCTTCCACAACGTGCTCGCCAGGAGGAAATTGCACGCGAGGAACACCATCAAGAAATCCTCCGTGCATTCCATGCTCGGGAGCACCTCCGCCGCCGTCACGAAGAAGGCGATGGCAAAGGTCGGGGTCTTTGAAGTATGAACGGAAGGGGAAAGGAACACAAACAATTGTAATGCGATTGTAATGCAATTGGAAATGTTGTAAATCAACATGAATAAATAAAAAATAAGTGTTCTTTTGATTGAAAGGCAATGTTTTTTGTTCAATCTTGATGCCCAATACGTTAAATAAGGATAGAAATAAGAAAGTAACAAATGACCAAGGGGAGGTCTCACACACGGTTCTGATATCCGCACAGCAACGTGAACGTCGATATAGGCTAAGGCAACTTGCCAAAGACTAGCTTGCCGGAGGGTTGCCCGAAGAGAACCTCGGAAGCGGTACTGAGGGTGTACAGGCCGAGGAGTTCACTTCGTCGGAATAGCGAAGAGTGCGGAGTAGGGAGGAATTACTCGAGGAGACACGGTTGAGAAGATTCCTCCTCCAAGGAGAGAGAGAGATCGGTTTGAGGAGGGTCTAACCCGTACACCGGGTGTGGAGAACCAAACCGGCGGGCAGGACGGTGTAATACCCCAAAATTGGCACTTATTTAATTTCATCAATTTTGGTGCATTATCTCGATTTTACATCACCAAAGTCCTAGTTCCCTAGGCAATTTTCTCTCTCCTACCTGACTTAATTTGACTTGATGTCAATTGCAAAGACCATAAATTGCAATAATCAAACGCTAAATTAATTCCTAAAGTCTTAGACTTAATTGGCTAAATTACCCCTATGATAAATTAATTTAATTATAAAGTCTTAAGTGCTTTCTAATTAAATTAAAATCTACCCTCTTTAGCTAATTACCCATAAAAAGGAATTAATAATTACTTGATATTCGAATGGACACACTTTTTTGAATTGATAATTCAAGATATTCGAAAGGTCACCTGTGTGGCATTTTCCATTCTTTTTATTAAGTAATTCTTGCATTTTTGTCTCAATGTGGGAATGAAGGGTCAGGAGTTTCGAATCAAGAAACTCTTCCTCCTCTTGGCTCTTCTATTTATTTGGGCTCTTTTTCTTCATTAGGGAGAGCAATTTTTGAGAGCATCTAAACTATAGGCATTTTTTAGTCTCATTTGATTCATTGTTTCCAAAGCTCTTTTATTGCATTATCTAGTTTAATTTCTCATATTAGTGTAATTGCATTTCACATTTAGATTAAATTTGCTTACTTGTTCTTAGTCTAATATCATTTTTATTCCAAAATCAACTAAAAATCTGCATTTCATATTTCTTTCAAAGTTTTCTAGATTAATTGCATTCATTCTTAGCTTAATTTCATTTTGCTCATATTTTCTTTCAAATCCTCCATTGTTGAATTGGTCTCCCGGCTGTTGGCTCTCGTTCTGAGAGTATTCAAACACCCCATTCACATAGGAGGCAACAGGTCGCCTCACCATGGAATTTGGATTGAGTTCTTCATACTCTCTCCCGAATTCTATCAAGTGAATAATGACCATGTTGTGTTGTGCCTGATTTAGAGGTCACATTCAGTCACATACATTTTGGCGCCCACCGTGGGGCAGAAAAGATCAATTTCTGGCCTCATTCTTGATTGGTTTTTCAATTTTAGTGTTGGTTTCAGGCCTTGTACGGCCATTTACAGCCTGAAAACATTGTAATATAGTAATGGATGGATAGAATGATGAATCCTCTTTCTCATGCTTTTGGTTTGGTTCATTTTTATAAAGAAATGAATAAGTTATGATCATTTTGGTGAAAGTGGGTATTTGCAGATTTGAGATTCTCTGAATACAATCAAATTGAAACGTCTAGTACAGACAAATTATGAAGAATCAGGATCTCTAATAATATTCATTGGAAAGATACATGAATTATCTTTCATTTCTTTTTGGTTTGAGTCGTTTTCATGCAGATTTGTGAAAGTTATGGGCATTTGAGTGAAAACTGGTTTTTAACAATCTGTATTGGAGTTGCAGGCAATGATTTGCTCTTAGAAAATAATTTATGAATAAGAAAAATAAATGGCTTACATATTTGGAAACTAGATTCATTAATAGTTACTGTGAAATTGGTTTGGTTTCATTTGGATTCTTTTTGAGAAAGATATGTGATTCCCTAGGCAGGGTTTGGTGTTTTAAATCTGATTTATGACAGAAAAATTGCAGTCTGAAAAAGTTATTGGTTGAGGAACCAAATGGAATCATAAGACCTTTTAATTTTGGGAAATGGTAGTTCTTGATGTTGGCTAAAAACTTCATTCTTTCCAGAAATTTTAATATTGTGATTTTATGGGTCAAATAAATCAATCTTTAAAGACTGTCTTGAAGACAGCAATGTTACATATCTTACGGTTTGCCATTGATTTGTCTTGATTCTATACTTTCGGATGTGTGCTAAATGCTGGATTGCAGATCTTTGGACCTAAGGTGAGTTCTTAAAATCTCTAAAACATTTGGACTTTGGGATTAAAATTGAACCTCTCATGTGTTTGGCTTGAATGTTTACATGCTTTCATTGAACACATTTTAATTGATGCTCTTAATGGGAAATGAATGAACATAAATTTTCTTTCATACAAGTTTATGTAAGTGAATGCTTGTGTTTAAACCATAAGTAATTCTTGGTTCCAATATCAAATATCTCATTGAGTAATTGAGGGTATGGATTCATTCCTTGTTTACATGAAGAGTTAAATGCACCACTTTGTGGACTCACTTCATGTTTACTTAGAAAGTTAAATATTCCATGATTCAAACCCTCTTGCACTTATGAGTAGTATTGATTAGCAGTCTTAGATTACTTGTGATTGATCTAGATTGCTATCTTGGGTTATTGGACTCGCTAATCCGCCGGCCCCTCATTTCCGCCCTGTGGTTGCAATCTCAGCGCCACATTAAAGGGGAGGGGTCTATAGGAAAGAAGCGTTAATTGTTCCACTTGGCAACCCTTTTGTGCTTTTTGGAACTCACTTGTTTTCTAGGGTGTGGACTCACTTTGAGTTTGTGTGAGGAGTTAAATGCACCACTTTGTGGACTCACCTCACATTTACTTGAAGGGTTAAATGCACCACCTTTAGTGCTTCCCAATACTTTTGATAGTGAATTACTTACTTTTTTATTTTTAGAAGGCCTGCTTGGGGATTTCATCACCTCAAGGGACGAACTTAACTCCCGTGTTCCGACGGAGTATAAATATCGAGAGGTGAATCCAAAGACACCTCTCTTGGGAATGAGTTAGATTTCACTCTTGGCTAAGCCTCAAAGAACTTTATACCTTTGAGAAGTGAAGGAGGAGATTTGGGTTACCGTCTCCCCCCGGCTGTGTGATTTCGAATTCTTCTCATCTACGGATTTGTGCCTCACGTACTTTGCATATATCGAGGACTCCTTTTAGAAAATCCATGTATATCCTTGTAGACAGCTTGCTAGGATGTTGTTGTGTTTTAAGTGCCTGCTAAAACATTCTCAAGCACATACACAAGTAGAGTCCTTAGGGAGTAGAAATACTAAGTCACTATTCTTGTTCATGCGCAAGGTTGCTTTGTCCCTTGCCCATTGCTTGAAGACTGTTTGCTTGAACTCCTTGATTGCTGTCTTATGTGCTTGATCAATGACATAAATCTGATCTGCCTTTTTGTCTGTGATCTGTTTTTCTATTTTCCTGTCGTTCACCATCAGAAACTGGTTGTCCTGAGTTAGGAATCGATCGATCTTTGCTTTGACTCGTATTGTCTCTCATTAGTCTATCTTATCTCGTTGTGCTCTTGTACCTTGCGTTGCGATTGTCTTATCTCGGCTGTTCTAGCCATCTCTTTTTGACAATTCATACCAAGTTCATCTTGCATCTTGGCTGTTCTAGCCATTTATCTCCTTTCGTTATCTTTGAGACAGAGTCTAGCTTTATCCCGAATCTTTGCTCGTTACATCTTCATTTATGACTGTCACGACTCGAAGTGGCAAGACTTATCCCGTTCAAAATACTGATCAAGGTAGAAGCGAATCTCGTAATCAAGACATAGGTCATCCCAAATCTGTTATGAAATCTGAGTATTGTGAGGGATCCTCACATTCCTCCTCATTCCAAAAGTATTACAATCCATTGTTTCAGATACAGTCTGACTTACTATTTCAAGAGTATTATAACCCATTATTTCAAGACCAACAAGACTCTGAAAGGTCACTTTCTAAAATTGAACCTATTGATCCTTTCGAACCTATCTACTCTTTCACGATCTCTCAGAATACTACCAACAATATGGGAGATCCATTCCCCTTCCCAAGGGTAGATAAATTCAGTGCTAGTCATAAGCAATCTCCAAATGACCAAGGTCAAGGTCAGTCTCGAAATGACAAGAGTTATGATCAATCCCAAAAATTTCAATATTCGGTCAACATCCGTGACCTTTGCAATTTGAAACAACGACAAGGGGTGCCTCTCCTAACATTTCTCCAGAGATGGAGACAACTATGCACGAAGTATCCGCATGAATTACCCGAGTCTGAAAAGCTTGATATCTTCTTGGACAATCTTGTCCCAAATTTTGGATACCAAGTGCGATTACAAGGTCCCCTCACTTTTGACAATATGATTAGGTGGGCTGTGAGGATAGAAGCATTTATGGTCAAGAAGGGAGAATTGACTTTGAACAAAGACAACAAGCAAGGACCTTCTCCCTCAAACAAGGATAAGGATAAGATTATCAACAAAAACATAGATGTTATGAATGACAGGGTTGTTGACAATGTGATGCCAAAACCCTCAAAGTCTGTCTTTAATCTTAGCTCTAGCATGCAAATAGTCAATGCCACTGAGAAGGCTACGACAAAAGCTCAACCACCTTCCAGATTTGCTAGAAACAAACCTTGGATCTCTCACTGCGACATGATCATTGCTCCAGGGAGTGAGGATACTCCTAAACCCAAAACTCCCTTTGTCTTGCGAGGCCCTGCATCTCCCTCTTATAACTCCACACAGTCTCCAGCTTGTGCGAACGCTATCTCTCGATCTCATGCAAAGATCATTCTCCAAGGTCCCGAGCCTTCGACTTTCAGACCAAAACTATCTATGGATAAAGCCCACACCAAGGCAAACATCCCCAAAGATCTCAATCTCGACCAGTTTCAATCTATGGTGGGTCATTTGACCTCGCCTCATTATTTATCATTCTCTGAGGAAGACGATCACTTGCTGAGCCACCCGCATAATGCTCTCCTGCACACTGAAGTTATGATAGGCCCCAAGAGTATCCCCCGCGTCCTCATTGACAATAGTGCTAGCCTAAATACTTGCTCTGCTAAGATGCTTACCCAAGCGACAAATAGTTTTGTTCCCGCCAATAGAGAATCCACTGAGTTCTATGATGCCAAGCTAAAAGAAATAGAAAAGACCCTGAAGATCAAAGATATTGGCATGGGGGAATATCAAATTGAGTCCGTCTTGTCATTGACAACTCTCCCCATATCTCCACATTCCTATGAGGAACCTTCTGAAGACAGATTTGGTATTGGCTATCAAAGCTATGAGCTTGACCAACCTAGCTACAGCTTTCACTCATGCAAGGATTCAAGTAATGAAGAAACACAGATTCAGCCTATGACATATGAAAGACCTTTGAATGATCAAAATTCTGATTCAGACTACCAGAAAGAGTCTTATCTACATTCTCAAGTGCTTCAAGAACATGATTTTGGTCCTCACCAGGAGGATTTTATACACTCAACTGAACAGATTTCTACTACTGCAGCTACTACTGAATATGTCACTGCCTCTAATGGCACACATACTAATTGGGAGCAACTATTAGATGCTTCCCTTATCTTGGGTATGCCTATTCTAGATTTTTCCACCACTTCTGCTATTGAACAGACTCCTACTACTGCCAACTCCAATGGCACACATATTGATTGGGAACAATTATTGGACGCTTCCCTCCTCTTGGGTATGCCTCAAGGTATGCCTATTCCAGATTACTTTGTTGCTTCTACTACTGAACAAGATCCTGCTGTTGAAGAAACACTTCCTATGTTAGATGACAACAATGAAGAAAGTATGCCTCCGACTATGTCTCTAGCTGAATGGGACTCTATATCAGATGCTACTATGGAAATACCAGTTGATGCTATGCACCTATATGCTAGTCTTAACAACTCAGAAAGAGGAGAAAGTTATGATCCTCCAGATCAAGCTATTGATGATGATCCTTTCCACCCTCCTATGGAGATCATTCCTATGGCTCCTAGGCCACCTACTCCAAGCTATACTCCTACTGCTCCAACAAATGATGGGTATGTAAGACCCCATTCTGTTATAGCTTCATGGAATATTGGTAGATCCAGAATTGGAATTGTTCCTATTCGTGCACTCTTACCACCTGAAAGGGGACCTGACTCTTGGAATAGACCATCTTGGTTAGGCTCACATAATATTCCTCCAAACTTGTCTGACTCTTCTAAGATGACTCACAATCGACAACACTCTATGGAAGATTACTTTCTTGATCTACCTGATGCATTCATGAATGATGAGGATGATACTAATATATTTGCACTTGAGCCCATCCCATCGATTCCTCTTCCCTCTTCATCTCCCAAAAAAGTGGCCAGTCCACTTCCATCTCCACCTCTCCACCTGAACCAGTCATATAAGCCTCTTTCATCCATCATTCCTGAGTCTTTTGGAAGTAACTTGGATGTGCAACATAAAAATAAAAATAATGAAAATCCACTTATATCTCAAGATCACCATGTCCCATCTAATCGACATGTGACTATGAAGAAAGGAAAGAAACAAAGGTGTTCAAAAGACCGCAAAGGTCCTCAAAAAGAAGAAGACAATCAAAAGCCAGAAAATAAAATAAAAAATGGATCTCAAAATCCATTCTACAAGCATTGTCATCAAAAGCACCTCAAAATAAAGAAGAAAAAATTCAAAAGCTACGTGGATTCCAAAGAAAGGAAAAATCAAAGTTGTCATTCAAGCTTCCAAAATTCTCATACTTCCCTCCATTCCATCACCCTTGCCTCTCATACTTTACCCTCTTCACTCCATCTTTCCTTTTCCCAAAGTGCATATCAGTATCTCCTCATTGCTAATGACATGACTAAGAGAAATCTAGAATGTACTCTCCCTAAGCGTTTAGAGCATGGGAAATCTAATAAAGAGTTAAGGTGTGTCCATGAGGACATTTGTGGATCTCACTTAAGTGGTCTTTCCTTGACTATGGATCTCTTGATTGTTGGACACTACTGGTTGGCTCTCCTGTTACTGCTACAACATCTGGTTCTGATTCTGCAACTTCTCAGCTGGCTACTACTACAAATGACGATGTTTCCAGAGATCACCACTGAAAGAGAGAAACTCAAAGAGCCCATCAACGCTCTTCATCTGAAGAAGTTCTACAACTGACATTCTCTATGTGCTCATGTACATACTTATTGGTCCTAAAAAAATCCTAAAAATTGATATATTGCAAAAAATCCTAAAAATTGCAAAATGTCCTAAAAAATGATCATCTTAGTGAAAACCTGGCAAACAGGCACTTTGATGTATCTATTATCCTGGTGAAAACCTGGTAAACAGGCGCCTTGATAATACAAAAAAAAAAATTGAAAATGTGAAAAATACAAAAAAATACAAAAATACAAAAAAAATGAGATATTCAAAAAAATACAAAAAAAAGCAAAAAAAGAGAAAAGTACAAAAAAAATTGAAAAAGAGAAAAATGTGTCAGTGATGAAAACCTGGTAAACAGGCGTCATGGTAGCAAAAATAGAATCTCTGCCAAGATGGTGAAAACCTGATAAACAGGCGCCTCTTGTTTTCCTGAAGTAACATCTCATCTCAACGTCGCTTGGCTCTTAGTTTTCTGCTTTAGTTTCCTTCCTTTCCTACTTTAGTTTGTTTTCCCGCTTTCCTGCTTTAGTTTGTTTCCTGCTTTGGTTTGCTAGCTCATGCGCTTGTCTTTGAATCTTCCTCAACTCTTCATAGATTGGAACTGGTTCACACTTGGGGGCACCTGGCTGGTCTAGGGGGCATTGTCCTATCGCTTTTGGAAACTCTTTTGAGCATTGGTCGCCAGTGGTTCCCACTATGCCTGCCTACGGATACCTAGCTTTCATTCGATCTCTCTTCTTCGGGATTTCTCCCTTATATCAATCACCAGTGATTCTCACTGCGTCTACCTACTGTCATTATCTCATTGAGACTTCGAACGTTATCTTTTCAAATCGACTTCAATCCACTTGAACACAAACTTAAACTGAAACTAAAACTAAATTTGTGTTCCTTTGAGGCATGTTGAGCTTTGTTTTCTTTGAGTGCTTGTTTGTTTGCTTTGCTTTTTTGTTTTCTGCTTGCTGGTCTAGTTCCAATGATCCAAGAAATCTATATAAGAGGGGTGTCCGTTTGTAAGAGCCTCTATCTCGTATTGGATGGCCATGCGTACCTCGACTCCTTTTATATGGATGTTTTGGTGAGGTTGGTTCTTCTCCTTGTCTTTTGAGTGACTTCTTTCTGCTACTGGTGAAATTGTAAACGCTCGTCCTGTTAAGTGAACGTAAGGGTCACTGCGAGCAATCTTTGGCAAAAGAAGGAACTCCTGCGTGCTTGGTGTGTTTGTTCGCAAGAGACATTCAGGTCATTCTAGCATTTATGCTCTAATGCTTATGTTAACTTGCTAGATTAAAAGGAAAAGGTGTTCAGGTCATTCTGGCTCCTTGTGCCTTAATACTTACATCTTATTCCGACAAATTTAAGACTTATGTCATATTCATATTCTCATGTTGGGGAGAATTGTATGGCATCTTGCGATTGTCCCATGCTTAAATGAACTCAATGATGATAAATACGATGAGTCCAACAGCCGAGTCCGGAGGATTGCATTTGTTCATCCTAGGCCTGCATTTAGACTTGCATCTTTCATTCTAGGCTTGCATTTGGAGCGTTTTCTTGTTGCTCTCTTGATTGCTTTTTTCTGGATCTGCTCATCAAAGGTTCTCATCTTTTGTCCCAGTCTCATCTTGGCTACATCCTTTTTCGGGATTGAAATCGAAATCTGACATCTCTAAGTGGCTCAAAATCGCGTTTTAAATATTGGACTCCTTCTAGATCGGATGCTTGTGCAGTCAGCCTTCTAGTGTCATCTTCCTACCAGATCCTCATCTTTGCATCATGTTCTCAAATCTTTGCTTCTTTTCATCAAGTCAACCCTAGTCAAAATTTGGTCAACCATGGTCAAACTTGGTCAACAAGACCTCTGCTTTGCTTCGATTCACTTCTGTAGCTTCGCGAATCTAGTCTAATTGCTTTTGCTCTGCAATCTCTTGTTGTTTATCATCCTTCTGACATGTCATCTTTCGATTTCGCTCCCGAGGGGGCAAGATGATTACATCATTTGAATCTTGTCGAATCTATTCTTGAATCAGTTTGATTTGAATCATCAGTTCTCATCGCTAGGGGCATCTTGGTGCCTCGCATCTTGTTATCTTATCATCTATCTTTTAGGTATCTGAGCAATCTAACTCGGATCCTCAAGGGCCAAGCTTCGTTCTGGAGATGGTTCTTGAAATCTTTTTAGGTATTGGGGGAAATCTAACCCTAATTCCTAGAAGTCAAGCTTCGTTCTGGAGATGACTCTCAAAATCTCTTTTAGACCGTTATCTGGGCAATCTAGCCTGGGTCTCGGAGGACTAAGCTTCGTATTGGGGCAATCTAACTCTGATTCGGAGATAGTCCTAAATCTGCATCTTCATCAATTGGTATTGGGGCAATCTAACCCCCGATTCCGGTTCTCTTCTAAGATCGTTGTCTTCGCAATCTAACTTAGACTTCGGAAATTCTCATCATCTGTCATTTCAGACTATTCTTTGAATCAACGCGCTGTTCGCACATGAATTCAAAGAGGGGCAAATGTAATACCCCAAAATTGGCACTTATTTAATTTCATCAATTTTGGTGCATTATCTCGATTTTACATCACCAAAGTCCTAGTTCCCTAGGCAATTTTCTCTCTCCTACCTGACTTAATTTGACTTGATGTCAATTGCAAAGACCATAAATTGCAATAATCAAACGCTAAATTAATTCCTAAAGTCTTAGACTTAATTGGCTAAATTACCCCTATGATAAATTAATTTAATTATAAAGTCTTAAGTGCTTTCTAATTAAATTAAAATCTACCCTCTTTAGCTAATTACCCATAAAAAGGAATTAATAATTACTTGATATTCAAATGGACACACTTTTTTGAATTGATAATTCAAGATATTCGAAAGGTCACCTGTGTGGCATTTTCCATTCTTTTTATTAAGTAATTCTTGCATTTTTGTCTCAATGTGGGAATGAAGGGTCAGGAGTTTCAAATCAAGAAACTCTTCCTCCTCCTCTTGGCTCTTCTATTTATTTGGGCTCTTTTTCTTCATTAGGGAGAGCAATTTTTGAGAGCATCTACACTATAGGCATTTTTTAGTCTCATTTGATTCATTGTTTCCAAAGCTCTTTTATTGCATTATCTAGTTTAATTTCTCATATTAGTGTAATTGCATTTCACATTTAGATTAAATTTGCTTACTTGTTCTTAGTCTAATATCATTTTTATTCCAAAATCAACTAAAAATCTGCATTTCATATTTCTTTCAAAGTTTTCTAGATTAATTGCATTCATTCTTAGCTTAATTTCATTTTGCTCATATTTTCTTTCAAATCCTCCATTGTTGAATTGGTCTCCCGGCTGTTGGCTCTCGTTCTGAGAGTATTCAAACACCCCATTCACATAGGAGGCAACAGGTCGCCTCACCATGGAATTTGGATTGAGTTCTTCATACTCTCTCCCGAATTCTATCAAGTGAATAATGACCATGTTGTGTTGTGCCTGATTTAGAGGTCATATTCAGTCACATACAGACGGTACTGCCGAAGGTGCTACAAATGCACAGGCAGACCCTTCGTTGGAACCAAGAACTCCACACAGTATGGTCCCATCGCAACTGCCACAAGGGCAAGTGCCACCAGCCCACAATACGCACAGTACCCAAGGAAGTGCGAGTACGAGTGCTGGCACAAGAGGTGCCGAAGCACCGAATCCACCACAGACAACCATGGCAGCGAGTAAACAAAAATTACCCAAGTTCACAAGCCAAGCAAAGGAGGATCCGGTTCGGCATTGCCGAACCTATGAGACCATATGGGCTGCCAATGGGGTTACCGACCAAGACGAATAGATCTGCCAATTCCTTGCAACATTAAGGGAGGGAGCCATTGACTGGTATTCAAATGTCAACAAAACTGGTATGACGACATGAGACATTGTGAAAAAAACATTCGAGACGGAATTTCAGTTGTTAAGGGATGACAATGAAATTCTGGCGGAGATTTACAATACCAAGCAAACGAAGAGCGAGTCGGTCCGTGCCTACGGACGGCGACTGAAGGAACTTATCGGGAAGATGGAGTCCGCTCCAGTAGACGAACTCAAGAAGAGGTGGTTCGTAGAGGGACTAAAAGCTTCCTTTCGGAAGAAAATGAAAATTGTCCCGCCTACGTCATACAGCAACGCGTACAACCGGGGGATGGACTTGGAAAGCGAGTGTAAGACCTCAAGAAAGACTAAGTCTTCGGATGATGAATCGGAGACGGAAAGCAGCGAGGGGGAATCTAGCAAGAAAGTGCTCGCCCTACAGAAAGATCTGGAAAGGATGATGAGAGAACTGAAGGCCACTAAGAGAAGCTCAAGTAAGACAAAGGAAGACACCGTGTGGTGCACAGACTGCAAGGAAGCGGGCCACACAAAAGGTTCTTGTCCCAAGAAAGCCTTTTGCGATATCTGCCAAATTGCGGGACATTCCACTAAAGAATGTCCCTACAACCTAAGGGCAAGAAATCAACAAGTGCTCTACACCCAGGAGCAACCCTTCACGTCCGGGACCGGCGGACAACAAAACAGTGCATCATCCGGCGGGTACAAAAACAACCGCCGGGGAGGCCGAGGCAACAATGAGAACAAGCCACGGATCCAGTACGATGCGAAGGGAAGACCCATGATACAGTGCAGAAGTTGTAATCAATGGGGACATTTTGCCCGTGACTGTCAGAACGAGGCTACGGCTCCACAGAAACTGTGCCAGTGGTGCGGACCGGGAGATCATGAGGACACTAATCGTCCGAAGCCAGGCTACAATATCCTAGACATGGAACGAAGGGGCACTGAGAAGGTCCTGACAATCACCCGCGGACAAACCAAAAAGGCCACGTACCCTCACCCTCCGACTGAGAAACAAAGGGTGCTCGAAGCAAAGGCCGAGATCGAGAAGGGGATGCAGGACCAAAGGGACCCTACGGACACCGGCAATTCTCACCGAGCATTGGCCGAACAAAATATCTTAAGGCAGAGAATGCAACTGGAAGTGCTAGTAAAGGTCAAGGACCTATTGGAAACTATGTCGCATCTCAAAACGGCCCTATTCCTAGGCCATAACGTTCCAGCAAGCACGGTTGAACGAACGGAGATCCTTGGCGGCTCTGCAGCTGACCCCATGACGCTATCAATAAATAACAGGCGGAACCCTGCAGTGGTGGAGATGGGTATATTGGGTACCATCCTCATGAACACGATTGTTGACGGTGGGTCTGGGGTGAACGTCCTACCGAAAGAAACCTGGAAGAGCTTGGGGAAACCAACGCTGTGGCTGCCAACATTCAATCTACTAGGGGTCGACCAGCACGGCATCAAGCCCCTTGGCACGCTGATGGCACAACAGGTAACTATCGGGACCCAACCATTCATCCTCGACTTTGTTGTAATTCCCCTCAAGCAGAAGGGGTATGACGCCATCCTGGGAAGGGGGTGGCTGGTGACTGCCAGAGCCAATCACAATTGGAAAAGAAACACCCTGGCATTTGAGAAGGGGGGAAGGAAGTTTGTGGTGGACCTCACCACGCAGATGGTCGGGGAGGAAATGGCATCCGATTCGGAGTCAGACGACGGGATAGACGAAGAGGAAGGAAACATGGAACCGAATGACAAAGGGATATTGGAAATAGAGGATGATACAAATTCGATGGATGGTCTATTCCACTGGCAAATGCGCGATTATGAATTATTTCCACCATCCTGCAACATTCTCGAGATCGAAGAAAATCGGAATGAGTTCCCTCCGGAATACACGGAATACAAAGAAGGGGAAGCTCCAATGAGAGAAAGCCCCGCCCATGAGTTTTCTAAGGAGGAACCAATCCAGTATAAGGAGGCAAAGTTGAAGGCAATAAACCTCGGGGATGAACAAAATCCCAAAACCATCCTCATGGGAGATCACTGGAGCCCTGTATTGAAAACGGCAACTTTCAAAATTTTTACAGAATATAAGGATGTGTTTGCCTGGACCTACAAAGACTTGAAGGGCATACCTCCGGAACTATGCGTGCACCGCATTCCTCTGGTTCCTGGAGCCCAACCTGTGCGGAAGAGGTCGTACAGGATGAACAAAAATTACACTGCACAGGTAGAGACCAAAATCGAGCGAATGTTGGAAGCTGGGATCATCTTCTGGGTGGACACAAGTGAGTGGGTGTCACCAATTGTGATCTCCCAGAAGAAGGAAGCCAACCAAATCCGCATCTGTGTAGACTTCAAGTGCCTCAATGCAGTAACGATCAAGGACCCCTTTCCGATTCCTTTCACAGATAGCATATTGGAAGAGGTGGCGGGTCACGAAATTTATTCTTTTATGGACGGGTTCTCAGGATACAACCAGATATCCATTGCAAAGGAAGATAAGTTGAAAACAACCTTTGTAGTGGAGGATGGTGTGTATGCGTACAATCGGATGCCCTTCGGTCTGTGCAATGCACTGGCGACTTTCCAGAGGATTATCCTCCATATTTTTGACAGGATGTCCAAAGGAAATTTTAAAGCATTTTTGGACGACTAGTCCATCTTCAGTAGCCAGGATAAACACATTGCAACGTTGGGAGAATGCCTGGAGTGGTGTCAGAAAGCCCGTCTGGCACTCAACCCGAAGAAGTGCCGCTTTATGGTGCCACAAGGGAAGTTGCTCAAGCACATAGTCTGCAAAGAAGGGTTAAAGACGGACCCCGACAAGGTCCAGGTGATAGTTGAAATGGAGGCCCCCAACGACATAACCGGCGTCAAGTCATTCCTAGGCCACATTGGGTACTACCGACGGTTCATAAAGAATTTCGCCCGGGTTTCATACCCGATGGATAAACTCATGAAGAAGGGGGAGCCATACGTCTAGGTGAAGGAACAAGGGGAAGCCTTCAATGATCTAAAAACAAGACTGTTGGTGGCTCCCATCCTGGCATTTCCAAACTGGGATAGGGAGTTCCATGTCCACGTGGATGCATCGAACTACGCCATCAGAGCCACCCTAGCTCAGGAAGGCAAACATGGACTTGATCACCCTATCTATTTTGCAAGCCGGTTACTGTCAAACGCAAAGAAGAATTACAGTACCACTGAACGGGAGGCTCTGGGAATGATTTACTCGGTCCAGAAGTTTAGGCATTATCTACTGGCGACGCCGTTCACCTTCTTTGTGGACCACCAGGCCTTGATGTACCTCGTCAACAAACCCATTATCCAAGGGAGGGTGAGCAGGTGGCTCCTCCTCCAGGAATTCACCTTCAAAATTATAGTACGGCCAAGGCGTAGCCATGTGATCGTCGATCAGCTGTCCTGAATCAAGTCGGGCGAGCCACTGATGGGAGTAAATGACGAGTTCCCAGATGCACACTTGTTCCATATCGCCGTACTTCCGAAGTGGTACACGAGCATCGGCGAGTATTTGTCCACGGCCCGATTTTCGGAAGGCATGCCTCCAAGAGAACGTAGGAAGTTGGTTCTAAGGAGCAAGACTTTTCAGCTCATTAATGGACTACTGTACAAAATGGATCCAAACCAGGTGCTGAGGCGATGTGTGATGGAAGAAGTGTTGAGAGTTCTGAGGGAGGCTCACGAAGGACCTGCCGGAGGCCACATGGGTCCAGATACCACGGCTAGGAAGGTGTTGTTGGCCAACTTATGGTGGCCGACACTGTACAATGACGCCAGAGAATGGGTGGTCGGTTGTGACACTTGCCAACACGCTGGGAGACCCCTCAAACGAGATTTTATGCCACTTAACCCCTCCCACTCACAGGAATTATTTGAAAGATGGGGATTGGATTTTGTTGGGCCTCTGAAGGCCAGTCGTGCTAGGCGCTACCGATACATTGTGGTAGCAACAGAATATTTAACCAAATGGGTGGAGGCACGTGCATTGACTGATAACTCCGCTATAAGCACGGCAAAGTTCATTTACGAATAGATAATAACCAGATACGGCATCCCAATTCAGTTGACGAGCGATAGGGGTGGCCACTTCGTCAATCAAGTGATTAAACTCTTGACCACGGAATTCAAGATCTTCCATACGCTGTCAAGTCCGTATTACCCTCGGGCGAATGGCCAGGCGGAGGCAACCAATAAAATTTTGGTCGGAGTCATTTATAAGTCATGTGGTGTTGATGGTGAAGACTGGGAAGAGAGGTTACCCTCTGTGTTATGGGCCTACCGGACTTCCTACAAGGTGACCACCAATCAGACACCATTCCAGCTGATGTATGGGCAGGAGGCAATAGTACCAGCTGAGTTCATGGTACCTAGTCTCCGGATCGCTATTGAAAACAAACTTGGAGACATGGAGAGTTTGAGGGAAAGGCTTTACCTCTTGAATAAACTGGATGAAAAAAGAGCACTGGCACAATGGGCCACGGAAGCAACCCAACAACGGAGGAAACTGTGGCACGACAAGCACCTCCGCCGAATGCAATTCACACCAAGCCAGTTAGTATTAAAGTATAATGGGCGAAACGAGATTAAGCCTGGGAAATTCAAAGGAAAATGGGTAGGCCCTTACAAGGTTCGAGAGGTGGCAACAAATGGGTCCGTGAAGCTGTGGACCCTCGACGGACGAGAAATTCCCGATGCGGTGAACGGCTCGAAATTGAAGGTGTACCATGAAAGGCCGGAGACGCACAGACGGCGATCAGATAGGTAAAAATTTATAAAAAAAAAAGTTAAAAAAAAAATTAAAAATTAAAAATTAAAAAAAATAAAAAATAAAAGTTGAAAATGAAAAAATGTTTCGTCGGTGGCACCACCGAACGGTGGACTACCATCGGATATAACCTCCGCACGGAAAGATATAAAGCGCGGATGAAGAGATCTGTATTGCGGGAGACATAAAGCGCGGAAGAGAAGATTAAGCCAACTTAGGAAACAGTGAGCAGCCGCAGGTGAAGGAGAGCAACTGTGGGAAGATAGAAAGATAGCATCGTAAGGAAACATCACGAACAAAGAGGGAAAAGCACATAGCCGAATGGTGGTAGTAGTGCCCAACGGTGGACCATTAAAACCCACAGCCACACGGAAAAAGCAAAGCATCAAATGCGTGGAAGGCAAAAGACAGTGCGGTAAGGGAAAAACAGATTGCGGAGGAAGGGAGATTGGATCGGGGACGGAAGGGAAGACATCACCGTACGAAGGACATTGTCGCGAAAGGTAGAAGCCATCTTCCGCAGGCATCACCGTACGGAGCATAGATACACGATAATTTTTACACACAGCCACAGGAAGAGGGAAGCACGGCAAAATTGGTAACGGTTTCTTGAACTTTAAGAAACGGTTTCTTGAATTCAAAACAGGTAAAAATGCACTCCGCTGGGAAGAGGAACAATTGTAAAAAACAGTTACAAGCAAGGAGTTTAGGTAAAACAGCGATGAACAAGCAGGCTACTATTCTACCATCCGGAGTGAAGGTTGCAGGGCATCAGGCAAGTGGGAGCAGCGGGAAGAAACTTAAGCCTGTACAAGAGGAAAAGGAAAAAGATGGTGTCCCCTATCAGATGGTAGCGTTCGAAGGACTTAATGGACTGGAATGCAGAAAATGGTGGAAGGAGACTCCAGAGGACAATGAGGTAAAGAAATTTTTACGTCAGGCGGGTGTTCACTGGGCTATCCAAATGCCCTTATTTCCTGTGCGTAATCTGGAAAACACCTTGAGGATAATGATTCAGTGTTTCGACAAGCAGACAAGGAAAAGTACATTCATGTATCGAAACCACAAGCTCACAATTTCCTATGGCCCGGAGGACTTCACATGGGTCTTTGGCATCCCAGGACGTAATGGACAAAAGGTGGATACCACAAAGCAAAAAATGTTTGTAGAGAGGAAAGAGTTTTGGATAAAGCATGTCTGTCATCGGCTCACTCCAGCAGAAATGGAAAAAGTGGTAAACGCGACCAAAGCGCGAGGGCCGAGGAAGGAGTACGTAGCAGAAGGTGCTTGGCGTTGCATTCTTGATGTCCTCAAGAGCAAGCTAACTGGTTCCAACCGTGCATTTGACATTGCCCTTCCACAAATCGTCTACATGCAGGGGTTGATGAATGGGGTGGTCTATGACTGGGCTTCGGTGTTGGCGGAGAGGATGTGGGAATTCATGACGCTGCAACATCACACCTTTTACATGCCCCATTACGCTATTGGACTATTTCTCGAGGCTGCACTTAGACAAATGCCCGCAGACGAGTTGGAGCTCAAGCCGCAAGGCAAGCTCATTGGAGGAGCTCCGCCCGTGTTCTACTAGCGGTATTTGGATACGGGAGGGGGAGGTGTAGCCAGCGGACAGAAACGAAGGCGGCAAATGGTGGTAGAGTCTGACCAAGAGGACGTTGATAGTGGTCGGGAAGCCAATGAAGAATCTTTCGATGCAGACTCAGGCGAGAAAGACGGTGACACCACAGTTAGCATAGAGGTAGTAGCACCTACCGCGGCAGCCACCGTGCGGTTTGCACCACCAGTGTTATCTGCCTCGGCCCACTTAGCTTCGGCACCGTTGGTGAGTTCTACAGTTCCTCTAGTTGAGTTACCACTTGAGGAAGCAGCCACGAACATTCTAGGGGAAGGAGATCCCGAACCTCCTACGAAGGTAGCGGTAGCAGTGGCAGAAGAGGAAGTACGCGGAGGCACTCATGACATTGGCGAAGGTCAGGTCCGGATGGAAGTGATAGGGTCGGATGCTGTAGTGACCATGGATGCGGCACTTTTACAGGATCCCTCACCACCTCATGACCCTGCACAGATGGGAGCTATGTGTTCTTGGATTAGTCAACGGTTTCAATTGGTTCCGACTCCACCACCAGCAATAGTTCTCTCTCCCCAACGGAAGGACCCGCAAGAGGTTATTGGTATAGAGTCTGCAGATGTCAGAGTGGCAACAAATGATCTTCCTCCTTCCTCTGAGGAGGACAAGGCTGTGGCAGGGCGCAAGGTGGCCAAGGAGGCACCTTGTGGAATTGAATTGGCACGCCTAGCAACCCTTACCGGTCTTGGGGCGTTGGAAGGAGAAGACGTGGAGACCTTTTTAGCAGATGTGGTCACTCGAGAACATCGGTTGGTGGCTGTAGCAGAGTCCTGAGCTGTGGCGACGGTCGTTGAGGATTTGAGACGCCTCCTAGCCTTTGCCCGAGTAGGTTGTGGTGCAGCATTTGCCGCTTGTTTTGAGCAAGGGTTATGGCCTGATTGAGAGACTGTCGAGATGTTGGCTGCCTGGGCGGTTCCTATGCCAATCATTGAGAGTGAGGTAGCATCTCTGGTTAGAGAGTTGGAGCAGACATTCAGGGGGGGGTACTACGCGTTGAGGCGATCTGAGTATGTCTCATCTGACAGGCAAACTGCATTGGTGACCGCACAAAGAGCTCAGGAGGAGCTAGGCACCAAGTTAGAGGTAGTAGAGAGAGACTTACTCCAGCATACCCAGGAATTGATGGCTGAACAGGCAACACGGGCGGCTCTAGAGCAACAGTTGGCAGCAGCACAGGCAGAAAATGAGGCAAAGGAGAAGGAACTGTTGGAGGCTGCCATGATGATTAAGTCCGCCTTGGAGTTCCAGATGGTAGTTGAGGCATGCTTGCAAACTCGGACCACACAGGTTTATGAGCTTCGGGCTCAGTTGGGATCGTCCACCACACTAGTTCCTCCAGCGGAGCAGCATGCTTCCTCATCAGGGACGCTTCCTCTGCCCCACTTTCCTTCTCAGTCTTAGCGATAGTAGTTCATCATTCCTATATTGTTGTTCTGTCCGGGACATTTTGTTGTCGTCCGGAGACGACTTTTCTTAAGGGGGGGATGATGTTAGCTGTAAAGTTGTGCTACCGTCGGATGTTAGCTGCCGACGAAGGTAAAGTTGTGTTACCGTCGAATGTTAGCTGCCGACGGAGGTAAAGTTGGGTTATCATCGGATGTTAGTCGCCGACGGAGGTTAGTTAGTTGCCGACGGTTCATAAGGGTGACGACGTTTGGTTGCACTGCTTCAGATTGTATATGAATATTGTACTTGCTCATTAGAAGCATCACTGTTATTGTAACCTTTGTGAATGATTAATGAAAGCTTGATATTATCTGGTCTAATTCTATCTTGCTGGTTACATTCTGTAAAATGTCTGTGTATCTGTAAACGAGTACTTGTTGGGCAAAACAAACAAGAAAAATAATTCATATTGCCATAATACTGCTATTACAAATGTTGCATTCTACAGTCTCAAAATATGTGAATATACTTATTTTCTATTCTTTGCTATGCCTTTTATGCTTCTATCATTTAAACTGTACAGCTTAGAGATAACCCTATATTTGCTATAGCTAGCACAAAGCCAATATAAAATTGAGCCTAACATAATATCAGCACACATCTCACTAGCCCCTCTTAGTCCTTAATGCACTTTGTCTTCTCCCACGGTGCCATTAACCAATGAGTTGATTAATTATTGCTCTCTTCCTTGAACTAATCCCTTTTTTGGAAATGTGATCTGATAGAATATAATGCTAAAACTTAATTACCTTTAAAGGGATTGAAATCTTGTGTTAAGGGAAGTAAATTCCATTACTTGAAATCACACCTGCTAAATCTCAAAACAAACTTGGACTAGTAAATATTAATTGGAAGAGGTAACAGTTTACATGAAAAGTCCCTACGTATTATGCCTTCTGCAAAAAAGCAGATTTTTTCTTGAATTTGTTTTCACTCCTAAGGATCTACTAGAGCTAAAATAGTAAAGCAAGATCATGAAAAGAGTTCAAAACTCCTTTTGGTATTTCAAAATTGAATCCTTGTTATATGAAGATATCTCCAATTGAAGCAATTTGACCTTTGTATTGTCTTCAATTGTTTTAAATTGCATAAATTTAGTTCCTAATAAGACTTTTTAGTTTTTCCTTGAATACTTCAAGAAACACACCTCGAGAGCATGGGTTGCTTAGCATGGTACACTTCAACTTAGATCCCAAGTTCAAGGGGTGCCTAGTTTGCCAAAGTTACCCAAGACTTACTCCCAAACAAATCCCTTTGTTTCACTTCATTTAGGTGGGGAAAACTATTGCTAGAACCAAACCAAAGCAGAGGGAAAGAATCTCCGTCAAAATCACTAGGGAACCAAAGGCCTCTTTAACAATATAATACAGTAATACCAGTTTTCATTGGATGTTTGCAAAAACGCATCCAAGATAATGCATCACTGAGCAAAGCATCTATTTGAAGCATTGCCTATTATGCCAAAGTTGCCTAGGATATGTACTTGGTTTTATCCCTATGCTTCACATCATCTATGTGGGACAAACTATAGCTAAGGGATAGCATAAAACTTTGTTGAGCTAGAACTAATTATGTTTTGCTGATAACATAACACAAAGGAAAATTGTGTCATACCAAAAAAGTAAAAAAGACTCCCACTCCTTCCAATTGGTGCATTCTCTACTGAGCTAGGTAAGCATATTTATATTCATCAACCTGAAACATGACACCTTCACAGCACCCCTTAGAAATCTCTTCAAGCTACTAATACAACACATGAGATCAATAGATATTGAACAAGTTAATGCAGCTTATTTTACACTGAGATGCTCGAGCTCGGGGATTGAATGTTAATATACACTAATAAGAACGCCTAGCTTCAAAGAACGGCTAATGAGAAGATCCGCAATTAATTAACATCACAGTCCACAAGACTATTTCTCAAATTAAAGAGCAAGACACAATTGTCAATCCCCGCTTATAAACTTGAGCTGGCAGCTTAGCTGCTTAGAAATTTGGGTGTGCCCTAACTAGGATACAACCATACTAATCGTTCGTTCTTTCTAAAATTTACTTTTGATGGAAGCTAATATAAAAAACTCAGATTGTACAACCTCCACTCAGAGACCTGACTAATATGATGGTCCATTTTACATAGTGGTCCCATGAGGGTGGGGAAAGCATTGACGAGTGGAGACTACTGCAGTTTTCCCAGCAGGTACTGGTAAAAAAATAGGTATCTTTTGAAGGAAAACAGCCATATGGTACATCAAATTCTCTATTCTAGTGCAGCAATTTTTGAAAATCTGCATAAATTACTATCACAAAATAATTCCACAGAAAGCAAGGCAAAAACATTACATGAAATGTAGCTGCCGTTATGAAAGAAGTACCCTCAAATCTCTAACAATCAGCCCTGAACTGCCTATAATCTTCTTCCTAAAGCAGTGACCAGTAAATCAGCCCTATAATCTTCTTCCATCTTCTAAGGGACTCTTAACTAAGTCTGAGTGAATGAAAAAGAAACCTAACCCAGTGGAAAAATGAGGAGTAAATAAATATAAGATCTAAGTGGCGGTATTAAGAAGTAAACACTGAGGCATTCATACTGGAACCTTGGCTTTGAACCTAAAACATTCAGATACTTAGAAAAACGCTTAGTGTTCAAATTGGATAAAATTCCATATTCAACACCAGTGCCAAATGGAGTGACCTCAAGCGGTCTTCATTGAGACTAGCCCTAGGTATAAATTTCTAGGAGACAAGCCAAGTTTCAAATCCCAAGTAGACACATTAAGCGTTAAAAATGATAGAAATCATCCAACATCCAAGCTAAATGGAGTTAGGTCAAGAGGTATTCATTTGGGCTTTCATAGTAGAGCCCTATGACTTTGATACAGATACCATGGGATATCTTTCAATAGATTAAAAAATAAAATGAACTAACCAGGAAATTTTCTATTGTAGTACAGTGAAACTTTGCATCCTGAAAAATAAGTGATATATGCATTTCAGGCTGATTTTGAAGAACAAACATAAGGTTTACTCAAACTATTTGTAAATATCTGCAGCCCACGAAGAGCTTCCACAAAATTTTGGTGAAAATTCATTTATTTGTTTGAAATGGGCAAAATCAGTTTTAAAAAATAATGGACAAACAGGACTATAGCCTGTAAAAAAGACCCTTTTGTCCCTTTATCTTTTACATTATGTTTACATGCAAATCTACTAGAAGCCTCAAGCTTACATGTAGTTTGCACTGTAAATGGGTTCCAAACCAGAATATCTACTAGCACTTGCACCAGAAAGAGGTGCAAGGGTTACGCCGATAGACAACTATATATAAGTCAATATAATTTATTTATGCATAAAAGATAAATTAATCTTATTTATCGGTTTCATATGTAAAGATATTTAAAATATGGTATATTAAAATTTCCTTTTTTGTGTTTAAAATATTCCATACAACATTTGAAAATATACTCATATTGCATAATCATTTGAAGGAATGTTTTGTAACAAGTTCAAATTAGTTTGGAATGCCATCTTCAATTTCTTTTGCTTAAGTAAAATGAGCCTCTCATTGTTTCTAGAATTATGGGGCTGCTACGGCATAAATGTGTGCTTCTTTGTTCAAGAAAATCCTTAGTCATACATTTGTTTTAAAATTACTATAATGAAATATACATTTGCTCAAGGTTGGGCGTGTTGTATTTGAATTTGTTAAGTGTAAAAATGAACTTTTTTTGTCATCTCTTTGCTACTTAGAGTTTTAAGGATTGACTATGCAAATAAACAGTTCAATCTCTGACTATTTTACTTTGACCAAACTAAGCATAGGCATTCCAAGCAAAGGCAATGATCAAAATGAATGATAAAGTGCTCAAAATAGTATAAATAATATTATTTAAAAAATATGCAAAATACAATATCAAATTTGAGAATGTTTAACATTAAAAAATATGAATAAATCACTTTGCAATACATAAAACTTAGGTCTCAAGCTTCCAATCACAATTGATCGATTTCATTGGATTTAGAACTTGTAAGAAAAAAATTTCTTTTCTCAACTTGTAAATAATTTTGTGTAATCTATTTTATATCCCTTCATAAAATAGATATTGGTTAAAATTATAATGGCTTTACATATGAAACCGATAAATAAGATTAATTTATCTTTTATTCATATGGCTCCATAAAACTAGGATGCCTTTAAAATAGCTTTCCAGTGAAAACATTAAACTAAGAATAAATGGAGCCTATGGTTCTCAAAAAGGCTCAAAATAGTGACATTTTTGTAGGTCATGAAATAGTCATTTAGAATCGAATTAGGGAAATTGTGACCTTTTAATAGGTTATTTCTAGGACTGCAACTTAGGCCATCTCCTGGCCCTTTTCAGTAGTTTACATACTAAATTTCTATAATTCACATGTGCATGTATATCTTACACTGCTCTCATTGATGGGCCATGTAAAGCTGATCATATTCATATGGCTTCAGATACTTTCAAACAGATGAAGAAATTAGGTTGGATTCATATGCATCCTCCTCCTCTACATATGGTCCCCTAATTGCAGGTCTCAGTAAGGCAGTTAGGATAAATGAAGCGAAGGAATTATTTGATGAAATGATTGAAATTTAGTGCAAGCCTGATTGTGCAATGTATAATATTTTTATCAATGTCGTTGGAAAGCGAGGGGGTGTACATGAAGCTTATCACCTGCTCAAGGGAATGATCAATGGATTGGGGGAAGCCCAAAGGTTGGAGGAAGCATTAGTACTTTTCAAAGAAATGAAGAGCAGTAATTGTTTCCCAAACTTGATTGCTTACAATTGTTTAAGCATGCCAATTATATGTCCTCAAAGTGATCTGAGCCTTAAATGTGCAGATTACAAATTTAACCCTGATGACCTAAACACCAAAGCGCTTTCTGCAATATCTTAGGCTTTGATGGGGAAGGTGAGAAAATTTCAGAAGATTTCCTCAAAGGGTTAGAACATTTGTTATGAGTTACACAGACAATAAATTATAATTTCCCTATAATTTAGTAGCATTGCATCTACTCACCTCAATGTTACGAATGTTGAAAATGAACCAGAATGTAACAGAATAAATGAGAGTGCAAAACAGAAAAAATAAAAGGCAGATGGCACAATCTTTTATCCTGTTAAAAACCCTTCTCACCGAGGGAAACAACCCAGCCCACAGAAATAGTATGACCTTTATTGAAATTCAACACCAATTACAATATCTTTCTTTTGATTGTCTTCTCAGCTTGACAGTCAATTAGACTACTAATATCTTGAACACAAAATGGCTCAATGATCATACACAATGATATAAAACAACTGAAATAAATCACATTACATGAATGAGATAATCACATGTGATATAGCTCACTCACAGAGTGTATATGAGAATGTCTGCTGAGATATTGATGCACAGGCTGTGATCACTCCTATTTGGAATCACTTCGCAGAGAGAAAACAAATACCAAAACTGATATGTAATTCTTTTGCTATTCCTTTGATCGTGCCCAGAACGAAATATGGGACTGCCAGCAATAATGATACTTCGCAAAATGAAGACTTCCAATAATAAGGTGCGTCTAGGAAGGTGACGCTTCACCTTACTTGGCGTTCCACCAAGTAAGGTGAAGCGCCATCACCTTGGACGTTACAAATATGGTGATGCCAATAATACAAAACGGACATCATTAATAATATCAAATGCCAATAAAGATGATACCGATAATAAAACTGGCCATCCAAAAGTTTACAAAACAAATATGGAACCGACAATAATCAATCAGTTCATACCGACAGCAAAATATGAGATGATGCCAAATGTAAAGGAAACACAGCCCATTAAAAATGTATGCTTGTCGTTGGTGGTTAAGCACTTGCTTAATCACCAACGACAGTGATACAATGTACATGAGTGTCAATAACAGCACAGATATGCGGAAGGGCATCAGCAATATAGTCCACCAAAAACTTCTCACATAAATAGATGTAGAAGGCAACAATGAGAATCGAAATTGAAGTCTTTGTCACAGCTACTCAACTTCAACACTCCCTCTTAGCAAGAGAGAGATGTCATGTCCCCTCCTTAGTTCGACTTTCAGAGTCATGAGAGTTAGCCTATCATGGGAGTCTCGTAGGCTAGCAATGTTGGACAAAGACTCACACAGGGTTTTCAGTGGCCAGGCATGGCATCTCAAGCAGTTTTGGGCCAGTTTGGAGCAATCCCTTGATTTTAGGAGGTTTCCCTAAAATTTAGGAGGATGTGGCAGTTTCCATACATGAGGTTCCTCGAGACTAGTCCATGGTTTCAGTTTTAGGACGACAGGATGAGTTCTCTAGTTTCTAGGAGCATCCCTAGATTTTAGGGAAGGCACTGCCAATTGAACCACCTTGGCCAATATCAGTCACAAACAGGTGACATGGCTAGTTTTGTGATTATATGTGCACAAAGGTTATGACATTTTGATAATGTAATGTTTTTCCTAGAGTTTGGACGACTTTAATTGGGAAAATGTTATTTTATCATATTTTATTTAAAGTGCAAAGCATAATTTCCCTTTAGGGTCGAATTGCACTTGGAAGGGGATATAAGGAGATGGAGACCTAATTTTTTATTGTCTTTTGACATTTGAAACTTGTGAAAACTTGAAGTTGCTCGGGTGGAGCGATTCAGAGGCTTGGGACGAAACCCCTAAGTCTGGATTGTTGGGACGCAAACCTCAACAAGGATTTGGTGATTTAGTATTGGAATTGGGAAGTGCTATTCTCTGTGGCAAGGATCGACAATCTTCATAACACCATTTATTAGAAGGAAATATCATATTCAGCTGGGCAGCCAGCCTATTCCAGTTTGGGCGTTCTTCCAGAGACAGCTCGGGCTTGTGCTTTGGGCGTCATTCCTTCTTAGCAGCCAACGTATTGCAGTTTGGAGATATTACAAGAGTTTGTGGCAGCAAGTTCTTCATCTTTGGTGATTGCCAAACACTTCTACAGTTGGCGTCAAGTTCTCTATGGACAGCAACAAATCCATTTGATATATTTATTCCTTGAATGTGAAAATCTGAATATTATGCCTGGTACAATTTGAATCATTCTTAGATTGTTAAGTAATTTAATATATGAATGCTACTTACCATTTCTAGTTTTAAGTTATTTGTTATTTGTCATTTACTAGCATATATCTTCAAAAACACCAAAAAAACTTGAAAACAAGAAAAAAGCCAAAAAATCAGAATTCAACAAAGTCCATTCAAAGGTACAAACGCTGGTCAAAGTCTCCACATGTGAAACAAACAGTAATTTACAAGGCTACCGGGATTGGGGATCTTTCAGTGGTATCAGAGCCATGATTCTGGCAGCCTGTGAATTTAATTAAAATTTCTATACATTCGGGAAGAGTAGACATACACAGGTATTACACTCGCACGAGAGCTCGGTAGGAGTTAGAATTTGGTCCAGAACAGGAACCCATTATGGCAGATGCATAGGGAGGTGCCAAACAGAACCAACAGGAGGGGGAAGAGAGAGAGTTGATGCATACTCTCATCACTACACAGCCCAGGATAGTTCAGACCTTAGACAGGTTACAGGATGCCTTGGAGCGGATGGAGTTGGATAGACATAGAGGTAGACAAGGGCGGAGCAAGTCAGTTTCAGTTGCAGGAAGTCAGCATAGTCATAGATCCCATGCATCAGTAGGAAGCTCCCTTCATTCCCATAGGCGGGATGACCTAATATACCTGCTATGGATAGACCTTGCTTCCACAATTTATACCAAGTGAGCTGCCAGCACAGGTAGAGCCACCTGATATGGGATTCCAGGAGTCAGTTATGGCAGCCACAGCTGAGTGGAGAGCCCTACCTCCAGAGGTTAGGGATGTTTTTCCTCTTCCCCAGTATTGTGCACAGCGTAAAGATACTGCCAAGTTCAGAGGAGACAGGGGCCATAGGCCACAACAGAACAAGGATCTCAATAGGGCCACCGAAAAGATCACACTGGCTACTTATGATGGCACTAGTGGTGCGAGTGCACGAGCTTGGGTGCACAAGCTGGACATTTATTTATCCTTAAGGCCCATGCCTAAGAGAGAGGCTATCTAGTTTGTTGTCTTGCATTTAGACGAGATAGCTTATGACTGGTGGCATTATGGATTAGTTACCCAAGACATGCCTTGGTTCACTCCTATGCAGAGTTCACAGAGCGACTCATTACCAGATTTGACCGTAAAGACACAAAGTTTTACTATAGGGAGTTGGCACATCTTAGACAATCAAGGCATGTGGAGACCTATGTTAGTGAGTTCCAGCGTATTGCAGTCATGGTACCTGATATGCCTCAAAGGCATAGTGTGATGCTTTTTATAGAGGGATTGCAAGACAGGCTTAAGGGATTGGTGCGAGCATTCAAACCAGACACTCTCAAGGAGGCCATTGATGTGACATTAAGATTGGACACCACTCCTACTTCTTACCAGACAGATAGGAATCCATTCAGGGACTCTCGGCCTACACAGAAGGTCAACACTTCCCAAGGTAGAGCTGGACCACCATTTAGACCTCCCAGGTTGGACCAGGAGACAAGTAATGAGCTGAGAAGACGGAAACTATGCTTCTCCTGTAAGGAGCCATGGGAGTCGGGTCACCGTTGTTTGGGTAAAGGCAAGGTTCACTTGATTGAGGTGACATCCGAGATGGGGGATGAGGAGATACCTGACACTGATTTTGAGGATAGTCCGGAGGAGGTTGAACAGGAGCACCTGCAGTTGGAGTTAGACACTCCTGAGCCTTTGGTGTCAGCCAAGGTGACTACGGCTACTCTCTCCAGTTATCCCAGGTTTCATGCCTTTTGGTTGAAGGTACACTTCGGGGCCAACAAGTTATGAGCTTGGTAGACGCAAGGGTCGCGCACAATTTTATTGATCAAAAGTTAGTTGATAGGCGTGGGTTACAGTATGAGGAGTTTGCTGGTTTTAGAGTGAAGGTTGCAGATGGTGCAGTATTGGGCTATACTAGGAGGATTTCTCAGCTTAGCATTCAGATGGGGGATTATATTTTGAAAGATGATTTCTATGTGCTACCGTTAGAGGATTATGATGTGGTTTTGGGCATGCAGTGGTTACAGGGTATTGGCCGATACATTATTGATCACCATCATATGTAATTAGAGTTCCTTTCTAGAGGGAAGAAGACAATTTTGAGAGCAGCGTCCAATGGTGGACCTAGAGAGGTATTTTCTCGCAAAATGGAGTCTATCTTAGACATGATGATGTGATTTGGGCTACACGTTGTTATGTGAAGTCCAAAACACCTACACCTCAGGATGGCAGGGCATTTCATGTTGACATACAGTCAGTGATGGACTGGCATGGTAGAGTTTTTGGTGACATACCCCCTAGTGTACCTCCGAATAGAGGTTTTGAGCATGGGATAGAGATGGAGGAGGGTGCTAAGCCGGTAATTACTACCCCATATCGTCATCCTAGAGCCTACAAGGATGAGATTGAGAAGACCATTCATGAGTTGTTGGACATGGGGTTCATTCGCCCTAGCCCTAGTCCTTTTGCTTCTTTTGTGGTGTTGGTTAAGAAGAAGGATGGAACTCTGGGGATGTGTATAGATTAGAGAGCCTTGAACAAGAAGACAATCAAAAACACATATCCCATTCCCTGCATTGATGAGTTGTTGGATGAGCTTCATGGAGCTATATATTTCTCTAAGATCGATCTTCGTTCAGGTTATCATCAGATTCGAGTGCGAAATGAAGACGTACACAAGACTGCCTTCTGTTGTCACTATGGGCATTATGAGTTCTTGGTGATGCCTTTTGACCTCACAAATGCACCTGCCACTTTCCAATCCTGTATGAACCACATCTTCAACAAATAATTGAGGAAATCGGTTCTAGTGTTTTTTGATGATATATCGATCTACAGTCGTACATGGGAGGATCATCTCAAGCACGTAGAGGAGGTACTTAGCATCATGGAGAGTCAGTCTCTATTTGCTAAATTGTCCAAATGTGAGTTTGGACTTACAAAGATCTTATATTTGGGCCATGTGATCAGTGTTGATGGGGTGAAAGAGCATGAGGAGAAAATTCAGGCAATTCGAGATTGGCCCTACCCCAAAAACATTACAGAGCTACGTGGATTCCTTGGTTTATGTGCTTATTATAGGAGATTCGTGGGGGGTTTCTCTCAGTTAGCAGCACCTTTGACAGATCTCACGAAGAAGGGGGCCTTCAAATGGACAAAGCAGGCACAAAGAGTTTTTGATAGGCTCAAGGAGGTTATGAACACTTGTCCGATTTTGGCACTTCCTGATTTTTCGCAGCCTTTTGTACTTGAGTGTGATGCTTCAAGTGAGGGCATTGGAGCAGTTTTGATGCAGAACTAACATCCTATTGCCTACGAGAGTAGGAAGCTGCGTGATAATGAGAGATTGTATTCTACATATGATAAGGAAATGTTGGCTATTATGCATGCATTAGCCAAATTCAGACAGTATCTTGTTGGCAACAAATTTGTGGTAAGGATTGACCACAATAGTCTGAAATATTTCCTTGATCAAAAGGAGCTCAATGATCGTCAACAAAAATGGGTAAGCAAGGTACAAGCCTATGATTTCGACAAAGAATTTATTGAAGGGAAGAGAAATATTGTTGCTGATGCACTTTATAGAAAACTGTCACTTGCTGCCCTATGTTCATTGAGTGAAATTTCAACAGATTGGAGAGTTCAACTTTTAATTGACTATTCCAAAAATCAGCATACTTGTGAGGTCATGGATGGATTGGTACAGGATGATAAATACAATGTGGTTGATGACGTCATCTACTACAAAAACAGAGTCTATCTTGTTCTTGAATCATAGAGGAACAAATTTGACATGCCTTTCATGATACTCCTACGGCAGGGCATCCAGGGTATGGTAAGACATATAGAGCGATTCGGAAGAGATTCTCTTGGAAGGGTCTCAAGGATGATGTCTTATGCCATGTTCGTGAGTGCATGACTTGTCAGCAGAACAAGTCAAAGCATACTTTCCCCGCTGGTTTGTTGCAGCCCTTGCCTATACCGGAACAGAAGTGGACAGGAATCTCTATGGATTTCATTACAAGTTTTCCTCGAGTTCAGGGGAAGGATTGTATTTATGTTGTGGTGGACAGATTGACTAAATATGCCCACTTCTTTCCGATTGCAGTTGATTTCACAGCATCCCAGGTAGTTGAGCTATTCTTCAAGGAAGTGTTTAGACTCCATGGTCTTCCTAAGACCATAGTGAGTGACAGGGACAGCAGGTTCATGAGTTCTTTTTGGCAAGAACTTTCCAGGCTCCCGAGCACAAAGTTGATACCTAGTACCAGCTACTACCCTCAGACGGATGGACAGACCAAGATAGTTAATAAGTGGATTGAGGGGTATCTGCGCAACTATGTGTCAGGGCAGCAGAAGGCATGGGTGCACTAGTTGTATTTGGGCGAGTATTGTTATAATACTATGCACCACATGTCTATAGATATGACTCCTTTCAGGGCCCATTACGGCTACGATGCATTATCTTTTGTTGATTTGGCCTTGAGTGACAATAGATTTCCTTTGGGGCAGGATTGGTTATAGGAGAACCAAGATATCATGAGATCTCTCAGGGAGAACTTACAGCATGCTTAGAATCAGCAAAAGATGTACGCTGATCGACATAGGACTGAGAGGACATTTGAGGTGGGTGACATGGTTTTCCTTCACTTACAGCCATAAAGGCAGGGTACCCTCAAAATGGGGGGAGCTAAAAAGCTCAAGCCTCACTTTTACGGTCCATACAAAGTACTCAGGCAGGTTGGAGAGGTTGAATACGAAATTGAATTACCACCTGACAGTAGGATTCATAATGTGTTCCACGTGTCATGCCTGAAAAAGGCACTGGGACAACATATTTCAGCATCACCCAATTTACCCCCTTTGGATGAGGAAGGCAGGTTGACTTTGATGAGATTCTTGAGGTAAGGGAACGACAGCTGAGGAGCAGGGTGATTCGAGAGTATTTGGTACGCTGGAGAGATCTTCCCATAGAGGATGCCAATTGGGAGGGTGAATCTATTTTACAGCACCCAGCATTGCACTTGCTTGAGGGCACGCATCTCCGAGAGGGTGTTGTAAAATCAAGATCGTCCTATAGAGAATATATATGCGTACTGTACTGAAATAGATTACCATTGTGATTGATCTTTTCACCAGCCATCGATGTGCATTTATATCCTTTGAATAGTCATGTTTGTGAAGAGCCATGACCATACGTGGCTTATGCTACGTAGGGTCATGACCCTTCATAACTAATTGTTAATATTAACTGCATTGTAACATATACAATTATCAACTAATCTTAATATATATATATATATATATTACCATATCCAATCGTAGCTATATCTTAACACTCCCTCTTAGCAAGAGAGGATCTGACTAGGTGTCATCACAATCCCGGACTTATTCGGAACTGGATTTTAGTGATAACTAAAACATAACTTTATATCAAGATATCCGACACAGCTCGGGACATTAATATAATGTACTCATCCTGATAGAAGACTTATCACAATCCCCAACCAATTCAAAACTAGATTTAGCGATAACAATCAAGATATCTGGCACATTCTGGGACAGCAACTTAATGTAGTCTAATCTTGATTCACATGTTGTTATAATCCCTGACCAATTCGGAACTGAATTTAACAACACCAAAAATTCAGTGTCAGGACTAGTGACTACAATACATAGTCATACCTGACACTAGGTTAAGCTATTGTCTAAGTTGTCACCTAGCAATAGTAACCCAACACATGCAAGATAGTCACCTTTCATAATATAACACAAAATGAATGGGCCCATAAAGTCACACATATGACATCCACCTTGACTCTTCTCAAAGGGTGGATCCACCATGGCTCATCCCAGAGAGTGGAAACCAAGACTTCCACCTTAGACTTGTCTATCAAAGACAAGAATCATTTAAGATACAAAATGATGGATCACTAAAGCTCAAACCTTCTTTTCAGCTAAGGCTTTACTCCTCAACATACCAAGGTTATCTGAAATTACACCTTCTTTTCTAGTTGTACTGTCTCATAGTCTTGGTGAATTCTGAGCTTACAAAGTATACACCATCTTGACATGGTACACTCCCTCTGAATTTGTATGACCAAGATCCTGGGGTGCCAACTTAATTTAATCTTCTAGCTTCTCCCTCTGACATATAGCCTTCTCACATGGTAATAATCATAATTCTCTGCTACAATTTCTTGATTACTAGAGAACCAACAAAACATGGTCTACTCCTTCTGAATCAAGATCCTTGAATGTCCACTGATGCAGATAATTTAGCTTCTCCCTCTATCACGAAGGCATGCCTTGTTTATATACTCAAGTCAGTGTCACTGCAGGATGTCACTTCATACCTTCCTTCCCGAGAGAACCAATACGAATAATCTGAATAGTCATAAGGTTACATCAGCTAGCATAAGATGCATTTTGATCTTTTCCAAGGCCACAACATTAACACTCCCTCTTGGACTTGAGGGAAGATAATAAAGACCTCTAGTATGATGTTTATCTCAATGAGTTGTAGTCTTATGATGTATGGAATGCCTTAATCAAGGATTCTATCCATGTGCATCTCATTGGCAATTCTATCCACGAGTTCCCACTACTATAATCTCATAATTGTTTTAACTTCAATAGTGAACTCCCTCTCAATCAATATGATCAAGTTTGTCCAAGTTGACTGAAACATCTGTTTCCTTAGAAGCTAAATTTCGCCAACTTCTTGACCTTTCTGAAGATGTCAGAGATAGATTACGAATAGTTCATAAAGCTAAACTATCCCGAATATAAAAATGCTAGAAGCATACAAATTTATTATTTAATGAATTACAAACTTCAAATTCATATGGATTAATAAAACATGAGATACTTATCTTTTCAAATATTTTCAAGTATCTCCTTTCGAAAGGTGAGCCCATTAATACGATACTCGCACCCATCGTCCTTCTTCATAACATATCGGTTTCATTCTGATCCTTATGTTAATTTTCTTCTTTACAAATCACATGTCATTATGATAACTACCAATTAGATGTTGACTTCATACATTATCGAAATATGATTATATTGGTTACTGTCCCACTTGTACTATCCCTTTTTTCGATTAACTTAGATAGTTGGGCTATCAATTTATTAAATATGCTATGTCTGATGTTACTCTTGAGATCCATTTCGATTTGCTACTGCTCCTTCCAAATCTTCTATATATATCTTTTCCTCATCGATACCTTTTAATATATGTAACTGATTTGACCCTAGAAGATTACTGCTAATGTAGATGGAATTAAGAAAAGAAAATGTTTGATGATCCTCAGATCGCTGGCCACATTTGTCTTTAACTTCTACTCATTGTAAGTTGCGACTGTATATTGTTCTTATTTCTTCATCTTTCTGTTAGCTTTAATAATATATCTTCCTTCCTGCTCCTTACAAAGCTATCTACGTTCTAATCTCTTGTTCGAGCTCTGTCACGCTACTCCCTTTCATTCCTTGATTAGTGCTTACAGTCGATTCAATGTCCTAGTGCTCTACTTACGTCATCCCCAAATATACGAATTCTTCTTACAAACCGATGTGCTCGGGGTGGATACTCTCAGGACCTCTCTCAATTTTTATTTCTATTATTTGGCAGCAGCGATGAGCTCCTTAGTTTGTTAACAACCTTCACCAAGCAATCAAATGGAAACTATATTTATCGTCCACACCTTGGGAATAATGCAATCCGATTAATGATCACGTACTTTTGCATTCCATGCAATATTATGGCAACCATATTCCGATTAATATCCAACTTATAGTTCCCATCTTCGTATTGTTTTCGAATGCCAAGTTCAAACAGTGGTATTGTGGATCGATTGAAGTTTATTGTCTCGTATAGGTTAGGCTCTGATACCATGTTGTAAAATCAAGATCGTCCTATAGAGAATATATATGCATGTTGTACTGAAATAGATTACCATTATGATTGATCTTTTCACCAGCCATCAATATGCATTTATATCCTTTGAATAGTCATGTTTGTGAAGAGCCATGACCATACGTCGCTTATGCTACGTAGGGTCATGACCCTTCATAACCGATTGTTAATGTTAACTACATTGTAACATATACAATTATCAACTGATCTTAATATATATATATATTACCATATCCGATCATAGCTATATCTTAACAGAGGGGATGACTGTCATGTCCCCTCCTTAGTTCGACTTTCAGAGTCATGAGACTTAGCCTACCATGGGAGTCTCGTAGGCTAGCAATGTTGGATAGATACTCACACAGGGTTTTCAGTGGCCGGGCATGGCATCTCAGGCAATTTTGGGCTAGTTTGGGACAGTTCCTTGATTTTAGGAGGTTTCCCTAAAATTTAGGAGGATGTGGCAGTTTCCAGATATGAGGTTCCTCAGGACTAGTCCATGGTTTCAATTTCGAGACAACAGGATGAGTTCCCTATTTTCTAGGAGCATCCCTAGATTTTAGGGAAGGGACTGCCAGTTGAACCACCTTGGCCGGTATCAGTCACAGACAGGTGACATGGCTAGTTTTGTGATTATCTGATTGATTTGGGCTTTTGGAAGCATATAGTGAAATATTTTAATATTTCCTAAGTTGGTAATTAAATAATTTATAATAAGGCTATTTATATAGCCATTTTGGAGTAATAAGGGGATATCTGATGGATTTGAGCACATATACCTATGTATGGGAGCTCGTTGGAAAGGTCTTGAATTATTATAAACTATTTTCACTATCCGGGGGCTATTTGGCGCCATGAGTTATGACATTTTGATAAAGTAATGTTTTTCCTAGAGTTTGGACGACTTTAATTGGGAAAATGTTATTTTATTATATTTTATTTAAAGTGCAAAGTGTAATTTCCCTTTAGAGTTTGAATTGCACTTGGAAGGGGATATAAGGAGATGGAAACCTAATTTCTGATTATCTTTTGACATTTGAAACTTGTGAAAACTTGAAGTTGCTCGGGTGGAGCGATTCAGAGGCTTGGGACGAAACCCCTAAGTCTGGATTGTTGGGACGCAAACCTCAACAAGGATTTGGTGATTTAGTATTGGAATTGGGAAGTGCTATTCTCTGTGGCAAGGATCAACAGTCTTCATAACACCATTTATCAGAAGGAAATATCATATTCAGCTGGGCGGCCAGCCTATTCCAGTTTGGGCGTTCTTCCAGAGGCAGCTCGGGCTTGTGCTTTGGGCGCCATTCCTTCTTAGCAGCCAACGTATTGCAGTTTGGAGATATTACAGGGGTTTGTGGCAGCAAGTTCTTCATCTTTGGTGATTCCCAAACACTTCTACAGCTGGCGATAAGTTCTCTGTGGACAGCAACAAATCCATTTGATATATTTATTCCTTGAATGCGAAAATCTGAATATTATGCCTGGTACGATTTGAAACATTCTCAGATTGTTAAGTAATTTAATATATGAATGCTACTTACCATTTCTAATTCGAAGTTATTTGTTATTTGTCATTTACTTGCCTATATCTTTGAAAACATCAAAAAAACTTGAAAACAAGAACAAAGCCAAAAAAAATTAGAATTCAACAAAGTCCATTCAGAGGTACAAATGCTGGTCAAAGTCTCAAATTGTGAAACAAATAGTAATTTACAAGGCCACCGGGATTGGGGATCTTTCAAGAGACTTTTAGAGAAATTCATCTAGACAAATGCACTCAACTGCAAAATAGTCAATGTCAATAAATAATCTCAATATATTTCAAATTTTAGTTATTTTCGTACAATAGAATTCACCATAGCTAATCCTCGGGGGTGAAAATAGAAAATAACAGTAACATGCACCATAGCTGCTCCTAGAGGGTGAATACAAAACACATAAAATAAAATAAGCAAAAGTTATTCATCATAGCTACTTATAGAGGATGAATTCAGAATCACAAAAATGGGTCATGGGATCACACCCATGACTTCCACCATGGCTGCTCCGAGAGGGTGGATCAAGGGCTTTCACCTCAAACTTCTCCCAGAGAAGAATGCATTATCACCTTGCCTACTCGCAAAGGGTGGAACAAGGGCTTTCACCTCAAACTTCTCCTAGAGAAGAATGCATATAAGCAAGGGAACACTCAGGCTAAGACACTTTCTCAGCAAGAGCATCATTCTCCACTAAGCCAAGTTTTTCTCGAAAATAGCAAAACTTCACTTTCGAAAGTGGTTTGGTGACAATGTCTGTAGTCTGCTCCTCTGTAGAGATGTATTTTAGTTCAACTGCATTTCTTTGAACCATATCTATCAAGTAATGAAACTTGATCTACACGTGTTTGGACCTATCATGAAACACTGGATTAACCGAAAGCTTTACACAACTTTGGTTGTCGCACATAATCACTGTAGATTCGAAAGGCTGCCCAAACAACCCTGCAAGTAATTTACAAAGCCAATATAGCTTCTTTTGCAGCCATACATGTTGCAACATATTCTGCTTCAGTTGTACTCTGAGCCACACACGATTGTTTCCTACTACACCAAGAAACCATGGCAGAACCAAGGCTGAAACAACAACCTAAAGTGTTTTTCCTATCAGATACACAACCTACCCAATCTGAATCAGAAAGCCCTTGTAACTTCAGTTCAATACAAGAAGAGTATTTTAACTCATATCCAATTGTACCTCGAACATATCTCAATATATGTTTGGCTGCCACAAGATGGATTTGCCTTGGTTCACACATGAACTGACTTAGTGTAATAATTGCATAACATATATTAGGTCTTGTATTAACAGGTACATCAAAGAACCAATTAGCTGCCTATACATAGTAGGATCAACTAAATCTGAATTAGCTGAATCATCATGAAACTTTTTCAGATTTACTTCCATGGGAGTCACCATGGATTTGTGACGCAGTCAAGGATGGTGGATCCAATTAAGGACTGTCCAACCCTGCAGCCAATCAAGAACACAGCGGAATAACACAACAAGATATGCTCAAATCAGATTTTCCATTAACATGCCCGGCTGTAAGGCCTTGTGGGTTAGGGCCAATTACAAACAAGAAGTAATTCTGCAAGATCAACAAGATCCAACACAACTCCAGCTAGTTCAGTTCTGAAAACAAATCAGCAACTGATGGAAACCCTAAGGCAGATCTAAACTTGTGCTCGCAAGCCACCAAGCAATCTCCTTGTCTCCAAGTATGCAAACCACTAGCTCTACTATTACAAACTATCAGATAACAATCTGATTTGCAAGATCTCGTAGGATCTTTTCCACAACTTCGCTTATCTGGTTCTCTCAAATCAGCTCTCAGAATTTCCAATCTGATGCCTAAAACAACTACCCAAACATCCTATAAATACTAACCATCAGCCACAAGTCGGCTGGATGACACAATTAACTCCTCCCAAACAAATATTAAATGCAATACAAGTCGGCTCTCAAATAGCCTTACAATTATTAAATTCTCCATGTCGGCCTCCAAATCCACATAGGAGAATCCAACAAAAGCTACCAACAATAAATGCACCAAGTCGGCCAACCAAATCACCAAGAACTCCATTCGGTAAGCCAGAACTACCGAGCGCCAGAGAAACAACCGAGCACCAATGAAACAACCGACCAAGTCAAGCAACACCGAGCACCAAAGGCATCACCGAGCACCAGAAGCTTCACCGAGTTCCTTCAGCGACCGAGCTTCCTTTAATAACCGAGACCACCAGTTACAGCTGCAACCAAGTAACACCAGCCAAGTAACACACTACCATGCAGATTCACCGAGGACCCAAGAATGCCCCCACATCAATTTGCAATCTAGCATGCCAAATCTCTTTAAAATATCAATGGCATACTTTCCTTAACTTAAAATGATTTCACTTGAATTTTGCCATACCTCAAGAATTTGAATTTTGCCATTTCAAATTCTGAAGTTAGCTCCTTGCATGTGATGATGAGATCATCATTACCTGTGAGAAATAAATCTACATACAAGACTAAGATCAAAATTTTATCATTATGAACTGTTAAGGTTTTAGGATCATTGCAAATGTAATAGCACTATCTGATTGTATGTGTTTTCCAAATGCATCGATCTCTTGTATATATACAAGGCAAAGACAAGAAGAGACATGTCCCTTCAAGGGACGTGTCTATTCATTAATCTAATTTATTAATTAACTATATAGTTATTATAAGAATAAATATAGATTAACGATATATATATGCATATTAATATATAAAATAATATCAGTTATTATATATATATATTAATATATATATATATATATATGTATATGTAATAAATCATTTCTCATAATAATCATATAGTCAGTTTTATTTATCTGACCGATGCTACATACATCAACACTCCATCTTAGCTCGGGAGGATAAATCAATCCAATGTCAACACTTATGACACCTAATAGCATCAACCCTAAGATGTAAGCAATAGAATCATCATCCTCATGATGTAATCAATAGAAACATAGTCTCAAGATGTGGATTGCCTCCATCGGCGATTCTATCCACAAGCTCTCGTGTGGATTGCCTCCATCAGTGATTCTATCCACAACCTCTCAGGTGGATTGCCTCCATCGGTGATTCTATCCATAAGCTCTCGTGTAGATTGCCTCCATCGGCGATTCTATCCACAAGCTCTTAGGTGGATTGCCTCCATCGGCGATTCCATCCACAAGCTCTTGTGTGGATTGCCTCCATCGGCGATTCTATCCACAAGCTCTTAGGTGGATTGCCTCCATCGGCAATTCTATCCACAAGCTCTCGTGTGGATTGCCTCCATTGGCGATTCTATCCACAAGCTCTCAGGTGGATTGCCTCTATCGGCGATTCTATCCACAAGCTCTCAAGTGGATTGCCTCCATCGGCCATTCTATCTACAAGCTCTCATGTGGATTGCCTCCATTGGCAATTCTATCCACAAACTCACGAGCTTTAGTGTGGATTGCCTCTATCGGCGATTCTATCCACAAGTTCCCAGGTGGATTGCCTCAATCGACGATTCTATCCACAAGCTTCTCAAGCTTTAATGTGGATTGCCTCAATCGGCATTTCTATCCACAAGTTCTATCTGTTATGATCTGTTTCAGCCATCACAAGATGTCTATCACAATAGAAGGTCAAGTTATTGTAAGATTGTCACCTTCCAATAACTTTTGCAAATACAAGTGATAATCATTTGGAAGTCGTCACTTCCTCATGATTTACACAAGGCCCAAAAAAACATTCATGATTCATTAGTATAATAATCAATTATATCAAGTTTACCTCAAAAGTGTTTCACCTTCAATAGTGAACTCCCTCTCAATCAATATGATCAAGATTGTCACAAGTTGACTAAACCATCTGCTCCCTTTGAAGTTCAAGCTCTTGTATCAACCTCTTGTCTTCTTTTGAAATGTCAGACTCCCTCTGCATCTGGTCTCAATCATCAATTCATTTGCAAGCATTAAGTTCTTTCTCCCTTGAATGCAATTTTCTTGTGCTTCCATCTTGAATGTATGTCAAAGGGAGATTACAGATAGCTCACTAAACTATCTCGACCGAAAATACCAATGATAGAAGCATATAAGGTTTTACTAACCAATAGTATAACATGAATTACAAACTTAAAAAAAATTGTGTGCATTAATAAAACATTGAATACTTATCTTTTTAAATTTCAAGTATTTCATTCTGTAAGGTGAGCCCATATGCCAAATCACAGCATGACGTCGTTGTTCTTCAACATTACCAGAATTCTTCACATGACCTGTCTTGAATATCCAAAGGTTCTATACACTATGAAAACCTTAAATCTGATTGGATCTCCCATCAAGTGGTTAGGCTTTTAAAGAAGGAACCTCACTCTTTTACAAATTTCGCATAGACCAATACACAGTCGGTCATAACTTTTGAACCTGACACTTTCTTGACAATCGCTCCAGTGACATTCTTCTAAATTTGTTTATCACCAACATATCCAAAATTTAGAAAAATCCAACGGTGTATTCGTGAGATATGGTCCTCGTACTGGGACTGTATTTTCTAAGACAGTCACACATTCACCATCAACAAACTACTCTTACATTTGCAACTTGGCTCTGATACCATGTTAAGGTTTTAGGATCATTGCAAATGTAATAGCACTATCTGATTGTATGTGGTTTCCAAATGCATCGATCTCTTGTATATATACAAGGCAAAGGCAAGAACAGACATGTCCCTTGAAGGAACATGTCTATTCATTAATCTAATTTATTAATTAACTATATAGTTATTATAAGAATAAATATAAATTAACTATATATATATATATGCATATTAATATATAAAATAATATCAATTATTATATATATTAATATATATATATATATGTGTATGTAATAAATCATTTCTCATAATAATCATATAGTCAGTTTTATTTATCTGACCGATGCTACAAACATCAACATGAACCTTGAAGTATAGATTAGGATTAGCATCATTCTTTTGAAAGCCTAAGCTCAAAAGATACTCATCAATTCTCTTAGACCAAGCACGAGAAGCATGTTTGAGTCCATATAATGCCTTTTTGAGCCTGCACACATGAGACTCTTTGTTATGAATGATGAATCCTTCTGGCTGCTCTAAATAAACTTCCTCTTCAATGACTCCATTTAAGACTACTGTTTTCACATCCATTTGATGAAGTTTCCAGCCCCTTACTGCAGCAATGGCTATAATGATTCTGATGAAGGTGTAGCGAGCCACCGGCACAAAGGTTTCATCATAGTCTATGCCTTCCTTTTGGGAAAAACCTCTAACTACAAATCTGGTTTTGTACCTATCTATACTTCCATCAGCTGCATGTTTAATCTTGAATAACCATTTAGATGAAACTGTTGATTTACCTTTAGGCCTTGGAATAATGTCCCATACGTCATTTTTCATGATGGACTGATATTCTTCTATCATGGCATCTTTCCACACTTGATGTTTTGAAGCTTCTTCAACATTAGGAGGTTCAGAAGCAATTATGTAACTCATTAATGCAACGTAACCAGCAAACTTATGAGGCCATTTGCTTTCTCTAAAGGTGTCACGAGAGGCTGCAAAAGGTTCAGCTTCTTCTACAATGTTCCTAGCCCATAACAGTCTTTTCTTATTGGAAGGAGTAGAACTAGGACCTGAAGAAACAACTAGATCAGATTGAGTGACAAGATCTTTTGAATCTTCATCCTCCCTCTAAATCTCTGAAGGAGGATCCGGATCAATCATGACAAAATCTTGTGAGCGCTCAAGATCTTCTTCATCATTTACAATGATAGACTCTTTGAGAGACTTGCAAGCTATATCTTCATCAAAAGTGACATCCATATTGATTTCAATTTGCTTTTGACCAGGTACATAAATTCTGAAAGCTTTAGAAGAATCACTATATCCAACAAAAATCTTTTTCTTACCTGAAGGTTCCAATTTTGATATTTTCTCTTTTGGAATATGGATGTAGACTGGGCATCCAAAAATTCTGAAGTAACTAATGTTTGGTTTTGATCCTAAGAAAGCTTCTTCAGGAGACATGTTGCCAAGAATCTAATGAGGACTACGGTTTTGGATGTGGACTGTTGTTTTGCATGCTTTAACCCATAGGAAAGTGGGAAGACTTTGATCATGAATCATAGCTTTTGCTGCCTCAACAACAATCCTATTCTTTCTTTCAGCCACACCATTTTGTTGAGGATTATAGGGAACACATCGCTCCCTCTTAATCCCAGCTTCAACACAAAAGTTATGAAAAAATCCCGAACACAAATTCTCCACCATTATCAAATCTCAGGATCTTAATCCTTTTGTTAGAAAGATTTTCAACCCAAGCTTTGAATACTTTAAAACAGGACAGCACTTCATCAGATTCCTTAGACTTAAGAAAATAGATCCAACACTTACGAGAGAAGTCATCAATGAAAATAATATAATACCAATAACCACTAAGAGAAGCAATAGACATGGGACCACATAAGTCTGAATGAATTAATTCCAAAATCTCTTTAGCTCTAGATTCACTACTATGAAAAGTATGCTTAGTGTTCTTACCTAGAGCGCATCCCTTGCAAACTCCTTCATGGTCTTGATTCAGCTTTGGAAGACCAATGACAACTTCATCCATAGAGGCTAAGGTTCTGAAATTCAAGTGCCCAAACGTCTTGTGCCAAAGAATGTTAGGATTTGAGGAAGTATGAGCAAGAGCTTGAATAGGACGGGCTGAAAGCTTGTAGAGACTATCATGACGAATTCCAATCTCACGGACTAAAAGAAAATTTGAGTTCTTCTTCCATGCTAGGACTTTGCCATCAACAAAAGAAACATGATAACCTTTGTCCTTTAGAGCTGAAATAGAAATCAGATTTCTCTTTATGCCATGTACAAAAAGAACATCACTCAAGTGAAGAGAAATGTCTGAATCTAGTTGAAAAGAAGTAGAACCAGCTCCTTTAACTGAATAGCTAGCATCATCTCCAATGATAACTTGAAGATGTGAGTCCTTTTCTTTCAAGTTGAAAAGATGATCACGATAACCGGTGATGTGATGCGATGCTCCACTGTCAATAAGCCAGGTATCATTGTTCGTAAGAATATTACTGAAGAGCAAAGATGAAGCAAAATCCTTCAGCATTATCGCTTGATTCCTTTTGAGGAGAAGAGTTCTCAACAAGAGCAACAGATGCTTGAGGCTTTGGCCTTAAGGTGCAATCTCTAGCATAGTGACCAATTTTGTCACATCTAAAGCATTGAACCTTTGAAAGATCAATTTTCTTCTTCTTGAGAGCAGGAGCAGAATCTGAACCTTCATCTTTGAATCTCTTAAAATACCCCTTCTTCCCTTTTCCTTTAGAGATGTGGGCAACAAGCACTTGATCATCTTCATGATGGTTTTTGCGACCATTTCCTCTAGCTTCAAGTCTGCATTCTTCTTGAACGCAATCAGCTCTCAATCTGTCAAATTTAGGGAGGTCATCTCTTCCACTGATACCTTGAATGAATGATTCCCAAGAGTAGGGAAGACCAGTCATGGCAAGCATAACTAAGTCCTTGTCAGGGATAGAATCTCCAATTGCACTTAGTTGATCTTTTAGTTCGGTGATCTTTATAAAATATGATACTATTGATTACCCTCGAGCCATCTTAATATGCAGAATCTGACATCTCAAAGCTAAGGCTCTGCTGGGGTTGTTGAACTCATTAAAATCTTTTAAAGTTTGAAACATCTCACTCTGATCTGCATTTGATTTGGGGCTTTGCAACCATACGACTCCCGAGGCTGAGGTGTTGAGTGCTTTTGCCATCGTACTCTGCAGAACCCTGTGGCTCTTCTTTGTTCTCCTTTGTAGTTTCGTGCTTTTTGTGGTCTTTTTTGCTTTGTTTTTCCCTCTGCTTGGTTTGGTTCTCTTCGTTTTCCTTCACTGCTTTTTCTGTGTGTTCTCTTTGGGGTGTGATTAGGGTTTTCTTAGGGATGTCTTCAGAGTCGGGTCCTCTCGGCTCCCAGCCTAGTTCATCCATGTGCGAGTTTGGAGCAACTACGGTGAATGATGGAAAATCCTTAAGTATGGATATTGATGGAAGTAATAAAGATATTAATGAAGAATGTCAGGATAATAATACTCAAACGTGCCAAGGGGAATCCACTAAGATTAATAATGGGAAGTTGGAGGACAAGCCGTCATACAAGGAAGTGTTGGCAGAACAGTCACGACCTGAGTGTCCGTTATCAACCGCTTTCAATGGAGTTTTCCTCGCCAGTAAGGAGCCAACTCGATGGCCCGCAGCCAATGGAGATAGACGGTGTGCGGACGTCGCTGAGAATGGCACGGTCAAAGACGGAGAGGGTGGAACTGGTAAGCCCGCTCCCCATGAACTTCGGACTCTCTCACTCTCCCCTAATGAAGATATGATAAAAGCCATTAGGAAGGAACAATTAAGGCTTAAAGAAATTGCAATTTTCTTTGTATGCTTAGAAAAAGATTCTCTTCCCGCAAGAAAGTTTTTTGATAATTGGATTGCGCATGTTTGGGGAAAGAAACTAGGTATTCAAGTCAGTTTCTGCAGGATGATTCAGAAGGGTCTATTTGTTGTTTTTTTCAAAACGCATGCCATGCAGGAAAGGGTGCTTAAAAAGAGGCACCGGAATGTGGGTCGGTCCATCTTTAAAGCTTTGCAATGGTCTACTAAAGGGGAGGTCGAGCAGGTCGTGGCTCGGGTTGTTCCCCATTGGGTGGAGATTAGAAATTTCCAGCCCGAATTTTGGCCTTTTATAGCCCGGATTGTCCACCCTCTTGGGTTGGTTCTGCAAATTGAGGAAGCAAGATATAATTTACCTCATTTGAATGCTAGAATCTCGATGGCCCTCGAACCAGAACTTGAATTCCCGAATATTATTTCGATGGACTTAGAAGATGAACAATTTTCTTGGGAAATTACACTCTTAGGTGATTTAAGTTCTTGTTTTCATTGTAAGCAAAATGGTCATTCCAAAAGGGAGTGTCCGGCCTTGCGGGTTCCTCAGAACCCTAAATTTTCTAGTAAATTGAATACGAATGATAGAAAGGATGGCTCAGAGACTATTGACCCTAATAAAGAAAAAGATGCTAACATCTCAAAAATTGATGAGACCAGTCCAGTGGATGATAAAAACTCAGTCCCCGAGTTGAATGTTAACAGTGAGATAAATAACAGTCAAGATAAAGCCGATAAAGATGTTTTTTTATGTATTAATAATCCTTTATTTGATGGAAAGGAGACTATGGGTCAAAATAATGTTGCTCTTGAATCCCCAGCCGATTGTCAACCAATTCCCAACCATGAGATAAAGTATGTTAAGAGCTATGAAAAAATCCCACCCCCCCCCAAACCGAATGCTCAACAATTGGCATTAACATCTATCAGTGAGAAAGCCGCGAGTGTTAGGAGGAATTCCAATGGACCCCTGAATAGTGAGAAGGGGTTTCAGGGAATCTTTAAAGTTAACAATGGTCACATATTGCAAAATGAAGTAGCCACACCTGTGGCTGAAGAACCTTTTACTGAAGTTAAGAAAAATAAAAGAAAGATGGTTGAAAGAACATCCCTGTCTAATCACAGCAAAAACTCTGGGAAGGGAATGCCAAATTGTTTCAATAGGCTCTATAATAACCCCAAAAAGTTACCTCAATGATACACATACATAGTTGGAATGTGAGAGGGCTAGAGATGTCTCATAGAAAATACTTGGTCAGGAAGTGGTGCAATAAACTCAAAGAAAAAGACATCATATGTCATCAAGCGATTAAGGTTGTTGGCTTTCAAGCATACACCAATATGAAATTCATCTGGGACAGAGCTATTGGCTTTCACTCTAATCATCCTAGAGGTAGAGGTGGCACCGCCATTCTGGTTGGACCCCAATGGGCTGACAAGCTCAATTCAAATGGGCTCCTCGCCCTGTAACAAAGCATTATGGGTCACATTCAAACATAAGGATTTTCTGATTGGAGTGTGTAATATCTATGCCCCCAATGACTATAGAGATCGTGCCGCCCTGTGGGAATGGTTAATTACTGGCCTTCCTAAAGCACACTGGATCTTTGTTGGAGACTTTAATATGGTGGAGAGTAGGGAGGATAAGTGTGGATGCAATGTTCAAGGGTGGAAAGGGAATGAGTTGTTTTTCTGGTCTAATTTTAAGAGGAAGTTCAGAATTGAAGACCCCCTCAGGCTAAAGAAGAGTTCCTTCTCAGATATTTGGTTCACATGGTGTAATAACCAAGCAGGGCAGTAGAGAGTCTATTGTAGGCTTGACAGGATCTATGTAGAAGAGTCTATCTTCTCCTTTGAGAAACAGGATGGCAGGGCCCCAATGTGTGTTTCCCCCACAACTATGTCAGATCACCACCCAATCTATGCAGTAGCCTCCTTGGAATGTGATGATGGTATTTATCCTATTAAGAAAAACAATAGCTTTAAACTTAATACTTCGCTTCTTAAGGATGAAGATAATGATGAAACTATTAAAATGGTCACCAGTTTATGTAAACTTTGTAATCAGGGATTGAATAAAGTGGACATGTGGAGCCACTTAGTGGACTCTTGGAGGAGTATCTACCAAATTATAGGAAAGCAGAAGGCAAACCAGGAAGAGCATACCCTACACTGTACCCTTAACTCTTCAGAGAAAGAATTGCAGAATAAAGGGTCTGACCCACAATTGGAGGAGAAGATTAAAGAGATTAAGTGCCAGCTTAGAAACTGTGAACAATATAAAATCAATGGGCAAAAGACCAAGGCTAGGATGAACTGGATGAAAGGAGGTGATAAAGGCTCTAAGTATTTCTTCAATATCATCCGATGCAAGCAGAAAAGAGAACGCATTGAAGGCACTCAAATCGATGGGGAAGTCTCTATGGATTCTAACAATATTAAAGATGCTTTCTTTAACTTCTATAAGAATTTGTTCTCCTCAAAATTCAGTGACCACAATATCAAAAAAAAAATGGAGAAATGTTTCAGGTTGATCCCCAAGAAAATTCAGGATGTGGAGGCTAATAGACTCAACCTGCCGATCTCACTGGTGGAAATTGAAGATGTGATCAAGTCCCTGGCTAATGATAAAGCCCTCGGGCCTGATGGACTCCCTGCTGAGTTCTATAAACATAATATAGATTAGATTGGACAGGAATTGTTAGAATTATATGAGGATGCCTTCCATCAAGGCTCCCTGGGTGCTGACATTAATAGGGGAGTTATCAAGCTGCTCCCCAAAGATGGTGACAAATCTCTGGTGAAGAACTAGAGGCCCATTACACTCCTGAATTTGTCTTATAAGGTGATTGCTAAAGTTCTGGCCAGAAGGATTGGTAGCTTATTGAATGATTTTATATCTCCAACTCAAATAGGATTCATTAAAGGGAGATTCATCCTTGAAAACCTGATTACCAGTTGGGAAGCAATGCATTGGGCAAAGAGTGAAAAACAGAATGCAGTCATGGTTTTGTTGGACTTCGAAAAGGCTTATGACAGAATTGAGTGGCCCTTTGTTATGGGAATGCTAAAGGCATTCAGATTCCCCCCTTACTTTTGTAATTGGATCAATATCCTGCTCACAGACTCTTCTACGGTTATAGATGTAAATGGAGAACTCTCTGAAAGCATCACCCTCCAAAGGTCCATCAGGTAGGGGTGCCCTATTGCCCCAGCTTTGTTTGTTATTGTTGTTGATACTCTTTTCTATATATTGAGAGCCCCTCAGCTAGGTCCCCCTGTTAGAGGAATTACCCTCCCTAATGAGGAATCCTTGCTTAATGCCCAGTTTGCAAATGACACAGCACTGTTTATTATCTTGGAAGAGAACTTTGATAACATGCTTCATAGATTGCAGTTCTTTTGTGATATTTCGGGTGCCAAAGTAGCCCCTCACAAATCCTCAGTCATTGGTTGGTCATCTGCTCCTCCAGATTGGGTAGTAAGTAAAGGCTGGAGATGGTTAGGGCCTAACGACATAGTAAGATATTTGGGCATTCCATTCTCTATTAACCCATCCCTCAAAGAAATGTGGAACTGGCTATATGCCAAGATTGAAAAGAAATACATCAAATGGCAGACGCACACATTATCCCTAGCTGGTAGAGTTCGGATTGTTCAAAAAGTTTTGTCAGCTCATCACATATATTTTTCATCTGCATGGCTATTCTCTAACTATCAGACTGGGCAGATTGAGAGAATTATGAGAGACTTTCTCTGGTCTGATGGCCTTGGCAACAAGAAAAGGCACTATGTCAAATGGCAGTGGTCCTGTATGCCAAAAAATAAAGGGGGCCTGGGCATAAGAGATTTGAAAGACCAGGGTATGGCTTTGGCCTCCAAATGGGTTACACAAGTTGTGCCAAGCGATGAACCGTGGAAGGTTTTGATCAGGAACAACATCAATAAATCAGATATCAAGAAAGGGAAAGGATGGAAAGATGTGCCTCTTTGGGACAAATTGATGGGGTCCATGAATTTGGCAGTTTTTGGTTCCAAAGTGTTTCAGTCCATTTGGAAAGCATGGGTTCAGGTCAGGGATCTTCTCCTATTCAGGGGTGCCAGTGGTGGTCCTCCTACATACTTAGTGGTCGATAGATCAATTTGGTGGGGGGTGGAGGCAAACAACAAGTCTTTGGCATTAACTCAAAGCTGCTCTGCCAAGAATTGGGCTAAGTATGGTATCTCTACTATTCAAGATGTAATGATTGACAATCGGCTTGGGGAGTGGGAGGAACTATCCAATAAGTACCATATCCCTAGCTCGCAAAAAAAGAAATATTCTATCCTTTCTAAGGCTGTGGGTTCTTTTTTCCTGGAAAATGTATGACCACTAGTCAGTTCATGCAGTGGGTCAAATGGAAGGATAGTAGTGAGTTCCACAAGATCTCTACTAAGCAGATTTATGATATGTTGAAAGATAAAAGTGACATTTTTGAGAGGGTGAACCTTGGCTGGGGGCTGGATTTCCCGGTATCTAAATGGCAAACCTTTTTTAACTTTTTTTGGCACTCCCCTTGTGAACCCAAGAAACCCTGTTTTAGGTGGCTTTTGCTCTTAAAGAAACTTGATGTGGGTAACACCCTGCCCCATGATTTAGGAGAACCTATTTGGTGTGATTTTTGTCATGTCCCTGAGTCCTATGAGCATTTATTTTTTAACTGTGCATATGCCCGGTGTATATGGTCTATCTTTCTTGGGTCTCCGGTTGACTGGAATTGTAAACTTGGTCTGTCTTGGTCCGAAATTCTTGCCGGTTATGTTGAGTCTTTTGATTTTAAAATGAACTCTTTTTGGTCTACTCTTACATGTGAAATTCTATGGTTTTTATGGAAAGAGCGGAATAGTGAGATATTTCAGAAGAGAAGGAGACAGCTTACTAAGTTTGGATGTAAACTCACACATTTTCACATCATGTCACAGGTTGTTGCTTCCTTAGAGAGCTCTAGGGACAAGTTTATGATCCTTATGAGAGAAGGCCAGTTGTTGATCCACAAAGACGACATTGTTTCTTGCCAATACTTCTCCATGCACAAAGATATGCTTTGGCAGAGGGAGCTTGACAATCTTAACCAGTTCATCAAAGATATGCAGCTTGAAGATAGAAGGATGCCAGGATCTGATACTCAAAGTTAGCAAGCAAACTTCCTCTTTTTGTTGTTCTTGACCAGTTTGCAGTATAGCAGATACTCAAAGGATTACAGTCCTATTTTTGTATTAACAAGCATCAATTGTATTTAACCTCATTATCAGAACTTACGAGATGTTATATATGTAATGATCTGACTTAGTCTTAAGGTTTTGATCGGATAGAAATATTGTATACCGAGAACTCTAATGTAACTAGTTTATCAACTATGTTAATACAAAAAAAAATTTGAAACATCTCATTGGTTGAAGATAATTTGGAAATAATGGGAACCAAATGATCCTTCACTAAGTCAATCAAAATTTTCTTAGCCATGACTCTGTTCTCTCCATAAAATTTTCTCAGCATCATCAGAAGGTTCTGTAGGATCAGAATTCACATAATCAAGGAGGTCATTCTCCTCAAGTGCAATCAAAATCCTAAATTTCCATGAAGAGACGTTAGAGGAACCATCAAGTCTATCTTCAACTTTTAAACCGTTAACCATTGTCACACGCTGAGAGCAAGAACAACTGACACAAATGACAAGGTGCTTCTAGTTCTGGATTGAGATACTCAAACCCGCTCTGATACCATGTTGAAAATGAACCAGAATGTAACAGAATAAATGAGAATGCAAAACAGAAAAAATAAAAGGCAGATGGCACAATCTTTTATCCTGGGAAAAACCCTCCTCACCGAGGGAAACAACCCAGCCCACAGAAATAGTATGACCTTTATTGAAATTCAACACCAATTACAATATCTTGCTTTTGATTGTCTTCTCAGCTTGACAGTCAATTAGACTACTAATATCTTGAACACAAAATGGCTCAATGATCATACGATGATCATACACAATGATATAAAACAACTGAAATAAATCGCATTACATGAATGAGATAATCGCATGTGATATAGCTCACTCACAGAGCGGATATGAGAATGTCTGTTGAGATATTGATGCACAGGCTGTGATCACTCCTATTTGGAATCACTTCACAGAGAGAAAACAAATGCCAAAACTGATATGTAATTCTTTTGCTATTCCTTTGATCGTGCCCAGAACGAAATACGAGACTACCAGCAATAATGATACTTCGCAAAATGAAGACTTACAATAATAAGGTGCATGTAGGAAGGTGACGCTTCACCTTACTTGGCGTTCCACCAAGTAAGGTGAAGCGCCATCACCTTGGATGTTACAAATATGGTGATGCTGATAATACAAAACGGACATCATTAATAATATCAAATGCCAATAAAGATGATACCAATAATAAAACCGGCCATCCAAAAGTTTACGAAACAAATATGGAACCGACAATAATCTATCAATTCATACCGATAGCAAAATATGAGATGATGCCAAATGTAAAGGAAACACGGCCCATTAAGAACGTATGCCTGTCATTGGTGGTTAAGCACTTGCTTAATCACCAACGACAGTGATACAATGTACATTAGTGTCAATAACATCACAGATATGCGGACAGGCATCAGCAATATAGTTCACCAAAAACTTCTCACATAAACAGATGTAGAAGGCAACAGTGACAATCGAAGTTGAAGTCTTCGTCGCAGCTACTCAACTTCAACAAAGAAAACTATTTACACAATAAATATCCTCTTCAACTTAAAAAGGAAAAAAACATTGGAATATCATGATCATTGAGATTAAGTTCTATGATTGGGGTGCTTCCTCAATGTTAGTAAAACTGTTTACACAATAAACATCCTCTTCAACTTAATGACAAAAACATTGGAATATCATAATCATTGATATTGAGTTCTATAATTAGGTTGCCTCTTGTTCCGTATTTACTATTTTTCCATATCATGACAGTGATCCACAGGCATGGATGAATAATATGCTATCTGGCAGGGGAGTTGAACCATGTTTTCTAGTGTGAAGAGTAGGCTATATGTGACAAAACATAAATAATGTCTACAAAGTTGACTTAAATTAAACACAAACAAATGTTACAAAAACCATTTGTCAATAAATCACATCTAAAACCTCGTCTTTATCAATTGCCCTCACACCAAAGCATGAGGAAAGGAGTTGTATAAACCAGGCTTGCTGAAATTGCTTTCTACGTGCAACCAGTCCCGTGCCTCAAAAGAGCAGATTTAGAAAGGGCGTAACCAGAGTCACTTGGAGATATAGAAATACATCCCTAAAGTACTTGTAGTGTGCCTATAGCAATAGCAACCACAACTGTACAAAATTATGAAAAAAAATATCCTAGAGGAAATACTTGTCTAAAATTCAATATACCCACTTGTAATTAACGCCCGAGAATGAATAAATTTGTGAGTTTGTAGCTACAGACATTGTCAGTATCAGATTCTTAGGGTTTTTGTCATGGGTTCTTTCTCAGATCATGTCTATCCTGGATTAGGTTTTATGCTCATAGGACTGTGCTGATCCATCAGTTTACCCTATGATTGCATACCCACTTGTAATCAATGCCCAATAAGGAATAAATTTGTGGGTGTATAGCTACAGACTCTGTCCAATATCAGATTCTTAGGATCCCTGTCATGGGTTCTTTCTTAGGGCATGTGTATCCTGAATTAGGTTTTATGCTCATAGAACTGTGTTGATCCATAAGTTCACTCTATGATTACATACCCACTTGTAATTACTGCCCAAGAACGAATAAATTTGTGATTTTATAGCTATAGACACTGTACAGTATCAGATTCTTATGGTTCCTGTCGTGGGTTATTTCTTAGGGCATGTGTATCCTGGATTAGGTTTTATACTCACAGGACTGTGGCATCTCTTCAATACAATCAGAAATTATGTGACATGCCCATGGGACTTCCGAACCAGAACATGGTTTCCAACCAGATTTAAAGGTAAATTCTTCAAGTATCTGGAGCTGCTAGGCATCATAGCAGGCTCATGCCTGTAAATTTCCTTAGAGCTCTTCATAATGCCAGGAAAACACCAGCCTCTGGCAAAGGACTGGTCCATCCCTGCAGGACACCTTAAGAACTTCAAGCACTCCACCATTTCATTGTTTTTTATCCTCTATGCCAGTGTGGCTCTGTACATGGAAACCCACAAGTTACAGGTGGCAGAGGGAATGCTCCATGTCATAGGTGCCCTCGTCCTCAGCCAGAATTGTTCATATTCCACCAGCACTCCACTGATCATATGGGACTAGAAGGCCACTATCACTGGCTTCTACAGCTTATTGTTATGGTGGGTTTGCTGTCTCTTGTTTTAGAACTTCATCTTTGCTACAGTTTTGTGGCTGCCATGGTGAGGTCTGCGTCAATTCTGTTTTAGGGACTGTGTCTCTTGTACATGGCTTTTATGCTTTGGATTCCTGCATGTATTCTACAGGGCTGTAAAATGCAGCATGGTTGGAATTTGGGTCATGGTGTTGTCTTCTGTTTGGATGGCAAGGCCGCCCTCAGGGCTAAAGCTCTGGCTAATTTGCAGTTCAGTTGGTATTTGGCATCCCTAATTTTGTTCACAATGGGCATGTATATTATAGTGTTGAGATTCTATGGTGAAAATGGTATTTATAAGCCTGTTAATGGAGTTGGCAAGAAGGTGTTTGAGATGGGTGAAGAGCAGGGGAGGCATTCACAGAGCTGTATTGATTTGATGATTGGCCATGATGAAGAGGATTTGGCTATGGAGGCATTGACATTATGTAAAAGATAAAGGGACAAAACGGTATTTTTTACGGGCTATAGTCCCGTTTGTCTATTATTTTTTAAAACTGATTTTGCGAATCTACCACAAGCCTCAAGCTAACACGTAGTTTGCACTGTAAATGGGTTCCAAACCAGAATATATAATATTAACAAATAAATAAAATTAAAAAAGAGCAAAATAAAAAATTGGGTTTTGTTCTATTCCCTACTTAAAGCTTTTTTCCTACGTGTTCTTAAATTAAAATTAAATCAAATTTCTAAAGCAGTAAATAAAAATGCAGCATACCTGCTTGGCAAGCTCTCCAATCTCTGTTAGTTCTAACCAAACACTCCTGCAAACAAAAAATAACGACCACGTTCTTTAAGCAATACAAGTCTAAGGAATTTCAATTTGATTTAAAGCGAATCAAAATCAATGAATTCAGCTTACTCTAGTTTAAGTTGGGTTTAATACCTGCAAATTTAAATATAGTTGAGCACAGTCCCTGAGTTGTTTAACGTTTTCTTCTTCTTCTTCAACCTCTACGCTGTGGGCCGGAGGACCGGGTGAGATTTTTGAAGATTCCATTGTCTGCTAAAACCCTTAATAGAAGAGTTTTTACTCCAATCCGTAAGTTTATTAAAATTATTTTATATTTATGTTTTTAATTAAAGACTTCCAGTAGGGCACCATTGAAACCTTGCTTATTGTTGGATTTGATTGTCTTCTATTTTCTTTCTAGTTTCCTTGGTTTCGTAATATTTTCCTTCTGAAATATGTTCCTCTTTATCTTCGTACTCCATTTGAAAAGCAGTTGATTTATGCATGTGATCAATTGCTTACGGTGGTTGTAGAGTACATAGAAAAAGAATTGTGAGTAGTACTTGTATGGAAAGAAGGTGTAAGGGATCTACAAATAAGTGTCATTTTAGAAGTAAATCTTCTAAGTAGTAGCATCTACTTTGGATGAAATAAAATACAAAATGTCGAATATGTGATTTGACTATTCGTATTGAAGTATGTCATCTTTGACAATTTCAAAAAGATAATTTGTCAAAAGATCAATTGGAAGGTAGCTTTTCATCACCAAACCATCTTCAAGGTAATTATTGATATGGGCCACAAATGCAAGCATCTTAGATTCTTTGATTTATTCTTTCAACCGGTCAATTTTTGTGGTGTATATACAAAAATATTGTGCCAAGTTAAAAAAATAGCTAAAACTATTGTGTATAAACAATAGAATATCTATTGTTAAAACTTAATAAGTTATATCCATGTATTATTGCACGCCAATTAAAATTAAAATTGTTATACTAGTATATGAAATAAGTTAAAATCAAAAGGGGAATGATACGGAATGCCATGACTAGTTATAGCTATGGTTTGACTTCATTACTTTTTACCATAGCTATATCTAGCAATGGCATTCTATATCAGTCGTATATACATTGTTAAATTGAGCACTTCAACTTTCTCAGGATATTTTGTTATAAATAGAAAATTTAATGGATCAAATGATCTAACAGAGGAAATCATATGTGTACACACTAAGATGTGCACTTCTCTAAGTCATTACTTCCAAGAGAATTCATGGATTGGAAACCTTGAGAAAGTGACCTAGAGCTCCCTAGGCATGGAGTCACAAGGATACTAAGAATGCTCTCAGCTAGAACTATTAAGTCTATAACCTTGCTAGTAAACCACACAATGAGATATTCAAAGAGACAAGGGCAAGAATGTCAATATCTTCAACAATCAAGATGAAAATGCAATGCAATGTTATGCTAGAATGAAGATGCAAGAATGAAAGCTAAGCTATGGAAATGAAAGTATTACAAGCCTTATTAATTAAGTTATGTGAGCTAAGCTAGAACTTGAAAGGAAATATAAGCTAAGAAAGCATAAACATGAAGCTATGATGCAAGAATGAAAGCTAGTATGCAAGAAGATCTCCAGAGCTCCAAAGTCACCAAGAAATCTTGCAGCATAAGATTAGTATTCAAAAGTTGGATCCTAGAATGAGAAGAGAGCTCTTCTTTTATAAGAAATGAGAATCAACGGACGATGGAGATTAAGAGGCAAAAGATTTGATCAAGGGTAGAGTTTGAAAGAGGGATCAATCCATGTGCACAAGTCTCCTCCAATGAGAAAGAAGTGTTGACTTTTGAGCCTCATGTGAGACAAAAAGGTCTTTTCTCCTTTTTATAAGATAAGAATAATGTTTTATTTGTGCAACTTAGAATAAGAGGTAAGTGGGGGCTTTTTATTTAATAAAAGGGGAGGGAATTCATTTTAAATAAATAAAGACTTAAGATAAAATGGTTAGCCCATAGAATAAAATCGAATAAATGATAGAATTAGGATTTGATCAAAAAAATTGATTTAATTTGAAAAATATTGATTTAAAAAAATATTGATTTAGGAATTTGATAAATTGGTTCCATCATTTGATAAATTGAAGAATGGGGCCCAAAGTCTAGGTGACCATTTTAGGGTGCATACATTTGCCCCTCTTTGACTAATGTGAGATCAATTTAGGATCACATGTAGTCAAAGAATGGAATTGAAGTGTGAAATCAATTTGGGATCACAAAACAACCCAAACGTGTGTTCGACGGATGGGAACACATCAGGACAAAGATAAGTTGATTAAAAAAGACAAGGCCAACACCCCTGTAAATAGATGATTGTCAAGTCTCAAATAAGAGATAATCTAATCTCAAGGTTCGATTGATAAGCTGAATCAAGGATTGAAGTTTGATAGGTACTGCCCCCTCGAAATCGAAATCGAAATCAGGTAGAGGAGAAACAGTAAATTGATAAATTTGATCAAATCACTAAAAATCATAATCGAAGATGCAAGATGATAGGATAACCATCAAGCAGTGAAGATATGCCCCAGTTTGACTAGTTTTGATTAAGAAAGATATAGGATAAAGATGAAGTCAAACCTCAGAGAGATGAAGCGAATGAAAATAAATGAAAGACTAGAAGGTTGAAAGAGATGGAGGTGAAGAAATGAAGATGCCCCAGCGAAGATCGAAGGATCAGGCCTCAAACGGTCAGCCAATTACACAAAAGAAGGAGAAATTTTGAAAGGCAATTTTGACTATCAAGATGAACTCGGATTTCGATCCCGAAAATGGATCCAAGACGTCAAAATTAGCCAGGGGTGCAATTTTTGCAAAATTCTAAGATGTTTTGAAAATTAGGTCAAAAAGTCAAAATGTTATATAAGGGGTAAAAAGGTCATTTTCAAATTCATTTATCTTTTGTGATAATGAGAACTTTGAGAGCTCAGAGAGATATTATGGCTCAGCAAGCAGTGATTTCAGTCCACACACATTGATTCGAGCGCGAGCGGTTGCACAACTGGCCTCCTCAGTATGGTGCCCCGGTAAGTTTTTAGAAAAACTCACCTTTTGAGTCATTTATGAGCCATTTATTGCATTTAAATCGTGTTTTTTATTATTTTTTAATATTTCAAATTTTATTAATGCGAAAGTTCGTACGACACTTTGAAAGTATCGCACACCTCGATACTTTTTATTGTGCGATAGTTTGTGGATCCACAAAGTATCGCACAGGTGTTCAATCCAGTATTGCACGATACTAGACGAAACATCGTGCGATCTTGTGTGAACTATCATATATGAAAATAGTATCGCACTGCTATTGAGTAAAGTATCACACGATATAATATTCAAAAATAGTATCGCACTAGTGTAATAAGAAATATTGCATAGTGTTAATTTGAGCAAAATAACATGGGTCTAGATAATTTTTGTGTTTAAGATTCTGGGGTAGATTGGTTGTCGACTTGATAGCACACCCTCGACGGATGGCATGGGGCCCAGCTATCCTAGTTGATATGTATCATGGGCTCCATGAGATAGTCTATAGGGATAGCAGGACATGGGCATGCGGTGATGTTCTAGCATAGGTATGGGCATGGGAGCACATTGATGTTGTGTGCCCACATGTGCACCTAGGGAGCGGAGACGCCCCTACATATACAAATACATGAGATTTATCAGTCAGCCCCATAATAGAGACCTCACATACTATAAGAAGCTCCTAGACAAGCTCATAGCTTTTGAGTGGAGACCATACAGGGCATGTAAGCAGTGGAGTGACTAAGAGAGGGTGGAGTGACCGAGAGCGGGAGTTGGGGTATATGCTATGTAGCCGGCCATTATCAAGCCGCCACTCTGAGATAGTTGAGCGCTTTGTTATCTCCCGGGTATGGAGGTAGTTTGGATGGTAGCAGAGGGTACCCACAGAGACTACTACATATGCCCGAGCTAGGGATGAGGAGGGACAGGGATGGTTGTTGATGTTGGACTACCAGCAGGCAGCACAGGAGATGGCAGGTATACGCAAGGAGCCATGGGATTACCTTCCTGATATGGCAGATGCAGGTGCGAATGCAACCTACAGGGCAGAGTGACAAAGATAGCCATTTCCATGATTTACAGTTCCTGATGCACAACCACCGGCACAGGGTGATGATGGGAGTGACGGGGATGGGGGAGATGAGGGAGGGAGGGTGAGAGAGAGAGAGAGGACAGGGATCGAGATTAGGTGGCTTGAGATGGTCACGGAGATAGGTTTTTGATGATGAGGGAGAGGATGCAACGAGATTAGTTCATCAACAAGTGGACGTAGGACAGGACCATCCTGCAGAGAGAGGAGGGGAGGATCTCAGGACTAGAGTGCAAGTTTTGGAGACCGAGATCCAGCAGCTCAAGATTACGATTATCGTGCAAGATCAGCAGCTAGCAAATGCACGAGCTGAGATAGATCGGTGAGAGAGGGCAGCACAGGCTGATGCCACAAAGATCCAAAGAGAGGAGGCACGAGCGGCCTATTATCATGGATTATATATAGCAGTTGTCCCTGCGGCACAGAGAGTGCCACTCTACTCCAAGAGGGCAGGTAGATCTGATGTGGTACCAGATAGAGCGGCAACACCACCTCCACCACCATGTGATGGGGAGAGTTAGACTTAGGTCTAGGATTAAATGTATAGAGTCATATCTTGGGACATCATCCAGATTTTGGATCCCACATTATACTTGATATCATCACACACACACACACACACACACACACACACACACACATATATATATATATATATATATATATATATATATATATATATATATATATGAGATCTACTAGATTTGTGATGTATCTTGTGTATTTGTCCCACTTGTGATGGATGTTTCAGTGTTATTGTCTTTTTATATTTCTCAAATATATGATATATGCTCATGTGTAATCTCTCTCATAGATGTATATTTAGTTCTCATGTGATGATATAGACTCATGTTTCTGAAAATGATCTCTTTATGATATAGATATGATGATGAGATTAACCCCTTGTGATGATAGGAAAAGGATGTGATGTGAAAGACAAGGAGTGAAAGGCATGATCGAGAAAAAGAGAAAGGTGAGCACAGTTGACCAACAAGTCCGTGAAAGATGAAAGGAAAGCTCTCTCCATATGCAAGATGCAAAACTAAACTAACATGAACTTAAGAATGCAAGCTACAATGAAAAGTGGTTTACTTGCAAGGTTACAAAGCCATTAGACTCTAATAATCATCATCGAGTGTTATTGGTAGCGTCACAAGATCATACAATGCACACTAGTATAACTATGTGAATCAGAATATGATCTTTATTAGATAGGTATGTGGGAATCCCACCTAAGCATCAAAGACATATAGGTCAAGTTGACTAGTGCAGTGAGGTTCCCTAAGTTTTAGTATAGCGAGATTATGCTTGCATCGAGACACAAGAAAGTCAAGATGACTATAAACACGCACTTGCAAAAAATAGTCAAGGATAATATATTGTAGATCCTAATGTCAAGGGGAACAAGCATAAATGCTCATGACAGTTAAGATCAACAAAATATACCCATAAGCAGAAAACAAATAAAACATGTCCTCGTGCCCCCAGTCTTCTAGCTCGGCATCATCGAAAACTATTAGGGAGAGAACACTCATCAAAGAAATCATCATAGACAGCACACAAAGAAATAAAGTCAAACAAGTCTCAGTGAGTCAAGTGTTTAAGTGCATGTGTGTAGGTCATAGAATCAAACTTTGAGTATCGCATCTACCAATGGAAAATATCATATTATGGTAGACTGTGGGTAGGATATCTGATAAGTGTTGAGAAACACTTGACGCTAGGGCAGTGTTGAAAAACACAGTTTGGGGTGGTGTTAAAAAACATCGTTTGCAAGATGTCTAAAAGACCAACACATCCTACAGACCAAAAGCTAACACAGTTATGCCCCCTAGACAAAGACAAAGACCAATTCCAAACCAAGGCAACAAGGACAAGGTATGATGGAGAAAGACTAAGTGTCGAGGACGTGTGCTAAGAAACAAGGGTGCAAAGGCCTCAAGTAGCGCCTGTTTCCAGGTTTTCACCACTTGGAGATTTTTTTTATTTTTTTAATTTTTTTGTATTTTTGCTACCAAGGCGCCTATTTCCAAGATTTCACCAAGGCACTTTTTCTATTTTTTTTGAATTTTTGAATTTTTTACAATTTTTATTTATTTATTATTTTTTTTAGGACTTTATATGCTTTTTAGGATTTTTTCAGCATCATATATGAATTTTTTTGGAATTTTTTTCAGGATCAATAAATATGTACAAAGGATGCCCCCGGATAGAACATGCATCATGGATAGAACTTCTTCAGGTGCAAGATATTGATAGGATCAGGGAGTTGCTCTCCCTCTGCAGTAGATAACAAATAAGCACCTGTCCCAAAAGCAGCAGTAATGATGTAAGGTCCAAGCCAATTAGGTTCGAATTTGCCCTTTTGATCTCTATGTTGTTGGTTCTTAGGATTTTCACATAGGACAAGATCTCCCACTTGAAATTCTCTAGGGCAAACCTTTTTGTTGAATGTTTTGGACATACGCTTTTGGTAGACCCTCATATGGTCAAATGATGCTTTACGTTTCTCATCAAGAAGTTCTAACTCTTGGAGTCTCATGGCACAGTAGTCTTCGTTTGTAACTAGATCTTTGAGGGAAACTCTAAGTCAAGGAATCTCAACCTCTAAAGGTAACACTGCTTTAGCACCATAAGTAAGGGAAAAAGGAGTAGCCCCTGTAGGAGTACAAATACTCGTTCTATAGGCCCACAAGGCCGGATTTATCTGTAAATTCCAATCTCTACCATTCTTATGAATTATTCTATGGAGAATTTTGAGAATGGTTTTATTTGAAGCCTCTGCTTGACCATTTCCTTGCGGGAAGTAAATGGAGGACCAATGTTGTTTTATCTTGAATTGTTTGCAGAGTTGCTTAAGGTCCTTGTTTTTGAATTGACCTCCATTGTCAGTGATAATCTCAGAAGGTACGCCATATTGACAGATGATATGGTTTAGGATGAAAGGAGAAATTATTTTGCCCGAGGCAATAGAAAGTGGAATAGCTTCTACCCATTTGGTAAAGTAGTCAGTAGCAGTGATGATAAATTTGTGTCCACCTAATGAGTTGGGATGAATCTGCCCAACAAGGTCAAAGGCCCAACACTGAAATGGCCAATGAGAAATAGAAGGAATAAGCTCCCTGCATGGAGCATGTATCAAGTGACCATGTTTTTGACACATTTCACAAGATTTTGCAAAAGCTACTACATCCATCTGCATGGTAGGCCAATAGTACCCCACCCTAAGCAACCTTTGGGCCATGGCAAGACCATTGGAATGTCCCCCATAGATGCCCTCGTGAATGTCAACTAGCGCTTGATCGGATTCCTCCTTTTCTAAGCATCTAAGAAGTGTCCCATCTAGACCCCTCCTATACAAATCACCAAAGATAAGGGTATGGCGAGAGGCGTTTCGGGTAAGGTTTCTTTGTTCAGAGCAGTTAAAGGTATCGGGGATAATGCCATCACAGAGGTATGAGTAAATGGCACCATATCGGGATGAGTCACGACCAATAAGGGTACAGATGATATGGCTTTCTCGGGAATCATAGATAAGATAAGGTAGCTCTTCCACTAAGAATTCAAATCTAGACTCATGTTGTTCTAACTGGAGGAGTGAAGCAAGTGTAGTCATAGCATCAGCTACTTTATTTTCTGCTCTAGGGATTTGTTGAAATGTGACGAATGTGAAATATCATCTCAATGAATCAACCATTTTCTTATAAGGTACCAATTTTTCATCTTTTGTTTGATATTCTTCATTAACCTGGTTGATTATTAGTTGTGAATCCCCATAGATATGTAGCTCTATGATTCTCCATTCTATAGCCATTTTGAGCCCATTTATCAAAGCTTCATACTCCGCAATGTTGTTCGTACATGGGAACAACAGTTTGTATGACTTAGGAATTGTGTAACCATGAGGAGAGACAAACAACACTCTAGCTCCTGACCCATTTTGCATAAAAGAGCCATCAAAGAACATCTTCCATGTTCTCTCAGTCATGTACATGATGTGCTCATTTAGAAAGGCAACTTGAATTGGTACACTGTCTTGAATTGGGAAATCAGCTAATTGATCTGCAATGGCTTGTCCTTTTATAGCTTTACACTCAACGTATTCTATGTCAAATTCAGAAAGAATCATCATCCATTTAGCAAGTCTACCTGTGAGGGTAGCCTTACCGAGCAAATACTTGAGAGGACCAATTTTTGCTATGAGGTGTATTGTGTGCGCAAGCATGTAATGTCGCAACTTTTGGGAAGAAAACACCACTGTAAGGCAAGCTTTTTCAATACTGGTGTAATTAACCTCATATTGAATAAGAGTTCGACTGATGTAATATATGGCTCTTTCTTTCCCATTTTCATCAAGTTGAGCCAGTAATGCCCCCAAGGAAGATTTTGTTGCTGAAACATATAGAATAAGTGGCTTTCCTAGGATAGGAGGCATTAGAATAGGAGGATTTGACAGGCATTGTTTGATTTGGTCCATGCTTTTCTGACAATCCTCATTCTAGATACATTTAACTCATTTATGCAAGTTCTTATTGAGAGGTTGAGCTCTATCTGCCAGTTGTGAAATGAACCTCCTTATAGATTGAAGGCATCCTTGAAGACTCCTCATTTGACAGATGTTTTTAGGAGGTGGCATGTCCATGATTGCCTGGACCTTTTCGGGGTCTACCTCTATTCCCTTTGCTGAAATAATGAACTCTAGAAGTTTTCCAGAGGTAACACCAAATGCACACTTTTTTGGATTTAATCTTAGTTGGAATTGCTCCATGCGATCTAGAATGACTTCCAAATCACCTAAGTGTGTATCCCTTTTTTTAGATTTAGCCAAGGTGTCATCCACATAATCATCCATATTCTTATGCATCATGTCATGAAAGATAGTTGTCATAGCTCTTTGGTAGGTAGCTCCTGCATTCTTCAATCCAAATGGCATAACGTTCTAGCAATAGGTTCCCCATGCGCAAGTGAATGCAGTCTTTTCCTGGTCTTTAGGATCTATCTTGATTTGATTATACCCAAAAAAACCATCCATCAAGGAATAGATCTCATAACCCGTGGTCATGTCCACTATCATGTCTATGTTTGGGAGTGGAAAATCATCCTTTGGGCATGCTCTATTGAGATCTCTAAAGTCTGTGCAGATGCAAATGGATTTGTCATGTTTTGAAACTAGTACAATATTGGATATCCATTCGGCATAATCAATAACTCTTATGAATCCTGCACTGACGAGTTTTTCTAATTTTGCTTTGACTAAAAGAGCTATACAAGGATGCATTTTTCTCAACTTTTGTTTGACTAGTTTCACACCTGGAGCTATAGACAAGTGATGCATAATGAGATTAGTGTCCAATCCTGGCATATCTGAATAAGTCCAAGCAAAATTAATCTTCTTCCTTTGTAATAACTTGGTGTATGCTTCTTTTTCTAGAGGTGACAAGGACTGAGCCAAGTGCACTATCTGCGAAGTTTCATCTGTTCCCAAGTTGATTGCTTGTGTTGGCTCTACAAGCACTGAAGATCTGTCTTGAAAGTAACTTGGGAGATGATCAAGTACCTCATCCTTGGGCACCTCAAAGAGGTTTTCACCCTTGGATACGTCATTTATTTTTACTATTTTTGGTTTTGACACCGCCACACAGTGGTTTTCGCCATCGTAACTCTTATTCTTTTTTTCTTTTCTTTTTATTTTTTGACTGAGGTACTTGATGTCAGGCTCTGTCATGCTTGTAGTTGGTTCACTGGTGGAAGAAACTACAGGTTCAATTGCATTTAGGTAACAAGTTATCTCATAGTCATTCTGGAATGTTAAGAGTTCAAGCTCTTGATAACGTTGTGACCAATCAATTAGGTGAGGGTTAGCAAGGGGTAGGTCAATGGCAGGTTCAAGATTGTGGATACGTATGGCATTATCTCTGGTGATCAAAGAGTCGAAGTCTGTCAAGTATCCCTCCAAGTCACCCAAATCAAGATTCATCCTACCAAATGAAGAATCGTCCACTAAAGCGACCTGTGGATTCAAATCTGTAAATCTTACATGTGACTCGTTAGCTACCTCAGGATGAGAACTATAAGTATGGACAACATCAACGTCCATGTCAACTATGGAAGAGTCAGAGAGAGACTCCCACTCATACTCATACTCATGTGAATTTATATCTGAATCCCGACTGGGATGTTTATACCATGCATGTTTATGACGTCTAGAGGTGGAGGCTCTAATATCACCAAGAGTGACACCTTCTCAAGCACCATTTTTGTATTGATGTTCTTGGACAGGATCTTCAACAATAGACTCTTCTTGTTCTAGGTTTCAAATTATTGCAACTGGTTTGTCTAAATCTCCCTAAAGGAGATTGGTGGAAGGGACCCAATCTTCACACCTATCTTGTTGATTTGCCAAATTTGGTGTGTATCTCAACTCATCTTCACTATCCAACTTGTCAAGGATAGGAGCAATTTTCTTGTCATGTCTTTCAAACCCTGGGCCAATCGTCTTCTTAGACTTGCATCCAAAAAGAGCATGATCGAGAGGTTCAACCCTAGCATCCAGTCTGTGAGTGAGAGGACCATGTCCTGGATAGCCAATATTTTTGACAAGAGAGTACCCTCTTCCATATGCCTTAGGGGAGGGAGATAAGTTCTCATTGTGCATGTACTTGTCTTCTCTATAGATCCAGTCCTTAACAACTACCTCTTCTTTTTCATCCTGGATAGGAACTGAGGACTCTACAAATGTGCCAAACAATGTCATGGCCGAAGAGGAGGGTCTCATCTCTTGGGAAGGCTTGCCATAGGACCTGGATGAAATTGGAAGTTTTGTGAAGGAGTCAAGTTGATACCCCCCATACCAAGGTCCATTGATTTGAATTTATATTTGCACTATGCTAGAGTTGCATTGAAATCCTCTGCTTCTCTATTTAGGGGAACATGAGTCCCTACTGAAATGGAATTAACAGATAATGTGCTATCCCCAGGTATACATATTTCTACTACATTATAGGGGAACTTAACACATTGGTGGTAGGTGGATGGCATTGCTTGCATCTCATGGATCCATGGCCTACCAAGTAAAATGTTGTATGCTAAAGGACCAACATCAACTATTTGAAACAAAATGTCCTTCTCAACAGGGCCAATCCTGACAGGAAGGACAACCAACCCCTTAGAACTCCTTTCTGCCTCATCATAGGCTTTTATTGTGATCTTCTTTCGAGCATCTATGACCTCTTTTGAGTAACCCAATGTTTTCAACAAACTTAAAGAACAAATATTGAGCCTAGTACCCCCATCTATCAACGTACGCCTGACATGGGTTTTATGGATCATGACTTCAATGTGAAGGGCGAGATTATGTAGATGGCTCAAAGCTTTGTCATCTTCTTCTGAGAAAGTGAGGCAATGTGGGCTAGCAATATGATTGACCATGCTTTGGAATTGGTCGACATCTATGTTGGTAGGAACATTTGTTGTACGCAAGGTGCCCTCAAGGACACGATTATGTCTTGGGGACAATTCCAAGAGTTCAAAGATTGAGACTTGAGTTGGGGTTCTCTGTAATTGGTCAACAAGATTATAGCTCATTTCAGGGTTAACTGTTGATTTGGTGGTGACATTTTTGGATGCCACTTGCTTTGGTTTACTAGACTGGTTGGAACTAGGACCTCTAATGACCATAGGACCTTGACTTTGACTTCTTGTGACAACGTTAAGAGCTTGGGATGACCTTTGAGAGTGAGGACCCCTTAGCACAACTACAGGTTCTTCATCAAATATAGGAGGAGAGCCCACATCATAACCATAAGGATCCTTGTCCCTCATCATGTTGACACTTTCCTCCACAACTTCAAGCATATTGACCACATTTTCTGCAGCTATGTAGGTATAGTTGATTTCGGCCTTGCCATTCTTTAGTTTAGAGGTTTCGCCCTTCTCATATTTAGGCAAAGGCTCCTTGAAAGCCTTGTGATCAGCATTAGTGTTCAAACCATCCACCTTAATTTTTCCACTCTCAATAAGGTCTTGGATAATATGCTTTAATTTCCAACAATGTTCGATGTCATGTCCAATACCATTGTGGAATTTGCAAAAAGCTTTTTCATCCCACCAATGTGGTTTTACATCAGGAATATGGTGTTTTGCAGGATCTTGAGGATGTGCAAGATTGTTGGCAATGAGCGTTTTGAAGACATCCTCATAGGAATCACCAAGCTTTGAAAATTGACACCTTTCTTTCTTATGCTTTTCCTGGTACATTGGCTTATGTTCTTGTTGGTTGGATGTGTTGAGCTTCATTGCTTGAACAACACTAGATAAGTGAAGAACACCTTGATCCTTAGGTTGCGAAGAGTCCACTACTCTGTCATTAACCACTTGCTTGTTCTTATTCCAGTGCATGTTTTTCCCTTTGTCCTTATTAGCATTGTGGTTGTTTTGAACATTGTTGTTATTCTTGTTGTGGGTCAAAATTCCTTGCTCTTTCAACACATCTTCAATTCTGCATGTAGTTTCGACCATGGTGTCAAAGGAGTCAAAGGCCATTTTCCTCACTTTATACCACATCTCGGGAATCAAGTTGCTAATGAGAATGTCAATCTTCTTCTTCTCAAGAATGGTCCTGGAGTAACAAGAACATTGGCATCTCCATCTTTGCAAGAAAACCACAAATGACTCCCCTTGATTTTGTTTCAAGTTACATAGGTCCAACATAGTGACAGATCTTGAAAGATTGTAGGCGAAGTGTTGAACGAATCTATGAACAAGTTCTTTGAATGTTTTGACAGGGGGAGTAATGTTGGTAAACCACTCCATTGCTTGACCCTTGATACTCCTTGGAAACAACCTCATGAGATAGGAGTCATCTTGGTGGAATTCAAAGCTCATGATGTAGAATTGGTGCACATGATCATGTGGATCCGCATTACCATCATACTTGTCATACTAGGGGATTTCTACCTTCCTAGGAAAATCCTTCATGCTCACACTCATGTCAAAAGGATTAGGACATATTGAGTCAAGTGAAAAGGAACTCTTAGGCACCAACACCTTTTCCATCATATGCTTGAGTTGCTTGATCTCCTCTTCTTGGGATGGTCCTTGTTTCTTGATCTTTCTATCCACATCAAAGTCGTAAGGAACCCTGGCACCTTTGTTGATCAAGCTCTCTAGGAACTTATCCTTATTTTGCTCTAGATACCTCTCCACATATTGTTGGAAGAGTGGTTCTTGTTGCATCCTCATAAAGTCTTGAGCATCAAAACTTGTACTACTTCCTCCATGTTGAGAGCCACGATGAGCTCGTTGGGAGGGTTGTCTTGAGTTCCTAGGAGGTGTTTGTCTCCTATAGTGAGCATGTTGTGAAGTCCTTCTTCCTCTAGGACTAGGAGATCTTGAAGGGGTTCTTGACCACCTTCTACTTCATGGGGTTCCTGAAGGAGTAGATGGTGGAGAGTTGTTTCCACTGTTGGTACCCCTGTTGTTGAATTGGTCATTGAGTTGTTGGGCTAAAAGCCTATCTTGTTCTTCTTGAAAAGCTTTTCTTTCTATTTCCAATAAGGCTTGTCTCTCCGCCTCTAGGAGTCTAAGCTTCTCTTCTTTTGCGGCTTGTTCATCCAAAAAGACTTTCCTTTCTCACTCAATTCTTTTGAGCCTTTCACTCGCATACCTTGAGGTTGTTTGGAGTGGAGAGTTGGGCCTTGAATGTTTGAACAAGTCGTTAGTAAATGCTACATTCACATGAGCATCACAAGATTCATTGTTTTGGTCTTTGTGTTGTGACCGTTCATCTTGGTGAGCTCATCTTGTATACCTTTCAGCTCTCTGATGGGCATCTAAATATCTTGTGTTGATAGGGGGTGATTCTAGTTGATTTTCATCACCAAATAGCATGTTATCCCTATGTCTTTGAAATATGTCATCAAGATTTTGATCCATTGCTTCTCTCTCCTTTTTAGTCATGGTGTAACTTGTGTCCATATCTGATTGAGAAGGTGCTAAAGAGGTACTCAACTCACTAGGATTGCTCTTAGGTTTAAACCAAACTTCAGACTCACTCCTAGGGGATTGATCAAAGATGGGCCCTTTTCCCTTTCACTTTTGACAAGTTTGGACTAAGGGTAACTGGTCAAAGACAACTTGAGGTCATTTTCCTTGACTGACTTGGTACCTTGTCGTAACCGACATGAAAGAAAAGACCCTTGGTGATAAGATGACCCTACGAAGTGTCGATACCAAACTAGGATAGTAAAAGTGTTCAATTGTCCAAAAAGAGATGGTAAGATAGAAAATTGCAAAATGTGTAAACCAACACTACCACAGAGGTGCCCAATCAAAGGATAAGTATCCTAGCACATATGGATCGGGAGGATGGATTTAACCAAATTATATTTGAAATTGAAATTGATTTTTTATGGAAGTCAATTGGACAAGAGACTACTAAGACTCTCCAAGTGTGTTACCAAAGAATCTAAAGGTTTACTTTTTCAACAAGGATGACTTCTAACTTACCGATTCCAAGCAAGATTACTTGTAAAATCAAATAATACTAATTCAAGGGATCAAAACACAGGAACCCAAGGTACAAATAGGCTTCTAGCTGCAAGGTAGGAGACCTACTAAAATCTGGATCGACCAAAGGAAGATTGAAAATGGCATAAATCAGATAGATAACAAATTTACTCTGTGCGATAGCTCACAGAGTATGGGGATGATACAATATGTCTAGGTGATATTTTGCACTAAGGTCATGCGATAGTTTCCAGGTAGTAGGTATGATACTTTCCAGGCAAGCTATGCGACAGTTGTTCAGTAATGAAGTATCGCACTATAAAACTCAGATCAACATGCGATGATTATTTAGTATTGTACAATTCTTGACCAGTGAATGTGAAAATTTTAGTTTTAAAGGCAATTCGGTCAATGTTTCAATTTGGCAAGTTCGATCTCACAGTTCAGAATACAATAACAATAGACAATAGACAGGTTTGCAAACAGTAGGTGATCAAACGTGTCATAAAACACTTGCACAAGCGCAAAAGCAACCTTGCCAAGACAAGCAATTGTGATATCAAAGTGAAAAATCCTATGAATGCTACCGTGATGTTTGATGTTTGAGAACGTTTACACGAGTAGATCACAACTAAGACAAATCAAGCACTTACTAGCCTAGAAAGACAAAGGCTCAATACTTAACAACTTGGTCCACACTTGATGTCCCATCGCCTCACACAAAGTGGTTGCCCACAATAGATGTTGGCTTTATCGTGGAAGTGCCAATGACACAACCAAAGGAACACAGATGGTGAGTAATCTTGGGGTGATCCAGGTTAGTCCACTAGGATCAATCCTTGCACCAAGATTCTAAGCGAAAAAATTGGGTAGCTTCTATCTATGGTTTGTAGTAAGGGCTTCCGTTTGTAATACCCCTCTTGCTCCCCAAAGGGACTCCCTACCTTGCGGCAAGTAACGGACCTCGTGGCCACAAGAGTACCTTAAGCATTCTTGCTTGGCATTTTCCTCATGGTCACAATCCCACAAGTAATCACACCAAATGAAGACAAGTACTACGTCTACCAAGGTTTTGTGTCCTTGATAGCCTTGATTTTATAGTGGGTCAAAATAGCTCGGTATTAGCTTGTCCCCACTTGGGTCATTCCTCTTGATTGCTCAAGAGCAGACCTGCTAAAGGATTCTAAAGCTAAACAAAAAGTGGATTAACCTTTGAAGGTCAAGATTTCTGGTTCACCTCAACGGTGAAGAGCATACTCTCCTATCTCAAAAATTTCTCCCAAACACACCAAGCAAAGTTCAATTAGCCTCTTGCTTTCAAAATCTAGAAGTGGGTCAAGATTTCTAGTTCACCACAAGGGTGAAGAGCATACTCTCCTACCATGAAAAGACTCTTACAACAAGATATTAAGTGCCTAAGAAAAGAATCAACTAGTATATGCCACACTTAAAATGAAAGCAATGAACAAGCACTTGATTATTTTTATGCTTTGGGCAGCCCTACAAGAAAGGATTAGTATCCCTTGTGCATTTGAAGCTTTGACATGCGTTCTTTTTGGCAAATATTCAAGTAATGAGGGCACACCTACAAGCACAACTTGTTAGCCCCACAAAGGTCAGCACAATGAAATCAAGAATAATCTACAAATAAACCTCTGTTATACCACAACAAATTAGAAATTCGAAGCAAATAAATCAAATCTTGCAAAGAAACAATCAAAATCAGTCACTGCCAGGCTTGGGCGATAGTTATGTCAGAGAAAGAATCGTACGATACTTCGCAGTATACTGGTGCAATACTTTCTCTTTGTAAGACAAATCACACTATGTTTAGACAATGGAGATCTGTATGTCTCTACGACAAACTCTTGCAAGGGCGTACGATACTTTTACTGGAAAAGTATCGCACGGGTATACAAAAAATTATCGTACGATACTGGAAGACTGTCGTACAATATTCTGTCAGAAAGTATGAAAAAACAACAAGCAAAATATGATGAAAATTTGACGAAAATACATGAAAAGAAGGACAAAACAAGAGTGTTTTGCCCCACGGTGGGCGCCAAAAATTGTACACTAAGATGTGCACTTCTCTAAGTCATTACTTCCAAGAGAATCCATGGATTGGAAACCTTGAGAAAGCAACCTAGAGCTCCCTAGGCATGGAGTCACAAGGATATTAAGAATGCTCTCAACTAGAGCTATTAAGCCTATAACCTTGTTAGTAAACCACACAATGGGAGATTCAAAGAGACAAGGGCAAGATTGTCAATATCTTCAACAATCAAGATGAAAATGCAATGCAATGCTATGCTAGAATGAAAGCTAAGCTATGGAAATGAAAGTATTACAAGCCTTACTAATTAAGCTATGTGAGCTAAGCTAGAACTTGAAAGGAAATCTAAGCTAAGAAAGCATAATCATGAAGCTATGATGCAAGAATGAAAGCTAGTATGCAAGAAGATCTCCAAAGCTCCAAAGTCACCAAGAAATCTTGCAGCATAAAACTAGTATTCAAAAGTTGGATCCTAGAATGAGAAGAGAACTCTTCTTTTATAAGAAATGAGAATCAACGGATGATGGAGATTAAGAGGCAAAAGATTTGATCAAGGGTAGAGTTTGAAAGAGGGATCAATCCATGTGCACAAGTCTCCTCCAATGAGAAATAAGTGTTGACTTTTGAGCCTCATGTGAGACAAAAAGGCATTTTCTCCTTTTTATAAAATAAGAATAATGCTTTATTTGTGCAACTTAGGATAAGAGGTAAGTGGGGGCTTTTTCTTTAATAAAAGGGGAGGGAATTCCTTTTAAATAAATAAAGACTTAGGATAAAATGGTTAGCCCATAGAATAAAATCGAATAAATGATAGAATTAGGATTTGATCAAGAAACTTGATTTGATTTGAAAAATATTGATTCAGAAATTTGATAAATTGGTTCCATCATTTGATAAATTGAAGAATGGAGCCCAAAGTCTAGGCGACCATTTTAGGGTGCATACAATATGTAGTAAAGTGTAGTCCATGGTGAAAGGATGTAAACAAATACAACTTATGTAAAATGTGAAACCATCAAAGTGGTTACTGCTAATCAGCAAGAAAATCTTATCATGTTTTTGCCCCTAGTATAATTCAACTTTATCTAACAAAAGAAATTTGAAAGCCCAAAGAACACAATAACAATGCAATCTTGATATTCATTTAGTCATAAATCAATATATGCACTGCATATCTCAGTGCCAAGCATAGAGCATATTTGGAATGATAGCTACTTGTTTGCAAGATCATCAAGCACTTAGATGGTACTAACTCTAACACAAATGAAAATCTTAACACATTAAAAATAAGAACATTCAGGTAATTCATAATTAACTATAGAACCCAATGTTAATGATACTTATAGAGTGGTGGGCAAAGACTTCAACACCCATATAGTGTCCAAAGTGTAACATACACAAGTAGAATTGTATGCAAGGGCTAATTACAAATTACACCTAGCATCATGGTTTTAATCTGAGACAAAATTGAATGAATGTAAAAATAATATAGTTCTCACTATCATTAATAGAATTTTATTATCATCAATTCAACTTCATTGAACCAACCATAGCCATCATTGCAAGATGTCATACAAGTAAAATGTAAATCCATGGTACAAAGACTACAATCCTCATATAGAGTCTGAGTGGTAGCATACACAAACAACATCATTTCCAAGTGTCAATAACATATCATATTTGGACCTAAATATTATAGTTCACAACATCAACAATACAATTTTCTTATTATTAGTCTAACTTCCTTGAGTCAACCATGATCATAATCCCAAGATATTGGACAGGTAAAATGTAAATACACAAAACAAGATGATACTTGGAAAATACATACAAAAATCAAATAAAGGTACATGTTTTAGACAACACCTATAGCCATACATAAACCTTACAATAAAATGTGTAATATTGGCATGTAATGCAAACTATAGGAAGTATGAGCCCTGAGTTTTGTTCTAAATGCTAGTTACAAGGATCAGCTAGACTCTGCACAAATCATTGGGAATGAAATAACTTTATAGTTTAAGCCCCACAAAGAATTCTTAAAGAAAATTTACTAGTATTTGAAGGTTGGGCTTTCTAATTTGTTAAAAATGAGGAATTATTGAAAGCAATTTCAATATATTATTTTTCCTTAAATCTTAAATCCTTGATATTGATTTGCCTACATTTACTCCATTCTTGTCCCCTATATTTAAGTAAAGGACTTCCCAAATCAATCCACAATGGGAAATTATTAAAAGCAATAGACTATAGTTTAAAGCAGAATTATGGGTGCTTTAGAAATGGACAACCCAATTTAGACTCCATGATAAATAAATTAAACTTTGCAACCAAAATTGTAAGCATACAAAGAAAAGGTTTTGAATTTAAACCCCTTCAGGAAAAACAAACTTCGAGTATTCAGAGAAAGAGATTTCCAATTGAAAAATAAAAGCTAACTTACCTCGTGACAGTTTGTGTCCACGTTGAGGCACTTGGCAAGCAAAAAGTAAGAGTTCGGGGACTTGGACAAAGCGGATTGGATTCTACTCACGGGCTCTACCACTAATCAAAATTCTAGGTCCCAACACAGGTAGAAGCTAATAAAGGAGTAAAATCCATGTGATTTATTGGCAAAATGCAAACAACGTCATACAGTTTAGTATTCATTCCTTTCATCAAACAACATCCAGTCCAGGCAATGCCGATCACCAACTATGGCAAAAACGTAACGAATGCTTCAAACAAGTTTGTTAGCTATGGTGGAGGCTTCAATGCTACCTCACGGGTTTCACTTCATACGCCATGAATTCAACATTCAAAAGTTATGATAATACCACTGTGACCTTCTCTATCTACACCAACACCGCGGTGAAGACTTCTATAAGTGTGGAGGCTAGAAAGAACTTATGTGTGCACTACATTGAGAGTTTCCATCTACATAGAACATAGGGCATGATTAAATGAACAGAGGTATAGGAGACTCCAGCGGGGGAATGGTGAAAATAAAGTACATAGGGAACGGTAGAGGGAAAATGATAATTCTAAAGTGCACATGAAAACTATCAAAATCATTCGAGATATCATTTTCAGGCATGAAAGAATGTGAAAACATTATGGGATGGTCGTATGCAAGCATTCTTACAAGGGAAGCCTATCAACTTAATTGTTATTGTTAGAAAGATAAATTAATTATCTGCCAATACTATCAACAAAAACCAAGTAGACTGATCAAGCAGGTCCACCTCCAGCCCGGTCTTATCTTCTAGATTAGCCCAAACTTATCTCTAATTGTATGTTGTGATTATTGTAGCTAACCTTATGACCATCATTTATTATGTAAATGACTATAAATTGAATAGATGGAGGATGCATTCCTCAGTGCTCCTTTGTGAGTATCTCCTTTGATTTATGTTTTTGACATGGTATCATAGCCAATGGAAGATGTTACTAAAATTGTTGAGAGAACAATTATAGAAGTAGGAGAAGAGTGTTAGCAATGCACATACAACCCAACTATTGGAGTCAAAGAGTAGAAGTGGAGTGTTGTTGATGAAGTCTCCTATAGAGGTGAAAATAGATTAAGTTGCAAGAGAAGAGGTTGCCTTGAAGAAATAACTGTTAGCATATCATTGAGAATGAATTGCTCGGGAGGAGTTGTTCAGAAAATTGAGGTATCTTGATGAAGGGTGCTCCCCTTAATACCACAAACACATAATAGAAACAGAGAAACCACAACAATATGCAAGAACAGAAAATTGGCTTCTTATTATCTCCACAAATGTGGAATTACAAACTTTCAGAATTACAATATATGCAAAGCCACATAGGCATTCCCTTACAATATTCTGTAGGACAAAGCCTCGAATTATTGCCCAGATCTACTACCCAAAACTATTCTGAACTACCTAAGACAATAATACAGCCTTCCTTATATAGGCAATTTTTCACCGCCTGGGAAGGTTCCAGAATTTTAGCCAATAAGGCCGACCAAACTTAGAATTATTTTATTTTACATTTCATTACATCATAGTCGGCTCAAGATAACCTTGAAACCCGAACAAAAATTTTGAAGAAAATTATTTTTCGCCATTTCAGGTGGCCCAACTTTCGAAGACCATAAGTCATCACCAGTTCACCCGATCGGCTATTATAACCCCATTTTGAAAACGCCACGAAGCGCTCTATAGGCTTGACCCGCGCAAGTGCCCGTCACCCAAATTTTTGACCTCATCCAGGGCCTCTAAAGCCTTCAAAACTGAGTTCAAAGTTTTTGTACCCGGCTGCCAATACCGAAAATCTTCAATATCTTCCAATATACACTTGATCTGGCAATGAAACTTTACTGGCAGACTTATATGACCAAAATGAACCTCCAAGAAAGAAATCAGATCATTCTGAGCACATACAAAAATTACCAAAAATAGTAGCTTTCCATAAATAGCAACTCTGCACAAAATAGCCCTTATTGAAAATAAAAACAGAAATGTTTTTGGGTGATGCAAGATTGCTCTTACACCCAGGATGCTCCTGCATCATATCTAGGTGTAGAAATGTAAGCCATGAGTTGGATGAAGAGAGAGAATTAGGAAAGAACGGATTGGAGTCGAGGTTGAAGTTGTTCAAGATATACAAATAATAGTAAAGTCATTGTTGCAAGAGATGCAACATGTGGAGCGCCTCTCTGCAAATGAGAGTGCTAGAGGGTGCATTTTGTCTCCTTGCGAAAGAAGGGATGTACATGAGTTGTCTCATACTCGTAGTGAGATATTTGTGGTTGTTTGAAGAGTGGATCCTGGCAGAGGAGATCAATTATGGTAAGGTCTTTTTTTGAAATAAATAATTAAAAATTTGAATATATTGCCAAGTTTGAATGTTATGATGGGAAGATGTGATCAAAGGTTGAAGAATATCATGTGAGTTGTTTGTTTTTTGAAATTTATCAATTGAAAGAGGATATTATATTCTTTATGTCGAAGAAGGTTGTTGGTTTAAAAAAAAGAGACATGTGTAAAGGAGGCATATGGGCAGAAAAGTAATTGTTTGAGAGGATTTAGAGCTCATTGTGGAGATCAATGTTGGAAAAAAGGACAAGGGAGAGGTTGTAGATCTATTGTTAAGAATAGATCTTAGTTTAATAGAGATCATCGAAGTATTTGGATTGGAGATAAGATAATATGCATAGTATTGAAATCTAAATGGGCTTATGTAATGGATTTGCATTTTGTGCAAACAATTGAATATCTTATTTTTGTTAGGGGTGCATGATCGATTGAATCCGATGCCTCGCGAGTTTTTTTTTGGTCCAAAGATGTAAAACTTAGCCATAAGCAACTTTAATTTCCCCAAGTGTTTTATAAGCCTTTTTGAGTCAAACCTACATGGATTAGTGTGATAATCATGTAGTGTGTATCCTCTTGTACATAAAGGGGATGTGGCATCAAGTTGTTGAATGATCTAAGCTTGATGGTGAGTCAAAGAATTTGAATATTTGATTAAGGGGGGAATGTGAGATGGTGTAATCTTAAAGTATGAAGGACCAAGACAATGTTTACTATAAATTTTAACATACTGATAAACCATGTAGGTGAAAAGGACTCGTATAGAACTAGCGAATACAACATCTAGGTACCCATGTATCTTAGTAGATGGATCACTTTTATATGGACTCGATAATCAATGTAGGTACAAAAGAAGAAGCACAAAAATTGGTGAAGAAATCCCAGAGGATGATCAGGAAGTGTGTGCATTATAAGTTAGTTTCCTCATCATGTGAGGTTTGTGGTAATCCAAAACCATTTGTGAAGTGTTGTGGTCTGGAGTAACCACTTGTGGATGAGGATTTTGGTAATCTAAAACCATCTATAAGGTTCATGGTCAAAAGTAACCACTTGCATGTGAGGTTCGTGGTTAGCCGAAACCACTCAAGTGCAAAGTTTATGGTCAACTAGAAACCATTTGTGTGAAGAATTTGTGGTTAGAAAGAAACCACTTGAGAAGTGTATTAGTTAGGGATAAGATGCAAAATCTTGAGGTGATTATGAAGAGGAGAAGTCAAAAACAATGAACCAACACATTAAAACCCAATTAAACAAAACTTGCATAAGTTTTGTAAATGGGTACCTAAGAAGGTTGTAGGCCAGGATCCATTTTTTTAGCTTATGGAGGAATATTTGAAAATATTAGGTATAATTAATTTATGGGGGGATGTTAGAAAGATAAATTAATTATCTATCAATACTATCAATAGAGACCAACCAAACTGGTCAAGTAGGTCCACCTCTAGCTCAATCTTATCTTCTTGACCAGCCTAGCCTTATCTCCAATTGTTTGTCATGATTATTGCAGCTAACCTTATGACCATCATTTATTATGTAATTGACTATAAACTAAATGGATGGAGGATGTATTCCTTACTGCTCCTTTGTGAGTATCTCCTCCGATTTATGTTTTTAACAATTAGTTACGACTTGCAACAACAATATTATTGCATTGTTGGATGTAAATTGCCATTTAATTCAATGGATAGTGTTTGAGAAATTTTAAATATATATGTATGCCACTTATCCATGATTCTATTGGTTGTTAGCGGAAAGAGCAAGGGAAAATTTTGAATTTTTATACTTTAATTACTCACAAATATTTAAAATTGATAATGATTGACAAACATTAGTGTGCATATAATTTAATCAAAGTATATTGAAGTGTCAAAATCTAATATGACCATATAAAATATCTAAGAATTAGAGAAGTCATGTGTCCTTTGTTCTATAATTTTGACAGGTTTTGTCTTAGTGGTGGAAATACGTAGTAAGGCCAAATAGCTAGTTCAAGCTTAAGAATACAGATTTGTGACTCCCAAAATTGCATTGGTGTCTAGGATGTATAGGAGCATTGAGCTAATGCAAGTGCTTTTAGTTTGAAGGATTTGTTTAGATTGGCAAAATATGTTTTCTAGTTGATGATTTGTAAGAAGTGTTATTGAAAATTTGATATTAATGAAAAGCGTAAGGTGAGAATGACTTGTTTCAACACAACTTTCATTGGTTGCAACAAAGCTTTGAGAACTTGTGAAGGGGTTTCATTACATATTCTTATCAGTGATGTTTGGGGATTTTATTAATTTATGTACTATGATTTGTATGCACAGTCTAGTCACATTGCTTTAGACAAAGCATTTATAGTGTTGCATGCACATTATTCCTCCCATATCTCAAGGACAGTGAGACTTTCAGGAAATGTTTTAAATTAATATAAAGAGATACTATGTTCATTTGCATTATGAACTATGTTATAAGGTCATTTCAGTGAGACAGAGATTGACCTTTTGCTAGTGAGGCTTGTAACTAATGAGGTTCTTTTGCCAATGAGGCATTTTATCTAGCCAACGAGGCATTTTTAATTAAGCTAATGATTCAAGTGGTTTTTCATCCCTACGAGGTTTTCCACTTAATAAAATATTGTGTTATGGTCCTTTTGTGTTATGCATCTTTTGAAATCTTTTTTTTTATGGTTTAAATATCTGATATTGATTGTAACATTTGAGTGCATTCTTGAAACTGATCTTTACATGGTTATAAATAAGTTCAATGTTTTTAGAAAAACAATTAAATGTGAATTTTCTTATTGAATCACTGGTTCACTGCCCACCCTCTCAGTGTTTTTCATACTCTTACAACAAGTACTAATAACATGACATTCATTACAACCCCCATAAATCTCTCTACAACCCTTAATTTCTTCTAATAGATTTTGATAAGCTTGCCAAGTTAAAAAACTAAAAAAGAGGAATACTTAGAACTATTTAACCATCAACTCCAACATCAAATGTTGAGAAATAAACAATTTCAATACCAAAGAATGTGAAGATTGAAATCTCTATCAAAAAAACCAATCAAAAGTCCACTTATACACTGGTGCAGGAGCACCTTGGACTTTCTCCAAAGTTCTAAGTTTTGGTGTGGCTTGTACTGACCCTAGCCAAGTTAGGAGTAAGTGGAAGGCCTTAGAAGGTCTAGTGTGTGTGTTTCTAGGAAGTCTAGATTAGGATTAGTCTTATCTAGTTGTTTTGGTTGTGTTAATCTTGGTTTGGATTCTAGTCTTTTTGGAGTTTAAACTTAGGAATTTGGGTTAAAAGCCCTCACATGCATTGAAAAGATTGTAAACAAGCCTAAAATGGATTTCATCATGATTTTATATCATTTGATGAAGTTTTGAGGTGATTGGAACAAGTTAGGAGACAACATGTAAAAGTTGTCAAAATGTTGTCATTGCAACATTTGCAACTTTTCAAAGTTGCATGACAACTTTGTCTCCACGAGGACAAAAGCTTGTCCTTAGGGCTTGGTCGGTATCCTAACCACCTATACTTGAAATGTGAAGGTATTTAAGCCCTAAGAAGTCCATTTCCTGAGGTTGGAGTTTTTGAGCAAGAAATTGAAGTATTGTGCCTTCATAGTATGTTATTCTAGTTTGTGTGATAGTGAGATATTTGTGCTTGAAACAGTCCTTCAATGGATTGAATCCATTAAATTTGTGTGGGATCTAAGTAACTAGATTAGTTTACTTTAATTTTGTGTTTGTTTGAAGTTATTTTCATTTCATTAGGTTAGTTTTGTAATTCATTTTGTAAATAAACCAGTCACTGGTTCATTCAGGACTATGTGTGCAAAAAATGACTCCCCCATAAAACCCCGCCGTGGAATCATCATGGCCTTGAGGGATATGCTAGGGGAGTCCATGTATAGTGTAAATATGGAGGGAGGAGCTTTGAAGAGTTATTTAGCTACAGGCCCTACTCTTGATCTAGATCAGAGTCTCACTGAAGTCATACAAGAAGTGGAAGACTTGCAGTTACCCTCTACACCACCAAAACATGCAGAGAGGATTCTTAGCTTGAGAGTCTATAAAAAGACTAGATAGAAGGACCATTGGGAGTACCTAGTCAGGTGGCAAGGACAAGGAGATGCAAAGGCTACTTCGATCAAGGAAACATAGTTCAAGAAGTTGGGAATAGACTCCAACTTGCTTAGTCCAACAGTGACTTAAAATCTTTTTATTTGGGAGAATGGTGCAAGAGCACCTAGGACTTTCTACAAAGTTCTAAGTTTTCATGTGGCTTGTATTGACCCTATCCAGGTCAGGAGTGTGTGGAATGCCTTAGAAGTTCTAGTGTGTGTGTTTATGAGGTCTAGATTAGGCTTAGTCCTATCTAGTTATTTTGGTTGTGTTAGTCTTGGTTTGAATTCTAGTCTTTTTGGAGTTTAAACTAAGGAAGTTGGGTCAAAAGCCCTCACATGCATTAAAAATATTGTAAAAAATCCTAAAATGGCTTTCATCATGATTTTATATCATTTGATGAAGTTTTGAGGTGATTGGAACAAGTTAGGAGACAACATGTAAAAGTTGTCAAAATGTTGTCATTGCAACATTTGCAACTTTTCAAAGTTGCATGACAAATTTGTCTCCATGAGGACAAAATCTTGTCCTTAGGGCTTGGTCGGTATCCTAACCACCTATACCTAAAATGTGAATGTATTTAAGCCCTAAGAAGCCCATTTCCCAAGGTTGGAGTTTTTGAGCAAGAAATTGAAGTATTGTGCCTTCATACTATGTTATTCTAGTTTGTGTGACTGTGAGATATTTGTGCTTGGGATAGTCCTTCAATGGATTGAATCCCTTAACTTCATGTGGGATATAAGTAACTAGATTAGTTTACTTTCATTTTGTGTTGGTTTGAAGTTCTTTTCAGTTCATTAGGTTATTTTTGTAATTCATTTTGTAAATAAACCAGTCACTGGTTCATTCAAGACTATGTGTGCAAAAAATGACTCCCCCATGGAACCCCATCATGGAATCATCACAAAATTGAGGGATATGTTAGGGGACTCCATGTATAGTGTAAATATGGAGGGAGGAGCTCTGAAGAGTTGTTTAGCTATTTTTAAAGACAAGCCCTACACGAGTCCAGTGTAACCCGGCTACGAGCTTGTGAAGTGCTTATTGTGTTTGTATGCAGGGGTTTGATTGGAAGGATGAATCAAAGATTGGTTTGGTAGTCATTGGGGTTGTATAGAGACCTCAAAAGAAGCTTAGGTCTTTCCCAATCCATTTGACCACATTTTGAAGCAAAAATCACTTGACTAGTTTAGTGAAGCCCAATTAGCCCTAGCAGCCCTTAAAAGTAGGAATCCCCTGTACGGAGACCTTGGAGAAATGAAACCTACAAAATATTTCATAACTTGATAAAGGGTGTTAGAATATCAACTTTTTTTGAGGGTTGTTTGGGAAAGATTTGAAAGAATTGGCAAAAACTAGTCAAATAGGGCTAGTAGGGAAATTAGGACTAATTGCCAAGTTTTCTTAAGAATTTGGAGATCGATTGTGAAAGCATTGGTACCCTATCCTAGAGGGATCAAATGGAATTCTTGAAGGTGTCTAGAAGAAATTGAAACCCCTGTTATCACTTGTTAAGGAGAGGAGACAAAGAAGCACTTGGATGGATCCAAGAAGGAGTTGAGGAATGGAAAATAACCTATTGATAGTCACCCCTAATGAAGCACAAAGATTGTTACCTCTTGAAGAGGTATTGTAAATTCCTAGACTGGTTGAGTTAGGGCTTGGAAGATCCTAGAAGCAAAGGTAGGGTCTTGAGTAACCTAGGAACAATAAGGGTCCTTGGAGGTTTGTGCAAGCACACTAAGGGAGTTTCTATCATACACTCTGTCACAAAGGGAAATGGAGGTATATAATGGATAAATGCAAGATGGAGTTAGATGAGCGTGGAATGAAATGTAAGTGGGATGAACTAATAGAGACTTGAGATCAACAATTTTTTCATTTGACTTATGACTTTTAGAGCTTACAAATATGCCCCCATTTATTTTAGTATCAAGGGAGATTGACTTTTGTACATTTTTCTTTATAGGATCTCTTTTATTTTGATTTTTTTATGGTCCAATATTTTTTAATTTTGATTTGGAGTAGAAGACTTTTTTTTTGTTTTGAATTTTAAATTTTCTCTTTGGAGCTTAATTTTTTTTTTATGTTTACGGAGTAGGGACTTTTTAGATTCTTGATGATCCAATCATAGGAGATTTATGGAAGTGGAGGGAGTAGAATAGATGGTAAAGACATGAAAGTCATCAATAAGATTGATAATATATTTGATGGATTCTTTATGGGTACCTGAATTAGTAATATTGATATAAAGAGTTGCTAGCACAACTATAGGAGATTTGCATTTAGACTTAGTAGACATTACATTAGGTTGTTCATATTTAAGCTTTTGACAATGTGGATTATTTATGGGTTGTAAAGGCTCTAAATTTACTTGTTCATGTACAAAAATACCTTTTTGTCGATATCCCATTTGTTTACATATGCCATTACCCTTAGGACAACATTTGGTTTGTAACTTAGGGCTACATTCTTCATCTTCATCTATGTACAACCATGATGTGATGTTATTTTCAATAATCTATTTATCTGTAGTGCCCTAGTGTTGGAAGGGGGTAGGTACACTCGTTGTTGTAGCTTTAGAGATTTGACCCAAATATTTAGGTTGACCAAATGTCTTAGGTGATAGTGGGGTTTGACCAATATGAAAGGCATATTCACCACACCCCTTCTACTCTACCTTGATCTTTGAAATTGTGTGAGGAGTGGATGAAGAAAATGAAGCTTTTAATGTGGTAAGATCAATGTGTGTGGACGAAGAAGCTTTAGTAATGGTAGAGCATTGATATCGAGGTTTGCTTTGTAATAGCTTGGAACATTGAATGGTTTTTGATCAACAAGGTCAGTAACATCAATACAATTATACATGAACTTTATGTAGCAATAGTAGGTGGATGAAATGGCTTTCATGACACAAATTCATTGATGACTAGGGAAAATGTTATATGGGATATCAAGGTATAAGATTCTTTCACATGGTTTCCATAATGACCAATCCAACCTAAATGGATACATTTATGGTACCTTTGGATTTACGTGGATAAATCCTTACTAGAAAAAAATACACCAAGAAGAGAGGCCAAGTATGCATTATTAATTGTGAACAACCTCCTTATGCCTCCCATGTTGCAAATATAAATTTGTACATTGTCATTGATGTCAACTGTGTTCTGGAATATAAGTTCAACAGTGTTCCTATGTTCTTAAATGGTGCAATTTCAAATATATACACATATGTTGCAAGAATTCTTTGCATTCCTTCGCCTTTAGTTGTTCTAGTGTTGTAGTTCTTTGATATTGGTCTATTGGTGTCAAGTGATGCTATGATGAGCATCCATAGTTGTTGTGGAGGTCCACACTACTATTTGGACGATGTGCATTAATTGTTCTATCTGTTGAGGTTGACTTAAGTTATTCTTGGTTTGTGTAGTTGCATGTGGAGTTGAAGGAGTTGATTTGGGATTAAATGGAAGGTGTCTCGACATGATGTAATGCTTCACACATCTTGTTTTTCTTTTACATGATTTGGAGGATGAATTTGGGGTCAATTACTTATGTTTGCATGTTATATCTAATTAGGTTGAGCTAGTTGATGTTTTTTGTATTGCAAATGATATATAAAGGTAGCTATATTTCAGAGATTGATGTATGAAGTGAACGCAAATGTGTATGGTGTATTGTGAAAGTGTGAAGGCGCAAAAAAGTAGTACATAAGTTGGTTTCAAATGTATAGAGCTATGCACTGTAATTAGCATTCTTGAGAATGCATTTCTCTTTAGTTCAACAATATTATTTAATTTCAATCATTCCTATTGTATCTTTCCTCGAGGAAGTGAACTTTAATGTTTTGCAAGCCCTTGTATTCTGCCCTAAGGTGGTGCACCTAAGCTTGCAAGTCTTGAAAAGGAGAAGTGAGATTCCTTAGCCTTTGGCCTAAAACATTGTAATAAGTTTTCATATAGTGAGTGTGATTCTCATTGTGGTTTTTCCTACATTGGGTTTTCTATGTAAAAAATCTTGGTGTCCTTGTGTGTTGCTCTTTAAATATTTTAGTTATTTACTTCTACACTTGCGTTAATTGGAATATATGATTGATAAATGGTTAAGTTTTTATACATGCTAATTCACCCCCCTCTTAGCATCTAGAAGTGTTCAACAATAAATTGTCCTTGTTCCTGCAAAATAACTCTACATTAAATTTTTCTTCACTTCATTGAACATTCTACATCCAAAAAGCTAAATTTATAGAATGGTGAGAGCTCCAAAACCACCAATAAAGGCATGTGAATAAGACTTTTCATTCCAAAATGTTGGTGTAATTAATTAATTCTAATTACACTTCACTTCAACTTACTTAGGATAATACATACACAGTAGTTTGTGTTGTAGACACCTAGGACTTTACATCTTATTTTAGCACATGGTGTAGGAGAGAATCTACTTTAGGTGGTGATAGTTGTTATCTCATTCCACTTTATGTGTGAGATCTACCTTTTAGTGCTTTTATCACATTATCATCCTCACATTGTTGCACATACTTAATTGTACAATGGAGGATGATCCACCTTTATTAGACAAGTGATGCCTCCTAGTGTGGCTGATAGCTTATCTCTTACATATCTCCTAGTTATCATGCATTACCTATATATTCAGACATATCTACATTGTACCCAAGCATGTTATTGATCATTATTAAATCCATTCAATCAATTGATCATATAATTTGTTTCTCTCTTTTGTGCTATTCATTGAGCTTCTATATCTTGGCATATTCTTTCATTGCCTTAGGAAAATTCTTACATGGTATTAGAGCTTGAGGCAAATTCTTACACAAACAACCAAAATGCTTGGATTACTTCCACGAAAGCTAAAAGGATGTCAATTTTGGCTCCAATACTTTCCCTTTGACTTGGGCAACCAATATTGCAAGATAAACATGACATTAAGAGTAATATATAACAAAATACCAAAATACACTTGTTGCCTCTTTCAAGCCCCCACTTGGACAAGGTCGAAGGTCACTCATTTATCTACTTTTTAAATCATTAATTAACTCATTACAGGCATCCACACATGGGAAAACAATATTAAATAATTGTGTTCACAACCCACCTTTATCATTGCTAGTTGAACCCATCACCCCTTATGAATGCATTACAAACAATAGTGAGAATAAATATTACAAAATATTTATTCAATACACCCTAAGTGCTTTGGGACACTTTTTAAGGATTTTGGAACCATGCCATAGGAATTACAAGGTAGATGACACCTTAATCTCAACATTCTCCCACTTAACCTAATAGATTGTAAATACACCTATGTGAATCACAAACAAGGGAAATGTCTCTCTTAGCCACCCATGTACCATCTGAATCTTCACCGTGCTCTCATACTCCAACAAGATATGTGCAAAAGCAACCATAATAACTACCATCAAGCAAAAAAGGCTCATCACATCGTCCAACATGCCAATAAAAGAAAAGGATAATGCCAAGGTGAAAGATATCAATTATCCCTAAAACTTGCACCGATCTTCACATGAACATAAGAATTAGATTCAAATTACAATAGATGTTCCAAGTAATTGGCTTACTCATACCACTAAGAACAACAACCAAAATAAATCATAATAAACCCTAAACCCCAAGGTAAAGAAACTAATACCACTCATTAATAAAGATTCGACTACTATATTTTCTTTCAAATCTTTAGACAAGCATTCAACCAAGAAGTATCAATAAGGTAGGGATTTTAATGTGACTTTAGAACCCTGACATTAAGACCAACAATTGTGAAGTTTTGATCTAGAAGACCATTCTCCCACCCACTTCATGAACAATGTTTGTTCCTTAAGTCAAGTAACCATAAGAGCTTGAAATCTTGACCTAACAACAATAACCACCTTGCAGTTTACAATACTATTTGGTTGCTCCTTCTTTAATTGTTGTTGCTCAGGGTGATCTTTGGGGATCCATTTTTTTAGAAGGAAAAGATAGAGGTTGGTTTTTGCTTGAAGCCGACTCAAGGGTATGGTCTAGACGAAGAGTAGATTATAGTTTGTCCAAGAGGATGCGATTGGCTTTACATGTGACCGAGTTATTGAGCACAAAGTTATCAATTGAAAGAGCCCCATAATGGTGAAAGCAAGGATTTTTCAAGAAATGATATCATTGAAGGTTTCACCATTAAGACAAAATATATCATTTGAAAAACATGTTAATATTTTTTTAAATGAATTTTTTTAACAAATATTATTTTGCTACCTAAATTTTTTTATTATTATAAATAGGCCTCACACATATCTATATACCTTGCAATTCTTACCATTTATCTCGTAAAGAGATATTGCTACCCACGAGTGCTTTTCTTCCCTGGGTCGAAGGAAATCAAGTACAGCGAGAAAATTTAGCATTTAAGCCTAATAGATTTGTCCCTCTTATTTCTGTTTTCATTATTTTATTTTAATGGGTTTGCCTTTAGGTATTGCATGGACCGTAGGCTTATTATATATGGTATGGAGACTTCACCGATAAAAAAAACCAAAACATAATCTTCATTTGCTGAAGAAAGCACTCAGTCCAGCAACTTGCAGAGGTAACTCTTTCGTTTTACTCTACTTTTCCCAGACGGGTTTGTACTTTTTGTTCAATCTGAAACCCATCTTGTTCTTTCAAAGAAGAAATTTGTGAAGGGTTTAGTCAGCGCTTTGTTATTGCCTCTGTTAAGAATACGGCCATTTTGTAATAACGAGTCTTAGTTTAGTTCAGTATACGTCCGACTGAAGCAGGTTAGCAGTTTTTGATGGTTGTTCAATGGCAGAAATATGTGTTTTTATCAAAAAGTTCAGGGTTTCTTAAATATTATGTTGAGGATGCGATCTTTTAAATTTGTAATATCATGGCTGAACTGGTTGCGGGATAAAGTGATTCATTTGTAAACGAATGGTCGAGGATAAGGCTCCTAATCTGCAGTAAGTTTGGCTTCTTAGCTCACTGCGAAGCCAGACACTAATTTGGTGTATAAGGCTGATTTATTATTGGTAACTACTAAGCGAGACGCTAATTTTGTTTACGAGACTCCTCTCGAAACAAAGAGGTTGTGGTCATTTATGAATATGAATAGAAGAGGGATTGGATTATTGGAAACTGAGTACCTTCAAAATTATTTGGCATCGCAGTTAGGTGAACCACAATCTTAGCGACGAACCCTAGGGTAAAAAAAAATCAAAGCATTTTGGTGTTTGTGAGATTCTATGACACTGCCTGAAACAATACATTTTAAACAAAGGTCTCAAAAGCTGTTTTATTTTAGTTATTGTTGGTTTTAAGCTGTAAGTTATATTGCACATCACGTTAACGGCGCATGTTCAAACCTGGTAGACTTCTTAAACATTAAGAAGTCGCCATGTAAGTTTGAAACGAGTAACGTGCTCTTTTAAATTTAAAATAAGTGGCAAACATAGTTAAGAAGAGACGGGGGTACTTGGAGATGTAGGAGACTGGTACCGGTATTGGTACGGCTAATTTTTAAAGTTAGGAGACATGGATACTTGGAGACATCATTTTTTAGTATAATTTAATAATTTCTATAAAATATCATGACATAGAACTTTGAAAACAAGAATAGTAAATAATAAAGGCAATTTCTCCTTAGACTATTATAAATGACAGGAAATTAGTCATACAACTTTTATGTCCCTCTCAAAAAGTCTACACTGTCAGTAGATCAATCACTATAACTTTGCATGGATTTTTCTATCATCCAAGGTATCTGCATAAAACATTATGCAGGCTTATTTTATTTATCTGTCTTCCTTTTGTGCCTTTTAACACATTTTGACCTAAGTTTTTTGGGTGGGAACCGTCAATTTCTAGCTGGGGGACACTTCATAGACAACACTCAAAAGAACCTTGTGTGTCAAGAAGTTTCTGGAGACGTCTTTGGTTCTGAAGATGTGTCTCAGGGGGTGGGAGAAAGGTCCCCAGGTAACCATGGTGGCAAGTGATGCAAAATTGTCATACCCAGCTGTAGAGCTGTTGAATTTATTTTGGTGGTACTTCGAGAGAGAAAGAAATGGTTGTGATTATAGTTGAATTTTAGGTTTGTTACAGAAGTGAGTCCTTATTTGCCAGCAAATTTTGAACCATATGTGTAACTATAGGCAAAAAATTCCACAGGTTGTAACTTTATTATTTTGACTTATTATCAATAAATTGCTGCCTTTAGTTTTCTCTGCCATGTTCATGATACACGGTGCTCGAGGATTGAAATTTGAAATGTATAAGGTTTATCTACCTTACTCATTTTAGCTGGTCTATTGTTTTGTTTTGCTTTCATTTAGTTGTTAGCTTATAGACTGCATTGGAGCTTCTTTTTTCTCCATTGGGCTAGTTCTACTGGTTGGCCTTACCAGTCACATGGACCTATTTGGTCATTTGTGGATATTTTAGAGGAATATAGTCTGCTAAATCTTCATTTTTGCTCAAATTCCTTTTTTTCCCTCTTGAGAAGCAAGTTACGCCCCCCCTTCCCCCCCAATGCTATTAAGCTTGCTGAAGTTTGAACCTGTGTTGTTTGTTGTGTGACAGAAATCTCATGTCACTATGACTAGATGCCTGAAGGACCTTTTTCAAGTATTAATAAGTTTGGTACATGTTAAATAGAAATGCTAAACGGTATCCTGCATGGCAGATTATAATCCCTCTCTCTTCAGGAAAATGGAAAATGATTATCACAACTTACTTGACTTAGTATCAAAACTGAGGAAAGTGAGAATACAATAGTCAGTGTATCTAGTTGCAGAAATACGTTTCAAAGTTGTACATTTAATGTAATTTGCTAAATTTAGATATTGATCTCCACTAGCGGCCATGAATGTCAAACCGAATCTACAAAAGGTCTATCTTCTGAGCATGGAATAGGAGTATCAAGTCCCATTTCCAACTTTTATCAAGATAAATCATGATTCATGATGTAGCAATCCCTAAGGGTCAGTTTGGTTGCTGGAATTAAATAACGCTGGAATTGTCAAATTCCAGTATTTGACAATTCTGGAAGTTTTAAATGCGGAAAATGGTTTTTGGAATATGGCTGGAACCGCTCGGTTCACCTGGAATTCACCTGCAATTCATAATGAGAAGATGGAAAATGTTGTTTGCATATGGGTTTCAAAATATTATAAATTTTGCTTTATCCCCAATTCCCATTTAAGTGGAATTGGAATTGATTTTCCAATTCCACCTAGTTAGATGGAAGATTCAAATGCTGGTTTTGGGGGTAAATGGGAATTACAAATCCGTATTCCACTTTCATGTTTTGAACACAAACATCAAAAATGTCAATTCAGGAATTTGACAATCCCAATTCCAGTCTAAGTCTAGCGAACAAATGGGCCCTAAGGGCTAAGTGGGCTAAAACTAAGATAAGGAATGGATAATATAATCACCTGAAACTGAAAGGCGTATGAAAAACTTGAAACAATGTTTATCAGTTACCCTCAATTGGTTAATGACTTGAAAGGAATTATGTATAAAGTTTTACTGGCTTTGATTTAAAAGTGTTGAGGTCTGTATCTTATAAATGCTATCTGGTCTTGATGCTTATTATTGCCAACCTCTGTTACTGGGTTCTGCAAGAACCCTGCTTGAATCTGGACTAGTTCAAACTGTGTATGGATCTTGGTCTGGGTCTGGGTTTGGCCATGGTTCTCCCCTTATCATGTGGTTTGGTCCAGGTATGTCCAGATATATCAGGGTTGAATCCAAAGGCCGGGGGGTAGGATAGAGGGCAAAAGTGGGAGAACCCACCTAGGGCCAGAAAAAAGTCATGTTTTAAATGAAAAAAGAAAAATTAATAAATAATAATAATTTGAAAATCCTAACAAATGGCCCTCGTTAGTCTTGGACTAGCTGATTATATTGAGACTCTCAATGAAGAGCAATATGATTGAGTTTTGTTGATTTTCCATGTGCAGTGCACAAATAATAAATAAAAATAATTTGATGTATCTTTCATATTGAAGTATCAATTATCAGCTGTTTCTGTCTTTAATATTGTACAGCCGAACCAAGCTGAACCTATAATGGGTATTTTTTTTGGCAAACTCCCAGACATGATGTTCAACTGGCAACATAGCAGTCAATGAATAAGTAAAAGAAATTTGGAGCTGGCAACATTTGGATGATTTAGAGGGAAGGCTCAAAAATAGAAATCCTTTGTTAAGATATTGTTCAAAGTTATGAACTACCTCAAGCAAGCATGTGATTTATAAAGATAGTGCATATGAGAATGAAATGTTCCGAAGTCTCTAGCTCTTGAAGATGGCATCTGCAAGTGCCCACTGCACATATTGAAGGTGGTGACCTGTCCGTCAAAATTCACGAGTGTATGAAGTTGTGCTTAAGGGACTCTCAAGGACTAGCCAAGAAAGGACATGTCTCAAAAAAAAAACTGTAAGAGAATTAGATCTGGAGTTGTTTTCTTTGTTGGGATATTGTTTGATAATATACAAATGGAACACATGATGCGAGTAATAGTTGCTTGTCTCAAATCACGTTCTTAAACTTAACATGCATAAAAAACTGAAGGGGTGATTGATATGTACAAGAGAAAATTCTTGCCCTGAATGTCCCAAATTTGATGCATGGGGACTTGAAATGATGCTAACCATGAAGGGAATGATAATAAAGTTCTGTGGCAGAACAAATCTGTTGAGGCTCATATTGCCTAACTGGTCTTATAAATTCTATCTGGTCATGTCACCAACTTCTGAAAGCACGAGGTTACTAATCGGATCTGATGTAGAGGGTAGTTTTTGCTGTAGAGTGTATCTGAGGATGATATCTTCTCTAACTTAGAGCTGCCATGAAATGTCATGATTTTACACCATTCAAACTGACAAGAATGAACCCAGATTTATACTAAAGGGACTCTCAAGAAGAATGTAGCTTTCTTCTAAAATAATCTGGAGTATAGATTTCACCATCTCATAAGCCCGGATAGGCAAGCATAGTGAATTAGCTTAAGTGTTGAAGGTTGTATTGGATCCACCCATATTACTTTCCTCTAGGCCTTGTAAATCTTCTAATGGGTGCTTTATAATTTCTCCTTAAAGGGGCAAGGAGCACGGACAGAAAATTTACAGAGCAGCAGGGATCTCTCCATGTCTTATCAAAATACTGCAGCAAGGTAGTAGTAACCTTTGTTTTCTAAATAAGATTGCTTCTTTGTCTAGTAAGCTGCATAAAAAAATTAAGGATTAGAAAAAGATATCTGTAGTGGTCTTTGGTGATAATGACCTATGCAGACAGTCCCGTGCAACATTGTTAGGACATTTCCCAAACTCAACTGTAAGATGACCACACATGGAACTGTTTTCTTTTTTAAAATATGTTTTATCAACATAGCTGAGAGCAATCTTGATGTGAGTATAACTAGCTTTTCTCAAATATGGTCTCCAAACTTTACACACACAGAGAAATGAGGAATTAAATGCAAACTTGCAAAAATGAATCTTGCCTGTGAATGCCCTGAAATCGGACCTGAAAGCACCATCTTTCCAACAATGTCAACACTTCATATTCTTTGCTTGCTTTTACTGCAGGGAACGGAAGTTAAAGACAGTTTGGAAACAACCGCAACTTGGTACTTGAATATGACACCTTCTGTATCAATTACACATTAGAAATCAAATTATTTGTGAATGATTCCTTATTGGATGCTCTGAAAGCCACACCCTTTTTGTTTTGAAGAGAGCCATGGTCATGTTAAAATGAAACAAGCACAGTAAGTTACTTCTGAAGAAGTTGAGTGATAAACAAAACAATGCCATATGCTAATAATGGTAGGAAGACAATGAGGATCCAAAGGACAATACGGCTGCCTAACTGACAAATGCCATAAGTGCTATTGTATTTTAAAGAGCTATTCTGTTACCAAACGTTTCTTACTTGAAGCACATGTATTTTCTGAAAGAGTTTCCTGGTTGTTAACTCAAGTGCTTCATTTGTGTTTACAGTGAGATTGTTTGAGTTTCTTTGTAATACAACCTAACAAAGTTGCCGTTTCAATACTTCAAAACTATCAAGCAGTAATATATCTTGATTTTACTGCAAAGTCTGTACAATATTATATTTTATTTTGTGGCACAACTAAATTAGCCCATAATAGTTGGGTCACAGCAGCTATCATCAATAAGTTCTGAAAGTAACAATTTGTCAAGTTGTTCAAGCAACAAATATATAGGTCACGTGGGAACTTTCAGTTTGGAGAATAGTGTTACTGAACAGATTCTTGAGTGACTAAATTTTGAAAAGAACTATTCAAAATTAGAAATAGAAAATTCTGAGATTGTATACCGGGCACCTATATCAGTAATAGAATATTATAAAATTATTAAAATTCGTTGACAATAGAACTAATCCTTTCCATCAAAATGTTAGATTCCCTTTAATTATATTCATTTGGTACCTTGAATAAAATGTAACAATGTAGTTGAACAATTTCTATCTCATAGATTTCACATTGACAATAATTTAAAGGGAATAGGTTATTATCTCTTCAATATTTTGCTAAATCAGCATGGATAAGAGTGGTGTGAACTTTTTATCTTTTCTTGCTACTGGGCTTTTTTTTTATTAAAGATAGTGTACAAAAAGTGATACATTATAAGGAGCTATTGCCCCAATTCAGATCAGAACTGATCACCAAGCATCAAAAAGAATTAAAAAAAGCTAGCGAGTTTTGACAGTTACGCTAGTAGACATATGAAATGGGTCATACTCAGTCCCATGACCCTATTTTATTATTACTACATTCAGCCTTGTCACATTCAAAGGCAACCAAAGGGGGTTCAATATCAGGTTCCACATTGATATCCCATTGGGCCTCATGATTCTTCCTCATCTCTCTGTTCCTGTCTTCAATATTTTACCTGGTGATCTTTTTCTCTTCTAGCTCTTCTTGGTTCACTTTATTCTTCCCTTAAGGAAAGAAATGGGCAGCTTGTATATCAGCTTTGCACATTAACATCACACCTTCCTTCAGCAGCAACGTTAAGCCTATCGTTAGGAATCTCCGTCGTAGCCAAGACCTGTATCATGATCATAAAATAAGTGAGTTCGCATTCAAACTCATTAGGGAGCCTCCATTTCGACTGAAAGACCTCTTTATTCCTCCTTTTCCATAAAATATTAAAAACTAAAGCATTTCACCAGTCATATCAAACCAAAATTTATTCAAGGTTCCATCATATTTGTCCACATACCCAGCAAGAATCTCAATCCAAGAAAAGCCCTCATTAGCATTCCAACTGACAGGCAGACCAAACAAAAGAGACCAAAGAGCAACAGCATATTGACACTCAAAAAACAGATGTTCAAAAAACATTTGGGCTTTGTTACCAATATCTTATTCAAAATTTAGCACATATGCTCCATTGAAATTCATTCTAAATGCAAGGGGGAGAAAAAATTATACCAGTATTAGTAAAACTGGTACCTCCTTAACCTATAGTGTGCTATGGGATAGTCATTTAGATAATTTTATGTAGATAGTCTGGTTGGCCTAGATGAGGTACATGTCATAAGTATGGTATATAGAGGAGGCAGTGGTTTGTTTATTATCATCATATTTGTGAATATTATTTTTATTAAGCCCTCTTCAAGTGGCTCTCTTTTGGAAGTTGTCCCATTGAAATGGCCTTGAATTATTAATTATTTGTAGGATATTTCCTACTGTATATTTTTGGTGAAGTATCATTACAAGTGGTATTTGAAAATGATCTTGGCATCCAGAAGGCAAGAAACAAAATGGTTATTTATTTATTTAGGCAGATAGATTGTGAAGCACTATCTCTTTCAATTTGGTGATTTTTTTTGCAATTTAGAAGGTTGATCAAGGACATATTGAACTTGATAGAGTCCAGATTGAGATCATTTGAAACAATTTTGAAGTTGTTATTGCAAAATTATGGTTTTCATCAAATTTGCTACCAAGGCTGCAAATTAGCAAATTTTTACGGAGTTTTTCTGAAGAGTTCTAGTTAGAGGTAAAAGTTTTAGATTCATTTTGATTTGTTTTGGGTAATAAGTTATTGTGGATTATTTTCATGACATCATGGTGGAAACTTCAAGAAGAGGCAATGAAAGGAATCTAGTTAGTCCTAGGAAGACCTTGACAATAATGATTTGATATTAAAGAAGAGGGGTCCCATAACAATTGAAGATATAAAGGAAGCAAACACTAGGGTTAAGGAAGAAATCTTATGTGAAATGATGGAGAAGATGAAAGGAATTGCCACGAAAGAAAATATTGATATGATTTTCAAACAATCAGCTTACCTTTAGAGTTGTATAGACTTCTAACGGGAGGATTCACACCACAAGACTTGGAATGCAAATTTGTCTTCAAAGGGGCACAAGCCACTTGTTTTGATTTCTAAAGCAATAATCATCACACAAATAATTCTATCACCAACTCTAGGCAAAACTTCATGGAAGGATTTGGGAAATCAGCTATATGCCATATGGAACATATCTATGGTTCTATGTTCTTCATCATGTTCTGAGTCAATAATAGGTTGCAATGCCATCATTATATTTGGAACCAAGTCAATTCATTTGGTATCATTGGCCATGTGATGAAAAGAAAAAGAAGGGATGCATTGCCATATGATCTTTTTTTCAAGAGGAACTCATGACATATTATGGCAATACTCTTCTGGATGACCAATTCAAAGAGATCAGGATCTGGCCATTCAAGTGTAGTCCTTGGGAACCATCTACCATATATTTCTATCCTTGAAGGTATATCAAAAGAATAGAGAAGTAGAACACATATAGTACTAGCAAGAGGCACTCTCTTGTTTAAAGGAAAACAAGGCAAAACTACATAATAGGATGAAGCATCAAGCTGATCAGTGCAAAATTTCAACAAAGGTAGAGTTACGAGAGCTTGATGAGGGCATAATCTTTATGAAACTTGAGAGAACCCTTTCGACATGCATTAAGAAGCTGTGGATGGGAATGATTACATATTCATATGACTTTACATAGTAGTCTTGTAACACATACATATATATTTTACTCTGCTTTTGGTTCCCTTTTTCCTTGTGTAGTTATTAATTTTTACTGTTATATAGGCATTTCTCTCACATTCTTATACATGACTGATGCTAGCTATTCTCATATACTTTATAGATATGCATAAGCACACGACGTTTCCTGCACGTGAGTGTAACACACACACACACACATGTTTGTCTCTTTTAGGCATTTCTCTAGGGATTGGTGTTTTTGAATTTTGTAATTTTCCATGTATCCTCCCTTTGCTTCTGTTTAATTTTATGTTTTCTCTTCCTTCTTAGGTGGGTTTTTTCCTTCCCTCTGTGTAGAATTTAGAACTAAACCTTTTCACATTTTTCTTTACTTTATATTTCTGTATATATATTAAAATGTGCATGTGTGTGTGTATCTTATCTTTGCATTTGTTTTTCTTTATTTAAATTTGTATCAATTCTTATATTTTTCACATATATACTTTTATAGATATACATTTGTGATTGTTTGATCTTTATTTCCATATATTGATCAGTTTTGGTGCTTGCACTCTTTAAAGTTGTATGTTCCTTTTATTCTTGGATTCTCTTGCATTTTTCAGCTCAGGGTCTTTTGTGGTTCTATTTTGCTATTTTCATTTCCAACTTGCATTTTGAGCAATAAAGGTGGTTGATTGTTCCCTTCGTTGTTCTAGTTTTTTTGGTTCCCATGTCATCCCATCTTCATTTATTTAGTTGTTAGGTCTGTTGCTCTTCATTGGCCATCTGCATCCTAATGATGGATCATAGAGTATGATTGGAAACATTTGGTGGAAAGGTACTTCCACGATCAAATCTATAAACTTAAAGCTAAAGTTACAGAGTATCTAATCAAGTTGAAGAATTTGGCCTTAGAAGATGTGACATAGGAAGATGAAGCATTGCTTTAGAAACATCTAGAGTTAGTTGTAATGTCCCCCTTTTGAATTAGGATTTAATAATAACTAATAATAATAAAATTAAAAAAAAAAATTAAAAAAAAAATATAATAATATGATTACATGTTGATTAAGTTTAATGAAAAGGTCAAGGGGCCATAAAGAATTGTGACTCCCTCAAACATGAGATATAAAAGGGAGAAGAGCTCATTTGAAAGTGGGGTAAGGAGGAAGAAAGAAAGAAGGGAGCAAAAGGAATTAAGGAAGCATTAATGGAAGAAGAAAGGAATGGGAAGAAGATAAGGAAGTGACTCTTTCGAAGGAGCAGCAATGATGAAGGGTTGTGACCCTTTTGAAGGGTGGTAATTGTGAAAGATTGTGACCATTATGAAGAGGTGTGGCTCTCCCTCACATTGGAGAATATGAAAGGGAGAAGATTTCATTTGAGGACATCCACAGGAGATCAATTTGGGGAATAATATATTATTCTCAAAGACGACAATGAAAAGTGGTGACTCAATCCTTATGAAAGGTGGTGACCCTTACACCAATAAAGTATAAAGGATGATTCATTCTAAGCATTGAAGGGGACCTATCAATCATCACTCATCCATACCTCAAAGCATCAATCAAGGAAGATCAAACCATTGAGCAATAACACTCATCCAAGAGAGCAGCGATCAACATCCAAAGAGAGAGTCAACAGACCTGATATTTAGAAGGTGCTTGGCCAAGATTTAGGGCAATCCTGAAAAGGGGACATTACAATTCTTATCAGAGCTTTGATCCTGCCAGCCTGCAGGGTAAAGACGACGGATAACAATATTTAGAGGGTAGTCATAAGAATGTTTTAAAGAGTCATGAGAGTGCTGTAAGTGCTCTACAAACCTAAGTTTACCGTGGATTATTGAAGCAAATTCAGAAGACATGTAAAGACATTGAAGAGCATATGGAGAAAGGTTTACAAAAGTGAAATGCAAACTAAAACGATTAGGAAGACAAAAGACTGTGATAGGTTTAGAAAAGCATTGCAAAGTCATGTATACAATAAATAAAGGTTAAGAAGAGGATAGCTGGATAGTGGTCCCTGCTATACTCATTTGAAGGTCAAGCTCATTGATGTGTACGCTATTGATGAAAGGAAAAGATAGCAGCCTGTATGACTATGAAGACAATCATGCCCTCATTCATGAAAAGTAAGGCCATATAATGTATGGAAGAGACAAATGTGGTGGAGTCCAAGTATGAAGAATTGTTGTTGCATTTGCATCTTCAGGGTATCAAGATATTCAAGGTTGAAATCTTAACTAATTGCCTTCATTGTGTGCCATGATGGCCCTTGCTATTGTTGTAGTTGTAGTAATGAAGTTGTTACAAGCTGTCATAACATTGTTTGAAGTGGATCCTTATATGCATGCTGAAGTTAAATTTATTATACAAGCATACAAATCCAAGAGTTAAGAGAAGATGTAAAAGAGGGTAATGAGGAAATCAGAAAGGGACTTCGTACTCAAAGCATATTAGAGCAGATAGTCGTCCTTGGCTAGAGAAATATGAAGAGCATTTCAAATTTATTTTTGGAGCATATTGAAGTAGATCTATGGGACATATTGAGCAAATGTTGGAAGCATATTGGAGCAAATTTATGACACATTTATGAGCATATGGGAGCAAAAAGGCAAGGTTAGGCCAACTTTTGGCTCTAAATGGCTCATGAGCAAAAAGATGGGATTAGGCCCACTTTTGGGCTCAAAATAGATTATGAGTAGAATTATGGGGTTAGCCCACTTTTTGGCTCAAAATGATTGAGCAAAAAGATGGGGTTAGGCCTACTTTATGGCTCAAAATAGAGTATGAGCTGAAAGATGGGTTTAGGTTTAGGCCCACTTTTTGGCTTTAAATGGATCATGAGCAAAAGGACCTAGGCCCACTTTTTTGGCTGAAAATGGATTATGAGCAGAAAGATGGGGTTAGGCCCACTTTCTGGCTTGAAATGGATTATGAGCAACAAGATGGGGTAGGGCACACTTTCTAGCTGAAAATGGACTATGAGCAGAAAGATGTGGTTAAGCCCACTTTCTAGCTCAAAATGGATTATGAGCAGAAGATGAGGTTAGGCCCACTTTCTGGCTTGAAATGGATTATGAGCAGCAAGATTGGGGTTAGGCACACTTTCTGGCTCAAAAAAGGATGCTTAGTGTCTGCATATATTCATGTGTATACTTTGTGTTTTTATGTGTATGCTCCGTGTTTGCATATATTTATGTGTATACTTCATGTTTTCATGTGTATGCTTTGTGTTTGGTTCATGCCTGATGTGTTTCTACTTCATGTGTATACTTTGTGTTTTTATGTGTATGCTCCATGTTTGCATATATTCATGTGTATACTTTGTGTATGCTATGTATTTGCATATATTCATTTGTATACTTCGTATATGCTCTGTGTTTGCGTATATTCATGTGTATGCTCTGTGTTTGGTTCATGACTGATGTTTTTCTATTCCATGTGTGTTCATTATTAAAACTGAGATTGTTTGAGGACAAACAAACTTGGGCAGGGTGGATTGTAATATCTCCTTTTTGAAATAGGATTTAATTATAACTAATAATAAAAAAACTAAAATATAACAATTATAATAATAAATAGATAACATAATATAATTACAGGTTAATTAAGTTTAATGAAAGGTCAAGGGGCGTGCCATGAAGAATTGTGACTCCTTCAAACACGAGATATAAAAGGGTGAAGACTTCATTTGAAAGGGGGATTTGGAGGAAGAAAGAAAGAAGGGATCAAAAGGAATTAAGGAAACATTAATTGAAGAAGAAAGGGATGCGAAGATGATAAGGAGGTGACCCTTTCACAAAGGCAGCAATGATGAAGGGTTGTGACCATTATGAAGATGTATGACTGCCCCTCACATTGGAGGATATAAAGGGAAAATATTTCATTGAGGAGGACATCCAAGGGAGGTCAATTTGGGGAATAGTATATTATTCTCAAAGACAACAATGAAAAGTGCTGATGCAATCCTTATGAAAGGTGGTGACCCTTCCACCAATAAAGTATAAAGGAGGATTCATTCCCAGCATTGAAAGGGACCTATCAATCATCACTAACCCATACCTCAAGGCATCAATCAAGGAAGATCGAACCATTGAGCAATAGCACTCATCCAAGAGAGCAGCAATCAGCATCCAAAGAGAGGAAGTCTGCAGACCTGATATTTAGAAGGTTCTTGGGCAAGATTTAGGGCAATCTCGAAAAGGGGATATTACATTTGTCAACATTGGCAACAATGTTGGTTTCAAGGGGAGGAGCATGGAATGTCCTAATCTTTTAGTGTTCATGGTTATATAATCCTTTGTCTTATATAGGTAGTTAGATCGGACTGGGTGGCATACATGGCATAAGTATGGTATATATAGGAGTTAATGGTTAGTTTATTACTATTGTATTATGTATTTGTTCTCATTGAGAGTGATTGGAGGTAGCTCCCTTGAAGTGGCTTGCTTTTAGAGGTTTCCAAGTATTTGCAGCATATTTCTTATAATATTCTTTTCTTGTGGAAGTAATTTCATTACAAAAACATTGTTAGCCAGAAAGACTACTTTATTATATGTCGGGTATTAGTTATGTTGTTCCGATGGTAATTAGTTATTACTGAAGGGTAGTTGGGTTGGGCGGTGACGTTTGGTCACACCCCTTCGGATAGATAAATATGTACCACCTACGGGTGAAAGGGACGACAATGATTATAATGTGAATGTACTCATATGTTGGAATGATTAATGAAAGTATATATTATTCTCTGATATGTTCTGTGTTATTTATATTTCCTGTACTATGTCTGTGCAATACTAAGTTTACCCCAGCGGGCAAACAAACACAAGATAGTGAATTATACGAGATGTAATGCAGCTGTTCATATTTATGTGGATTAGTCTAGATTTGGGAATCGCACAACAGTTAAATGATACGGTTCCAAAATTCTTTATGGATTACACAGCATTTCAATCCCTTTTTTTCTCATTTTTGTGTTCTTTTCAAAAGAAATTGCATTTTTTGCAGGCTGGGCTGTAGGAAATGGCTAGCTGCCACTTATTATTTATGAGGCATAATGGAAACATTTTCTAAAATAAATTTGGCAGGGGATAGCCCTGGGGACAGTTCCTACATGTCTCCAAGCTCCTAAATATCCCTGGTGCAGAGATGAGTGGAGATACCTGGGGGGCACACCCTTGTGGAACATGGAGCATAACTCAATGGTACATTTAACAGGAACAAATTGAAAAGCAATGATAAATTTGTTTATGAAAAAACATAGGAAGCTTTGAAGTAAACAGAAAAATCCTAAACTTAGTATAAGTAGAAAAAACTAAACTTATTCTAGAACAGGTAATCTCTTTGGTGCAAGCTATTTGATCTTCTGATACTTATGGAATACAATTGCACACCTTTGCAATCCTTCAGCTATCAAGAAAACCAGCAGCTTTTTCTCTTGGGAAAAAACAAGCTTGGGAAGTCAGAATGAAGGTGTAAGTTGTGCTTCTGTTTTAGGCTTTGGATTTTTTTAGGTTTTTTGCTTTTTTGTTTTTGTTTTAGAAAGTTTTTTTTATTGAAGAATGTTTTAAAGCTGTTTGGCCTGTGAGTCTGTTTGGGTATGCCTAGGTTTGGGTAGGGTACCAATTTGGCAATAGGGTATGCATTGGTATGCCAAATGCCAAATGCATACCTGTGATGTACTCAAGTTAAATCACTGTATAACCCTTTGGCATGGACCATTTCCCAGACCCATTTGGGATGGGTACAAGAGCGGGGATGGGCTTATCTTATAACATAGTTTAAAACTTCATATCAATACTCGTGGAAAATATGACATATTTGTTAGAAATTCATTGAAGATATTCATAATAAACTTCGAAACTTTGAAAAGTACATTTCAGAAAGGTTTACAATAAAAGGGAGGCTGGTTGGTATATGATATATTTGAGAACAGGAAGTTTCCTGATTTTCAAGGGAGACTTCTGGAAGATGTAAATAGACACAGAGATGTCATCTAAAGTTTCCTAATGTATCGAGACATCTCCATATGTGTCTGAGACCAGGATGTGTTTCTGACTCATGAGCCCAGTGTCAGGTTGCGACTTATAAGTCTTTGTGTAATTATGCTTTAAAGGTGTAGAACATAATGTAACAACAAAAACAATATATATAATTAGATAATTTTATAATTATATACATAGTGTGGCTTTTCTATTTTGTTTTATTAGTTTTTTTATCTGTTCAATAAATAAATCTATATATTACTTGTGCTGAATAATTTTTTTGCTGTTTTTCTTAATAACCCTGAACTGGATATGTGTACCAATGGAGTGGTACTGAATCTGGGCATGTTAGATACTGACCAGGTATAAGCTCATATGCATATGCTTGGATATGGTATGTGTTGTAACTTGTATCCATATGTATCATATCCATACATTACAAAGACACAAGTATATGGGCAGGTGAGGGGAATGTCTGGCAACATTTACATCACTGATCCATGATTGTACTGTATGGTCAGGCAATGTTCAGTACTTGAAGTGACTTGTTACTCTAGGAAATATTGATTGACAGCTGAGCAAGAAAACGTCTTGATTGACTCTCAAGGTTTCTTTTGGCACTTTGTTCAAACTTCAAACACTTAAAAACCTCTAGATCTTAGTTTGAGGATTTCTGGATTTGATTGTGTATGGTTTTTCTCCATCAATATTTTGGATCACATTCAATGATCCATAATCAGAGGATGAGATAACATTGATGGATATGCATAGTCAAATCCAGAAATCCTTAAACTAATAAAATGGACTAGAAGTTTCACGTCTTTAATATATCTATATCTGTCATCTGGAATAGAAAGATAAACATTTTTACTGAAAGCAGAAAATGGTTGACATCTTTATTATGCCCAGATAACTATGAGATACAAATATTTAACTATTGGGCAATATGGTCTAATTTGTAATTCACTATTTTAAAAGTATCACTCCCATCAACCTTTCTCTTGAATTTTTAGTTATTCTTTTTGTGTTTAAATCAAATATTTGGAAAAGGTAATTTAATTTAAAAAGAATATTAAGGGTTTATATATTATTAACATCCAAATTTAATTAATTAAGAAGTTTCAATCTAACATTTGGATATGCTTCAGCCACTATATGTTTGATAATGCCTCAATACTAATCTTTCTAGTTTCCAGCTGCGGATCCAGGCTAGAAATTGGAAAAGTGCCATAAATATTTTGGCTTCCTCTTCTTAGAGTTAATATATGCTTATAATGGCTGCTTTTCTTTTAAGAGTTGTTTTCGCTTTTTGCCAATTTATGGACAAGTTCACTGCATAGCTATTTATGGATTAGGATAACAGAGGTCCCTTTTGAAGACGTCTCTTGCTATGCAGATTTTCCTTGTGAATGGGGATCACTTATGTTCTGTGTAGTATTTCCAAGTTTTCTAGAGAATTTGCAATTGTTGTGACAATCTCATGCCATTTTCCCATGCATATTGTTTCATTCAAATTGATGGGCATGTCTGACGCAATACGTTATGATTGGACATTCAGATGGATAGGGAGAAACTCATGAAGATGGCTGGTGCAGTTCGCACTGGTGGAAAGGGGACAGTGCGAAGGTTATTATTTTAATATTTTGTTCTCAGTGGTTTCTCTGAAAAGTATTTTAAATGGTAATAAGTTTTTGCATCACATGTTGAGCTGCCATTCTATAGTCAAATGCCTACTTTTAAGTCATAGGCTGTACGATTTGTGGAAAGGGCCATGGTTTTGTAGTTTTCATTTAAGTAACCAGCTTTTCTAAAAGGCCTCTCTTTTGTAACTTGTAACAGAACCGTATATTATACTTGAATGTTTTTTGAATATACAGGAAAAAGAAGACGGTTCACAAGACTACCACAACAGATGACAAGAGGCTCCAAAGCACCTTGAAAAGGATAAACGTGAATAACATTCCTGCTATTGAAGAAGTCAACATTTTTAAGGATGACTATGTTATACATTTTGCCAACCCAAAGGGTATGTCTTGAAACAATTTAAGATGTGGGCCTGTTTACTCCATGAACTTTGACTAGCATAATTGTACCTCTGAATTTTGGTGGCGGTGCTTGTGGACTTGGAAAATTTCAAATTTTTTGATTACGAAAATTATCTAATTATTTGCTTTTTTATATGCTTGTTTGCAGTTCAGGCATCAATTCCTGCCAACACATGGGTGGTCAGTGGGTCATCTCAAACAAAAAGTAATCATTTCAAATCCAAACATTGATTTTTAAATACCATATCATTTCAGTTAATATTAATGGTTATACCATTATGTAGTTTCATAAATTACTCATGTTTCTGCTAAACATTGGAGGACCAAACATCAATCTTATAAATTGGTTATTTTGAAAATTTCTTAGTAATAAAAGGTATTATGTATGCTGTTTTGTCACTGTGGGTGCAGAACTACAGGATCTTTTTCCTAGCATCATCAACCAACTTGGTATGTTTAAACATGATTTGTAATTCACGAGTTTTTTAATGTTCAAAAGAAGTTGCTATATAGCCCTTGACTGATCAATGAGTAGCTCTTTAAATTTTTATTGGTATTTAATTACAGGACCTGACAGTTTTGCCAATCTGAAGAAGCTTGCCGAGCAGTTTCAAAAACGAGAAGCAAACCGTACAGAGGGAGGAGATGATGATGATGATGTGCCTGAACTTGTTGAAGGTGAGACATTTGAGGAAGCAGCTAAGACTGATTCTGCCTCATAGATGAATGGAACAAGGAAGTAGAAGCAGCTGGGTTGAAGATTTTAAGTGTTCTGATTCAAATTGATTTTAATTTAAAAATAGATTTTTCTTTTTTAGCCAAAAAAATAAGCACGGTGTGAACTTAAGTAGGAAACAGCAACATTCACTTGTTAATTTGGTTGGAAATCATGTTGATACCTTGTGGATGTGATTGCTCCAACATGTAATCTAGAATCTGCTTTTGTCATCTAAGTTTTTTGGGATTCTTTGCATATAATGAGTCAATCTTTCAAGATATGACACAGCACAGTGATTTACTTAGAATCTGAACAATGTAAATTTTTTTGTGTTTAAAAGAAATTACCAAATTTTGTTTAAGAAATAACATTTATAATTGAAGAGGTACTTGTGTGAGGAAAGTAACACCAAATGTCAGACATGGATGCAAGAGTGCACCAATGGGGTTATTTACTGAGTTTGTTTCCCTTACAATTGAAGCTGGAGTAGATTTTATTTCCTCTATGGTATCACTTAACAGGAATGCAAGTACGGTTCTGTCCTTGTGTTTCTTCTAGTTGGATGAAGTTGGTAGCATTTTTGGCTTGTTGCATGCAATATTTTTAATTTGGGTATTTTACTTTATTGAGTCTGTTAGTGGTGTTAAATCCCTGGCTATTTTATGATAAAAAAGCTTGGCTTTCCTCCAATTATGCTTGTACCTAGGTTCAAAATTTATTCGACATATTTGTTCTGTTCAATTGGTAGTGAATTACTTTTAACTCCACCTGTAGCCCTTATCACAACTATACAAAATAGATGCAACAATACTTGTTTCCCTAGATGGCCTGTGTAAGACAGAACCAGGGAAACAAGAGAACTATATAGAATGTCTTTTGTCTTGTGAATACAGGTGTGGTTGTTATAACTATACAAGATGAGTTCATTAGACAGGCAATAAATTTTAGCAAGTGTGCCTTGGCATGTAGACAATTTATACTTGCTTGAATATAGCTCCGTTATTCAGGCAGCCTAGTAAATGTGGTAAAGACAGAAGGGCTCATGAGTCTTGTTAATCAAATAAGTTTCTAGGTACAACATGGTTTATCAGTTTGGCACACACAATCTATAAATAATAAAAATATATAGCTGGCCTAGAAGTCTTGAGGAGTCAAAATTGCTAAGAAAGATCTGCATGACTGTGAGCCACTGTTTTTTTATTTTATGGCTGAGAAATTGGAACTCAGACTACCAATTTTTTAACTTCCTTTATGCCAACTGCTTTTAGGGCTTACTAGAAGTAGTTTGACTTTTCTAAGAAAAATGTAATTGTCAATTAGTTTTTTGATAATGAAAGCCAACGCTATTATTGATATTCATAGTTACTAGTTTAAACTCACTGTATATTGAATTGGTCTCTTCTAAAGGCACCATCACTCTCTTGATTATGCGTCTGGAATGGTTAAAAGTAACAGCCAGCACAAACCTCAAATAAAGAACAAAGTGCTGGCTGTTCAAGCTCTTACCATCTGTAAGCTGGACTCAAAATATTCAGACGTACAAATCCAAACATAGTGAAGATAGATAAATGCTGTAGAAACCTAGCAACATTGAAGGTGTGAAGATAGGAATTCCTATTTGATGCTGTAGAAACCGCAAAACATTGAAGATAATCAACGTTCTTGTAAGAGAAAATCAACTGCCTGAATTTCTGGCTGCTAACTCTCAAAGAGGTTACTGAAACAATTTTGTTCTTGTTGATGGTTCTAAACAGTCGCTAGTATAGATTTGCCATTTTCCAGGCAGCCATTCTTTGATGGTTGCTATTATTTATATTTGAACTTCTTAATCAACAAGTCTGCTAAAACATCTTTCTTTGTGTTGTAGCTTTTTATGTTTATAATTATTGTTTTGTTGTGTGATGGGGTTGGTGTGCTGGTTTGAGTATTACTTCTGTTTGCAAAATTTTCATGAGCTACTTGAAAAGTACATGATTTGACATCCACATGCTCAAAATTTAAGTTCATGGTTTTAAAAGTAGATTTGACGTTAAATTCCCACAATGTCAAACATGGGAAATTAAAAGGGGAGCATAGTTGACTTGCAGTGTTTGTTCACTACTTTTTTCATGGTTGCATGAATAAGTAAATAATGGTTGCATGATACTTGGGGAGGAGCATCAGGGATACTGTAATGATGGTGTATGGCCCTTTTGCTTTTGCATGGGTAGCTTCAAAAGATGCCCCTACCAACCATTCTGTGACATAAAAAATTACTTAATCATTCTTGGAATTTGATGATGTAGTTTACGCTATTTCAATTGTGTTGCACTATGGTTCTACTTCAGTGAGGGTGAAAAGAAAGTTTGGTGGTTCTTGTTGATGGTTCTAAACGGTTGCTAGTATAGATTTGCCATTTTCAACTTCTCTAACCGTGACTGTGGCATCTACCTGAAAATGTCTGCTTTCTAATTTCGTGCATTGGATGTGGCAAAAACTATAAACAATCACAATAAAACTGTATGTGAGGCAATTTATAAATGTGGTCATCTTTTTGCAGCCTCATTGCCATTTATATGCAAGGTAGATTTACATTTATTTGTCGTGTATTGCTGAATTATGTACTTTAATCTTTATCTTAAGTCAGTTGTGTCGCAGTTGATTCAATGATCAGTTAATTTATATTGCTTGACCACTAATTTTGAGATGACATGTTATTTACCACTCATTGGGCATATCGATGTCTTTGTTTTCCTTTCCTCATTAGATTGTTTTGCATGCCTAACAGTCTCTCAGAGTTCCTTGCTGGAACAATATTCACACTCGTAGTTTTACATACCCTGTTTGTCCCTTACACCATAAGAACATGAATCATGATGATTTGAAACATTTCCACTTGCACGGTTAGTATTAACCTGTTACCTTAATAAATACATTTATAACCGAAAGGCACTTACCATCATATGCTCAACAATAATGGCAATCACAATTGTGAAACATTGTCTTAAGGAGTGTTATTTTTTTAAATCATAGGTTAGGTATCTACTAATGTATGTTGCATGTCTATCGGTTATCTCTTTCTAGTGTCATCATAGTGGAAAATGCGTTGTAGAACATTCAACTAATATTAGTCTACCTGTTAATGATGTATATATTTAGAAAACACTCTAGAAATTGTTGTCATAAATTTAATCTGTTTAAAGAGAGAGTTGGGAGCAATGATGGCAAGAACTGACATTTGAAGACACCAAGGGCAATAACAATTACACTTGTAAGCCCTTGAAAAATGTCGTCTAAAACCAAGTGGATTTATCTTGTTTCCCTCATATTTTTTTTAGGTTTTTTTTTGCAAGTAGTAGTATATTTGTGATATAATGGATTATGCTTTCATCTATTTGGATATTTTATTTCTATTTTTCTTTTACCATAATTGAGTTTGAAAAAGTTAAATCCTTCATTATAATCCAATGTAATACTTATATGACAAGCAACCCCAAGATCTAGGTCAAAATCTTTTAAAAATAGGACTGGTACTCAGTAGAGCAAAGCAACAAGGTATACCTAAATATTGGTAACAAATTAAAGAAAGATATTTAACAAGAGAAAAAGGAAACAGTTTGATGATCTTTAATTAATAAATAAGAAATTTAGAATCAAGAGTTTAATATAAAGATATTAAAACAATGTTTTTTTAATATTATTTGACACCCCCATAACAAAAACACTAAATATAGTTACTAGCCACCTGTTACAAAATAAAGTTTTGCAAAAAGCCAAAAGTACTTGGATAAGACACAAGTGTATATAACTTAGCTAACCGTTTCACCTCTTTGTTATGTGGTCTCGGTGCCATTTGAGAGGGATCTTTTTTAGATGTAGATATTTGAATTGGTATTCAAAGTCCAACCCATCTCTTCTAAAGCATACACATCTAGCTATGTAGTTGCAATACCAATTGCATCATGGTCGGAGTATCGACTCGAAATATTGTTAGACAGAGGGTAAGAGGAATGCTAACACATCCTCTACAAGAGGTATGTGAACAATCTTCAAAGATCTTGCACAGTATGCTAGAAGAATATCATTGGACACGGGAGTGGTCTTGAATATTATTTTTCCAAGAGTTGCCATTGAGGGTTTAGTTGAGGTATCCATAGATGGCTCAAAAGTAGAACATTTAGACAGGCACATTGGGCATTGAGATGGCTCATCAAACAAACCCAAAACTAATAATTGATGGTGTTTTGCATCTTTCCACAAGAGGCTTATTAGCCAAGAGATGTGTTTTAGAAGTGTATATGGTCCATTTGTTGTATGATTTTAGTAGGTAGATCTTTTGAAATATCCATCCCTACATGAAAATATGGGAAATTGGCATGAGTGAAGTTTACATAGCAGTACACATCTCCCAAGGGAGTTCCTAATGGCCTCCAAGCAAGATTCAATCTAAAACTGAAGTGGAGGTTAGAAAGCCTAAACACCCATACCAGAACCACATTGAAGGTGTCTGTCAAGGGGTTGAAGGCTAGCAAAACCATGGTTTCATTGGGAGAGAATTTTGCCCCCGAATGAAAACCTTGAGGTTTAAATCTCTATCCTTCATGGATTCAAACATTGCCTTGAAAACACTGCATAGGGGTAAGTTTTTAGGATTCTCTCCATGAATCATGTCCGCTTACTAAACCATTTATGAATATCAGGATTGCTTAGTCAAAAGTTACTAAATCTACAAATCACAGTATGTTCTACATGGTAAGCTGCTTCTCCTTCCATAACTAACACCGCAAAGACTAAAGGAAAGGCAAAAATCTTTAAATCTTCTCAGTCCTTGAAGTTTTGACTGCCCTTCACATTTGAGAAAACACATCCAAAGAAGCGGTAGCTGCATGCCTTGCACCCTCTACAAACTGAGGCAAAAGATTTCTCAAGGTGAAGATGCCCTATACGATTCTATGGGTGGTACAGAGATATTCATCCCATCATCGACATCCTTGGTGCTGCCAATATAACTACCAGTATCGAGTTTTACCCATGACTGATTCCCCAGTGGCCAAAAATGACATATCTGCTCTAGAAGGAATAGGCTTGGTTTGAGAAAGGGACACTAATGATCCCCTTCAACTAAACGATTGCCTCTTTCCAACAACAAAAGGCCTGAGTAGCATCTACAGCCACATGACCCACTGCCTTGTGAAAAGATAGCCTTCAAATGCTGCTTCTTATCCAAGTGGGCACTAGATGGAGTCATATGTGCTGCTGTGCTAGCACCAGCAACAGAAAAGCCAGCACCCATAGAGGAAGCATGTTTAGGGTTTGGAGGTCTACATTTATAGGAGGAAGCTTCAGCCATCTTTTTCTTAGATTAAATGTATAACTGCTTCTTCCCATCTAAATGGGCACAACATGAGGTGATAGGAGCTGCTTTTCCAAAAAAAGAGGAAAAAAAACCAGTGCCACTAGAGGAAGCATATTTAGGGTTTGCAGATCCACAGCTATGAGAGGGAGTACCTGCCATCTTTTTCATTGATTAAACATTGAGATTAAGATGATGTCAATGCAACATGATTTTGTTAAAGGAAGAAACAATATCTATGATAATAGGCAGTCTAGTGTTTTTTATCTCCATCAATGTCTTTATCATATTTTTAAAAACACCACTTGATTTTATTTGAGGAAGAACAGATGTGAGAGGATAGAGGAAACCAAATTAGGAATAATCAAAAAACAATTCAATGAAGGTTAATTACTCAATGGACCTCGTGATAATGGATCACAACGTGCAATGTGAAGGTTAATGTAGTTTTTTTTTTGACACGTTTTTCCCAAAAGCATATTACCCTAAATTATGGACCGTGGAAACCTCCAAAAACTAGTACAGTTGTTCCCAGAGGCAAATTATTTCAGTGGGTACTGTAGACTCAGGTCAGAAACTTTTGGAGGTCACTATTTTATTGGAGTTCGAATTACCAATTGAAAATTAGACGGTGTTTCAAGCGTACATAGAATTATATTTTCATATTTCAAGTTGGAGTTTTTCATTTTATTCCGAGAAAAGTAACAGACTATTTCACCTGCAAGATTCCTCAAATTTCTCTGAGCAGCACCTATGGGTACTGTAGAATTATTGGAGTGCAAATTATTTCAGTGGGTACTGTAGACTCAGGTCAGAAACTTTTGGAGGTCAGTATTTTATTGGAGTTCGAATTACCAATTGAAAATTAGACGGTGTTTCAAGCGTACATAGAATTATATTTTCATATTTCAAGTTGGAGTTTTTCATTTTATTCCGAGAAAAGTAACAGACTATTTCACCTGCAAGATTCCTCAAATTTCTCTGAGCAGCACCTATGGGTAAATATCAACAGCCTGCCTGCATTTTCGTAAGGATATGGCAAGTTGGCAAATAACCTATAAGAAATCAGATATGGCATTGATAATAAGGGAACATTTTTGTGTTGGGGGGAGGATGTGCTGCATCAAACCTTGGAGTTGCATTCCAATGTATGCGTTCATTTTATTAAATATTTGCTATATACATTGTCTCATAAACCACCTCTTTCTCCCAATTGTATGTCTTGTAAGAAATTACTTTCTCACATCTCATATTTTCAGAGTTTGTTTCCAACATACATAATAAAAAAGAGATTATTAATATAAACCAAGCTATTTCACATTAACATAACGACCAACCTTCATCAATGAATCTTTTAGAAGCAATACCATAAAAAGGATCTGTAAATTCAATATTAGAATAAATATTCTATCTTCACCATTCTTAGAAGACACTTTCCATTAGTTAGATATGTATTCCATGTTAGTGTCATTACACCCCTTTAGTCATCATTGTTACTATTATTGCTTCCTTCATCTTGTTCATCATCTTTGAAGTGATCGAAGAAATCATTACAGAACCAGGGGCACCCCTCATTCCACTGCCCTCTGTTAGCTTTGGCTCTCCACTCCTGGTCTACAATCATTTCCTCGGTAAGACCCCACTCCACAAGCTCCTCTCTGCTATGATGAACAGCAAGGCTATATTCTCCACCCATTCCCAACTGCATTACCCTTATTTCGCAGTTTTGAGGATTATTGAGAAGTTCAAACTGTTTTACGGTCCACTTAAACCATCTCATCAGAAATACTCTTGATGTCAATCCATGGGAGACTATCACCAAGTTCAGATCAGAGTTCCCATGACGATTGATCCTATTCATATCTATGTCTCTCCACAATGATTCAAGAAAACCTGCAAACAGTCAAATCAATTTTCCTCAATATATACAATTTATAATGTTAACTAGATATAAGGCATTATATGTTATGGTTTTGATGTGGAAGCCTGAAATAAAAACATTCTATGAGCAGGGAAACTTGAAGTCTGTGGTAGATGAAACATGTTAGACAATACTGTATGATGCAGGAAATGAGAAATTCAATGCAATTCAACTTTTTAGTTTCTAAAAGAGAGATTGAAGCACGATGAGAATCAATTATGACACACTCAGTAAGGGCTTTTCATCTGGATGATGAGAGAAAACCACGATTAACTTAAAAGTATGGTTGGAAAATTCAGTTTTGCCACATTTAATTCAGAACACATGCCGTAGTTGGAAGTTTCAATTACTATAATACAAAATTCAACTAGGTCAAAATTAACACTTTCAGAAGTCTTTCCTATTTTTTGGACAATAAAAATGCCACATATTTAATGCCTAAGAAGACACACATTCATTTTTTTAATTCCGAACTTTAAAACTCCCTCGGTATCTCTGATGCAGTATATCAAAAACAATTGCATTCCTTAACAATACATATTTCTCAAACTCAGAGACTTTCACACAGTGATCTCAAAAACAAGCTATGAAACACAACCGCACAGTTAGCACATTGTGAATAGTCGCTCAAAAAAATGGTTTTAATTTAGAAACTGATACGGTAATTTCAAAACGAGATATTAAGATGGCGATATTGCTTGCGGAGACTAATTTTGCTAGTGGAAAGCTCAATACTCAACGATACTCTTCAGTCCTTATTTTAAAAGCTCGATCCAGGCTTATGGATACACCCAAAACCAAAGGAACATTAAACGTCTAGAATGAGAAAAAATTATATTTAAATTCAAAAAACGGTGAAACCCTAAAAAGTCTAACATTCTTACTTGTAACACGGTCGAACACATCTGCTGCAGATTCGCCCTCAGGAAATCTATAAAAGAATCTCCCAAACTTCTGTCTCGTCTTCTTAATAATCTTCATCCTCTCCTCCTCCTGAAAATTTCCAAAATCCTGCTCTCGGATTCGAACCTCTTCCCTCACACCAATTATCTTCTTCCTCTCAAATGTCCTCCCAATCCCCCTAAGGGTAGAAAGCGTCCGCTTGTATGGAGACACATAGAAATAAACCTTCCAGTCCTCTGATCCTCCCTCGCTTAAAATTTCCCTCACCCTTCTTCCACATTGTTGTGCCTGCTCCATACCCTGATCAGTCAGCTCGATCTGGTGGTCTGGAATATGTGTATACATGGAATCATCCACGTTTCCTTGGCTTTCGCCATGCCTCACAAGAATTATCCTGCGGGGCAGCCATGTCTTTTTCTGCTTCACAAAGTCTTCTTCTGCCATCTTTCGTATCTCTCAAAAAATTTCCCCACTTTTTATAGAATTTCTGGGAGCCGCCGCTGAGTTGGCTTCCAGTTTTATAATTTTCATTACTTCTTCATGACCTCTTCCGCGTTTGGTACTTGACATTTCCGTGTTGGGTAGAAGATTTTTTTTTTTTTTTCGGCGTGTGCGCGCGCAGAAGGTTCAGCAGGCAGGCCCACAGATTCCATTTAGGTTTTCGGTGTCAGCTTCCATGGCAAAAAAAGGGAGTTTTGGGTGAATTCAAATGCTTCTGGAAGGAAATTGTATGAGAAATTTTGACTTCGATCACATTTTCCATAAAAACTGCCTATGCATCATTGATCTAATCCTTTTAGATGAACAGCGTGGGCGTGACATTATGAGTGCCTTCACAGCTGGAAATACAACTGGAAAAACAGACAGCAATCAAAATGTACATTGACTGTAATTATTAATTTATTTTAATAAAAAATTTATTGTATTCTATTTTTAATTAATTAATAATTACAGTCAAATAGTACATTTTAGATACTGTATAGATAATGGTAAAAATACTAAGTTCAATATTTCAACATTTAGCTCAACAACATTTGTGCCTTTACACTCAATGCGCCTTTACAACTAAGAGAATATTTGTTTTGACTAGTAAGAATTAGTTCTTAATATTTGTTTTGATTAGTAATAATTAGTTCTTAATTTTTTATTTCAATATTTGAGCCTTTATAGTTAGAAAGATATTTGTTTTGTTAGAAGGGTATAATTGCAATAATTAATTCACAAAGGCTATTTTTTATTTTGTATGATATTTGTTTTGTTAGAATGGTATAATTGCAATAATTAATTCACAAAGGCTATTGTTTATTTTGCATGAAATTGGTTTATAACTTATTATATGTTGATTGCTATTACTATTAATTTTCATATTCACATTATTTATTACTAGACTTGGTTTCTCATTACTATAGATTAAATTGTAGGCATACGTCTAACTTGAGTAGTTGTAAATATGAACTTCATCTTTTTAAAATTTAAAATTTAAAATTATGTATTGTCAACTACTGCATTAGCAATTATGAACTATTTCAATATACATCATGTCAATTTGTGTGCTTGGTAGTTGTGTTTAAGAATATGTACTCATTGATTTAAAGATCGGTAGGTGCACCTTATGACATTCTCATTGAATACAAATATTGGTATTTTGGAGAACAAAAATAATTTTATAATATTTACATTAGAGTACATAATCCTAGAACCATTGCATGTTTGCTTGTTATCCTTCATGATTTGAGCTACAAAGTGGATCAATTAAGAGTACAAGGAAAGCACGACCCTTACAATTCAATGAATTCCCCCAAAAGTTCTCTTGAACATCACCCAACTTTACAATAGGGGGGACATCTAAAATTAAGGCGACCAAATTACATCAAGTCGCTTCTTTTCAAATTCAAATCTTATTGTAGTTCAATTTTGCATTAAAGATCAGGCTCGTAGAGGTGAAATAGAGTGAGTAATAGTTATTTGTAGAATAAAAGGTCATCATTTGAGTCAACCTAAAGGTCCAAAACATTGTTGAGGTTATTTTTGACATTTGGCACAATACTTTTCCATCAACAACTATTAAGCTAAATACCCTATTTAATTATTTCAAATTTCACAATTAAATGTGACTTTTTTTAGTGAACAATTTCAAACTCACTACATTAGGGAAAATTTGTTATCATTATGATTATATAATGGTTTTAAGACAATTTATGTGTGAGCACTCAAAATGTACATTGATTGTAATTATTAATTTATTTTAAATAAAAAATTTATTGTATTCTATTTTTAATTAATTAATAATTACAGTCAAATAGTACATTTTAGGTGTTGTATAGACAATGGTAAAAATACTAAGTTCAATATTTCAACATTTGAACATTTACATCTATCATATACTGTCTTCAATGTCTAAAACACTAGTGTTGTACTCTGCAAATATGTTTCCATACTTAGTCATTTTGAGGACTGCATCACCATATCATATGTGTTGCCATAAATGAGAACCATCAAGTGCTTCATACTACTCTAAAGCATCACTTATCAATTGTTAGGAATAACAACATTTGTGCCTTTACAATAGATGAACATTCAGTGTGCCTTTACAACTAGGAGAATATTTGTTTTGATTAGTAATAATTAGTTCTTAGTTTTTTATTTCAATATTTGAGCCTCTATAATTAGAAGAATATTTGTTTTGTTTAGAGTGGTATAATTGTAATAATTAATTCACAAAGGCTTTTTTTTGGCATGAAATTGGTTTATAACTTATTATATGTTGATTTCTATTACTATTAATTTTCATATTCACATTACTTATTACTAGACTTGGTTTCTCATTGCTATAGATTAAATTGTACACACAAGTCTAACTTGGGTTACTTTGGGAGTTGCAAATGTGAACTTCATCTTTTTAAAATTCAAAATTTAAATCTATCTATTGCCAACTACTACATTAGCAATTATGTGTCGTTTCACAATACATCATGTCAATTTGTGTGCTTGGTAGTTGTGTTTAAGAATATCTACTCATTGATTTAAAGATTGGTAGGTGCACCTTATGACATTCTCATTGAATACAAATATTGGTATTTTGGAGAACAAAAAGAATTCAGTAATATTTACATTAGAGTACATAATACTAGAACCATTGCATGTTCGCTTGTTGTCCTTCATGATTTGAGCTACAAAGTGGATCAATTAAGAGTACAAGGAAAGCACAACCCTTACAATTCAATGAATTCCCCCAAAAGTTCTCTTGAACATCACCCATCTTTACAATAGGGCACTCAAAACGTACATTGACTATAATTATTAATTTATTTTAAATAAAAAATCATTGTATTCTATTTTTAATTAATTAATAATTACAGTCAAATAGTACATTTTAGGTGTTGTATCGACAATGGTAAAAATACTAAGTTCAATATTTCAACATTTGAACATTTAACTCAACAACATTTATGCCTTTACAATCAGATGAACATTCAATGTGCCTTGTAACTAGGAGAATATTTGTTTTGATTAGTAATAATTAGTTCTTAGTTTTTTATTTCAATATTTGAGCCTTTATAATTAGAAGAATATTTGTTTTGTTTAGAGTGGTATAATTGTAATAATTAATTCACAAAGGCTTTTTTTTTTTGCATGAAATTGGTTTATAACTTATTATATGTTGATTTCTATTACTATTAATTTCCATATTCACATTACTTATTACTAGACTTGGTTTCTCATTACTATAGATTAAATTGTACACACAATTCTAATTTCGGTTACTTTGGGAGTTGCAAATGTGAACTTCATCTTTTTAAAATTCAAAATTTAAATCTATCTATCGCCAACTACTACATTAGCAATTATGAGCCATTTCAAAATACATCATGTCAATTTGTGTGCTTGGCAGTTGTGTTTAAGAATATCTACTCATTGATTTAAAGATTGGTAGGTGCACCTTATGACATTCTCATTGAATACAAATATTGGTATTTTGGAGAACAAAAAGAATTCAATAATATTTACATCAGAGTACATAATACTAGAACCATTGCATGTTCACTTGTTGTCCTTCATGATTTGAGCTACAAAGTGGATCAATTAAGAGTACAAGGAAAGCACAACCCTTACAATTCAATGAATTCCCCCAAAAGTTCTCTTGAACATCACCCATCTTTACAATAGGCAACACTCAAAATGTACATTGACTGTAATTAGTAATTTATTTTAAATAAAAAATTCTTTGTATTCTATTTTTAATTAATTAATAATTACAGTCAAATAGTACATTTTAGGTGTTGTATAGACAATGGTAAAAATAATAAGTTCAATATTTCAACATTTGAACATTTAGCTCAACAACATTTATGCCTTTACAATCAGATGAACATTCAATGTGCCTTGTAACTAGGAGAATATTTGTTTTGATTAGTAATAATTAGTTCTTAGTTTTTTATTTCAATATTTGAGCCTTTAGAATTAGAAGAATATTTGTTTTGTTTAGAGTGGTATAATTGTAATAATTAATTCACAAAGGCTTTTTTTTTGCATGAAATTGGTTTATAACTTATTATATGTTGATTTCTATTACTATTAATTTCCATATTCACATTACTTATTACTAGTCTTGGTTTCTCATTACTATAGATTAAATTGTACACACAAGTCTAATTTCGGTTACTTTGGGAGTTTCAAATGTGAACTTCATCTTTTTAAAATTCAAAATTCAAATCTATCTATTGCCAACTACTACATTAGCAATTATGAGCCATTTCAAAATACATCATGTCAATTTGTGTGCTTGGTAGTTGTGTTTAAGAATATATCTACTCATTGATTTGAAGATTGGTAGGTACACCTTATGACATTCTCATTAAATAAAAATATTGGTATTTTGGAGAATAAAAAGAATTCAATAACATTTACATTAGAGTACATAATACTAGAACCATTGCATGCTCGCTTGTTGTCCTTCATGATTTGAGCTAAAAAGTGGATCAATTAAGAGTACAAGGAAAGCACAACCCTTACAATTCAATGAATTCCTCCAAAAGTTCTCTTGAACATCACTCATCTTTACAATAGGCAGACATCTAAAATTAAGGTGACCAAATTACATCAAGTCGCTTCTTGCCAAATTCAAATCTAAATGTAGTTCAATTTTGCATTGAAGATCAGGTTTGCATATATAGATGTCAAATACACACTCATGGAGGTGAAATAGAGTGAGTAATAGTTATTTGTAGAATAAAAGGTCGTCATTTGAGTCAACCTAAAGGTCCAAAACATTGTTGAGGTTATTTTTGACATTTGGCACATCACTTCTCCATCAACAACTATTAAGCTAAATATCCTATTTAATTATTTTAATTTTTACAATTAAATGTGACTATTTTTAGTGAACAATTTCAAACTCACTACATTAGGGAAAATTTGTTATCATTATGATTATATAATGGTCTTAAGACAATTTATGTAGAGAATGTACTAATTACTTTGCATTTTAGTGCACTTGATCATCTTACACATCCTAGAGATTTTGATGCATGAGCATCCTTAGGCAGTTGGCAATCATGTATCAACCAAAAAAATATGTTAGAGTTAGGTTTTGGTTTTCAATGTTTGAAGTGGCAATCTTGGTTGGAGACCTGAGATTCTCAATCATTTGGTGGTAGTTCTTGGTTGGAAGATATGTTGCTTCATCGACGGACTCAATGACTGAGTGTGGATGTTACTCTTCCAAATGAGCTCAGTGGATGAGTTTGTACTCTGTATCTGCTTTGGGGTTCTCGATGAAATGTTCCTGTTTTGGTTCACCGACAAGCTCGGTCTCTATTTTGGTGTCTTGTCACTAAGTGGCATCGATAGCTATTCGGTATTGCTCGGTTGATGTTCTGACAAGATCGGTGGTCTAGTTCACTGACATGTTTATTTTGATTGTTTTGGCTGCCTGACATGTGCATGTAATTTGGGTCACATTCCTCATGATATGGCTCAACCGTTGGGATGTGTGAGGACCTAAATTTGGATTGGTTCTTTCTCCTATGCAGATTTAATGACTTTTGCAAGCCAACATGAAGGATAACACATTTTGTCATGAATTTCTTGGAGCCAACTGATTGTTTTATGATTTCTAATTTGTAAGGTTGACTTGTGGCCATGATGTATAAAATGAGGGTATGGAAAAAATAGAAGGGAGAAACAACGGGGCTAGCTAGGGAGTAGTTGGATCATGTGAGATCTTGTTGTATTTGCTGGTGTATTGGCCGTAACTGAGAAGGCCTTACAACTTGGCATGTTGCATGAAGTTTGAATGTAATCTCATGTTTTCCTAATAATAAAGAGTTGTTATTTGGTTACATCTTGTTGTTCCTTTGTGTTTTCCGTTGTGTTGTCTCTTTGCTGCAGGATTGGACATCTCTTTTGAGATCTCTTCGGTCTTGGTTGCGTCAGATTTGAATTTCTAATTAAGGATTTTAAAAATAAAATTTTTGAGTATTTTTCATATTTTTAGTTCTTATTACAATTTGATTTCTCTTTCCTATTAGTGTTTCATAGTTTTATCTTCCTTTATGGTTTGTGGTTCATTATGTGACATTATTATCACCTACCCTACCCACCTTTAAAAATAATCTCAAGCCTTTTTTGATTTTATAAATTTGAGAGTGATTTGTGTTGTTTCATCCTTTTATTCATCTTACCCGTATTTCTTTTCTTTATGCTACAAACTACTTAGGACCCTATTGTTCCTTTGCAAAGGATTATTTTCTAAATCTCAACATGGTTACTCAATTTGGCTATTTTATGAGGATGGTAAAGAGATACATAATTATGGCCATGTTGTATATGTAACTAAGAAAAATCTCATTGATTAGATAAATGATTATTGACACACTTATTCATGCTTAATCTTCTCAACAGTTTCTAGAAGAGACGTTTGCAAGTTATCCATTTGGGATCAATATTTCTCATGGTATTGATTCTTTATTAGATTCTTCCAAAGGTCTACCCTCTCACCTTTCATCCTCTTTCAATCCTTCTCCCCCCATGATTTCTACCACTCATATTGTTACCTTAGTGCGGCCCTTACATTTTCCTTGCTTGCATCTTGTGTTACCTTCATTTCCCCTTCCATTAGTTTTTGACCCATTCTTATCCCCTATTTATGACACCCAGTTCTATATGTTATTCCAATGAGATAAATACCAACTTCTTGAAATGTTTTCATATTAACACGCACTAGTACATTTGACCTTATTTTTCTACCAAAAATTTTGACCATTAATTAAAAAGGTTTAGGTTGGTCAGATTATAAAAGGAAAACTTTTTTTTTTTTAATCCATGCCCGTGTTGGTCAAAATTTTGACCAATACCAAGTAGGTTGAAATATCGACGCACACGGGCATAACTTAAAAAAGAAGAAGTTTCATTTCTTATTTCATTTTTACGGGTAAATTAGATCAAGGGTTGCAGCGCGCGAAGGATTTCCATCTTTAGTCATTGTGCGAATTGGTATGGTCTTCGAGATCTCACTATTTGTGATGTGTTGAATGAAGATTGAAACAATAATAGAATACGAGTGGTTTGAATTCTTTTAAAGGTTCCCGGTCTGATAAACTAGATTTTAGTAATCACAGTTTAAAATTCTGGCTTTGAACACTGGTTTCATAAAATGCGGGGTATCCTACTTTCTCACCAATGAATGTGAACGCCACCTTGGGAAATGCCAGTTCCTTTCATGTATACTAAGAATTCAAAACCCCAAGCCCGTAACTATTCATCCGCGCACGAAGGATTGACGCCCTAGGCTAATTACTTAATATGTATTTAGCATACATGTCTATCAGGGTATTCACGATTACAAAGTCTGTCGAATATCCCCCTTCTATGATGGTTTGATGGATTCCTATACCTTGTTCCAAAGCTCCCATTTGGGCATAGGGTGGGAGGATGCTGATAAAGGTTGTGGAATTTGGCCTTACACCTGCTAATCGCATTTGCTTAAAAGTCTCTAGGGCTTGTTCAACGAACCCATTTTGTGTAAATCTTGTGATCATTGAAGTCCATGAGACGACATCTCGTTGAGGCATTTTGTGAAATAGTTTCTGAGCCTTCTGAATGCTTCCACATTTTTCATACATATCCATCAAGGCACTGGCAATCACAACATTTGACGAAAATCCACTTTCCATTGTGCATCGATGGATTTCCATACTCGGTTTGACAACTCCCAATTTAGCACATGCTGGGATGATGCTGACAAATGTTGTGGAGTTTTGTTTAACACCTGCTAATTGCATTTGATTAAAAGCCTCCAAGGCTTTCTCAACAATCCCATTTTGTGCATATCTAGCAATCATTGTTGTCCATGAAATCACATTAGGTTGAGGCATTATTTTAAAAAACTGTAAAGCTTCATCGAGAGCACCATTTTGTGCATATCCTGATATCATTGTATTTCATGAAATCATAACTTGTTCATGCATTTTGTCAAACAGTTCATGTGCTTTCTGCATCCTTCCACATTTTGCATACATATCCATGAGAGCATTTACAACTACAACATCTGAAAAAAACCCTCTATCTATTATACTTTGGTGGATTTCCATACCCTCTTCCACGACCCTCGTCTTGGCAAAGGTTGGAAGTATGGTGGTAAATGTGAAGTGATCTGGTTGAACCCTTGTTCGCTGAATTTGTTGAAAAAGTTTCAGTGCTTCTCGAGGATAACCATGTCTTTTGTAAGTTGCGATGATCAAATTCCATGAGAAGACATGTTGGGTCATGTGGATAACTATTGTAATTAGTTACCTTAGACTTGTATTGGGTCAAGTTATATTATACTTGTCATCCTTCATTATTGGACCAAGATTGGTACCTATCCTAGTAAGTCATTATGAGACAGTGCATCATCCATCCTAGAGTAATTGTTGAATCTTGTATTCAGGGTTGGGAATGGTAGTTAGGACATGTTATTAAGTGGACTTTGAAGGTGTGGGGTCTAGGTTCTAGTAGGTTGTTGTCCTGGAGACCTTTGAGAAGGTTTTGAAGGACAAATTGCCCTAATCTCTCACACTTACCCTAGTCCTTGCATCAATAAGTGCCATCATCATATTAAATGAGACATAAAGAAAAAAGTATCATAGAAATTTTTTCTGAAGTATCCTAATTGAACATAAGAATCTACTTGTGAATAGGATACAAAAGAGAACAACCAATGATTGACGTAATAAATATGGAGCAAAGGAATGGATCCAGATAAAGAGGCCTTAGTGATCTAGTTGCTATGGAAGAAGGGATTGGGTGACTTTGGTTTCAACATTAACAGAAAGAGTTATGAAGTTGGTTGTGGGTTCGGTCGAGCCCGGACAAGTGATCCATTTAAGAAATAGTCATTTTCACACAAACAAAAGATATTAGTTGTTATGATCATGGTCTTTCCCATTCTAAGAATATATAATTTTTTTATTAGTATAGATATGATATTATATGTTCCTATAAACATCCACAATTTTAACAATATCATTGAACTTATGCAAGTTGCATCATTACCACTATTTTGTGAAACAATCTACAAATTTAAAGTTATATTTGAGTTAAAATATAAGTAATATTAAAATAACACTTCAAATATTTATCAATATCAAATAAGTATTCTCAGTTCACATCATGTGGCCAATTTGAAACAATTAAATACTTTTCAAACATAATATTGTTTGCATTTAATTTTTATTTTTATGATAATTTATGCATAGTTATTTATTTATTTATTTATCTTCAATCTTTATTTGAGAGGTCACAATACTTAGTCATTGTCCATGTTTAAATGATTGTTTGCTTTATGTGACTTGTCTTCAATTCTTATTATAAAGTGTAAGAGTTCCAATGCTAATGAAATCCATGCATTTGAAGTAGAATTATGTAAAAGTTTGAAGTTAAAATAATGTGAATATAATCTAAAACGAATGAAATTTATTAGCTAGATATTGCTCTGCTTTAATTTTTTTTATTTTTTGTTTTTCCATATTTAAGTCAGCAATATATTGTACACACACATATACTATTTTTTGAGTCAATAAATATGTTTCTATTTAAATATGTTTCTTGATTACACCCCCCAATAATTAGACATACTCATTTATCTATTTTAATTTCCTCGCATGTTTTTGGTGGGAGTTAATAGAGAATTTGAAGTCTTTAATTTTTATAAGTAATAGGGGTATTTTTCCTTTGGATTGGACATGCTTATTTTTGTTTTGGCAGTCCCAAATAACACTATCTTAGTCTACTGTCATTCCCAGTCACAATATCAGTCAGTCCAAGTTAGGACAATCCTTTGTTGAGTAGTAGTTCTTCACTCTTACTATTGATGTATTCTCATGGTGGAGTGGAAGACTTCGTGTAACAAAAAAAATGATTGGGATCTATCTATGAGATTTCTTTTCAAAATGAATTGACTGATCCAAGTTACCTCTGTCACTACAGCAAGCACACAAAATCAGTTAAAAGATGATTGTTAGGTATTGAAACAAGGATACATATATTTTTCGTATATCTTTAAGTTGATCAGGGTCCCTTGGAACCAAATCATAGTAATGGAAATTGCATTTACATAGGCCATTAAGTCTCATGGTAGTGATTGTCTTGTCTTAAGGTTGAATTACAGTCACAATCCAATTCGTTCCATACCATGTCAATCCACTTTAAGCATTAAATTCATGCATGTTAGGGTCAATTCAGAGTTCTATTATCCATGATTGCAAAATTGTCTTGTGGTAGTGAACACATCATTAGAAACAAAATACATATCATTGCCTCTCCTCTTGAAAACATCTCTATATCTTATATTGACCATTAAATCGCTGCTCTAATTGTTCCCTTTACCACTGCCACTCCTTTATACACAGTCACCATGATTCCTCATGCTTGGTATAGTTTTCCATTTCTTTCATTACACTGGACATTGCTTCCTTGTAAGATCTAATGCCTTCAATCTTTTTTTATCTCACAACTCATAAGGATTGATGTGATGATAGCCTCATGCTCTTCATTCCATGGTCTAAAACTTTGTACAAAACATGCACCTCTTGATGCTATTGCCAGCTTTTACTCTGCTCTTTGAAAGACAATATGACACCTCTCGTTACATACACTATGGCCCTGTAGCTAACTACCATATCAGTGGGTAAGATTTACATCTTTTAATCTGACCATCTTTTCATCATTTAGTCATTATGAAAGTAGTAAATATCATCCCTCAAGCATTGAATAACATTGTTTTGAGGCACTCTTCTTGAACATGAATCTTTTCTTTCACAACACTGTCATTCTATTTTGTAGAAACATTAACAATAGTCTCTTTATGGCATTGTTGATCACTGCCTTTTAGAAACTGTCCCTCTTTTGATTTTTATGACATCATTCCTTACTATGGCTATGAGCCTTCATAACAGTGCTTGTTCTTTATTCATTGTGCTTTGCAATCATGCATGCATGACCTCTATTATCTCTTGATGACTATTATAAGAGTGTCTTTGTGACTTATCATCAACCATATGAATCATTATTTTTTATCACTTTATACTACTGTGATAGTGGATAGGCATTGAAGAAGAATTTTCTTTAAACATTTCTTATCCACATTATTTTAACATCTTTTTAAATCATGAATTATTACACTTATCGTCACCTCATCAAGCCTATTTGACAGTCAACCTTGTCTATAACTAAGAACTCAAAAGTGTTGTTTGTCATTGGGACTAATCTTTGCTTACAAATTTGATCACCATTTATTGACATCCTTTTGATAGTCACTTCTCAAGACTCTTGGATGCATTTTTTTCTTTCATTCTTACTATTCCTTCACTAATTTTGAAATGTAGTAATCTAGACAACACATTTATCTCTATAATAAAATGTCATTCAATTTAACATTTTGCATGTTAGTTTTTATTTGTTGATTTCTTCAGATCGGGCTTATACGTTCCAAGCATTGCTCTTCTTGCAACGTCAAGAAAGACCATGTCTGACGATATCAACGCACAAAAAAATAGGGAGACACTTGCTAGACTGTGGTCTAACTTAAAAAGAAAAGGTGATGGAAAATGTTATTGTCCTTGCAAAATTTGTAAGGGCTTAAAGACTCGAAGATATCTAATCAAAACAGATGAGGAACATTGTAGGCAACATGGTCACATTGAAGGGGGAAATGAATTTCATCCATTGGTATGTATTTTAATAATTTATAAAATACATAAGACATGATTTGATGATGACATCATGGTCATGGTTAATATAAGGTCATCATTTTCATATAGGTCAACCTCCCTGGGTTTCATGTTATGGACCATGACAATCCAGAGAATGTGGATTTCCAAATGAGGGAACATGGAGGTGTGAATACATAAGTAGAAGGTAATGATCCCATGGAAGAAGACCACGATGATGAAGAAGATCACGATGATCAAGATGATCAAGATGATGATGATGATGATGATGATGTTGACGCAGACCTTGATGTACCTATACTTGAGAAGGCACACGAGCCCCTATATGAAGGCTCCCAAACAATTCTTCTTGCCGCTGTAATGCTGTTGGTGAACTTGAAGGTTATGAATGGTTTATCCAACGTAGCAATGACACGTATGTTAAGGTATGTCATCTTTTTTCATTATTTTAGTCGTAATTCCCTTACAATTAACATTGGGTGAATCGTGTAGCAATTAATATTCTTTAAATTAACAAATTATATTTTTGGTCATTGGTTGATAGGTGAGTGTTTTTTACCACCATCAAACATTCTACCTCGCTCGTACTGAGAATTATCTGCCATTATGAAAGATATTAGAATAGAGTATCAAACAATACATGCATGTCTGAATGATCATATTATATATCATAAACAACATGAATTTGCAATAGAATTCCATGTTTGTCATATTAGTAGATATCGATTAGATCAAATAACAAAAAAGGTGCCTCACAAGGTTCTTCAGTTTATTCCCATTATTCCACATCTGCAACGATTATTCAGGTGCAATAGCTTGGCACAATTTATGGATTACCATGCACGCAATAGAAGTCGAGATGACATTATGCGAATGCCTGCGGATGGTTTGACATTTAAAGAAATAGAGGAAAAATGGCCACACTTTAAAGAAGAACCTCGTAATCTCAAGCTTTCATTGGCAGTAGACGATGTCAATCCGTTTGGAGAGATGAGATCTACTTACTCGGTGTGGCCTGTTTTTGTTATCAACAATAACATTCCTCCTTGGATGTCCATAAAAAGGGAGCACATAATGTTGGCACTGATTGTTCCAGGTATTTTTTCATTTAATAGTCATCTAAATTAATTTATTATAAATAATCCATCAAAATGGTCATAATAATTATGTAATGTTTTTGTTCATTCAACTAGGTAAGTACCAAGTTAAAGATATCAATATATATATTGAGCCCCTTATCGACGAGTTGATGGTGTTATGAAATGGGGTCACTATGTATGACATCTCTAGACCAATAGGACAAAGACAATTTCAATTTCATGCAATGCTTGTATGGACAATGCATGATGCCCCTGGGCTAACACATTTTTGTGGTATGTTCTTTTCTTAACACCTCTTTTTTGGTATGTTATAGTGCTAACACAAAGTTAACATATTTAATCCAATTATACACGATCTTGTAGGTCTTCAGACAAAGGGAAAATTTGCATGTCCAGTTTGTGGTCCAAAGATGAAATCTCATCATTCAAATTTTTTAGGAAAGTAGGTGTTCAATGAGAATAGACACTTTCTCCACAGAAACCATAAGTACCAAATTATCGAAAAACATCTTTTCAATGGGAAAGAAGAGACTACATCAAAGCCACATAGAATGACACCTCACCTATGGAAGTTGGAATACAATAAAATAAATCATCGAGGTAATGTTATTCCATCTGATGGTTTTTGTTTAAAATTTATATTTTGATATTGTGTTTTGTTTACTGATGATGTAATTGATGCTCGTGAAGGTTGTCAAGGCATTAATGACCAACTTCCAAAAGGACTAAAAAGTTCTCCTATGTAATTTAGTAGGTTTCCATACTATGAGCAACTCCCAATCGTGCATTTGTTTAATCCTATGCATATTATAAAGAATGTAACAGAGACATTATGGAAAATCTTGGATGGAAGGCGTGACAAAGACAAAATTGTCAAAATTTGTAGTGACATTGAAGAATCCAACCATGCAATAAAAAATGTCATTCGATCAAATAACAATGGAGACCAGATTGATACAAGTGTCGTTAGTTGGTTATTGTTGGAGCAACATAGCAATGCTATAAAAGAAGTCATAAAAAAAATACGATTTCCCATAGGATTTGCTGTGAACATAAACGATCTTATATCAAAGAAAAGTGAATTTGGGCCAGGGATGAAAACACACGATTGGCATACATTTATGAAGGTAATTCATGTTATTTTGTATTCACTATATATTTGTATACTGCATGTAGTTTTCATTGCATTCTTTTATAAAATATTGATAAGATGATTTTACAAATATTGCAGTACGTTCTACCTCTATCTCTCCCACACCACTTTGCCAACAGTGTCAAACAAGTTATATATGATCTTGGAAAATACATGAGGTGGTTGTCATCAAAAGAAATCAATAAAGAAGATATAAAATATTGGAAGAGAAAAATTCCTCTTCTTATGTGTGAAATGCAAAAGTGTCTACCTTCAACTTTTTTCAATGCACAGGAACACTACCTCATACATCAAGTTGAGGAGATTGAATTGTGTGGACTTGTACCAACTAGGTCAATGTGGATGGTTGAGAGGCACTTGAAATTTTTGAAAGGCTTGGTTCGACAGAGAGAACATCCTGAGGGTTCTATGGTGGAGGGATCTATGGTATACCAGACCATGGTGTACATTAGTGAATATCTTCTTAAGTTTGCAGCAAAGATCCATGTAGATCATTTTTGGGATCCCAACTCCATTAACAAATTCAAAGGGGAGTACTTGATGGGAAAATGCAAATTGAGGAAAGTGAAAGGTAAATATAAGATTTTATTGTAGTTAATTAATTCTTATAAATCTTCAATATAAGTTATTTATAATTGGTGTATTTTTTTTATACAGTTGGTCGAGAGTGGGATGCAATACATTTGTATATTGCGAACAATCTTGATTGGATGACGGTATGGATTAAATGATGTCAACAAAGTGGTTTCTCATTAACATGGCAAGGTGTTGCTTCATTGGTTAGAGAAGCTCATCGTAATGGAGATTCCAATGTTATGCCAATGGTAATTGATCTAGCATATGGTTTAAGAGGTAGAGAGGTATGTACAAATTTATTAATGATCATGACTCATATGTTTCGTATCAACTCGCGATGCAAATAATTTTCACACGCTTGTAAAATTGCAGGTCAAACACCACAAAGCTATGTACTATCATGACCACAAATTTTGCATAAAAAAGTTGGATGACACGAAGAAAACTTGTGATTCTGGGATAACTGTAGTTTTCGAGGTCACTAATATATCATCTAGAAATGACATACATCCTCAACAATCTCAAAATTGATACTATGACATCTTGGATGATATAATTGAGTGCGACTTTAACTCCTTCAAAGTAGTTTTATTCGTCGTCAAATGGTACAGGTTACGACTGAATCAAAATGATCCAGATAGAACTATTATTCAACATGATAATGAATTTACAATGATTAATACAAGGTCGTTTGAGCTAGTTAGAGATGAACCCTATGTTCTTCCAAGCCAATGTGAGCAAGTGTTTTACTCAGAGGTTCCACATAAACAAGGTTGGTCATTTGTTGTTAGATATGATCCAAGAGGAAGACTGATAAAGTATAATGTTATGGAAGAAGAAGATATTGAAGATGATGAATAAGCAGATGATGATGATGATGATGATGATGATGGTGATGATGATAGTGATGGTGATGATGGCAATGATGATGGTGATGATGGCGATGATGATAGTGGTGATGATGATGATGATGAAGATCAAGATGATGATGATGATGATGATGATGGTGATGATGGTGATGATGATAGTGATGGTGTTGATGGCAATGATGATGGTGATGATGGCGATGATGATAGTGGTGGTGATGATGATGATGATGATGATGATGATGATGATGATGATGGCGATGATGATGAGATGGATGAAGAAGATGATCAATGACATGATTGAAATGTGCAAGGTATATATGTGATTTAATTATTTATATATATTTATATTGATTAGTATATATGTTTAATATTGATTTATTGATTTCAATTCTAACGATTACATATTTATTGTGTTCAATTCTAATGATTACAACATATGTGGTTTATAATTACCAATGTTTTGCTTACGATGCTCAATTAATTGCTATTGATACATGTATATATTGTGTTTGATTATCACCCTTTTTGCAAATAGACAATTGACTATAGACATTGTCACCCCTTTTGTTGACGATCTTGCATTCCATATATAAGGTAAATTTGTTCATGTTTACGATGTTGTATATTGTTCATGTTGTCTTCTAAGTTATTTGTAGCATACGTATCATGTAATTTTTAGCTAACTTAAGATAAATGATTAAACATATGCAAGAAATTTAACCCCTTTAGCGTGGATCATGCACAGTGACATGGATCAACAGGTATAAGTCAATAAATAGACATAATTTTCTTATATTCTTCTTGTTTATCACTGAGCATGTATGTTATAAATAGACATATTATATAATCATATAATGTATATATAGACAAAGAAGAACCGTATAGATATATAATTATATAATCACTTTCAACTTAGCACATTTTATATCTCCCACGTATAGACAAAGAAGAACCGTACGTACGAGTCACGACTTGATTATTCTATATATATTATTTAAATATTATCAAAATTCTATTTGAAGCGGGGATGTGACAATATCTCATTTGATGGATTGCAGGACCCACCAAATAGGTACTTGTCAGATCTATCTACATCGAATGAGGGAAATGAGGGAATGGTAGATGAAAGTTCTACATGTAGTACAACTAAAATGGGAAGATCAACTAGAGGTCAAAAGATTAGGAAAAAATTTGATAAATGCATGCAATTTTTCCTTGCTAAAGGGGGGTCATGTTCTTATGATGATGAGACCAAAGGTGATATCAAGGTGCCATTTCGGTACACACATATTGAGAAAGAATGGGTACCCAATGAGCTACCTCCAATTAAAATTGATTTTTGTGTTAATGAGAGGATATATCACATAGCTCCATCCCCATTACATGGTTTGGGCCTATTTTCCATGGATGAGATAAAGGTGTGTTACAACAAAGTTGTTGAATTGTTCAAGTATGTCGGTCCGTTTACAATTACAATGATTGGATGCAGAATGTTCAATAAAAAAAAAGTATGCGTAGGTATGCACTATCAACAAATTATATACAATGGAAAGAAAATGATCAAAGTAAAAGATTTCCAATGTACATTGATGGGAGACCAAAAGCAATAGGTAATATTGTAGGTTTTATAAATAGTACGCGACCTTCCTCAACTAATAAGCAACCCAATTGCATATTTGAGGTGCATGAGGGGAATCAAGTTTTTGTATGTGCGATAAAATCAATAAGTGCAGGGGAAGAACTGCTAATAGATTACCATTTAAATCGCATAGATACAAACAAAGTTACTATCATGAGGGTGGTAAGTACTATATACCATTTTATTAATAAGTTTTTTTTGCTAAGTCTATTGCTTTTAGTTTGCTGAAGTTTTTATATTTAATCTTTGTCACAGGACGATATGGATCCCCCACATGATAGAGGCCACAAGGATGCTCCTCCCACCCATCCTTCAGCAACGGTAAGCCTTATTGAAATTGTACAAATTAGATAGTTGAAAAATGTTATATTATTACGTTATTTTATTTAGGGTTTTGGAGTTTTTATGATAGTTTTACTGATATTCCTATCACAATTTGATGTTCAGGATAGGGGAAAAGCACCTACAGCAACAGAGGCAATAGCTACTCCTTCTAATGATGATATCACAAAAACATCTAATATAACTATTATACACTAAGTTTGCACCCTTGGTTCAAGCTCTCTTGGTCTTGATAACCTAGTATAACTTTGGGATCATCTCCAAGTTGTGGGACCTTTGCTAACTAAGATGAAATCCCCAGGTTCTAGGCTGGTTCCTCTTGGATAATCACCTTGATTTGCTTTCTGACAAAAAAGAAAACTTTTGAGGGGAAAGGGATAGAAGGACTGCTAAAGGGAAATAACTGAAAGCAAACTACCTACTAGGTGATACACCAAAATGAAGTGAATGCAATATATTGACCGAATTAGCATGAAAGCTCTCAGATTTAATAGAACACAATCTTCCTAAATAGGCTTGCATAAGTGTTTCACAGAGAGGTCTGAACAAAAGACTCGGACTGTGACCTGCAAGAAAATGTTCTTTTCAACAAAAGGCACAAGAATGAGACAGAATGATAGGGGGTTGAAATATACCCACAAACTCACTCGAATAAAAAAATCAGACACAATAGTACACAAATGAGCTGAAAGAAAGAAGGGCTCTGGAACTCCAAGATTTCTCTAACAAAGCCAGTATATTATACTCAATAAGAGAAATACATACAAGGGAAATACTTGAGGGCTGAGAAGATGCCTCGAAAAGCCTCTATTGAATCTGATAAATCAATGAAAGGTTACAAACTGTGAAAGCCAGAGGGTAGAACAAATGCCACAGATAGCTTCTAAGAAAGACAACTCTCTTTTTACAATTGTAAACTCTAAGCTCTAAGAGCTCTAAAAACTAATATATACATCTCCCTTACACACAGGAAGGAGTCCAAAATCTTATTAGGGTTACATAGATTTTTCATATAATAATAGAAAACCCTAATTCTATCATTTCTGATCATAAATGCATCGTTGAAATATCTTGATTGATAAAAAATCTATCCCTGCACATAATTCCATCACCATAACTACCTGCAGATGAGCCCCCTTGATCCATCTACTTTGTTGCAAGTTGAAAACCTTACACCACCACCATGACCTTGATTTTGCTGAATCAGGTTTATCATGAATGCTCAAATCTAATCTTGGTAGATATTTGTATTTTAAAAGTACAAACGATCATAGGTGGTGCCAACCCTCAATGCTTCTTCGGTGCAAAAAAGCCACCGACATGGTGCCTCAGGAAATAAGAAATCAACACGCGATGGCCACCTAGATCTTCCTCATCAATTTTCTATCTGCAACTATCCTAAAAACACCAACTCCGAGCTACTCACATCATCACATACGGCCAACAATAAAAAACTAGCAAGAAACCCCACAGAAACATATTTAAATTTGAAACAATGGCTAGCAGGTTTCAGTTTAAAACATGGCCATTGATATCATTCCTCACCGGCAAATCGAATGACCCACATCATTATCCACAACAGTCGCAAGGTCCTCTGAAAAGTCAACGGCCACATCACCAGTCAAAAATGAATGATAAATGAACACCTCAGCATGACCGACACCTTAGACCCATTGCCTCACTTAACTTTTCATCAAATGGTGGTCGCATGACCGCAAAGGGGAAGAATATTCCTTACGATCATGCGAAAACTGTAGATCTAATTGCACTGTCATCACCTAAAAAATTTGGGCCCACAGCCATATCTTCATTACCATCAGCCTGGCCAATTAGAAATGAGCTCCACCTGCAACACCTGACACTGGTCCCACCATGACATCAGACCCTTTCAATTGGAAGATCATACAGTGGACGTAATGTCGTGAAGATTAACCCTCGAGCACCTTTTCCTTGTGGCATCACGACAATCGTTCGATCTCAACTGAACTTAACTTGCAAGCAACCTAACCACCATAATAAACATAACCACTTGCTAGATCGTTGAAGGCTAAGGCACAAACCGCTAAGGTTGCACGAACACATGACCGAAGAAAATATCGGGTCGCTGAAGGAAAAGCACTTAACTACCATAAACAAGAGACCAGGTGAACACACAGTCACCCAATTGCCAAATAAGAACTTAACTGCCAGAAAATTTGGAGATCAAGCGACCGAACCACCATGAAGAACTGGGTCCCACGCAGTCACAACAGAGTAGATGAAAATGTTGACATCAGAGATAAGCGCGTAGATGAAAAAAGGCACAAGGTTGAAAACAACCAGGGTTTTCACTTAAAATCGAAAAGGCATCAGAGAAATAGAAAACATCAAGGGTTTTATACTTAGACAAATTTGACACCACTCGACATAAACTATGTCCCTATAGACCTTAAAACTTTAATATCTCCCTGGTTTTTGCGATTAAGCACATGCAATCAGAACTAGAGCCTGGTGACATATTGGAGAACATGGGGCTAAGGGTGCAAACCATAAAACTTTGTGGATTTACTTTGCAAGGGAAAATAGGCCAAAATTGCATGATAGGAAATTTTGGGTAACATTTTGGTGATTTTCGCTGGATGTCAGCCTGCTAGACATTAGATTAGTGGCCTTGATGCAATCCATTGGGCATAGGAGTCATCTCAAGAACATGAGGACCTTCTTGATAGAGAGATAGACTCGAAACTAGGAGGGACAAAAATGTGCACGAGCACTTCTTAGAAAACAGGAAAACTAGTTTAGAAAGCAGGGACTAACTTCAAAACAAGGCTTCAAGTGGAATCCATTAACTGATATAGGCAATGCATCTCCTCCAAGAGTTGATAGTTGAAAAACATTAGGCCCCTTGCACTCGGTGATAACAAATGGTCCACCCCAAAAGGAATCAAACTTTGTGTGTCTGCCAGGCTTTGATCTGAATTCATCCCATTTGAGAACTACATCTCCAACTTTGAAGTTTCTGGCTTTGGCTCTTTTATCAAAACTCATCTTTGTTTGTATTTGATGGAATTCCATATCCTTCATGGATTTATCTCTAAATTATTCTAACTCCATGAGCTGGGCATACTTGATTTGTAAGGGATCCCCTTCTTCAAATAGAACATATTGAGTGGCTAAGTCCAAAGCTGGCAATTCAGTTGAAATGGACAACTTAGCCTCCCTTCCATACACTAACATGTAAGGAGAATTCCCAATGATCTTTTTTGGGGTAATCATGTCTAACCATAAGGCAAATTTTAATTTAGTATGCCAATCCCTTTGGTTGTCCTACAGAGTCTTCTTGATTATCCTAATCAAATTTTTGTTAGTTGATTCTGCCAAACCATTTCCCTGAGGGTAGTAATTTGAACTTGTATTCAGATAAATGTCATTCTTGATTTCCCATTTCGAGACCTTAAGGCCTGTGAATGCCAATGCATTATCTGATATTATGGAGTCTGGAGTACCGAATCTGTGAACTATATCATCATAAAAACTTAAGACTGCATTCTCATTTGACTCTTTCAATGCAACTGCTTCTGTCCATCTAGTGAAGTAATCCATTGTAGTAATTATCCACTTGTGGCCCGCACTAGATGGAGGGTTAATCATACCAATAAAGTCTATGCCCCATCTCATGAAAGGTTGCTCTGTTCTGATTAGTTGAAGGGGAAGAGTTGCAAGCCTTTCTTTGCCTGCAAACATGGCACATTTGATACATTTTCTCACATAATCATGGCTATCCTTGAAAATAGATGGCCAATAGTATTTGGCCCTCATGATTTTAAAAGCACTAGTCCTAGGAGAAAAGTGACCTCCAGAAGGTCCATCATGAAATTTGAATAGGACACCTGCTACGTCTTCTAAATCAATACATCTCAAAAGGACACCATTGTGATCCTTTTTGAAAAGAACTTCATTTATTAGCACAAAGGGAACCAATTGTAGTCTATAATATCTTCTTTTTGCTGGATCTAGGTTTGTATGACATTGTCCTGTCTTCAAAAAATGAATCATGTTAGGCACCCAACTTGCTACCTTGGCATGTTCTTCTGTAGAATGCACAACCAGAGATGCATCCATTTGTTCTGATTTATTTGAACCTTCATCCTCTATTAGCTTCTCAGAAAGACCTCTTCCTTGAACTAGTTTGGTGGTTTGAATATCAATGTCATATTCCATTACTTTGGTAATCCAACCAGCTCTCTTTTCATTTAGGTCCTTGGAAAGCAAAAATTCTTTGAAACTTGGATGAGTAACTTTCAAATGCACTTTGTTATGTGTCAATAGATACTTGAACTTTTTAAGACTTTTTACCACAACAAGCACATGTTTTTCCACAAAAGAGTATCTCTATTCATACTCTTCTAAACCTTTGCTAAAGAAAGCAACGGGCTGCTTCAATCTTTCTGAATTTTCTTGAGTCAACATTGCAGATATAACATCATGGCCTCCATAAGCATAAAGGATAAAATCCTTACTAAAATTTGGGTTTAATAGAGCAAGAGCTTCCGTCAAGGCCTCTTTGATGGCTTGGAAGTTGGCCTTCCTTTCTTTAGTCCAGTTGAAGACTGAGCTCTTCTTTAACATGGCTATCAAAGGCTTTAGTAAATCTGCAATATTAGGCAAGAAATGCCTAAAAAAGTTAATCCTTCCTATGAAGGATTGAAGGCTCTTCTTGTGATGTGGCAAGGGTAGCTCTAGGATGGCTGCAATCCTTTCGGGGTCTATTGTGATTCCTTTCTTGGATACTATATATCCTAACAATTTCCCCTCATGAACTGCAAACACACATTTCTTGGGATTAAGAGATGTCCCAAATTCTCTACACCTTTCAAATATCTTTCTCAAATGTTTGATATGATCTACTACATGTTTGGAATAGACAGTTATGTCATCTAAGTAGACCAATACAAACTTGTACATGAGGCCTTTAAAGGCCATATCCATTGCCTTTTGAAAAGTAGCACCTGCATTTGACAAACCAAAGGGCATCTTTTGATAAGCCATGGCTCCCCACTTGGTTGTGAATGCAGTCTTGTATTGGTCCCTTTCATTAACTAGGATCTGATTATATCCTGAATAGCCATCCAATAATGAAAATCTCTCGGACCCAGAGACACATTGCAGGATTTGTTCCATAGAGGGTAATGGATGGTGATCTTTTAGAGAAGCTCTGTTGAGATCCTTGAAGTCAACACATAACTTCAACTCCCCATTTTTCTTTCTTACAGGGACAAGGTTGGAAATACAACTAGTATGCTTGATGGGGTAGATGATACCACTTTCTATTAATTTGAGTACATCTCTATGCATAAGTGGCTCAAGCTTAGGATTAACAAGCCTTTGTTTTTGTCTTACTGGTTTGGTATTAGGTTCTAATTCAATGGTGTGCTGAGCAAGGGCTGGATTAAAACCTTTAAGGTCTTCATATTGCCATGCAAATACATAATTGAATTCCTTAAATAATTTAGCGTAAGCCTACTTTTCTAAATTAGTATTTACCTTTCCAAATTGTAAGCTTTTACTTGGTTCCAACTCTAATTCAACACAATGTTCTTGTTGAACTACCAGGCCAACTTTATTCTTCTTAACTTGATAATCCTTGTTGAAGACAGCCTCTAAAGTGAGAAGACCCATAGGCATCTTATTAGATATGAGTTGTATCACTTGGTCACCATAGTTCTGCAATAATCTATCTTGGTTATGCTCTGAGAAGACGTCTTCTTAAAACAAGAACTGCAAAATTTTCTCATCATTGTCAAACACTTGCCAATTGACATTGTTATCAGGAATAGAGGGTCTGATAATCACTTTAATGTGTTTCTAGTCCCTTTATTTTGAAACATTGTTAGGAATGTCATATTGAGATCCAACAACAACTAACCTATCTGCATTTTGATTTAGCTTCCTAGGGATGTCAACAATGTTGAAAGCACAAAAGTCTTCAATTGCATCCCAAACTCTATGTTTGTATGCTTTCATGGTGTCATTTTTGGTTGCACTTATCCCTCTCACTTGGCTGACTACTAACTCACTATCACCGTAAACTTTTAGGGCTCTGAGTCCTCTTTTTCTAGCCCACTCCAGTCCATTCACTAGACTTTCATACTCTATAGTGTTGCTAGTGCAGGAGAAACCGAATTTGAAAGCTATATAGTATATTTCTCCCTTTGGGGACACTAGCATAGCACCACCACCAGAACCATGTCTACTTCTAGCTCCATCAAAAAACAATTCCCAAACCTAGTTGCTCTGATCCCCTGAATCAGTGCCCCCCTTAAGAAGGTTTGGCTCTATGGATCCACTTTCTTGTATTAGATAACTTCCCAAACCAGCATCCCAAATAACATTTTCTCGGGCTTCTAAAGCCTTTTCTGATTCTAGTTCATCTAGAAAAATATTAGGGATATTTTCTATCTTAGTGTTTGCTTCCCTGACAATTGGGAAGTCATTGCTATCAAGCACAAGGCAGTTTGCATTGATCGCATTGGATATATATGGTTCTATATGGTGAGTTGCCAATGATTCAGATTTAATGGTGACCTTGGTACCATATCTTGTGTGGAAGAGCATGTGAGACCAGTCAGAAGAAAGATAACCTCCTATCTTGGCTGTAAATTCTCTTGATAAACATATGGCAAATAAAGCAGGGAGATCTATGATATATATATCAAGCAGGATGGAGAAGTTAGGACTTGCATGCAGGATTAGACTGGTATCCTTGGCTACACCTACTGTATTGATTGAGGATCCATCAAGTTGTGAAACCCTTTTTTGGAAGGGTTCATATTTAAGTCCTAATTGGTCAGCCACCTTTTTGGGCATTACAGTACTAGTAGCTCCACTATCTACCATACAGTTATGTACTAAGGATTTTCTGATGATTAAAGATACATAAAAGGGAGGTGGTTTCAAGTTCCTACCTTGAATGGTGTTTTCTTTGGGGCTGCTATTTGGAGCCTCCTTTTCTTGATTAGTGTTGACCAATACTAGCTTGGTCACATCATTTGTAGCTGAGGAGTCATTACTTCGGTCATGGCCTTCTTCGAAATCTCAGGCTATCCTGGAATAGCCAGAGAGTCCCACATAGACATAGTAATGTTCACCTTCTTCATGTTTTCTATAATGTTGAAAGGTGTCACAATGTGTACCCTTTGTTGTGTTTTTACTATGTTAGGCTCCATCAAAGCCTTCTTCAAAATCTCAGGAGCAAATGGCTATAGTGATTCTGCAGATGTAGTAGCTTTAATCCCAGAATCTGCTCACTCCGTGTCTTGGGATCTTTTCCTTGACCTTGTGTTGGCAACAATGGAAGATTCTCCACTGGCTCCATTGAAGTCTTGTTGCTCCCAATTGAAAAGAGTAGTCTCATCATTATGTGCTTCTTGTTGAGGCATTGATTCACCAGAAGGGGCCTCTGATTGGGTATGTGAGGCATTCTGAACCATTAGGAGTTGGTTCATCCACCCATTTGAACATGTAGCCTGATTATGAGGCTGATTACAAGGAAAGCACCATTCATTGTCCAGAGCTAGATTGTTTTGGCTAGGGACCATATCTCTGACTAGATTTGCAGAATTAAGAGGTGCAGGGTTGTATGGTCGGAATGGTCTTTGATTAAAATTTTTCCTTTGTCCCTAATAACCTCCTTGGTATGGTGGTCTATTTTTCTGATAAGGTTGTCCTTGATTTTGATATTGTTGATTAAGCCCTGGGCCTTGCGGCTGAAAGGGTGGTCTGATTCCTTACCCTTGCTTCTTTAAGTTTGTTACCTCCTTAGTTAAAGTCTGTAGCAAATTTTTCATTTCTTGCTGACTATTTTGCTAAATATTTTTCATTTCTTGTAGTTCCTAAGAGAAACTTGCCTTTAACTCCTCACCACTAGCACTAGCCTGAGGTGCTAATATGGTAGGAACAGGGGTAAAAGGAGGTAATTGCAAAGGTGCAATGGGCTGGAGGTTGGGAAATAGGGGCATGGGTGGCCTTCTTGCTATCATGCCTACCTGGATTAAACAATTTTCAGCCCTGACAGCTATGTCAAAAGCTTGGGGTAAAGAGGTACCCCCCATAGATTGGATCATGACAAAAATTTGACTATTCAAGCTTTGTAAGAAGTATAAGAAAGCATGATTGGCTGATGGCCTCACTGAGACTAGAATTCTATTCCATGTCTTGAGAAATCTGTTATTATAGTCTGTCATTTGCTCTTGAGGATCTCTTTTTATGGTTGTCAACTGCTCAACCAAATACAAGTTGTATGATTTATCCTCAAAGTGTTTACTCAATGCATCCCTAATCCATCCCATGAATTAATGGAACCAACAGCTAGAGTTCTAAACCACTCCAGAGCCTTACCTTTGAGAGAAGCTGCCAACAACTTAGTGGCTACATCCTCCTGAGTTATATTATGTATACTATAGATAGTAGTCACATCTCTTATGTGTTCAAAAGTTGTTGTTTGTCCCTCACTTGTGAAATCAGGTAAGCTCTTTAATGCCACCAGGGGCACATTATGATGTTGAGAAAAGATCAATGGACTTCAAAGGTGCAAAGGCAAATTGCCTAGCCATTGTAGGAGCTGAAATTTGCTGAGTAACAACTATGTGAGCTATATTCGAGGTTGGATTTGAATTTTCTTCTAAATATCTGATTAGAGATCTTCCTCTTCTTCCAAGATGAAAGGACAAAGGTCTCCTCTCTGATGTATCAGGTGGTGTAGACTGTATTCTCCTTACAGGGGATACTCTTTGAGACAACCTTCCTCTATATTTTCTCTTTGAGGGAAGCTCTGAGAATTCAGTGGGCTTTGAGCTCCTTGTCTCTATCTTTCTCATAAACTTTGGATAGGGCTCCTGGATCCTTACACCAGTGGAGTCACCAGATATACTTGATAGAAAAAATTCTAAGAGTCTGTATTATGCAATCAGTATATCAGGGACAGCATAATATTTTAGAGATAAACTCTTTCTAGGGTCCCATCGGGCGTGCCCGAAATATTATACACTAAGTTTGCACCCTTGGTTCAAGCTCTCTTGGTCTTGATAACCTAGTATAACTTTGGGATCATCTCCAGGTTGTGGGACCTTTTCTAACTAAGATGAAACCTCTAGGTTCTAGGTTGGTTCCTCTTGGATAATCACCTTAATTTGCTTTCTGATAGAAAAGTAAACTTTTGAGGGGAAAAAGATAGAAGGAATGCTGAAGGGAAATAATTGAAAGCAAACTACCTACTAGGTGATACACCGAAATGAAGTGAATGCAATATATTGACCGAATTAGCATGAAAGCTCTTAGATCTAATATAACACAATCTTCCTAAACAGGCTTGCATAAGTGTTTCACAGAGAGGTCTGAACAAAAGACTCAGATTGTGACCTGCAAGCAAATGTTCTTTTCAGCAAAAGGCACAGGAATGAGACAGAATGATAGGGGGTTGAAATATACCCACAAAATCACTCAAATCAAATCAGACACAATAGTACACAAATGAGCTAAAAGAAAGAAGGGCTCTGGAACTCCAAGATTTCTCTAACAAAGCTAGTATATTATACTCAATAAGAGAAATAAAGACAAGGGAAAGACTCAAGGGCAGAGAAGATGCCTCGGAAAGCCTCTATTGAATCTGATAAATCAATGAAAGGTTACAAACTGTGAAAGCCAGAGGGCAGAACAAATGCCGCAGATAGCTTCTAAGAAAGACAACTCTCTTTTTACAATTGTAAACTCTAAGCTCTAAGAGCTCTAAAAACTAATATATACATCTCCCTTGCACGCAGGAAGGAGTCCAAAATCTTATTAGGGTTACATAGATTTTTCATATAATAATAGAAAACCCTAATTCTGTCATTTCTGATCATAAATGCATCATTGAAATATCTTGATTGATCAAAAATCTATCCCTGCACATAATTCCATCACCATAACTGCCTGCAGCTGCAAGTTGAAAACCTTACGCCACTGCCATGACCTTGATTCTGCTGAATCAGGTTTATCATGAATGCTCAAATTTGATCTTGGTAGATATTTGTAATTTAAAAGTACAAACAGTCACAGGTGGCACCAACCCTCAATGCTTCTTCGGCACAAAAAAGCCACCGACATGGTGCCTCAGGAAACAAGAAATCAACACGCGACGACCACCTAGATCTTCCTCATCAATTTTCTATCTGCAAATGTCCTAAAAACACCAACTCCAAGCTACTCGCATCATCACATACGGCCAACAATAACAAACCAGCAAGAAACCCCACAGAAACATATTTAAATTTGAAACAATGGCTAGCAGGTTTCAGTTTAAAACATTGCCATCGATATCATTCCTTACCGGCAAATCGAACAACCCAGATCATTATCCACAATAGTCGCAAGGTCCTCTAAAAAGTCAACGACCACATCACCAGTCATAAACCAATGAGAAATGAACACCTCAGCATAACCGACACCTCGGACCCACGACCTCACTTAAATTTTCATCAGACGGTGGTTGCATGATCGCAAAGGGGATTGATTATCCCATGACATTTTTTATAGGAAATGATTCATTTTATAAGATGCTTTATGACCTCACATTAAAGATATTCGGGCCCACCATACGTACAAGGTGGAACATCATAAGTGAACTAACCCTATCCCACTATTTTTTTTTTCATATCATTAATTGTTACAGTATTTTTCCTTTCATTCGGGTCTTTTCTTTTACTATATTTAAGGTACAAACTTTAGTTAATTTTTCTATGTAACAATTTTGTGTTTTTTCTTAAAAGGTGGAACTTGCAAGACAAAAAATTAAAAGATCAGCTCATTAAAGATTTAGAGCATGAGTTTGGTAGTAATATTTTTGAGGAGAAGAAAATTTTAGAAAAAGCTTGCAAACATCTTAAGACTGTGAGGGACTCATATAGAAGGAGTCTCATCCAGAACCCAAAGTACGAGTGTCCTCCCTTTATTCCAGTGAGGGATTAGAATGAGTTCATTTTGGATGCAAAGGAGAAAGGAGATGCTTAAAGAGGAATTACACCACCAAATGAGAGAAGAAGGTATGCAATAGTATTAACTACTAGTACAATGTAACAATGCACTAATTAGTGATCTTTATATCTATATCATCTAACATATTTCAAACTTTTCATAGGTTGCAGGACACATCAAAGAAAAAAAAGGCCCGACTGCAAAAGATTGGGTAGCACAGACTTGGCTCTGGTGGATATTCCAAAATTAAAGCATGAATTGTAAGTAGCAGTAAATGAATTGTAGAGAAAAAATATTTATAAAATGCAAATAATTTTGTTAAATCAAAAAATGCAGGGCTCTGAATTTAATTTAGAGGTCACGACAGAACACAAAAAAATTGCCTTCAAGGAAGGCTATCAAGCTGTCACTGAACGCCTACGCCAAGCTTCCACTGGCCCAACCCAAGAGTCTCCTGCATCAAGTGAACAGGTAAATATGCCAAAAAATATATTAGAAATTGAATACTTGAGCAACAATCTATTTGATAATAATGTGCATGACATTGCAATGCAACCTCTTAATCATAACATAGATCATACGCTGCATGATGAAGCCCCTGATGTGCATCGTAGTGTCAATGGAGGTGCTCATTTGCTATTTAAAATTAATTATGTAATTATTAATACAATTTAACATCTTAAATTGAACTTGGGGTAACCTTTTTTGTGTATATTTTAGAGGATACAAAATGTCATGTTGAACGAGTGCCGGAGGATGTTAAGAGTGATCACCATGTAGATCATGTGGCACATTCAGGTAAATAAAATCTATGTTTTGTTCTTTTAAATTAATTATGTGTGAATTTAACTCATGACATAGTTGTTATTGCAGCAGACTCCCCTTTGGCGCAATGACCTTCTGTTCCTAAACAGATGAGGAAGAGACATGCGTTACCATTATAAACAATAGAGGAGGGGAATGACGAGGACATTGATCTTCTTCTTAGAAATTACATGAAAAAAAATAGCAAGAAACCCAAAAAGAAATGATTATAATTAACATTTTTTGGTAATGAAAGAACGTTGTCTTAATGGATGTAATTTTGTACTAGTAAGTTGATGAATGATGTGTTAATGAATTATTCATGAATGTTGTGTGTTAATGAATTTTATGTGTTAATGAATGTTATCATGTGATTATAATGATTGAATGTTATATTTTAAAAATGGATGAATGAATGTTATTAGATGTTAATGGGGAATTTAGAGTGATGTTAGGGGGGGGAGGTGCCAAATGAGCTTACACCTTCACGTGGTTGGCCTTGTTAAGTAGAGAATATTAAACTATTCTCGAAACCAAGTGAAGCTCAAACTTTAAAGATAAGCTTAGAGTTAATAGTGACAGCCAATTAGCAAGTCGAAATGAAGTTCATCGTTATAGGTATCTTGCATTCTCAATGTTTGGAGCATTATTAAAAGCACTGTTATAAACATTTATTATTGTTATGACCTCTATGCATATCGACACTCTATCACTGGTTTTTTGCACACTTTACTAATCACTGTTATGTATTGCTAATGCATTATAGCAACACTGTCTTTAAGCCCACTTGACCATTATTTTTGCAATAAGGTTCTTGTGATTATCACTTGATGTCCTTTTGCCCTCTAATTTGCCCCATATGATACTTTACTGTGTTCCTATTAGGTATCTTTTTTTGCTCTTTATGACAATCATTTACAAACTCACCATGCTATATATTCATGATGACAAAATAATAAAATGATACCTCTGTATTATGGTTCTTTCCATCCCTCTCTAAAACATGACCCCTCTATCAAAGCAAAGACTCCATCTCTGTTCTTGAAAACATGCCTTCATCATTTCTTGGGACAGTGCTTTAACATAGTTCCTAGATAATTGTGACTGATTTTTTTTATGGCCTTCGACCGATCTTGTTGACTTTGCTACATCAAGAATGGTGAACAACTCATCTTCCTCATGGATCCCATCATTTCATTTTTTTGTATCAATGTTTTTTCACCATTGACTTTGTATAGCAAAACCCTTGAACAATCACTATTTTTTCACTTCCATTACATCTTTGTCCTGCATTCGTTGTTATTGCAACATTACTTACTACTGTTCTTATTGCACTCTTCACATTCTAAAACAAATCACTATTTTATAACCTTGAGCACATCTTTGTTCTTTGATTGTGAATACCACAATGTTCTTTGATAGTGTACACATCACTATTTTTTGAAACCTCTTTGTTCATTGTCAATCCATCTATAAACACTGATTTGTTTGCATATGTCGTTGTCCTTTAGACATTAAACCATGGGAATGACGAGGACATTGATGAGTTTCTTATCCTTTTGACAATGACTATCAATTCTCAACTAATGAAAATTTAAACAACTAATTAATGAATGGTCTCGTATTATTACCTTTTTAGTTTTTAAAGCACAATGTCATGTTTTAATATTGTGTAGTTTTTTACTTATGTCAAAGTATTCTTTTACTATTCTAACATCGCTATATGCTTGTGATTTGTTTATCTTGTTTCTTTGCAATCCTTGGTGCACTTGGGGAAAAGTATGATGAGGCAATGAGAAGAAATGTTGTGAGGGAAATTGTTGTTACTGGTATGTATGCCCTTTTAATATCAACACTCAGTTTCTTATTTTATATTTCCAAAGGCTCTATGCATTACATGATCTGTCTTAAGTTTCCAATTCATTCTGTTTGTGAAGTCTTGTCATGCTCGTATTTCAATGCCAAAAGTACAACTTCGGTATTTCATGCTTGTACTATGATATTGCCATATCAAGTAGAGCCTCATATTCATAATTGCAAAGTTATATCAATATATTAGACACAACACTATATAACATCATCAGGGATAACTTTAAGGAACCCCCCCCCCCTCCCGAAAAGTATAAAATTGTGGCGAATCACATGTGATTTGGGTGAAAAAAAATTAATAGTGTTGGCGAATTATGCGTCAATCTATGGATATTTGGTGGCAAATTTTTTAATAGTTTACACAATTTTTATTAAAAAATGGCGATTAAATTTTTTTTTAAAAATAAATTTATTAATATTGATGGCGAATTATGTTTTGAAACATGGGTATTGGTTGGCAAATATTTTAATAATCGATACCATTTTTATAAAAAAATGGCAAAATTATTTTCCAAATAGTTGAATTAATTTATTTGTTATTGGAAATTTGAATACTGACACATTGCATCGGGTCCCACAGTCCCAGTCCCATCACCCATGACTATGATAATGACGTCAGACTCAAACAACAAACGTCTGTTGGATTTAATACGTATCAATGGCCAAAGATGAATTTCAGGCATATTGCTGGTCCTTATAACATTTACTGAAAACTATCGGCGGAAACATGACACGTGTCATGTTTCTGCCGATAGTTTTCAGTAAATGTTATAAGGACCAGCAATATGCCTGAAAAGTATCATTCTTAATTTGGCATTTATTAGATAGAAATAAAGTAAAGTTTTAAGTAATGTACTGAGTATATTACCATTTACCATAGGCGATGTGTAGAATTAAAGCAATGTACTAAGTATATTTATTATCATATCGATTTGAAATTTGAATTAATTATAGAATTAAAGCAATGTACTGACAGATATGTGTAATCTATTCATTACCTTGATAGAATAATTGGTTAGAGTTAAGGCTTGAATGAAAAGTAAAACGTCATCTCATCTTAGAGTTAAGGCTTGAACAATTGTCGCATGATCGCATAGCCAGGAAATGGGCTATGCGAACATGCGACATACCTCCATGTCACCCTTCTACCTTGCCGTATGACCGCCACCGCCAAAACACAGGGTTTGTTGCATGATCGCAAAGCATGAAATTGGTTCATGCGAACATGCGACAAACTGTCATGCCAGCCGTAAATCTTGAAACACGCTGGCCAACCTGCAAGCCCCTCTGACCACGACCCCATCGATAATTTCCATGTCTCTGCCACATCGACTAATCAGAAAATCCCACATCACCATCTACCACTGGGCTGAGGAATAGGTGTCAACCAGTCGCATGATTGCATGTTAGAAAACTCTGACATGCAATCATGCGACAGCCACCCACAGGATGCCACATAACCACCAGCGGGACCACTTCCCTCCCCTCCAACGGACCCAGCACAAGAAGTAACCGGTCGCTTGGTCGCATGTCAAAAATTTCTGACATGCGATCATGTGACAACTGAACATTTTACCAGCTCATCCAATCACAACCTAACACCTCGACGATGAATCATCATGTGGTCCCATTGCAGACAAACCAACAACATCTAATCAGATGGTGGGCACATGTCGCATGGGAAGAGAATATTCCATGCGATCACATGCCGACTGTCAATCAAAATCTCTAGCCCAAGCCCCGCTGACCACACTCCATCTATTTATTTCCTTCAGCCAATAGGGGAGCGCCATTTGTGTGTACATGTCACCATGGCCCACAGTTTGAAACCCTACACCGTAAAGAAGAATCAATGGCCGACATGATTTCGCATATCTCTGGCAACTCCCTTGCGCTTTAGTGACCACCGTTGATGCTCTGACATGACAAGACCGTCTAACTCATCCAGAAACTAGGCCCCACCATTGAGATTTAGCAATAAAGGCAAACTCCCATTCGCTGGAGACTTTCTCCATTCCCTTACCTAGCGACAACTAACATGATGAAGAATTGGACCCCTCACAATCGTAGCAGTGCACATACTCAACGATGAATCATCACGTGGTCCCACTGCATACAAACCAATGACATCTAATCGGACGGTGGGCGCATGATCGCATGGGGAGAGAATATTCCATGCGATCACACGCCGCCCGTCGATCAAAATCTCTAGCCCAAGCCCTGCTAACAACACTCCACCTCTTTATTTCTTTCAGCTAATAGGAGAGTGTCATTTGTGCATACATGTCACCATGGACCCACAGTTTGAAACCCTACACCGTAAAGAAGAATCAACGGCCGACGTGATTTCACAGATCTCTGGCAACTCCCTTGCGCTTTAGTGGCCACCGTTGATGCTCTAACATGTCAAGACCTTCTGACTCATCCAGACACCAGCACCCACCATTGTTTTTTAGCAATAAAGGCAAGCCCCCATTCGCTGATTTAGTGGTTAGATTCAATGAGCTTTGTTGAAACTCCGCTGACGTCAGATAGAATTTTCAAATTTGTTCCTCTAACTGCTAGGTCAGCCAGCTCATCCGCTTCATTAATATTCATTAGTGTATGTTAAATTATTAATATTTTAAAATCATGACAATCGTTAGATTACGATAGATGAACGACTGAAGTTGTATTTCGGAAGTTCTATGGGTTTCAAAAAGCTTTTTTGAAAACTCGCTCCAGAAATGTGACACATGGAAAGTTGACGTGTAATGTTTTAGAAAGATTATGAATGTTTACGTTACACGTGTATGATGTAGAAAGATTACTTTACCATTTAACAAAAGGTTTTTAACATTTAATTTTTTAAAACCTATCGACTCGTACTCGTAGCAGCAGAGTTAAAAAGAACTGTTGAACGAGAACCGTCACCGGAGATTTGGAAATCGAGACTGTAATTTGTGAGATCCTTAGCCGTTCGAACTTATATCTATCCTGATTTCAAAATTCAAAGTTTAATTTCGGGTAAGTACTAAGTTTAACTTGATTTTGAAATTTTAATTCTTGCATGTTCTATTGGGGTTTTCTTCAATTGGGGTTTTCTTAATTAGTTAGTTAATATCTATGATATTATTACTATTAGTAAATATCTGTGAATCTTTTTATTTTTATTTTTCTGAAGAACAATGGGGAAAGCGAAAACTCAAGGCCTAGGGCAAGCAGAAGGGAAAACTGTAATGGACTTCAGAAAACTAGTACAAATCCCTGGTTTCACCGATGAGTATCACGATGTTTATGATCCTGTTAACGAAGGTGAAAAGAGAGTTATAGAAATTAAACATACATTGTGCAGTAAGGCAACTGGGCCAAGGAGGTCTGAATTTATAAAATTTAACGCAGCGGTAGGTGCAATAACCAATAAAGTTGCTTCTTGGGATGTTGGTCTGGGTAACATGCTGTTACCCAAAGTTTTCCCTAACCCAGAAATTGTCAAGATTTGTGCAAAAAATTATGATGAAGAAAAAAAATCAATTGTGAATAAACAAACTCAGGAAGAAATTTTAACAATAACCCAAGAAGAATTTGTCAGTTTGCTAGACCTAGGGTTTGACCCACAAAACTGTAATGCCAAAATCGACCTGGGAGTGCTGGCAGAGCAATATGAGGCAGTCCCGCAAGATGGAAAAAATTCATTTGTAAAGGGTCTAATAGTTGCAGAGGCAAAGGCTTCATTGGGTGAGAACCATAAGCCTCCTTATGATTTTAAGGTTTTTGTGCCATGGGTTCAGGATACTATATCCTCGCTATCATTTTGGCTGGGACTGGAAAACAATAGGGAAGTGAGTGCCAGCATTCTTCAATTCATTTGGGATATCCATTGTTTGAATGAACCAGTAAGATATAATTTTGTTGGATACATGGTTGAATCGATGCAAGAGCAATTAGCATTGATTAAAAGAGGCAATTCTAAGACATTTAGGTTCACAACCTACTTGTGCTATCTTCTGCTAGCCAAGAATGCTGCAATATTAATGAGCAATGGCAACAAGCTTGAAATTCAGAGGGGGACAGGTACTCCAAATCCAATATATAATTGGACACCTCAGATAAGATTGTATGATAACAGAAGGAATTACAGTAATTTTGTAGAGTTCTTTTTGGCCCCATTGTACAAAGAAATAACAAGCACTCCAATGCCCAGATTGTCTGCTTCATGTAGGGATTGCATCCAACTTGGAAGCACAACTCAATTGGCTGACTGGTACTTAATGGAAGATTACACTGTGCTAAGGTTTTACAGATCAGAACTGCAACCCCACAAACTTCCAATGCATGTGACAGATAGGGTGTTTGCAGTAGAATATGTAGTACAACTAGAGAGCACATATAAACTCTTCTCTGGCCAATCGAAGAAGAGCATATTCCCTTCCTTACCTTTCTCAATTGGAGGGTTAACATTTGAGAGAAAGGATTTCCAAGTGGCACAAATTTTTTAAGATATTTTTCAATTTGATTTAGAGTGGTACTGGAAGTATGATCCACTCAACATCATTCAAGAAAGGCTTGTTGCTAATAAGAACTCTGCAAACTTATTTCAACATGAAAGTAAACCATTGCTAGAGAAGTTCAAAAACAAGGATAGCTGGGATGACGTTAGAAAAGAGATGGAGAAAGTTTCCGTTGAGGAAAACATTTCAATTGAACAGTTGTCATCACAAATTATGACAACAATAAATCAAGGCATTGTACAGCCTAGGATGTCCTTCAATTTCTACGACAAAGCTGCTCAGCCATCAAACATAAAAATAACAAAGAGAATAGCAGAAGCTTGTAAGGATAGAAAATGGACTAGAACGAAAATGGATGATTTTTGGAGTATGAGAAAGGCTCTTGGTGAACCAAAGACCAGTGCAGATCTGGATGACATAGACAAGGATATAGAGTTTAGCGAATTGTGGAATATGGAGCATCCTAACTCCACATACGACACTGACAACAGTGATCCAGATGATCATGATATTGATAATGCATGTAATCCACAGACTGGGAGTCACTGTGCAATCTCCGAGGACCAAAAAATGTATATAGCAAAGGGGCAGTCATTCTTGAAAAAATGGGTTATAAAGGTGGTGGTTTGGGTCCCACAGGAGAAGGCGTCTGGAATACAATTTAGACAGAAAAAATTGCTTATGATCGTGGTGCAGGACTTGGCTCTGATAGTGGACCTAGTGGTAGTACTAGTGGCATTTGTGGGACTGGCATTGGTAGGAGTGGGCACCTTATAGAACAAGTTCCCTCTCTAAAGAGGCCACTAGAATCTACACGGAATCCCATACAAGAAGATAGTGTCAAGAAGCAAAAGTTTTCCATTTCCAGTTCCAGTTCCAAAACAATGACATTAGATCATAAAGAAGTGTTGCCAATTTCAGGTTCAGCAAAACCCTCTAGAAGTTCAAATCCTCAAAGAGCATTAGTTAGATCAACAGCCATTGCAAGCTCTGTCTCTTCTTCACCTTTCAAACATTCAAATCCTTTTGCAACACCAGATTTTCATTACAAGGATTTCTATAATAATTTTGTAGAAACAAAAACAAAGAATAAGGAATCAAAGAAGGCATTGGAGTCTGGTGCCCTTACTGTAGCTGCACAGGAACAACCTGCATCCAACAGGGTTTTTCCAACATATGACCCAAAGAGAGACATGATGGAGTTCATGGTTGTTATTCCACCAAACAAAGATGGAAACCCACCAGAGAGTCAGATAGATCACTCTGAATTTGAAGTTAGCACTCTCCAAATGGATTTTTCCAAAGTAAAAAATGTGGACAAAATCAATGTCTCAAAGTCTACAAACCAAGTGGTCTACAGTGCACTGCTAAAGGTGGAAAGAGAGAAAAGAAAGCTCGAGAAAAATATAGAAAATTTACAGGCAGACATTGGCAATGAAAAAGCAAAGAGGAAAGCTTCAGAGAACAGTTTGAAAGAATTGCAAAAAAAGATTAAAAAATCAACAGATACAGAGCAAGGACATACTGAGGTGGTAGTGAAGGAACAGGAGCAGGAGCAGGTGAAACTGAAGGAACAAGAGCTGAAGGAACTGAGAGGAAAATTGGCAGAAATGATAAAAAAACTTGACGAAGAAAGAGCCAGTTCAGAAAAGTTATTTAAAAATCTGGAGAGTAATGCTGCCTCTTAGGCGGATAAAGCCAATCATTGGGAACAAAAATCAGTAGAAGAGAAAAACAATTGTGAAAAAATGGCAGAAGAACTAAAGAAGGCCAATTGTACAATTAAGACTTTAACAGATACTAGTCATAATTTAGTGAAGATTACAAAAGAACACATTTGGGGCCAAATATTGGCGATGTCTAATAGCTTGTATGATTGGTTTGAAATGCTTCAAAGTATGAGAGTATGTTACTTGAAGCTCCAAAACAACATTCAACAGAACATGGATGTTGTCAACAAAGAAAAGACAACAAAAGATATTATGCAACAACTCTACAGTAAGAGTGATAGTTATCTATCAAACAAGGGAATTAGCAACCGCCTTGATGCATCAGTAAAGGTATCAAGTATCATTCGCAAATGTGAGAAGCTACGGGAAGCACAGGAATTGGATGACAAAGCTAAGCAGAAGATCACAAAGATGGAACAAAGGAAAGCGAAAATGGAAAGTCTTGGTTTGCCTAAGGGATTTGAAGCAAATCAGTTCATTGGACGAGAAAATTACAAAACAAGGTTGCAAGACAAAATAAATACTGATGTACGCTTTCTCCCTGCAGACATATCTTGTGATGCATTCTTGGATTTTATCAAACCAGTGAGAACTTTGAATGGACTTTTAGAATCAACAGTGTTGTCAAGTCACACTTCCAAATATGAATTGCTAACGAAGTTGCAGGAGTGTGACTATACTATGAACCAAATTGTTCTGCCATCAGAGGATGTTTGGAGTGGCCTACAAAGATTGCTCTGAATTTTGAACTACTTTAAATTGTAATATATTGCAAATGAATACAAAACAAATTGTGCTCTATGATTCTATCTAATTTTCATGTTTTCCAATTCAATGTATGTTGAGTTACTCTATTTTATTCATTTATTCTTAGTTGAGTTTAACTAAGAATACAAAATTACTCTGTTATATGCTATTGGAATACAAAATTTCATTCAGGAATTTCAAATTCAAATATGAATGATCATTGATGACATGATATAAACTACACTCTACAGTAATAATACTCTTTGTTCTCAAATTTTAATGATGAAACATAATACATTCTTGCTTTTCTAAAATGAACATTGAATGATAGGATATCATATAGTAGTTAATAAGTTCAAAAAATACCTATTGGTTGCCACTGCTAATTTAATAGAAATTTCCTAAATTTGCCAATTCATCTCTGTGTCGTCATCATCATCCCATTCTAGTATTGTAGTTGCTTCATTGTTCTCTTCATTTTTGTTTGTGTCTTCTTCAAGTTCACTCTGACCTCCGCTTCTATGACTCCCAATCCCATCGTCAGTGCCACTGCCAACTGTACTTGTCCCACTTGGAGTCGCTATAGGAGATTGGTTAATGGTGTTGCGCACCCCTCTTCTTTTGCATCTTTTCTTCCAAATTTCCATTGATTTTTGATAAGGAAAAGTATTGACATCATACCTAGATGTGTATACCCTCAAGCATGATTCCAAATTCTTGTCTAGTTTGTTTCTTAGCTTTGATTTTAGGAAGCCCAAAGCATTGAAAAATCTCTCATCCTCCACTGAACCCAATATCATGGTTTGACATAGATCAGCAAGCTTGAAGTACTCTAAAATTTCTTCACGCAACATTGTGCTCTGTTTTAGTTCTGTCCAAAGCTTTGTTGTCGAGCCCTCTTCATGTGGGTTATGCATTAATTGATATTGATGCTTCATAGTCCTTGCAAAGGTGCCTGATTGATGTCTAAGAAGACCCTCATCTAATATTCCTTTGATAGTCACTCCATTGAATTCTACAGATTTGCAAAATTCCTTTATCAAAGTCAACAACCTTTTACAATAATCTTCCTTACAGTTGAAGGACCAATATTGAGGAAACACAATTGCCATGGCCTCAAGCAGTTGATCATATGGGAATTGTGATCTTATTTTAGAGGAAACTCTATAGGCTATGTCCCTTGCATTAGCTATTATAGACTCGACGATCTTGGTAAAATCTTCCCTTGTAACTCTTGTAGCTCGCTTCTTTGGGGCACTGTAGTACATTGGTATCTGAAATCCCCTTACAAAAACACATAAATCTCCATTTTCAACAATCTTTAAATGATTATCAGGATCATCCAAATCTATTAGTTTCCGCCAGTGATTAAATCTATCATCGGATAAATTTAGGTCAGTACGATAGAGACTATCGAGGGCTTGGCATGACATTTTACGCAAGTGAGCATATTTTGCAATATACATGGCTCTTTGCTGGGCTTTTTTCATAATTAACGTCATTTCTTCTAGCATGGGAAGAAGGGATGCCAAAGTCAAAAATGTCTCTAAATTGCTCAACCTCCGAAGTAGGTCGCCACATATTTGATTTTCTACATTGTCCCGATTTTCGTACATCAGTCCAATCAAAGATTGATATTCAAAAAATACTTGATGCGCTGGTCCATCCAAAGAGATCCATCTAGTATCAACATCTTTAAGAAGCTTGTTTCCATCGGTAATTCCATCAGCAAAGTGCCGAAATTCCCTAAAATGTTTGGGACTTCGACAAAAATATGCGTACAACTCTCTTACTAAATCTTCAACCTTGTTTACTGAAGGAAACTTCTTCACAACTCTAAAAGCAAGATTCATCCTGTGGGCCATACAGTGAATGCCAACAACATATGGTGAACAAGAAGCCTGCATCTTTGTTCAAAGACCATTCCTTTGACCTTGCATTACTGAAGCTCCATCCGCTCCAACGCAGATCAACTTCTTCGCTATTGTCAATTCATCCATAGCTCCATATTCAATTAAATGGCTCTTTACTAACCGAAATAAAGTTTCTGCTATCGCATTGTCTCTCAATTTAGCAACAGTTAGTAGATGTGGTTGGCGGACATTATTCTGTATAGTATAAACATGCATGCATACCCACGATGTATTATCTATTGCTGTAACTTCGTCTAAGGACAATGCAGTAAAGGTTGACTCTTTTATTTTTCTTTGTACATCCTCTATTTCAACCTGCACAATACAACTTGCCCATTCCCATCCACTTTTATCGACCAATGACTGACAAGATAGTTAGGAACTTTCAGAAAGTGTAACAAACCACTCATTTCTGGATAGTCTGTCATTGGACGCCCTCTGCTCAAAATATGGAAAACATTACTTAATTGAACAGCTTTTCCGTGTTCTTCTACTTCACTTGCTTTTGCAAAAATAGCATTAATAGAACCTTGAACTTCACCAGGCTTCGTCTTAAATTTCTGAAACAAATAATATTCCTTAGCATTCCTTTTATGTTGACATTGCTCCTTTTTTTTATATCTTACCACTTTTATTTCCCTTCCATCTACAGTTGAGGTTTCGTAAATCTTACCAACATGTTTATCTATGGTGTCTAGTTTAAGCTGCAACTGCTTTTCCTTTTTATACTTCCAACTACAAATCGTACATCTGTATTCTACTGGTGGCTCACCTGCAATTGGATTGTCCACGGGCTCAATGAATGGATACTTTGCTGCCCAATCAAATTTAAATCTCCTGGCCATCTCCCATTGACGATCAATTTTTTCTTTCGATTTTCCTCTCCCTTTAGTGTTACTGTTAACTACACCATCATCATCACCGAAGTCGATTGATTCATCCTGGTACTGGTTATTTATTGGATATTCTTCATCAAGGTCATCTTCATTAGAGATATCAGGTTCTGCAACTTCGTCACTAGATTTATTAGGCTCCCCAATTTGTTGAATAGACTCCTATGTAGGTTGAGATTGTACAGGTTCCTTTGATGATGTACCTTCCTCACTTTGACCAACACTGTTGCGTCTACCCCCGCCAAAGTATGAAGATATATTTTTGCATTTCATTGGCCTCTCTTGGACATCTCCACCTTCATTAGTCCTCTTCCTATTTAAATTTGACTGTGACATCTCCATCAAATTAAGGCTGCAATAAAATACTACGAACTTGTAGTCGTAGTCGTTCCGGTTCGCTACCGATCGCAATTGTGAGCTCTAAGCTCAGAATCAACTGAATTATTATGCTACTAAGTACTAAATGAAAATCTCTCGAAGGCTCCTTCTTTCCAGCATGTTTCAATAATGAAACTCATATATCTTAAATAGACAACTACAAATAAACCGTTTTCATATCATCCATCAGATTTTGCCTCATAATCGGCATCGTCCATTTTGGCGAATGGGCCGACCATTACATATGATAAGAACTAATATTTGGTGAACCCCGCGTAATTTCAAGTAATCGAGTGGGCGAATAGGGCGGGAACTTGGGACCCCATTGCGTGTGATGCATGGTGAATTGGGTCCTAGGACAAATAAAAATTTCACATAGGAAAATGGGAATTTGGCAAATGATGATCCTCGAAAGAGACACTCAATTTAATCCGTGGTGAATAAGAGTAAACAATAAAGAGAAATATGGGCGAAGAACCCGACTACCAAACTGAAATTACGTAATAATAGTGGCGAACATTTCGACCACTATATGACCATTTTATAAAATTTGGGCGAATGATCTGACCTGTATTTGATTATTTTATTTGCCAATTTCTATCACCCGATCGTGACATATTCACCAATTGGCAAATATTCGCCACTAAAAAAATCCCTGAACATCAATGCTATCATCAGAGGGAGGTTCATTGTATAGCTTATATCGATACTTCAGGAAGAGCAAAGATCTCTATGAATATCTGCAAATTGGAATATCTTAACTTTGCATAATTCCTAAAGTCATCAGATACAACAATGATTTAATATCATATCCACATTATTATTTGTAGATTATACATATTAATCTAGATAATCTTAGCATTACCTATATATAGACCTAATCACCTTGCATATATCCAATTGTCAAATTAGAGATAGCAATGATATTGCAATATATATCTTATCAATTGGATAAGCTTAAAATTTATAAGTGGTATCATAGATCATAATTCATAGTGTTAATTGAGACTTGGAGTGATGCAGAGCTTGACAACCGAAGGTGAATAAGCCCAATCAGACTTAATAATCTGAACTTTCATTCATCATAGGTTTCGTTGTGACAACCGATTGTATGGTTTCTGAAAGAGATTTATAATCTTGTGATATATCAATGATGAGAACATCAACAACATCAATACTCTCCTTGATAATCACTAAACCAACTCACCAACATTTGATGATTGTTGTAGATATTATGGCTCCTTCACAGACTGAGGTTGGTCTCTTCATCAAGCGAGTCTACCACCCTTTTAGTTAAGGGCTAAAGAGACTGATTTATTGTTATAACTTGCTCGTTGTGGGGAAACTTTAAACACTTATTGATGATAGAAGGAATAGCTTTCATGCCATTGAGCCAAGGTTGTCCTAATTTCACACAAAATAAGTCCAAGGTAGGGATAATAGAAAGGGTAACATCTAAGGACTTAAAACCAAGTTTGACAATAAGGGTGACCAAACCTAGGATGCAGAACCAAAAGACCTATCCAAAAGGAAAGCTAGCAATGTCTAAGAGAATTTTAGACACGAGGAATAATTATTCACAGGTACGAACAATTTAATAATCTATCTTTGGTTAGTTTTTTGTGATATGAAATATTTTACAAATTCAAAATTGAAAAATCTTCCATTCTATTGTAGGGTTTGACAAATGGATTGTATACTTTTCAATCTATTTTTCCTGTGTCAGCTCCTATAAAGGCTCCAAGATGTTGCCTCCACTCTCCTAAATGGTTGGAACTGTTCAAAACTGTCTGCTACACATGTCATAGATTGATCTCTGCCTCTTAACTCCTCATTATTTCCTTAATATAGTCACTTGCCTGCATATAGGCTATGTTCCTGTTGAGTTCAAGGTGAGTTAGGTCTCTTTGAGGCATGGAAAGAGGTCTTATTTAAGGCTTGATAAATCACCTTCTTCATTTAAGTCTTTCCTACGTTGAACACTTAATGATACTTCATTCTCTATTGATCTGACAACCTTCTGCAACTTCTAATGGGCAGAGACACTATGTGGCTTCCCTCTAGATTCAATTTTGCAAGCTAACTTGCTTTTCGTAACCCTCAGCACAACATTTTATAGGGGAAAAGATGCAGACATATTACCATGTTACCTGGCATACCTGAAGCTTCTACTTTTTCTTTGTCAGTACAATGTATGCCAACACCCAAACCTATTGTATGGGATGATGCATTACACAACTCTTCTCTCTGGGACACATTATCTCTACAAAGCCCAACTTAGGAGGGTATTCACATGTAATTTGAATCTTTTCATATATGTTTGTCCTTTGAAAGATTGTCCTGCATTCAATTTTACTACGTATAAGGTTGCTATGTGTGCTTTAGAAAAGTTTCATCAACATTTTACTCTCTTTCTCTTTTAATTTGTCAAGACGGGCCTGTACATCTCTGTCCTATTCATGGAATCCTTTTATTCATCATGACTGGCCCATTGAATTCTATCATAATAGAATGTTTCAGTATTAAGACTGCTACTTTGAGATTTTTGTACTGTGGTCTTAAGGACTATGTACTGATTACTTGTTTACTGCCCCTTATTATTCCCTATTATCACCAGACCCACGCTCTTGCTGGTCATTAATCTCATTGCTTTCTTTATCATTCTTAGCTTAGACAGGGCTACTGAGTCAACCTCAAGTAAGGTGGCTTGAGAGAACATGTCTTATAAGGAAAAATGGCAAGATCTCAATGTTATCATTGTCATGCAGAAGCTCTCTTTCTATTCTTCTAGTCTTCATGGACAGTACTATGAACTGTCATCATCAATACTCTTGTACCTGCATCATGGAGGAAATATGTCTCTTGCTTTTGATTTTGCAAGTTAATTTTCTTGGTTTCATAAGTTATCTTAAAAGGGGACATCACAAAGAAGTCTAGGTCGAAGATGTGGAGGTGGGACAACTATATCCATATCCATAGATGAGGAAGAATTTGAAGGGCTTCCAAAGGACAACTCAGAGATCATAAGGATTACCATCTAGGTAGGGACCCCAAATGGATGTCCATGTTGCTTGCCACTAGGGCCAAAGTTCCACTCTTGGGCTTAGATAGGACAATCAAAGATCCTCTATTACGACCATCTCGCCAATTCCATAATAATGGTTACTGAGACTTATGAAATGAAGCTTGGATAGGGAATGCAGACACGAGCACCTCACTAGGTAAGGACCCCAAATTTCTACTCTTGGGCTTAGTGTGAGATAGCTTCAGGCATACCTATTATGTTTCTTCTCTCATGTATGGTTACTAAGTCTTAAGGAATGGAGTATGGATAGGGAAGGTAGATACAAGCACCCCGCTAGGTTAATATATTAGATGTAGCCATACATTAAGTTAATAATCAAATGGCTATTGAATGAAGAATAGAGATGCATGGTAATATAATGTATAAATATGGAGAAACAAATGTCAAAGAGACAAATACTTGGGAACCAATGACAATGCAACTTTAGTATATGTTGTTGTTATAGAGAAATCGGTTAGAAACCCATCAATTTTATATATATATATATATATATATATATATATATATATATATATATATATATATATATATATTAACCAAAAAATATTATTGGACGCTTTTTCGATGTTTTAATAATAGTTATTTCAACAAGAATGCTATGTGTTCGACGTCAATTCTGACAGCATTATGGACCCTGATTGGTCGCAATTTCAACGAACGTTGGTCGCATAAATAAAATGTTTTATCTACAATTCTTCCAGGTAATTCGGTCGGTAATTCAACCACTAAGGAGGTCGGAATTTTGACGACGGTTTTTCCTGTCGTATAATCAACAAAAAAAAGTTCAACAACAGTTTTGGTCATTTGTTCGACCAATGGGTATAAAAAATTTGACTAATCCTCGTCGAAAAATAGGGTAAAATTTACTAGTGACGAGATTGAAAATATTTATGAATGCATTATGTATGCCTAAAACAACAATGAGCATATTAATGATTATGGATTTCATTTTAATCACTATGTGGTAAAATATAATGTGAATTGGACAATAATAAACTACAAATTATCTTCCTTGAGGGGCATCAACCTACTATTACGAATAATGCACAGTTTGAGTAGTTTTACTTCTTTTGTGAATATGTGAACTTACCTAGATCATTAGGTCAAATTTTTATTTTTGAATAACTTAAGCTATGGACCACCTTTTTTGACATTCTCCTAACCTTCAAAATACCAACAACTCAATACCTTTTCAAAAGGTATGGATTGAAGAAAATAAGGGAAATGTGTATCTAGTGGCTAATACTTCCAATGTACCTTATTTTGAGCGTCATACTTTTAAAAAGTTTATGATTTTATACAAGCTCCTAGACATAATGCTTGATTATCCCTCCACTCTTGTGACCATCAAATTTTTCTAGAGGGTTACATAATAATTACAATAAGAATGCATTTTGTGACTTTCATAAATTCAATGGGCATCACACTTATGGTTGCATGATATTGAACATAAAGTGAAAGATTTAATTGATAGTAATATGATTCATATTGAAGGTGTTAACAATGAGGGCAATCATTCATTTACTCTCACTAATCAAATTTTAAAGATTTATACTAATTCATTTCCTGGTCATTCTAATAATGTTAATGCATTTCATGGAATAAGTATCTTGCTATATGTCTTATACATATTGATAGAACTGCCTAGTGTTATCTAGACAAGGGGGTCTAATGAAAGACAACCTAACTAGCAATGTCTCATGTTAGAAAGCTTTAAGAAATACCAATTATTAGTTAAAATATAATTGTTCTTTACATGTTATATTAGACCGATAAAAAAACTTAACTCCTACACATAAATAATCCCACACACCTTCCCAACTATGGCATAATGAAATTTTTTTTTAACATCATAATTTTTTTTGGGTCCTACACACAAACATTATCTAACTTATAGTCCTTTTGAATTTGTACACAAGTCTTTTCTTGCATCCCCTTCAACAACTACATACTGGATTGTCTCCCATATGATCTTAATCCTTTGTTGACCTAATTTCTCTCTTTTGCACTATGCTCTATCTCTTTTGAGAAAATAATTTCCCCTCTTTCTATGCCAATTGATTTTTCTAGGGATTTATTTGAAGGAGTCATCATATAATATGATCATCTTGCCAATATCAAATTCTTTACGATAAATACGTTTGTCATGTCAAACTTCCTAGCAATGATTCTTTGTGAATCAACCACATCACATAAGTAAATGCTTCTCTTTCAAGTGATTTGAAACATTAAAATGGAGGTACAAGGCCACTTGGTTCTAGGAAAGCACATAACTTGTGCAATGTGTATACTAGACATAAAAGATTAATTATCAACATTACTTCCTTTCTATACTCTAACTTAAATTGTGCATATCCTATCAACATCTTTCATATAGCTTGATATACCCATTATAAGAAATATACACATTCATTCTAGTCTTGGTGCTCAACATCATATCTTAATCAAGATTTTACCTAGAATTTTTTTAATGGCCTCCACTATTCTATTGGCATAAGGGGTTATAAGAGGCCCTTTTATAATGTTGTGTTGTGAACTTATACATCATGATTAAGCAATTCATACAATTAAGTGTATGTCTTGATCATTGGTTAAGCTCAAGGGGCATACAAAATTCATGATCTATTTTAAAATTAAATATATATCTGACTCTAAACTATAATCCTTTGATATTGTAGCTTTTGCACATTTTATATGATAATATATAACAATAATGTTATGGCATACACCGTAATGTTATGGAAGTGAATATATGGACCTAAGAAAATCGATATCCCAGTTCTCAAATGGCTCTTAAGCTAACAATAGAATTAAATACATTTTATCTTAGTTATTCAATTTACTAATGTATTAATAAATATATCAACTTTGCACAAAGTTATACACATTGTTCTATAATGTGGGCCACCAAAGACCTACTTTAACACCTCAACATAGTTGGAACTCATAGAACCATATCAATACTCACTAACTAAAATGCAATGGTGTTCATTTTGTACAACTAGCTAATGGTTAGAAGATAGTGTGAACATACACTAGTTTTAGGTGGCTTGGTAGACAAGGTGATAGGTAGGACATCTCTTCTATATATATACCTCTCTTCTTCACATTTTAATCATCCACTTAATATATTCTTCATTTGCTTCTTGCAATTTTCTTTTTCTGTTGTTTCCCTTTGCCTAGATTCATGGTGAAATTGAACATGGTATGAGAGCATGGCTACTGCAATATAAATACAATTGAATTGCAAGCAAATTTACGATGGAGATTTGAAGTGAAGATTACAAATTAATGGCATTATCTACAATTCCAGTGGTAATTTCAATCAATATTCTCAATTTGTGTTTTCATCATCATATTTGCAAATTTATGATTTATTTGTGACATCAAGAAAAAATCTGTCAATTTTTGCCCTATGTGATAAGTCCTACATCAAAATTTGATCAGAAATGCAAATAAAAATGTCTTTGCCAGTTCAATTTGCTTGGAAGTTGCAGTGTTGTGTTTGCTGCAGGTTAAAAATCAGCTTAAAGGTTGTAAAATCAATGAAAACTTTGCATGTATTTTACAATCGAATTGCTGATATTTGTTTAAATTTGGCTTCATCCTTGCAATATTTGCAATTTGCAGATAATTTTGGAAATATTTGGAGAAGTCTGCCGTGCAAATGCATAAATCTCTATTCATTTTCTTGATCGGCTTCCAATCACATCATTCTGGTGTTAAATTCTGCTTGGAGCCGCTTCGTCTTTTTTTAGCATGGAAATGTGCTTGTCGATCTCTTTTGATGGCATAAACATGTGCATTCTTCTGGTTGTTTAACATTGAACTCAGCCTCTCTTGGATGCCTGCCATTAATTTTCATTATTCTCTGAGACATTTTTGGTCTGTGCTAGAGTAGCGACCTGTAGTGGTCTATGGGCCTGTAAAAGCCAGAATCTCTTTGCCTGGAGTAACAGCCTTCTAATCGACACTGGTGTGAAGCTTTGGCAAGTGCAGAAGGTATGATTTGTTGAGTTTAACAAAGGCATCGATATACTATTTGCTTTTAAATCTGCAAAGCTGGAATCCTTTTTTGACCTTCACATCAACCTAGCAGAAGTGTTTGGCTTGCTTAGTTTGTGGCGGCCTAAGATCGACCTATTCTACGCGTTTGGGCACTTCATTTTAGCGAATCGAACTCCTCATTTGATTTTCAGTCTGCATTTTCAGACTTTTGACCTGCAATTTTGTTGACTAGCCTATGGAGTCTATCAGAAATGGTTGATCTTCGCCTCCACTTTGGAATCGACCTATTCTTTGCACATTTTCTTTCGCTTTGGCGATTTTTATTTTGGCGCTCAAACCAGAAATTCTTTCAAAACTAGGGCTTCAAATTGGGCGGGTTTGAGTCCATTTGGCAAATTTTTGGGAGTTGGCTGGGCGGCATTCATGTATTTGGCTCGATAACTTTCTAGCAGAAATTTTCATCAGATCTGGTGATAATTTGCACTTGGGTTTTTTTTAGCACTAATATTTGTCTTAGCACATATTCAAATTCAGACTTCCATTCATTAAATCTTCCTTGCCTTGCTGTTTTCAGACTATCAAATAACGTTGAACCTAGATTGAGTCTAGTTTAATTGAGTTTGGTCAAGAGGATTTTGCTTTGAAGTAATTTTGTTTTCAAGTAAATTTGAAATTTTCTTGAGCAGACATCATTTCTTTACCTTAGGCAGGAAATGCACAATTCATCGAATAATGGATGAATTCTTCATGTCATCTTAACTCCATCCCCCTCATTTTATTTTCAAATTTTCTCTTTCACTAAAAATTGTCCACAAAAGGACATTTAAAAAAAAATCTGTAACACATTTTAAGGCATAGAGGCAAATATTCAAATTGATAAAACTTTTCAATGATAGCTCAAAATTAATATCGTCTTTTAGGATAGTGGTCTATTTTTCATGTCCAATCCAATGGAGATGATACCACACTACTATTATTAGAAGTGTAAAAATTGGTTATGTCTATGTATTGCACTCAAAGTTCAATTATAAAGTGGGTCTCTAAAACTAAAATAATGGGGATGTAATATTTGTTGTGTCTTGTATGCTTCCTCACTTTCTTCTAATGTAGACATTATTTTTGTATCGTCACTTGAGATAAAGTTTTGCTTTCAGGTGGAGTGCATCATGTCACCTAACCATGATTTCTTCCTTTTGTCGTCAAACTAAATTCATAGAACTATTTGTCTTGGAAAAAAGGGATAATGACTCATTGTTGTAAGCATTATTGCTAGGTGCCCAAATTTGGCCATAAGATGAGCATAATCAGTCAAGAATCAAGGACATGAGGGAAAACCACCAAAGTGAGCCCAAAATGGGTGTGAAATTGTAGGAGGATACAATTTATGACACTACTGGAGACATTATGAAATGATTTCTCTAATGTAAACTCCCTCTCTAATGTAAACTCCCTTTGGCACAAATATAAGGTTTTAATAGGTAATGCATTGGAGCACTAATGTAACTAGACTTTTTAACCCTTAACAGTAATCATAAGTGAAAGCTAGAAACACAATATGATTCAGAATTCAATGCTTCTTCATTATTCTCCAAACCGCCTTCCTGCTACAATGAGAGAAAACACTAATTTAATTATCATTAGAAAAATGACCCTTTTTGGCAGAATTTCACAGAATCAAATCATTTACCATTTTTGGGAATTTCTAAAACTACTCCAAAAGCTTAAAAAATCTCCAATTATTTAGAGTTAACTCAGGTGATCACTGATATTAACCGTCAACTGGCTAAGCAACTACATGCATAAAAAGAAACTAACTAATTTTTTTTGGAAAATCTAACAAAGAAATAGTAAAAGCTGATTTTGTGGACTTAGATGGTAGAACTTGACCCCCAAAACATGTCGAGATTTGGTCTAGTGGAATAGATTCAATCGTCATATTTGTGAACATTAGAAAATACATTTGCCGATAAAATTTCAACCCAAACGAACAATCGAGTCAAAATTTATGACTGTTAGAAGTCCCTGCATATGCACCATATGTTTCTCTAAGACAATTCCATATATAGAAGCACATAGTACTCATAGAACTTATTGGTACAATTCCTTCACTAACACAACTACTAATAATTTATGTGTTCATCCTAAAAATGTCTAAGGGGGTTTTGTTCCTCCTACAAAGCACTAGCAAATAATTTTGTCTTGATCGGATTAATATCTCTCTCACATTGTGTATTGTGTTTGCCATAAGTGGGACATTAAAACAAACATTTTTAACACCATGAAATAAATCTTTTCTATATCACTAATGTTGTTGTCATGGAAGTCTACCTCATGTTGTTAAATGCATTAATCTAACTTTGCAACATTAATTTTACCTTGATGTTTGGATATCTGTATTGACTTACATTTCTAAATTACTTTGATGTTGAAAGGGAATGTGTTGTTCAATGGTATTTGTCCAGGTTAAACCATGAGTTTGTTGACAAAGTTGAAGAGCTCTTGGTGCAACATCTCAATAGTGTCTTCAATTATTTTCTACTCATCTTAAAATATCTCAAATGTGGATTTATATCCAATTACCATCTTTCTGTTATTACAACTTATCTAGATACTCAAAAGTCAAACCAAGTAGGCTTGAAATTTTGTGTTTGTGTAAAGGATGTGCAAAGACTACTATGATACAAATAATCTATAGATCACAAAAGGTTTGGAAAATAATATTCTCAAGGAAAAAGATTATATTATAGAATATGGACAGGAAAATAAAACTATAATTAACAATAACACAATCAAATGCATGATTTAATAAAAAAAAGGGATACAATAGAATTAATAGATACAAAAGGTAAGAATAAGACTTATGACCATCAAGGAGTGAACACATCGAATTGATTTGTGTAGACCAATTTTTTTATATGATTCCCCAAATATGTATAATTCAATGACTATGTGCTAGATTGTTACAAGATTTTACGAAAATAGTTATAGAAATAGTCACATTCCATAGCTAGTGGTTTTTATCACTCATCTACAAGCTAAAGAGTTTCTCTCATTTGACGATGTTATTTCTTGCATGCATGTGTGAAGGATTATTGGCACCAATTTGCAATGCTTTATAAGTTGTGTGTTTTGCATGTAGTCCTCTAAAGGTTGCATATTCATGCTTAGATCACCTTGATGTAGACTTCAATACAACCATATAATAACCAAGCCCACAATAACATTCAATGTAATGCTCCAAGATGGAGGGTGCTTCGAATACTGGCTATCCTCTACCTGCTGGTGGGAAGGTTGGCTTATGTCCTGATATTAATGTTCCTGAAGGGTCTGCTGGGGTTGCTGGTTCTGTCCCTGTCCCTGTTGCTAGATTTGTAGGGTCTGTTGCAGCTGCTGGCTCTGTCACTATCCCGGCTGCTGGACCTGACAAGTCTGCTGGCTCTATCCCTGTCTCGGCTGCTGGACCTGATGGGTCTGCTAGCTCTTTCCTTGTCTCGATTGCTAGACCTGAAATTTCTCTTTCTTCGCTAGGTGATTCCAGATTCTCTGTTGTTTCAGTGGGTTCTGGCTTTGCTGGTAAGGATGGTATTTTATTAGATGTTGGATCGGACATTACTACTCCTTATCGTGATCACCCTTTGGTTGGTTCTAATGGCGGCCCTGCACTGGCTATTTCTCTAGGTGATTCAACCCCACTTTTGGGGGCTAGTTCTCCTTCTCTGGATTCATTGTGCTGGCAGAATATGACTGCTAGTGTTGAAGAAGGTTGGATTTCAGTTAAAGGCAAAAATTCTAAGAAATCCTCCTTGTCTTTTGACATGACCCTTCGATCTCATTTGAAGGGTTCAAAAAGATAGTTTGTGTATCTTTTGCTGTGGATTTCCATTGTTTTATCTTTTGTAGCGGTAGTTGTTTTGCTAGATTGGAGCTACTGGTAGTTCTACTGGCAATCTGTGCTGGGGGGGCTCTGTAAAGTTTATCTTGTCCCCCCAGTTGTCTCACTTTGGTCTAAGCTTATTCTTCCTATCTTTCTATGCTCTTGCATAGGGTTATAGTTCCCTTAAAAAATTGATTGTATATGGTTTCGGGGCCCATTCAAAACCTATTTTTACCTTAATCAAAACATTCAATGTAATGCGATAAAAAATAACACTTGTAATATCCTAGTGGTAATGGTTTTCTCCTTTCCACACCCCACAATTTCAAACTCTTCTCTCATGTCTATTGTCTTAACACTTACTTTCCAATCGCTCTAGCACCACCCAATTTTGTGATGCCTCCTACTTTTGGTCATGGCATTTTTGAAGGAGGGGTTTGTTGCCCCCTTTTTTTTTCTGATGATTAAGGAGGTTAGTGTCAACCATTCTTGTATTTGTTGGTGTTAAACAAACATCTACTCTTGCTATTAGGGTTATTGGTAGTTGTGCTCCCCTCTATGACCTGTTACTACGACTGGTGAATGAAGCTTTTCTTTTGTTGTTAGTGGTGTTGTTGATCACCCCCTAGGACAAAACCAAGCCTTCTTCTTAGTGCCATATTCTTACCTATAGTAGTGTGCAACCAAGATGTGGTGGAAAATGAGGACTTTTACCATTTTTGTGGTTTGTTGTGTAGTTTCTTTTATCTTTGGCTTTCTCTTCCTGATCTTCAATGGGTGTCAAATTATTAGAAGCCCTTAAGATTGATCTCTCCCATTGTGTTAATTCTTTTTCTTACGTCAAAGATAGAAACTTAATGTTGAATAAGTTGATCTCTCTCTCTCTCTCTCTCATAAGCCTTAGGAAAATTCCTTCAACCCACTCAAAACCACTCATTGTGCATCTATTATAGGTTTGACTTCCTATTTTTTCCCTCCCACTTTGGGAGGTTTCTTGTTATGAGGCCATTAACAACTATATTAGCCACTTCTTGAAGGTTGATGATTCCTCAATTCCTTTTCCATCATGATTTATTCTACTTTTTCTTGCATTTTGGTAGATATTGACATTTCCAAACCTATTCATGTGCCTCCACATCTCCAAACCTTATTGCACTTTTTCTTCTCGCCTTCGCTCCGGCTCAGGGTGTGAAGCGGCCCTCATGTACCTCCACCATTGGTCACTCCAGATCCATGAGACCTCATAGTGCTTCTACCCCTCAACGAAAAACCACTAGCAGATCACGACGAAAGGTCGATACCCATATTCTTCCGGGTCACTATCCTTCTGTGTTGGATTTCTTTTTGCTCGAGAAGGACCCCTAGTCCTTGCCCTAGTGGTTCTTTGTTCTCTGCTTCTTCTTGTTTGGTTCCTTGTTCTTTTAACATGTTCCCCAGACCACTGTTTGGTGGTCCGCTAGTTTCTTGCTATTTTCGTTGTATGATTCATGTCCCATAGACCCTTGTTGGTCTTCCATTGGACATTAATACATTTATCTTATCTTATCTTATCTTATCATGGGGATGTGGTCTTGTTGGTTGTGGAATTAGTCTCTAGATTATGAGTGCCTCCCATTTCAACATCGTTGTTGCTTCTCTACTAGTAACTTGGCTATGGATTGTTCTCTCTTGCATTACAAAGGCACTACCAGTTGGTGGAAGAATGCTAATACGGATCACTTGATCGTTTAGGCTCCCAGATCTTCTTCTAATGATTCCTCATAAGGTGATAACTCTTCCTACCAAGACGATGATGAACCTCTTGCTATTGGTGTGGCCTTCTCATGCCCTTTGGATCTTGTCATGGGACCTCCTACCACATGATTGCAACTTACTTTTTCTATTGCTCATTTTTTTCTACAACCTTAGCAAAGGATGTTCGTTATTCACCTCGCTAGCATACTATCTCTTTGTAGATGATATATTATCTGTTTGTTTCCCCTCTTGCTTCCTCTTGTAATGATGATATAAATGATAATATTCTTTGTATTGTTGTTCATCTATAAATGAAAGGTCTTTCTTCCTCATCTTATAAAAATCATCCTCAAGTTATGAGTGAAATTCCAACACACTCTTGATGTGTGATTGTTTGTAGTATTGTAAGTGGTATGTGTAATGTTATAAGTGGTCAATTTTTGGCCTATATAATTTTGTCCTTGGGCCTTTGGTTGTAATGGGTTCAACACCCTAGTTTTTTGCTTGCATAATAAAAAATATTCAATGCAATACTATAATATTTAACCAAGCATTGTTTTCAACAAGCTTAAGAATATGGTTGTCATTAAAAAATTTTGCACCACAAAATTAGTTTTAGGTTTCTTTTACTAAACATAGGGATAGGTATCAAACTTGTCATAATTCATGTCTATGTTTCACAATGGAGAATCTTGATACACAAACAAGTGTAATTTTATAAAGGATTGAAGCTCACCCTCAAGTTCTATGTGACTTGTGGCTCATGTTTACCCTATGAGTTTGAGTGGTAGGGAGTAATGAGTCTTATATGACAAACCCAATATCTAATCCCATAGGACACCTTGACATAGTTATGGGGACACTGCGAATTAATGAAAACACTTATAGAGATGCATGGCCAAATTGTCATGTAGCACCTTCAATACTCTCAGATGTACCCACATGAAGGATCCCATGTCACCTTTGTGTTCTCTATAACTATGAGGTAATGTTATACCTAACATATAGTCAGATTGGATAAGATCAAACGATAAATCATTAAACATTTCATAATGGAAGCAATGCCAAGTTCCCGTACTAAGCATTACATGTTTAAAATCTAGATAAAGAAAATTACCACATTCATTTTGAATGTAGGGAATCTCTACAACTTGAGCACATGACCTTACCAAATTTGGTAAAATATATACACCTTGAAAGTGGCTTTTAAATCTAAAGGCACTTTGCAAAAGAATACTTAAGTTAAATATATAGATAGCAAAGATTTGTTTTGGTAGGAAAAACACTCACAACTTACTAAATCACATACTCAATCAATAGTATTGAAGCTTCTTTGAAGAAGTCAATGACATTCTTCTTTTGTTATTATATCCAAGAGAAATCAACAGGTTCACCCAACAACTTGGAGCTTAGCTCTTTGATAAGGTGAGGCCCCCTATAACCTCTTGGGGTCTTGACTAGGTCCTCACTAAATGAACACCATATAACTCTAGGTGGACATAATCAATCTTGGGACATATATGGAATGTACACAAGATCGTTAACTAACTATTCCACCCCTTTATACTCGAAATTAATTGCACTCTTACAAAAATTAATGTTTTAAAAAAACACTTCAAAAAAATATTCAAGATTTCAAATTTTAAAATAGTCTAAAATAAAAATTTAACATTCTCAAGGACTTAAACTATAAAATAAATTTTAAAACTATGAAATAATTTCCAAACGAGCAAAAAATGGAGAATAATTAATTACAATAACTAGAACAAGACACCCCAAGACAAAAGACACAAATTTTGTACCCATTTTAAAACTATTTGCTTATTCAAATTTGGATATGTTGTTGACAAGAGTTCCATTCATGTATAATATCCATACGATGTTAATTTGCCAAATTTTCTTCACCAACAAAGTTCTTTTAACTTATTTAATTTAGATTCATATCTATAGAAAGTTTATTTTGTTGTTTTTTATTATAATCGACAACCTGACAAGGTAGTTGACCCTTCAACAACCACAACCCAAAGGCATCGAAGAGAACAACACTAAAACATGAGTGCTTGCTTTTGTAGGTCATCAATGACTTATTAACAACACAAAAACATAATGGGTGTTGTAAAAAAACAAAATACAAAAATAAACAGTACGCTAGCAGAAAGGCTAGTAGCCCTCCTTAAGAGTGGGAGGACCGCTCACTCACCGCACGTGGAGAAGAGTATGAGTTTGAAAAACTATTTATCTTGTGTTGTCAGACAATTGCTGAGGTGATGTTGTCCTTAGGATCCCCACCACAAAGGGGATAATATTGACAAAAGTTGATTTTGTTGTTATTTTCATATCTGTGATAAAGTTAATTTTGCTATTATTGCTCTTAAAATTTGCTACTTTAACATCATAACTTAATGATTATTCATAGCTTAAAATATTTCAGAAAATGTAAGAAATGTACTTACAATAAATTTTTTTACGGGACCTCTTAAATGTTTAGAGGAAAAAAATTCATCTAAAACAAAATCCAATATGGGTTGTTGCTTTGATAATTCAAGGATAATGGAATGAATTATTAATATTCCTAAAATTGGATCATATGAACTGAGATCTTACTTTTCCCCTTGCTAACTAGTTCTTATGGATTGAAATAGAAATTTTTGTATTGTATAATAAGAACCTTCGATTATCATAAACAAAACAAAAAACTGGTGACAATCATTATTTGTGCTAACTTGTAAATTTCTCATGTTACTACATGGGCAATAGTTGACCCTATTAAATTTATCTAAAGTATGTAAATAATATGTGCCTCAAATTAGATATCAATAAAATACAATTTAGTGAACATCATTGTATTTGAATAATAAGGTCATAAGAATTTCAAGATGGAGATTCATGTTCAAATTTTCTAAATGACATCATGCATGTATTATGGTATTTTGTGACATTTTAATTCTCTATTTTAGTGGTCTTTAAACATTTTCTAAATCAATGCCTTTAAACCTTGTAAATTTTTTAACATCGAATAATTTATAAAATAAATATATCTCTAAATTTTTAAATAAGAAATTGTGACATAGACATACATAATAAAAAGATAAGCATCATCAAAATGTTGCATTTTAATTTTTCTTAGAAAATAAAATTATATTTAATCAAGTTCATAGACATTAAAAATTTGTCACAAGTTTTATTATATTTTTAAATATATTTAAAAAACATTTCTATAAACAAAAAAGTGTCAAGAACATAAATTTACTCAAAAGTGATAAAATTGTGTAAATGGTATGTGGTATGAAGGTTTGTGTGGTTTTGATCAAGGCTCCTCCACTCGACATTATTCTATTACACTAATGAAAAGTAGTCTTCTTACACCCCAAACACATGCTTTGATATACTTGAAGGGTTACTCTACCCAATATTCATACATAACATAACAAAGAGAATAACACAACACCTTGCAAGAAATAAGTTACCTTCTATTTCTCAATAAAATGAAATACAAATTCTTCAATTACAAATATTAGCCACTTAAGTATTACAATTTGCAACATTGGAGCTACAAGCTTTGCTTCTCAAGCTTCGTAAAGGACTCGACTTAGAATGATCCACTCAACTTGAGATATTATTCAACTCTTGATAATGAAACAACTAGCCCAAGCCCCAATTTATATTACTCTTCCGCCTCATGGAAATCCCTCTTTCCCTCTTGATGAACAACACATGGGCACCAAGGAAATCAATACATAGTCAATAGATGTCTCTTGAACTTATCCAAATGGGCACGTAAGGTGGTGCCTCTTCAATTTTTCAAAGTGGGTGCCTGAAAGGAGATTGTTCTCATTCTTCTTTAAACTCACAAAAACATGTGAAAGGTTGACTCTTCCCCTTCCCCAAGTGGTTGTCAAGGTAAAAAAATTCATCAATTTTCCTTATAATTAATGCTAATATTGTCCCCTAATGAAAATTACAATTGCCATTTGATATAGGCCACAAAAATTAAATTATTTTATCCCTATATCCCACTTTCCAAGTTACATGGAGACTTATAGTAGCTTGCATTAATTTTATTCTCCTAACATTAATTGAATTGAGAATAAACATTAGTGTTGGATGATGCAAAATTGACTTACACCCCTAGATACTCTTGCATCAAACACCCGAGATAGGATTTTTTTGTGAGCTTGATCTCACAAAATGGAGTTCAGTGGTAAAGCTACCTTTTCAAAGCAAACAATTTTAAGAGAACCCCATCACTATAACAAGTACCTGAAATTTCTTCTCCCTCCCCTCCAATGACAAGTTGGAACAAGCATCCTTCTCTTCTAATAGCTATGCTCTCTATTCTTCTTCCATAATGTGGAATCAAGTGCACCATAGTTTGACCTCCTCGAAATTTTTCTCCACTCAACATTCCTTCTCATCTCACCACTCAATAGTTTTCTCTTCTTTGTGCGCTTTGACACATGTAAGTTCGACCACGTCCACCAAATGCATTTTGCATTTTTCTCTACACTTACCACCTCAACATACACCTCTTCACCGTCATGTTGAATCAACTACACCATAATCTGACCTCCTCGAAATGTTGTTCCTCTCAACATTCCTCCTCATCTCACCACTCAACAATCTTCTCTTCTTTGCAGGTATTGACACACATAAGTTCAACCACCTCCACCAAATGCATTGTGCATTTTTCTCCACACTTATCACCTCAACACATACCTTTTTACCATCCTCATGTTTTACAACAAATTCAAACAATTCTGCTAGATCTTTATTTACAACAACATCACCAACAATTGCAACATCTTTGCTTCCTTCTTTCATGTCATCCCAAAGAAATGTCTCCATTGCAACCTCAGTCACCACACTCTCAATGTCTTCATACAAACATGCCTTACTTCTTTTGTTGCAACTCTTACTTCACCTTCCTCATTTGTCATCAACATTTTCAAGCCTTTCCAAAGACTTGCCTCTGTTGCAATCTCCTTTTGTTCAACTTCTAAGAAGCTATTGTTTCTTCTAGTTTATTCATTCAAGATGACATCCTCATCTTTGTTAATCTATTCACCAAACAAGGGACCCTTAAAGTCCACATTCTTCGTCTTAATTCCAACATCCTTAATTTCATTCTCCATGCCTTTCAACAAACATCATTTCATCTCCATCAAATATGTGACATTCTAAGACTTCTTTTACAACATCTTTTGTGCCACATGCAAGGCATTTTTCTGCATCTTCCTTGTTTCCTACAATCTAAACATCATTAGAAAGGAAATTTACCTACACCTCTTTTCTTCTCTTTTGTGGTATCTTTTCAATCTTTACCCTTATATCATCTAGGTGTTGTTGCAATTTTATCATCTTATATTAATTTCTTCTCTTCTCACAAGTACAAAAATCCACCCAATGAAAAATGTCATCTTCTTCTTCCCCTTCTGCTTCAACTTCTTGAATCCTTGACACTCTTAGGCTACGATGTAAACTATCTCACACTTGATGATTTGTTTACACACTCGGGAAAACTTTTTCCGCAACTTTTCTACGTAGCTCCTCTTGCAACTTGATCATACATACTCCACTGCAAATTCTAGTGCAAGATTGTCTCACGATTGATGCTTTGTCTGACCACTCAAGAACACACTTCAAATCCTAATGCAAGATTGCCTCATGTTCGATGCTATGTCTACATGTTTAGGAACACTACTCACATACTCCACCCATAGATCTTGGCGTAAGATTACATCACATTTAATAGTATGTTTGTACGCTCAAGTACATTGGTCACACACTCCACACACAAATCTTGGTACAAAATTGTCTTACATTCAACGATCTGTTTGCACGCTCAGAAGCATTGATCACACCTCAACCCATAGATCCTTATGTTTGGCACTCTATCTACACAATCAAGAACATTAGCTACAATACCACTAATGAATGACTACCCCACCCAATACTACTTTGTTACACTAATGAATTGTACTCTCCTTACCCAAACACATGCTCTAGTATACTTGATGAAGGGTTACTCCACCCAACATTCAAAGATAGGATAACAAAGAGAAACAGAAAAACTTGCAAGAAATAACTCACCACTTAGGCTTTACAATTTGCAAGCTAAAGCTACAAGATTTTCTTCTCAAGATCTATTAAGGACTCAACTCTAGATGATGAAACAACTAGCCCAAACCCCAACTCTTGTGCCTCTTGGAAATCTTACTCCCCCTCTTGATGAACAACACATGGCCACCAAGGAAATCAACACAGCCAAATGCAACATCTCTTCAATTTTACAAAGTAGGTAAGTGACAATTGCCATTCTTTACAATCTCTTCCCCTTCCCCAACTAGAAACCAAGGTGGAGAATTCACCATTTTGAGTTATAATTAATGCTAAAATGTGCCCTCTTGTTAATATTACAATTGCCATTTGACATAGGCCACAAATATTAAGTTATTTAATCATCCTATGTTCCCTAGAACACTTTTGAAGGTACATGACCTGTAGTAGCTTGCATTTATTTTGTTCTCCTAGAGTTAAATAAATTAAGAATAAACATTTTATGATGACGCAAGATCACCCTACACCAATTGATGCTTCTACATCAAGTTTCAAATACCTTATTTGAGCTTGGTGGCAAGCTCTACCCCTTGACCCCACTTTATATCACAAGAAGAAATTTACCAAGAGTGCTGCCCCTTGACCTTGCTAGGAGTGTTGCCCTCAAACTCCATGAAGGATGCTACACCAATGTCTATCCAGCCATCAAAAACCCAATTCTTACTAAAGGGTTCAAATTAAAAAAACACTAAGTCTAATGGCTGAGTAGGCATCTCTAGATGCTACCACTCATCCCCATTAGGACCTCCACTCTCAATTCCACTAGTTATTAGGATTTCATCACACAAGAAAATTGATAACAGTGAGTCTACAAAAAATTGTAAAATTGTTGTGTGCCAATTAAAACATTGTCGTTGCACTTGTCAAATATCTCTTCATATGAACTAGCTTTTAGATATGACATACCTACACAAAGTAGCATTGTAACTTATAATGATTCAAATGACATAAAAACAGATGTTGACTTTAATGCTCAATGAAGAGCAATATAAAGATCATTAAACATTGATTGTAATTTTTAATATTTATTGACACTAAGAGGTCACTTAATAATTTTTATTATTTATTAACATTTTGTGTATTGACTAAATATAAAAAACGTAAAAATATGTATACTAAATATCAATGCTATTAATCTATATTTAGAATTTTATACTTTTCCCAAATAAAATTATTCTTTGCAAGAGTAATAGAGTTAATATATGAACATATACCTATCTCATCATTGTGAATAATAATGTCATATCGACCTACCCAAACTTACTCCCATCCTTTTACTAACACCCGCAACTTAAAAATAGATGATGAGAGATAGAAAAACAACAAATACCACGAAGTTACAATAATACTTGCATATAACATGCATGTTAAGATTAACTTTTCTAAATCATTTAGCTTCAAAACTTTTCCCTTTAAATGATGGATCATAACTGACTTAAATGGAATGGCAACGGCTGACCCGTGTTTCATGACTTGCTGTAGAAAATAAACACCTTTTACATACTTTTAGTTCGCTATACTCGTACGACATATTGATAAAATGGAATCTGGGAGCAAAACATCTTGATCTCATATAAGTTACCATTATATAAAAAACTTCCACGTTGTTCTCTACAGACTGTTTCAACTTTCTCCTTGACTTATCCTAAAAACTACCATTTACCTCTTTTATTGGTCGATCTCCTTTGCCACACCAAAAATGATCTCTTTGCCAAATTCACCCACACTTAAAATTGGCTGTGGTAGTTAACCCGATTCATTCCTTACAAAGATTGAAAGCCCCCACGATTTAGGACTTATGCTTAATCGCATTTTTCTATCAAAATACAAAGAGGAAAATTATCAATGTTAAAAATGGCTCGTAACGGTCCAAACTCCATTGAAATGCTCTGTTTTCAATGATTCTGAATGCCATACTCACAAGTTTTAAAATGTGTGGGCTCATCACTGGAACCCAGAGGTAAATAAATTAAAATTAAGTTATAAATAAGGTAAAAACTAATCTGAGAGCTTTCCAACCTCTAAAATGAAAATCACTTCCCTGATATGTCTTCAATTACAATGTATTTGACATCTGTCGTCAGACAGTTCATCAGCAGCGGCATAAAAAGCTCGAGTACTCAATCAAGCAAATAGCAACCAAATAACTTACATAGGTGTGAAGTGTAAGACTCTTACTGGTTTACAGCAACATTCGAAGTATACATTATACTAAATCTCAAGTGATTTTTGTATAAGATAATCTACACAGAAAAAATACACACATCAACAGAAATTGCAACAAATCAGTTATCCAATAACTTAGCTTTTGATGTTAGTGTATGCAGATTTTTGTAAACCTCCGAGCAAACACCAGCAAAGCCAACCATACCCTCAAATACTGCAGGTAAGCCAGTTTTAAGACTATTAAGAGATAAGATTCTAGTGTAATGGCAAGATTTCTTGTGTTTCTCTTTCTCCTCCTCTTCTCTTTTTCTTAAACTTTCCAGCTGATTTAATCGTTCTTCTATTAGTGGATCCTTATTGTCTGGCCCTGTCAGTTCACTTCCATTCTCTCCAAATTGTTTTTTCTCACAGTATCTTTGATGCCATTCCTCGTAAGCTCTACGCTTTTTTTCATGCTCAAATTTGATCTCCTCATATTTTAGTTTCTGTTTTAATTCATCTTCTTGCTGTTTGAGAATCCTGTCAACAATTGCCGCAAAGCTCTTTATTGCTTCCAGTACTACAGTTTCTGGCAATTTGTCAAGTTCACTATGCCATGCTTGTAACAGACCATGTATGGGTGGCGCAACTGTCCTTTGAGGAGAGGAAACTTTCTCCTTCAAGTTGCTCTCAATAGGGATAAGGTTCAGACGTAGCCAACTATTCAGAGCATTAATATACTCTTTTTGAAAACGAACAAGTTTGTTAGACTGTGATTGCCACTCATTGACAACATTATGCAGCTGCACTGTCCTCTCATGGTGCTGCTTGGTGGTTTCCTCTGGAGCATTTGAATTATCAATGTTCCTCAAACCAGTAACAATTTCTTGCTGCTTACGGTGACAATTATACATGCTTTTCCACATTTTTGTCATCCTGAATCCAAAAGCAATGAAAAGATGAGAAAGATAAAAATAAATCAAAATGCAAAGTAGATAAAATGCTTAGATACGAACTGCTTACACTTCCACTGGTCAATCATGTGTTTTGTACGTAGAAAGAACTGAGGATCTAATATAAAGCCATATCTTTACACTAGCTTTGAAGGGATTCCATTAAAAAAATCTGTTGACGGCATATCACTTAACTTGTTTGTATTCAAAACGATACAATACAAATTTTGTAAAATTTGGGTCAAGGATCAGAATGATTCCCATAAGTACTTCTCACTGAATAGATTTAAGAAAAATTTTGAGGAGAGCATCTTCTCTAGGTGTATCAAAGCATCAGGAAAAACATACTAGATCCCCAAAAATCTTTCTTCAAATGGAATTTCCTAACTAGAATCCTTGAGAAAATAAAAATATCCCAATACAAGCTAAAACAGCTTTCCATTTCCAGAGGCTCAAAATATTCCTAAAAGTTTCAAATCTATTTTACAAGAAATGCTTTTGAATTTATGGTTTATTCCATGGTGTTTATGATAGGCCTTCCCTAATCAGTGCACAGAAAAAGGTAAAAAAGTTCTAAACTTGGATTTAACAATAAAAGCTCAAAACACACACAAAAACATATATAGTTTCTTCAAATAAATCGATTTAAATCAAATCATACTAGAAAACCAAAATGAAGCCCAAACAGTAATTTTCCAAATGAAGAATGCCACTATGACCTTGGATTTCCCTTCAAGAAGATTAAAGCAAGACATTCATGAAGATGAAGCAAGTTAGCAATATGAACCATCAAATTTAATCAAAAAGCTTAAAGATGTTGAGTATCAAGAGATGCCTTTTCTTTGTGATAAATTGTTGAAGTTCACAAGATATACAACCTGAGGTGGCACCTACTCATCCCCAACCAATAAAATAATTCCAAGTTGACATGTCCAAGTTCATCCAACCCGAGTCACTCACAATCAATTTTCTCATTGGTTTATCCTAGAAAGATTATGTACTTAAAGATTTGTAATTTCGGATTTCCTCATTGGATGACATTTAATGTATGTAGGTGGTAGTTGTAACTACCCCAATCAGGGTTTTCTTTGAATTATCTCGGCCATTGTTTTAGATCTAAGTTGCCGATCCTTGTTCGGATTCAGATTCGGGTTTGGATTCAGCAAAAAAAAAAAATTGGGCTGGTTCCAGTACTGCGGGAATATATATAGATATTTTCAATATATATATATATAGATAGATAGATAGATGTAACATGTTCAATGTTCATTCATCATTGGTTCAAAACTTCAAACATATAATAATAAGAAGTTAGAAGCATGATACTCATAAATCCATAAATGTCGAAACATTATAAATAAAATACCTCATTATCATATTCATACTTTTGCAAAAGTCTCAAAATCTCATTTCACAATCCTACAGTGTAGCATTCACATTTGAAGAAAAATGCTACAGCTGTAGAACAAAGCAAAAATGATTCATGAGCATTTCTGGATTTGATTGTGTTAATTTCTGGATGCCAAAAATTAACACAATCAAATCCAGAAATGCTCATGAATTGTTAATATGGATTGTGGAAATCTGATATCACTAAAGCAAAAATGGTGAAAAATGCTTGAGATGAATGAATGATCATCAAAAAGCCAAATGCATGCCTTATTGGTTGAAATTAGGGTTTAGATGCTTTTTCGATTTAAGAAATAAATTTAAAATGGCATGTGGGGTTTGTTTTTGGGCACCCACAACCTTGGATGCCTGTCAATTCATCTAGATTCCGCCCGGAATCTAGACGGACATCTGAATTCCCTATCTGCAAAACCCACAGGGAATCTAGATGCCCCTCCGGAATCCTGTTGCAATCAGAATCAGACTTGCACCAAAATTTGCATCCGGGGCTATATGCAAGGATCCAGTAACTTAGATTTAGAATCAATGTGGAATCTTAATTTGCAATTGAGGTCTATAAAAATTCCGCCCGGAATCTAGAAGGACATCTGAATTCCCTATCTGCAAAACCCACAGGGAATCTAGATGCCCCTCCGGAATCCTGTTGCAATCAGAATCAGACTTGCACCAAAATTAGCATCCGGGGCTATATGCAAGGATCCAGTAACTTAGATTTAGAATCAATGTGGAATCTTAATTTGCAATTGAGGTCTATAAAAATTCCGCCCGGAATCTAGACGGACATCTGAATTCCCTATCTGCAAAACCCACAGGGAATCTAGATGCCCCTCCGGAATCCTGTTGCAATCAGAATCAGACTTGCACCAAAATTAGCATCCGGGGCTATATGCAAGGATCCAGTAACTTAGATTTAGAATCAATGTGGAATCTTAATTTGCAATTGAGGTCTATAAAAATTCCGCCCGGAATCTAGACGGACATCTGAATTCCCTATCTGCAAAACCCGCAGGGAATCTAGATGCCCCTCCGGAATCCTGTTGCAATCAGAATCAGACTTGCACCAAAATTAGCATCCGGGGCTATATGCAAGGATCCAGTAACTTAGATTTAGAATCAATGTGGAATCTTAATTTGCAATTGAGGTCTATAAAAGGCTTGGCCTTCTCATTTGTAAAGTCATTAGAAAATTGATATTAGGAGCAAGCAAGTAGCAATAGCGGTAGGAGGAGATCAGAGATCAAAGAGAATACATGTCCACATTCCATAATCAATAGAGTGCCTTGTTTCCAGATTCAACGATGTAAATCTTTTGCATCAATGTTTCATATCACACTCACTGATCCATCATCAGGGTGAAAGAGCTCTTTCATCCTGATGATGAATCACTGAGTGTGATCCGAAACGTTGATGCAAAAAATTTACACAGTTGAATCCAGAAACAAGGCACTCTATAGATCAGAGATTGTTGCCAAGATTATGTCGAAATTAATAAACAATTTTCATTCAAGATATGGTGAATCTTTGTGTTGTTTCAACATTTTGCATAGTTTCCACTTCTCAAAGTCTAGTTAAAGTTCATTGATTTTAATAGAGGAATGCGGAGATATGTGATGAATTCCTTGGCTCATACCATTTGTAGTTCATTGATTGCAAATCATAGTGTATGGTTAGTCTGAACCCACTTAAGCACTAGTTCGATTGTGAATGTTCATTTGGATTACGCCAAATATTGGGTATTTGGATGAATGTTATAGTATGAAAATCTTTCAATAACTTTGCAGATCGCATCAAGTTGTGTATAGTTGTTGCCTCATGGTGAAGCAAAGCTTGGTTTAAAGAATCCATTTATCAAAGGAATCCATATCATCATTGTCCTTAGAAGTAGAGTAGATTTCCCTAACCCTTATCCTTTTTATTTTTATTTGAAGTTCAAGTCAGTTTAGTGCAAGTTCCAACTTCTTTAAGGGAAAAGAGTTCATAAGTCTAGAAATAATAGCGCTAGTCCCTTCGTGTGTTACCAGCAATATCACATCAATTCACTAAGTTATATCCAACACAAAGTTGCATGTTCACATTGTAAACCTTGGGCTTGCCTTATTTGATCACATAGTTCCACATTGTCTAGCATTTGAGGTTTCCTTATTCAAGAGAGGATAGAATACTTGGTATTTCATTCTATGTTGGCGAGTGTCATAAAAAACACATCAATGAGTGGCATACAAAATTTCTAGAACGGTGTATCTCATTCCTTGTGAAGGTTGAATGATGCATCTAACATAGCTAATTTGTTATTCAAGGAGATAGTTTTGTTGCATGGATTGTTGAGCAACATCACATTGGAACACGAGACAAAGTTACTTAGTATTTTCTAATTCACCTTGTGGAAAATGTTGGGTACACAACTCAACTATACATATCATCTGCAAGCAAACAAACAAACAAAGGTTGTCAAAGTTTGCATACAACCACAAACAAACAAATTGTCAAGGAAGATACCATTTCAAGTGGTGTTTGGCACATCCTTGTAAGGTGTCACAAATCTATCGGGAGTGGAAGCCAAGGAAGTACGTGAAAAAAAATTCTAAGGACTTCACACGACATTTGAAGGAGATTCATAATTCATGAAGAAGCTAGAGGCGAGCAACACAACATATAAGTCGTGCACACAAGTGTCGAAAAGAGAAGACTTACTCAAAGGGCAAGTTGGCTATGTCACATCTAAGGAAAGCTAAATCAATTCAAAAGTGGAATAGATAAAGATTTGTTTTTATGAATTACATCCTAGATAACCACATTGATTACCGAGCAATTACAAACATCAAATTTCTCATTAATGGTAGTAAGATGACCTCTATCTCATTTAGAATGAAATCGAGAATAGATTGATTCATTAAAAGAATTATATTTACCACTTGCTCCCATCAAACCATGATTAGTACTTCCTACATGGCCATCAATGAAGGCGCAAGTTAATCTTCTGTTTGATAGCATACTAATCTATAACACACACAATGACACTGCACATCAGATCTATTATGAAGTAATGTTGTGAAGAGAATGACCTGCAAATTAATGATGTACTATGCCATCCTAGAAAATAGCTTGGCACAGCTGGTTTGCATTTCAAAAGCTATATAAGGACACTTGATATGCTTTACTAAGGATCTACACAATAAGTCACTACAAGGACTCAGATTGTTGGATTACATCCAAAACTCCCCTTTTTAACTGATTATGGTATAGCTCAATTGCATCTCTCCCTACTCAACACAACCCTTCAATAACAAAATTGATGATTTGGAGAAGATTCATTTATATTCCTATAAATTTCTCCATGATGATTCATTTTGATCCCTTGGCTGTTGATTTTCTTCAACAAGTGACATCTGCTTGTTTTAGGGTACTGAAAATGTGTGATGACCCCTTTTCTGAAGATAGGCTAAAATGATAAATGATTAAATAAGTTTAAATTAAAGATTTAAACTTATTCTGAAACAAGACTAAATCATAAACAGTTAAAGAAAAGACAATCAGTTGTAAAAGATAGTACGAAGATCAAATATAACAATCAAATCTTAAGAGGGAGCATTGAATTAATAACCACGTCGAAACTCAGGAGCACTCCCAGTCACGAATGAGGAAGAGACGACCATAGCGCAGAGATTACCATTTGATACAGCTCAGAAAGAGAACTACCAACAACGATTTTAGGGTCAAATATGATTATTAATATCAGACATAGAATCGAGAAAGGACCGATATAATTACATTGATGGTGCATAACAACAATCACTGTATCTTATATTGCCTAATTCAAAGGTTAAGACTTAAGAATCAGCAAGGATAATTACTGCCATGTCATACTTAGTCAAAAGGTCATCAAATACCAAGCACAATAACATGGCAAAGGAAGAATTAATAGTTAAACAGAGACTATCAGGTTTCCCAATGCAAATAGGATCCACCGCGATTTGATGAAGCTGTTCAAGGCAGAACAAATATATCAATAAAGAATTACAATTAATCGCTAATAATGTAAAGATAATTAATTATATGTGTAAGCACCGATTACGTTAGTAAGTATTAAGATATCGTGGCTAATAATAAATGGTCAACGATAGACAAGAGTTGCTATAAGCAACCATTACGAATTATATCTTAAGGTAAACTAATCAGAATTTAGAATGTAACATCAATTAAGATTGATAGTCACCAGTGATGACAGCAATTGAAGTCTAATGGTGTGATGATATTCAAACCACATTAATTATAAATAAATTATAATTACCAGTTATCATAAGAAAGCAGATGGAATATGGAAAGGTGCTAATTAAGTTAATAAACCAATCTATAAAGAGACATTACCCTTCAAACTTAAGATATATTATGAGACTCAATCTCATTTCAGGAAACACGGATTTGGAAGATAATGGAATGTTCAGAAATTATTAAAATATAATTGGTTCTGATCAATGAAAGGACCATCGAAGAACAATTACAATTGATATCTGGAAATTAAGAAAAAATAAGCGACTATAAATATACTTCCTATTCAAGGAAGAGATAAGAAGGAAAAACAAATAATTAATCAAGTATTGCTCTGCAATTTCACAGAAGCGCATGAATACAACTCAACATCTATTTTCAATCAAGCTGAGAATGATATCAGGGCAGAGAATCGGTTATCATATTAATTATACAAATCCATAGAAGGTATGTATATCAACCAGGAATTCCTAATAATGCACAAATATTATCAGATGTACAGGTTGAACTTATTATTAATTTTAGTATCTAAGGAAGGAGATCAGAGACATACTCAAGGAGAGGCTAGAATAAACTCCAGCTAATAGGTTGTCCCAAGATAGGGTGGGGATCAATGACCCCGAGCGCCTTGAGGACATTGTACCAAGAAGGGCTTAAGGGCGTGATCTGTAAACTTTGAGGGAGAACCTATTGAGGATTGGTGTCCAAGCAACCTGATTATGCCCAAGCATCCTTCTTAGACTAGAGTAATAATTAAGGTTAGCAGGGATATCTTGTTTAATACTTATATAGTTCTTGGACTTGTATTATAATATGCTATCAATATACCTTAGGCAATTTAATTCATTGTATAGTTAATGTAGATTTATTTATATAAACTGGCCAAAAATAACAGGGGACATTACAAAATGGATAAACATTTTGAGTTTGTTACTCTATCCAAATTGCCAACTTGCCTAGCCCATAATTGATCTTTGCTCTCAAATCTCTCATTTCTCCAACAGCATGCTGTGTCCGTGTTTTACATTCAAACGGCAATTCCTTTTTAACTATGTTTAACAAGAAATATATTATTGTATGAAAAGTGAAAGTGAAGTTATTTGCCTTGAAATGTGAAAAGCAACATAACAAGCATTTTCCCCAGGAGATTGAGGGGATATGTTATGACATGAAAGTCATTAAAATAAAACAAGTCAATTTTATGAAAATTTGAAGTTTTTAAGATTTTAAATTTTTTCAATTTTGGATCTTCAAGAACAATTTTTCAGATGTCAAACATTTGAACAGTCAGAACATTTTGTAATGTAAATCACCAGTATTTTGATATATCATCAGAACATTGTGTTGAATTGCCACTAGGATCACCACAACTTCTAATGAGCTAGAATAATTATCAAAAATACTAAATCCAATTTAATACCTCCAAGATCTGGCAGCAATTATTATTTTATACAATATTATATTTAGATGTTTTTTGGTTGTGCCTACTATTTCCTGCATTGAGCCCTTCATTTACCTTTACATTATAGCAATGTTAGCAACATTGTTTAAATAGAGAAAAAAGAGACAAGAATCGTGGAAATCATAGACTTGATCAGAATAAATATCTAGATTTACGAATTCCCAAGTTTATCTAATAACTGTAATAATTCATGACAGAACTCCATGGCACTCTTTTGAGCATCAATTGCTATCAATGGAAGACCTATTCCTTAATTGAAATATTAATACAATCCCCATAAAATACAAATTTGTTTTACAATCCACTCCAGGAATTATCTCTGGATTATATTTGTCAAAGCCTTTTTAAGTTTTCTACAAGTATGCTACCAAAATTTCTAGCAATATGAGTTCACATTGGATTAAAATTTGGCTTATACATTCAAGAATCACAGCAATGTACGCATTCTTATACCAAGCTGAACCATAAAGCTTTAAGTGCATGCAATCAAAGATTTAAATCGTTCAGCTAAAAACCCTTAAAAAATATATCAATACTTGATTCTGATTTTAAGATTTGTGAACATTTCACTGCATATCAGTTATCGCATCTAAGATAAAACACAAAATAGAGGACAGAAGCAATGTAACGTTGTTAAAAAACACCTAAGATAAAATACAGAAGACCAACTGGGGACCAAAAGCTATGTAACATTGTCAAATAAAATTGGATGCTTGAAATGTTTGCATTATTTCCAGACTAATATGTTCGTAATTAGATGCAATATGAGATACACTAACTAATGTAAAAATGCATTGTTAACATGGGCTTAAGTCTTCAAACCAGGGAAGCAAAAAGAAATCAAAGTAAAAAGAGTAGCATTATATAAACGATAACTGAGATGGCTAAGAGCATCATGCTGGAAACTAACTAGCCTTCTCTAAGTGCATAGTTAAACAAAAACAAACATGGAAGTAGCAAGCTTAATTAGTATAAGCATAGCAAAAATATATACAATTTCCAATAAGGTCATATTATTCATCCATATTTCTAGTGTTATATGTTTTTCCATTAAAAACTATGCAATAACATTATACTTTTCTTCATTCCACAGGATAGAATAACATACCCAGCAACCAGATCCACAAGATTTGGGTATAATTGTTCATCACGAAGCCTCTGTATTTCTGAAGAAGTTGAATCCATAGCTTGAAAGTCAACCATATACCTCGTATGAAGATACTTTACCGCAGCTTTGGTTTTCTCTAGTCCTGATGAATTGCCCACTCTAGTTTTTTGCTTATTCAACAATGCAATCTTTTTTTGATACTCAATTTTCATAAGCTCTCCTGCCTGTAGAAATACATATCAAACAATTATAACAAAAATATTAAATAAAGCTCTCATAGCAATAAATCCATGGTCTCATACTTTGCTTTATCTATTTTAATATTCCTATGTGACAACAAGAACTTCAGTCTACCTTCACTTCATCATAAAGTTTCTTTTCCCATGCCAACAATTTGTCCAATACAGAAGCATGGGTCTCCTTCTCTTCCTTCGTATTATCATTCCCATCTTCTGAGGAAGAAAATTTGAAAGACCTATTCCATGTTATTGCACGCTTTACCCGATCTGGATCAATCATACCTACACGGCCATAAATTACAAGTCACTGTAGCTTGTTATTCAAATAAAAAGGATAACATATACATAAGCGAATCAAGACAAAAATGCATTTCCTATATGAATAAATTCTTTCAACTTTCAAGGCATAATTATAGACTATAATAATCTGTTAAGGACAATGAAGGGGTGACTATGTATCAGAAATCGCTATCAAAAAATTGGTTAAAGTGGGTATAAACATATAAGAAAACTAATGAGTTCTCCAGTGGTAATAAAAACAAAGATTGGATTAATTAAACACAACTGAGAGAAGCCACTCAGACCTCTGTCATTAGGTTTAGATGCATTTCTAACAATTTCTGTTTATAATTCACAGGCTGAGTATCTATATTAGTCTAAAATAAGCAGTCAATGGATAACCAAGGCCTGCTTCCATTGATAAATGTAGCTAAAAGCAGCTTCTAGATTTTACAAAAGAAACCAAAGATTTAAGGACTTTGACAGAGTGGACAGAAATTTTTTGAAGTAAAAATAAACATTGCAAACTTATGGCCAGCTGCGGGAATAGCACAAGTGAAAAAGAAAGAAGATTTAATAAAGAGCAGAAGTTCCAGAACATAGCAACTAGGGAAGAACAAGAGGCGGGTTTTGGGAACAGGGGCACCAAGGGCCTAAGTTTAGGGACAGCTGCGGGGTAGGGCATGGGGCAACGCTAGAATACATTTAGTACATGAAAAAATAGTTATAGACGAATTATAATTTTCAATTTTCAAATAAAACTTTGGAGAATTAGTAAAATAGTATTAGTAAAATAGTAAATACTTAAATACTTGAATGCTACTAAAATTTAAGGTGAACATTCAACACTAATAGTTAACACTGAAGTTTGAACAATAAAAGTGTCAAATTCAAAATTTATACTATTTTCAAGATTTCATAAAGATGATTACAATAAGTACAATGATGTCAAAATAACAAAATGTAGTGAAAAGAGGACTAATCATCCCCAAACTCCTCATCACTAGAACTGTTGGACTCCACATGCTCTAGCTAAAACCAAACAAAAACCAACCGGCCCTAACTCTAAAACTGTAGCATCCTCATCAACGTGTGTTGGCTCCTTTTTCTCTACATCCCACTGTGTTTTGGACTCTCTTTGTACAAAAATGTATTGCGGTCAATGAGATGCAAAGCACTTTGTACAACTACAAGCCTCTTTGCTCTCCCAGAGGTAAGTTTGTTCCTCTTAAGAGAGTGATAATATCTGTAAGTAGAGCAGTTCCTCGCAGAAGATGAAGAACTAGAAATCTGCGATAGCAATCGAATGGGTAAAGTGGTACACAAAGAAATCAGCACAAGGCAATTTCACCACAAAGTTGGGTCCTCTTGTGCCATAGTTACCGTATCCATCTTGGCTGCATCGAAATACACCTAAGAATGACAATTTTTGTCCACTCAATGTGAACAATGTTGACCTTTACAAGATAATACATCTTTTAATGACCCTAAAGAACCTTACCTTCACCTAAGCATCCTATATGGGTGTATCTCTACCAGGCCTATGCTTGTACCACTTGGGGTTTAGTGCATAGGCAGTCATGAGCAAGGGAAAATTGAACTTCTCCCATCTCCTATGAATGATTGGCTCATTAGAGAATGCTAATGTGGGATCCTTCTCTCGCATGGAAGCCCTAGTTTGGTCAAGCATACTATCAATGCACTCATACACCTCTTCAAGGTTAGGTGCACCAAAATCCCCATATCAATGACCATTGCTACGTGAGAATGGTTTACAACATAGCTATTCTGATGGGCACAGATTAGTATAGAATAGATTTAGTTGATTATTGTTCCATTAATAAGCATCTCTTACTAATCCAGATACTGCTACAAATCTTTCCAATATATAAGGTAAACACTTTCATTGACAGTTAGATTACATTCAAAAAATAGGAAAGATGCTAGAAAAGATTTGTTAGACCAGTGTGATGCCATGTCATTACAAGGTAAACATTCAAGAGGGTTGGAACACACTACAAAAAAACAGATACAAGAGAACCAAAACATGCTCTCCAAAAAAGAGGCAATTGCTAGTCAACAGTGATTAAAGCTCAGAACAGCTACATACACCATCTCAAGCAAGTCACAAAAAGGTCAAACTTCTCATCTACAGTTTATGGATTAGAAGCTGCAAAAGCAATGAGCTCTTTGACAACTAGGTATAACTCTAACATGCAATGCAACCACAGAGTTCTACCTGAGTGGTCAGTTTTTGTCTTACGAGCTTGGTTGTTTGACCATTTTTCTTCAGCTGTATCCCAATATCCTGATAAAATTTTGCTATCATGGCAGGCAAGACAGAATAGAAGTCAGATTTCTAGTTGGTCCATAAATACAAATGTATGCCTTTGGAAGCCTGTGGTAGAAGAAAGAGAAGCAGTACCAGCTCGGAAGTAAGAGATCACTGGCTGTTTCTCTAATAGAATGAACACATGTGCAAGATGAAGATTTTATAGACAAGACATTACCTCTTTTGGATGATTTGTGCTTGAGCATCTTGGGCAAGTATCCTGAAATCATTGAGTCATTGGAACAAATCCCTAATACAACAGAAAACAAAATCTGCCAACTAAAGATAAGGTAACAACAGTAGGCATAGTAAAAAAGTGTTGCAAACTGGATGACATCTCAGGTCACGCAGCTTTGTTTGCTTGAGGGCAAGCAAATTGAAGACGGGAGGATTTGTAATGTTCCCTTTTTCAATCTACAGCTCTTTAGTGAGTGGACTATTAGCTTAGGATTACGTGGAAGCTACTTCCAATTTTCAGTTAGAAATGTATGTTACATTTTAGGAATAAGACAATTGAGTCTCATGTCTTCCAATTAGACAGTAGTTTGAGTATTTGAGTCTTCCAGTTAGGCGGCAGCTGAATCTTAAATGCCTATCAATTAACACCTCTACTTCAGGGATGGATTCAACAGTTAACTGCCACCAATTAAGGAAAGATTGGCTATGATTATGGATTGGCACTTTCGAATTGGTGTCTCAACTCGCTGCAAATATTTCAGAAAATTAATTGTTTGTTAGTTGCAACCATTTTTGGATAACTTCCCATTATTGAGTATAATAGGGAGCTGGGTCTATAAGGCACTTTAGAAAACTTAAGAACCTTCAACTCTCATTTCAGTGTTTGTGGCATTGCTACAGCAGCTGAGCGCATTGGAGATGAAACCCTTCAAGCGTGAATCTATCATCTTGGAGATAAAAAACCTCAAGAGTAGTACATATCAATTATTATATAGTTTGTAAGCAGGTAGTACCAAGTAAGTTGTATTAGATTGGTATGCTAACCCTTTGACTAAAGGCATAAAGTGATGTCAAAGCAAAAAAAGACAACACACGCATTAATAAACACTTAAAGGAGATTGCAGACGCACCATGGTAAAGGAAGAGTAAAGTTGATAAGTAGAAGATATTTCCACAGCAAGTCAAATTGTGATATTGCTATCAAGATTCAACTGTGTAGCTTGTGAGTCAAACTCATTGACCCATGATTCATGAGTAGTGGTTCACGAGAACCCATCTCTCATGAGAATGAATGGAACACTTAGCTCTCATTGCAACTAGGTGATGGAACACTTAGTTGGAGTAGTACTGGGATGGGTGACCTCCCAAGAAGTCTCGGTGCTTCACCTTTGTGAGCATCACCTAGATGCAATGAGTGCTAAGTGTTCCATTCATTCTCATGAGAGATGGGTTCTTGTTAACCACTACTCATGAAACATGAGTCAATGAGTTCAACCAAAAAACTACACAGTTGAATACTGATAGCAATATCACAAGACTAAAGTTTTAACGAAGTAATGGCACGCACATCATAGAGGAGAAATTGTTTTAAAGAAAATGCCTCCGAGGCAATGGTGCATGCCAAAGGCTGTCAAAGCATTGAAAAAAAATCAAAGATTTCTATTAAAGACTTGTGTCTTTTCAAAGAGGGCATGCCGAGAAGGTCAAGTGCACCAATACAAAAGGAGCCTACAAAGTACATATCTCAGCGAAGGCTTGTCAATGAAAGGTGCATTTTTAAGATGAAAATGGTAAAATTTTCACAATGTATAGGCATCGTAGGCTACAGGAGGCACAATACAAAGAAAATGAAAGTTTTAAAAATCTAAAAATATAGTGTAATTGCACACATTTGAACAAATCTCTCTATTTAGACACACCTAAAAAGAAGATAAACTCACTTAGACTACTATCATTTTTCTAAGTGCCTTCTCCTAACTCATCCAATATGGTGCACAAGCATGCCAATATAAAAAGCACATCTCAATAAAACTTCAAATAAGAAAAAATACGATGATAAACAAGTCCTATACAAAGTAAATTTTGGGAATGCTCATAAAGAAGGAAATCCAAACACCAAGTTGAGAACTTGAACTCGATGTATAGGTGCAAGCCAAGGATTAGATGTGTGCCTCAAAACATATCATTTTTCCTACCAAAAAAGGAAGGTTTGCAAACATGCAATAAGGGCCCGTTTGGGTGCTAGTATTATACTGGATATTCCGTAATTAGATTTTTGGATAATGTCAAATTCCATGTTTGTGTCTATCCAAAAAATTGGAATTGGAATTTCAAAATTCCAATTTTGCCCCCAAAATGGGCATTTCATCTTCCACTCAAATAGGTGGAATTGGAATTTCGAATTCCAATTCCAATTTTTATAAAACCAAATTTAATATTTCGTGGGATCCGTGACTATAAGGATGTATATTATATTGCTATAAGGATGTATATATATACATGTGTGTATATACACAAATGTGTGTATATGTATCAATGTTCCAGGACTCGGCGAGTCCATGCCTGACTCGGCGAGTCCGAGCCAGAGTCAGGCCAGCCGAGTCTGGCTGCCTCTAGACTCGGACTCGGCCGAGTCAGGCATAGACTCACTGAGTCCTGCCGAGTCTATGGACTCGCCGGACTCGGCGAGTCCTGATGCCTGGACTCGGCCGGCGTTCAGCGCTTTTCAGTGCTTTAAAAAAACATTTTTTTATTATTTCACTTCGTTTTTCTAGTTTGTTTTGCTTTTTATAATATGTCTTTGACCTAAAAAGGTCATTCTATCACTTGCATAAGGAAAGAAGAGAGAAAAAAGGCTTGAGAGAAGAGGATTGGGGTTTTAGGAAGAAAACTGGTTGGCTCTCATTGAAGGAAAGATTGGCAGGGAGGAGAAGGTTCTTAAAAAAAAAAAATAACGACAAAACAAAATAGTTCACAGTGAAGAACGAATAGTACCGAAGGGAAGGGCATAAGCAAGCAGTGAAGAAAATATAAGCGCCTGGCTCTGCCCCAGGACCCTGTGGGGGCGCTGCCCCTCGACCCCGCTGGGGGCGTTGCCCCCTAGACCCCCATCGTCCTTTTGAGGAACACCACAATTGTGAGTTGGGACATCGGGATGGCATGAGGGAATTATTGAGTTCAGTTATCAACCTTTGGAAAGTGTGACCAGTTGGTGAGACCCGGAGCTGCTGCAGGCATGGAGTGTCTGCATGCCGGAGGTGGAGAGAGCACTGGAGCAAGCCTTTCAAGAGGGGTACTACGCTTTGAGGCGTTCAGAGGAGTAGGTGTTCGCTGGACCAGACGTGAGGCTGTCTTGGTGGATGCATCCGAGTCTGATGATGAGGATTATGAGGAGGGTGATGATGAGGAGGGTGCCAATGAGAATGTCACTGAGGATCCTGTTTCGGTTCAGCCTCAGACACAGGGAGAGAGGATGGCTCTAGAGTCTTCCATGAGTCATTTTAGGGGTACTCGTAGGAGGACATAGGCTACTATGAGGCTATGAGCCTTTATTTTGAATCTTTGATATATGTTTTGAACTTCAGATTCCATGGATTTCATATTCCATGAATATTGTAGACATTTTGATTTGACAGTGACACCATATTTCAGATTTCTATATGTTATTTGGTTTAACTTTAACTAATTTTCTTCACAAATCCGTATTTTTACTTATGTGATCTATGCAAAGTTGTGTATGTGTGCAAAGGAGTTTCTATTTATCTCAATTATTGTGTATTAGATCAAGATGTTAATTGACTAAATATTGCAGGAAAAAAACTTAAAATCCTTAAAAATCTTTGCATTTCATGGGTTTTTTGATTTGCCGAGTCCGGGCGCCGAGTCCGAGTCCGAGTCCATTTTGAGCTTTTCGAGTCCGAGGCGAGTTCGAGTCTTGGAACTATGATATGTATATACACACGTGTGTATTTGTGTATATATATACACGTGTGTATGTGTATATACATGTGTATGTGTGTATATACACACGTATGTGTATGTGTGTATATATACACGTGTGTGTATATACATGCATGTGTATATATACACGCGTGTGTGTATATGTGTGTGTATGTGTATATGTGTGTGTATACACACACATGTACACACATGTGTATATATACACGTGTGCATGTGTGTATGTACACACGTGTGTGTGTGTGTATATATACACATACACACACCATATTTAAAGAAATTAAAATAAAGAATTAAAATTCCTTATGCATCTTCTTAGTCATCTTCCGGGAGAACCAAACGGGTCAGCCCATATTACGGAAATCATATTCAGGATTTGTATCTTCCAGAATTGCAGCATCTTCCAGAATTGACTGGAATTGGCATTTGGTATTCCAGCACCCAAACGGGCCCTAAAGGAACTAGACACACTTTCACAAAGGAGTTAAATCTTGAAACAACTGACTTCAGAGTTGTGGGCACCAAGAGTTTAACGTACACCAATAGAATGATAATATCATTCAAAAAAGTGAAAATATTTTTACAATACTGGTGCACATCAAGAGACTAACCCGTGTCAATAAAGAACAAACTGGGGTCAATCAAATTTTTCCTTCAATGTCTAGGCATGCACCTGGAAACTGGCACGTGTCAATATAAAGGTGGTGGATTTTTTCAATTTTCAAGTGTAATGTATAGGCACATGCCTAGACAATGGTGTGCACCAATACAAAGGAGGAAATTTTGTTGCCAATTTGTTTAGCATCCAAGCATGTATCTAAGCTTAAGTATGTGCAAATAGAAAGGAAAAGAAAATGTCAGCCCATATTCAAGTGCACTTAGATAGGGGCATGCCTATACAAAGGAGGAATGAATCAGTAGATTTCAAAGTTTTGCAAGGGATTAGTCATGATCAGAATAAAAGTTGCAAAATCATTTATGTCATCTTAAGCCATTAGACAAAATCTTTTTTTAGCAAACATTAAAAATAATAGGTTATAAATAGCTCTGACTAGAAATACCATTATTCCATGGGGATGATGCATGCCCCCCCATTTTATCATCTATCTCATCATGCACAAGATGAAAGCTTTTTAAGAAATAATAGTAATATTTTGGTTGTCTCTTCAACTGACAGTCAGATAATTATAATTTTAAAATTAGTGGATGAAATAATTTGTAATAAAACTTGTGCATCATACAAACAATCATAATTATGGTAAAAGTGCAAATGTTTTAATTTATCTATTTTCATGCAATTGTCTATTGACAAGATAAAATTAGTTGCCTTCTTGCACTAATAGAAAAGATATTATTGAACAGTAATTCTCATGCCTTCATATTGTTCAAATTGTTATTCAATGTTATCGTCATTCCAAAGCTTGTTAGTTCAGTTGTATTTATTAAGCCCATCTTACTTTTAATCCCTATTATATGATTTTGTCACGAGTGTTGAAATAAATTTGTATGCTTTGCATTGCAAATCTGTTCAAAATTGGAAAGCATGGCTTTGTACACATTCCTTCAATTAACAAACTGATATGTTGCTATGTTTCAAACCTTGTGCTCCTGAATTGTCTAGTCTCTGTTTTTAGATGAACAACAAAAGTGTCTACTGGTAGGGTTTCTTCTCAATAAAACATATAAAAACTGTTTTCCCTAAGTGGAAGATCATTTTAGGATATTACCCTAAGCAAAAGCAAAAATGATATGCATTTATTCTACATCAATGTGATCCACCCCAAAAATCACTGTAAAATTTGTAAATTCAAGTAGTTATTTTTCAATTTTAGGTTAGCTTTTACTTTATAATGAGTATTACCTTCCGCTTTGAAGAGCAGTTTTACCACTTATATGTTCCGCCATTTTGCGTCACAAGGAAACATGCAAATTAAAACACTAACATACTTTTAAGTCCCACTAACAATTTTGGTTATTTATTGGCATCATCACCATATCATTTCATTTCCAAACATAATTCTTGCTCTCAAAAAGCTTGAAAACTCAAAAGAGATAATATGGAAACAGAAGAATAATATAACTTTTGATGGCTTTAACAATTCCTTATGAATTTGTTGTCACTCCATTTAACATTTGGAAATAATTATTTCTGAAAGTCTTCTGCTTAGTAAATGAAGGCATAGTTTAAAGTTTAAACTCTTACACTGTATCAAGCTTGTTTGATTCACTAGGTAATATTAGAAATTGACTGATAAAGCACGTAGATTTGACATCTAGTAATTTGGAATTATCATCACCACTGCCAAGTGACCTTCTAATTGTATTTTATTTTCATTATGATGGTGCTTTAAAATAGCTAGATAGCAAATCAAAACTTCGAGACTTTCTTGCCAAACATATCTAGAGGTTAATGTTAAAAATCTTAAATTTTGCATACGAACATTCATACCAAGTTGAAGAAGCTTCTGTAATTGCACAATTTGAAGGGCTAACATAAACTATTTTAAATTTTTCCTTGAGACCATCTGTGCCAAGTCAAAAAAAATCCTATGTTTGCACACATTTAATCTGTACACTTATCTGTTGTTCAGTCATTCATATCTGTCAAAACAAATATTTCTACTAAGAAATACAGTATTATTAAGGCGTGTCATTATCACAGGATAAATTGTATCAGATATCTCTCATGCCTGACATTTAGACAATTTAAGACTGACCTCCAACACGCTACAATATCATATAAGGCTTGTCATCATCACACAATTTTAATTGTGACAGATAACTGTCACAACCTATTACCATCTTAGACAGTTAAACAGAGACCTCCAACTTCATCAGTCCAAATTACCATAAACATAGAAATAAACATCAGTCCAACCTATTTGATAAAATTTACTTGAAAATGCATCAAATAACTTTGATTTTGTTCAGCAAGCTTTTAAAGACAGAAATTGAAAGCTCCAAAATACTGATTAACTTTTTACATATTCTTCTGTAAATTAGAGATTTTCTGAATATAAAATAATTGATATTTTATGCTATAAACATCAAAATCTGTCGCAATCTATTCAGTTTTCTGAATTGCCATCTCGTGTCAGTAGCTTAAAACAACAAAATGCTAACTAATCTTCTAAACACTGAAACAATAAATTGTTGTATTAAACAAAGGAGAGGAATATTCCTTATATAGACAATTACAAGATGGCATAACCGAAACAATCAGGAACTAAAGACAAAATATAAAGTTACTAGACTAACTAACTGGTTTACAGATTATAAAGTTACTAACTATGCTAACTACATGACTTAAATTACCATTATAAGCTAAATATTACAATATTACTTTAACACCCTTCCTTAATAGTCATTCTACTAACTACCCTGTAGAAGACAAGACATAATCAGCAAGTCATTTGGCCATGATTGCATAGAAGGCTGACTCCTCTTCAAAATGAATCAGCAAGTCATTTGGCCACGAATGCATAGAAGGCTGACTCCTCTTCAAAATGCTCTAGGACATGAGCCCGCTGCTAAGACCCTCCCTGGTTGAACTTCTGATCAACTAACCACTTTATACAGAACTCCTTCATACGACCAAAAACAAGAACAAGCTCAGTTCCTTCCAACTTGATGTTGGATAACAAAGCCATCCCACCTGTTCTACAAAGACACGAAAACTGGGGTAAAAAATCAGCTTCAAAAAAGCTTTGATTTTCGTTGATTAAAAATCAGTAAAAAAACTTTGAAACTATTGCCAAAAATCATCAAAAGAACAAAGGAAAAAACGCTCTGCTGCTTTTTGAAAAACAGCAACAGCTACATTTATAATAATCATCAAAACATTTTTCCAAGGGTGGAAAGCCACGATTTTGTGAAATAATCCTCAAAAACCTTTGTTTTGTGGAAAAAAGGGTAAAAAACCCATGATTTCCAAAAACCCATCAAAAAACAAAAAAAAACCAAGCCCTGGACAAAGAAAATCAGTATTTTCTGCAAAAAATCAAGGAAAAACCCTCCACATTTTGTTTGGAAAATAGGTGAAAACCCCTAGAAGTTGTCAACGAACCCTAGGCCCACCATGATTTGTAAAAAAAAACAAAAAAGAGGTGGAGTCGCAATAAATCTTGTGCCCTCACCCTGCCGCCGTGCAGTATTGCACACAGCAAAAACCTTTCGCACAAAAAAACACCTTCAACACTTTGTTTCAAAAGAAAACCGTCATGACACAAATCTGCAGAGATGCCGTGGAAGAGGACTGCAGAGAAGGCACGGAAAAAAAATCTCTAAGCTGTTGCACATAGGAAAAATCCTATGTGGCTCAAAACATAGCCATGATTCCAATGCAGGCAGCAGGAAACAAAATCTTTGCTCCAAAAAAACAGCACAAGTATGCTGAAGAAAAACCCTCTTTGCAGCAAAAAAACCCCTGAGACTTAAGTAGAAATAACAGCCACCATTCGTATCTGCAAAAAACCTTTCAGGCAAAACTGATGTGTTCTAAAAACTATGATTTTATTTTGAAAGAATGTTAAAGAAACTTTTATTTTTATTTTTTAAAAAAATTGGTTAAAAACTTATAAAATTTTCCAAGAAATTATTAGGTGATTAATGAATGTGTTATCAAACAAAGATCATAAATGATCTATATATACAAGTATACACAAGAATGTTTCTATAACAAACAAAAAGAGAGAGAAATAGAAACATTCTGAAGAGAGAAAGAGAAAGTTTCCATATTGAACAGCGAGAATACGGAAATGTAGAAGAGTGACAATTACAAATAGAAATAAATCTACAAAAGAAAGAGAAACAAAAAATAGAGAGATTTAACTCTAATACCCTCCCTTAATGGTCAATCTAACTTCAAAACAAAAGTCTGCAACTGAATCCTCAAAAGGCGTAAAAGGCAGACTCGGGTTGATCAGTGAGCTCTGTATATTCTACAATATTAGAGACCCTCCCTGCTTCTGCTATTCAGAAGCAATGCGAGTCCTGCAATCTTGGATCACATGACCAAATTTGTGGCAATAGTTGCACCAAATTTGCTTCTTCTTGGAGCTATCCTAAGACTGAGCTGATGACTAAGATGGGCCCTTATCCTTGTGAAAGGATTGTGCTATAAATGCTTGTTCAGAGGAGGATGAAGGAGCACTGCTACCAAATTGTTGTTTCTAACGATCCTGCTGCAGAAGTTTGGTGCACAAATCTGAAAATTTGAGGTCAACATTAGTTGTAGTAATATTGAGCATCTCAATAAAGTGCTCATAGGATTGTGGTAGACTTTTCAAAGTAATGACTACCATATCCTCTTCCTCCATTGTATGGCCAATCGCCTCAAGCTGATCTCTGATGTCCTTAATCTTCATAAGATGTTCCTGTAAGGACATGTGCTCACCCATAATAATAGAGAGTAGCTGATTCTTCAAAAAGAAAGCTTTGCTTTTGTCTAATGTCTCGTGGAGACCCTTCAGTATAGTCCAGATCTTTGTAGCTGTCTTGTCAGACGACACTTGAGGCAACTCATCATCAGTAATTGAAAGCTTAATGAGCATAACTGCTCCACGGTTACACTCATCAAACTTCTCTCAAGTAGCATCGATTATGGTAGGACAAGCCTTGGTACCTAGAACAAGCACCTCAAGGCAACAATGCTCAAAAAATCTATTGTCAGATTCTAAATCTGTTGGCTTGAAAATTTAGGCACGAAAAATGATGCACCCAGAAAAAAATGAAGGCAACCCAGTCGAGATCTACAAAAACCCACCAAAAATCTGCAAAAAGTTTTTGAATCCAGCATAGAAAATGAGAGTTTCGAAAGAAACCCTAACTGGCTACCAAAAACCCATACTACACTCTAAACGGTATTAAAGTGTAAGTCGAATATGTTCGACATAACAAAGAGTTGTTACGAAGAGTCATTTTTGTATGTACATGACTCCACGTTTACGTGGAGTCATCCATTCACAAACATGACTCCATTTCCTTTACCGCCCATATACATATGAGATCTGTTGGATATTGCAAAAACACAGCAATACAAAACAATGCCATTAGCATATTCAACGGTCAGTCATATTCAACGATCAGTCGCCTAGAAATTAATATCACAGCAACTTCATCTCAGTTCGGTATTGATTCATAAGAATCAATATTTGTCAATATACATATTGAGTTTACATTAGTTCAATATAGATTAATATCTAAGTTACCCTAGTTCGTCCCTGGACCCCTGGTCCTGGGTACAAACTGGTACCCGGTCTTGGTCCGGTTCGCCTGTGGGTCCAAGCAAGGTTCAAATTTTGGGACCCAGTTCGAACTTCTGCCACGGACGAATGGACCCGGGCGAGCCAGCTCACCAAAAAGCAAACCCGCGACAAACTTCAGCGAGTTGGGGGGCACGGACGTCACTTAAGTGAAAGGCTAATGTTTGCTTCTCATTCTCATTTATGGTGTGCAAGTAGGTTATTTTGACTTGAGCAAGAGCAAAAGAGCAAGTTCTTGGTTGTGCAAGGAGTAGTTGGAAGATTGGTTTGTGAGCTTTCTTCAAGTGTTTGTGCCTCATTCGTACACCTTTGCAAGCTTACAATGAGTAGAGGTAAATTCTTGTTCAATTTGTTTTTTGTTTTTGTTTAAGTTTTTTATTTTTTCATTTCTCTTTCATTCTCCATAAGATTTTAGCCATTTTTTCTATAATTTTGTATTCTCTTGCTTTTAAGTTTTATATTGAATATGTATACAATTTGAAATTTCTTGCCATAGGAAAAGGAACTACAATGGCATCTACCTCTTCCTCAGTAGGCAATACCGAACAAAGAATAAAACCCCACTCTGATTCTCTTTTGTGGAAGGATTTTGATATTATAAGACCCCTTCCAGGAGGTGGTGCATTCCGTTGGAAATGTCGAGGTTGTGATGTAGAAAGAAATAGTTCATATTTTCATGTGGTAGGCCATTTGTGTGGATACCTTGGTAGAGGAGTCAACAAGTGACCTGGATAAAAAGGTGCACTTATACCCATTGAAATTGTACTAAAATATATTGAAGAGCATGAGGCAACAGAAGAGAGAGAAGAACATAGGCAAAATTCAACCGACGACATTGGCAATAAAATTAAAAGTAAAAAAAAGCAAAGGTAACGCAACCCCCCACAGATGTTGTGATAGAAGACCGCCCCTTTTTTACTACCTCGGCTACCCGTGAGCCTGAAAAAGAACCCTTGGCCTTACACACAAAAGAAAAGGACCACTAGAAACTGCATTTCAAAATCAAAGGGAAATTGCTAACATTGATGTGGCAAGATGCTTGTATGCAAATGGGTTGTCTTTTAATGTTGTTTGCTCTCCATATTGGAGACAAATGTTGAAAAGAGCCAATGAAACTCCAAGAGGGTATAAGGGCCCTGGTTTGAAGGAGTACGAACCACCTTGTTGGATCAAGAGGTCAAGTCGATTGATGATCAATTGAAGCCCATATAGGATTCATGGATTGAGACCGGGGTATCAATCGTTTCAAATGGGTGGAAAGATGCTAGAAATCGTCCCTTGATCAATGTCCTAGAGGTGTCCCCTAAAGGGGCAATATTTTTTAAAGCGGTGAATTGTGAGGGGCAAATAAAAGATGGGCCATTTATTGCTAATATTCTTGTCATGTCCCCTTTTTAGTGACATGTTATTTTTCAGTGGATTTGTCTATCAGGGACTCTCGTAGGCAGATGGTTTTGGTGAGAGAGTCATCTTGGTGATTATTTGGAGAATGGACGGTCTTATTTGCTCTTGGAAAGATGATTTGGAGCCTATTTTTTATTATTATGTGTTATGCAGGGCCCACATGTTATAATTTTAAGTTGAGTTGCACTTTTTATTTTATAAAGTTATTTTAATATAAAAAAGTGCATTATAATGGGATTTTATAATGGATGCTTCTAGAAGTTCTTAGTAACTTCTTAGAAAAGTGAATAAATAGAGGGCTTGGCCTCTCATTTGGACATGCTTGATTTGAGGATTCAACTACATTTCCATTTTGGAGCAATTTGTGGTCATCTTGATCTGCAAATTTTCACTAGATCTTTGGGAACGATACCTCCCTTGGATTTGCATAATTGAGGAGGTGAGATATCTTCTGAAGGGTTGCACATTGGAAGTGGTAATCAGCCATTTCATGCTGGACTCATCTGAGTATTCAATTTGAGGGTTTGATATTGATTGCATAAGGGTTTGAATTTCATCAATTCATTGGAGAATCATTTTGACAAGGGTTTGGAGGCAATTCAATTTTTTCTGTGGAGTTTATACCAGGGCCTGTTATACAACAGAGCCACATATTTTCATTCATATCTTCATACCCCATTGGAGTTCGATTTTATGCATTTGAGAGGTTATAATATAACCCCAGGCGATTCTGTTCCTCGTATTTTCGGCAGCTATATTCATTGAAAAATAATTGTTAACAGTGACGTACATGTCCGTACTGTACGGCCAGGTACAGCAGTAGGGTACGGCTCAGTTTGGCATTCCTATTCAGTCTCAGTCAGCGAATTTGGGAGCAGTTTGGCATGGTCAACATCAGCATTCTGGTCAATAACATTGCATCAATTTCCAAGTTCCAAACTATTGTATTTGGTTATTGAAATAGCGATAAAGTCTGATATGTAATGATTGAAAGTAGTACAGTTTGTAACAGTCCAACATATTTCATGTAATTCAGTCTCTGTTATAATCAGTCTTGAATGTTATATATCTCAGTTAGCTTGGCATTGGTATAAGGGTTGCATTTATAGTCACTGCTGTAACAGTCAATGCACAATTGGAAATCAGTCACTGTTATATATTGAAATCAGATATATGTAACTTGGAACATCATAGTTAATGTTCGGTTCATTGATAAGGACTATAGCATTGCATATTTGCATTAATTTCAATAAGACATCATTTTGGGAAAGTCTTACATGATTGTTTGAATAAGATATTAAGATGTACGCCAACTATTTGACATAATGTCAATGGCTGTAGATGTTCTTATCAGCATATAGGTTGCATACCAACTGTTTGTTAAAATACCAGTTGGCTGTAGGTGTTCATTTCTCATGTTTAGATCATATATATGCACTGGTTATTGTCAAACTAAGTTGCACATTCGTGCTAGGACATTGTTTAGTCAATTTAGAGTCATTTGTAAGCATTCTCATTGATGCTAATTGAAGAAAAGAGTCTTTGTAGCAAACTGAATTGTTATATCAGTCATATGACCCTTGTATGTGAAGTGTTTGACAAAATTTTCCAAGGCCAAAATTAGAAGTTTTTCAATCAGATTTGAGCAGGGTCATTACAATTCTCATCTCTGTCATTGAACAAGTGGATGCTAGTAACGTTGTCCAAGTCATAACAAACAACGCAAAGAATTGTAGAGCTGCTGGTTTGTTGGTTGAAGAGCGATATCAACATATGTTTTGGACACCTTGTGCGGTCCATTCACTCAATCTTATGCTACAAAAGATTGGGAACACAATTGAGTGGATCAAAGAGGTGTATGTAGAGGCTAAGGACATCCAGATGTTCATCACAAACCATCACATGACTCAAGGAATATTCAGAATGTTCTCACGTTTGGAGTTACTAAAGGTAAGTAAACTTGGACTAAAGTTAGTAATTTTTATTTTTATTTTTAAATCAGTATCTTACAATTTCTCATTTTCAAATTTTTTATTGTGTAATGTGTATAATTTTATAAAGTATGTATCTAATAGTTTTTGGCTCTAATTTATGTTACAGGTTGCTGAAACTCGTTTTGCATCAAATTTAATCATCTTGAGACGACTTGTGCAAGTGAAAGAGGCACTTTGCAATATGGTAATTAGCAACAATTGGGCTATATAGAAGCAAAGCAACAGTGAGAGGGAAGCCAAAATAAAGCAAAGGATATTGGATGACTTATGGTGGGAACGTGTGGAATATCTCATTCACTTCACCGAACCCATTATGAGCATGCTTAGGTACACTGAAATGCATAGGCCTTGCCTTGGAGAGATCTATGATGGCATAGACTCAACGCTTGAGAAGATCAAGCAAATTGCAAATAAAAAAGAGCAAGATCCCAAAGAGACCCTCTTCAAACAATTGCAAGCAATTATTGTAGAACGATGGAACAAAATGACCATGCCCAAATATTATAGCAACCAATTTCTTGATCTACCAGAAAAACTACCACCCTATAGAGATTTAGAAGTGTCTAATGGATACAAGGCAGCATTTTATGATGATGATATGACAGATTTGGTTACGGATGAGTTCATAGAGTTTGTGAATGCAAGAGCTCTAAGTAATGATGTTCTTCGTCATCAGTTTAGGAAGGATGCTCATAGTTGATGGTACCTCCATGGCCAAAGATTCCAAACATTGCAGCCCCTTGCAATAAAAAGGCCAAAGATTCCAAACATTGCAGCCACTTGCAATAAAAATTATATCACAAGTTTTATTTTAAAAAAAATTAGCTTACTTTATCTTCATGACTAGCAAGTAATTTTTACAATTTTATTTTGTAAGATTAATAATTTTATTTTAATTGTTTACATTGTCTTGTCTTCATAGGTTGCTAGTTCATCTGCATTAGAAAGAAATTGGAGCACATATTTTTTCATCCACTCAGTGAAGCGCAATAGATTGCAATCAAAAAGAGCGGAGAACTTGGTATTTGTGCATTACAACTTGTGTCTTCTCTCACACAAGACTAAAGAATACAGAGAAGGGGACATGAAGAGGTGGGATGTAAATGCAAAGCTTGCGGACTTGGATGCTTCCACTTCTCGGCTTGCACTTGATGAATTTGAAGATTTTGACACCAATACTATTGTTATTGTTGTTGATCCCATTGGCCTTAGCTCTATTGCTGAGTCAACTAATGTTGAAGAAGAATATTAATACATTTTAAATTCATTAGTTGAACTTGATGTTATGATTTAGTTTTAACTTTTAATGTTTTGAATCTTTGATATTGAACTTGAAGTATATGATGGTATGATCACGATTCATGATGCTATGATTACAAGTTTGTGGTGTTTTTGGTGTTTAAATGTTTTTATGATACTATGTGACATTCTAATTTTAACTCATGCTTTTAGGCTTCATAAATATGTATATATATATATATATATATATATATATATATATAATTTTAAAAATTTTACATGTTTTTTCGAACCCGAACCCAAACCCCTTTTCAAAATTTTGTCGAACTTGCGAACCGGTTCTTTGTACCCGAACTTAGAACCAAACTCAAACCGGTAACTTAGCTTAATATCAAATCGATATTAATATATATATTCAAATATATCATTATTGTAATTTTCAATAACATTGAATAGAGCATAATTCAATCTACATTATAATTAATATATATACAGTTGTAAAACAAGAATTCAAATTTAAGTAGATAAATTTGATCAAACTTAACATGGTATCAGAGCAGGTTCCTTCATTAGAAGTCTAACCGCTTGAAGGAAGATTCAATTAAATCGATGGAAGATCAAGATCATAATTCTTTATAAATTTATATTCTTTTGGAGAACTTGTATTCACAAAATGGTGAACGGAATCAAACTCGAAGACAAACTTGATGCTTCAAAATTTGAATCTTGGAAAATACGAATGATGCTTATACTAAGAAAGAATGAGTTAAAGATTGTCGTTGATAATCCTCTTAAATCTATTGAGAATGACGAGAAGAGCAAATGGGAAAAGGACAATACCAAAGCAATGGAACTATTAGTAGATGGAGTGAAAGATCATCCACTACCTATTACAACAAAATTAGACTCTGGATATGAAATGTTCAAAGCCCTAGAAAACATGTATGAGATCAATAACACTAGTAGGATTCTTACTCTTAAAAATCAACTCTCTAATATTAAAATGAGAAAGGGAGAGACTATCACCTCATATTTTATGAGGATAACAGAATTAAAAAACCAATTGTCAACAATTGGTCACATCTATGACAGTAAAGAGTTAATTATGGTGACTTTAAATGGACTCCCTAAGTCATGGGAAAATTCAAACAATGAATAAGTGCTCGCTCCAAACTTCCCAAATTTGATCGACTAAAAGCTTACTACATTCAAGAAGAGTGTAATCTAATATCTAGAGGAATCAGTAAAGAACCCTCAAATGAAGATATTCGAGTTCTCACAACAAAAGTTGATAAAAGGAAGAAACCAAAATTCAAAGGGAAAAGGAAACATATAGACTACTCTAAAATGCAATACTTCAAATGTGATAAATATAGTCACTCGACAACAAAATGCCCTGATAGACTCAAACATCAAGCGTCTTTTGCTAAAGTCTGCACATCAAATTCAGACTCTAAGAAATTTGTATTCTAAATCCATAATACTTGTGAAATATTAGATTAAGAGGGAGTTTTGTCATTTTCACCAATGTGGAACACTTCAAGTGAAATTGGCACAGTTATAAATTCTAAGATGGAGTCTCAAAATACCAAATTACTGTATTGTATTTATCTAAACTTAAAATCATTTTTATGAACTATTTGCCTTGATCTTTTTTGATGATGCTTTTGCAGGAAAAAGAGAATTGACGTCAGATTCAGAAGAAGTCTGATGCTCCATCAGAAGCATCATTGATGAGAAGATCAGATGATTAATATTCAAAGGGAGTTCTAAAGTCCATATGTGTGACTATATGATTTTAATGGGCCTACCTCGTGTGTACATCATAAAGAAGTGACGACTTCTAAATGATTATTACTTGTATTTGCAGAAGTTATTGGAAGGTGACAATCTTACAATAACTTAAATCATGATATACATTATTTATAATGTTGAAACAGATCATGATGGATTAAACAAACAACTAAGTGTTAGATGTCATTAAATTGATGGTCTATGAGTTATTTGTATAGATATATCTTGTAAATCAACAACTGAGCGTTGGATGTCATTAAATTGACGGTCTATAAGTTGTTTGTATAGATATATGATAGGTATTTGGTGAATATCATGTGTTGATATTCTGCAGGCCAGTACCTTATTGAGTACTTGGTGAATATCATATGTTGATATTTTGATAGGCCAATACTTAGAGTATTTGGTGAATGTCACGTGTTGACATTCTAATAGGCCAATACTCAAGATATCAAAAGTGATATCAAATGATGGAAATCTTCTGATCTATTACTATATTACATTAAGGTAATATTTATTATGTGATTATCCTCCGTAGCTAAGAGGGAGTGTTAATGATTATAGCATCAGTTGGATAAATTATAAATAATATATTTTATCATATAAATAATTCTAAAGAATTATTATTTAATATTATATATATATATATATATATATATATATATATATATATATATATATATATATATATTATTATTATTATTATTATTAATATGATAAAATACATTACAGATAACTAGAATAATGATTAACGTCTATTATACTCTAAATAGTATTTAAGTGTAAGTCGAATATGTTCGACATAACAAAGAGTTGATACGAAGAGTCATGTTTGTGAATGTACATGACTCCACGTTTATGTGGAGTCATGTCCATTCACAAACATTACTCCATTTCCTTTACCGTCCATATACATATGAGATCAGCTCGATATTGCAAAAACACAGCAATACAAAACAGTGTCATTAGCATATTCAGCAATCAGTCGCCTAGAAATTAATATCACAGCAACTTCATCTCAGTTCGGTATTGATTCATAAGAATCAATATTTGTTAATATACATATTTCGGAAGATATACATATTGAGTTTACATCAATTCGATATAGATTAATATCAAATCAATATTAATATATATATTCAAATATATCATTATTGTAATTTTCAATAACATTGAATAGAGTATAAATCTACATTATAATTAATATATATACAGTTGTAAAACAAGAATTAAAATTAAAGTAGATAAATCTGATCAAACTTAACATTTAACTAAAATACTCAAAAAAATTTGTTTTAGAAAAATAATCAAAAAACTTATAGAAATTTCTAGGTAAAAGGACCCCGAGTTTTAGAAAAAATCTGCCAAAATAGAAAGTTACCAAAATAACTGGCTTACAGAATAGAAAACTGTTAACTAAACTATCTAAACGACTTAAATGACCATTATTGGCTAAATATTACACTATTACTTTAATAAACCTAATATACCTCAAATAAAGAGCATATTTCATAATATTTTGTTAACAAAAAATTCTTCAAGCCCTTCAAATCTGTGAATCAGCTTCATGTTTCGTAACAAAACCAGATTAAAGTTCCAAAAAGCTTATCAGAATATTAAATACAATAAAAAATCCTCTTTAAGAAACCAAATCAAAATACCATTGTTATCTGCAAAATTGGAGTGATAAATTGGTAAAAAAAATTCTAAAATTTTCAAAGAAATTATTAGGTGATCCTCACAATTTTTTGTTTTGAAAAAATCAATCAAAAAACATGTAGAAATTTCTAGGTAAAAGGACCCTGAATTTCGGAAAAAATCTGCCAAAACAGAACATTTGCTCTGATACCATAAAGTGATAATTGACTGTTGCTGTATTAAACAAAGCAGAGGAATACTCTTTATCTAAATTATTACAAGATCTTCCCATAACATAAACAATCGAGAACTAAAGACGGAATAGAAAGTTATCAAACTGAATAGCTTACAGAATAGAAAGTTACTAACTAAACTATCTAAACGACTTAAATGACCATTATCAGCTAAATATTACAATATTACTTTAATAAACCTAATATACTTCAAATAAAGAGCATATTTCATAATAATTTGATAACAAAAAATTCTACAAGACCTTCGAATCTGTGAATCAGCTTCATGTTTCGTAATGAAACCAAATTAAAGTTCCAAAAAGCTTTATCAGAATATTAAATACAATAAAAAATCCTCTTTAAGAAAGAAAATCAAAATACCATTGTTATCTGCAAAATTGGAGTGATAATGTAAGCGATTGGCCTCAAGCATCTTAGACACTTCCTGCCCACTCTCAGAAGCCTTAAGAAACTGATCATCAATTTCCTGTAAAACCACTAGAAGATCTTTTCCACCCTTTGAAACAGTTAAGGGCATTGGCATCTCCTCCATTTTTGCAACAGCCGGTTCAGCTACGTTATTACTAATATTCTTCTGTACAATTTTCTCTTTTGTCTTTGGAGGTGAATCATGGGCATCTGTAACATCAAGGAAACAAATTTTAAGGTATGGGGATTCTTTTACAAGTACTGAACGTAAAACATTTCTAAATATACTTGCATGAATATGTGTACTTCACATAGTATAAAAATGTACCTATGGGTTTTATGTGTCTGTAATATCCCTTTCCAGAAGTAAATATTAAATTATAATAAAATTAAATATCGAATAAATAATTGATAAATATTAAATCAATAATTATGATTAATAAATATTAACAATTATCTTGAGTATTATATATTATTAAATATCTAATTAATATGTTATTACTTGGTTACAATAGATATTACAAACTAGAACAACGAATGATGTGAATGACAGAAATTAATATCAACGAATAACAATAATATTGTGCAATATGAGTTACGATAAGAATATCGACTATTAATAACAAGAAGCCGAATTGATATGAACAACAATAATAGTAAGTGACGGGTTTAAGAGAAGAGACAATTAGTATGGCAAACCAATCAACATAAGTCTAAGATTATGATTGACTTAACAAAACGGTACAATGAAGAGATGTGGTTATGGAAAAGATGTAAGTCGTGTCTTTTGAAATGCAACCCATCCCTCCAGCAATACAATAAATCTATTAACTGAATTCAGCCATTTTGGGGGGGGAATACGGAAGGAATAAGGAAGATGCAATAGGAAAATTGTATCTTCGTTAATGCAATACATGGCTTCAAGGCTACATAGCCGTGAGCTCTGCTATTAGCAAATGAAACACAGAATGTTCTAATATTGCAAGTAACAGGAATAGAAAGAAATGAGAAATTAAAAGGAGAATATATAAATTAGACATCGAAGAATATAAGGAAGAGAATGGAATTTATATTTAAATGGAGTGACAGCCAGTGGAATGCTGAAGCCCATGCATCACTATTGATTTGCAGAATATATATATATATATATATCAGTGTTCCGAGAATCGCCACCAAATCGCATGAATCGCGAGTCGATTCACTGGTGGCAATTTTTTTGGAGCCATGAATCGCAACCAGTGATTTTATCTCATGAATCGTCTGAATCGCCGATTCAAGCGATTCATGAGATAAAATCGCATGAATCAAGTCTTTGAATCACCCGTGAATCGGCCGCGGCAGGCAAGGAAATAAAGTTAAAAAATCTAAAAATTGACTTTATTTTTTTATGTTTGGTTTGACTTTTTCTCTTTGTTTTAACCCTAAAGGGTCTTCTATTTGCTTAGTATGAGTAGAAGAGAGGAAAAGTGAGAGAGAAGAAGAGAAAAGGAAAAGCACAAGTTTGCAAACAGCAGGAAGGAAGAGTAGCAAAGAGAAGAAAAATCCATTTGGGGAGGCCATAAGATTGCATTGGGAGCATTAAGGAGTCATTAGCAACACTCCTCAACTGATTTGCAAGAGGTAAGTGTTGATTTCTTTTTGGTATGTTAGTGTATTGTTCATTTTTTGTTAAATTTTTTTAGTTTTCATTTGCAAATCTTGAATGTTTGTTTTTTAGTTTTAATAAATTGCAAAGTAGACTTTGTTGTTTTGTTTATTAGTTTGTCAGATTGTCTTACTTTGAATTTTGAAAGTTTTATTTGAAATTTATTATTGCAGGAGTCTTAATTTTCATTTTCCCCAATGGGTAAAAAAGATGAGTGTTGGAAATATACCGAAGACTTTCCTGGAAGAACAAAATTCCAAACAAAATGTATGTTTTGTAAAGAAATAAATTCCGGTGGCATTTATAGATTCAAATTCCACATTGCTGCCATACCCGGACATGATATTGCAATTTGCATTCAACAAACAGCTGAGGCAAAATGCACTTGTTTAGTGGCATTAGAAAAATTTGAACAAGACAAAATAAATAAGAAAAGACAACTAGAAGAGATAAGGGCTATTGGCTCCCATGCTCCCACTGCCACAACCGCATCTACACCTGTATCAAAGTCCGCATCCGTAGGTTGTGTTGGAGAGGGTTCTAGTAGGCCTCCTTTTCGTCCTAGTGCTGCTGCTCGTGCTAGTGCTACTGCTGATGCTAGTGGTAGTGGTAGTGCTACTGCTACTGCTAGTCGTTCTTATAGTCATATTGAGGCTGGCCCTGGCAGTGCCCTATTGCAGCCCAGATTGCGGAAGAACAGATTGGATAGTTACTTTGTGCCCCGCACTACTCCTGGCTCACAACCCACACTTGAGGGCATGGGTTTGAACAAGGAGATTCATGATGCTGCAAGAAAAGAAATTTGCAAATTTTGGTACTTTTGCAACATTCCGTTTTTTGCAGCCGGGTAATTGATTCTTTTTTATTTGTTTTCTTTAAGTTTAAAGTTAAATTTTAATTATATTTATTTGTATAATGATGTAATCATAGATTCACTTTATATAATGATTTATCATCTAAATTTCTAATCATAATCTATTTGTGATAGGGCTCCTTACTGGCAAAATATGATAGATGTGGTTGCCATATGTGGTCCGGGGTTTAAAGCCCCAACTGAGGCTGAGTTGAGTGGACAGCTCTTAGATGAAATGGTAGAGGACATGAAGGCTGAGCTTCAAAACCACCAAAGGGATTGGACTGTAAAGGGTTGCACCATCATGACTGATGGTTGGACAGACAGAAGGAATAGAACACTCATCAATTTTCTTGTTTCCTGTGGAGGTGATTAATCATTCTACTTTCCTACATGTATTGTGAAATTTGAATAATTTAAATTCTGATTTGTTGATTGCTAATTTGTTGCTAATCCATGATAATTCATTCTTTTGTAGGATATACCATGTTCCTCAAGTCTATTGATGCTTCTGCCCATGTAAAAAACGCAACATACTTATGTGAGATTATTGAGTAAGTCATCACAAAGGTGGGGGAACAAAATGTGGTGCAGGTGGTGACTGATAATGCAGCAAGTTATGTTGCTGCAGGTAAACTTGTAACTTTTCAAGTTTTGAAAATTAATTTATTCGAACACTTTTCTAATTCTAAGTTTCCTAACATGTTCCAATTTCTAATTAATTTAAAATTGTTGTAGGTAAACTATTGATGGAGAGGCACCCCACCATCTTTTGGTCTCCTTGTGCGGCATATTGCCTTGACCTCATGTTGGAGGAAATTGGCAAGCTTGAGTGGGTAAAGTCATGCGTAGATAGGGCAAAAAGTATATGCAAATTTATCTACAACCATGCATTCATCCTTCGCACTATGAGGGCCTACACAGGAGACAAGGAGTTAGCTCGTCCAAGGATCACGAGGTTTGCCTCGAATTTCATCACACTGCAGTCCTTTTTGACATCAAGGGATGATTTGAGGAGAATGTTTGTTGGGCGGGAGTGGACTACATCCTCCTATGCTACGACCACTATAGGGGTAGATGTGGCAAATTAGATCTTTGATGAGGATGGTTTTTGGGAACCTGCTAAAGAAATTGTTGAGGTAAATTTCTTACAATTTAATATTTAGTATTTAGTTTTACTATTTATTATTTAATTGTTAATGATTTACTTTTACTTTTAGTTTTATAATTTTATTATTTATATTTAAGTTTTGACTCAAATGTTTTTTTTACATTATATGCAGGTCACTGAGCCCCTCGTATCTCTCCTACGAACTGCTGATGGGGAGAAGCCCTCTCTTGGCTACATAAATGAGGGCATGGATAGGGCCAAGGAGGCCATTAGAGCCAAGTATCTAGGAGTGCAGGAGAAGTATGTCCCTCTTTGGGATATCATTGATAGGAGATGGCAGAATCAGCTCCACCGACCCATCCATGCAGCAGCTTATTATCTGAATCCAGCATTTCGTTTTCGTGCTGACTTCAAGGCGGATGAGGAGGTTCTCACCGGCCTATATACAGTGATCCAGAGGTTGAGTACTGATGAGGATAGTGCAGCTGCAACCCTTGAGCTAGACAAATTCAATAATATGGAAGGGTCAATTTTCTCTAGCAGGATGGCCATAGATAGTCGGACAAAACTACAGCCAGGTAACTATAAAAATAATATATTCTTGAATGTTAAGTAACAAGTTTATGGCTTATAAGTTGTGCATTTTAATTTTTGATTTTGTAATTTTAAAGTTGTAATTTTGTAAATGATACTAATTGATTTTGTTTTCCCTTATTTCAGATAGATGGTGGCAAATGTTTGGGCCCACAACCCCAAAACTTCAGAAAATTGCCACCCGTATTCTGAGTCAGCCAAGCAGCACTTCTGGATGTGAGCGCAATTGGTCCATGTTCGAGCATATCCACTCGAAGAAGAGAAATAGGTTGACAGTGCAGAAGTTGAATGATCTTGTTTTTGTTCATTACAACCTTCGTATTAGGATCAGACAGATTATGGGCATTGACTCCTCTCCGATCATTCTGGATGAGATTGATCCAGAATCAGAGTGGCTCACTGAGGCTGTGGATCCGATCTTCACTGAGGCAGACCATGAGTGGATTGACTAGGTAGATAGAGAGGCTGAGGCTGTGGCCATGACAGAGGAGGCGGCTAGAGCACGTTCAGGCACTGGCAGACTCACACGTGCACGCACAAACAAAGGCCCTAGTGATATTGTCCGTGAGCCCATCTTACATGCGAAGGATATGGCTCAGCAGTCCTCTAGGACCTACCTTAGACGCCTTTGTAGAAGGCAGACAGGATACTCAGAGGCTGAGACTGAGGCTGCAGCCGAGCTTGAGGATGATGATGAGGCTTGAGCTACAGCCTTGTTTTTTCATTTTGTTTACAGACTGATACTATTACATTTACAGTTTACTAATAGACATACGTTTCATGGATCTTCATCTTACATACATTTATGATTTGATGTCTTATGGATCTTCATCTCACATACATATTTGATATTACATTCTATGATTTGACTCATTATGATAATATGATTTCAGATTTCTATTTACTTCAGTTCAGAACTTCAGCTACAATTTACATTTTACATGTAGCGTATGTGATGGATTTACCGTTTATGTTCCTTGTTTATGTATGTTAGCTTCTATTTGATGATGTTATACTATGTTTAAGTTATATTCAATAAAGGGTGTCTGAAATAAGTTTTAAATTGTTAAAATCTAGTGTTTTTAAAATTTGCCGATTCATGGCCGATTCGATTCCGATTCATTGCCGATTCGCGATTCGATTCGGCCAAAACGATTCCGATTCTCGTTTCTTTGATATATATATATATATATATATATATATATATTACAAGACTGGTAAGTATCATGTGACAGTATATGGAAATACTGTAGCTTATCTAAGAATCAATTCTGAATTACATATTATTATTATAGTGAATATATTAAGGAATTTTTTTTATGATCTAATATATATGTACAAATATATAGATACATATATATTATTATATATATTAATAACAGTTTAATCAAATATATACATATAACAGTGAAGTGTTATATATATATATATATATATATATATAGAACAGTGAAATCTGATAGAACTAATACATTGTTTGGACTTGAATAAAGATTACCAAATTAATAATTAAGTATGGAAGGTATTGCAGAGTATTATATCTCAATTCTATATAGTATGATGATATCAGAGTCATTTACATTGTATTACTTATATATATATATATATATATATATATATATATATATATATATATATATATATATATATACGCGCTATTAAGGATTAGTATATCTGAATTAGATATGTATATATGCCATCACATGATCAAACTATTGAATTCATTTAATACTGTATCAAGTAAATGTTGAAGTCTGAAACTATGATTAAATATACAAGGAAGTATTTATAATTATGCATTGAGACCTTATTTAATCCTATATACTATTTGACTCAAGGAAGGAAGTTGTAATGTTACCAAGGAGGGGCTTGTGTAAATCCAAGTAATGGCTCTCTGTCCCAAAATAAGGTGGGGGTCAACGTCCCAATAGTTTGGGCTTGGACCTATAAACTTTGAGGGAGCCCATTATGGCTGGTCTCTAGGCACCTTGGATAACATCTACGCTTCCCTTCATGAAGTAAAAATAGTAATAAGATTGGGTATGAGTGTTAAAGATAACTAAATCTAATAAGATAAATGACTAATCCTATCATGGACATTACAATCCAAACCCTAATCAAGAAATTTAAGATAAATTAGGAAAGGTCCGAACAGGGGACATTACAGTGTCATACAAAAATTCTCAATTTTTCTAGCTAAATGTGGGCAGTTAACCTATCAGAAAAACAAGAAACATATAAATTGTTCAGTAATGCTCACACAAAAAACCATGGGAAGCTAATAGCAAAATGATATCAAAGATATATCCCTCTGAAACTTGTAAAACCTAAGAAGTTAAATACATGTGCAGAGAACTTGTGGTGATAGTGGTCAGTGGAATACAGATTGGCTGATCTAATTTTCAAAGTTTGAGTTGAATTGTTGAACTGGTCGATAGTAGCCCCCCAGATATTATCTGCATTCAATCTGATTTTTAATTTTCAAGAATCAATATTATCTGCAATTGCCAACAAAGGAAATGAGACAGCAATTCTAGAAAGTCAACAATCAAAAAGCCCACGCAGAAATTTGGGAAGCTCAAAGAATATGCATACATTTTAGATAAAATTTATGTAGGGGTTTATAAAAAAATTGCTTACTGGACTGGCCAATCCATTTTTAACAAAATTGGTCACAAAAGTAGCTAATTGGCCAAAAATACCTACAATGAATTAGAAAATTGATCAATATGCAAAACACGGCCCATAAAAATTACCATGTCTTAAAAATTTCGAGCAGATTTTTTAGGGACATATTCCTTCAAAATGAAAAACACCTATGAAAGAAAAAAATTATAATTCCAAAGAAGTACATAGGATTTACTACTACCACATATGGCAGAAACACCAACGCCATTATCAACAAGAATAGCTCACCAAATATTTATTTCTGACAAATCAATGAAATCTAAGAATACTTAACAGATTTTTCAAAATATTAAATGGTAAAGCTAAGTTTTTAAATATGATACAACTTATAATCTATGCATGTATATTTTTAGCCAATCTGACAAATTTAGCAAAACAACTTGACTGATTATTTAAACTTTTATGAAAATTAAGATTTGTTATAAAATAAAATATGCATGTCGCACGGACCAGTACTGATAGAATACCACTGGTACATAAATATTATTTTGTGAATCAGGGAAAAATTAAAATAAAACATTAAATCTTTTCTATCTAATTTTATGTAATCTTAGACTAATTCTGAAGAAGAATTATTCAATTTAGTATTAATAACTGGCAAAATAAATGAAAATGTTCCCAGCTGATTTTGGAAAAATTTGCTATATATTTGGTTCTTCAATAAAACATGACTACGTTATTTCAAAAATGTATACATTAGATTATAATCATGAGGAAGAATCATGTAAATTCTAATTATGCCTAGTAACTATTGCCATGGAGGTCCCAATTTTTACTTTTTTCATTCATCAAAAAGCTTTTGCTGAGCTCTAACTATTAGTGTTGGTTCCTTTTCTTTCTACTTGCAGATTTACAATTTGATGTCTTTGACTCTTAAAACCCACTCCAAATCTAGCAAGAAAAATGACCAATTAACAAAGATCAAGAGATTGATCCTCCTACACTTTGAGCCTTGATGCAATTAACAAGGATCAAGAGATTGATCCTCCTACACTTTGAGCCTTGATGCTCAGGCGGGTGTACCTATGGATTCACATCTTAGAGGAATCAGTAAAACTTTATTTGCATTATCTAACACAAATATTAAGCACTAATGTTTTTGACACATTGACTGAAATATTTTATCTTTTATAAGTTTGAATGATGATGAAGAACTGTTTCCTAAGAATTGACCAGTGTCTTATTCTAGGGCACAGAATCAAATACAACATACGTCAACAAAAAATTCAACTCAAACACACCCAAATCTAGAATAAGTGCTTTGCAGATTACTTCTCTCACTCTCACATTCAAACATCAGATCCTCACAAGAACTATAAATTCTCTGAAATTATCCTTAAGAATTTAATCCCTTCCTTGAAAGGAACTCAAGAGCAACTTCACAATTTACTTTGTAAACCATACATTAACTTGCTTTGCAACATTAACATATAAGAATTCAAGATCCAAACAAGAAGACATCCACAAATCTGAGATGGAATTCCAGTGTATTTTTATTAAAATCTTCAATATCAGTAGATTGAAAAATGGCAGAGTGCCAGAACAAAAACTATAGATCAAACTTCTCTCTGTTCAGTTGCTAATTTCACCATACTTTGAAAAATACAAGCTGCTATATATAGTCACTAGCCATCTTGGAATCCTAGAAAATCAGGATACAACAAGCTTCGGATGGTTAGGACAATATTAGGGTTTCCACTTTCCAGCAACCACAACCACCAGATTCAAGGAAATTTACTGCAAAAAAAACATGTCAGGAAATCTGGGGCAATCAAACCCAACTTGATCTTCATTTATGGCCAAAATCTTAATTGGTACAGGAAATTCATCATTTCGGCCCTCTGTTATCTTCAACTGCATGATAAATGGCATGACTGTTTCACCCATTTCTTTATGGCATGGACACCCCTCGCGGCCAAACATCACTTCATGACCATTCTATGACAATGGACGAGATCAAATCAAGTAGATTGACCGCTTTTGCATTCAATAACCAATCCTTTACTTGTAGAAAAACCCTTAAATAATTCAAATTTCCTACTGCAACAATTAATTGATTCATTTAAAACATAGCCGTCAATCTCTGTTTTTCCCGGTGCATCATGTGGCCCACATAAATCGACAAACAGTCAATTTTGGCTTTGAAAATATCTGGCCATATCACCATTTTCGGCAACTAATCAAAGACAGGCACATCGGATCTATCTGGCACTGAAGACCCACCTAAGCTATCTCCTTGTCATTATTCTGGATTGGACAGCTGTCGCAATCCTGTGACCATTATCCATCCTGCATCTTCTGTCTGAGGTATCGCGACCACCGTTAGATTAGCCTCGACCTGCCATGTCTTTATCTCTTACCATGGTGAGGCCCTTTAACCATACTTTATTTGTAGAATACGTGACTAAAGGCTTCCTCAAGATCTCTTAACATTCACCTTAACTCGGGTTTGGTCTGGAGATTGGGCGACTGAAGCAATCTCGCAATCGCTTGATCTTTTCCTTAACTGAGGTTTAATCACAAGATCTAGCGCCAACCGTCCGATCTCATCTGCATCCACAGCCCACGCTGAATCTCTAAACCTCTATCCTTAACTCATGCTCAATCTGGTGATCCAGCAACTAAGGCATTTGCGCAATCTCGGAAGGTTTGTCTTGACCATTTCATTGCGCGACTTGGAGATAACCGCTGCGCTGGATCGTTGAATGTTTAGCCACTGACCGTCAGTATCACGCGACCACACGACAACTTTGATGCCAAATCGCTGAATGTTAGACTTAACCGCTGCAAACAAGAGTGTTCTGACCTTGACCTAAACCAAGCCCATCTGGAGATTGCGCTACTAAAGAGTCTCACAATCGCTGAATATATTTCTTAACCGGGATTACATCTGGAGGATGAGCGAAAGCCTTGATCTCTAAGTCGCTAGATGCTTGTCTTAACTCATGTCCCGTCTCAAGATTAAACGCCAGCCCTTGATCTGTATTGCCATTTACGGTCATCGCTGAATCGCTGAGCTCTTGACTTAACTCATCTTTTATCTGGTGATATGGCGACAAAGGGAAAACCTTGACCAACCTTTAACTATGATTAGATTCGGAGATTACACGACTGAGGTAATCTCGCATTCGTTGGATATTTGCTTAACCCTGAGTTCCATTAAGAGATCAAGCGCCAACCGTTGATCCTTGCAATCATCCACGGTCCTCGTTGAATCATTGGATGCTAAAAGCCTTAGCCGCTTCATTACGAGATTCAGCGCCAAAGGTAAACCTTAACCCCCCGTTGGATCGCTAAATGTTTAGCCACTGACCGTCAGGATCTTGAGATCACGCAAACACTTAGTCGACAAGTCGCTGAAAGTTAATGACTAACTGCCCGGGGTTTAGAGAACAAGCGAACAAAGGCAAAGAAAAGGCAAGTGCAGGAAGGAAACTTAAGTGGCCCGAAAAAGGTAATGAGGAAATAGAATAAGGGTAGGGTTTTTCATGGACTTAGACAAATTTTGAAACCCTTGGACATGGAATAAACCCTATTTCTTCACACTTTGACGAATTAATGGCTACTTTCACAGGATTTTGTAGGAATGAAGGCCATTTTCTTAGGATTTTTTCAATGACTGGAAAATGGGCTAACAGTGGCTCTGTCTGGGGATGTATGTCTCTTGCAGGCATAACAAGGATTCAAAAAGTCAAATAATTGATTTTGATGAACAAAGCAATGACTCATCTCGCAATCTACTAGTTACTGATTTGCCAAGAACTTTACTTTCAAGCACATACATTGCAACTATGTTTGGTGACCATCCTTTCCTTTCATGAATATTCCATTTTCTCTAAGTGATGAAGAAGAAAAACTGTCCACAAATACAATATTCCCCTTTAGCTCACTCATAAGGCTTTCACGATACTTTTGAATGTAATTCCAACAATTTCTTGAACCAAATAGAGACAATCATTGTGCATAATGATAGTAGCTTGACTTAAGGGGCTCCATTCCTTACCTAGATTTAATGGGACAACAATTTTATATAGTAAAAGAGCATCTTTTGCAACATGATAGAACTCTTTGATGATCACACATCCTTCAATGCTCCATGCACTATCTCCATTCACATTATTACCAAAACAAGATCAATCCCTCTAAAACTTGTCAGCCAACTTTTCACATTTTAAATGCAAATCCTTACAACTTTGAACGATAATTGTTAAATACCTCTTCGAGCAACTCTTGTCATTCAGTAATATATATTTCCTTAAGGCTATGCCTTTATGGATATTCATAACCTATTCCAAAGTTACCACTTGCATTTCCTTGGGAGTTTCAAGATCCATTTCAGTAGATTCATTCTATGCATAAGTTGTAATCATGATAGCCATGAGATGACATTTATTTGGGGAAATCGTTTTAAAAGTTCAACGTGTCTGTATGTGCTTCTACACCTTGCATGTAAGTTTACAAGGGCATGTGCAATCATACCCTTTATGCTTCACAATCGGAAAGTTCTCAGATTGGCACTACACCTGTCTGAAAGTTTCTAAAGCATTTTTCATCAAATTCAGCTTGTTCAAATTTTGCAATCATTTCATTTCATTCCTGTAGATGATATTGTGTTAAAACATTACACAATTCAGGAACACTGGTACATGATTCTGCAATTTGCATAGGTTTATAATAAAGCAGCTGCAACTTTTTTAACAAACCCATTTTGTACATATGTTGCAACCATGGCATACAATATGAGCACATTTCTTTGAGACATTTCATTCAACAGCTATTGTGCATTGTATAGGCCTATATTTTGAATGTGCCAATTTGAGGTATTTGCATATGTAATGTCTCACAGATTCTTGTACCTTTTGCGCTTTAAGAGGGATCCATACACTGATTCAAAGCTCATGTATTGGCATGTTCAAATAAGACATTGATGCAGGAAATGCTTGTGGATTTTCACTTTATAATTGCCAATCACCAAGGTTACCAAAAGTTTCCAGGACGGGGCCAGCAAGGGACAAGGGGACGCGTTTTTCGGACAGCAATTGTTTTTCGCCAAGTTTGGGGACAGCAAGGGGACAGCTATATAAAATTAGGGAAAAATTAAAATATATAGGGAAAATTGCATATATACATTACATTCATATCATGGATGAAGCATGTCATTTAAACATCATAGGACCTTAACATACAACATTTCAATAGTCAATATGCATTCATAATTCATAATTCATTGTCAATATGAATGTAATATTAAAATAATAACAAACAAATTTGAAATACACCCAAGAACATGATTCGGAATTCATTGTCATAGCAACAAGAACAATAACCCGCCTTCCAAATTGAAATACACTATTATCATTTAAGTCTGATAGAAATTATCAGTGTACACATTACAACGTTACAATTGCTTTGGAAGATAATCAATCACACAATACTGCCAATATATGAAATAACATTCATATGAAATACCTCAAAAACTGTGTTGGAGTTGACTGTTGCAGGTTTGATATTGACTACGGAAAGGACTGCTACAGACAGTGGATCAAGTATATGTCTCCCAATGCTCTTCTAACTCTAGAGTCTAGACCACATTCACCAATGATCTAAATTGGGGTTAGACCCCTGAAACTACACCTCCAACTCATTGTAAGTGGACTGATATTAATACAGATCTGATCATGATATAGGTCTGCTACAGCAAGATGGCACCTTGATGCATCCTCCAAAATTGACCAAATCTTCCAGAAAGGACCCAAATCAACCCAAAACCAACCCAACACAAATGTATTGCCACCAAATGACATAAAGATGTAAGTTCTAGGTCTGTAATGCACTTTTTAGACTTCCATGACACCTTGCAAACAGTCTGTTATATGATTTTGAGCATTTAGCATGACTGTATAGAATAACTCTTTTCTAACAATGGGCAAACATATAACTGACTACTATGCAGTTGTATGAATGAATGAAGTATTTTAATGACCTCCACGAGACCAAACAGTCTAAGGGACCACGAAATCACGGCCAAAAGCTAACTCCAAATTATTTTCCAAGTCAGACCTCCTGCTATGGATCTTGACTATCAAACTAGCGGTTTGGTTGATCTTATCCTCCCCGAATAAGCTGTGCATGTTGTCTGCCCTCAAACTGATTTCATACTGAGCCCGGATGTCATCATATGCTATGCATTCTATGACACAAGACCTGCAAATCCTTTCTTCCCATTCCTCTTTGGGCCTTTTCCATCTACTTGTCTTGCATCTAAGGTGACGCAAACCCGTCCTTAATTGAGCTGCTAACAATCTAGCTTTCCCTTAGATAGCTGCCCCTAGATAAGCCTTATCACCATGTTCCCAGGTTCAGTTGAACACTTTGATATAATGAGTCTTTTTCCAACCCATGTTATTAGTCCCCATGGCAGTCTGGAATTTTTCTATGACAAATTTTTTATTTTCACATTGGTATTAGAGCATTCTTGTAACTTGATGTTCCATTTACTGAACCACTTTATGTTTTGTTTCATCCATGTTTTCTTCCTGCGGACCAAGTCCTCTTTCATCGCAATTTTGGGCCATTGTTGGTTATCCATTTTTCCAAGTTTCTTTAAATCACTTATCAACCAAGTTATCATTGTTGCCTCCAACGGGAAACTGCCTACTTCTGCTAAGAGAATTTCATATGGCACCGAGGTCTTGACTTTAAGACTACTTGTGATTAAGTGTTTTTGAATCCTCTCTACCTGTCTCCAGCCACATTTTGTCATGCTGCCTCCCCAAACTTCGCAGCCAAAAAGGACAACCGGTGTGACCACCAAACCAAATAAAGTTTTCTTGGTTTTCCAATACCAAAGCTCAGCATTTTTGTATCTATTTTGAAGTAGGTATGACGCTTTCCACCCTCCCTGAATCCTTTTCGCTCTACAAGTCTCCCAAGTAAGACTATAAAGGAAGTCAATCCCCAAGTATTTGTATTCTCTCACAATTTCTAACGGGCTGCCTTCAAAAAGGAAGGAAATATGTTTTTCCTTCCTCTTCAAAGAAAAAATTCATTTTGGTGATGTTCACCTGCATCCTCACTTCTTGACAAAAGTGCTCCAATTTAGAAATCAGAATAAGATCATCTGCATATAGAAGAACCTTCACCACATACCCTACCAAATGAACCCCTTCACCATCTATCTTGTCTAACCAGGATTCCAAGTTATTAATGTATAAGCCAAACAAAGTGGGAGATAATGAACATCCTTGTTTAACACCAATGTCACTAGCGAAGCATTCGGACATTCCCTCTTTAGTTCTAATTTTGTCTCTAACTCTATCATATAACCTATGCACTATCACTCTATACACATCCAGAATGCCTAATTCTTCCATTCTACTCCACAACTTGTCTTTAGGAACCGTGTCAAATGCTTTCTTGAAGTCCATAAAACAGCAATAAGTTTAGCCCCCTGATTGTCCTATATTTTCTCCATAAGATGTTGAAGAGTGATGCAATGATCAATAGTAGAATGTCTGGGCTTCAAACCCACTTGCCCTTTTGCTCTTTTTCCTTCACCTTCTACCCAACTACTGATTCTGCATCCTACCATGCTCCCAAAAATATTTGCCAAAGATAGGATTGACCATAACTGTTTGATAATTAGATGGGTTATTGATGTCCCCACTTTTAAAGAGAGGGATAACCACACTAGTGGTCCAATCAACCGAAAACCCCTCCCGAATGACATTGTTGAAGACACCTTTGATGTGGGGTGAAAGAAGATCAATTCCCTACTTTAAAAATTCGGCCTGAAGCCCGTCAATGCCACTTGCCTTACCACATGCCAATTTCTTTATTCCCAGTTTTATGTCATTCACCGTGAACAATTCCACCAAGGTGTTTACAATGGGGTGAGAGTCCTTCTTGTGCATCCACTCATAAAGTAACTTAGCATACTCTAACCATTGCTCATCTGTAACATTATTTTCTGTTTGTTTTTTCCTTTATTGTAGTTCCTTCCAAAAGTCTTTGGGATTGTGTTTGCCCAGATGTATTAACTCCCTCCTTGCATTAACATACTTCTCTTTTTTTGCTTGGATCAACATTGTATATAACTTCTTGTTTTCTTTTCTTGGATCTTTCCCTCTTATAACTCTATTGGCCGCCTTACATTCTTCATCATACCACAGATTTGTCAGAAACGTATTCGCAACCCTCTTCCTATTGCAAGATCTTTAGCATGCCTTTAACGCCTTGTGTATAATTGGAATCAGAAAACTGCTATGCAAATGCTCAAACTTCTTATTATCTCTTTCATCAATCGGAATATTGTCTATTTCAAGAAGTTTTTGTTTAAGAGTATTCTACCTTTGTTAACAGCTATCTTTTGCCTATGAAAATCCTATTTATCATGCGGTTAATTTGGAACAAAGTCCAATTTCATATAGAGGGGCATGTGATCAGATTTCATCTCTATGAAACATTCACCAATGTCAAACTCTATCACTCTAGAAGTAAAATTTTGTGAGCAAATAACATAATCCACCACACTTTGATCATTGTACGACTTGCAAGTGATACCCCCAAAGTTGACCATACTCTCATGCCGTTACAAATAACCATGTCAAACAAACTACACAACCCCAATAATTCTGCCCTGGTGCAGGAGCACCTAAGCTATAGGAGGTTAAATTTCCAAGTGTGATAAATTAGATTTTATTTGGTTTATTTATGATCTATAAAGTCATTTTATTAAGTATTGAGTCCATTTGAATCAAGATGTAAGGCTATTTGAAGCCATTTGCAAAAGTTGTCATATTTGTCCTAGTAAGGTCATGAGTTTGTCAAATGTTCAAATTATGTAAATAAGCCATGAAATTGCATAAATGTTTGTAAACGGTCATTTGGGGATCATTTTTATATGTTAGGACGGTTCCTACAAAATTTCAAAGTCATTGTAAAAGTTGTCAAGCAAGAAATGTTGTCAAATGCATAAATATTGCATTAAAATTGTTAAAAGGGAGTTTAATGGTTATGAGAGGTAGTTGTAAGGTCAAAACCAACTACACCTCTATAAAAAGGCATTGTATGGTTGTTCCAAAATAGATTTGGGGAGAAGGAAATATTTTGATACATTTTTGGTGCATTCTATTGTTGTTATTTTGATTGGGTTTTCAGTTTTAGTGTTGGTTCCAGGCCTTGTACGGCCATGTACGGCCTAGAAACCTGTAATATAGTAATGGATAGATAGAAGGATGAATCCTCTTTCTCATGATTTTGGTTTGGTTCAATTTTATAAAGAAATGAATAAGTTATGCACATTTTGGTGGAAGTTGTTGTTTGCAGATTCAAGATCTCCTGAGAACAGTCATGTTTCATTGTTTGGTACGGACGCATATGAAAGTGTTAAGACCTCTAATCATATTAATTGGAAAGATATATGAATTAAATTTCATTTCCTTTTGGTTTGAGTCATTTTTATACAGATTTGTGAAAGTTATGTTCATTTGAGTGGAAACTAGTTTTTAAAGATCTACATTGGAGTCACAGGCAGTGATTTGTGCATATAGAATGAGTTATGAATGGGAAAAATAAATGGATTACATATTTGGAAACTAGAATGATTAATAATAAATGTGGAATTGGTTTGGTTTCATTTGGATTCGTTTTGAGAAAGATATGGGATGCCCTAGGCAGGGTTTGGTATTTTAATTTTGAATTATGACAGGGATATGGACCAAAATTTGTAGTTTGAAACAATAATTGTTTGAGGAATCAAATGGGGTCCTCAGACCTTAAGATTTTGTGAGGTGATAGATATTGTAGTTATCTATAAACTTTGTTCTTTCTAGGAAATTTTATATTCAATCAATCTTTAAAGACTGTCTTGAAGACAGCAATGTTTTCAAATCAAGTGAAAGGTTTATGTTTTTGTGATAAAACATGTTGTGGTATACCTCATGAGATGCCTCTATACAAAGAAATTATTGAATGAATTTTGAAAGGATCATAAAGGATCCTATTAATTGTTTGGTTTGTAAAATGCTCTGCATCATGCCCCAAAATGAGAAACACGCCCATTACCATCGTGTGAAGCTCTTTTGCAAGTTTGATCACCACCTTCCTCCAACCATAAAGGATTATTCTCTCCTTTTTCACCATTGCTCAAATGTAAAGATTGATTGTTGTTCGTCCTTGCATTGAAGTCCCCAACAAGCATTATTTCACCTATAGTGCTGAATAGAGAGATATTTTTTTGATGATGCAAATGGATCTTCATTGTCTAAGTTCCTTTTTATTGTAGAATTTGAGTTTTTCGAGGCAAAAGTAACAAGAAGCCAATCTGAAAATTGTCTCATTTACTGTTATTTGCAACCATATGTATTGTTTATTTGGATCTTCTTTTTCAAATTTAACCACGTCATACCATTTCTCTTTTATAAACACCGTGATTCCACCAAGTCCTTTACTTGTTTCATTCCCATTATTCCAAACTAAAAATTTCTTGTCGCCATCAAAATCAGGGACCATGCAACCATCATGCTCATGTGTCTCAACAAGGATAATAATATCCTTCCCTTCTACTTGGGCCCTAACCTAGGACCTCTTCTCAAGGACCATGCAACCATAGTGCTCATGTGTCTCAACAAGGATAATAATATCCTTCCCTTCTGCTATGGGCCCTAACCCAGGACCTCTTCTCCAAGGATAATCTCTGCAATTCCAACTTACTACACTTAAGTGATCTCGTGGGGGCCCTATTTCCTATTTCTTATTTGAGAAATGCTCACTGACTTGAGCTTTCCCATTCTTCAGCCATGCCCACTTTCCCTCGTTTCTTGCTGATTTTACTTTTACCCATTCCTTCCTTTGCTCCTCTTGTTGAGCAAAAGTTAGATCTTCATTGAAATAGAACTATGTTCCTCTGAGTAGCCCTTTGTTTCTAAGGATAATATTTGTATCCTCTAGGTTTCTCAAGATTGCGCTTATATGTCTATCCCTTCCTCCATCCCTCTTACCTATCTTGTTTGCTTCTTGAATACCACCTATCCACTTCAGCTTATCTCTGAGAAAGTCCGTTGCAAGAACATTGGTTCTCTCTTTTTCTCCCAAGTCTTTCAGCCCTTTTATAATGATATTTGCAGCCTTGCCCCTTTTGTCCTATTCTCCCTTATTTTAATTTTGATTTGTTGTTCATTAATTCCCTTTTGTTTATTTGTTGAGTCGTTTACCACATGCAACCAAGATTTGGTTTCCTCTATCTGTTCATTTAGTTGAGATTCTTTAGATTGTATGTTTTCCCATTGTTAGAATTAGAAAAGAGTTATATTTGTATACTCCAATTCTACAATTGTATGTTTTCTTTCTATGCATAGTAGTGACACTTTGGTTCATTTTAGAACTAACCTGCTCGTTCTACTATTATATGCAGTCCAAATAAATTTGTTTTTTCTTAATCTAAGTGAGATTTTGTCTAAATGATTGCCTGGCCAGGGATGTCTAGCCATCTCAAGGACGGTAGAGGACGTACAACCATCCCCGAGACACATCCCCGAACTGTCTCGAGGGCGGCAGTACGTCCCTGGCACCAGGCACCGTCGTCCCCGAGTTTCTAAGACGTTTCCTAAAAAACTTCAGCATTTGAGTATAGTGGGGGGACGTCTACTAGCCGTCCCCAAGTCCCGAAAACATTTCCAATATAGAGAAACATTTCCAATATGGGGACAGGGGATTTTGGGCCAGGCACGTGTCCATGGGTAAATCTGCTAATCACATTTTCTTGAAAGCTTCTAAAACCTTTTCAATGACCTGATGATGGCACACATATTTCTACAATCATCGTATTCATTCTTTACGATGGCATTACCTTGTGATGAAGCCTCTTTGAGGTAATCTGACAAACATTTCACATGCATAGATCACGCCTCATCTATGATTCCACGTTTTGCATTAATTATTACCAACTCCTAGCATTCCCAACTGTAATCTGCCAAACAAATCATTTGCATTGTCTATGCTTCCATATCATGCATTCAAGACTTCAAATAATCCCATTTTTGTGCGCATGTTGTGTTCATTTCCTTTCAATCTTTGTTATGTCATTTCGTCAAACAATTGATATGCCTTGTCTACGATTCCAAATTTTGCACTGCAAGGTGTTCCTGTGATAGCAACCTCTGACCAATTTCTTCTATGTTTCATGCACGTAGCATGTTCAGCAAATCCATATCCTTCGAAGTTCAAACTAATAATCATTACATTCGATGGATGACATCTAAGACAGAATGTCACACAGTTCATGTGCTTTGTTTACAGTTCAACGTTTATGCATTGTCCACATATGAAAGGAGGTGATAGCATGAGTTGTAGCGCCCTCTATGTGTCGGCAATCATACTGCTTAAAGGCTTTTTTTAACAACTTTGCAATGAATCTATTTCATGCATATCCTACAATAACCGCACCAAGACATCTCCTTTAGGCATTTTCTCAAAATCTTAATTCTTGGTTGTTTGTTAGATGCCCATACATTGCCTATAAACCACAACTTCCATCACAGCAAATGTGAAAAGGATGTCGGCAAAGATTGTAGTTAATCTAGCTTTATACATACCATTTCCAAAAGTGCTTGAAAACCTTTTCATGAATCCTTTCCATGCACATATTGCCACAGTCACATTCCATGGGGAAGGCATCTTTTCAAGGTAATTGATCACACAATTCTTTGCCCTTTGTATTGGTCCACATTTAAGAGGCATGCCCATGAGAATTTTGAGTGTTACAACATGTGAACAGAGACTGAAATTAAAATTAAAGACCTACAACTTGCATAATCCTCCAAGCAATCGATATGTAAAATACTTTGATATGTAAGTTCACATTTGAAGCAAACCAATTCGCTGGTAGTTACCAAAGTTAGGGGTTATGATTGTTCGAAATTTGAGCAATACTAACCTCTCAAAGTTAGGATTTTGACTTTTAGAGCATGAAGGTTTCAGATTTGACTTTGTGGAGCATAGAGGGAGTTGGAGCTTAGGATTGCTTAAAAATCTAACCTCTTGAAAGGAAGAAAATTGAAATTTTGGTGCATGTGAGCATGACAAAACGTGGGAGGAGATGATTGAATGAGTTTTTAATTAATTCACTCCTAACCTAATTATTTTGAAAAATAATTTTAAATTTTCCCATCAAAAACAAATAACTTGGTTTAGGAGAAAAATCATAACTTTTGATTGATAAATGATTTGGCTTCGAAATTTTGACCAAGTATCAAGGGAGATGAGGTGATCATAACCCATAAATATTTATTCATGACAAGGCACTGGGAACAAGATTTTACTACTATTTTAAAAATTGGCTCTTGAAAATATAGGTATTAAAATCTCATAAATGGTGAAATGGGTCCTCATAAATATTGGCCACACTACTCAAAATGGTACCAAAGACATGCCCCCAAAAAGGTTTCTTGTGACACTTTGCAATTTTCAAGATTTAATTGTTTTTGCATTTCGCCAATAATTCAAAGCGCACACACATAAGGCATTTCATGGTGTGTTGACTAGGACTAAATTTGACTTTGTGAATGAGGCGTAACCATTTGGACTTGGCGTTCATAATGAATTTGATGATAATGCAAATGGGGCACATATTTAACATGTTACAAATTTCATAAATGGAGACTTCGGACTATAGCCACATATCACTCATCGAGAGTCCTCTCAGAAAGTCAAATGTTGGATTCAACACAAAAGTTTAAAACCTTGTGTACAAAAATCTAGGCAACAACCCTAATCTTTGATCTTAAACTAATTGGAGATAATGCATTTGGACTTGGCGTTCATAATGAATTTGATGATAATACAAATGGGGCCCATATTTAACGTGTTACAAATTTCATAAATGGAGACTTCAAACTATAGCCACAAATACACTCATCGGGAGGACTCTCGGAAAGTCAAATGTTGGATTCAACACAAAAGTTTAAAACCTTGAGTGTACAAAAATCTAGGCAACAACCCTAACTTTCATCTTAAATTAATTGAATTCATAGCTCTATTTGATCCTCATTAGATTTGGGAGCTTCCACGATCCTCATTTCATAGGAGGTTCTTTCATTTTACAATGTTGCAATGTGTCATGTCTCACCTAAGGTTAGGCTAAATAGAAATCGCAGCACTAAAAGCATTAGCAAATAAAGGAATGAAAGTCAACCTAGGATAAAACAACATTTAGGGCCAACTAAAGGAAAATGATAAACTATTGGTATGCATCTATGTGTTAGTTATGCATCTAAGAGCAGAAAATAGCCTTATTCATAAGACTTCGCCATTTTCTATTGTCTAAGTTGACCACTACATAATGGAGTTCCTTCCATAATCAGCACACTTGTAGAACTTAACAAATCACTAAACAAGGCAATTTCCAAAGGCCACATGAGATGACAAGGCAATGGATTCATTTAGAAGAGGTAGCGATTATCTTATTAAGACACCATGTTTGGTGAAAAGGTAATGGAGGTGTCAATTCATCCCCCTTGACAAATATTGAAGGAGAAACTGCATTTAGAGGAACCCATCAAATAAGATCAGGGACTCTCGTACATATATGTATATCTGAGTATATATAGTAGTAAGACATAACCTACATATTCATATTACAAAACTAGTTGGTATGTCACGTGGAATTTTAATATGGCTAGATGAATCCCTTGAAGTTACTTATCTCAAAAATAATTATGTATTGATATAAGAAAGCAATCTTCTTAGAAACAGCAAAGGGAAACACAAAGAATGTGGGAACATGAACTACTACAGCCTACCCATTAGGTGGACGCCCACTAAATTGGTTACTTGTAGGCACTCATTGAGTTGTTTACTTGTGGGTCAAGGCGTCGGATTGAGGTGGTTCTCATTCGACATTCTTGGACTTTTAATTGGGGAGAATAGCCTCCCAGCATCCTATGATGCTTCTTCCCTCAAGTTTCTAATTGGGTTGCAACTCTAATGTGAGTGTGTAAATGAAAATATTCATTTCTATCATTTTAATACCAAATGATTAACTTCCTTGATGCAATTACTAATATGTAATTTAATAAGAAAATACTCTTGCAAATAAATTATATTATTGCTATTGTTATTTAGGGCAAGATTTAAATTTTAAGGATATGCCGAAAGGGGACATTACAATTGGTATCACAGCATTGATGCCAGCCTGCAGGAAAATGATAAACTCGGTTTAAAAATAATAGTTCAAACTCCAAAGTCTATGATGATCATATGAAATGATAGTGTTATATAGTTTTTCAAATGACAGTCACCCCACATTCATAACAGCTGCTGACATACTTTCTAAGAATCGATTGTATTTCATCTCTTAGATTGCAAAGTGACAAGAAAGAGAGCCAAATGATTCATGACATGGCAGTATTGTTTGCTATTGAAGAGGACAGTGATCTCTAGGTTGAAATGGGAGTGTGTGAAGTAATGAAAAGAGGGTAAAGTGTTGTTTACAAATCTGTTGAGACAGTGGCAGTCGGTGGGCAGAGAAGAATAGGAAGTGTTCCCTTATAAATAACCATGAATACTGTCAGACATGAATACACCTCACAGACCCTATATATATCAAGGAATTGTGGGTAGTATGAAAATGTAGTGAAAACCTTATGAAGATATATATGAATAACATATAATAAGTCTGAGATTCACTGTAAATGGCACTGGCAAAACACTAGTTAATCAATATAGAAGGTTGTTGAACATAACAATATCGTCTTTCATGACATAGAAACAAGAGTAGTTTGACACATATCTACATCCCAAGTAAAACTCAGAAATGTCAAATAATACAAGTTTGTAAAAGATTCATTCACAAGGTTTTTGTGTTCCCCAAAATTATGTCCAACAAAATACTGCTCATCTGTAGGATAGTCATCCATATTTTGGTTTCAGCTATTTTCAATTAAACTAATTCACATCAATTTTAAAACTTTCTGCTATTAAGAATATAATGTCACAATGAAAATCTGTGGTTATTACTCTTTAATCTTTCTAGACTTAGTTAAGTTAGTAGTTGCTACACGCTTACTTCCTCATGATCTGGAAACAATTTATCCAACAGATAAGAAACCGATCTCAGCAGTAAAACTTGAAATCTCTCCATAGAACCCCTAAGGTTTCTCTGACAAATGAAAAGAAAACATCTTCATAGAACATTACATGGTTGTGTGTCATCCTTCTAATCCTCATCTCAATATGTGGAAGACTCCTCTGGATTTTCAAGCCTTGCCAATTCCCAAATTGGTTATATCTCACGTTCAAATTAAAAGTAAACCATATATGTCTCAGTTCAAATCTGCAACTTGTGATAATATCAAAGTGGCGCAGCAGAAGGAGGATTGCAGAAAGGTTGAAGATGCATACATCAAAGCATTTTTCTATTAGAGTCATCTTGAACACTCTCTCCATGGTCATTCCTCTATTGCTTTCTGACAAGCAAACCTGCAAGGCAGGACTGCCATGCCCGACCTAAAGTTAGGGTTTTGTAAATACAAATTGCACCATTAAAAGCATGAGCAATTAAAGGAATGAAAACCGACCTAGGTCAAAACAATGTTTACAGCAAGTAGTGGAAAACAAATGTCATGCCCCGACCATGATACATATTCCACCATCCCTAAAAGAGAATAAAATAATAATATATTTATTTTTGTCTATGTGCTAGTTATGCATGTAAAAGAAGAAAATGGCCTTTTTCATAAGACTTCACCATTTTCTATTGTCCAAACCGACCACAACATAATGGAGCTCCTTCCATAATCAGTCCACTTGTAGAACTTAACAAATCACTAAACAGGGCAGTTTCCAAGGGCCACATGAAATGAAAAATGGGATTCATTTGGAAGAGGCAATAATTATCTTGGAGGAGACACCACAATTGGTGAAAAAATAAGTGAGGTGTCTATTCATCCCCCTTGCAAATATTCAAGGAAAAACATCATTTGCAGCAAAGCATTGAATAAGATCAGGAATTCTCATACATACATATATCTGAGTATATATAGCAGTAAAACATAGCCTACATATTCATATTTCTAAACTATTTGATATGTCATATATGAAATATGTGAAATCTAATATGGCTAGATGAATTGCTTGAATTACTTATCTCATAAATAACTGTGTATTGATTTAAAAAAGCAATCTTATTAGAAACAGCAAAGGGAACCTCAAGGAATGTGGGAATATGAAATACTATGAAAAGAGCTGGACTTGAAACAAAAAATTAATCACATAAAACAATCTGAATCATGAACAATTTCTGAATATTCTTATTAAATCACGAGTATTACATTAATTTCAGAATAACACCACTGGGCACAAAAAAAAAGTTCTCAACAAGATTATGATCCAATCCCAATTGCAAACAGAGTTCTGAAACTTATCATTAATGCTATTTAACAAATTCAGAGCAGTCCTTATCTGACAGTTCTGAGACTTATGGACTGACCCAAACTCTGTAAGCTTGTTCTGTAAGATAAAATATCATTTCCCTTTGGGTTTCAAGTGTTGCAGACACACTGCAAGACAAAGCAGCCAATCGTTTCCTCTAGGCTCGCTCAGTTGGGTATATAATCTGCATTTGAATGTCCCGATGAGTCTGCTACCTTGAGCATTAAGGGTGTCTGGGCAATATTGTTGTGAATCTTCTGTGCAATCTCATAACTGATGCCTCTATTATGACCACTGCTTCCTCTCTTAAATTCTGCAATCTCAGCCAATTTCCTCCAGAGTAAGCCCTCACAATCCCTTCCTATCTGCTTGGTCCTCTCCTTATATCGCTAAACTCCTGGCAACTTATCCTAGACAAGTCTCAATAGATTTTCAGAAGTCGGAACTGGTCAAAAGCTCAGAATGAAAAATAAGTAAGGCAGGGGCTCCCACCTTGTCTCCTTCTGGAATGTCGTCCCGGGAGGTTGGGTGTGTCCGCACATTATTCTTCATCCAAGCATACACTGAATAAACCCAGCACTTTACTTTTATAGCCAACTGTGCCTTGTTAAAACATCACTGACCCAAGGTGAGCCCACACAGAATGTATTAAAAATTATTTAGTTGACTACATGTGCAAAAGTCAGCCTAAACCAAAATACGGAATTTAAACAATTTCATTTGTTTAAAATTTCCAATTTATTTAAAATGATAAACACAGAAAACAAGGGTGTTGTGAAACACTGTCGGGCCCAAAGGTGTTTCCTCAAATCGGGTCCATCACATCCTACCCATTAGGTGGACACCCACTGAGTTGGTTACTTGTGGGCCAAGGCATAGGATTAGTTGGTTGGTTGTTAGACGTTCTTTGGCTTAATTGGGGTGGATAGTCTCCCCAACTCTCCCGGTCCTATGCTGCTTCTTCCCTCAAGTTTCTAATAGGGCTGCAACTCTAATATGCATGTCTATAAATGAGAATCTTCATTGCTATTGTTTTAAAACCAAATAATTAACTTCCTTCATGCAAATACTAATATGTGATTTTATACGAAATACAATCTTGCAAATAAATTATGTTATTGCTATTGTTATTAGGGCAAGATTTAAGGATATCGCAAAAGTGGACATTACACAATGTTATTTGGTAGATGTTTTTATAGCTCCTATGTGCATGATACCATATTCCATTGACAAAAATCTCTTCAAATCTTATTCTTTCCTCTCTTCTAGGGAGATGGCCTGCCTAGTTGCCAAGACCCATCACTGTTACTACCTACCTAAGTTGTGTTTATCGCAGGGGTAAGGTGTTAAGACTGCATTATATTTGTGCATATTTACATATTATCCTAATTGTTATGCACATAGGATAAACTTGCTTGGGTGATCTCTCACACATAGGTGTCATTTTATCAAGAGCATCATATATCTTTTGCAAGTTATAGTTTTTCTTCTCACATAGTGACTCAATAGTACTCGTGAGTGTGGACTCTTCTTGAGCATCTTCTATATATATGCTCACTTCTACCTCACAATCTTGACCTATGTTGAGATGTCATCTTTGGGAGTACCAAAGATCGCTCCTTCATCTTTGGGAGTACCAAAGATCACTCCTTGATCTTTGGTCTTGGAGTGATCTTTGGTGTTATTGTCCATATTGGTAAACCTTCTTTGTTGAGCACATACTTGTGGATAGTTATTGGCTTTGGAAGTTTCCACTCCTATGAATGCATGCTTAGTCCAGCTTTATATGGTTGCACACATCTTTTGAACCAACAATAAATGTTACAAATTATACATATGACCAAAAACAACCCCTAAAATTATTTGATTTAAATTAGCTAATTAATAATAAGAATAAACCAATCAAAATACCTAGCTATAGATATCTTAGACAAAAGTGTTCATGAAATGTCCCATTCTATTTGACCTTAGAACAAAAAAAAACAAATGTTATGACAACTAATTTAAATTATTTAATGCCATTCAAGTAATTAATTCATAATCTTTTAAGTGACCTCTTTTATATTAATGGAGAACTATAAGAGGGCCACTTTCTCATTTCCAAGGCTAAATTTGGAATTAAAAGGAGAATTTGAAGAGTCTTTTTCCAATTAGCTATAAAAAGCAATGAGAGTTTCATTTCAAATATACTCAGTTTTGTTATTTTCTCTTAGAGAGCTTGAGAGCTTTTGTCATTTGGTTCAAGAAACCTGAGCATTGATGAGTATTTTGCACTCTCCAATACAGAATAAAATACACTGAGGATCCTATTCTCTCTTGAAAGGAAATCCTATTTGACTACTCATATGGTATCACCCCAAGGTTTTGGTAGTCAAGTCTTGACTGCACTTCAGATAACTCAGTGAATGTATTTGATTTTGCTGGTAATCACAAGGGGCCTTACACTAACAACCCGGAATTTTGTTCCTACATATTTCTTAGACAATCCTAAAATCTAAAATCTCAATATCATCAAATTTAACAATAAGAGTGGATGCTTTACAGCTTGCTTAAATGCATTCCAAAATAAAAATCAAAAGATTAAGGTTTAGAAAGCTAAACTAAAATCCTAAATGAAAACCGGTTCATACTAATAGATTAGTCCCAAAATGCTAATCAGATTTTGATTCACCGGATTATATCACAACTACAACAAATAGATGCCATCTTCAGAAGAATTCTTCAGATTTTTGGACCACTATCCACTCATTTAAAGCATGTAATAATAAAGATTAATAAACAACTAATGATTGAACTTCAGTTCATAAATGAAGGATTCATGCCACCCATACATTGAAACTTACATATAGCAAGCAACAAATGGTATGAAGCTGGAACTTCATCAAGTATCAATCTCAACAAATCTTCATACTATTAAACTTTAAAATGACTTTGCCACGCAAGAGACCATGCTAACATTCAAAACATAAAACAAGTATTTACCAACAAAAATAATTTTTTGTATTAATTCTGGCAGTATTTTGACAACAATTTTCAGTTATTGTTTACAATGAGAGGGGAGGACCAAGGCCTTTTATAGAATTCACTTTTAAAATGGAGAGCCCAAATTTAATCCCATTCAAGGGCCACAATTTATCTTTCCCCATGAACAAAATTTGATGCAAACCCCAAGCGGGTTTGGACTTTTTTTAATGCAGTTTGTTACAACAGCCAGAAAAAAGACAAGTGTGGAGCAGATCCCAATGAGGAAAAGACAAAAAAAGTTGCAACTTTAATCTTAAAATTAGCTAAGCACCTAGATTACATCAAATCATCTTCAACCACAAAATGCCCAGCATTCTTCTCCTCGGGGAAAGCCAAGGGATCTCCAGAATATTGGGTATCAGTCGTCAAACCAGGTCGAATGCTTTATGAAACAAGTGGAGTATCAGAGACTATAGCTAGAGCAGCTTTTCAAATTGTTGCATATAAAATGCCCATACATACTAGATTTATTACTAGTTCACGTAAATAATGCCAAACCAAAGAGATATTTCTGCCAGTTCGTATCATACCCTAGGAATCTCAAAATAGTATTTTTGAGAACCTCCTTTGGTGGCACAGGTGTAACTCTCATCTTATATTCCATGGATGCCCGCTTTGCAGTAGATTCCTTAAAAGTTTTGTCCCACTCCAGCATGGACTCCTTGAAACCATGTATTATTATTAGAAATCCTTGAAATCGTCCATGTTAATGGTATCCCCAACCATCCTCCAGCATGATGAGATCTTCAATTCTGTAAGAATACCTTTGAAGTCATATTTCATCTAGGCAGACCTCAACAAATTTTCAGCTTTGAGAAGCTGCATTTAATTTGAAAGGGTGAAAACAGCCTAGGTTACTTCAACAACAATTAATAGAGGTAGCAAATAAATTCTTTAAAATCAATGATATAAGAATTTAATTCCTTCATAGAAGAATTGTAACAATTTTCAGATTGACATCATGAGCAAGGATCATCATTTGAATCACCTATTAAAATATCTATTAGGACTGATTAAATCTAAGTCTTTATGTGATTTCGAAACCTTGACCATTTCTGGAGTTTCAGAAAATTAAGTTGATCAAGGAATTTTCAGAATTTATGCCCTTAATAGAATTTCAAGATTTTTGCCAGATTGTGGAATTTCAGAAGATTGTGGAATTTTGGAACTTTTGCATATCCTTGGATTTTAGGACCTTCTGCAATTTTAGGATTTTAGAGATTCTGAAAACTATGGATTTTTAGACTTTTTGCACTTTCAGGATTTCGGAGATTTTGACAACTTTGGATTTCAGAGATTTTGCAAACTTAACATCTTCATAACTTTTGAGCCACTTAAGATGTTTTTGGAAATTTTGCCAACTTGGGATTTTTCCAAAGTTTCCCTTTTCTACGATCTTTCTTTCAGCCTCTTTGATCATTTCACCCATCTCAGGTCAGGCTTATCAGATTTTATGAGAACAAGGAATTTTCAAAGGTTTCAAGCCTTTGACTGATTGTGAATTTCTCCATGGTTCCCTCCTTCCTCCAATTATAGGCTTGTAAGAACTTTTAGGAAGTCATGGATTTTCAGAGTTTCCACAAAGATGAGGACTTCCTGAAATTCCTTCAAACTGCTTAGCTAGCGGGATTTTTACTCGATCGAGGATTTTAGGAATCTATGGAATTTTCCATGTGGGGCCATATTCTCCAGTGCCTGAGAAATCCCAACAAGGCTCAAAACTTAGAAAAATTTACAAGGTCCATAGAAAAATTAGACATATTGGGACCGGAATATAATTTATTCAAAATCAAGTTCCTATAGTCAATGAGGTTTGAGAATTTGTGGAGCTCTTTATCAGGTATTTAATTTCCCTCATTAATGTCACAAGCATATCCCATTTGATGGTTAAGCTGAGTTTTTTTGTGACACGGGAAGATGGAGACTGTAGATTGTGTCATATTGTGATATCCTTATCAATGTGAGCACCTTATTTAAGCAGAGGTAGCTATATAGATGGTTTCCTCTATTCACTCTACTCTAGCATTTGACATTCCTAGTTGATTTATTATTGGAATTGGCATAGAAGTTTGTTCTTTTCTAACCGCTCCATATTCCTTGCTGATTGCAGTCATCCCTGGACTGGCACCATCATTTTTGCTGGAGATTGAGAAAGAAAATTGGTCGTTTGGCATATGCTTTGGAGGTTCGCAATTGCAATTGTTCTAGGAGATTAGCATGGGTTTGTGCCAAAATCATGAGGCTTAATCATTGGCTTGAGGTATTACTCTATGGCATGGATAGCAGAGAGGCGTGTTATCTTCATATATCTGCTCACCGCAAGTACCCTATCTCTTCTATAGAGAGATCCTATTCTTGGATGTGAGCCTTCCAGTTCGAGCCTGTGAGTTCCATAACAAATGTGAGTCTTAGGAAAAGAAGCACAGGTCTAAAAGGGCATCTCTGCTGCTGTTGATTGCTAGCATTGGTTGGGTGAAGGATGCTTCTACCTAAAGCACTTCTTTTGTTTACTCTGCTGTGGATACTCATGCTGTGTGTGGTGTTCATTCTTGGCTTGAAGCCATGTTGACATGAATAGATTTCTTTCCTTGGCATGTACAATTTCTTCATTGGTGCAGCTTCCTGATTTTAGAATACTGAATCTTAAATCTTCTGCAGATAAAATTAAGATGCTGAGCCTTGATATTAAGATAAACAATGTTTACTTTCTGATTGTATCAAACTCTGTTCCAGATTGGTATGTGTAATTTCCTAAGTGTTGTTTTAATGACAAATAAATTAGTATCTACAAAGTACAAACCAATTCAGTTCTATATATTCCTGTTATTGAAAGGAATATCTCAATATGGCTAATGGTAATTTCTGTTTCTTGCATTAATTCTTTCATTCTGAGCAACATTCAAATATTATCAATCCTTGGCAAATCTGAAACTGTTTGATAAAATTGTTGAGAAGATAAAGTGAAATTTTTTGGGTAAGATTCTCTGTAAGGGAGATATTCCAGCTCCAGATGTCTAATCCTAAGGAGAAACTAGTCGACTAATATTGACAAATGTATTTATAGAAAACTGAATGAATCTAATCAACTTTTGTTTACTAGATCTGAGGAAAAAAATTAAATTCGTACTATTTATTGGAAGACTAGATGATTAATTTTGTAGGGAAAAAAAATAATCCAATCTCTGATATGATTTATGACCAAGTAATCCAAAAAAAAATTATCCCTGTGGAAGACTTATTGATTGGCAAATCAAAAAAATTTAAAAACTTTTCCAGTAGTCTTTCGTCCACAAGTGACGCTATGTGGAAGATAGAAATCTCACCGAGAATCAATTATTAATAGAAAGACTTGTTGACTAATTTTAAAGGGAAAAAAAGCCAATTTTATATCTCTCATAAAGGACTGAGGAAGGGTCAAGTCTGTAAAAACTAAAAAGGTTTACTATCAATAACAAATTTAACATTACCGAAGAAATCTGAAGGGAAAAAACAAATGTCCAAAACTCTGTCTCAATTGCAGAGGATTATGTAAACATCAAATCTCCAATATGATTTACGTGTAAGTAATCCAATAATTTTTATCACTGTATGAGATTTATTAATTGGCAGATCAAAAAAATTTAGAAACTTCTCAAGTAGGTCTTAAGTCCACAAGTAAAGTTGTGTGGGTTACAAAAAACTAAACAGGATCCTGCACCTTGCAAGATGAGACTGAGATTGACACCGAGACCAAAACAATGTGACACAGTGAAAAAATAAGATCAATAGTCCTTGAAAGTACAAGTATTCAATAAAATGTACAAATTAAACGTTCATTTCATCTAAATTTATTTAAAAAATTTGAAATTATCATTCTCTCTAAAATTAGTACCGATGCACCAGATATCAATGAGATTTATCTCGTTATCTTATTCCATTTAACCAATTGACTAATTTTAGAGGACAAAAACCCCTCTCTATCTACCTCTACACTAATGCAAAGGACGCCTAATAAATAAATTTTCCAATTTAAAAAATAGCAAACTGGTAAAAGATAAGGTAGTTCTTAAAAGAAAAAACCTGTGTCATCGTCCTTATGCTCATCATCCTCCACATAGCCATCCACAGCAGCCTCGTCCTCACTGCTCTGCTTGATCTCCGATTTAGAATGCATTGCATCTTGCCCCGTCTCCACTTGCTCAGCCATAGCCCGATTGTGATCCGCGGAGTAATCGAACACGTCAGCAAAGAAATCCCATTGCCTATTCTCTGCCGGTGGGGGCGGAGGCGGCGAATTGGACTGCATTGGCAGAGGAGGAGGAGGAGGGCGAGCGGCTGCAGTTTCAACAGGGATCTCCCTCTCAGCCTCCTCCTCTGTGTCCTCATCCTCCCTAATAGTAGACTTCCGCGGAGGACTACCATTCATCTTAGCCGCCGCCTGCTGCTCCTGCAGAGCAATGGGCGGCAGGCTCACCGACCTCTTAATCGACGATCCTTCTTCCAGAAACCTCGAAGGCTGGGGAAACGGAGGCGGCGGCGGAACCAGCACCGGGTCGAGTATCTGAGGAACAGCACGAACCCCCTGGACTCCTATATCCGTCGTTTCCCCCTGGCCGTAATCATTCAACGCCGCTCCCGTGTTCTTCAGCAGCGTTATGTAAGCGGAATGCGCAGCGGCAAAGGCGTTACGCGCGGTAACGGCATCTTTCATGGTCTGCTTCCGCTGCTTACACCTGAACACGGATTCTTCATTATCTATTTTAGACTGCGTACACCCCATCAAAATCACAGGAAAAACCCCGATCTTCCTCCCTTGTGCACTGTAAACACAATTTTTCCGGTATTCTGAACTGTAACCCTCGTTTTTCTTTCACAATGTAAACCTTTGCCTTCTTCTCTTCCTCCTGCCCTGTGATTTTTCACTTAAATTGAATTGAAAAACTTAAAAACCCTGATCTTTCTCCCTTGTATTCTGTACTGTAACCCTCGTTTTTCTTTCACAATTTAAACCCTTGCTTTCTTCTCTTCCTCCTGACCTATGATTTTTCTCCTTTAGTTTTCTTTCTGTGCAGATTTTGAAATATGCTGAAAGCTCGTGGCAGAAAAAGCACAACGGACATAAGACAGACAATTATTGCCCGTTACCTGGCACATTTACTGGTACACTCTGCAGGCTTCCTTTCTTTTAAAACGCATATACCACTCTTTGCAACATAAGGAATTAATTTTTATTACATAGAATTGACAAAAGGGCCTCCTACTTTGGCCACCTACCCTTTATTTTGGTAAGAGAATAAAGCTCCTTTTACTTAGATCTAGGCTAATTAAACAAATTTAAATCATAAACAATCAATTAATGAATCAATTTCCACCCTTCTTGCTTTTGTTAGATGAGAGGTTCTAGTGTGTAAACCTTTTCTAAGCACTTCCTTTAACTCTCTCAATTTATAAGGGAAGAGTACTCTCTACATCTTGATTTTGTGCACTTGTAGAGTCTAAATCATATATTGGATTTCAACAATTTTTTCCTTGTCTTTGGATGCAAGTTGACACCTTAAAAAATATTTATTGGCTTTTGGGTATTAATGAAACTGTGTGTAGAGATTGTCAAGGGTTGAATAGTCAAAAGTTGGCTATTTCAAAGTGTCATCTGATACCCACTCAAAGATGCACCAATAATCATTCACTTGAAATTATCAGTACTTGTGGACAAATGTCTCAATAGCCATGCACAAATGTCTTAATAGTGGTACACAAATGGGTTGATTACCAACCAAAAAAGTTAAAAAATGATTGGTTATTGGTACAAGTGTTATCATTTTTGGGGCTCAATTGGTGATTGGGGGTCAGGTGTGTTTGCAGTGTGCGATTATTAGAACGAGTTTGGTTAGTAGTGCTCTTCCCCTATTAATCTCCACCATTTGTTTTAAAAAAATTAATATTCCATCTGAGCACTTGTTTTAAGGTGTACATTGATATAAACTATTTAAGTAGTGCCCATAAAAATTGTATGGTATGAAATCTTATTAGATGGTTAAGTTTTCAAAAATATGGTAGCAAACCTCAGTTTACTATGAAATACATGGATTGGTAACCTTTATTTTAAATCATAAGAATTATGGTCGTAAATGGCCTTTTAGAGTTCAATGACATGATTTTATTTAGCAATTACCCAATGTTCATTATGGCAACTGTATTCATCAGCAAAACGGTTTTGTTCTGGGAAGATAAATTCTTGATTCTATTATGGTTGTTCATGAGAATATTCACTCTTTGGAGAAATCTGGAAAACAGGGCTTCCTTATGAAGTTGGATCTGTCCAAAGCTTATGACCATGTTGACTGGGATCTGCTAGCAAAAGTTTTGATGGCCTTTGGGTTTGACAATGATGTTATTAAAATTATTATGCAGCTTGTTTCTACTGTTTCGTCCTCTGTTCTTATCAACGGTGGGTCTTCTCCTTTCTTTAAACCATCAAGAGGTTTGCACCGGGGTGATCCTATATCCCCTATCCTTTTTGCTATCTTGGTGGAGTGCTTGGGAAGGCTTACTTCGGCCCAGGTTTCTCAAGGATTAATTGCTGGTCTCAAACTGACTTCCTCTGGCATAACCTGTTCGCATGAGCAGTTTGTAGATGATACAATTTTCATGGGGGAGGCCTCGGTTAAAGAGGCAAAGAATATGAAAAAAACTCTCAATACCTATACTAAAGCTTCGGGCCAATCCATTAATTGGGACAAGAGTACTATTTATTTCTTCAACACGCTAGTAATGAGAAAGAACAAAATTGTTGCTATCCTCGGGTGTAAAGAGGGTATATTGCCTGCTTCTTATCTTGGTCTTCCCCTTTGCTTAAAACTGGAGGCAAATTTTTGGAATGAAATAATTGATAGGTTCCATGCTAAATTGGCTAGGTGGAAAGGGGCAATCTTGAGTCAAGCTGGCAAAGTTCAACTGGTTAAAGCTACTCTCCAGAATCTTCCTGTCTACGCTTTGAGCCTGTTCAAAATTCCTCAAAAATTTGCTGAAATTATTGAAGGAATTCAAAAAAGATTTTTGTGGACGGGTGTGGAAGATAAAAAAGAATGAGCCTTGTAGCCTGGGAGAATATTTGTAAACCTAAGTCTATGGGAGGCCTGGGGATTAGAACAATCTTAAACACTAATAAAGCTCTTCTAGCAAAACAGTGCTAGATAGTTTTTGAAAATGAAAAAGAATGGAACCTTATTGTTAAAATGAAGTACCATCTTACCAACCTGGAAGGCATGATCAACTCTTAGGTTGAAACGCAAGGTTTCTTTGCTTGGAACAGTATAAGTAAAAGCAAAAATATTATCAGTAGAGGAATCATTTGGAAATTGGGTAATGGTAGATCTATTCATTTCTGGGATGATAAGTGGATTTTTGATAAACCTCTTGCTGGGAATGAGGAATGGGAGGAAGTTGTTCAGGTGTGCAAAGAGACGGTGGGTGTTCTGGTCTGCGACTACTGGAAAAATGGTGATTGGATTGATCTTGGTGATATGGATATCAGATTAATAAAGGTCAATAAACAACTGAATAATTGGTTTATCAGGGATAATGTTGTTGATTCCTTGATTTGGGGCCCGACCTCTTCTAGAAAATTCACGATTGCTTCTGCTTCTAAAACTTTAATACCTTCTAATGTGCAACCTGTTTGGGCTAAGGTATGGAATGCTAACCTAATCCCTAAGATTAACATGTTTTATTGGTTGCTTGTCTAGAACAAAATATTGACTCGAGACAATCTAAGGAAGAGGGGCTTCCAAATGCCCAATAGATGTGTTCTTTGCCATAATGAAGAGGAAACTAGTGATCATCTCATGATTCATTGCTCCTTCTCTAGTAAGGTTTGGGAAATCATTAATGCTTCTAGTGAGATTAGCTGGGTGAAACCTCATAACATCCAGCACTTTTTCCAGCAGTGGCAAAGTCTGTTTAATGACAAAAATGCTAAGGAAATGTGGAATCTGGTGCTCCCCCATTTCTCTTAGCAAATTTGGAAAGAGAGAAACAATAGAATATTCAGAAATAAAAAAGCTATTCCATCGGTGGTGGCCTACATTGTTTCTAGAAATATCTTGCAGAACTACAATAGGAAAGGTAATAAAGATGACATTAATTGGGATTCTCACTCTTCTAAAGATTGTTTTATTCCTTGGAAGTCCCTGGGAAAAAAAGATATCCAGAACCCTAGAGAGAATATTATTTGGACTGCTCCTCCTACTGGATGGCTGAAAGGTAATTTTGATGGGTCTGCTAGGGGAAATCCTAGAAGAGCTGGAGGGGGAGGTCTTCTCAGAGACGAAGCTGGTAATTATCTTAGGGTGGTGGCGGTCCTGTTGGGTATCCAAACCAATCTTGTGGCGGAAGTTGAGGCAGCTTTGTACCTGGTCATGCTGGCAAAAGAGAAGGGGTGTCTGAAACTTTGGCTAGAAGGTGACTCCCTTAATATTGTCAATTGTATTAAAGGGAAAATGAAGTGTTCGTGGACCATAGATCACACAATTCAAAAAATTAAAGAAATCATGGACATGTTTGAAGATTGCCATGTCACGCATGTCTACCAGGAAGGTAATAAACTGACGGATAGGCTAGCAAATGAAGGAATGATGGGTGATGTCATCCAAAAGTGGCATGGCAAGGCAAATCTCAAAGTGGAGATTATCAGTCTTATCGGATATGACAGAATTAATCACCAAGTGGGTAAAATCACTCGTCCTTATGATGACTAAGCCGAATTACTTTTCAAGGTGTCCTGCATGTTAGGCAAAGTGTGGGGAAATTATTTCGCACTTAAGGAAGCACGATAACTGGGTTAGTCACACTCAAAAAAACCAAAAAGGCAATCCCAGAGAGAAACCGGATACCACTGTTGCTGAGTCAAAGTTGAGGAACAAGAAATTTCAAAGAATGGGAGGAGGTCTTAAGAGGGAAGAACCACCGGACTGCGAAAATTGGAGACTGGATAGACCAATATGGAAAAAGTTGAAAAAAGGAGGGGTGACGTCGTACCTGAAGAGGCTCCATGGGCACAACAAGCAGATTACTTCCCAGTTTGCGGACGGGTGGGTTAACGGCAAAGTGAATCTCTGGGGTAAGTCTTTCCCACTCACCATTTCTACCATTGCGGAGATTACTGGGTTACCTATTGAAGGAACCCATTTTCATAGGGGTAATCATAGGTTAGGCACTAAAGCTTATGCTAAATTTCCTAAAACAGATGATGAAAAAGCCCTAATGACTAGAGGCAAGGGAGATTATGTTGACATTGTGAATATTGATGAATTTTGGGCTAAAATTCTGAGAGTTATCATTGAATATTTCACTCTGGACGGGAGGTACTCTAAAATTTACAATCTTCATTTTGTCTTTGCTAACCACTTTAGACACAATAGAAGAATATCTTTCCCTTTCTATCTACTGAGCTCATTGAATAGTAGTATAACAGAGCATAGAAAGAAAGTGAGCAACCCTGTGCTCCACGAAGGTCTTATTCTTTTGATTTCAGATTATGCTAGGGATATGGTTCCAGACCCCATTCCTAAGCAGGTCACTAGGAAAGAAAAGGGAAGAATGATAAGGATTATGTTGGGGAAACTAGCAAAAAGAAGAAATCTTCTAAGAAAGGGATTACCACTAGGCCTGATGACTTTACCCTTCCTACAATGAATAAAAAATGAAAAAGGTCCTCTGTTAAGGGGAAAGATATTAAGGAGGAAAATTGTGAGGAGTGTTGTCGATATAATTGTATGTATGGGTGTTGTGTGATAAAGTTATGTTATGTTAATACGACAGTTAGTACCGAAAGGGTAAACCGTTACGACGCAACGGTTTGGTCATGTCCCTTCGGAATCTATATGTATACACTGGTTCTGTGTTGTAGACATGATTGTAATGTACAGGCTTCATGATTATGAATGAAATAGTCTATTGTCTTCTATGTTGCATACTTAATTTTCTACTTGTGTGTATGTATCTATCTGTTACCCCACGAGGGTAAACATCTGGCACCATTGCCTAGATATGTTAGGAATAAGGTGTCTCAACCTTGGATTATTCCTATTCTTATTATTTGTTTTGTAAATGTATTTTTTACAAATAATGTAATTAAGTATGAGTGTACATGTCTAGTTGGCATGTTGATGTGTCACTCCACTTGATGTGTCGGCATCTTGTGCGTAAGGAGATCATGACTGAAACAGTCATGACGGATTCTTATGACGCGTAAGAACTATTTAAGGAATGTGTTATGACAGGTGTAAGAGCATCTTATGACTTGGGCCTATTTGGGCGCCCAAGAAGAAGTGGTTGGTGTGTGTAAGAGAATATGCCAAAAATAGGTTGGTATGACAGATTCTCTTACACTTCTCTTGTGACCGTTATTTTTGGTGGATTCTATGACAAGCTGTCATAGTCTATTCTAGGGATGGACGCCTATTCTTGGGATTGCATGTAACAACTGTGTACATGTGGCTTTGTGCATGGGTCTTGGTGGTTGTGCCCATTTTTGGGTCCAGAGGAGTCTATATATATGATGTTGCTCCTATGGGAGAGATATAACAAAATTTGAGTCTTGTTGGCTTTGTCTCTCATTTCCTGGAAGAACTTGCATTGCAAGTGTATTGTAATCTTTGTGTTGAAGATAATACATTGTGCAGGTTTTGGAGTGCTAGGGTTTTTTACCGAAAGGTTTTCCCCAGGGTATATCATTGTGTCATTCTCTATTTTTCTGTATGCATTGCATGTGGTTGCAATATCTTTGTTAAAGTAGTTAATGAATCTGAAATTGTAAGGATTTATAAGAATTTGCACAATACTCTCCTATTAGCGTAGGAAGCTGTTTCCACATTTGAGTTTCCTTACAAGTGGTATCAGAGCTTGATCAAATTTTGATCCTAGTTGTTGGGTAGGGTTTTTTGAGCTAATCTCAAGTTTGAGTGGGAGTTTTTTGCAGAGCATTCTGAATCTTATTTGCAGATTGAGATGGCAAGTTCATCATATAGAAGAATGGAGGTGGAGAAATTTAATGGCACTAATTTCAAGTTGTGGAAACTCAAGATGGAAGACATGTTGGAAGATCGTGACCTATGGGAAGCGACTTCAAGTGCTACAAGACCAGCAACTATAGCTCAAGCAGATTGGGATATCAAAGACCGTAAAGCTAAGGGTCTCATAAGACTCTGTTTAACCGATGCAGTTCTTCTGAATGTTCTAGATGAGAAAATCGTAAATAGTTTGTGGGAAAGACTTGCGGCCGTGTATCAGGCCAAATCTCTGGTGAACAAGTTGTTCCTGAGGAAGAAGTTGTACTCTCTGTGAATGGAGGAAGGTGGATCCTTAATGGATCATTTAAATGCATTTAATCTGCTGGCTGCACAATTGACATCAGCTGGTGTCAAGTTAGAGGAGGAGGATCGTTGCTACACACTTTTGTGTTCTTTACCAAATTCATGGGACCATCTTGTGATGGCTCTTGGAAGCACTTTAGTCACCTTCAAAATGGATGATGTGGTGTCTTCGCTGCTATCAGAGGAGATGCGGAGAAAGGCTTCCGTTTCGGAAAAAGAAGCCCTTGCTATTCATGAGAGATCCACTGAAAGAGGGAAGAAAAATGACAATAAGTTTGACAATAAGGGTAGATCCAAATCCCGTGGGAATTCAAAGACTTCCAATAAGTCCAAGGCAAAATGTTGGAACTGTGATAAATCTGGGCACTTCCGTAAAGACTGCAAAGAGCCGAAGAAGAAGAAGAAAGGTTCAAATTCAGCTTCAGAAAGATCTCAAGAAGATGGTGATGCATTCATCGTAGCTTTGGCAGCCCATGCATCTGATGATGTGTGGTTGGTTGACTCAGGTGCATCTTTTCACATGACCTCTCATCGAAACTGGTTCTCAAAATATGAAGAGTTCGATGGTGGAAAGGTGTACTTGGGTGATGATTCTCACATAAAGATAGTTGGACGCGGAAGGGTCACTATCAAATTTCCTGATGGACGAGTAAAGGGAATCAACGAAGTTATGCACATTCCGAGTTTGGCACGAAACCTATTATCTGTAAGTATGTTGAATGATGTAGCTGTGCAAGTTGTTTTTTCGAAAGAAGGATGCAAGATGATGAGAGGATCGATAGTGCTTGGAAGGGGTACTAGAAGAGGTACCTTATTTCAACTAGATGCATGTATTCCTCTATGTAATAGTTCTTCATCCTCACCATCTGAACAATTAGTGAAGAAGTCTGTGGCTATTGGTTCCGATGGTAGTGCAAATACTTTGGAAGGTAAGCTTCCTGTAGAAAAGACAATGTTGTGGCATATGAGATTTGGCCACATTGGTGAAAAGGGTCTCAGAACCCTGAAAAACAAAAATCTCGTTGAGGGGTTAAATGATTGCAATCTCGAGTTTGAATTCTGTGAACACTATGTCTATGGTAAACAAAATTATGTTTAGTTTTACTCTAGTTCTCACAAATCTTCTGATGTTTTGGATCTTATTCATTCTGATGTATTTGGTCCTGTAAAAGTTCCTTCAATCTCCAAGTCTGTATTTTTTGTATCTTTCATAGATGATTACAGTAGAAGGACGTGGATTTATTTCCTTAAAAGTAAGACACAAGTCTTTAGTCAGTTCAAGGAATTTAAAGCTCTTGTAGAGAATCAGAGTAGTAAGAAGATTAAGTGTGTGAGAACTGACAATGGTGGTGAGTTTTGCTCAGCAGAATTTGAACAGTTCTGTAAAGAACAAGGTATCGAGAGGCATAAGACAACTCCTTATACCCCACAGCAAAATGGAGTTGTAGAGAGAATGAACAGGACACTAATGGAGAAGGCTAGGAGTATGCTTAGTGGAGCTGGTTTAGAACAAAGGTTTTGGGCTGAAGCTGTGGCCACTGCTTGCTATCTGGTTAACAGATCTCCTACATCAACCCTTGTTGATGAAAAAGAAAAGGAAAAAGATGTTGTTCAGTTGCCTCCTACCCCTGAGAAGACTGAACAGAGAGATGATGTGGGGTCTAATGATGAAGAGAGCTCTAGCAGCTTTGATAGTTCAGAAGAAGAGGAAGAACAACCTCAACCTCAGCCCTTGAGGAGATCCATGAGAGAAAGAAAGCAACCAGAAAGTTTTGGTTATTCTATGTTAGATTCCAGTTGTGCCTTTGCTTTGATTACTAACACGGATGAGCCTAGATCTGTGAAAGAGGCTTTGGGCATGGAAGATGCAGGTTCCTGGATTGAGGCTATGGATGATGAGATGGCTTCATTGGAGAAAAACAAAACTTGGGACCTTGTACCTTTGCCTAAAGGGAGAAAATCTGTTGGCTGTAAATGGGTGTTCAAGAAGAAATTATGTGCAGATGGCAGTGTTGAAAGGTATAAAGCTAGATTGGTTGCAAAGGGGTATTCACAAGTAGAGGGAATAGATTATGGTGAAATATTCTCTCCTGTTGCAAAGTTGACATCCATTAGATTTTTGTTATCTCTTGCTGCATCATATGATTTAGAGATAAAATAGATGGATGTGAAGACATCTTTCCTTCATGGTGAATTGGAGGAAGAGATTTATATGTCACAGCCTGAGCACTACATTGTTAAAGGTAAAGAATCCTTAGTTTGCAGATTAAAGAAATCTCTATATGGTTTGAAGCAATCTCCTAGGATGTGGTACCTTAAGTTTGATGCCTTTGTGTTGTCAATTGGATTTGTAAGATCAAAATCAGATCATTGTGTTTATTTCAGAGTTGAAAATGATTGCCTTCTTATTGTTACATTATATGTTGATGATATGTTGCTGTTTGGGAAGGGTAAGGGTATGATTTCTGATTTTAAATCTCAGTTGTTAGCACAGTTTGAGATGAAAGATCTTGGGGCAGCTAGGTACATCTTGGGTATGGAAATCAGTAGAGACAGGTCTAACAGAAAACTTTGTTTGAGTCAGAGTAAGTATGTGAAGTCTGTGTTGGACAGGTTCAGCATGACAGATTGTAGACCACTATGTGTTCCTATTTTTGTGGGAACAAAGTTATCTGTAGATGATTGTCCAAAATCTCCTAGTGAGGTGGAGGACATGAGTAGAGTACCTTATGCTAGTGTAGTTGGCAGTCTTATGTACGTTATGGTCTGTACTAGACCAGACATTGCCCAAGCAGTGGGAGTCCTGATTCAATTTATGGCTAATCCTCGACGGGTACATTGGGATGCAGTTAAGCGAGTATTCAGATATTTGAGGGGTACATCAAATTACTCCATATGTTATCATGGTAACTCTTTTGGATCTCCGCATTCAGTGTGTATTCGTGGGTTTGTGGATTCAGATTGGGTAGGTGATATTGACAGCAAGAGATCCACCAGTGCTTATGTGTTCACTATGTTTGGTGGTGCCATCAGTTGGATGAGTAAGCGACAACCTGTGGTTTCTTTGTCCACTACAGAAGCTGAGTACATGGCTGCTACTCATGCTTGTAAAGAAGCTATTTGGCTTAGAAGATTGTGTTCTGATGTTGGTGTTGATGCAGAACATATTACTATTTGGTGTGACAGTCAGAGCGCTATTTGCCTTGCAAAGAATCCAACTTTCCATGCCAGAACGAAGCACATTGATGTGTAGTTTCACTTTGTGAGAGATATGGTGGAAGATGGAAAGGTAAATTTGGAGAAGGTAGATACTGTGATGAATGTTACAGATGCATTAATGAAACCAGTGGGCACTGAGAAGTTCATATGGTGTTTAGAGTCTATGGGCCTTTTGGCCTACAGCAGTTAAAGTTCCTATTATGTTCCTGTTGCTCTTACAAGGTGTTCGACAAGTGGGAGAATGTTAGGAATAAGGTGTCTCAACCTTGGATTATTCCTATTCTTATTATTTGTTTTGTAATTGTATTTTTTACAAATAATGTAATTAAGTGTGAGTGTACATGTCTAGTTGGCATGTTGATGTGTCACTCCACTTGATGTGTTGGCATCTTGTGCGTAAGGAGATCATGACTGAAATGGTCATGACGGATTCCTATGACGCGTAAGAACTATTTAAGGAATGTGTTATGACAGGTGTAAGAGCATCTTATGACTTGGGCCTATTTGGGCACCCAAGAAGAAGTGGTTGGTGTGTGTAAGAGAATATGCCAAAAATAGGTTGGTATGACAGATTCTCTTACACTTCTCTTGTGACCGTTATTTTTGGCAGATTCTATGACAAGCTGTCATAGTCTATTCTAGGGATGGACGCCTATTCTTGGGATTGCATGTAACAATTGTGTACATGTGGCTTTGTGCATGGGTCTTGGTGGTTGTGCCCATTTTTGGGTCCAGAGGAGTCTATATATATGATGCTGCTCCTATGGGAGAGATATAACAAAATTTAAGTCTTGTTGGCTTTGTCTCTCATTTCCTGGAAGAGCTTGCATTGCAAGTGTATTGTAATCTTTGTGTTGAAGATAATACATTGTGCAGGTTTTGGAGTGTTGGGGTTTTTTACCGAAAGGTTTTCCCTAGGGTATATCATTGTGTCATTCTCTATTTTTCTGTATGCATTGCATGTGGTTGCAATATCTTTGTTAAAGTAGTTAACGAATCTGAAATTGTAAGGATTTATAAGAATTTACACAATACTCTCCTATTAGAGATTAGCGTAGGAAGCTGTTTTCGCACCTGAGTTTCCTTACAAGATACACCCGGATGGCGAGTAGGCATAATGGGCTTACCCGTTAGTGCCATAAACCCAGAAGCTGAGGAAGCCTGTACCGAGTTGTATGACGGAGAGGACAATCAAGCACGTGAATTTTGAATTTTGTTTTAAGTAGCTCTTGAAACTCACACCCGAAGGGAGGCAATGAATGGAGACGTCCCTACAAGCATAGTGTGGGATGTGATTGGGGTGAACCCTGCAGCAAATCAGTTGTTGAACCAACTTCTGTAGTTGCTGGCACAAGCAACACTCACACGATGTGTTCGACAGGAGGAAATTGATCGAGAGGAACGCCGCCAGGAGATCCTCCGTGAATTCCATACCTGAGAGCATCTGCATCACCATTAAGAAGAGAGTGATGGCAACCGGAGGAATCCTTGAAGCATGATTGAAGAGGGTAAAAGAACACAAATAATTGTAATATGGTTGTAATGCAATTACAAATATTGTAAAAGCAACGTGAATGAATAAAGAATAAGTGTTCTTATGTTTGAAGGTAATGTTATTTGTTCAATTTGGATGCCAAATAATTTAAATAAAGATAGAAATAGAAAAGTGAGAAATGATGACAAAGAGGCCGCACACATAGCTCTAATCTTCGCACAGCAGCGTGAACGTTGCTATAGGCTAAGGCAACTTACCAAAGACCAGCTTGCCGGAGGGTTGCCCGAAGGGGACCTCAAAAGTGGTACAGAGGGTGCAGAAGCCGAAGAGGAGTTCACTTCTCTGGAATGGAGAGTGCAGAGTCGGGAAGAGTTACTTGAGGAGACACGGGTGAGAAGAGCCTTTCTCCAAGAGGAGAGAGTACGGTTCGAGGTGGATCTCCGTACACCAGGTGCAGAGAACTAAACCGGTGGAGAGGGTGATACTGTAGAGGGTGACACAAGCACACCAGTAGACCCTCCGTTGGAATCGAGAACCCCGCACGGTGCGGTGCCAGGACAAGGGCAAGCACCACCAGCCCAGCAACTATTGCAAGGATAAGTACCACAAGTCCAGACTACCCACAACACTCAAGGAGGTGCGGGTATGAGTGGTATCAGCGCGCCTCCTCCACCGCGGCCAACCATGGCCGGTGAACAAGTAGAAGTTACCAAAGTTCACGGGACAATCGAAGGAAGATCCAGTTCGGCACTGTTGAACGTGCGAAACTATATGGACTGTGCATGGGGTAACTAACGAGAATGAATGGATCTGCCAGTTCCTTGCAACACTAAGGGAAGGTGCCATTGATTGGTACTCGGATGTTGACAAGACGAGCCTGATGACATGGGACCAAGTCAAAAAAGCTTTCCAGACAGAGTTTCAATTGTTACGAGATGATAATGAGATATTCGTGAAAATCTACAACACTAAGCAAGCGAAGAATGAGTCCATCCATGCGTATGGACGACGACTCAAAGAACTCATCGGGAAGATGGAGTCGGCCCCAGCGGACGAACTGAAGAAGAGGTGGTTCGTAGAGGGACTCAAAACCTCCCTATAAAAGAAAATGAAGATAGTTCTACCTACTTCATACAGTAATGCATACAACCGAGCAATGGATTTAGAGAGTGAGTGTAAGACCTCCAAGAAGATGAGGTCATCTTCTAACGATGACTCGGAGACTGAAAGTAGTGAGGATGGGTCGAGCAAGAAAGTGCTCACGTTGCAAAAAGACCTTGAAAGAATGATGAAAGAACTCAAGGCCACCAAAGGAAGTACCAGTAAGACAGAAGAAGATATGGTGTGGTGCACGGACTGCAAGGAAGCAGGCCACACAAAAGGTTCTTGTCCGAAGAAGGCTTTTTGCGATATCTGCCAAATCGCAGGACATTCCACTAAAGAATGTCCTTATAACCTGAGGGCAAGAGGTCAACAAGTGCTCTATGCACAGGAGCAACCTTCCACGTTCGGTACCGGCGGACAACAAAATACTGCATCATCTGGCGGGTACAAAAACAATCGTCGGGGAGGCCGAGGCAACAATGAGAATAAGTCTCAGATCCAGTATGATGCCAAGGGAAGACCCATGATACATTGTTGGAACTATAATTAGTGGGGACATTTTGCTCATGATTGTCAAACTGAGGCCACAACTCCGCAGAAATTATGTCGGTGGTGCAGACCGGGTGACCACGAGGACACCAATTATCTGAAGCCCAGCTGTAATATCTTAGATATGGAACGTAGGGGTACCAAGAAGGTCCTACAGTCACCCGAGCCCAGGCCAAAAAGGCTACATACCCACACCCTCCGACGGAGAAATAGAGGGTACTGCAAGCAAGGGCCGAGATTGAAAAGGGTACGTAGGATCGGAAGGAACCTATCGACGCCGACACTTCTCACTGAGAGTTAGCGGAGCAAAGCATACTACAGTAGATACTGCAAATGGAAGTACCCGTGAGGTCAAGGACTTGTTGGAAACCATGCCGCACCTTAAAATGACTCTATTCTTGGGGCCTAACATGCCACCTATGGTAGAAGAGATCCTAGGCGGCTATGCAGCCGGCCCCATGACACTGTTAATAAATCATGGGCAGAATTTGGCAGTAGTAGAGATGGGCATCCTGGGTAAAATCCTCACAAACACCATTGTTGACGGAGGGTCGGGCGTCAATGTCCTCCCAGAGGAAACGTGGAAGAGCTTGGGGAAATCGACGCTATGGCCATCAACTTTTAATCTATTAGGGGCCGACCAGCATGGTATTAAGCCTCTTGGTACATTGATGGTGCAGCAGGTGACTATTGGAACCCAGCCTTTCACCTTAGATTTTGTTGTAATCCCTCTTAAGCAGAAGGGGTATGATGCCATCTTGGGTAGAGGGTGGTTGGTGACGGCCCAAGCTAACCACAACTGGAAGAAGAATACCCTCGCATTTGAGAAAGGGGGAAGGAAATTTGTGGTGGACCTCGCCACACAGATGGTTGGGGAGGAAATGGTGTCTGACTCAGACTCTGATGGCGGGATGGACGGAGAAGAAGAAACCATGGAACCAAATGATGAAGGAGTACTCGAGATAGAGGGAGATACAGACTTGCTAGATGGTCTCTTTCATTGGCAAATGCGTGATTATGAGGTATTCCAGCCGTCGTGCAATATACTGGAGATCGAAAATGAGTTCCCTCCGGAAGAGAACACGAATGAGTTCCCTTCGAAGTACACGAAATACACAGAGGGGGAAGCCCAGATGAGAGTAAGTCTAGCCCACGAATTCTCGAAGGGAGATCCTATTCAGTATAAAGAGGCAAAATTGGAAGCAATAAATCTCAGGGACGAGTAGAATCCCAAAACTATCCTGGTGGGAGAGGATTGGGATCCCGTGTTAAAAATGGCAGCCTTTAAAATCTTTACGGAGTACAAGGACATGTTTTCTTGGAACTATAAAGACCTGAAGGGCGTACCTCCAGAGCTTTGTGTGCACCACATCCCTCTGGTTCCTGGAGCCCAACCTGTGCAGAAGAGGTCATACAGGATGAACAAGAACTATGCTGTAAGGGTCTAGACCGAGATTACGCGGATGCTGGACGCAGGGATAATCTTTCGAGTAAACACAAGCGAGTGGGTGTCACCCATCATAATCTCCCAAAAGAAAGAAGCTAATCAAATCTGCATCTGCGTAGACTTTAGGTGTCTTAATGCGGTGACCATCAAGGATCCCTTCCTGATACCCTTTACAGATAGCATATTGGAGGAGGTTGCAGGCCATGAGATTTATTCCTTCATGGATGGGTTTTCAAGATACAACCAGATATCCATTACAGAGGAGGATAAGCTAAAAACAACCTTTGTAGTGGAAGATGGCATGTACGCATATAATCAGATGCCCTTCGGCCTATGCAATGCACCTGCTACGTTTTAGAGAATTATCCTCCACATCTTTGATAAGATGTCGAGAGGAAATTTTAAGGCATTTCTAGACGACTGGTCCATCTTTAGTGGCCAGGACAAACACATTGTAGCACTGGGAGAGTGCATGGAGTGGTGCCGGAAGGCACGTCTGGCACTCAACCCGAAGAAGTGTCATTTCATGGTACCACAAGGGAAGTTGCTTGGACACATCGTGTGTAAGGAAGGGCTGAAGACAGACCTTGACAAGGTTCGCGTGATAATTGAAATGGAGGCCTCTAGTGATGTATCTGACGTCAAGTCATTCTTGGGCCATATCGGGTACTACCGTCGGTTCATCAAGAATTTCTCCTGGATCTCGTACCCCATGGATAAACTGATGAAGAAAGTAGAACCATTTGTTTGGGCAAAGGAGCAAGGGGAGGCCTTTGAGGACTTAAAGACAAGACTATTGGCAGCTCCCATATTGGCATTTCCGAACTGGGACAAGGAGTTCCATGTCCGCGTAGATGCGTCAAACTACACCATCGGGGCAACCTTAGCACAAGAAGGTGAACATGGGTTGGATCACCCAATTTATTTTGCAAGTCGGTTACTCTCGAATGCAGAGAGGAACTATAGTACCACGAAGCGAGAGGCTCTCAGAATGGTGTATTCTGTCCAGAAGTTTCGGCACTACCTACTTGCGACACCATTCACTTTGTTTGTGGACCACCAAGCTCTGATGTATCTGGTTAATAAGCCCATTATTCAGGGGAGGGTGAGTAGGTGGCTGCTCCTACTTCAAGAGTTCACCTTCAGAATTGTCGTAAGGCCCGGATGCAGTCATGTGACCGCGGACCAACTATCCCGAATCAAGTTGGGCGAGCCACTAGTAGGGATAAATGATGACTTTTCGGACACACATCTGTTTCACATCACCGTACTACCAAAGTGGTACACAAGCATCGATGAATATCTGGCTACAGCCCAGTTTTTGAAAGGCATGCCCCCGGGAGAGTGTAGAAATTTGGTTTTGAGGAGCAGAACCTTCCAACTTATTAATGGACTACTATACAAAATGGGTCCGGATCAAATACTGAGGCACTATGTAATGGAAGAAGAGGTGCCAAGAGTGTTAAAAGAGGCTCACAAGGGACCTGCCGAAGGCCATATGGGTCCCGACACCACAGCCAAAAAAGTATTGTTGGCAGGCTTATGGTGGTCAACGTTGTATAACGACGCCAGGGAGTGGGTTGTTGGTTGTGACACTTGCCAGCAGGTAGGGTGACCCCTCAAATGGGACTATATGCCACTTAACCCCTCTCACACGTAGGAATTATTTGAACGGTGGGGATTGGATTTTGTGGGGCCTCTAAAGGCTAGTCGCGCTCGACATTATCGGTACATTGTCATGGCAACTGAATATTTAACCAAGTGGGTGGAAGCGTGAGCCCTGATGGATAACTCTGCTCTAAGTATGGTTAAGTTTATTTACGAGTAGATAATAACGCGATACGACATCCCACTGCAGTTGACAAGTGATAAGGGTGGTCATTTCGTCAACCATGTGATCAAACTCCTGACAATAGAATTCAAGATCTTTCACATGCTCTCAAGTCCTTACTATCCTCGAGCAAATGGCCAGGCGGAGGCAACCAATAAGATCCTTGTCGGAGTTATTTACAAATCCTACGACGTTGAGGGTGAAGATTGGGAAGAAAGGTTACCTTCGGTGTTATGGGCCTATCAGACTTCTTACAAAGTGACCACTAGCCAGACACCATTTCAACTCACGTACATGCAAGAGGCTGTAGTACCAATAGAGTTCATGGTTCCCAGCCTTTGGATTGCGATTGAGAACAAACTCGGAGATATGGAGAGTCTTAGGGAACAACTCTACCTCTTGAATAAGTTGGACAAAAAAAGGGCATTGGCACAGTGGGCCACGGAAGCAACGCAACAATAGAGGAAGCTATGGCATGACAAGCACCTCTAACGAATGTAGTTTACACCAGGTCAGTTAGTCTTAAAGTATAACGGGTGCAATGAAATTAAACCTAGAAAGTTCAAAGTAAAATGGATAGGCCCTTACAAGGTTCGAGAGGTGGCTGCAAACGGGTCCGTAAAATTGTGGACCCTCGATGGACGGGAAATTCTAGACACGGTGAACGACTCGAAATTGAAGGTGTATCACGAATGGCCAACGACATCACCGCGAGGTCCAGGTACTTAGAAAATTTTATTTTTTAAAAAAGAAGAAAATTTAAAGAAAAAAGAAAAAGACGATACCATACGGCACTGTACTGTTCCATAAGACACCATACGTGGAAAATGCCAAGTTGGGAAAAAAATAAAAGACTGTACGGTACCAAGGTGATGCATAAGGGTTATATGGGCGTACGACAACTAAGCCATAAGTAGGACACCGTACGGTTGTACGACCAGACCACACGCGACAAGAGAAATTAAAAAGTGCAAGGATATATTTGTATGGTCATTGCAGATGATAGAGAAGCCGTATGGCATTGATCAGTAATAATTTGGTTGTATTTGGCATTTCCGTATAGTACAAAAGGGAGTTAGAGAGAAGGAATCCATATGACAGATAAGAAGATGCATAAGGGTTCAGTACAGCATCATGATGTGTGAAGGGGAAAGCATGAAGGAAGAAAATCATATGGTATTTTAAAAAAAAAAATGATGACAAAACAAAGTAGTTCACAGTGAAGAACAAATGGTACCAAAGGGAAGGGCATGAGCAGGAAGTAAGGGAAACATAAGCAGTTTGCAGAAAAGAGCATGGGAGCAGATGAAAATCATAAAAATAGTGTGTTTCATAGACTTTGAAGGTGCTAAATTGGTCTTGGCGGCGGGGGCGCTGCCCCTCGACCCCGCCCTATACCGCAACAGGGAGCGCGCCTGGGGCTCTGCCCTAGGACCCCGCGGAGGTGCTACCCCTCAACCCCGCTGGGGGCGTTGCCCCCTAGACCCCCAGTCGGTTCAGTTATCAACCCTTGGAGAGTGTGACCAATTGATGAGACCTGGAGCTGCTACATATTTGCATATTGGAAAAAGTACATTGGCTAAAGGAAGTTGATTTGTACGATAAGAGGAAGAATTTCAAAAAAATGGTTAAGACCGTTATTGTTGGACATAGCACAATAGTATGGGATCACGACAACAACAAAGTGCCTGGAGACAGAAGTTACAAGTTTCAAAACTAGCCAGTGGCAGCAGAGGACTGAGGGTTTCACAGTTTGGGATCCGCGTTGCTGGTAGCATGGATAGTATGAGAAAACATCATCCACACGTGCAGTAGCCACAGGCACAGAAGGAAGAGATTACTTGGAAGAATGTGACATTTGAGGGTTTGAGTGGAGTGGAGTGCTGAACATGGTGGGATAACATTCCAAACACACATTTTTTGAAGGGACAGCTTCGAAGAGCAGGAGTACATTGGGCAGTCCAGATGCCCTTGCCCTCCATTAAGGAATATGAGGGTCCTCTTTGAGGCATGATTGATACATTCGATCGGGTTAGCCGGTGTAGCACTCTAAAGTATTGTAGCACCAAGATACAGATTTCATTTTCTGCCCAAGAGATATCGAGGGTTTTTGGCATACCTGGCTCGCACGGGAAGCAAATAGATTTGAAGCCCAGGAAGCTGTCCCGAGAAGAAAAGGAGAAGTACATCAAGCTGGTTTTGAGAAATCTATCTCAGAGAGAGTTGGATTCCTTGGTAGGCGCTTCTACAAAGAATCGCGGTATCAAGAAATCCTTTATGGCTCCCGGAGAGTGGCGGTGTCTGATGGACATTGTGAAGAGCAGGTTGACCGGTGCTAGTAGGGCCTCAGATATTGCTATTACCCATTTTATCTTCATGAACGGGCTCCGAAATGGCACTATGTATGATTGGGCATTAGTTTTGGTGGAGAGGCTATATGAGTTCATGACTCTCTAGCACAGGACATTCTATATGCCTCATCTTGCCATTGGGTTGTTCCTGAATGCTGCCCGAGAGAAGATTCCGTTGGAGAAGCTGAGACCACAGTCAGTGGACACCACTACAAGGGAGCCTCTTATTTTTCATTGGTGTCACTTGGATACTGGAGGGGTGCAGACAGTGTCAAAGCGGAAGCGCCAGGTGCTCTCAGAATCAGAAGAGGAAAATGTGGATAGTGGCAGAGAGAAGTCGAGTGAGGACTCGGAGGGGGAGGAGGGCAACAAGAGTGTCGCAGCCGAAGATTCAGACACTCTCGATATAGAGGTACCAACTCCACCATCTAAGAATGCATCAGCTCTAGTACTCTTCACGCCACCAACGCCCTCTACGTACATTCCAGTGGGGCCCTTAGTACCGTTTGGTACCACATTGGATGCAGTGCCTATACCACAGTTCAGAGAATTCTGAGTTCTTGTAGTGCTGCACCCATCGGGAAAGGCTCCTGAGCCAGCTGCAGCTCAATCCGTAGATGGTGGTCAGACTAGTAGAGATGGGGTTGGAGGTTCAGAGCAGTCACCACTAGGGCAGGTTACCTTGGATGTAGTCAGCACTAAGGCCTTTGTGCGAGTTGGGGCCGGGGTGTTGGAGGAGCCAGCTCGGGCGTTGTCGATGGGGGATGAGGACTCTCATGTGCTTTCATGGCGGGAGCAGTTCAAGATGCCTTCGATAGCAGTGGCGGCACCTAGTTCCCTATCCCCTAAGTGAGTAGTGATAGCGAGGCCTTCGGAGATTGTAGACCTTGATACAGTGATGTCGCCACCTAGAGAGGAGCTAGCAGCCGAGGAGGGAGAGATGTCCGAGAGAGTAGTTCCTGTGGAGGGACAGAGATCGCAGGCTAAGGCTAGTGAGGAGCCACCAGCCCTAACAGGGTCACGAAGGGCAGTGCCAGCGAGGGAGTCCGTGCAAAGAGTGTGGGAGCAGTACTTGGTGGATGTAGCTGTTGGAGCCCAGCAAGTCGTTGCCTCAGCAGAGCTTTAGGTCCAGGAGGAGGTTGTTGAAGAGTTGGAGCGCCTCTTGACCTTTGTGTGGGTCGGTTGTCCACAGGCATTTGTAGAGTGTTTTGAGGTTAGGGGATGGCCTACTCAAGAGTCTCTTACCATGTTGGAGGATTGGGCTCTTAGTGCGATGGTGGGCGAGAGCAGGATTCATGGTCTTATCCGGGAGTTGGAGCAGGCCTTTCGAGAGGAGTATTTCACTCTTAGGCGGTCAAAGCATGCTTCCTCAGTACATTAGGCTAAGGGATTGGCAACAGAGGTAGCTCAGGAGGAGTTAGCTTCCCATCTTACAGCTTTGGAGACTACAGTGGTTCAGGAGAGGGAGTCTTGGGTAGCTGAGCGGAGTGCAGTGGTTCAGGAGAGGGAGTCTTAGGCGGCTGAGCGGAGTACTATGGTGTCAGAGTTGGAGACTTTACAAGCTACATTGGAGACTGGGCGTGCTGAGCGGGCTCTTCTTGAGACTCGCCTGGGATCTGCTTTGGAGAGTGTGGATGCGAAGGAGAAGGCAGTGCTCGAGGTAGCCAGCATGGTTTGGAAGGCTATGGAGCTTAAGATGAGGGTAGAACAAGCTTTGCAGCTTCAGACGACTCAGGTGTACAAGTTGCGGGCCAAAGTGACTTCCAGCATAGCCGCAGCTGCGCCATCATCATCAGGGACGCTTCCTACACCCCCTTTTGAGTAGTTTGTAGTAGGCTCAATTTTGTTTATCTTTTATTTTGTAAAGTCGTCGGAGCCGACTTTTTTTTTGGGGGGGGGGGGAGGATGATGTTGTCAATATAATTGTATGTACGGGTGTTGTGTAATAAAGTTGTGTTAAGTTAATATGGCAGTTAGTACCGAAAGGGTAAACCGTTATGATGCGACGGTTCGGTCATGTCCCTTCATAATCTATATGTATACACTGGTTTTGTGTTGTAGACACGATTGTAATGTATAGGCTTCATGATTATGAATGAAATAGTCAATTGTCTTCTATGTTGCATACTTAATTATCTGCTTGTGTGTATGTATCTATCTGTTACCCCACGAGGGTAAACAAGGAGGGTTCTGAGATAGGGGAGATTATCCTAGATGAAGATAAGGACTGTGAACAGGATGAGGAAGAAGAGAAGGATGGTGAACAGGATGAGGGCACGACAGAGGAACGGGGGGAGAACCCTAAAGAACAGAAGGAGGATACTAATGAAGAAACAAGGGATCCTTTTGGTGAGCAGGAGAATCAAGGAGAGGAAATTGAGGAAAAGGAGGTGGGAGCGGAAGAGCAGGTAATCAATAACAAAGAGAAAGATTATGAGATTGAGGTTCACCCCCTCCATCAAGAGGAGGAGGAAACAAATGAAGTTAGTCAGACCCCAGAACTAGAGACTAAGAGCTTGATAAAGGATGTTCCTGCGAAGGATAATACTCAGGTTGCCATTTCAAAAATGGGGGATGAAATGAATAGTATCGATGATAGTTTAGAACCGGAGAAGATGACCGACAAAATTTTGGCCATTTTTGAAAATAAGGATAACAAAACAGGGGACCTACCTACTGCTGATGAGAAAGAGATGATGGAAAATATTCCATCTACTCTGGTAGAAATTGCTTCTGAGGAGGATATCAAGATCACTCATGATTGGGATAACAATGAAAATAAAGAAACTGAGCTCAAAGTGATGAGTGAGAAACTGCAGGTTATGGAAAAAATTGTGAAGGACCTCAAGCTGAAACAAAATAAAATGGACAATATGATTTTTGTTAAAGAACAAGGGAAAAACAAGAAAGTTGAAGGGAATGCTGAGATAAAAAAGATTGTGAAGGAAACTGTGAATGATCGGATAAAAGGTATGCAAATCAGAATCAGTAATATGGAAGATATGATAATGATCCTGATGCATCACAACAATGAAGGAATGAAGGCTACCACAAGCAATATGACCATGCTGTACAATTATTTAGAGAAGAACCTGTTGGAGAAAACTACAATCACCATCGATGATGAAGCTAGGAATGCTGGACCTGGGACCCGAACAAGAGGGAGAATGCAGAGGAAAATCCCAGAGCAACCAAGAGAGCTGAAGGATATGAAGGAGGCTATTCTAAAGATGGAGGCCCTTCAGAAGAAGGCGGAAAAAATGATAGAAAATAGCTAGTCTGTCTGTTTCCTTCTTTTTTGTCTTGTTGGTTACTTTTTGTTGGTTTCTTGTCTAGCTGTTGTTGTTTCCTGCTGTGTTTTTTCCAATAGGATGTTCCTTTTTAAGCCTTTTTTGGCTTTTCATTGTTATAATTTTAACTCAGGTTTCAAGTCCTTGTAAAACTTGCTTTTATCTAATTCAAAAACTGTATTCAAGCAATAACAAGTAAACATCGATCTGTAGTCTATGTAGAAATAATTGTCAACTCTATACCCACGAAATTCATCCTTTTACTCAGTGATCTACTCAAAATTCAAAGTAAAGATTAATCTACAAATGAATTTAACAATGAAAATCAAAGGTGTCCCTATAATTGACCTACCTTTAGTTGTATCTTGATTTGTTTTATAAACATTGCTAATTTATCCTTAGTACACATAAGAGAATAAGGAATTCTTTGATTACACTCTTCCAACTTCATATTGGAAATTTGAAGATAAAATCTGCTAATTAATTCAAAAAAACTAACTATTTCTATCTATCTATCTATCTATATATGAAACATTGTAAGATATTATTTTTCAGATAAAAACTTTAATTAAAAGGAATAAAATAATAATAATTCTTTATTCACGGTAAAAACTTCCTTTAGGCTTGTTAATCGCCCTGTTTGGGTTCATCCAAAATCAAAGGAGTAAAATACAATTGAATGGATGCCTTTGGATGTGGGGTGGATGAAAGTTAAATTTGATGGGGCTTCAAAAGGAAACCCTGGGCCCGCAGGTGTAGATTTTGTTACAAGAGACCAGAAAGGAAACATTGTAGCTATTCATGCTAAAAGACTTCTAGATGGAACTAATAATTTGGCAAAAGCTTGTAGTAAATATGGTGAAAAGGTTCTCAGTTGAAAAAAATCATTTGGAGTGGTGCTCTTGAATTATTGTTATTGCATTGATTAAAGGAGAAGTGGAGTCTTGGGCTTTGAATAGATTTATTATTCTCACCACTATAATCCTAAATTCCTTTGAGGAATTCAAAATTTCTCATATCTTATGTGGTGGAAACAAGTTGGCTAATCAACTTTCTAATTTAGCGATAGGTTTAGCCAATTTGGCAATGGGTGAAATTTGGAAAGATTTTTTGAATCTGGCATTTAAGGAAGTCATGCCCCATATGTTGCCACTCTAAGGCATGATTAAATTATGTCTTTAGTACTTTGCATGGTACCTGAGGTAGGCTCATTAACGAGCAATGATATATGGTAGAAACTTCTCGATGACATCTCATTTCACCTTTCTATTTATGTTGTGTTTCAATTGACAGTCGAAATACTTTTAGAGCTCGAAGAATTGTAGTGCTCACAATATGGAAGCAAACTTCATTGTTGTTATAGGGCAGCAACAACTCGCCTTTCTTGGTCAAGTTTGAAAGAAATATTGTAAAGGATTATTTAAATTTTAGGATTTGCTCTTTCTACAGATTATAGATTTGATTCTTGGTGAGGAATTTATGAAATCAAAGCATCAATATTAGGTGAATGCAAATATTATCTTGATGCTCCTTGCATGAGCTCTAGAATTGGGTACAATGGAGGATGTTGTGTGGGTTATGAGGAGGTGTGTGGAAGAAGAATGGTTATTTGACCACACTGTCATGGTATCAATTGTAATTCCTGCAAAAGGATTTAAAACTGAGTTGGGGGATTGCTAGGATTGTAAAGGGAATGAAGGAGATATTTGTCCCTCCATCATTTGGAGCACTAACACTAATATTAAAGAAAGGAAGGTGGAAGCTGGTATTGGATGGACTACATTAAAAAATTACATTTGTGCATAAGAGGAGTTAGCTCAAGCAAAGAATGTGGCTGGTAAGAAGCAACGTAGGGGCTTTCAACTTGAAGATTATTTGTACAATGGATACTACTTTTGGGGGTTTGTCTTGGCATTTGGGAAATTTTGTAATTGATTTTTTGTCCTAGTTTAGTATGTTGTAGAATCTCTTTCCTATGATCTCATTGTTGTAATCTCAGTTGAATAGTATATTTTGGGGTTTCATGGATACATCTGGTGGGGGTAGTGTTAAAAGATGGTGTCTTGGTAGTTGAAGCTCTTTATGTAACACTTGTAATACTCTTTTCTATTTAATAATATATACCATATTACTAATAAAAAAACATCCTTTAAATTAAAGGACAAAATAGTATCAACAAATTTAATAAAAAATTAAAATAGGAAATTAGTAGAAAGAGTATGGTACAATTAATATTTTTAATATTAATACACATTTAATAATTATTGAATTTAATATTTAATTAAAATGAAAAAACACCAACTACAAAGAAAAAGACTATTATTTTATTTTGTTTTTTTGGATATAGTGATTTTTTATTGCAAATAAATAATTTGATCCGAACACATTTAGTTCCTAAGACATTAATTGTTTATGCACATACAGAAGCATGGTTTAATTTCACTAAGAAGAAAATATAATTAGAAAAGCATTTCAAATAGGCATGTACAATTTGCTTAATCCAAATAAATAATTTGTAAAATATAATGTCAAGCATTGTAATGCTTAATTATAATGTGTGATTTTCATTACAACCCTTTTAAAACAAAAGAAAAATGAAAAATGACCTAAGAAGACCACCAATATTGTTGAGCTCATAAGCACGAAATGGTGTGAAAAATAATTATTCAAATACTCTTAATGGTCTACCATCAATGTTGTGTATCATATTTTTCTCCACATCACACAAAACCCACTTAATTCCAATCAAATACATAGAAAGCCACCCACAACTATTAACCACAATGTGTGGATAACATTCATGAATACATAATGTATTAATAGCTCCTCCATTAATAATTTATACATGTAGGCTCCTTGGAATTAGTTGCAATTAGATAACCATTTTAAAGTCAATTCATATTCAATCAACTTCAATAATTTGAGGTCTTCATTCTTTACAAAAACAACATTTACTTCATACCTAGTTAATTCCCATCTATGTGGTGAAGTATTTGCATTGTTCCCTGGGAGTTCAATGACCTCCCAATATCTATATGCAACATTAAATTCTACAATATGTGACCTCATCTTATTATCTCAGTAAAACTTCCCTCTACAATACACCCCTTCCCCCCGAGGAAAAAATTGATAATGGTGAATGAGTTAACTCCAATGTAACCATCCATTGGTCGTTGAGTTGTTTATCTCCATGACCATATTGTTATCTAGGTTATCTCCTAAAACCATGGTATAGAGTTTCCTTGATTTATCAAAAGAAAAATCCAACAAAATCACATCTAAAATTTGATAAGTAGAAGATATTTTTCCACAGCAAGTCAAATTGTGATATTGCTATCAGGATTTAACTATGTAGTTTTTGAGTCAAACTCATTGACCCATAATTCATGAGTAGTGGTTCAACATGAACCCATCTCTCATGAGATAAATGAAACACTTAGCACTCATTGGATCTAGGTGATGCTCATAGAGGTGAAGCACTGGGACTTCCCGGGAGGTCACCCATCCCAGTACTACTCCAGCTCAAGTGCACTTAACTACGGAGTTTCCTCCATAGTTAAACCCACTCTACTTGCATCCTCATTTGCAAAAATTTCACCAAATGTTGTGCCTTATGACCCATTCATTAGAAAGCCCCTTAAGCCTCATCAATTGATAAGTAGGAGATATTTTTCCACAGTAAGTCAAATTGTGATATTTCTTTCAGGATTTAACTGTGTAGTTTTTGAGTCAAACTCATTGACCCATAATTTGTGAGTAGTGGTTCAACACGAACCCATCTCTCATGAGATGAATGAAACACTTAGCACTCATTGGATCTAGGTGATGCTCACAAAGGTGAAGCACCGAGACTTCCCAGGAGGTCACCCATCCCAGTACTACTCCAGCTCGAGTGCGCTTAACTACGAAGTTTCCTCCATGGTTAAACCCACTCTACTTGCATCCTCATTTGAAAAACCTTCACCAAGTGTTATGCCTTATGAACCATTCATTAGAAATCCCCTTAAGCGCGCTCAAGCTGGAGTAGTACTGGGATGGTTGACCTCCCGAGAAGTCCTGGTGCTTCACCTCTGCGAGCATCACCTAGATCCAATGAGTGCTAAGTGTTTCATTCATCTCATGAGAGATGGGTTCGTGTTGAACCACTACTCATGAATTATGGGTCAATGAGTTTGACTCAAAAACTACACAGTTAAATCCTGATAGCAATATCACAACATCTAAAATTTATTTGTTTGTCCTCATAACAAGGTTGTAAATTAAAAGTGAAAATGGTGTTCTATGGATGGTGAAACAAATTAGACTCTTGCATATTGTCAATATACTAACCATATTGTATTCAAAATTTGGTAAATGAAATTTGTGGATAGGGTTAGGGCATTGAGGGTGAATTAGAAAACAATATCCAAGTTCATTTATGCGAGAAAAGCAGGCATATATGAAAGTAGGATAGGAACAAGTAGAAATAATTGATTGGAAGGAGGTGTTGTATGGTGACAGAAATTGATTCCATTCTTTACAAACCATCCTAAATCTCTCACCTGTTAGAGTGGATAAATTGGCTATAATGTACATTAAAAAAATTGTGTGGCCTATAACATATCTCACTATTCATCTCAATATTATTTTATCTTATAATACCAATTTGCATACCATCAATTAATTCTCGTTGCTTCTATTACCATCCATTTCATTTGAACATAGTACCAATTTTGCACAAAGAACATAATTCTCAGACCCCTCGGTATCTCCTTCAAAAAGAGATATTCCTCAAGACTTAATATAGAATACTATAAGCACGATAATTGTAATACAATTAAGAAAAAAAATGAGATTGAAATTGTTTGAAAATGAGGAATATATTTTTTAAAGAATTTTGGGAGATAGACGAATAGTATGGATTCTATTTCAGATCAAGAGTGTATTCCATGAAATATAGAGTGTATGTAGAGATTTATTGGTTATTATTAGTAATTTAACTTATTTATATATGAGTTAAATTTATCTTGTTATTTTAATTAAATAGTTAACTCCTTAATTTTGATTTGTTATTTTTTTCCTCTTTTGAAGATTGAGTAACTTTGTAATTTGATGTATTTGATTGATTTGAGAATCCGAGAGTGATTTGTAAGGAAAAGATTCTAACTATAAATCAATGAAAGCAACTGTGGAATGCAAGGATTCCTCTAACTATAAGTAAAATGGGAAACATGCTTACAAAACTTTTTGAGCATAGGAGAGACACCCTAAAATTGGGTTTTGTGGTGTGAACCTAATAATAATAAAAATCAATAGTTTCCACATAGTGTTGAGTAATGGCACACAACAAATATGTTGTGCAGTTCATGAATTCAAATATTTAAGTTGTTATTTTGTAATAATTGGTTCAGGTCTTTAAAATCTTTAGTCAATGTTCTTAATGGGTTCATGTCAATCATTCTTTCTATGGCCTTGAACTTATCATTCATTTCCTCCTTTTTAAGAGCATAAATATATTATTGTTTAGACCTATTTGGCACCTTTCAATGCCTAATTCATATTAAGTCAATTACCATGTACGTACAATAGAAAATGAGGATCATGTAAAAAGGTTATTTTCCCATATTCACAAGATACATTGGAATACAAAACCACCTCAAGACTAATATGATTAACACCCCTTGAAAGATGCCAATGTAATATCTATGCTTGAAGGGTTTTTATTCATTTGTTGCTTAGAATTCATAAGGAGATGAGAGATATTGATATGAAAAAGAATAAATAAGAACATATATGATCTAATCTAATTAATAAAACTAATGTAAAAGGGGATGGTGGATTATTTGGATGCACTTGGAAATGGAATAGAAAAAGTGAGCTTTTAAAACTGAATTTTTTATTGTCGTAGTCCCAGAATGACCTGTAACTGTAGATCTGATACTTGGAGGTTGTAACCTGACTTCTTGTCAAATTTGATCTCAAAATGGTAGGGTCATGGTGACAATGGTGACGTGTCCCTAGGACATGTCAAGAATAATGATGTGTCCCTGCATTTTCTGTTAAAACTTTTACAGATCTTGCAACTATGCCTATTATGCCTAGATCTGATTCAACAACTCTGTAATTTGTTCCTATATATAAAAATTGGGGGAGAAGGTTGGCTATAGGGGTTTCCCTTAGTCAAACCCCTATTTTGGAATCAAACTTGAAAATGAAAGTAAATCACATAAGGAAAGATGAAATAGAAACTAGATCTAAATGGTAAATTATCTTATACCTTAATCACACAATTCCTCTTTGGATGTGATCACAAATGTTGATGCAATAGCTTGATCTCCACAAAAACCAAGATGTAAATCATGAAACATAAGCCTTGAATAATGGATGTTGTAGTTTTTTATGATGCTTGATGAAGAGGAAGAAGAATACATTGATGCTCTTGAAATCTAATTGCTTTATTGGTAGATTGATTGTATCATCTTTTATCCTCTTCTCGTTATGAAAGAATGGAAAGGGGGAGCCTTTATATAGATATTTCAAAGTAAAATTACCTTTAGGCCAAATTATAAAAATAATAATGACCTACGGGACTATCTTTGGGGAGTGTGAAACTAAAGGATCCCACCTTTAAAATTTCAAGAAAAAGTGTCAGGGACATGTCGCCAAACCCGCTAAGTACCTGGAAACATGTTGCCAAACCCACATGTACCCAAAAAATCACCATGTTCCTAACAAAATTCAATGAAATTTTACTAGGTGAAAGTTGACAATTTTCTAGGTCTCAACAGATAAACCATGCGAAGATATGAGATAAGTAGATGTGGAAATCATGCCTCAAACTTTAAAATGAGGTAAGGCCCATCTTAGAGTGAGGAGATAGAATAAATTAGTGAAAATAATTTAAGGGAGGACTCAAAATATTATTTTTAAATATTAGTTTAAATTAATAAAGGTCTAATGAGCATTAGGAGAGCATGAAATCAGTGTGGGAACCTGTATACACAAAAATGGGGCTAAAATGAGCACCTAATAAGGGTGCTTACTTTTTAGGATGATACATTTAGCTCCCACTTTAGTGAGAGTATGAATCCACCTCATGTTCACGGTAAAGTAGAAGAAAGAGAGAGAAAGATGAGAATCGTGAGCAAACTGTGAAGAGATAAGATATTGCTAAGTTTAAGGATGCAGACACATTCTAGGTTTAAGATTGTAAAAGGAAAAATCTTTTCCCACCAACAAAAATAGAATTTTAACAAACAATATCACAAAGAATATTTGACTCATCATTTAAAATCAAAGTTTCATAATAATAAGCCTATTCATCCATATAAAATGCATTCATGAGTAGAAAACAAAATCTCCATTAAAATTTGAATGAACATCAGTCCTCATAAATTGAGTCATGCTTAATTGTCAAAGAAAAAGGGGAGCTTCCAAAAAGTTTTGATCCCTTTCATTAGCATTTGTTTTCCTATTTAAAGTCTTTTCAGATCTAAAGAAGATGTTTATCAGTTATGCATAACTGATTCTTTAAAATAAACTTAAAACTGAGGTTTTGAATAATAAAAAAACTAAGGAAAACCATCATGATAAAACAAAAGAAACTATTTAAAGAAAACTCCTCATATAGCTATGGGGCTTCCTTTTCAGTTTCTAGAGCAGATGGTTGCTGAGCGGCCACTTGTGATTTGTACACCTGTAAGGCACTGACAATGACATTGATTCTGTCATGTTCTAGAATAACAACGTTGGTGTTGCAGATGGCCTAATATATTGTTTGTTCTCTAATTTACTCTTCTTTGGTTATGAAGGTCTTATGGTGATTTTCACACCACATAAGGATGACATTGATCTTACCCAATTCTTTATATTTTTCATTACAAAACATATGGGGATGTGTAATGGCGTTGATGTTCTGCTGATATTTTATCTTTAAATCATCTACCAACATAATGCCTAAATTATCTTTTCTTTGAAGTTGACATCCAATATCTTTGAATTTCTACATCACCTGATCAATCATCTCCTGGGCTTCTAATAATTTCTTCAGATTGGCTATGCTTTTTTGTATACCTTCGCACCTGAAACCTAGGTTGAATGACATTTTTGGCAAGGTTCTTTGGGAGATTTTAAAATACCATGTGTCACAATTGTATCTAACCCCATATAAATAATGGTGTTATTACGAGTAACTCCCTCCATTTTCACCACTCTGATCTCAGTAGTTATTGCATTCCTAGCTACTACCAAAGCATCATATCATTCCCTCGACCTATCAATATAGGGAAACCCCCTAATATTGAGATCTTTGATCCACTTTGTGGTTATCTTTTTATGTTGCCTATCTATTTGTAACTGAGAGATTAATTCTTTATTTTTATCAAAGGTGGGATCCATAATAGCATCAAAGAAGCTTGAAATATGAGTTGACAGAGGTGCTAGTAATGATCTTAAGCTTTCTAAGAATAATCCCACCATGGATTTTAGGTTGTCCTTATCTAGCTTGCTTCTTTTGACCCTATTGTTGGAGACATGCCAATTGAAAAGATCCGCTTCCAGACTGGGATCTCTCATATCCACTCCAGTAACATCAAAATTAGTGGGGGTAGTCTTGTTGAAATTTTTTTGAGTATTTGGGTGAGAAATTTAAAGAAACAAATGCCCAAAATTATCATCTTCTATAAGTTTTGAAGTGGTTGTAAACCTTTTGGTCTTGGGACTAGGGGAATCTTGTAGCACTTGAGCAGTGGCTTCTTTAGGTAAACATTTACTTGCTTCCCTATGTTTCTTATTTTTCAAAGCATTTAGAAGCCATGAGGGAGTTGCCAATACCTTGGAAGCAAATCTGAATAGATCAAGTGATAAAAATAAAGTCATTTTAATTGAGGGTGACATAGTCATACTTTGAGTAGAGAAAGGAAATATCAATTTTGTCTCACCAAGACTAATGACTGGATGTTGGGCGTCGTGAACTTGCTTCTTCCCTTTTTCATCCCCTTCTCCTACATGTGTGTTTTTCTCCTTCTCTTGGCCCTCTACTTTTGGAACTTCCTCACCCACATCAACATTAACATCATGTAACTGGCCCACTCCATAAGTAGGCTTAAGACTCAAAAAAAATTCTTGAATTTTCCCATCATCTCCCTCATCAGGGCTAGATAAGACTATCACTTGCACATCAGGAGTAGGAATTCTCTAAGATGATGAAGCTATTGAATTTTGACTTGTTTTCATTTGACCACTAGAGGCTTTCACTGATGCAAATTGGGCTGAAAGTGTTGACAACTAAAAAAGTACTAGTGGTGGAGTATTTTTCTTTGGCTCTCAATTGTAGCTTGGTTCAATGAAAAATAGGAATCAATATCCTTGTCCTCTGCAAAATTTGAATATATTGTTGTTGAATCACGTTGTACAGAGGTACTTTGGATGAAACAAATCATGAAGGATATTGGTGTAGTTCTTGATGAACCAATCTCAATCATTTGTGATAATAGTTGCATAATAAATATGATACAACACTCCACATTGAGACATGTTCCTATCTAGTATCTCTTCTTGAAGGAAAAGGTGTTAGACTATGAGGTGGAACTTATGTATCCACCCACAATGAAACATATTGCAGATATCTTTATAAAATCTTTGTGCAAAGATACTTTTGAGTATTTCTGGGAGAGCTTGGAGGTATTACCCCTTCCTAGTTTAAACTAAGTATCTTGGCACTACATTATTCTAGGGAGCTTTTCAAATATTCTTGGTCTAGACTAATGTAAGGGGCTTCCCCTTAGGGGGGTCAGTGTGTTTGTTTCCTACCTTTGTCCTTGATGTCAAAGGGGGAGAGAAAGAGAATGCAAGCATGTGATATATGTTGATAATATTATGTTTGTCATTGATGAATGTTGCCATCAATGTTGAAGGGGAGATTGTTGAAAGGGGGAGCTTGAAGTATATGGGTGTTGTTGTTACTATTGTAGAGTTGAGTTGATGTTACATAATTGTTGTTGTTGTAATAATTTTTATGGTTGTTGTTGATAGTGTTGCATAATTAATGATGATGATGTTGCAAAGTTATTGATATTATTGTTGTCTTAGTATGATTATCGTTGATGGCAACATACTATTTTGGTGGTTGGGTTGTTTGTTACAGATGTGATTCTGTTGGTGAGATTTCTCCTACAACCATATTCCCCAAATATGCAATTCCTTAAGTGTCTCCTATACATCTAATAATTTGATATCATAGTTTACAATTCTTGGTTTATTCATTGAACTTGACCTTATTTCTAGATAAATGTATGTAAATGAGGGATAAAGAGGGGTTAGGATGGATTTTTAATTTTTTTTTAACTTGAACTTGATTAGTAAATTGAGATATTTAAGTAATAATAAGAATTATAGTATTATGAATCTAATTTTTAAATTGTTAAATATATATATTTTAAATTTTTTTTAAAAGACTAAGAAAGTAAAATCCTAAGTGCATACAAAAGTGTTCATATTTTTATCTAAAAAATATAACACAATGTTTTGTGTGTGCCTCACTATTTTTTGTTGTGTTGAGCATTCTTTTTTGTTGTATTAACATAGTTCAATAACTGGGTTACATCATAGCTTTGTAAACTATCCGAACTATATCAAATCTTTACATATACAATCACAAAGTTTTGTTCTAATATTACTTTGTTGAGCATTTTAAAAAACCATTTGCAAAAATATACAGCTAAGATTGAGTACTATAAGTTGTGCATCTTTTTGTGATTTTTCAAAGTGGACACATACCAAAAGTTACATCACTAAGCATGTGTACCACATAACTCTTTATTGAGAAACAAAAGATAAGATATTTCCTATAATTTAGTGTGTTATTCTCTTTTTTATGCTATGTCTGAATGTTGGGCGGAGTCATCAGTGGTATCAAAGCATGCATTTGGATGGGTAGGAGTAGTGTTCATCAATAAGCAAGGAAGAACTATTCAATTAACATTGAAATCTCCAAAGAAACACAATCCTCTACTTTGTCTTTGTCCAAATATTAGCAATAATTTATCTCTTAAGCTTGGGCATACTCTTCTTTAATGTAGTCCTCCTGAAAAAAACAAATTCATTAAATCCAAATTCATCCTAGATAATTTGTTTGGGATTGATGAACACTTTTGGTTGGAGCTATGAACTGGTAGGATCACATTTGGGGGAGCTCATCCCCATAGTGATTGCATTGCTAGTGTTGAAGCATTAACACCACCTAGATTTGTCTCTTGTTGTTGCTTTGACTCCTTATGTCTCCCCTCCTTATCACTTCATACTCTCCTCATGTCTCCCCTCTCCATCCACCTTTATCACTCCACCTATCCTTCTTATTGCTCCAATGTATTATCACTCCATGCTCCCCTTATGTCTCCCTTCTCCATCTACCTTATTGCTTCATCACCCTTCATCCCCTTATCACTTAGTGCATCCTTCCTTATCCCTCCAGTCATTCAACTCCTTATCACTTTGATCAAACTCCTAATCCTCTAGTCAACTCCTAATTTGGTGCTCACTCTATACCAACCATTTTATTTGCCTTGTGTACCATTCTACAGTATTGGCATCGCATCATCAATGACTTTATCCTGCCAATCTACTATTACACCTTCAAACCCTTGGGTATATGCACAAAGATGGGGGACCAAAAAGGTGCCACTCTCCTTTTTGGTCCCCCATCGGCTATAGTGCGTACGCACTAAAGCGCGTGCACCCTATAGGGCGCACGCGCTATGGCTTGGGTTGCCCAAGCCTTAGGCTTGGATAATTCAAAGCATAGTGTGTGCACCCTGTAAAACACTATAAGTGTTTTGTGCATTTGGAAAAGCCCATTTTTCTTTCCACAAACTCGCATTTGCAATGAAAGAGGGCTTTCCAAGCGCATACACAAAATCACTTTGCTTGTTCAATCCATCAATTTGGATAAAGAATGGCTCCACGATGTTGTCAAGTTCAAGCCGCAAGAAGAGGTAAGTGTTTTTACAGCCCATGCCTTTTATTTGTATTGAAATTTCAGTTTTGAAGCAATTTGTTTTGTTAAAATTTATTTTCTTAGATTTTATGTGTAATTAAGATTTTAAAATCTATTTTTTTTAATTGCTAGGAAGAAATGATCTCCCTGAACAAAATCCTCAACCAAACTCTCCATCTCCTCATGAAGAAATGAATGACGAAAATAACCAAGAAAATGAACCTCAACTGCCTCCACCAATCAAGAAATCTCCTCCTAGAATACAAGAAAATTTGATCAACCAAATTGAAAGAGGGAAAAAATAATTAGAATCTTTAATTAGGAGGTTAAAAGGTTCTATGGCTACAAATCCTGGAAGGGAAAGAATTGCAAAATCATTGGTATCAATCTTGACCCACGTAGGCTCGGTTAGTGGGCAACCTAATTTATGCCATGATGAAAGAGAAGAACAAAAATAATGTTATGCAAATAAATTATCATATGAGGACATTAAAAAGAAAAAAATCACAAAAGATGACATTTGTAAAATCTTTAAAAAACCAAGGGACACTGATACTCTTAGAACTACAACAAGGAGGTTCCCAATTCATTGGTGCTTGAATGAAGACATTAAAAATAAATTTTGGGAGAGATGGTGGATGGTCTTTGATTCTGCTCCTTGTAACAATCATGAGGTTCCTATATATTTCTTGGGGAAACTCTATTGCAAGTTTGTACTCAAGGAGGTGCCAAATTATTTTGACTTTCTAGATTCTCAGGGTAGAGAAGGGGGGTCATCATTTGATAGAGAAGGGGTACATCATGACCCTAATGCCCCTAGGGTTCCTATTGGCAAGCCACGGGTGGATCATGTTAGTATTCCTTCCGTTGTGAAGGAACATGTAGAGGTGGGCACACTAGGCACAATTAGTGCTTTGACAGAGACTCATATTTAGTGTCACTCCTTTAGTTGAGGGTGACCATGGTCAATCTTTGAGGGGGCATATTTGTCGGTCATGTGGATCCTTGTGCACATTTGGTACTACCAAGAGAGAGGAAGAGGATTTTGGAATGGTGAATGACAATTTTCTAAATATGACATTTGGCATTGACATACAAGTACATATTTCCAAGTTCATTAAATTTCTTTGATCATATTTCATTTATAAAAGAATAACTAATTAATTTAGTATCTATTGATTATGATCAAAATTCAGGGCAAGAGTGTCGGTGGTGGTGGCAGTGGCAATGATCCTCCTATCCCCTTCTACACATCGTCGCCAAGTCCACAAGTATGTATCGAATAAAACATTTTAATTAATATATTTGATTATTATTTAATTATATGAATGATTGTATCACAACTTATTATGCATGTGCATTAGTTCACTGGTGGACCATCGACATTCACAACAGACAATGAAGGGCATTGTGCCACTTTCCTTGAGTTATCTTTATTTGCATATTAATTTGATTTACTTGATTATATTTAATTAATAAATGAATGAATAACTAAGTTACTAGATAAATTATGATCAAAATCTAGAGGCAAAGTGGTCATTGTAGTGATCACATTCTTTCACCTACCTTTGTGACATCATCATTGAGTCCATAGGTATATATGTAATAATGCATTATAATTAACATGTTAGTAGTATGTTCGTATATGAATGGTTGTCTTATAAATTTCCATGTACATGTGCACTAGTTGAATGTTGGAGTTTTGACATCGACACCGCACATCGAAGGACGTGGTGGAACCTTCACAGAGTTATCATTTATTCCTTATCAGGGTTATAAAATATATATGTAATCTTAATAACTACATAATACTTTTGTTGTTTCATTTTTAGTTATTGACATCAGAGAATCCTCCTTCTGTCCATGATACTTTGGATCGTGGAGTAGTTGCAGTAGTAGCTAGTTCTGAAGCATTGACTGAGGTATGAAAGAGATCACTTAATTTTAATAGTTTGTATTGAATTTTATAATGATATTGATGTATGTATTTTAATTATTATTTTGATCATTGTTGTAGGGACTTATTACTCCAGATCATTAGCATGTGCCTTTGGTGGATGTACATCATGACTATTTGCTAACAGTAAGCAAATATTCTATTTTATGTCATTGTATAATTCAATTTTGATGTATATTAGTTATTGATGCTTAATTTTTTTTTATCAACTCGAGCTGCAGAAGAGTCTAGACAGGAGGACTAGTGAGCACACTCTGAAGACCTCAACATCCACTACATCTCCATCGATGCAATGATCAAAGACAACTCGAGATTTGTTTTCTTCCCCTGGTGGGAAAGGACTAAATTAGGGATATAGATTGTATGCCTATATGGCATTAGTGGACATATTTTTTGTATATTGTATAAGTGGTACTTTGTACATCCATTTGGCTTTGAGGAAGCCATTTTAACTATATTATATGTATTCGATGTATGACATTATGGACATATATATTTGGCTTCATGCCCTATGAATATTTTTTTGTATGTTTTAGGTATGCAATTCATGTGTTTGGTGTATTGATGTTGTTGGAAACAATTGTCTAAAGGAAATTGCTACTCAATTATGTATTGTCTTTGATGTCACACTATGTCATAGTCCGCAGCAATCAGTATTTACCGAGTTCAGTCGGTTATCGAAGAAAAATTAGTGTTTACCGAGTTCAGTCAGTTATCGAAGAAAAGTTAGTGTTTACCGAGTTCACTCGGTCATCGAAGAAAAGTTAGTGTTTACCGAGTTCACTCGGTCATCGAAGAAAAGTTAGTGTTTACCGAGTTCACTCGGTCATCGAAGAAAAGTTAGTGTTTACCGAGTTCAGTCGGTTATCAAAAGGTAAAGGATTGTCGGTGTTTACCGAGTTCCCTCGGTCACCGAAAGATTATAGAAAGTTATGGTCACCGAGCACTGTCAGCCCTTGAAGGACTTTTGCAAATAGAGTTTGCTTAATTCAGCCGACTGTTATACTAAATAATGTCGATTTGACAAATCCAAAATCATATAAATAAAAGGTCAAATGTGAAAAATAAATATAATACAGCAGAAAATCTACAGAAGAAAAGAAGGAAAGGTATATGCAAATTTGTGAAGGATGTTCAGATATCCTTGAGGAGCAGCAGAGATTTATTCGATCAGAAAGGATCATAATTATGCAGAACAGAGATCTGTAATCAGCAAGACAGTTGCATCATTATACAGGTCACTTTTTCATTGTTACCTTCTTATCATTGTAACAGTGAATTCTAAATCTCTTAACCGAGTTGGTTTAACAACCATATTGTAAATCCTCTAACAAGGTGACAATTCCATTGAATTGTTTTCAAGACCTCTTACCAGGCCACTCCTTGCAGGGTGTTTTAAATCCTCTAACAAGGTCACACCTAACAGTGTGTTTTGTAACCTTTTACCGGGTTGGCTTCTAACCGGGCATCACTTCAGAAAAGTGAAAATTAGTATCTAGATACATTGGTGGTTTTTCCCATATTGGGTTTCCACGTTAAATCTTGTGTCTCTTGTGTTCTTAATTGCTTTCTCAATCATATACATGTGCTGATGAATATCTAAAGATAATATTGCTAATACTTTCTGCATCTTCAAAGTTACTGCAATCTATTTACCGAGTGCTAAAACAGATAACATTGTTAAGATATCCTAAGGGATCTGGAAAGAATTAATAGTGAAGTGTTTTTATGGTTGACTGATTCACCCCCCCCTCTCAGTCACTTCATCCATATTCCATCAGATGTATACTAATTTATGTTTACGTGGATGTCTTATGCTTTGTAAATTTCCTATGAAATGGATCTAATTATAAGAATATTCTATCAATTCGACTCTATGACACTTTTGGATATGAAAGCCCCAAATTGGTCTTAAAACCCCCTGTAAACTAGGGCTCTCTCAATGTATGACCTCTGAACACCATACCAACCAAATGAAAGTTGTTCCACCATTCTTATACCATCCTTAGATAGATTCAATCATAAAATGGCCACCTCCAAGGGCTTGATTCTCCGCTACTATACCTATGGATTCATTTCAACGACCCTTGGTCACTCCTCAACCCCAACAACTCCTACAATCAATGCCCACCTGCAAAATCCTTCTCATTCCTGCATTCAAATTGTTATAATTCTATAATAAAATGATTGGACCCATCCCCAAGTGACAATAATTACAAAAATGGGATGGATCATTCCATTTACATCTTAAAACAAGAAGATTCCCAACACTATTTTAGATCAATCAAAAGGAAACGCACCAAATTAATAAAATAACTATAAAATTGATTCAAAAGAGGTGTTTACAATGTATCTCAACCATGCACAAGTATGGATTTCAGTGATACATCCAAAAACTATGAGAAATTGCAAGAAATCTAAAATTTATTGCTCAAACAAGACACAGTCAGTACAACTCTTGCCTCTAGTCTGTACCATCTGAAATAGCAGACCTCCAAGCACTTAAATAAAGTCCTATCAACCTCCTCAACCAATCCAAACCATTTGGAACTCCTTATAGGTCTTGTATCTTCTTCAAACTAATTAGTCACCCAAGTGACCCTCATGCCTTCATTAGGGTGCCCTGCACCAGTTCTTCCATACAAACCACATGGTCCAGTAGCTCATCTTCATTCAATAATCTTCAAACAACATCAACTTACATCCATGCATGAACAAACTACAAAATAAGGATATAATACTTTTTTGCACTCATCCTCCTGCGCACACCTTGAGGGACACTTTGACTCAGAATGGTCGGTAGCGTTCGAGCAACTCTGTGTGCCAAAAAAGGTTTCCATTGACTTTACCTAGCCATTTAGAGCTGTTGGAACAGATGGTTCGATGCTACGACTTACGGTTTGAAAGATACGCAATGTTGCTCATTTCAACTAAGGAACACTACGAGTTTTGACATCAATCAAGAATGTGTTGCCAAATATAAACGACCTTGAATCTTTGAAAACCAAGATAGGTTATTGTAGGCCTAGGCAACACAGTCTCGTAGCACTTGATGATTCGATGCTACCTTGCACGAGCTTTGAGATATGACCCCTTAAAGATTATTGATTTCATGTTTAAGGGACCTTGAGGGACACTTCAACCTAGAGTGGTTAGTAGTGTTCGATTGACTCTATGTGCCAAACGTGATTGCCACTAGCATTTACCCAACCATTTAGAGTTGTTGGAATAGACAGTTCAATGCTATGATCGACAGTTTGAAAGATATGCAATGTTGTCCATTTCAACTAAGGAACACTTCGAGTTTTGACATTGACCGAGAATGTGTTGCCAAATATAAACAAACTTGAGTCTCTAAAAAAAAAGATAGGCTATTGTAGGCCTAGGAAACATGGTCCCGTAGCACCTAACGGTTCAATGCCACCCCACACGAGCTCTAAGATATGACCCCGTAAAGATTTCCAATTTTATGTTGAAGGGACCTTGAGGGACACTTCAGCCCGAAGTGGTTGGCATCGTCCGAGTGACTATGTGTGCCAAACAAGGTTGCCAATGGTGTTTATCTTGCCATTCAGAGCTGTTGGAATAGATAGTTCAATGCTACGACTGACAGTTTGAAAGATACGCAATGTTATCCATTTTAATTGAGGAACACTTCGAGTTTTGACATCAACCTAGAATGTGTTGCCAAATATAAATGAGCTTGAATCTCTGAAAACTGAGATAGGTTATTGTAGGCCTAGGTAACACGGTCCCGTAGCACCTGAGGGTTTGATGCCACCCTGCATGAGCTCTGAGATACGACCCTATAAAGATCATTAATTTCATGTTGAAGGGACCTTGAGGGACACTTCACCCCGAAGTGGTCAGCAGCGTTTGAGTGACTCTATGTGCCAAATGAGGTTGCCACTAGCATTTACCCGGTCATTCAAAGCTGTTGGAACAAACATTTTGATGCTACGACCAATGATTTGAAAGATACACAATGTTGTCCATTTCAACTGAGGAACACTTTGAGTTTTGATATTGACTGAGAATGTGTTGCCAAATATAAATGAGATTGAATCTCTAAAAACTAAGACATATTATTGTAGGCCTAGGCAACATGGTCCTGTAGCACCTGACGGTTTGATGCCACCCCGCACAAGGTCTGAGATATGACCCCATAAAGATTATCAATTTCATGTTGAAGGGACCTTGAGGGGCACTTCAGCCCAAAGTGGTCGATAGTGTTTGAGTGAATCTGTGTGCCAAATGAGGTTGCCACTGGATTTTACTTGGCCATTTGGAGCTGTTGGAATAAATGGTTCGATACTACAACAGACAGTTTGAAAGATCTGCAATGTTGTCCATTTCAACTGAGGAACACTTCGAGTTTTGACATCAATCGGGAATGTGTTGCCAAATATAAATGAGCTTGAATCTCTGAAAACCAAGATAGGTTGTTATAAGCCTAGGAAACACAGTCCTGTAGCCCCTGACGATTTGATGACACCTTGCACGAGCTCTGAGATTTGACCCCATAAAGATCTTCAATTTTGTGTTGAAAGGACCTTGAGGGACACTTTGGCCCATAGTGGTCAGCAGTGTTCGAGTGACTTTGTGTGCCAAACAAGGTTTCCACTGGCATTTACTCGACCATTTAGAGCTATTGGAATAGATGGTTTGATGCTACGACCGACGGTTTGAAAGATACACAATGTTGTCCATTTCAACTAAGGAACACTTTGAGTTTTGACATCGATCGAGAATGTGTTGCCAAATATAAACAAGCTTAAATCTCTAAAAATCGAGATAGGTCATTGTATGCCTAGGAAACACGATCTCATAGCACCTGACGGTTTGATGCCACCCCGCACGAGCTCTAAGATATGACCCTGTAAAGATCGTTGATTTTATGCTGAAGGGACCTTGAGGGACACTTCAGCCCAGAGTGGTCGGTAGTGTTTGAGTGACTCTACATGCAAAATGAGGTTGTCACTAGCATTTACCTAGCCATTCATAGTTGTTGGAACAGACGGTTCGATGCTACCACCAACGGTTTAAAAGATACACAATGCTGTCCATTTCAACTGAGGAACACTTTGAGTTTTGACATCGACCGAGAATGTGTTTCCAAATATAAACAAGCTTGAATCTCTAAAAACCAAGATAGGTTATTGTAGGCCAAGGCAACACAGTCTCGTAGAACCTAATGGTTCATTGTCACCCTACACGAGCTCCGAGATATGACCCCATAAAGATCATCAATTTCATGTTGAAAGGACCTTGAGGGACACTTCGGCCTGGAGTGGTCGACAACGTTAGAGTGACTTTATGTGCCAAACAAGGTTGCCACTAGAATTTACCCGACCATTCAGAGTTGTTGTAATAGATGGTTTGATGCTACGACCCACAGTTTGAAAGGTACACAATGTTGTCCATTTCAATTGAGGAACACTTTGAGTTTTGACATCGACTAAGAATGTATTGCCAAATATAAATGAACTTGAATCTTTGAAAATTGAGATAGGTTATTGTAGGCCTAGGAAGCACGGTCTTGTAGCACCTGACAGTTTGATGCCATCCCGCACGAGCTCTGAGATATGACCCTATAAAGATTTCCAATTTCATGTTGAAGAGACCTTGAGGGACACTTCAGCACGGAGTGGTTGATAGTGTTCGAGTGAATCTGTGTGCCAAACAAGGTTGCCACCGATGTTTACTCGACCATTCGAAGCTATTGGAACAGATGATTTGATGCTATGACCAACAATTTGAAAGATACACAATGTTGTCTATTTCAACCAAAGAACACTTTGAGTTTTGACATCGACCAAGAATGTGTTGCCAAATATAAATGAATTTGAATCTCTGAAAACTGAGACAGGTTATTGTAGGCCTAGGCAACATGGTCCCATAGCACCTAATGGTTTGATGCCACTCCACATGATCTCTGAGATATGACCCTATAAAGATCATCAATTTCATGTTGAAGGGACCTTGAGGGACACTTCGGCCTGGAGTGGTCGATAACGTTCGAGCGACTCTCTGTGCCAAATGAGGTTGCCACTAGAGTTTACATGGCCATTCAGAGCTATTAGAATATATGGTTTGATGCTATGACTGATGGTTTGAAAGATACTTAATGTTGTCCATTTCAACTAAGGAATACTTTGAGTTTTGACATCAACCGAGAATGTGTTCCCAAATATAAATGAGCTTGAATATCTAAAAACCAAGACAGGTTATTGTAGGCCTAGGCAACATGGTCTCGTAGCACCTAATAGTTTGATGACACCCTACACGAGCTTCGAGATATGACCCCGTAAAGATTGTTGATTTCGTGCTCAAGAGACCTTGAGGGACACTTCGGCCTAGAATGGTCAACAACATTCGAGCAACTTTGTGTGCCAAATGAGGTTTCTACTAGTGTTTACCCAGCCATTCAGAGTTGTTGGAATAGACGGTTTGATGCTATGACTAATATTTTGAAAGATACGCAATGTTGTCCATTTCAACTGAGGAACACTTCAAGTTTTGACATCGACTAAGAATGTGTTGCCAAATATAAACGAGCTTGAATATCTAAAAACCAAGATAGGTTATTGTAGGCCTAGGAAACACAGTCTCCTAGCACCTAACAGTTCTATGCCACCCCGCACGAGCTCTGAAATATGACCCTGTAAAGACCATTGATTTCATGCTGAAGGGACCTTAAGGGACACTTCAGCTTAGAGTGGTCAGCAGTGTTCGAGCAACTCTATGTGCCAAAAAAGGATGCCATTAGCATTTACCTAGCCATTCGGAGCTATTGGAACAGATGGTTCGATGCTACGACCAATGGTTTGAAAGATATGCAATGTTGTCCATTTCAACTAAGGAACACTTTGAGTTTTGACATCAACTGAGAATGTGTTGCCAAATATAAATGAGCTTGAATCTCTAGAAATTGAGATAGGTTATTGTAGGCCTAGGAAACATGGTTCCATAGCACCTGATGGTTTGATGTCACCCTACATGAGCTCTAAGATATGACCCTGTAAAGATCATCAATTTCATGCTAAAGGGACCTTGAGGGACACTTTGGCCTGGAGTGGTCGACAATGTTCGAGCGAATTTGTGTGCCAAACGAGGTTGCCACTAGCATTTACCCGACCATTCAGAGCTATTGGAATAGATGGTTTGATGCTATGACCCATAGTTTGAAAGATATGCAATGTTGTCCATTTTAATTGAGGAACACTTTGAGTTTTGACATCGACTGAGAATGTGTTGCCAAATATAAACGAGCTTGAATCTCTAAAAATTGAGATAGGTTATTGTAGGCCTAGGAAACATGGTCTTGTAGCACCTGATGATTTGATGCCACCCCACACGAGCTTTGAGATATGACCCTGTAAAGATTACCAATTTCATGTTGAAGGGACCTTGAGGGACACTTCAGCCCTGAGTGGTCGGCAGCATTCAAGTGACTCTATGTGCCAAACAAGGTTGGCATCGACATTTACTCGACCATTCAAAGCTATTGGAACAAATGATTTGATGCTATGACCGACAGTTTGAAATATACGCAATGTTGTCCATTTCAACTGAGGAACACTTCAAGTTTTGACATCGACTGAGAATGTGTTGCCAAATACAAATGAACTTGAATCTCTAAAAACTGAGACAGGTTATTGTAGGCCTATGCAACACAGTTCCATAGCACCTAATGGTTTGATTCCACCCTGCATGATCTCTGAGATATGACCTTGTAAAGATCATCAATTTCATGTTGAAGGGACCTTGAGGGACACTTCAGCCCAGAGTCATCGATAACGTTCAAGTGACTCTATGTGCCAAACAAGGTTGCCACTAGCATTTATGTGGTCATTTGGAGCTGTTGGAACATACGGTTTGATCCTACGAATGATACTCAATGTTGTCCATTTCAACTAAGGAACACTTCAAGTTTTGACATCAATTGAGAATGTGTTGCCAAATATAAATGAGATTGAATCTCTGAAAACTAAGATAGGTTATGGTAGGCCTAGGAAACATAGTCCCATAGCACCTAACAATTTGATGCCACCTTGCATGAGCTCCGAGATATGACCCCGTAAAGATCATTGATTTCATGTTGAAGGGACCTTAAGGGACACTTCGGCCTAGAGTGGTCGGCAATGTTCGAGCGACTATGTGTGCCAAATGAGGTTTCCATTGGTGTTTAATTGACCATTCGGAGCTGTTGGAACAAATGATTTGGTGCTATGATCGACGATTTGAAAGATATGCAATGTTGTCCATTTCAACTGAGGAACACTGCGAGTTTTGACATCGACTGAGAATATGTTGCCAAATATAAACGAACTTGAATCTATGAAAATTGAGACAGGTTTTTATAGACCTAGGCAACATGGTCCTGTATCACCTAACCATTCGATGCCACCTCACATGAACTCTGAGATATGACCCCATAAAGATCATCAATTTCATGCTGAAAGGACCTTAAGGGACACTTCAACCCAGAGTTGTCAGCAGCATTCGAGCGACTCTATGTCCCAAACGAGGTAATGGCATGGTGGAGTATGCTGTGAAGAAGAACCAATGTAATGATTTTGAATCAATTAAAATAATAAAATTCTTTGCAATAGTGAATCTACTCGTGGAACAATCAGTGTAACAATGCATTCATATGCTTGGATAGAGGGTACAGTCAGCGTACAAAGAGGTGGTAGTTTGTTGATTGAAGGGTGTCCTTCTTGCACTAGTTAGTTGGAGAGCGAAGGCCCTTAAGAACATATACATTTAATGATGGATTATTGTTGTATGGGATCAAAATGATGTGTTGGAACCATTGGTTTGATCTACAGATAGTGTTGAAGGTCTTTTTGAACATACCCTAGTTGTGTGACCCTAGAAGCAAGGGTTTGGTGGCTAGAAGTGTAGGTGAGGGATGAAGCCTTAAAACCTTGAGGATATTTTGGTTGTGATTCAAGGGGATGAGTCTCTTTGTGAGTTGCTTTGCAAATGAGGGTGCATTAGGCCTATTTGGTGGGTGCCAGGTTATTGGATCGAACATATGGTCCAAAGGAGTCTACCCTGAGACTTGGGAAGGATTTAGAGAATCTAAAAGGGTATCTAAATCAATGATTAGTTTCTAGAGTTGTTTGGGAAAATTGGAACAAAAAGGTTGATTTGTGACTGGTGAAGGGTATAAGCCTAAAGGTCTGTTGGAGTGGATTGGTGGAAGATGAGTTGACTAGACTTGGTGGGTTGGTGAAACATGGTATATGGACCATGTTAAGATGTTATATGGTGTTAGAATCAAGGTAGAATCCCTATTTGAATTTTTGACATAATGGAGGCTCTAGGTGCATTGGGAAGCCTAGATCAGGGTCTTTGTGTGTGGTGTCAAGATAAGTTGGAATAAGAGATTAGAGGAAGTGAACTTGTGCCTAGATCAAGGTCCATGGCATATATAAATATACAGTGTTATATAAATATACATGTTATATGCACATGTATTCAAATAGATTTGACATTACAATATTTTATATCTCCATTTAGTCCAATGAACCAATTGGATCTACCCTACCTTTGATTGTCTCGAGTATTGCCTCGTGGTCTGACTCACGAACCTTCCAAAGAGTTTTATTATGTGGTCTTCCCCTATATCTAGTCAAGTGGACATTTGATGCAACGACAAGGTTTGAATAATGAAGAATCTTTATGTGTGTCTCCCAATCCTCGAACAACCACAACCTAGGGTTCTTCATAGCCATGTACCAGTTACAACCACTTCTCCTATAGGGTATTCTAATTCTTCACCATCGATAACTGAGTGATCCAATTTCTTTTTTGCCTCAACATAATGACACAAATAATAATTTGTACCTTCTTCATTGTCTTCAGGTGCAATAACAACAAAAACATGGCCTGTAATGATATAAACATAATGAGGACATTAGTTTACTGAATATTTATGATAAAGTACTAAATTTGAGATTATTTGTATGTGAAAAATTTACTTGGTTGTACTAGATCAGATAAGTGATCAAAGTCAATGGATGATTGCATTTATGTTAGTTGTAGTGATTCATGGGGATAATAGGAAGTAAGTGGGCTCAAAATACATGTATACCATTCATCAACCCATTCCTTTGACTCACACCCATCCCAATCTTCATCTACACATAATGAAAAAAGCATGCCATATATCATTTGTGGATACTCCATGAACCTATTGTTAGTAAACAAATTTGTCCTCTATTTTATCTTCCTTGAGACAATTTCTCTATTACCCTTTTAAAGACAAATATTTACTAATAGTTGGGTAAGTGTTCACTACAATCACTTCCCTCTAAATTTTAAATCTAGGTACAACTCCCTAAAACTAATTTTCAATGAATTCCATTTATCTTATTTCACAGATCATCTTTTAACCTAAAAGCTTCAAAAAGTGGCTATATCATTCTTAGACGATTAGCTTTTTAAATAATCTTTCCACAACAAACAGTAGCAGAAAATCATAGTTTTCTACTTTCCATAATATTTCTGAGATAAAGTAGGTCAAAGAACAAACCAATGAAATGAAAATCTAACTAGGATCATTGATAACATCAAGATACCAATTGAAGTTTTAATGCAATAGAGAGGATTAAAATGTTACCACAGAACGTGCATCCACTCATTCCAAATAACACAGATTTGAAATATAGTAAGATTGATATATTAACTATCTTTGTAGCACAGGCAAAAGCAAGAAAAGTATATATATAAGTACTTCTATAGAAAACTTGATATATCAGAAAAGTTTTCTTCTAATAAACTATAAAGCTGAAAAATACTAGTGCTATTCCAAAAAATTTCTAACCCTTTCTTTAACGCTACTAAACTACTTATAGTTTTTGCAAAGCTGAGAGGTCTCCTGAAAAACCCGACCTCTCAGTTAAAATAGTTTAAAGATTAACCAAAGCAAAAAGGACATGTGTCCTTAAGATTTTTTTAGACAGTTGAAAAATAACTAAATTTCAAGATATGCTTCCTTGTCAACAACACGCTCCTCATCTCTTGCAAGACTCTCCCCTTTAGTTGTGGTGGATTGTGTTGCCTCCCACTGCTTGTGTGCCTGGATAAGCTCCTTTGTGATCTGCAAATGAGGGACTTTGATGTTCACTAACCTTGTCATCACCACTTCTTTAGCCCGCTTAGATTTCTTGATCTTATCAATTATTGCAGGAACCTAGTCTACGCAAATATACAACATGGATTCAATCCTGGCCACCTATGTGAAATCTGAAGCTTTAGGCTTAGCCTTTTATTTAATCTTCCTCATGGTAGTTTCAAAGACCCTGAGGGTTGATTTTACATCTTGCTCTCCATGACTGGTCATATATGCATGAGCAAAGTTAATCACTTTGAGCTCAGTCATCATTGTTTTCTGCAGCTGCTTGATTTCATTCTCACTGTCTTTATTTTCAGAAATGATACTCTTGATAGTGCTAAGACGTCAACTAACATTCTTTTTGAGAATAAAAAAAGGTAGCTTCATCAGGTGATTTCATCGATTTCTCTATGCAGAACTTCATGAACCCATACTTCTCTTTCCAAAAACTTGGACATGGTTGTAAACCATTTTTCCTCTTCTCTGTCGCACACTTGTCTATGTGTCTATAACTCCCCTATCAATGCTTCTGTATCAAAGAGAACATCCTAAGCATCTTTGAGATATCTAAGGCCACTTTTAATAACTTCATTGATCCATTCATCCACTGAAGATACCAGGGCTCGACCTCTTTGAACCTGACTCAAGAAATTCTTATTCTCGGCAGAGTCTAGGTCAAAAATTTGGGGAGACTGAACTAGTGGGGTAGCATCAAAACTACATAAAGTGTTAATGAACTATGGAAATGTCATGATTGTTTGTTTTAATTCTTTCTTTTCCCTTCCATCCTATCATGAAGAATACAACATCTATTGAGCTATTTCTTTGAATAAATGATTTTTGCTTGCTCGATCCATAGTTCCTAGCTCTACTTTGGTGACTTCAAAATCCTCTGCCCTAACCTCTTGTTCTCCTTCCTTTGGCTTGTAGGTGGCTACCTCTGTAGTCCACTTTCCTATTTTCACATCCGTGAACATTCATGTTGTGCTTCTTACCTTTTTGGTTTTTGGAGTTTTATGTACATACTTACTAACAATATCCTTCACAGGGACTGAGACTGGAACCAAGCTGCATTTTTTACTTACGGAAGAAACTAACCATTTTGGTGTGACATCAGACTTGGTGGATTGTTCAGGAGTCTTTGTTGGTGTACCAATCACTTCCAGTGTTACATCATCCAGATCAAAAATATATTTTTCCACCTGTTCATCTTCAGCTATGTGGAACCTTACATCCTCCAACTTGTCTTCATCCAAATTAATTGTCAGAACATCTTCTTGAGCCATGTTTGTCTTAACTCTCGATCTAGTCTTGGACCATGTAATTCTCTACGAAGGAGCAACTGGTAGGGGATCAGCTACAACTTTCTTTTGGGTGTTCCTGACCTGTGATTTCCTTGGAGACCCTGCATTTTCAATTTGTGCATTCGGATTAGAAACATAAATTGGTGAACGTAAAGTACTTCTAACTTCTTATTTTGCTATTTTATGCTCTTTCTTCTTTCTTCTTGATTGCAACCATTCATTAGTTAAATGAATCACACATAAGGTCCTCTTCTTCCTTGGACCAATCAATAATAGGATCACTTTTTTCAATTGACTTCTTGAAGCTGGGTTTAATCAAATCAGACCCATCATTAGTTATCCCTTCTACATTGATATGGAGTCTCATTGATTGAATTTGCGATACACAAAATTTGTTGTGTGCCCTTTCTTCTACCTATGATTCATCACAACAGTCCTCCCAGAAATCCTCTAGGTGAGGTACAGGAAACATGTGAGACCTAAGTCCTAAACTGCCACTAGCATAGTTTTTATTATCAAATCCCACTCTTTCAGTATAATATTTGAAATCAAAATGATGAATGTCACTTCCAATACTAATAGCATCTACCATAGTTTTACATGAGAATTTTCCTATTGATATAGGGAAAGCCTTTTTGCATTCTTCTTAAGGGATAAATCTTTTCAAGACAGTGGTGAGTTTTTTGCAAATTTTGGCTAGGATGAAACAATCAAATGCATACCTAGGCAATCTCATTGGTGGATCTTCAAAACCCCCAATCCTAATGTAGGTAAATCTAGGAAACTGAATGTAATAGCTTCCATACTTGGTTACCAGCTCCTGGGCTTCTAAACTAATTCTCTTGTCGGAGATACCAGCTAACTCAAAACATAATTTACCCATGAACGTGTCATGCACCCTCATGTAATTTTCAACAACATTGTCCTTTTGTAGAATTGGGTAATATTCATAGACACACATGTTTGCAACCCAAGATTTGTGTGGCATTCCATGCCATTGTCTGCTTTAGGCCAAGCAATACATGAGATAGGAGGACATAAAGAAACCACTACTAGTCAATTTAGAAGTGTTGAGTTGTTCTCTAAGGGAACTGGCAATTAATTCAGCCCAATCTAGGAGTTGTGTTCATTCTAGGATGATTTGAACATAAAAATACATCCAATCAAAGAAAAGATAGGCTACTTGAGACCCCCTTACTCTATGCAACATCGCCATTAAATCACTGATATATGGGTGGACATGGGTTCTATTAAATTTCTTGGGCAAATGTGAAACCCCTCTTTATGGGTTCATCAACCAGCTTTTAGCTATAGAAGTGAGATTTGCATCCCTATATTCATTGAGCTTAACAATAGACTGTGCGGGAGAAAAGGCAGAGAAGGTCTTTTCTAGGAGTTGCAGTGCTTGAGTCACCATTTCTCTATTAATGGGCATAAGGACACCACCATCTTTCTTTCTGATTGACTTTGTCCATGCATCATAGTTCCTTATGCATTCAAGGATTAATTCAGGGCAAATGACAATGGGAGGAAATATCGTTGTCAAACATAAACCACTGTGTAGAATCTCCAAAGCTGGAGTACCTTCTAGGGAATTTAGAAGACGGGAAGGCAATTTTTCCACATTATAATCTTCTAGGTCTGTATCTGACACTATGGGGCCATCACATACTAAAATCGAAGTGTTCCCAAACAGATGAAAATTTGACCTCATGATTGTAGAAATTTAATTTTCTATTCACCTTTCAGACTACTGAATTTGAAAATATCACAAGGGTAATGCCAAACTCACCTTATTTCTGTAGAAGATTTTGATCACAGGAGCTCCCAAGTTCTTACCTCCATGCACCAGCTTCTTAATAATAAAACACTTAGGAATTTGAATAAAAAGGCTTAACTTAAATAGAACCATAAGGGCTTAAGCATTTATTACAAATCTTTCACAGAAAGAGCGGCAAATATTTGATTTGACATCTTATGCATGCAATCCAAAATTACCAATTAAGCAAATCTTGAGGTCAGTAAAAATAATGATTATTTAGATCTCTCGAGCGTACTTTAAAAACCACTTGCCATAACTATCATTAAATGTTTTCTCTCCTATGGGCCCCACTGCTTAACCGTCACCAAATTCTCCTCTCTTTCATAATCCTCCCAGATTCCTTCAAACAAGAAAGAAAAAAGTTCATGATTGTTCAACACTGTTCAAATATGTTCAAACCTGTTCAAGGTTTGTGAACTTTTGAGTTAGTCCAATTGATGATTTGAATGCCAGGGTATGTCACAAACCAATAACTGATGTGCTACAATCTTCTTAAGTCTCAACAGCAGGTAGATTTCCTTTATTTACTTATCATCTTGTCATGTTTTCATAAATGATGAAATTAATATGAACATCCTTGAACGGGCTTGAACACTGTTCAAGGCTGTTCAAAGGTGTTCAAGCGTGTTCAAGAAAAATAGGGTTTACAAAATTTCAAGCAACTCAAAACCAAAACATGACCTTAAAATGTTGATCAATTATGACCAAACTTAAGATGCACAAGACAAGGAAATATTGAAAAAGGAGCAAGGTTTATTTGACGCACAACTCAAATAAAAGAAAGAAGGAACATTATCAAAATGGGACTAACATCGGCTCTGACTGAGGATTGCTTTTTGAAAAAAAGGCAGAGAACTCAAAACTCTAGTTACACAAAAATGAAAGGGAAAGAAAATAAACCCAAACAAAATTGGAAAGGAAACCTAACCTAATATGTACATGACAAAACTCCAAAAGGAGAAACTCACAACTTTACCAACTTTAAATCTTGCCCATTGTAGGAATACGACAAGACTGATCCGTCAGGATAAGCTAACTTGAAAGCATTAGATCCTAGTTCTTCTTCAATGAGAAAAGGTCCTTTCCATAAGGATTCAAACTTACTATTAGCCCCCTTTGGTTCCTTCCTTTTGTCCCAGAGCTGTACTTCATCTCCTTTCATAAATTTCTGAGCCTGGGCTTTCTTGTCAAAGATATTTTTGACTTTAAGCTGATGCCCCTACACCATATACTAACTCAAATGGTACCATGCCAATCACCCTTTTTGGCATTATTATGTCTGCCCAGAGGGCTTCAAAGAGATTTTTGTGCCAATTTTTACCATTATCATCCACTAGCTTTTTCATAATGGCTAATAGGTTCTTATTGCTCTATTCCGCCTACCCATTCCCTTGAGGAAAATAATCGGATGAATGAGACAGGGAAATACTATGGTCATAACAGAAAAGAATTAACTCTTGAGATGAAAAATAAGTAGCATTATCTGTCACAATATTCTGAGGCACTCTAAAATGCACCAAGATGTTATTCCTCAAGAAGTCACACACCACCTAGGAATTTGCTTTCTTGGTTGGAATGGCATCAACCCACTTGGTGAAATAATCTATTGTTGTTAGAATATAGATATCACCTTCACTGGATGGGGGATTAATAGGGCCTACAAAATATAGTCCCCATTGCTTGAAGGGCTCATCCACAACGATGGGTTTCAAGGGTAATACTGCCAATTGAGGTTTTCCAGAAAATAGCTGACACTTCTCACACCTTCTGAAAAAATGTATAAGCATCTTTAAACATGCCTGGCCAATAGAAACAATTGCAGAGAATCTTGAAAGCAGTGACTGAAGAGGAAAAGTGACCACCATAGGCTTCTTCATGAAATGTTCTTAATAGTTGCATATGTTGCTCCTTATCCACACATCTGAGGAAAGTTTCATCAACACCTCTTTTGAACAATACACCCTGCCATATCACATACTTTGTTGCTTGCAACCTTAGATTTCATCTTTCCTTTGGGGTTAACCATGAAGGACATTCTCCTAAAGTCAAATAATATGCTATATCCCATAATTAAGGATCGGTCAAGCTTATCAATAGTGCATGTGATACCCTGTTTCCAAGCTCTTTTTCCTGTTTCAGATTATCGGCTATGAATTTACATAATCCTCATCCTCTAACTAGTTTCATAGGTTTTATTGTCAAATAATATTCATGTATTTTTGTTACCCACACTGCCCTTTTATTCATGGCTATTTCTTGTTGTGTAAGTAGACTTTTTACAACAGAATCAGGAACAAATACCACAGAGTATGAATGAAGAATATAAAAACTAAACTGTTTGACAGCTTTGACGACTGCAAAATCTTGCTTTTCAATAGTTGAATACTTGAGTTCATGATTTTTAAGGGGAGTACTCATGAAAGCAATTGGTGCTTCATTTTTTGTATCATTCTTTTGAGTAAGCATAACAGATAAGGATGGTCAGAAGCATAGTAATAAATAATAAAATCCTTTTTATAATTAGGGTGGACTAAAGAAGGAGCATTTGCTACAACATTCTTGATTTCATTGAAAGCTTCTTTACCAGCTTCAGTCCATTTGAAAGTGTAGGATTTGAGCAATACAAATCCACAAAACCCGAAGATCACCTGCATACAAAAACCTATTACAAGGAAGTAGAGACAAGAAGAGGGCAAGGGTTTGACTCAAAAATATGAAGAAGAAAATATCTTCAAATAATGAATAAATTAAATGTATAATTGATCATCCTTATAAAGGAGATCAAAATCCTTGAAAGGAAAACCCTAGTGCATGTAATAATTAGTTAAATTGTTACAAGACTAATGCATGCAAGTTTATATTTAAAACAACTAGTGTGTAAGTTTAAATCAACTAGTGCATGTGTGTTTAAATATAAACAACTAAAAATAAAAGTGTTGACATCTTAAGAAGGGAGTAAAGTTAATTAATATAATTAATACTTTACTCTAACATAAAGGTTATTTTTCACTCATCATTTCTAGAATGGATCTAGTCAACTCAGAAAAATCTGGCACAAATGCTCGCAGAAAATTAATCTGACCGAAGAAAGATCTTACCCTAGTTCTAGTTGATGGAAGACTTAGTTGTTGAATAGCTTTCACTCTTTCAGGATCAATTCTTATCCCTCCCTTAGAAACTATATGGCCCAATAATTTACCCTCTGTTACACAAAAGATAGATTTTTTGGGGTTGAGAGAAATGTCATGGTCTCGACATCTTTGAAGAACAGATTGAAGATCCCTGAGATGGTGCTTTCACCTTCGAGAATAGACTATCAGATAATCAAGGTATATAACAATAATTCTATTCTTCATATAAGCAAAGGAAGAATCCATAGCCTTCTACAAGGTTACCCCAACATTTATCAGATCGAAGGGCATTTTATTATATGCAAATGTTCCCCAAGGTGTAGTAAAAGTAGTTTTATGCTTATCATTTTCTGCCACATTGACCTAGTTATATCCTGAGAATCCGTCAAGCATTAACATAATCTCAGATCCGGCAACAATCTGTAAAATATGTTCCATCTTTGGTAAAGTGTAGTTTTCCTTTAGGCTTGCTTGGTTCAAGTTGTGAAAGTCCACACTGATTCTTATTTCACCATTCTTCTTTCTCATCGGACAATATTCACAATTTATGTAGAGTGGTGAATCGGGTATATAATCCTTGCTTTCAACATTTTGTCTACCTCTCATAGTATAGCTTCTGACACTTTGGGATTATAACTATGCAACTTTTGTCTAAAAGGCTTACATTCTGGTTTGAGGGGTATGTTGTGAGTAAAACTTCCACCTCTAAAATCCTTCAGGTCATTATAATTCTAGGAAAAAAATCTGTATAGGTAGTCATCAATGATTGAATCCTTTCTTTTTCCTGCAAAGAAAGAGTCTTTCCCACATATATCCATTTAGGCTGTGATTCATCTCCTATGTTGATTTTGTCATACTCTTTTAGTACTTCACGAGGTGGGTTACCTTTTCTTGAGAAGTAAATATCATCTCTTCTAGAAAATAAACTTTCTAGTGAAACCAAACCTTTAGGAATCTTATTACCTTTTAACTGAACCACCTCTTATGATGGGTGGCTTTCAGAATCAGGTTCTTCACATGTTTCATTTGACCCTTCAAAATAAGTGGAAGCAAAAATCTCTACACAGGCCATAAAGTCTTTAATACTGGCATCATCTTCAAACACCTGCAAATGTTCAACATTGTCAGGGACTGTTGGTCTATAAATCATCTCTATCTTATAAAGATTTGTCTTGAAATCTGGATGGGGAAGCAATAAGGAGGCTGAAACAGCCAAAGAATCCACCCTTGAATTTAAACTTCTCGGGATAGCCTCAATTGAAAAGGCATCAAAGGCTTCAATATCTTTCCAAATCAAATCTATATAATGTCTTAGCCATTCATTCTTCACAACAAACTGACCCTTGACTTGTTTAACTATCAGTTCAGCATCTCTTCTGGCAATAAGAATTTTAATCCCATGAGCTTTCGCTTCTTGCAAGCCTAGCAATAAAGCTTCATACTCAACGGTGTTATTGGTGTTCTTAAAATCTAACTTAAAAGAAAATGGTAAGTATTCTCCATCAGGACCTTTAAGTACCACTGATGAAGGGTGCTCCCCTTAATACCACAAACACATAACAGAAACAGAGAAATAACAACAATATGCAAGAACAGAAAATTGGCTTCTTATTATCTCCACAAATGTGGAATTACAAACTTTCAGAATTACAATATGCAAAGCCACATGGGCATTCCCTTACAATATTCTATAGGACAAAGCCTCGAATCAATACCCAGATCTACTACCCAGAACTGTCCTGAACTGCCTAAGACAACACTACAAACTTTTCTTATATAGGCAATTTCCACCACCCGAGAAGGTTCCAGAAATTTAACCCTTTAGGCTGACTAGACATAGAATTATTTATTTTTCACAATTATTACAATAGGGTTGGCTCAAAAGAAATACAAAATATGATTTTAGGTAACCCAACTTTTAGAGGCCATAACTTTTTAATTATAGCTTCATTTTTCTATTGTAACCACTTTTCAGAAACGCCATGACGAGATCTACAACGCCTAACACACGCTAGCGCTAGTCAGTTGGGGGTCGATCGCGATCCAAAGCCTCTAAGACCTTCAAAATTGACCTGAAAGATTTTGTACCCAAAAACCTCAATAACTTTACCAATACTGATGATGTGGTAATGAAACTCAATTGGTAGACTGAAATGACTGAGATGAACCTCCAACTGTGAAATCAGAACATTCTGAGATCATATGACCAACTTACTAAAAATAGTAAGTTTCCATAAATAGTAACTCTGCACAAGATAGCCCTTATTGAAAAACAAATAGAAATATTTTTGGGTGATGCAAGATTGCCCTTACACCCAGGATGCTCCTGCATCAGACACCCAAGGTAATTTGAGAAGTGATCCTTTCATGACTCAGGTGTGCAAAGGAAAACCAAGACAGTTAACCTCCTCCTTTGCTAGCCATGATGAATCTTCAATAGGTCATCCTTTCCATTTCACCAAATACTCTTCATATGTCTTATTCCTTGTGCTTCTGCCAACATGACTATCCAGTATGTCTTCAATCTCCTTAATATCTAAACTAGTTGCTGGAATACTCCACTGTGCTGTTGTAACCTCATCTTCAATACCTCCGTTATGATACTTTGTCAGATCTGAAACATTAAATACTGGTGAAATATTTAGCTCAGTAGGCAAATCGACCTCATATGCATTTCCTGAATCATGCTTCTTCAGTATCTTACATGGCCCAAACTTCTTCATTTTCAACTTGTTATATGTACCAACCAGAAATCTTTCCTTCCGCAAATGAACCATAACTTCATCTCCAACCTGAAATTCCTTATGCCTCATTTTATCATCTGCCTTAGCCTTATACTGCACATTCATCTTGGTAATATGCTTCCTCACCTCCTCATGGAGGTTCTTCAAATGTTCTGCAAAATCCTCAGCTTTAGCACTACTTATTTCTCCTTTATCTATCTTCCTCAACTCAAATGCATTTCTGGGACTACTTCCATGATGTGATGAACTAAACTTAAAATCTGTCTTCAACTCTTCACTTTTTGCTAGTGTCATTCTGTGTGCTACCTTATTTGGAAAACTAACTCCTGGAATCAAGTCCATCTGATGACTGATCTTTCTTACTGGTGGTAATCCATTAGGCACATTATCAAATACAATATCCTGAAACTCATTCAATAATTCTATAACTTCTACAGGTACATCTACTTCCTCTTTCCCAGCCTTTGAAATTAAGGTAAAACACATATGCTCATGCCGCATACCATCTAAGAAATTTCCTCTATCAACAAAAGTTATTCTTGCATTACCATTTACCTTTTCTTCTGTTTCCTTCAATGGTTTTAGCTTATGTCGCACTCCATCCTTTGTTAGGGAATAGGTATTCACACGACCATCATGTACAACACATCTGTCAAACTGCCAAGGTCTACCCAACAACATATGACATGCATCCATAGATATGATATCACATAGTACTTCATCACGGTACCCGCCGATCTTGAACTTCACTAGGCATTGTTCACTGACCATGACCTCGTGGTCATCCTGCACCCAGGCAACCCAATATGGATGTGGATGTTTCTGTCTCTTGAGCTTCAACTTTGTCACCATTTCTTCTGACACCAAATTATCAGCACTGCCACTATCAATAATCACATCACAACACTTACCCTCACATTTGCACCTGGTGTGAAACGGGCTCCTTCTTTGCTCAGGTTCATTTTCACCACTCAACAAGACTCTTCTGTTAATCAGCGTTTCTCCTCTTTCAGTATCTTCAAAATGTGATGATCTGACATCTTCATCTACATATGCAACTCTGGCTTGGCCTTCATTCCTCCTATCTATCCATCCTTGGCATTGAGGACATTCAAATGCCCTATGACCTTCTTCTCCACAGTGAAAACATGTTCCACGGAAGCCTCCTCTTCAAGATTCTTGTCCTCTTCCTCTTCCTCTCTGATCTCTATTGTTCTGATCTTGGAAACGGTTGAAATTATCTCCTCTCTGATTCTGACTGTTACTGGCCTCATCCTTCTTTTTCAGATCTTCATTTCAATCTCCATATGACCGTCCACCAGATCTTCCATCACGACCTCTTCCACTTTGTCTGCTCTCAAACTTCTTGTTCAACTTTTCCTCTATTTTTAGGGCAAACTGGTATGCTTCTTCAATACTGTTCATTCAAACCAGATTTAATTCTTCTTGAATACTTAGCCTTAACCCATTAAGATAATGAGCAACTTTCTCCTTATCAGCTTCTGCATGGCCTGTTCTGATGAGGATTCGATAGAACTCCTCTGTATACTCCTGAACAGATCTTCCCGCTTGCTTCAAACTTTGCATTTTCCTTAATAGGTCAAGCTCATAATCAACAAGGATGAAATGTCACTTCAATTTATCCACCATTTGATCCCATCTTGTGATTTTATCTTTCCCTCTTCTATTTTGCTCCAATTGAATCTCTTGCCACCAGATCTTCGCATGACCTTTTAGTCTGGCCTTCGCAAACTTGACCTGATCAGGATCCTCAATATCTTCATACTCAAAATATTCTTCACATTCATTGATCCAGTTGATCAATTCCTCTGGGTTAAGATTCTCTAAAAATGTAGGAACCTCGATCTTAGGCCTTTTCCCGATCTTGGAAATGGCCCGAAAAAGCCTTTCTTCCTCTTGATTCAAAACTTCGACTTCTCCTTCTTGATCTTCTTCTTCGGCTTCATCCTCGCTTTCATCTCTGACATTAAGATTCATTCCTCTATGAATCTCCTCTTGCAATGCTCACACTTGTCTCTGTAGCACTCTAACCTCAAGTGTTACAACACTAGCTCTTCCACCACATTCCCTTTGTGGAGGCATTTTCACGATGCGTGTTGAAACCCTAACCACGGTCCTGGTGCAAACTGCCTCATAGTTGGCAATCTATTTACACAGAAACCCTAATCCACAATCCTAGTGCAAACTACCTCACAATCGGCGATTTGTTTACACACTCAGGAACTCTTGGTCTGATACCACTTGATGAAGGGTGCTCCCCTTAATACCACAAACACATAACAGAAACAGAGAAATAACAACAATATGCAAGAACAAAAAATTGGCTTCTTATTATCTCCACAAATGTGGAATTACAAACTTTCAGAATTACAATATGCAAAACCACATGGGCATTCTCTTACAATATTTTGTAGGACAAAGCCTCAAATCAATACCCAGATCTACTACCCAGAATTGTCCCGAACTACCTAAGACAACACTACAGACCTTTCTTATATAGGCAATTTCCACCGCCCGAGAAGGTTCCAGAAATTTAGCCCTTTAGGCCGACTAGACATAGAATTATTTATTTTTCACAATTATTACAATAGGGTTGGCTCAAAAGAAATACAAAATATGATTTTAGGTAACCCAACTTTCGGAGGCCATAACTTTCTAACCGTAGCTTCATTTTTCTATTATAACCACTTTTCATAAATGCCATGATGAGATCTACAACACCTAACATGCGCTAGCGCTAGTCAGCCGGGGGTCGATCACGATCCAGAGCCTCTAAGACCTTCAAAATTGACCTGAAAGATTTCATACCCAAAAACCTCAATAACTTCACCAATATTGATGATGTGGCAATGAAACTCAACTAGTAGGCTGAAATGACTGAGATGAACCTCCAACTGTGAAATCAGAACATTCTGAGATCATATGACCAACTTATTAAAAATAGTAAGTTTCCATAAATAGAAGCTCTACACAAGATAACCCTTATTGAAAAACAAACAAATATTTTTGGGTGATGCAAGATTGCCCTTACACCCAGGATGCTCCTGCATCAACCACCCTAGCTCCTAATCCTACATTTGCACAACTACCATCAAATTCCATTGACCAAATTTGAGCAACCTCATTCTGAACTTTTGAAATAGGAGAAATTTCATCAACCATGATTAGATAATTCCCATATTCATACTCCTGTTATAAAATCTGAGCTTTCGGGTCATCTGAAGGAAAGACTATGTACTTATTCTTTTCTTCTGGTTCCAATTTAACCTTCTTCTTTCCCATAGGAATCACTGCTTCAGACCAGTCCATCTTAATTTCCCCTCCCATGTCTCTACAAAAGGTTCTTCTCAAAAGCATTCCATAGCTTGTTGGGATATAAGCTACAAGAATTGTTAATTTTAACCTCTTATTTGGATGGGTAGCTAGGACAGCTTGGGCATCTTTCACGTGACCTGTTAGAGGTACTTGTTTACCATCCATTGAATAACATCTCCCAAAAGTCTTTGTCAGAGTCAGGCCAAGGGCTTTAGCAACTGAAGATGGTGTAATGTTATCAGATGCCCCCGAGTCTATGATACAATTGCTCAATTTAAGACCATTAAGGAGCAAGGAAATATAAAAAGGCTCAGGCTTTTGGGTTTCATGAATATCACAATTAATTTCTAAAGTAGAGGCATTGGATGAATTAGTCTGGTTGACATTTGTAGGAGGAACTACTAAAGGAGGTTGGACAAAAGAATCAAATTGATTGGCTATACATTGGTCAGAAGGAGAAGAGTCAGGGGATTCACCCTTAACATATTTAATTAACTTGTCAAGTTCTTTTGGATTTAATCTTAAATACTCAGCATGTGAAATTTGGATAGCAGAAGATTGACAAAACTCAACGATGTCAAATGAGGGGACTCGTGTGTCTTTTTGCAATATCTTAAATTCAGGGGACTTTACACTTGAAAAAGGCATATTACTTACATGTTCTTTACTCTTGGTAGTAGCATTTGATGTTGATGGACTGAGTTTAGGAGACTTTTGATTGCGAGTGAGCATAACACATGTTGAATCTTCAAGAGTGACTAAAATATCTCCTCTTTCGGAGTTTGATTGATATTCTAGGTAAAATGAGCCGAAGTTGCCAAGTCGCTCTTGAGTCATTTCTTCAACTTTCACTTCTCCTAATACATTTGGGGTTGCTCCCATTTGCACATGTCTCATCATATCTTAACATGTATCACCATCATGATCTTTTGTTAAATGGAAAGAACACATAACCCCCTCTCTAGATGGAGCTTCAAGGGCTAGTCTGGGCTGAGTTGAGGGTAAAAGGGGAGTTTTATCGTGTCATTGACCAGGCTATTTTCTGTTAGCATCTTGATATGTAGGAGGGTAAGTTGATCCTTGTTTGGGCAATTTCCTTTTTAGCGCAATCACATCATTCGTTAACCTTTGAACCATTGGATCCGAAGAAGAAGTAGAAGCTTGAGAGTGTGGAGCCTAAAGATCTTTCTTCCACTTCCCTGCTATGATCAAATCATCTTCTAACTCAGTCGCTTGGCTCTGAGTAGCTACCAAATCTATTGGCCTATTCCTCTTGAGATGAAAACCAATGTCTGGGGCATGGAATTTACAAAAAAAACATTGTTGGTTTTCAGGGGTCGGCCTTTTATCAGTAGGAATCTTATGGATGACTTTATTATACCAGGCCACATAATCTCTCATTGGCTCATGGATTTCCTTTTTCATCTGGGTAAGTTGTGCTAACAAGGAATTCTCATCGTCTTCGCTTTTGAAACGACCTTTCAAAGCAGTTTTCATGGAGTTCCAGTTAGTTATGGATCCTGTAGGAAGGTGACCAAACCACTCTGCTGCTCCTTCTGCAAGAATTTGAATGAAAAGTCTAACTGCTACATCTTCAGTTTGCATTGCTAAAATGCTAGTAGCTACATTGAAAGAATTAAAATGTTCCTCTACAGATACTTTTCTGTCACCGAAGAATTTTGGAAGGACATCTTTGGCTCCTTTAGGAAGAGCATGATGACCAGGTAAGGCTAAAGGACCTACTGTAGCGCCCCATGGTTGAGCCATGATTATGGTTGGAAAGATAGTTACAAGTGGAGTGGGTTGGATGCCTGACAAAGTGAGGGCTTTCCAAACACTATTAGACGTAGAGATGTCAGATGTGTTTCTAGACGGGGAAGGATGTCTACTTTTTGCTTTAGGTCTACAAACAAAAGTATTATGTAGTTGAAGGTTTTGCAATTCTTCAAAGAAAGAATTAGGTATACCCTCCCTTCTTTGGGATATTGTATAGGGCCAAGAATCCAAACTTACAAAGTTTCTAAGTCCTCTGGATAGCTTTATTCAAAAATTAGGCAATTGGGAGACCTCTCAACCATTCACCGATGTCTTCTTCTTCTTCCAAGACCAAAAGAACTTGTTGATATTGCTGATTACTAGTTTTCTCTTTCCAGGCAAGGGCATTCAAGTCTGCTATAATATCTTCTTATGTATCCTATAAATTCAAGTTCTGTTGGACAACAAGAAGAAGTTCTTGTTGATTAGGTACAACATCAGCAGGTAGAACCATATTTATGTATTAACAAAGTAGCACACATTGATCTACACTGTTTGCGCTCCCTAGTAGAGTCACCAAAAATCTGTTAGTAAATAGATTTGTCCTCTATTTTATCTCCCTCAAGACAATTTCTCTATTACCCTTTTAAAAACAAATATTTACTAACAATTGGGTAAGTGTTCACTACAATCACTTCCCTTTGAATTTTAAATTTAGGTACAGCTCCCTAAAACTAATTTTCAATGAATTCCATTTATCTTATTTCATAGATCAGCTTTTAACCTGAAGCTTCAAAAGGTTGCTATATCATTCTTAGATGATTAGCTTTTTAAATAATCTTTCCACAACAAACATGACATGCAGTAGCAGAAAATCATAGTTTTCTACTTTCCATAATATTTTTGAGATAAAGTAGGTCAAAGAACAAACCAATGAAATGAAAATCTAACTAGGCTCACTAATAACATCAAGATATTGATTGAAGTTTTAATGCAATAGAGAATGGATTAAAATGTTACCACAGAACGTGAATCCACTCATTCCAAATAACATAGATTTGAAATATAGTAAGATTGATATATTAGTTGTCTTTGCAGCACAGGCAAAGGAAATAAAAGTAAATATATAAGTACTTCTACAACAAAATTGATATATCAAAAAAATTTCTTCTAATAAACTATAAAGCTGGAAAATACTAGTGCTATTCCAAAAATTTTCTAACCCTTTCTTTAACGCTACTAAACTACTTATAGTTTTGCAAAGCTGAGAGGTCTCCTGAAAAACCTGACCTCTCGATTAAAACAGTTTAAAGAGTAACCAAAGAAAAAAGGACACATGTCCTTAAGAGTTTTTTAGACAGTTGAAAAATAACTAAATTTCAAGATTTTCTTCCTTGTCAGTAGCATGCTCCTCATCTCCTCCGAGACTCTCCCCTTTAGCTGTGGCGGATTGTGTTGCCTCCCACTGCTTGTGCACTTGGATAAGCTCCTTTGCGAGTTGCAAATGAGGGACTTTGATGTTCACTAACCTTGTCATCACCGCTTCTTTAGCCCACTTAGATTTCTTGATCTTATCAATTATTGCAGGAAGCTGGTCTACACATATATACAACATGGATTCAATCCTGGCCACCTGTGTGAAATCTAAAGCTTTAGGGTTAGCCTTTTATTTAATTTTCCTCATGGTAGTTTCAAATATCTCGAGGGATTATTTTACATCCTTCTCTCCATGACTGGTTGTATATGCATGAGCAAAGTTAATCACTTTGAGCTCAGTCATCATTATTTTCTACAACTACTTGATTTCGTTCTCACTGTCTTTATTTTTGGAAATGGTACTCTAGATAGTGCTGAGAAGCTAGTTGAAATTCTTCCTAAGAATGAAAAAGGTAGCTTCATTAGGTGATTTCAAAAATTTCTCTATGCAGAACTTCATGAACCCATACTTCTCAATTTCCAAAAACTTGGACATGGCTGTAAACCATTTTTCCTCTTCTTTGTCCCACACTTGTCTCTGTATCTATAACTCCCCTATCAAAGCTTCTATATCAAAGAGAACATCTTGAGAATCTTTGAGATATCTAAGGCCACTTTTAATAACTTCATTAATCCATTCATCCACTGAAGATACCATGGCTCGACCTCTTTGAACCTGACTCAAGAAATTCTTACTCTCGACAAAGTCTGGGTCAAAAATTTGGGGAGACTGAACTAGTGGGGTAGCATCAAAACTACAGAAAGTGTTAATAAACTATGACAATGTCATGATTGTCTGTTTTAATTCTTTCTTTTCCCTTCAATCTTGCCATGAAGAATATAACATATGTTGAGCTGTTTCTTTGAATAAATGATTTTTGCCTGCCCGGTTCATAGTTCCTAGCTCTACTTTAGTGACTTCAAAATCCTCTACCCTAACCTCTTGTTCTCCTTCCTTTGGCTTGTAGGTGGCTACGTCTGTAGTCCACTTTCCCATTTTCGCATCCACAAACATCTAGACTGTGCTTTTTACCTTTTTGGTTTTTGGAGTTTTCTGTACATACTTACTAACAATATCCTTCACAGGGACTGAGACTGGAACTAGGCTGCATTTTTTACTTATGGAAGAAACTAACCATTTTGGTGTGACATCAGACCCGGTGGATTATTCAGGAGTCTTCGTTGGTGTAACAATCACTTCTAGCGTTACATCATCGAGATCAAAAATATATTTTTCCACTTGTTCATCTTTAGCTATGTGGAACCTTACATCCTCCAACTTGTCTTCATCCAACTTAATTGTTAGAACATCTTCTTGAGCCATGTTTATCTTAAATCTTGATCTATTCTTGGACTGTGTAATTCTCTGTGAAGGAGCAACTAGTAGGGGATCAGCTACAACTTTCTTTTAGGTGTTCCTAACCTGTGATTTCCCTATAGACCCTGCATTTTCAATTTGTGCAAATGGATTAGAAACATAAATTGGTGAACGTAAAGAAGTACTTCTAACTTCTTATTTTCCTATTTTAGGTTCTTTCTACTTTTTTCTTGATTGCAATCATTCATTAGTTAAATGAATCACACATAAGGTCCTCTTCTCAATATTGTCCTCTTCTTTCTTGGACCAATCAATAACAGGATCACTTTTTTCAATTGACTTCTTGAAGCTGGGTTCAATCAAATCAGACCCATCATCAATTATGCCTTCTAGATTGATTTAAAGTCTCATTGATTGAATTTGCGATATGCACAATTTGTCATGTGCCCTTTCTTCTACCTATGATTCATCACAACAGTCCTCCTAGAAATCCTCTAGGTGAGGTACAAGAAACATGTGAGACCTAAGTCCTAAACTGCCACTGGCATAGTTTTTATTATCAAATCCCACTCTTTCAGTATAATATTTGAAATCAAAATGATGAATGTCACTTCCAATACTAATAGCGTCTACCATATTTTTACATGAGAATTTGCCTAATGATATAGGGAAAGCCTTTTCCAATTCTTCTTTAGGGATAAATCTTTTCAAGACAGTGGTGATTTATTTGCAAATTTCGTCTAGGATGAAACAATCAAATGCATACCTAGGCAATCTCATTGGTGGATCTTCAAAACCCCCAATTTTGATGTAGGTAAATGTAGGAAAGTGAATGTAATAGCTTCCATACTTGGTTACCAACTCCTGGTCCTCTAAACTAATTCTCTTGTCGGAGATACCAACTAACTCAAAACATAATTTACCCATGAATGTGTCATGCACCCTTCTGTAATTTTCAACAACACTATCCTTCTATAGAATTGGGTAATATTCATAGACACACATGTTTGCAACCCAAGGTTTGTATGGCATTCCATGCCATTGTCTGCTGCAGGCCAAGTAATACATGAGTTAGGAGGACATAAAGAAATCGCTACCAGTCAATTTAGAAGTGTTGAGCTATTCTCTAAGGGAACTAGCAATTAATTCAGCCCAATCTTGGAGTTGTATTCCTTCTAGGATGATTTGAACATAAAAATACATCCAATAAGAGAAAAGATAGGCTACTTGAGACCCCCTTACTCTATGCAACATCGCCATTAAATCACTGATATATGGGTGGATGTGGGTTCTATTAAATTTCTTGGGAAAACATGAACCCCCTCTTTGTGGGTTCAGCAACCAGCTTTTAGCTATAGAAGTGAGATTTTCATCTCTATTTTCATTGAACTTAACAATAGACTGTGCGGGAGAAAAGGTGGAGAAGGTCTTTTCTAGGAGTTAGAGTGGTTGAGTCACTATTTCTCTATTAATAGGTATAAGGACACTACCATCTTTCTTTCTGATTGACTCTTTCCGTGCATCATAGTTCATTATGCATTCAAGGATTAATTTAGGGCAAATGACAGTGGGAGGAAATGTCACTGCCGAACATAAACCACTGTGCAGAATCTCCAAAGCTGGAGTACCTTCTAGGGAATTTAGAAGACGGGAAGGCAAGTTTTCCACATTATAATCTTCTAGGTCTGTATCTGACACTATGGGGCCATCACATACTAAACTCGAAGTGTTCCCAAATAGATGAAAAGTTGACCTCATGAGGGTAGAAATTTAATTTTCTATTCACCTTTTAGACTACTGAATTTGTAAATATCACGAGGGTAATGGCCAAACTCACCTTATTTCTGCAGAAGATTTTGATCATAGGAGCTCCCAAGTTCTTACCTCCATGCACCAGCTTCTTCATAATAAAATACTTAGGAATTTGAATAAAAAGGCTTAACTTAAATAGAATTGTAAGGGCTTAAACATTTATTTGAAATCTTTCACAAAAAGAGTGGCAAAGATTTGATTTGACATCTTACGCATGCAATCCATAATTACCAATTAAGCAAATCCTGAGGTCAGTAAAAATAATGATTTTTCAGATCTCTCAGGCGTACTTTAAAAACCACTTGCCATAACTATCATTAAATGCTTTCTCTCCTGTGGGCCCCACTGCTTAATCATCACCAAATTCTCCTCTCTTTCATAATCCTTTGAATAAGAAAGAACAAAGTTCATGATTGTTCAACACTTTTCAAATATGTTCAAACCTATTCAAGGTTTGTGAACTTCTGATTTAGCCCAATTGATGATTTGAATGCTAGGGTATGTCACAAACTAATAACTAATGTGCTACAATCTTCTTAAGTCTCAGTAGTAGGTAGATTTCCTTTATTTACTTATCATCCTGTCATGTCTTCACAAATGACAAAATTAATATGAACATCCTTGAACGGGCTTGAACACCATTCAAGGCTGTTCAAAGGTGTTCAAGCATGTTCCAGAAAAACAAGGTTTACAAAATTTCAAGCAACTTGAAACCAAAACATGACCTTAAAATGTTGATCGATTATGACCGAACTTAAGATGCACAGGACAAGGAAATACTAAAAAAGGAGCAAGGTTTATTCGACACACAACTCAAATAAAAGAAGGACCGGTATCAAAATGGGGCTAACACCTACATTACAACTTCTAAAAGAGTGTAGCTCACTCGATCTTGTCAGTGTACAACAATCCTCATATGGTGCAATGTTAATTTCATCCATCAACCAAAAAAACCTACGAACTGTAGACTCACCTTCATTACCTAGACCCATTGTAGCATTACACCACTAGACAATACATCTCACATCTGAAAATGTTGCTTGCTCTTTGTAATTTAATTCTTCACGTGCTAAGGCTCTTTTAATACATGCACTTGCACCATCGTGCTCTCCCTTTCCATGACCAAACTCTGTGAAATTCCACATATATTGAATTCTAGTAATCTTATGTATCTTGCACAACCAATAAAACATTCAAGAATTCTTGAATTGTGATGCACAATTATATGACGATATGATATATCGATGATATTTTATGCCCCTGTTAGCCAAATGACCATAAAATAGTTGAAAGCAACTGTGTACAAACTCTGTAGAATGTGAGGGATCATTGCTGATATAAAAATGATACTCCCTCATTATCTTCATGTTCTCCTCTGTACTGGCAGGTGAATGCATGAATGATATATGAACAAATAGCAACTTGTTGAGAGCTGTAATACTTTGCTTGCACCTCATTATGTGGTTATAATGTGTAGTTCTCTACAAATTCCACAACTGAAACAATGGTATCAAGTGGGAATGTGTCCTTGCACAACTTGAATTGCATATCCAACCATCGTGCTCTATGTGTATGCCTTGCATACTCATAAATAATTTTTTGACAAAAAATGTGGAATGAACTGATACACAAAATTTTTTTCAATTACTAAATCACATCTTTTAGCCTCTTTTCCATCTTTTAGATTGTAAGCTTGCAATAACAATCTTTTTGTTCATTAAACAAAAACAACTAATCAACTTGGTAAGCTTGCAATAACAATCTTTTTGTTCATTTACTGAATATCAGTAAATTTAATACTGTGTTTACTCATTAATCCAAATATAAAATGTGTAAAGTAAAACAACAATCTAATCACATCAAATACACATAACACAAGGATTTTAACATGGAAACCCTGCTAAAGGAAAAACCACCTTGGATCGATAACCCAAAATATTTCACTTTGTTGAAGTGAGCTCGGTTAGGAGCCAACCTTGTTAAAGGTTACAATGCACATTATGAGGTATGACCTTGTTAAATGATTTATCACTAATAGTTAACTCTTAACCAACATTCATTATGGGGTCAAAAGAAAACCATCAACATTCATGGAATTTCATATACAAATAAGACTGTTAAGTCCACTCAGTTAAGAGATTTAGCTGTAACAATGATTAAACTAATACAGTAATGATCTGATTCAAATACAACTAAGATTGTAGATTTTCATATCCATGCCAATCTCAAAAGACCTCCTATGATCAATAATCACTTCAATCCTTCATATCCTTCAACATATTCAACTCGGTCAATAATACTCTGACGCTCGGTAATGTCTGCAGTTCTACTCGGTTCTTTCTGTAACCAGTTTGATTAGTAGTGCATGAAAATAGCCCTTTCACATGATTTCTCTTGCAATCTTCAATAAGCTCCATACTCAATAATGAATCTCATGTCTCTTTAAATAGATGTCATAAACTATTTTCTTCTCATCCATTAGATTTTGCCTCTTAATCTCCATCATTCATTTTTTCACTTCAAGCTTCCTCGACAGGTGTGTCTATAACATGTTTCATCCTTCTCTAGTCGATCAATATTGAATTTTGTCAACCGTTAGATCCTCATAACAAACTTTAGCTTTTAGCTTGGAATCATAAGCAACTTATCAGCTCATCAATTCAATCGGCTGTTATAAACTTTAATTGTTTCTCTCACTCAATCAATACAAAAATGTGTTAGTGAATACTCACTCGGTTATTACTATTACTCGGTATACACTGCACTGGCTTGATGTGTACAAAAATCTTCAATTATCGGCCACATTAACTTGTTTAGTTCTGATCTTCAATACATAACGAATTCATGTAATACAATCAAGTCAACAAAATGATGCCATAGACTCATTAATAAGTTACCTAATGTATACCTTACCCATATCTCCATATCCATCTCTTCTTCATGTAGATATCTCTTTCCTTTACCATTTTTCTTCTTCAGATGTTTGAAACTATCATGATAAGTATAATCAAAACTAGTTGACATCAATGACAACATATTGACTGATTTAATTGCCTTACATATCACTTTAGTAACTCAGTGATCTCTAATCACTGTCTTTCACTTGTCCATTTAGTTCATCAAGATATTGAATCAGTTGTAGATTATCAGGTCCATGAAAATTGCAAGTGATGTGGAAGTAGTAGTGGACGTAATATCTATCCCTTTCCTAGCACAGGGTCACATAATTCCCTTCATGCACTTCTACGAACTTCTTGCATCCAAAAATATCACTATTTCCCTTCTTACAAGCCATGATTAGGGTCTTTGCCAAGGGCAGAGTAAACCATTGGCACCCATTTCTCCTTCAAGGAAGTATGCCTCTAGCATTGGCATTGCAAGGCCTTCTATTGCCTTTGTTGAGGGTTTTTGCTATGGTTGTTTAGGGTATCCAGTATGGGTAGGGTTTCACCATCACATGTGACATGCATAGACCCACCAATGGGGAAGGTTGTTGAATCTACTCAGACTTAATTTTTAGATGTTTCTAGATTTGGGACTTATTCACCTTTGGCTTAGTCTCTGACTTTGGTTTTGACGAGTATTAACAGTAGGAGGATTGTGCATAACTCTAAGGAATACAAGTATAATTAAATTTGGATTCTTATTAGCAAGTGAGTTGCATTAAATGAGTAAATTTCTCTGGTCCATCCTTCTAGAGCTTTATGATTAGATATCAAAAGCACGAATCCCTTTAATGAAAGAAAAACTAGAAATTTATCTTGGGGCACTATGGTTTCCCTCTTCACTATTTGTTTGGATTTTATTTGCATCTAGTGGAAACACCATTGGCCACTATGTCTATAGATAAAAAAAATTCAACAGATTTCATTTATACAGTGTTTGCTAGGATTTAGTGGAATTGGATACAACCAAAGATCTCTCGACATAAATAATTCTTAGTGCTAACTATCAGAGTTAGACTCAACCTCTAGATTATGTAGGTTTAAATTTCAGGTGTAAAATATGCTACAAGATTGAACATATTGTAGCAAAATGTCCATATGTGAAATCCCAACCAAAGTTTGAGGCTTTTGATAGAAAGATGCCTCCCCTAATGATTTAATATTGAACAATTATTCTTATAGTGAAATCTCTAATATTATTAGTTTTTGCCATTAGGCTAGTCCTATTGCATCATTTTTTGAATTCTTTGCGTTAACTAGTGATTCAAACAATGCATGTAGACCAATTAGAAGTTACTATATTTTAAAATATAAGCTTCTCACACAAATAAAATCATAATCTTATATTTTATATTCTAATAGATTGTGAAAATTTGATCATATTGATAGTTATTATATTTGTTATTTTATTTTATATTTCATATTTTATATAAGTGAAAATGAAATGTTTTAAAATTGATAATATGCAAAAAATATTTATTGATAATCTGATTGACTAAATCATTTCAAACCTTATAAACAAACTTGTGAAACTAGAATACAAAGTGAGTAAAAGCAGAGCAGGTGTTGATGAATACAAGTTCACTACATGAATAAAAATATCTTTGTTCTCAATGAATAAGTACAATGTGTTTATTGATGCAAAGAAAAGTATCAACACAAAGAAAAAGTATGTCCACATTCAAATGCAAATTTTTAAGTTGTAATATTTAGTATCATAAATGTTCAAGACAAAATTATTTTTTTAAAAGAATTTCAATAAAATAATACCATTTTATTTATATGTAAAAGTGTTAAATATTCTTTTTATTAAAAGTATTCACATCCTTTATATCTTTTAGAATTAAATTAATATGGTTTTATTTTTCACTAGATTATTCTTCGTAAAAAAAATTTATCTCATTTTTTTGCCAATAGGACATTGGATATTGGAGGTGGACGTGAAGATTTGTGTCGAAATCTTTGTCGTTGGATGACATTGAAATGTTCGGTCTTTAATCCCATGTGTTCTAAAATTATGTTATTTATTCAAATTATCTCTCTAAATATGTAAGACACATTTATATTTTTTTGAATTTGCAAATTCTCTTTGTCTTTGGGGAGCTCATTTCTCTTGGTTTTTAATCAAATGTGTTCTAAAATTATGTTATTTATTCAAATTCTCTCCCAAGTGTTTGAAACTGCAAATTCTCTTTGTCTGCAAAAGTGTGGGGAGCTCATTTTTCTCCATTTTTAATGGGACGTGTTCTTAAATTATGTTACTCATTCAAATTCTCTATAAGACATGTTTGCATTTTTCTCAAAATTGCAAATTCTCTTCATCTAAATGTGACAAGCTCATTTCTTTCAATTAAAAACAAAAGACCAATTTTATAATGTAAAAGTAAAAATCTTAAATATTTATCTTATAATATTATTACTTTTAATACAATATTAAAACGCTAAGTATTGACCTTGCATACTATAATCTAAAATACATACTGTTTAATTAATGAAGATTTTTAATAAAAATATTTATCTCATAATTTTAAAAAATATTGATAAACTTATTTTTCAGTCTTGTTAGAATCCTTCACAATATTGGGAGCAAATAATAATGAATTCTATCAATATTAATCTCATGGGTTTTTCTAGACCAGTATTCTCCAACAATTCAGATATTTTTCCTCCATACAGAAGGGCAGGGCAGGGCAGGCCATACGAATAATATTAGAGGATTGTGCATAGCTCTAAGGAATACCAGTACAACTAAATTTTGATGCTTATTAACAAGTGAGTTGCATTAAAATGAGGAAATTTCTCTAGTCCATCCTTCTAGAGCTTCATGATTGGATTGCTTCCTTGAATGAAAGAAAGAATATAAATTTATCCTAGGGCGAGCAATTTCTTACTATGGTTTCCCTCTTCACTATTGGTCTGGATTCTACTTGCATCTAGTGGAAACACCATTGATCATTGTGTCTATAGATGAAAAATCAACAAATTTCATTTACATAACCTTTGCTACGATTTAGTGGAATTGGATACAACCAAAGATCTCCCGACATAAATAATTATGAATGCTAACTACCAGAGTTAAAGATGCCTCCCTTAATGATTATAAATAATATTGAACTTGATTATTATTTTAGTGAAATCTCTAATATTATTAGTATTTGTCGTTAGCCTAGTACTACTGCATCATTTTTTGAATTCTTTGTGTTAACTAGTGATTAAAACAATGTGTGTAGACTAATTAAAAGTTACTATATTTTAAAATATAAGCTTCTCACACAATTAAAATTAGAATCTTATATTTTATATTCCAATGGATTGTGAAAATTGGATCATATTGATAGTTACTATATTTGGTTGGTTGGTTTACGTATCTTCTTCTTTGGTTCTCCCCTTTGTCATGATTTCTCTTCCCCTCGTGTTTGTCATTTTCTTGTTCTTATTTTTGGCATTTTTGTCTCCTTATTTTTTAGGTCTTTTTCTTTGGTTTTTTTATTTATTTTTATTCGTTTGTCTATTTTCTATTTCATTTGTATTTATAAGTATCTTATTTTTATTTTTCATTTTTATATCATTAGATACTCATATTCATAAAAAATGTGAATATTATCCACTTATATTTGTTTTTTGTTTTAGTATTTTTTATCTTTTCATTTGATTTTTATCTCTTTTTTTAAGTTTTATATTTCTCGCTCTCACACACACATATATAAATAATGTATGTATATATATAAATAATGTATATACATATATGTGTGCAAATAATATATATATATAAATATATATATATATATATATATACACATACATTATATATGTGTAAATTACATATATAATAATGTATATATTATATATATATGTAAATAATGTATATATACATTATACATATAATATATATATATATATATATATATATATATATATATATATATATATATATATATATATATATATATATATATATATATATATTATATATATATATATATATATATATATATATATATATATATATAATTTACATGTAAAAATATATATATATCATATATATAATGTATATATATACATTATTTACGGATATGTTGTTTTTTTATATTAACTATAGAGAGATTAAATACAAAAATTAACGAAAGTTAAACAGGCGAGGCCCAGCCTCAGCCACCAAGAGTTCACAGAGATAACAAAATTTACATCAAGTAATTAACAGTCATAATAAAAGACTAAAGAAGAACATGGTTGAGATCCTCAACCCAGGAAGTCCAACCCCCCGTGCCTTCCATCTAGACAATACTTTTCTTTTCCTGAATTTGAGTCAGCATCTTAATTTGATAATCAGTCGCGTTCCTGCTCATGTGCACCTCCTTGGTAAGCTTTTTCAAGGTACCTTCAAAATTAGCAAAGTTATCCATATGGCTTCTCCAGTCAAAGCCATTCTTCAGCTCATAAACAAACATTGTAGAGTGACTAGTTTGGAGAAATCTCCTAAGCTTCTTCCTATCCAGAGTCATATTCACATTAACCTGCGAAGAAATTTTGAAATATGTGAGTTTTTGAAAAAAATCAGTGGGATCTGGGAGAGTCTTGATACCTTTCTTCATTTCTACATTTCCATATCTACCACAAAATGTTAGAAGATAGCATGTTCCATAAAATATTAGTATCATTTTTAGCACCATCAATAAATCCAGTAACAATTTCAAAAATATTAACCAAGGAGGGGTAGTAAACATCAAACATACGCCAAATACTTTTGGCAAAAAAGAATCAAAGAAGATATCCCTGCAAGTGTTAGGGAGACCACAAAAACCGCAAGTATCATTACTAATAGAATCTTTTTTCAAGGGGAGTTTGTCTAGGAGGAGAAGCCATTTAAAGCATTTGATTTTGGGCTCAATAGGAGACTTCCATAGTTTGTCTAAGTGTTTCTTCCACATATTAACGTCTAACTTTATATACCAGAGTTTGTTAATATGACGAATGATATCAGTATTGGCATCAATGACTTTGTAAATATTTTTGGCCTTGATTTTTTCCACAATCATACCATCAGGCCATTTGATTTTAAGGAGTCTATGAGAGTCAACATGGCAGACCATGGGTAGGTTATTACAGGCTTTGATGATCATGTTATAAGTCTTCTTATGGGAAAGAGGAATATGAAACTTAGTTCTTAATTCCTCCCAGTTGATAAGCTTATCTTCCTCAAACAGGCAGATGAATTGAGATATTCCAAGGTTATTCCAATGTCTAGTCGAACATCCCTTAGAGAGGGTGAGAGGTTTACCGGCCAGCTACAAGTTCCACCAAATGGATCTTTCACCAAAAAGAGTATTGTGATCATGGAAGGTTCTATTAGTGATGAATGGCTTAATAATTTCCCATGCCTTCCAAATAGTTTTAAAGACCAAAGAACCTTGAACAACAATGGGAAAATCACCAACTATGATATCACAGAAAGGGATAATTTTCCAAGATTTAGCTTTTTTTGGGGTACCTCTTTCAATATTGCTTCTAATTAGGGCCTTCCATGGCTCCTCTCCCTCAAGAGAGTGAAAGATCCATTTGGTGGAGAGGGTCGTACCTTGAAGCTTTAGGTCTTTCAATCCTAAACCTCCAAGGAGCTTATCAGTGTGACACCAGTCCCACCTAACCGCATGCTTTTTCTTAATACCTTTACCATCATACCAAAGGAAATTCCTAATGGCTTTCTGAATTTCCAGAATTTGATAGTTGTTAAACATCCAAGTCGAGGAATAATAAATATTATAAGAAGAGAGAATCTTTTGACAAACCTAAACTCCCCCCGCTAGGGAGAGGGATCTGTTATGCCACTTATCAAGCTTTGTGAAGATCATGTCCTTAATCTAGGCCCACATTCCTTAAGGGATGGATCTAAATAGAAGGGGATACCTAGGTAACAGACAATAATTTGAGGACCTCCCCATTGGAAGCCAAACTTGTTAAATCAATAAGGAGGTTGATCAGACCAGCCAAGGCAGATGGATTTAGCTTGAGAGATACAGGAACCCGAGATAGAGCAGAAGGCATTAAGCTTGATTTGGAAAAAATTCAAAATTGGATTCATTAGCCTCAAAAAATAGAGAGGTATCATCCGCAAAATGACAGTTGGACAGGTCAGAGTTGATTAATGCCTTTGATAGCAGGAGAGAGGGAGCTATCCCTAATGATGTAGGAAAGGGCATCAGAGGCAATGACAAAAAGGGAAGGGGCCAGGGGACATCCTTTCCTAATGGATCTTTCAAGGAAGAAAGGTTTAGATAGGGAACCATTAATATCAATCTAAGCAGAGGCATCTTTCAGGAGGATTTTAACAAGATTACAGAAGATGGGGGGGAAACCAAAAGCCTCAAGCGTAGAAAAAATGAAGTCCCATTCTATCCGGTCATAAGATTTTTCAAAGTTAAGAAGCATCATAGCAAAGTTTTGATTAGATTACTTGAACCAATTCATAGCTTCCCAACTAGTGATCAAATTTTCAAGGATATACTTACCTTTGATGAAGCCAGTTTGAGTGAGGGTCACAAATTTAGGAAGGATGGATTCCAATCTCAAGGCTAGAATATTAGCAAGCATTTTACAGGACACATTCAAAAGGGTGATTGGTCTCTAGTTTTTAAGGAGAGCTTTGTCCCCATCTTTTAGGATAAGTTTAATAATGCCTTTGTTAATGAAGTTTCCCAGAGTGCCTTTATTATAAGCTTCAGAGTAAATATCATAGAGGTCTTTGCAGATCCAATCAATATTGGCCTTATAAAATTTAACTGGGAGACCATCAGGGCCAGGAGCCCTATCATCCTTATAGAATTCAACTGGGAGACCATCAGGGCCAGGAGCCTTATCATTCTTTAGGGTCTTTATGGCTTTCTCAATCTCTTCTATGGAGATTTCTTTATTGAGTAAGTCTCCATCATGTTTATTGATTCTTTTAGGGATAAGCTGTTTATACTTATGTCTGAGAGCCTTAGCTTCTTCTAAATCTTTAGAGGAAAAAAGTTTAGAATAGGAGCTAACAAAAGCTTCTTAATACCATTCATATCAGTGACTTCTTTATTATCAACAAGGATTCTATCAATAGTCTCTTTAGAGTGCTTTTTCTTAAGGAGGTTAAAGAAAAATTTAGATCCTCTGTCACCATTTTGTAGCCAGTGAGCTTGAGACCTGATCTTAGCCCCTCTAATTTTAACATTTTGGTGTTTTCTAAGATTATTCCTAGCTTGAGCAACTTGTATGCAAAGGGAACTATTAAAGGGATCAGTTTAAACATTAACTTCCGCATAACACAACTTATCAGAAAGAAATTTCTCAATGCACCTATAATCTTTAGTGTTCTTTTGACCAATGGTTTTTAAAAGGTTATGCTAGGAAGAGATGTTTTGACTCCATAGGTCAATAGGAGAGAGAAAGAGAGAGAGAGGAGACTATTCTGGTTAATGATCTTAATAAGAGGAATAACAATGAGAACATCCTCATCGAGCAAGAGGAAATTATTGAGAATAAATCTATGCTCCTCCATAGTTTTAGCAATAGGGGAATTAGAGAGTCTAATATGCATAGAGACCAGGTGATGATCCGAGAGGGCTGTGGGAGTCACAGTAACTTGGTTATCAAGATTATCAAGGAGGAAGGAGAAAAAGTTTTTGTTAGCATAGAATCTATCTAGCGTGGCGTAGATCCAAGAAGGCCCTTGTTGAAAATTGCACCAGGTGTGCCAAAGCCCATTATAACCATCAAAGTTACCAGGAAGGGGGTCGAAGAGATTCATGAAATGTTTCGTTTTGTCCCATTGTAATTTTTCTAACTCCTTCTAGGAGAAAGGGAGATCCCCAGACTTGTCTTCCTGTGACTCAATCATATTGAAATATCCCCCAACAACCCAAGGAATACTGGGCAGGGAGGCGAGCCAGGACCAAAAGTCAACTCTATCTTTGTAATCATTAGAAGCATAAATGGAGCAAAAACCAAAATATTGAGAGTTAATATTCACAGTGGCCCAAGTAGCCCTATTGCAGGGGGACACTCCTTTATCTGTAATGCATGGAATCCATTTAGGATTAATAAGAATGGCAACCCCACCCTTACCTTTAGTATGATTGGAATATATCTTAAGAGCATCCTTCCAGATAAAATTTAGATTACTTTCAAGAACAAAGTTGGTAGCTTTTAATTCTTGCAACATTAAACAATCCATATGATTAAAAGTGTCAAGATAATGCTTAATAACATGCTTCCTATCAGGGGACTCAAGCCCCCTTATGTTCCAGGAAATAAAATTCATGAGGAAACTTCATAGGTGGGAGAATGCTTAGGGTCTGAAGACCCGTCCAAGGGTGAGTTATGGACTTGAGTAGATCCATGTTTACCAGTAGAGTTTTTGTTCTTGGAGCCCAGCGGTCTACCTCTTCTTTTAGACAAGGGTAGGTCTTGTTGGTCATCTAAATCCTCATCATCAGGTCCAGAGGGAGAAAATATTTCCATATTGTCAGATAATAGAGGAGGCATTCTTAGAGTAGGAGTGGAAGGGAGGGAGGCTATAGGAATGGCAATCTGGCTATGGGTGGAGAAGGCAGGGATAATTTACAAGGTGAAGTCATCTTCAATTTCTTTAAAGGCTTTAGGGGGGAGGCTTTGAGTCAACAAGTTACCAATATTTCTACTGGGCCGCTTGGGTCTAGGTGGGCACGAAGAGGATTCAAAGGTAGGGGAGATGGCCAAGGTAGTTAAGGGCAAAAGTGGAGGGACAAGAGAGGGCTGAGAATGGTTAGCTAAGGAACTGGTAGAGGAGTTGTTCTTTCTCCTTCATTTTTTATTAATAACAGTTTGAAATTCTTCATTATTTTTAGTGGGAAAATTTACAGGCTTTAAAACCATCATTTGGGAGCTCAACATTTCAACATGATCATTTTTCAGGGGAGATATATCTACATTCTCACCAGAGGTTAAAGGCGCGGGATGTGGGGGAACATTCACTGCAGGGTTCAAAACTGAAGAGGAGGAAGAAAGTTGAGTTTTAGACGCATTCTTGCATTTAAGGATAGGGCAATCTTTCCTCAAGTGTCCATTTTTACACAAAAAACACACATTAAGACCACCCAGCATCTCAAGAGGGTAGGAAAAGGAATTGTTAGCAATTTTAATGTCTAGGGCAGTAGGAATCTCCATCCCTGGAGTTAACAAAATAAGAGCCCTAGCATTCATGTGAGGAACAAGTCTAGTGGTATCATCCATCCTTATGATTTTTCCTAGAGGTTCAAGGTGAGGGAGGAATCGCCAGAGAAACAGAGGAATATTCTTAACCAACATCCAGCGAGGGGTAGATAGGGCAAGGACTTCTTCACGAATAGCCTCCGAGGTCCAAGCTAGGGCACATAAGGAAGAGTTCCCTATAGTCCAATACTATTTTTTAAGGACCGCTTGCTGGGCCTTCGAACTAATAAAAAAGATAACAAACAATCCAGGTTGAATTTGCCTACAAAAGGAAATATGCAACCCTAGCTTTAGATTCTAATAGTTATGAAACTAGTCATCAAGAAACTTGCAAGGAGGGCATTTATCAACATCCACAACAATGAAAAAAATAGAAGAATTACAAAATCTATTCTTCTCCTTAACAATTTCATTAACCATATCATCATTAGTAGAAACAGAGAAAGAGGGCAAGCCTGCCCCAGAGACCTTACCAGATTCGTTCGCTTCATTAGTGCTAGTAAAATGAAACTTGGCCCCAACACAAATTCCAGCGGTCGAATGAGTGACAGCCTCAGAGAATGATTTCAGCTTTGAAGCTGAGTGGGGTGCATTTATGGGGATAGCTTGTGCCTCCATCAGAGCCACAGAAGGCATCGATGCCGAGGGTATGACCTCTGCCGAAGGGCAGGGGTTGGGAGAAACCATACACAAAAATAGATTAATAGAACTTAAGAACAATCACACATGGCATCCAGGTAGCTGCGAACTTCGTCGAGAAAGGACAGTTATCGATCGCCGAAAATTCACTATGAAAAAATGCAAAGCTCCACTTTCCCTTTACCTTCATATATATTATTTACATGTAAATAATGTATGTATATATATATATTATTTACATGTAAATAATGTATGTATATATATATTATTTACATGTAAATAATGTATATATAAATTATATATATATAATGTTATATATATATTATTTACACTTATATAATTTATATATATATTCATTATTTACATATTTACATATATACATATACATATATGTAAATATGTAAATAATGAATACATACATACATACATACATACATACATACATACATACATACATACATACATACATACATACATACATACATACATACATACATACATACATACATACATACATACATACATACATACATACATACATACATACATACATACATACATACATACATACATACATACATACATACATACATACATATATATATATATATATATATATATATATATATATATATATATATATATATATATATATATATAATATATTATTTTACATATTTTATTATTATTATTTAATTTGTGCCTATTGTTTGTTTATGTGCTTAATTGTTTTCTGTAATTATTTTTTCTTTATTTATTTTATTTTATTTTGTCATTTTTACTTATTTATTTCTATGTTATATTTTTTGTTTTTTGTTTTTTGTTTTTTGTCTTTGTTCTTTGTCATTTGGTTGTTCTTCTTAGCTTAGGATTGTTTGTGGTTTTCTCTTGCATTTATTTCAAAAATTATTATTTGTCCTCCTTGATTTTCGTGTTCTCTCACACCTCCTCTTCTATTTTTATATGAGTCTTATTCTACAACCTACACTATTTTCATTTCCTTGAAGTTCTGTGTTGCTCTGAATACAAACGTGAGTAAAAGCAGAGAAGGTGTTGACAACTAAGAGTTCACTACATGAAAAAAAAATCTTTGTATTCAATGAATGAGTACACTCTATTTATTGATGCAAATAAAACTATAAACAAAAAGAAAAAGTATGCCCACATTCAAATGCAAACTTTTAAGTTGTAATATTTAGTATCATAAATGTTTGACAAAATTATTCTTCAAAGAGATCTTCAATAAAATGATACCATTTTATTTATATGTAAAAGTGGTAAATATTATTTTTTATTAAAAGTATTCACATCTTTTATATCTTTTAGATTTAAATTAATATGGTTTTATATTTCACTAGATTATTCTTGGTATTTTTGTTTTTTTATATCTTATTTTTTTTCCATTAGGATGTTGGATAGTGGAGATGGACATGGAAATCTTTTTCGTTGAACAATACTGAAATATTGGGTCTTTAACCCAATTACTTCTAATAAAATTATGTTACTTATTCAAGTTCTCTCTCTAAATATGTAAGGTGCATTTGTATTTTTTTTTAAATTACAAATTCTCTTTGTCTTTGGGGAGCTCATTTCTCTTGGTTTTTAATGAGATGTGTTCTAAAATTATGTTACTTATTCAAATTCTCTCTCAAGTGTTTGAAATTGGGAATTCTCTGTCTCCAAAAGTGTGGGGAGCTCATTTCTCTTAGTTTGTAATGGGACATGCTATTGAATTATGTTACTCATTCAAATTCTCTCTAAGACATGTTTGCATTTTTTCCAAAAGTGCAAATTCTCTTAATCTTTAGAAGGGCAACGAGCTCATTTCTTTAGTTTTTTAGGGTTTAATAAAAGACCAATTTTATATTGTAAAAGTTAAAACCCTAAGTTTTTTGATAGATAGTTGACCTAGGCCTTTTATAATTTTTATTAATAAATTTAAATATTACACCTCCGGACACCAGAGGAAAAAAGAAAAACCTCCCTGGTCTGAAAGTCCAAATAAAAAAAAATACAATAATGAAGTTATAATACCCCCAATATTAAAAACCCTACTATTGACCATACATACTATAATCTAAAATTAATGAATGAAAATGTTAAAAAAATATTTATCTCATAATTTTTTTTTAAAAATATTGACAAACTTATTTTCCAGTCTTATTAGTATCGTTCACAATCCTGGGAGCAAACAGTAATGAATTCTATCAATACTAGCAATCGCACCTTAGTGTGCAATGGGTACGTCATAGATGTATGGAAGGTCAACTAAATATTTCTCTCTCTCTCTCTCTCTCTCTCTCTATATATATATATATATATATATATATATATATATATATATATATATATATATATATATATATATATATATATATATCTTCCTCCCCAAACTCCATATCTAGAGAAATCTCCCTCTCTCTATCCATCCATCTCTCTCCATTACCCCCTTTCATACACTTTTAAATCTCTACATCTCCATATTTCATCCACCATATCCCCCTCTGTTCGTATCTCTATTTTGTTATTTCTCCATCCCTCTATATCCCTAATATATCTCCCCCATTTAGATGGTTATATATCTTTATCTTTTCCTTTCACATAAATCTCCATCTCTATCTCTTTCTCCCTCCCTCCATCTATCTCCCCTATTTTTGCCTCCCACTCTTTATCTCTCCCCATCTTCATATCTATTTGTAGATATGTACTTATCTATATTTGATGTCTCTCTATCTATCTATTTATCCCTTTATCCCTCATTCTCTCCCTATATATCTCCTTATCTTTGTATCTTTCTATCAATCCATCTCACCATCTAGGTATCTCTTCGCTACCTCCATTATCACCAACTTATTGGGAGAATATTTTGGAAGTCTCTTTGGGCAACATGTACTTCCCACTACTCTAATATATGTGAACTTTAGAAATTGGATATACTATGATCCATATTTCTTGAAAAACTTCTCCACTTCACTGGACAACCTCTCGTGAGTGGACTCTTGTAAAATTCTTAGAATCTTCATGGAAAATGCATCATTTAATATTGAAGTGCTTGTTGTTGCGGAGATGCAGTTGAAGATAGTATTCGTGTACCAACTATTGCTCTATTTTCACTCTAACTTGACCCAAATATCTCAATCCTAGGTATCTAAACAACATTGCTATCATATAGAACAAATATGAACCCCTGAAGAATGTCTTTGAATCTTGTAGCATTCTCAATCGAAGATCCAAGTTATTGCTAATGATTTTGTCCCAATCAAACATCACTTCTGCACTTTAAATATTATCCATAAAAGAACATCCATAGTTTTAAATCTCCACCTTGAGGGCTCCTCATTTCTCTACTCAACATGATGATGAGATCGCCATAATCCACTTTAATCTATTTTGGATAGTTTTGGCAACGTTGAGTGACACTTTCTTGGCTCAAGTAGCTAATCACTATAAATTATGGTGGAGAAGTCATCTGATTTGTCATTTTAATGCCTCAAGGATTCATCTTTGATGATGTAGACACTTACCTTGTTATGTAAAATGTTGAATGTCTCCTTAATCTCACTCTGTGTATGTTACTGATATCTTCTTATCTAGCCCATAAGAAACTACTATTGTTTGAGGATCATAATGCTTGGCACACTTGATGATCAACTCCAAGCACCGCATCATTGGTGGGAAAGCCATTTCTTGAACTATTCCATTTCATGTCATCCTCCTTGCCACCTTCAAAGGGATGCCTCTAACCATTCAGTATCTAACATGTATCATGTTAACCGGTTTGATGTTCGTGTCTCCAATCTTTCTCCATTTCAAAGGAAAGCTCAACTTTGGTATCATCTCCTTGGTATCATGCTTCAATTGGGCTTGCCTATCTTTCTTTAGATTCCTAGTCTTAGGCTCCAACAGTTTTCACTTGTAAGGCAACAACTCTTGTTAGAAACTTAGCTTTAGTATTTAGCTTATAAGATCAAACTTCAGAAACCAAAAGAATGAAGTCTATGCACTTGAAACCAATCTCAAGGAACTTTGACTATTATATTATTAAAAAATTTATGCCATATAAATAAATTTGAAATACTATGTTATAATTTATATTAGAATAAATGTAACTAAATTATATTAGTATACAAAAAAATTTACAATATATAAATAAATATAATAAATAATGTCATATAATTGGTTCTATTATGGAAGATTCTATGAGGAGGGAAAATTTTCTCCTATTCCAAAGCTAGCTTTATTTAAAAAAGAACAAAAATATTATTTCTATTCCTGAAATACAATTGGCTGATTGGTATTTCCTTTTTGAATTTGAAGTTAACCAAAATTATTTTGATCTTTATTGGAACATAAATTGAAACAAATGTTTTCCCTCTCTATCCCTGGTAGATAGCTGGTACATGAAAATAGTTAACATGATTGTCTATGTTGCAACATTTTGCATACATGCGCACTAGGGTAGCTACAATCATAACATGTGGAAAAATGTATCCCATTCTTTATTCTTTGGAGATTAAATATTTTTCAAAGCTGTTAAGTAGTTGTCAAACTCTCTTTTAAGTTTGGCGCTACACATTTTTATCCTCTATCTCCAATTATAAGGTAAAAGTACATTCTAAAGAATAAGAAGCTAGCATTGCTAGGAAGTTTCTAAATCTTTCAATTATTTAAAATATAATGTAAAAGTGGGCTATAGCCATCTTCGTGGATCTTTAATAGATTTTAGGGAGGAATTTGGATGGTAATGGTGCATATGTTTTATCAAATGTATGAGAAAACCCATAGTTTATGTTAGCTTTTACAAGTTTGGGTAAAGTTATAATGTAAATGACATACACATATTGGGTTTGTTTAGGGTAAGAGATATTTGGGTGTTTTGAGCTTTATGGGTTTATAATGGCTGAACAACATTAGGCAGTAATGGCAGAATCAATGAGGATCCACCCAACTCCACTCAAATTTTGGGTTTTGTAACACTTTTTATATCTGGTGTGATTTTGATCTTCTTGACTGGTACTACAACATTTGGGGTCAAATTTCAATGCTAATTTTGACGGTAGTACCATTTGTGTGTATTTTTTGTGTTTTTTTGCAAGTGCCCTTGATGGTGTCATAATAGCGACAGTGACATCGTAATTTTAACACCCGCGTGATTATAAACAAAAAAAAAGAAACACCCATTTATAATTTTCGTGAGTTGCGAAGAGGGAAGAGGGCACCGTGCGTGAAGAGGGAAGAGGGCACTGGACTTTTGCTTGCATGCACAAACTTGGCCCTAATACTCTACATGGATTCGAGGTAGGCCCGAATTGGACTTTTTCTTGCGTGTTTGAACTTGGCCATGTCTTTTTTGTTATTTGGTTTTATTGCATTGTATTTCATTGGTTTGAAGCTAGGGCATCCATTTCATAGAGGTTGTGATTGTTTTATTCATTTTTTATTTGTTTAAATGTATAAAAATATTACAAGAATTGACTGAAATACTTTTGCTTGTGTGCACGAACTTGGCCATGAATTTTTTGTTACTTGGTTTTATTGCATTGCATTTCACTAGTTTGAAGCTAGGGCATCCATTTATTACTTGTTTACTCACTGCTTGGGGCCTGTGAGTTTTGATATGAGCATACATGATGTAAATTTGGTCACTTTTCTGTTCAATTATATATATTATAAACAATTACAACAATAATCAGTTTTGTTTCTTCCTTTTCCATATAAAGTTGATAATTTTAGAATTTCATACGAATCTAGTGATGATCAAAAGGCCTTGCACTCCTAAAATTTTGAGTTATAATGTTATTGTCCTTCTCTGCAATTCATTCCAAGAAGTCACCTAGGGAACTCCTAAATATACTTTCAGAGTTGCTATAAAGCATTAACTAATTGGAGATGAAAAATAACATATTTGTTTCATGCATATGTGGTAAAAATTCATGAGATACTAAAGAAGACTTGCTATTTGTTAGACAAATCTTCATTGTCCCCTACAAAAAACTAACTAATAACTACTCCACCCATAATTTGTTTAACAATGCACCATATTAGATAAAGTGGGTTCTACCACACATGCCACAACCTCTCTTCAAACTCACAATACGTTGCATGTGTAGTACAAAACTCATGAGGGGGACAATGAAGATTTGTCTGACAATGAAGAAAAATAAATATTTTTTAGTGCATAAAAATCTACTAAATCATTAGCTCCCACTTGTCTCTTTTCAATTTGGAAAAGAATACACTCAACAGTATTGATGGTTGGATATGTGATGTATGAGCTTTAGGGGTATTAGAAAATGTTGTGTTCTCTAAAATTATACATTATTTTACTTTAATTTTTTTGTCTGATTTTTTACTTGTTGCAGGGAAAGTTTCTCGTACCTAGTTCTGTTGATTTTGGCATTTCTGTCATTGATGTCAAAAGGTATGTGTATTAGAGTCATGTTAAAGGTATTTGTAGATAAGACATTTTCTTTATTCTTGACAATGAGTATGTAATGATGATGAAGTTTGGTAGAATATAATAGAATAAAGGAGATAATAAAAAACTTGACTTATAATATAAGTTCATGACTATATAATAGAATAAAGGAGACAATAAAAAACTTGACTTATGTCCAGTTTGTGACAAGAATATAACAGAACAACAGTGACAGTAAATTATCCCAATTTCAATACAATTTGTGACAGGAACACATTAATAGTATATGGTGATAGAAAGGTTAGACATGAGTTTTAGAACAATCATAATTTGTATTGAAAAGTTCGTAAATGAAATTTTCTATTTCAGACATCACGACAATAGGAAGTAAATAATGTAGCAATAGGAAGAATAAAAGAGAACTTTCAAATAGAAACTTGTTAAGAGTCTTTTTGAAAGGTTGAAGATGGTTAATATTGTGAAAAGTGTTAATCACTTATTGATTATAAACTTATGTAAGATATGTTCTAATTTGTTTACATAAGTCATATTCTATGGATTTTGTATTTTTGTTTAAATCATACCGGTTAGAACAAACTCAACAATTTGGTCTTCAAAATTTCATAACCAACCAAGTGATAACTTTTTTTTTTTCCTTTGAACAAGATAAAAGATTGATTGTGTAACATGGGGAAAGTTTGAGAGAATATGAAATGTATTGTGAGTTTTCTCTACACATGCAATACGTTGCATGTGGGGGACAATGAAGATTTGTCTAACAAACAGCAGGTCTTCTTTAGTATCTTATAAAAATATGTTGAAAATTCTTAATCTATTTAAACAATTCTTATAGATTAGAATTACAACATATTGGCTGACAAACAAAGTAGGTTCAATTTTATGATAAAGTATGTTCAGATAAAGAATAGAATTTATAATTAATACCCAATTGTCTAATTCAATAGTCTACTCTTAAAGCATATAAAATAGGTTTAGTTACTTCATATAAAGTATGTGTAATCTAGTTTAATACTTTATTAACTATGTCTACTCCAACCTTAATTGTTTAAGAATTCATCATATCAGATAAAGTATGTTTAAGAATTGTTGGGACTGGTCGTTTGGCGTGTATTAAACATAATAGAATTTTTAGCATATTATTATCATTCTATTTCTTTGTTTAACAATGCACCATATTAGATAAAGTAGGTTCTATCACACATGGCACAAACTCTCTTCAAACTCACAATACGTTGCATGTGTAGTAAAAAACTCATGAGATTCTAAAGAAGGTCTCACTCTTAATCAACCAAATCTTCCTTGTACCACACAAAAAGCTGTGTGATAACTATGTCTATTCCAACCTTAATTGTTTAAGAATTCATCATACCAGATAAAGTATGCTTAAGAATTGTTGGGACTGGTCCTTTGGTGTGTATTAAACATAATAGATTTTTCAGCATATTATTATCATTCTATTTCTTTGTTGTAAACATGCCATTGGCTCAATTTTGTAAATTCTTGTTATGTTAAATGCATTTAAAATAAAGGTCTAATTCTGTAGACTGCTAACACGAAGGAAGATTTGACCTAGCAGTCTACAGAATTAGACCTCTATCTATAGCTTTGTCTAATTCTGTAGACAGCTAGGTCAAATCTTCCTTCGTGCTAGTAGTCTATAGAATATTATCATGCATTTAATCTTATAAAATCGTCAATTATTAAGCACTAAGCATAGTAATAGGTCAATATTCATTGTCTTCATTGTGGGGGACAATGAAGATTTGTCTGACAAATAGCAGGTCTTCTTTAGTATCTTATAATAATATGTTGAAAATTCTTAATCTATTTAAACAATTCTTATAGATTAGAATTACAACATATTGGCTGACAAACAAAGTAGGTTCAGTTTTAACATAAAGTATGTTCAGATAAAGAATATAATTTACAATTAATACCCAATTGTCTAATTCAATAGTCTACTCTTAAAGAATATAAAGTAGGTTCAGTTACTTCAAATAAAGTATGTTTAATCTAGTTTAATACTTTATTAACTATGTCTACTCCAACCTTAATTGTTTAAGAATTCATCATATCAAATAAAGTATGTTTAAGAATTGTTGGGACTGGTCCTTTGGCGTGTATTAAATAGAACAAAATTTAATTTTTAGACATAGTTAATGCACCATATTAGATAAAGTAGGTTCTATCACTAGAAAGGTCCTTGTACCACACAAAAAAAGGAATTCAATAGATTAACTAAGTAGGACCAGTCTTGACATGACTGCTAGTCCCAACAATTCTATATATACTTTATAGTTCTATTAATATGTCATTAATATGCATTACTTCAAACCTAAGTAATGCAATAATCTTATTAGTTTAACAATGAATTACACAGAAGGACAAAAACCTTATAATTTTTTACTATTAGAATCTTCATTGTCCCCCACAAAAAACTAAGTAATAACTACTCCACCCTTAATAGTGATGAAATAAAGAATTAACGTATACTTTAATTTATTACTATTCTAAATTAGGTTATAAGACAATAGTTATCTTAATCTAATCTGTATGGTATTCTTAGTTACTTTAGATTAAACCATCAATTCAATAGTAATAGTAATTAGTCTGTGACATGTGTGATAGAACTTACTTTACACAATATGGTGCATTGTTTAACAAATTAAGGGTGGAGTAGTTATTACTTAGTTTTTTTGGGGGGACAATGAATATTTTTTTGGCAAATACATGCCATTGGTTTAGTTTTGTAAATTTTTTTACAAAAAAAAAGAAAAGAAAAAGAAACACTCATTTGTAATTTTCGTGAGCTACGAAGAGGGCATCATGCACGAAGAGGGAAGAGGGCACTTGAATTTTGCTTGCGAGTTGCGAAGAGGGCATCCATTTCATAGAGGTTGTGAGTGTTTTATTCATTTTTTTATTATTAATTGGCAGATTAAATGAAGATAACACCTATGCATTAAACATGCGAAACTGATAAAGGTGTTATCTGCATTTAATTTGCTAATTGCTAATAGATTAAGCATATTATTACTATGCTTAATGTTCCATTTAAATGCATTTAACACAATTTTTTTTTTACAAAAAATGAACCAATGACATGTTTACAACAAAGGTTTAATAGAACTCCCAACAATTCTTAAACATACTTTATCTGATATGATGAATTCTTAAACAATTAAGGTTGTGATGAACTACAACTGATTTAGAACTTGATTGGAGAATCTGTGATTTAAGATCACCAAGTTGATTGATTAGATATGTAATATGATTAAATCAGTATTATGTTGTCATTGATGTCAACTAGTTTGACAACACTTATCTTGTAAGTTACTATACTGAAACATCTGTAGAAAAGGAGTGAAAGAGATGAAGAACATAAATATCTACACGAGGAAGATGGATATGACAGATGAGGACAAGGAATACATTGAGTAACTTGTTGATGATTTTATGACCTTATGATATTGACTTGATTATGTTTCATTCATCTATGATGGAGAAAAGAGCTGAAAGACACAAAGCAGTGTTGTCAGTTGATGAAACATTTCAGTATACACCGACGAAGTGTAGTGTATACCGAGCACAGTATAAACTGAGCTTGTGTTCACCGACGCATTTCTTTGTTAACTGAGAAGAAAAAAATGAACAAAATGATTAGTTTAGCTAATAAGATTGATGAGCTAGAAAGTGTATGATTTCGAGGTAACATATAAAGTTTGTTATGATGATCGACGACTAACAAAATTCAGGAAAGATCTAATGGATGAGAATCAAACGTGTTATTGACAAAAGTGCTGAGGTATGTTTAAGAGGCAAAATCTGATGGAGCAGAAGAAAATGGTTTACATGTCTATATAAGAGACTGGAGATTTCATAAGTGGGTGGTGATGTCGGAAGAAAAAGAAACTGCAAAATCATCGCGTGAACAAGTTTTCATGTATTTGGATCATACTGGTTAAGGAGAACCCTATTGTAGAGCATTACTGAGCAATAGAGAGTAATTACCCACGGACAATAAGTTGATATATTGTTGAATCAGAAATGTTACATTGATTAGAAAGATTTGTATGAGTTGAACATTGATTTGTATATTTGCAATTGAAGTTGTATTAAGATAGATCACCTACTGTTACATATTTAACCATTGTACATAGTCAAATCTCTTAATCGAGTGGACTAAGAAAGGCTTATTATGTATCATTCATAGAATGAACATTGTTATCCTGTCAACCCCAGAGTGACTGCTAGTTGGATGATAACGGTTGGTCTTAAATCCTCTAACAAGGTCACACCTAACAGTGTGTTTGTAACCTTTAATAGGGTTGGGTCTTCACCAACCTCACTTCAAAAGAGTGAATATTTTGGGTTGCCGGTCCCAGATGGTTTTTCCCTTCACAGGGTTTCCATGTTAAATCTCTTGTGTTATGTGTTGATTGTGATGTTTGTTTTGATGTCATATTTACATGTTGCATATTTGATTTGATTAGTAACTACTATAAGTTTTAGATTGATAATCGGTAAATGCACAGACAGTAAAAGTATTTTAAGTTACCGAGCAACAGAAATTGAAGTAATTATTTTTGGATTATACATTTTGTATTGGGAGAGTGATTAACTGATTCACCCCCCTCTCAGTTATTCTAACAATTGGTATCAGAGCGTTGGTTGCTTTGAATAGAGTTTTAAGGACTTCAGTACAAAGATCTCAAAATGTATAAGAGGGAAGTGTCAAGACTGAACAAAGAGAACTTTGCAGTATGGCAAAGCCGGATGAAGTTGCACATATATGGAATTGGGAATGCTGCACTAGAATTGATGGAGAATGGCTATATAGAACTGACACCAGGTCCCCTGACACTTGATCAACTGAAAGAAAGGCATGAAAACAATGTTACTATGATGGAGATTGATGCTGCCTGTACCGATGCCGAATTTGAAGATATCAAAAGCTGCACTACTGCAAAAGCTGTGGGATAAACTTTCTCAAGTTTACAGTGGAGATGTGAATGTCAAAAGAGCTAGAGCAAAAAGCTTAAGAGGTAGATTCGATGATATGAAGATGAAGGAAGGTGAGAATATTGTGTAATACACAAATATATTGAAAGAGGTAGTACATGCTATTAGAGCATCTGATGGAGTCATTAGTGAAGAAACAGTTGTAAGCAAAGTACTCAGAACTTTATTGCCAATTTACACAATCAAAATATCAGCTATTCATGAAACAAGGTCTGCATCTGGTAATGTACTTACACTTGACAATCTGATTGGTAAACTTACAACCTTTGAGTTAAATAACTTTGATAACAATGTTGTTCCGTCTATGGAATCCGCTTTCACGTCTTCTTTGAAGATTAGTAAGTCTAGTAGGAATAATAAAAATGGTGATAGTGATAGTAATACCGATGATGAGCTTGATGAACTTGAAGCTCTTATGGCTAGAAGATTACCCAAAGGTAAAGGAAGGTATAGAGGTAAGCTACCTTTGGCATGCTTTAATTGTAAAGAGGTTGGCCACATTGCTGCTAGATGTCCACATAAGAAAGATGATGAAAGAACCAAAGATCGATCTGAAGGAAGCTATGGGAGAAGATTCAACAGAGGCTACCGACACGACAGAGATAACTGAGACAGTAATGACAAAGGGAAAAATGTATGTTTCATAGCCAAAGATAATGAATCTGAATCTGATTCTGATGATGATGTAGAAGTTGTATTTGTTGCTATGAAAGATAACTCAGAGGAAGAAGAAGAAAAACATGAAGAAACAACACTGATCTCTAAAGTTAACAAAAACAATACATGGATCATAGAAAGTGGTTGTACACATCACATGACTGGTGATGAGGAGAAATTTGATCTACTTGAAGAATACAATGGAGGATCAATTAAGATGGGTAATGACACACCCTATATGGTAAGAGGTAAATGAACCTTAATGATAAATGATATGATAAAATGTGATAATGCTTATTGGGTAGATGGACTGAACTATAACTTGTTAAGTGTGGCACACCGAGTTGATTTTGAGAGCAAGAAAGTGAAAATATTTGATGATGGAGGAAGTCTAGTTGGAACTAGAGCACAATCAAGAGGTAATCTATTTTATCTTGATACTGATGAGTCTTCTTGCTTGATGGTGAAAAATGAAGATGCTTGGTTGTGGCATAAAATGTTATGCCATGTGAACTTTGATAACATGATTAAGATCAGTAAAAGGAAAAGAGTTAGAGGGCTTCCTAACTTGTCAAAGCCAAATCATGTTATGTGTCATGAATGTCAGAAAGGAAAAATGACTAAATCTAGTTTCAAAAGTAAGGATTACTCAACAAAGAAGATACTTGAGTTGGTTCATACCGACCTATGTGGTCCTATGAGAACTCAAAGTTATTATGGTGATAAATACTTTATTCTTTTTGTTGACGACTATACTGGATTGATGACTGTTATGTTCTTAAAAGAAAAATTTGAAGCATTTAAGATGTTAAGTGGTATAAAACTAAGGTAGAAAAAGAGTCTGGTAAGGAACTAAAATGCCTAAGATCTGATAGAGGAGGTGAATTTATCTCTGATGAATTTACTAATTTTTGTAATGAGCATGGTATTAAAAGACATGTCTCTGCACCGAGGACACCTCAGCAGAATGGGATTGCTAAAAGAAGGAACAGGTCAATAGTTGACTGTGCTTGGACATTGATGCTGCAAAATAATGTTGCTCAGACATACTGGAGGGAAGCTGTCAGTACAACTGTTTATGTTTTGAACCAAGTTCAACTGAAGAAGGACACCAACAAAACACCCTATGAGTTGTGGTTTGGACACAAACCTACTGTAAGTTATTTTAGAATTTTTGGAAGCAAATGTTTTATTTTGAAAGATGAGAGAAATGACAAATTCGACTCAAAAGGTGATGAAGGTATATTTTTAGGATATTTCAGTAAAAGCAAAGCATATAAGTGTCTGAATAAAACTACTAATAAAATGATTGAAAGCACTAACGTCTGAGTTGATGAGTTTGATGAAAAGAACATAGAGGAAAGTATAAAGGAACCAGAAGACTATGATAGATTCACTTACATTAAACAACCAGAGTATCTACCGAAGTTGCAGCTTGCAATAACCGGTCAGTAGGAAAATAATACTGAACAACAGGAAAGAGAAACTAACGAGCAGGATGACCCTACCGAGCAAGTAAATGAGCCTGCATAGGATGAACAAGAAAGAAGAAATAGGATACTAGTGAGTTTTGTCAGAAGACATCATCTTGAAACATAAATTATTGGAGACAAACAAGCTGGCATGCAAACAAGGAGCAAAGCAAGACAAGGTACATGTCTAGTTTGTGATTATGAACTGAAAAATGTGAAAGTTGCATTAGAAAATGATGAATGGGTTAATGCAATGAAAGAGGAAATAGAACAGATAGAGAAGAACAAAACCTAGACCTTAGTACCCCGACCTAAAGATAAGAATTTTATCAGTACTAAGTGGATATTTAGGAACAAGCATAATGAGAATGGAGAAGTGACAAGAAATAAAGCTACATTGGTATGCAAAGGATAGGCATAGGAGGAAGGAATTGATTATGGTGAAACATTTGCACCTATTTCTAGATTGGAAGGAGTTAGAATGCTACTTGCATATGCTACACACAAGAAATTTAAGGTTTATCAAATGGATGTCAAGTCAGCATTTCTTAATGGAATACTTGAAGAAGAAGTCTACATAGAACAACTTGAAGAGTTCGTTGATCCAGAAAAGAAAGATATGGTATGTAGATTACATAAATCTTTATATGGTTTGAAGCAAGCACCGAGAGCCTGGTGTGAGAGGTTGCATACTTATTTGTTAAGTATAGGATTTGTAAGAACTAGTGAGAACAACAATCTGCATATGAAAGGAGATATCGATGATAGAATTCTTATTGCTAAAATATTTGTGGATGACATTATATTTGGAGGTCAAGATGAAATCTGTAAAGCCTTTGCTGATGAAATGAGGAATGAATTTGAAATGTCTATGTTTGGAGAGATTAAGTTCTTTCTAGGACTACAAGTGATTCAACAGAGTGATGAAATATTTATCTCACAATCAAAATATATCAAGGAAGTATTGAAAACATTTGGCATGGAAGATGCTAAACCTGTGGGAACATCGATGGCTACTGGATGTAAACTAACTAAGGAAGATGAAACTACAGAGGTAAATTAGACATTGTACCGATCAATGATTGGTAAGTTAATGTATGTAGTACATAGTAGACCAGACATAGCACATGTTGTGGGAATAGTTGCTAGATTTTTTGCTAATCCTAGAGAATCACACATGATTACTACTAAAAGAATCTTAAGATACCTGAAGAAAATAGAAGACTATGGATTATTGTATCCTAAGGAAGGCAAGTTTGAACTCAGAGTCTATACCGACGTTGATTGGGCTGGAAATGTGGATGATAGAAAAAGTACCACCAGAGGAGCATTTTTCTTTGGTGAAAGACTTGTTACATGGACAAGTAAGAAGTAGGCTTGCATTTCTTAGTCTATAGCCAAAGCAGAGTATGTTGCTAATGCTACAAACTATTCAAACATTGCATATATTAAGCAAGTTCTGGAAGGTATGAATGAGATAATCACTGAGCTAGTGATTATATACTATGATAACACCAGTGCAATAAACATTTCAAATAATCCAATGATGCACTCTAAAACAAAGCATATATCAATTAAGTATCACCACTTGAGAGAACAAGTACAGGAGAAGCAAGTTAAACTAGAGTTTGTTACATCAAAAGAACAACTTGTAGATATATTTACAAAGGCTCTACCGAAGGACACATTTGAGTACTTGAGGACTAGACTAGGGGTCCGTCCCCTATCTACCGGTCACTAAGGTGATCCAGATGTTGCAACAGCCTAATCTTATTAGAAGATCATTCATGTTGATGCAACATAGTTCACACTTTGGATCATGTCTAAGGTTGTGAAAAGTATTGGAACAGATTGGCATATCAGTATACAGAGATACAAAGAATGCATTGGACAATAGAGAGTTACTTGGCTACTGAAGAGCTGTTTGTTTATTTTATTTCTTTGGCATTGTTTTCAAAGGGAGAGATAAAAAATATGAAACAATATGCACCGATGAGAACTATCTTAGGGAGAGACAAATTGAAGAAAGGGAGAGCACTGAAGATCAGTTATTGGAGAACAGAAGAAGGAATCCGAGAGCTGAAAAGATTATATTTGTAGATTGACAAAGCTATAATTTTTAATGTTGTTGAGTAACATAGTGATTAAACATATTAAGCTAGGGAGAGCTTGTACAACATTTTGTTCACAGAGTTCTAGAATACATGTTTGGAATGTGTATGGTATATTTCATATTACTTGAGTTTCCATCAAAGCCAAAGGGAGAGATTGATGAACTACAACTAATTTAGAACCTGATTGGAGAATCTATGATTTAAGATCACCGAGTTGATTGATTAGATATGTAATATGATTAGATTAGTATTATGTTGTCATTGTTGTCAACTAGTTTGACAACACTTATCTTGTAAGTTACTATACCGAAACATCTGTAGAAAAGGAGTGAAAGAGATGAAGAACATAAATATCTACATGAGGAAGATGGATATGACAGATGAGGATAAGGAATACATTGAGTAAATTGTTGATGAGTCTATGACCTTATGATATTGACTTGATTATGTTTCATTCATCTATGATGGAGAAAATAGTTGAAAGACACAAAGCAGTGTTGTCGGTTGACGAAGCATTTTAGTATACACCGACGGAGTGTAGTGTATACTAAGCATAGTATAAACTGAGCTTGTGTTCATCGATGCATTTCTTTATTAACTGAGAAGAACAGAATGAACTAAATGATTAGTTTAGCCGATAAGATTGATGAGTTGGAAAGTGTATGATTTCGAGGTAACAGATAAAGTTTGTTATGATGATCGACGACTAACAAAATTCAAGAAAGATCTAATGGATGAGAATCAAACATGTTATTGACACAAGTGTTGAGGTATGTTTAAGAGGCAAAATCAACAAATATGATTAAGCGACAAAATCTGATGGAGCAGAAGAAAACGGTTTGCATGTCTATATAAGAGACTAGAGATTTCACAAGTGGGTGGTGATGCCGGAAGAAAATGAAACTGTAGAATCATTACGTGAACAAGTTTTCATGCATTTTGATCATACTAGTTAAGGAGAACCCTACTACAAAGCATTACCAAGTGACAGAGAGTAATTACCGACGGATAGTAAGTTGATATATTGTTGAATAAAAAATGTTACATTGATCAGAAAGATTTGTATGAGCTGAACATTGATCTGTATATTTGCAATTGAAGTTGTATTAAGACAGATCACCTATTGTTACATATTTAACCATTGTACACAGTCAAATCTCTTAACCGAGTGGACTAAGAAAGTCTTATTATGTATCATTCATAGAATGAACATTGTTATCCTGTCAACCCCAGAGTGACTATTGGTTGGACAATAATAGTTGGTCTTAAATCCTCTAACAAGGTCACACCTAACAGTGTGTTTGTAACCTTTAACAGGGTTGGGTCTTCACCGACCTCACTTTAGAAGAGTGAATATTTTGGGTTGCCGATCCAGCTGGTTTTTCCCTTCATAGGATTTCCATGTTAAATCTCTTGTGTTATGTGTTGATTGTGATGTTTGTTTTGATGTCATATTTACATGTTGCATATTTGATTTGATCGGTAACTACTATAAGTTTTAGACTGATAATCGGTAAATGTACAGACAATAAAAGTATTTTAAGTTACTGAGCAGCATAAATTGAAGTAATTGTTTTTGGATTATACATTTTGTATTGGGACAATGATTAACTGATTCATCCCCCCTCTCAGTTATTTTAACAGGTTGGAGTAGACATAGTTATCACACAATTTTTTTTGTGGTACAAGGAAGATTTGGCTAGGTCAAATCTTCCTTCTTGCTAGCAGTCTACAAAATTAGACCTTTATTAAGAATTCATCATATCAGATAAAGTATGTTTAAGAATTGTTGGGACTGGTCCTTTGGCATGTATTATATAGAATAGAATTTTTAACATATTATTATCATTCTATTTCTTTGTTGTAAACATGCCATCGGTTCAGTTTTGTAATTTTTTTTTTGTGTTAAATGCATTTAAAATAAAGGTCTAATTCTGTAGACTGCTAGCACGAAGGAATATGATGACTTCAGGTTATGCACAAAATGGATCTATCTTCTATCACTATGCTCTCATCCTATGTCAAAATGGGAAATTTATGACACGGTATAGATATCCATCAAGGCATAAATAAAATTCAACTTTTCTCTAACGTTGTAGTTGCAAGTAATGAATTTTAAATTTTATTTTCTTATTCATAGAAGCTTGCAGTATAGTTGCTTTTAATGCAGACAATTTGTGGTTTTAAAAAAAAGTTATGTGCCAATTTTCTTAAGCAAGATATTTGTGGATAGGTTTCTTATTAAGTTTGGACTGCAAATTAGCTCATGTTCTTGGTCATCCTTTATCATATATTCAATTAAAGGCACTCAAAATCAGCAAAACGCTCATTTGTAATTTTTGTGAGCTGCAAAGAGGGCACCATGCATGAAGAGGGAAGAGGGCACTTGATCTAATTTATGAAAACCAGATTACAATACCTGGTGTGATACTTGCAGTATTGTAGAATTCAACACGAAAATTGAGAACAACAAGATTGCAAACCAAAAACTGATCCATTCTATTCAAATATTTGAGTTTATACAAGTCTAATGGATCCCAAGGGTCATCAAAATCCCTTGGAAATGAAATGAAGAGCCATCATAATATTTATTACAAATAAACTATTCAAACTATCAAAAATTATCAAAAAAACTATATATAAAAATTAGGTCCACTTGGAGAAGGCATAACTTTCTAGTCCTAGCTCCGAATTACGAACCGTTTGATGTGTTGGAAAGGTATTCAAATTATCTAGAACCAAATTTTAGAAGTAGGAATGTTCCAGACCCTCAAAAATGAAGTTTACTAAAACATAGTAAAATTTGAAAAATTAGATTTCAGTTTTTTTCCAAATTTAACCCTGAGCAGCACTTGACTTTTGCTTGTGAGTTATGATAATTGTTGTAAATGTGACATTGGTTCAGTTTTGTAATTTTTTTTGTGTTCAATACATTTAAAATAAAGGTCTATTTCTGTAGAAAACTGCTAGTACGAAGGAAGATTTGACCTAGCCAAATAAAGGTCTAATTCTGTAGACTATTGGTCAGACAAATATTCATTGTCTTTTGATTGTCTTCTTTATATACTAGCAAGTATTAATTGGCTGACAAGTAAAGAAGCATTTAGACAATCATAAGACAATGAAGATAATTTTAAATGTATTTAACACAAAAAAAATATACAAAACTGAACCAATGGCATGTTTACAACAAAGAAATATAATGATAATAACATGCTGAAAATTGTATTCTATTTAATACACACCAAAGGACCAGTCCCAACAATTCTTAAACATACTTTATCTGATATTAGTATGCTCTTATCCTATGTCAAAATGGAAGATTTATGACACTGTAGAGATATCCATCAACACATAAATAAAATTTAACTTTTCTCTAATGTTGTAGTTGCAAGTAATGAATTTTAAATTTTATTTTCATCATAGAAGCTTGCAGTATAGATATCCATCATACAAGCTTACAGTATAGTTTCTTTTAATGCACACAATTTGTGGTTTTCAAAAAAAGTTATGTGCCAATTTTCTTAGGCAAGGCATTTGTGGATAGGTTTCTTATTAAGTTTGGACTGCAAATTAGCTCATGTGCTTAGTCATCCTTTATCATATATTCAATTAAAGGCAAACAAAATCAATGAAAATTACTCTTCATCTATGTATGATTTGTGACAAAGTTTTATGCTAAGTTGGAGATTATTTAAGTTACCGCAAACATCACGACTACTGCTTGTTGCCAGCGGGTCCCTGCTCGTTCTCTTTTCTGACTGAGTGATCAAATTTGGGGAAGAATCAGTGCAGGAAAAGAGAAAGAGAGAAAAAATGGTGCAGTATAATTTTGAAGGAACAAGTTGGCCCTTGGCCAGATCAATACTGCTTGCAATCTCATTGCCAAAGTGGCCAAAGACTATGTTAGGTTGATAAAATATGGGGATTCTCTTTACCGCTACAAATCTTTGAAGGTTGCTACACTTAGACAGATGTGTACCATTGTTAAGAGAATTGGACCAAGTTTGGCTTACCTCAAACATGCGAGGCAACATATGGAAAGGTTGTTGTCTATTGATCCCAATACTGGGACTATTTTGATATGTGGATACCTAATGTTGGCAAGAGTTCTTTTATTAATAAGATTACTAGGGCAGATGTGGATGTGCAACCTTATGCTTTTACTACTAAGTCTTTGTTTGTCAGACATATTGATTATAAGTACTTGAGGTATCAATTTATTGATACCCTTGGTATTTTGGACCACCCCTTGGAGGATAGGAACACCATTGAGATGCTCAATATTACTGCCTTGGCTCATTTGAAGGTGGTTTTTTTTGGTTTTCCTTGATGTTTCGGGGTCATATGGTTATGGTATTGCGCAGCAAGAAGCACTGTTTCACAGCATAAAACCTTTGTTTTCCAATAAGCCTCTTATTGTAGTTTGTAATAAGATTGATTTGCAATCACTAGAGACACTATCGAAGGAGGATGCAAAATTGGTTGCGGAGATGAGATCTGAGGTTGGAAAAAATATGGGTGGGTTCTTTGGGAATCAGGAGGGGGGGGATGATGGCACGATACTCTCTATGAGTACTTTGAAGGAAGAAGGGGTGATTGCGGTGAATATGCAACATGCGAGAGTTTTTTGGAGCAGAGAGTGGAAATTAAGATGAAGTCAAAGAAGATCAATAGTTGTCTCAATAGGATTCATGTTGCAATGCCCAAGCTAGGAGATGGGAAAAAGAGGTCCCCTTGTATTCCTCAAGCTATTTTGGATGCCATGGTGCGTGCTTCCAAGGAGGCCAGGAAGCTGGAGAAGGATATTGAGAATGAAAATGGTGGGGTTGCATTTTACTCTGCAAGCTTGAAGAAGCGGTATATTTTGGCAAATGAAGAGTGGAAAGAAGATGATATTCCCAAGATCATGGATGGACATAATGTTGCAGACTTTATTGATCCAAATATCTTGCAGAGGCTTGAAGAACTGGAGAGGGAAGAAGGGCTTAGGATGGCAGCTGAGGGTGATGAAGATGATGAGATGGGGGAAGTGTAGTTGAATCTTGATGAAAAGGAAGCTTTGGATGCAATTAAGAATAAGAAGAAGATACTTATCATCAAACAAAAATTGAATAAGAGTATTGTAGAGAGCAGGCCTACCATACCAAGGAAGTTTGACAAGAACAAGGAATATGGCTTAAATAGAATGAGAAGACATCTTTCTAGCCTGGGCTTAGATCCTTAGGCAGCAATAGAGAGAGTTCAAAGTAGGTTAGTGTCATGAGAAGGCCACAAATGAGAGAGGTCCAGTGGAGCGGATGAAAATGTTGATGCCATGGATATTGATCAGCCAAACAAGAAGCATAATTTGTTATCACAATCAAGATCTAGGTCTAGGCTTCCTGGTGAAGTTGTTCTAGGAGATGGTTTCAAGGATTCAACTTAGAAATTGAAAGCTATTAAACTTGGCAAGAAGACATCAAAGAAGAGAAACAAGGATGCTCGCAAGGGAGAGGTTGATAGAGTGATGGTGAACCTGAAACCAAAGCATCTATTTTATGGAAAGAGATCTACTGGGAAAATAGATAGACGTTAAAACTTTAAAGGTTTTATTCTTTATAAAGTAGCATTTGTTCTTATCGGCTGTTGGATTGAGATGCCAACTTATAGTAAATGTAGTCTATGGTTTCCAACTGCAAATATCATATCTACTGCAGATTCAAACTAGTGACATCTATCACAAATGTTTCTAAGGTTGGCGGGATGATTACACCTATCCTTAAAAAAGACTGTCAAATAATTATGCTTTCAAATCAATTACCTATTAGCGTATCCCTTACGAGGGATAGAATCCAAACACATAAAGAACATGCACATAAACAAGACAACTGAAAAACATAAATGTAGATATCACAACAGCTGAAAAACATAAATGTAGGCATCATGACCACAATTTTTTGGAGACACAACATAATTGAATGCTATTCCTAGACGATACAACACAACCACTACTCCTCCGGTTCTAAGTTGACACTACGGGATCCAAAAACTAGAGATAAGGAATAAATTTAGAGAGTGAAGGAGAGTCATAATGACCAAAATAATATAGGGTCCCTATATTATTTTAGTCATTATGGCCCTCCTCCTCCGCTCTCTAAATTTATTCCTTATCTCTAGTTTTCGGATGCCATAGTGTCAACTTAGAACCGAAGGAGTAGTGGTTGTGTTGCATCATCTGGGTATAGCATTCAATTATGTTGTGTCTCCAAAAAATTGTGACCATGATGCCTACATTTATGTTTCTCATTTGTTGTGTCCCAAGACCTCTTATGACCCTTTATGACCCTTTACGATCCCTAAGAATACATCTTAGAGGTCTTAAAGTGTCGTAAAGGGTCATAAGAGGATCCTAGGAGGGACCATATGAGCTTCCACCTTCACGTGGTTGGCCTTGTTAAGTAGATAATGTTAAACTATTCTTGAAACAAAGAGTAGCTCAATAATTTAAGGTCTCACTCCACATACGACATATATATATATATATATATATATATATATATATATATATATATATATATATATATATATATATATATATATATATATATATATATATATATATATATATATATATATATATATATATATATATTTATTTATTTATAAAATTTTATTTTTTTGTTAGAAGCAAAAGGAAAAATCCCCGATAAAAGTAATGATATAATTTGGATAGTAAGGATCACCAAACTTCATAAAACATATAGACCTGTCTAGTAATCATATTGTGCTGAAGGTGGCGCCTGATGCTTTGCTGCTACAACAACTACAAACTGTGATGCAAAATTAACTTCTTTAAGCCTTACCCTTGTTTCAAATATATCATTTGGGTACGCACAGAGGTCACAAGAATTGGGGTACACATAGTTCATTTATGAACTTTTTCTTGGGAAGCTAATTGCTCAGGTCTCATCTACTTCATTTATTGGGAAGCATGATTAAATTTTAAATGGCGGGGGTGATCTTGGCTGCATGAACAAATTTTTTTTTAAAAATCAAACAATGTACGTGCCATCTTTTTGATATGCACATCAAATAATAAAAAATCATCGTCATAAATAATGTGGAGCTTGCAACATTCAGTTCCTCACTTCAAGAGATTTTATTTTTTTTACTGATCTATGGTCTAGTTATTGCTTAGGTATATATATAGTTATCCTAGCCGTCGATGATACCGACACCAAAACTGCAACATCGATTTGTGTCGCTTGATCGATGGAAGTGTGTCGGACTGATGTTTATGTTTCGATGTTTTAATCTTATGTGTTAATGAATGTTATGATGTGTTAATGAATGCTAATTAATGAGTCTTATGAATGCTAATGAATGCATGTTAATGAATGCTAATTAATAAGATGAATTCTCAATGGAATACACCATATCTAAATGGAATATTTTGTGCCTGATATACTTAAATGGAATACACCAAGAAGTAACAAATGATGAATGCTCAATTGTTGTAATGGCAAAGCATTAGAACCGTCCATTTCTAGAACTTGATTTTCTAGTCTTAATGAATCATTTTTATATTTTCTCTTGTTATTTCATTGGGAGTGATGCTTTCCCCCCCTTATCTAATTGTCATTGGTTGTAGGTCTTGTCATTGTGGATCTCCGTACACAGGTGTCTTCTCTCTCCCCTCTTCCTCTCTCCCTCCTCTTTTTATTAAATGCCAGATCTGCAACATATCATTTTATGTTTCTTTTCTCTCTAGCAGCATCTTGATGATGGATCATGTAGTATGATTTGAAACATTGATGGTTAAAAAATGCTACACAATTGAATCCAAAAACTTATACTCACAGATTTTTCTATAGTCGTAATGATTTTTCTTATTTCTTGCCATTAGAACCACTTCATATGCACAGGTGATGAATATGCAGATTTGCATAAGCAATACTGAGAGCAAACCCAACAACATATGTACTATTGTGAAAATCATCACAAGTCCATTTGTTGTTGGGTTGTTCCCAGTGGTTTTTGGTCAAATCTACATGTTTTTCACTTGTTCATATACCAAATGATGAATGCTCAATTCTTGTAATGGGATAGCATTAGAATCGTCCATTTCTAGAACTTGATTTTCTAGTCTTAATGATTTTTATATAGTCCTAATGATTTTTCTATAGTCTTAATGATTTTTCTTTCATCCTAATGTTTGTTGCTCTTGATAAATTAGGCCTTGAATTTAAATTTTTGTTCACTATTTTATTTCAGCTTGATATTTCATTCATTTTTCATATACACAAAGACTACACATGTTGATAAAAAAAATAAGCTATTTGATTGTTCACTGTTCATGATTGTAAATGGTCAATATTTCTAATGGTACTCCTTGGTGTATTCCATTTAAAAATAATCATGTTTCTATGACTATGATAAATGTCCCTCTGTGGGCCTATGAACTACATACAACTACTCCTCTTGCAGGTATTTACACATGTTTGAGCTTAGTTCCATGTTTTCTTTCATTCTTGCATTTGAAATGTTAATGGGCTGCATATAGAGGTATTATGTGTATCATTGTTAGTGATTATTTAATTGTAGTATTTTATTTTTTATTTATTTTTCTTTGTTTTATTGCTGTTTCTTTTCCATTTCTACAATATGGACATGTACTTTGCTTTGAGCGGTGTGCTTTATGTTGCGGACCCCTATGTATTAATGTAATGGCAATAATTTTGGTATTAAGGGATTGATTGTAGCCCTTCATATTGTAGTCTTCTCAGCTCCACCTGCTATCCATGCATATTTTGGTTGTGTTGCACGTGCATTCTTGATTAAGAGTGGGAAAATCTTATTTTCGATGCAAGGGAGAGAATCCAAACACATAAAAAACATGCAAATAAACATGACAACTGAAAAACATAAATGTAGATATCACAATAGTTGAAAAACATAAATGTAGATATCATGGTCACAATTGTTTGGAGACAACATAATTGAATGCTATACCTAGATGATGCAACACAACCACTACTCCTCCAGTTCTAAGTGGACACTACAGGATCCAAAAAACATAGATAAGGAATAAATTTAGAGAGAGGAGGAGGGTCGTAACAACCAAAATAATATAGGGTCCCTATATTATTTCGGTCGTTATGGTCCTCCTCCTTCACTCTCCAAATTTATTCCTTATCTCTAGTTTTTGGATCCTATATTATTTTGGTTGTTACAACCCTCCTTCGCTCTCTAAATTTATTCCTTATCTATGGTTTTTGGATCCAGTAGTGTCCACTTAGTACTGGAGGAGTAGTGGTTGTGTTGCATCATCTGGGTATAGCATTCAATTATGTTGTGTCTCCAAACAATTGTGACCATGATGCCTACATTTATGTTTCTCAACTATTGTGTCCCAAGACCCCTTATGACCCTTTATGACCCTTTACAATCCATAGGAATACATCTTAGATGTCTTAAAGTGTCATAAGAGAATCCTAGGAGGGGCCAGATGAGCTTCCACCTTCATGTGGTTGGCCCTGCTAAAGTAGAGAATGTTAAACTATTCTCGAAACAAAGAGAAGCTCAATAATTTAAGCTCTTAGTCGATGGAGATGCTGAAAAAATGACAGGAATCAATGATGGATAGTTTTTAGATTCTGAGAAGACGTATATGCAATGGAGGCCAGAAGAGAATTTTATGGAGATTTGCTAGATGTGGAGATTTTCTAGAGTGGCTATATACATATAGGGTTTCCAGATTGAGTACCAGTACATAGATGATGATTCAGTAACCTACATCTATAAAACCTTTACAAATGTCCCTTCTTTGGCCTCCACTCATACCTCTTCTCATAATCTAGAAACTTTGGATATTGTTTCTCATCCATGCATGAAATGTGCTAGTGATCGTATAAAATTACTTTTGCGAGACTAGGATCAATTATGGGAAGGTAAACAACAAGATAATATTACTGTATCTTTAATTTATATTATCCATTCATATTTTATGCCTTCTCTTATATTGGATACTGTGCAGTGTACATAAAGGCAAGGCAATGATTATTCTCGATGATCGACAGGTATAAGTCTTCCAGGCCTTACCCAGTAGCTAGGACTAAAGATAGTAGAGCTTAAGAGACCATCATAGTTGGTCTCTTTCTTCAGTCCATATTAATGACAAAAGGTTTTACCTTTTATTAGCTCATCAAATGCGGGGATTTGAAATAATATAATAGATGATATTTTCATCACTAATGTACATTATTTTAGTTTGACGCTAAATGAATTATCTACTTCCCGCACTTGTAGACTACAAGTAAAGCCATAAAGAAGCATCCCCTCCCGTGGCTTGAATAATGTAGGCCATGGGAGGAGATGCTTCTTTATTGTTGTCCTCGTAGTCTATAAGTGCACGAAGTGGATAAATTCGTGCAACGTCAACTTAAATAATATACCTTATCATGAAAATATTCTATTAAATTTATAAATGCAAACATAATTTCTTATTGAATTTAAAATATAAGATTACTTTGATATTGTTCTATATATATTGTATATATTTTAGTATTATTTATTCTGAGATTTATTTAATGTTTTGTATTTTGCAGGATGTCAACTTAACTTCCTTACTAATAATTTCTCTGTTGAATGATAAGTTGAATCCTATCGAAAGCAACATGTATGGTGATTGTAGGAGTGAGAAGTCACGTCTATGATAGACATGACTCCTCAGGGAGTCACGCCTATCATAGGCGTGACCTTCTGTCACAACCTTTCCCGCTTGCAACGCCTGATAATCATCGGGTATTATAACATGTCGATTCAATATTATATGTTATGAATCAATAGTTATATTTGATCCTTTTCATTATTATTATTAGTGTTTTATCATTATTATATATATCTCATAATAATAATAGATGCCAACTTTATTATAATAATAATAATAAATATCAATGTATTTATAATAATAATAATAGAAAATAATAATATAAGTAAATATTAATATATATATATAATAATAATAATATTATTATTATAGGCTTAAAATAATAATAATATTATTATTATTATCTATATATTGACATATACATATATATCTTAGTTTATCTATTATATTGATATTTTATCTGAACGATGCTACTTATTCTCAACATTCCCTCTTAGCTAGGGAAGATAAACATTTCACAATGATCTCTATAAATGTCTATTCATAAATTATTACATATCTTGTAATAAACAACAATACATATCACATATCTCATGATATGAATTGTCACATATCTTGTGACAAATAGAGTCATATATCACATACCTCATGATATAGATTATCACCTATCTCGTGATAAATAGTATCATATATCACATACCTCATGATATAGATTATCACCTATCTCGTGATAAATAGTATCACCTATCTCATGATACTAAGGATATACTATGCTCGAGAACATTACATTCTCCTTATATATCCTAGTTATTGTATGTGCATTGACATTACGTCGTATAATGTCTACCATAACTGCTGATATCAAGTCACATGATATCAGTCTTATTGAACATTATAAGATCGTCACCTTACAATGTTTAAAAATACAAGTGTTAGTTGTCCAAAAAGTCATCACCTTTTAGAAACATACACAGGAATGGTAGGCCCATAAAGTCATAGAGTCACACATATGACAAAAGAAGTTTACACATTAAACATCTTTAATATATATTAGTATAAATAAAAAATTTACATTTCAATCATACCAAGCTTCTTTATGAAGTGATCAACTTTCACTTTGAGAAGGGGTTTGGTGAGGATGTCTACTGTTTGATCTCCTGTACTGATATACTGCAACTGGATTGTGTTACTTTCCACCATATCTCTCACATCCAACTATCATCCACTGTGAAAACCATAAGGAATTTCAATATGCTTAGATCTATCATGAAATACAGGTTTCACTGATAGCTTGATACAACTTTGGTTGTCACAGTGGATGATAGTTGGATCTAGAGGTTTATTGAATAATCCCACAAGTAGTTTCCCGAGCCAAACTGCTTCTCTAGCAGCCATGGATGCTACAATATATTCGGCTTCTGTTGAACTCTGAGCTATCGAGGATTGTTTTCTGCTAATCCATGATATCATAGCTGATCCTAAGTTGAAACAACATCCGGAGGTGCTCTTTCGGTCAATTACACTTTCAGCCCAATCTGAATCTGTGAATCCATGAAGATCTAAGTCAACCTTTTCATACTTTAGACCATAATTAATAGTACCTTGAAGATATCTTAATATATGCTTCACAGCCACAAGATGTATCTCCTTGGGCTCACACATAAACTGTCTCAAGACATTTACAACATAGCAGATGTCAGGTTTGGTATTAATTGCATACATCAAGGATCCAATTATCTGTTTGTAGAGAGAGGGATCTGCTAATGGATAATCTGCTGCTGCTTCCTTTAGTTTATGAAGGTTTGTTTCCATGGGAGTTGACATAGGTCTGTAGTTCATCATACCAAATCTCTTTAATATATCAATAGTGTACTTCCCTTGATTTAGGAAAATACTATTTGATTTCTGTCAGACTTTAAGTCCAAGGAAATAGTGAAGGAGACCTAGGTCTTTCATCTCAAATTCTGAGGCCAGATCTTTCTTACATTGTTCAATGAGGTGATCTTCTCCTGTAATCAATAGATCATTAACATATAATATTAATATTAATATATCACCTTTGCTTTGTTTGAAGTAGAGATTTGGATCTGCATTATTTTTAGAGAAACCTAAACTCATTAGGTATTTGTTAATCCTTTCATACCAAGCCCTAGGAGCCTGCTTAAGTCCATATAGAGATTTCTTTAATTTACACACATGTGATTTTGCATTGTGAATTTCAAATCTTTCAAGTTGTTCCAAGTAGACTTCTTCTTCAATGGTTCCATTTAAGAAGGCAATTCTTACATCCATTTGATGAACTTTCCATCCTTTGGTTGCTGCAATGGCAAGGACTGCTCTCACTGAGGTGTATCGTGCAGCTGATGCAAATGTTTCCTCATAGTCGATTCTCTCTTTCTGTGAAAAACCTCTGGCTACAAATATTGCTTTATATTTCTCTATACTTCCATCTATAGCATGCTTGATTTTGAAGAGCCATTTAGAAGAAACAACTGACTTCTCTCTTGGTCTAGGTACTATCTCCCATAAATCATTCTTCAGAATGGATTGATATTCCTCTGTCATGGCATCCTTCCATACTTGGTGTTGAAGAGCTTGAGTAACATTGGTAGGTTCATATTTTATGAGTTCACTCATTAAGGCCACATAGCTAGAGAATCTCTTAGGTATTTTACTTTCTCTAAAAGTCCCTGATGGAGCTACATAAGTTTTTGCTTCTTCCATTATTTTGATAGCCCAAAGTGGTCTTCTTTTAGGGTTCTCCAAAGACATGATTTGTTCTTCATTTCTATCTTCCTCATGACACTCCCTCTGAATCTCAAGGGTGGGATCATCCTCTTCTAGATCCATGTGGGAAGTTTGAATTTCAGACTCAATGGAATTTCTAGCCCTTTTAAAAGCTATATCTTCCTCAAAAATCACATCTCTGCTTAGTTCAATTTGTCTCTAACCAGGCATGTATATTCTATAGGCTTTTGAATTTTCACCGTAGCCTACAAAAATACCTTTTCTCCCAGAAGGTTCTAATTTAGTCCTTTTCTCTTTGGGTACATGAATGTAGATAGGACACCAAAATATCCTAAAGTGACTAATGTTGGGTTTTATACCTGTGAAGGTACAGACATAGGTCCACATAAGTTTGAGTGGACTAACTCTAAGACATTGTTTATTTTGCTAGTACTATTTTGAAAAGATCCTTTAGTATTTTTACCTAAGGCACACCCCTGAATTATATTGTTTAAGTTTAGGTACACCTGTGACTAACTTTTCCATAGAAGATAGGGCACAGAAATTGAGATGTCCTAATCTTCTATGCCATATTTCATTAGAGTCTGCAACTTCATGGATTAGTGCTAAATTTGGTTCGGTACATAACTCATACAAATAACCTTGTCTATATCCTATAGTTTTAGCTTTCTTGATGGTAGAATTCTTTGGCCATGCTAACACTTTACTATCCATGAAGGTTACTATATATCCATTATCTTCAAGTCCGGATATGGAGACCAAGTTTCTTTTTATGCCAGGGACAAATAGTACTCCGGTGAGTTGAATTGAGATGCCAGATCTTAATTTGATAGTGCAGGTCCCAACACCTTTGATTGGATGTGCAGAATCATCTCCAATTGTTACTTCTTCATCAGTTTCTTCTACCATGGAGTCTAGGAGTTCTTTGAATCTTGTGATGTGCCTTGATGAACCACTATCTATGACCCATGAGTTTGATTTAGTTGATACTTGATGTGAAAGTGCAGAGTAGAATACATATTTCTTAGGTTCATGCTTCCCTTTGGATTTTCTTACTTTGGCATATGATGCTTGTTGCTTGGTTCTATCAAGACATTTGACTGCATAGTGCCCATATTTGTCGCATCTAAAATATTGGATGTTGGAATAATCTTTCTTGGAAGAACCTTTCTCAGGATGGCTTTTTCTCTTTTGAAAGACCTTTTTCTTTCATTTCTTGTGGGAGTTTGCATTCAAGACATGAAGATCTTCATCTATGTTCTTTTGATTGAATCCTTTCTTTGTTTGTCTCGATTCTTCTTGAAGATAGTCAAATCTTAATTGGTCAAATTTTGAGAATTTAGACCTTGCACTAATGCCTTGAACAAAAGTTTCCCAGGAGTTTGGTAGGCCATCTAGGGCAATAAATGTTAGCTCCTTACTTTAAATTTGATATCCAAGAGCTGATAATTTATCCCTTAGAGTTGATATCCTCATAAAATATGCATTGATAGATTCTCCTTTGTTCATACTTATATGATTGATTTCTCTCTTAAGGGCCAAGGTTCTGCTGGAGTTATTTATTTCATACGTACTTTCAAGTGCTTTAAACATATGATATGTAGTTTCAAATTTTGTCAACATTTGTACTATATGATCTCTAACTCCATCAACTATGATTTTCATGGCTTTTTCATTTCCTTTAGTCCATGTTGTTTTCTTCAGGTCATTCTTAGTGTCTGGTTTATTCTCTTTTACAAATGACTCAACTTTGTTTTCTTTTAGTATCATCATTGTTAGAGTAGTCTTATGTTAGCTAATAATTAAATCATTTAATTATTAGTTTATCATACTCTAGGCTTAAGTTTCACTTAGGCGCTTTATAATTCTTTAGGGTTTTAGCCTTTAGGGTTTCGTGTTTCCTTTTATAAAGATTCACTTCTTTCATTTCAATAAGGAGATTGTATTTTTTTCATCATTGTTAATAGAAAATTATTTTCTTGCAACATGGTTTTGCAGTCTCTGGCCTTTTGGCCGCCATAGCTTTCTGTCTTTTTGCTTCTTCTTTGTGACAGTCTTGCATGCAGGTTTTCTTGGGATGATTTGCGTTTGTCAAATCTAACATGGTATCAGAGCTCTCCTGTTGTTCGCTGTTCGAGTTTTATTGAAGCACAGAGGGTTTCAGAAGTTTTTTTGTGGATCTGGGGGGGAGCCGAAATTTGGCTCACCTTGGGCAAAACGGACACCACCATTGTGTCCGGAAGGCCCAAGAACCCCTAAATCCATATAAAACTTGTCCATTTTGGACACAGTGGCATCTGAGGCAAATTTTTTTTGCATACCAGGGTCGTACGGCCCTGGCACGCACTCCGAGGTGGGTACACGGCGATTTTTTTTTTATAAAAAAATATATATATATTTTGGGGCCGCCGCCCAGCGGCCCCCCCCCGCGCTGCCCAGCAGCAACCGCAGTCGCGGCCACCGCCCGCGCGGCCACCGCAGCCGCGGCCCCCGCCACTGCAGCAGCCACGGCCCGCGCCACCCGCGGCCCGCCCAGCTGCCGCCCACCCCGGCTCCGCCACTGCTCCGCCGCCCTCTGCGGCCTCCACCGCCCTCGGCCCCGCCGCCCGCGCCCTCCGCTCCGCCGGCCCGCCCACCGCCGGCAGCAGCGCCGCCTCCCAGCCCCGCTCCGGCCCGCCCAGCCGCCGCCCGGCCCGTTTCAGCCCCCGCGGGCTCATTTCCCAGCAGCGCGGTCATATGACCGACCAGGGGCTGCGGCCCAGCCTCTGGAGCGCGCCATGCGCCCGGGGGGCCTATTTTTTTTAGCCCCTGGAGCTCTTTTTTGGCCTTTTTGGGGGTACCTGGGCCTTTTTCGCTCTACAGGGAGCATACGGGGGTCTTTTTCTGACTTCTTTATATCGTCGAAAAGCTCTTTCCGAGCCCTTTCTGATGATGGAGGTTAGGATTTTGGGTTCTGCCGTTTCAACAGTATTTTTTTCTGTTGAAGTCTGATGTCTCTTTTTGCCTTCCGGGAGTCATATCTGGCTCATCTGGACTCCTTTTTCGGCAAACGAGATATCGTCGGAAAGATGGTTCTGTGTACTATTCAGTGGCAGAGGTATTTCTTCCAGATTCTGCTCCAGGTTTTCACTCCTCTGAGTTATGCAGTTTATGCCCTCTGGTGGTGTGCTTGGTTCTACAGGTCCGGGGATCTCTTCTTCTGGTTTTTTCGTGCACTCTTCTTTCTGACTTCTGAGCTTGCATGCTCTTTCTGATGTATCTTTGTTCTGTAAACGCACTGAGATAAAGTGCCCTCTTCTGCATTTCTGGGATTTTTTTCACCTGGTTCAGTTTTGGTATTCGCACTCAGTTATAAAGTGCCATGGGGGGATTCTGATGCATTTGCCACTATAGGCGCATCCACTCTTGTCAAGTGAGTGTACCTTCCACGACATTAGCCCATGTAGACTGTGTCTATGACACCGCCCTTTATCCTGTGTGTGTGCTTCTGTTGCACTGTTGGTGTTCCTGGTTCTTCTTCTGTAGCTATTTTTGGCATCGCATTTCAGTGTTCCTGTCACCTCTCCCAGTTCAGCATTATGGGGGGGTTCACCTGTTGGTTCTATTGCTTCCTTGGTTTGGTTGAGTGATCTACGTATTCAGTTTTTGTTCCTATGTACTAGGCGGATGCAGTGGCTAAGCACCTATGCATTTCGGTGAGATGGATCATCTACTATATAGACACTCATTCATTCCTTTTTTGGAGGTCACCTCTTCGATTGATCAGCTCTTCAGACACTTGTCTTCTCTACCTGGTCATGCACTTCAGTGGGGGTTCCAGCAGTATCTTCTGACAGAGTTTTCAGACATGCTTCAGAGGAGTTTCTTGCTCTCTTCTTGTTCCTTTCTCTGGGACATCTTTTGCTTTATGTTTGGGTACCTGATCAGGCCTAGTTGCCGGGACCCATCTTTCCTGCTTTCTGCAGTAGTTTAGCTTTTTTTGCTTCTCCCTAAGTTACACTTAAGGGGGGGTGTTAGAGTAGTCTTATGTTAGCTAATAATTAAATCATTTAATTATTAGTTTATCATACTCTAGGCTTAAGTTTCACTTAGGCGCTTTATAATTCTTTAGGGTTTTAGCCTTTAGGGTTTCGTGTTTCCTTTTATAAGGATTCACTTCTTTCATTTCAATAAGGAGATTGTATTTTTTTCATCATTGTTAATAGAAAATTATTTTCTTGCAACATGGTTTTGCAGTCTCTGGCCTTTTGGCCGCCATAGCTTTCTGTCTTTTTGCTTCTTCTTTGTGACAGTCTTGCATGCAGGTGTTCTTGGGATGATTTGCGTTTGTCAAATCTAACAATCATAATTCTGAATTTCCATGATGATAAATTATTTCCTCCTTCTAGCCTATCTTCAAAATGAACTATAGCAGCCATAAGGAAATGTAATGTTCTTTTTAAATTAAATTTGAATGTCTCAAATCCTGTTGCTGCTAGGACCCTTCCTAACGTGGCTCTGATACCATGTAAATGCAAGCAGAATTTCTTATTGAATTTAATTTATAAGATTACTCTGATATTGTTATATATATATATATATATATATATATATATATATATATATATATATATATATATATATATATATATATATATATATATATATATATATATATATATATATATATATATATATATATATATATATATATATATATATATATATATATATATATATATTGTATATATCTTGATATTATTTATTCTGAGATTTATTTAATGTTTTGTATTTTGCAGGATATCAACTTAACTTCCTTACTAATAATTTATGTGTTGAATGATAAGTTGAATCCTATCGAAAGCAATATGTATGGTGACCGCAGGAGTGAGAAGTCACATCTATGATAGACGTGACTCCTCAGGGAGTCACGCCTATCATAGGCATGACCTTCCGTCACAACCTTTCCCATTTGCAGCACCCGATAATCACCGGGTATGATAACATGTCAATTCAATATTATATGTTATGAATCGATAGTTATATTCGATCCTTTTCATTATTATTATTATATATATCTCATAATAATAGATAATAATAATAATAATAATAATAATATTATCTATATATTGATATATACATATATATCTTAGTTTATCTATTATATTGGATATTTTATCTGAACGATGCTACTTTTTTTTCAACAAAATTATTTCAAATCCCTGCATTTGATGAACTAACAAAAGGTAAACCATTTTGTCAATAATATGGACTGAAGAAAGAGACCAACTACGATGGTCTCTTGAGCTTTGTTATCTTTAATGTGCCTATCCATCGCTTTTTTGACGGGAATGAAAATTATTTCAACAACAACACTATACGTCCGATGACTATCTGTCGGAAATATCCAACAGCTAGCCATCACATGTATAGTATCCCCATTGGTAAAAAACTACAAACGACAGCTATCTGTCGAAAATATTTGACAGCTAGTCATTGCATGTACATAATCTCTTACACACGTCCGTCGATATTGCAACCGTAAGAAATAGACTTGATGACATGTTCACCATGTTGGCCGCCCCTCTTCAGATGCAAATTTTGACAACAATAGTTATCGTAATTACGACACCTATGGTAGCCATTATTTTTTTTATTGCAAAACTGCAACGACGTGTGGTGTTTGTTGATTGATGGAATAGTGTCATAATTCCGACGGCGTGCCATCGAAAAAAGGGCTCAAATGTACTAGTGTGGGCTCATAGTGGCAAAAATTGTGGTGGGAATGGTGCTTTTGACACCTCTTTTTATTTTGCTTAGTCCCATATTTACTTAAGAGAATTTGAATATCTTTTTTGTGGTTACGGGTGATCATGAGTATGCAACATAAGGTTGGAGACACAGGGGCATTAACTTATGTATCACATCTCTAGTCATGTCTGCCTTAGAGACTATATTTATTCTCATTTTTTTGTATATGACTATGTACTCTAAGCTAAAAAATCGATAAGGAGAATTGAGGGAAACTGTAAACATTGAATCTTCATTTGTGTCTTATAATTGATGTTTGCTATTTGTTTCTAATTTTCTTCATTTTGCATGAAATAACAATTGTAGTCTTCTCCATGTTTTTATAATGGTATATTGTTGCTTCATTTTTCGTTTCTTTTCTCATTTTAAAACATATAATTAAATTCCATTGATTCTTTCAGTTTGTCATGCTAGTGTCATTAAGTATAAAGCTACAATGGTCTGCAAATCCTTCAAAGATACTTTATTTATTCAATATTTTGGTGAATATAACAAGTTAGTTGATCTTTTAGCTAGCGTTGGAGTTGATAAACCCCTCTTTGATTTCAATTTGGTTCTGCATTCTCCATCGATGTATGAGAATGCATAAGTAATTGTAAAGTCATGCATTAACATTGTTTAGTGTCCACTGTTTGTTAATAAGTTAGCAAGTTAAAGGGTAGTTTATATATTGTTTAGTGTCCATCGTTTGTTAATAAATTAGCAAGTTAAAGGGAAGAAGGACCAACCAAGTAATTGTTAAGTCACACATTAGCATTGTTTAGTGTCCACCATTTGTTAATAAGTTAGCAAGTTAAAGGGTAGTTTATATACTGTAGTTTATATATATTATTTAGTGTCCATTGTTTGTTAATAAGTTAGCAAGTTAAAGGGGATAAGGACCAGCCAAGTAATTGTAAAGTCACCCATTAGCATTGTTTAGTGTCCACCGTTTGTTAATAAGTTACCAAGTTAGTAGCAGTCCACTTCTATTGTAATTTTTAAATATGCTGGAATAAAATTTATATTTTTGCCCTTAAAATAGAGATATAATGTTATAGAACAAAGCACAGTTAAGATCTCTTCTCATTTTTTATTTCTGTTTATTGAGGATTGATTAGTTGTTGTGGTGAAGGGCTATTATTTTAGATCTTTTATTAGTACTTGCCAGTAGGCATTTTTGATGTTAACTAGTGATTAAATGAACTATTTTACACGAATGAGAATAATTCTTTTTTATATTTCATTATAAGTTTTGTAAAATATTGATGCAAATTATTTAGCTTTATAATATGGAGAAATTAATTTTTGATCATCTCATTGGATGAATGCATTTGAAGTCTTATTACAAGAGTGAACCAATTAAAATTTACCACGTTTGTTATTTTTATGAAAATTATAAATTGTTTACAATAAAAACATATAATTTAATGGTTAATGTGAAAATTAAAGAGTTTTATTTTTTTCAAAAATTATTAAAATATATACTATTACAATATACCACATAATATAATATTGTAACTTTATTGATCATATATAAATTAAAAATATATTAATAAAATATATTAAATTATAATATAAAAACTATATTATTAATACAAACATATTAAATTAATTAAATATAAACTTATATTTATTTATATATTATTGAATGTAAAATTAATTTTATTAGATTTTGATTAAATTTTTCAAAACTGTATATTTAGACTATATATATATTTAGCAGAAGGATATCTAGTGCATTAGTGTATTTATCTAAAACTATTTTCTACATTATTTATTTATAGCTTTAACCTTTTCCATGACATTATTTATTTATAGCTTTAAACGAAGTGATATTTCAAATTCACCACATTGGCAAAATATATTTACCGCCGGAGTGATATTTGGATACCATTGTATAATATTATTATACTGTGTAGTTATTTTAAGCCATTTTTAGTTCCTGCCGAAGGCCTAGAACTATAGGCACCGACTGAACTTTAACTCGTTATTAATAACTAAGTTTTTAACAAATGACATATCAGTATTTTTGTGATATTGAAAAAATATTTATTTTATTTAAAGTAAGATGCAATTTGTTTAACAAAATAAATGTAGAAAATTAATTTTCTGTGATCTCATTGGCTAAGATGAATTGAGCGATAAGGGCGGATTTCTCGGAAATATTTGTTTAATTTTAAAGTTCAATATGGACGATTGTAGTATATATATATATATATATATATATATATATATATATATATATATATATATATATATATATATATATATATATATATATATATATATATATATATATATATATATATATATATATATATATATATATATATATATATATATATATATATATATATATATATATATATAATTGAAATTATAATTATAAAGCATATTGGTTGAAAGCATAATTATATTTTTATATATAGTATGAAAGCATATAATTATTAATATTTTAATTATTAAAATATACACTGCATTTAATCAATACATAACAATGTTGTAAACAATGAATGTATATCAAATATAAAATTATATCTTTAAATTTCGGTACACTATTTTGTACTCTATTTTATTTAATAGTAAAATCATGATTTTAATTTAACAATTAATGTTTTTCATATATTGTATTAAAGTAATTATGATATATTACATTCGATATATTTATATTATTTTTTTTAATAAAATATAAATATTTTATGATATGAAAGATTAATATAATATTAAAATTATAAAATTATAAAATTATAAATTATAAAGTAATAAAATAAGAACTTTTATTTTTTTAATAAAATAAAATAATTAATTTTTAATATTATCACCCTCACATATCCACACTTTTTGGAAATGAAAATATGTTATTTAAACTTAAACTATATTTTCTTTTAACATTATCTACTTTAACGTGAGACATTACATATTTCTATTTTTTTCAACCTTTGCATTTATAACTTCTAAACTCTTTTCTAAATTTTAAGCAATCCTACCAAAATTTTGGCAGGAACTTCGTTGCTATGCAACCTTGTTTGTATTAGACTTTGTAGTAGCTTTTCAATTATTAGTTTTATTTTCATTTAAAACTATTTTGAATAGTTTTTTTTTAATAACCCTAAAAGTATTATATCGTTAAACAGCTATCTACCTGGCTCTAAACCAATAATATTAAAATAGAATTATTAATAATAAATATTTAGGCAAAATTTGTTAAATAAAGATAATATATATTTCTATTATATAATCTTCTAAGATAAATTATTATATATTATTATTATAATATAGATTATAATATAAATTAAAATAATAATATTATATTTATAATTATTGTACATTCAAAAATATATTATATTATAATTATAATATATGTATAATATAATAATACTATATTATATATACAATAATATTAATCATATGCAATAAAAATATATATCAATAAAATAAAATTAGCACTATTGTTATATTTACAAATAAAATTAAAATTAAGGTTTAAATTAATTATAATTTACAATCAATAATTGTTTATATAATTATAATTTTAAAAATTATTTATTACTACAATTATCATTATATAAAAAATTATAATTATATAATAATATAATCAATTAAAATATCTTATATATTATAATAAATTTATTAAAATTAAGATTACATTTATATTAAAAATTAAACTTTAAACTAATTTAATTTACTTTAAAATTATTTAAGAATAATTTTAATTTGAGCAATAATTATTTAATTTTTTAGGATTTTATTGTGTTTGTTAAATTTGATCATAGTTTAAAACAATTAATTATTTAAATATCATTTAATTTATTAATAAAGTATTGGATTTTATTCTTCTCTACTATTATTTGAGATTTTATGTTCTCAGCTTTGGTAAGTTAGAGGCAGGAGACTTCGGATAGTTTGGATGATCTTCTGAATCTCATCTCACCAACCTATGTTTGACTTTGGGCGTTATTAGCTGGTTTTTCCTCTACTTTTAAGGCCCACATTATGCTTCTATTTTTTTTAACTATTGAAAAGAATGTATTTCTAATAAATAATAAGGGCGTTATTAGCTGGTTTTTCCTCTACTTTTAAGGTCCACATTATGCTTCTATTTTTTTTAACTATTGAAAAGAATGTATTTCTAATAAATAATAAGGTATAAGATACATTTATGATTTGTACAACCATCTTTGTTCAACATTTATCTTCGTTGAGGAAGAGGGCAAGTTATTTATGACGCGACTATGCTCTAGATAGAATGCACTATTGACCAAATTTGAAAAATCTAAAAACACAACAAATTTTTGTGAAATTTTCAGCATCTGTTCTTTATGATCTGCATATTTTGAATTGAAAACATCCAAAAAATTTTGAAAAATAATCTTTCGCAAATATGGAATTTTTGTTTTGTTTTAGGTGCATTTTGTAGGGAGTATAGCCGTCGCCATTATTTTTGGCAATTGTGCAATCAACTGTGCAATCAATAGTTGTATGCTGACAAATAGTTATGCAACCCGTGCAATCAAATGTTCGTATAGATTTTTTTGATATTAATTAAACATTCTTTGTGTTGTGCACATTTTTTTTGGAAAAGTTAATATAATATTTTTTTTTGGAAAAGTTAATATAAGATTTTTATATACTACTAAGTGTGCACAATGCAAAGATTTTTGGAAAAGTTAATATAAGATTTTTATCAATATAATTATGTTTATTAAATTATTATAAATTTATATTATGTATAAGTTTTTATGATTTTTAAGTTTTTATATATAATTGAAAATGATTTTATATATAATATTTTTTACTAATTTAATATTGTTTTTTAAAATAATTATAATGAAAATAAAATTATTAAATATAAATTATTAAAAATAGTTTATATTGAAAAGTAAAGGTAAAAAGTTTATATTAATATCAATTTTAACTTCTAAATATAAATTATAAATAAATTTAATAAATGTTATTTTCATTAATGTATAAATTTAAAAAGAAAATACAACTTCATGGTGAAAGAATATATTATGTATTTAGTCTAAATATTTTAAAATCTTAAATACTCATTAAAATCTTAAATACCAAAACTATATATGTATATATATTCAAGTTAATAGAATCGTTGTCCCGATTTCTGACGTGGCCGCGGACTTCAAATCGATTTCAAAGAGCAAAATTTAGAAGATGCTTCTAGAGCATAAAAAAAAGTTATATAATAATAGGCTATATGAATCTAGAAGTTACTTGAGATTAACAATAATCATAATCCTAAATCCTAAAGCCTAATCCTAATTCAAACCCTAACTCTAAACATAATACTAACCATTATACTAAAAATGAGTGACCCTAATTATAAATGTTAAAACCTAATACTAATCCCAATCCTAATCTTAAATGATAAAACACAATCCTAAATGTTAAACCCTAATCCTAATTGTAACTCTAAATCCTAAGCCTAATACTTGAACCCTATTTGTAACCATAATAATAACAATGATGTAAAGTAACCCAAATTCTAACCATAACCCTAAAGCCTAAATGTTAAATCCTAATCCTTAATGCTAACCCATATTCCTAAATACTAAACACTAGCTGTAATCGTAATTGTTAAAGACTAATCCTAAACCATAAACCCTAATCATAAATGATAAATCCTAATATTAAATGATAAACCCTAATCCTAACCATAACCATAACACTAAATCCTAAATGTTAAACACTATTCGTAAATGCTTAACCCCAATCCCAATCTTATTACTAAACCCTAATCCTAAATGCATAACACTAAATCCTAAATCATAACCAAGACCACAATCTTAAATGCAAAGCCCTAATGTTAGATACTAAACCCTAATTGTAAATGCTAAGCCAGAATCCTAACTGCAATTGTAAAATCTAAACCCTTATCCTAAATGCTAAACTCTAATTTAAAATTCTAGCCCTAATACAAACCCTAACCCTAAGCATAACACTAATAATTACATAAACACATACCCTAACCCTAATCCTGATCATAACCCCTAATCCTAAATGCTAAACCCTTACTATAAATGCTAGACAATAATTGCTAAACAATAATACTAAATGCTAAAGTGAAATCTAAAATACTAAACCCTAAATCCTAACCTAAACCTTAATTATAAATATTAAACTCTAATTATAAATACTAATCCCTATTGTAAATGCTAACTATAATCCTAACCCTAATTGTAAATGCTAAACCCTCATCCTAAATGCTAAACTCCAATCTTAATCCTAAATGTTAAACCCTAATCTTAAATGTTAAACCTTGATTTAAGTTTAACATTTAGGATCATTGTTTATCAATTAAGGTTTAGCATTTAGGATCAAGGTTTAGAATTTAGGATTAAGGATTATGATTATGGTTAGGGTTAGGGTTCCGTTTATATCATTATTAGTGTTATGGTTAGGGTTAGGATTTCTATTAGGACTAGGATTTAGGATTAGGGTTTATCATTTATAGTTATAATTAGTATTATGGCTTTGCATTTAGAATTAGGGTTTAGTATTTAAGATTGTGGTTTTAGTAAGGATTTAGTATTTAGGGTTGTGCATTTAGGTTTAGGGTTTATCATTTAAGATTAGGGTTTACCATTTACGATTATGGTCTAAAAATTGGGATTATGGTTTAGGTTAACAAACCCTAATCCTAAATGCTAAACTCTTAAATTCTATTCGTAATACAAACCCTAACCCTAAGCATAACACTAATAATTATATAAACACATATCCTAACCCTAATCTTGATCATAACCCTTAATCCTAAATGCTAAACCCTTATTCTAAATACTAAACAATAATACTAAGTGCTCAAGTGAAATCTAAAATACTAAACCCTAAATCCTAACCTAAACCTTAATTATAAATATTAAACTCTAATTATAAATACTAAACCCTGTTGTAAATGCTAAACCATATTCCTAACCCTAATTGTAAATGCTAAACCCTCATCCTAAATGCTAAACTCTAATCCTAATCCTAAATGCTAAACTTTAAGATTAGGGTTTACCATTTACGATTAGGGTTTGACATTTGGGATTATGGTTAAGGTTAAGATTTAGGATTTAGGGATAATCGTTTAAGATTAGAGTTTAGCACTTAGGATTAGTTTTTAACAATTAGCATTAGTATTAGTATTAGGGTTTAGTATTTAGGAATATGGGTTAGCATTAAAGATTAGGATTTAGCATTTAGGATGTAGGGTTATGATTAGGATTAGGGTTACTTTACATCATGGTTATTATTATGGTTAGAGCTAGGGTTCAAGTATTAGAATTAGGATTTAGAGTAACATTTAGGCTGAGTGTAACATTTGGGGTTAACTATAACTATAATTATAACCCTAACCCTAACTCTAATCGTAACCATGATGTAAATCCTACCCATTACTAAAATATTAACCATAATCCTAAGATTAGAGTTTAGCACTTAGGATTAGTTTTTAACAATTAGCATTAGCATTAGCATTAGGGTTTAGTATTTAGGAATATGGGTTAGCATTAAGGATTAGGACTTAGCATTTAGGATGTAGGGTTATGGTTAGGATTAGGGTTACTTTACATCATGGTTATTATTATGGTTAGAGCTAGGGTTCAAGTATTAGAATTAGGATTTAGAGTAACATTTAGGATTAACTATAACCATAATTATAACCCTAACCCTAACTCTAATCATAACCATGATGTAAATCCTACCCATTACTAAAATATTAACCATAATCCAAAACCCTAGCCCTAATAATAAATGTTAAATCCTAATCCTTAATGCTAACCCATATTCCTAAATACTAAATACTAATTGCAATCCTAATTGTTAAAGACTAATCTGAAACCATAATCCTAAATGCTAAACCCTAATCATAAATGATAAATCCTCATATTAAATGATAAACCCTAATCAGGTAACCATAACCATAACCATAACCCTAAATCCTAAATGTTAAACTCTATTCGTAAATGCTTAACCCCAATCCTAATCTTATTACTAGACCCTAATCCTAAATGCATAACCCTAAATATTAAGTCCTAACCAAGACCACAATCTTAAATGCAAAGCCCTAATTGTAAATGCTAAGCCATAATCCTATATGTAACTATAAAATCTAAACCCTAATCCTAAATGCTACCCAAAGAATGATGTTAAACCTAACTTTATCACTAACCCAAACCCTAACCGCGATGTAAACCCTAACCTGAACTCTAAAATCCTTACCATAGAGTATGAATTAGTGTTATTAACATACTCAACATATACTCTATATAATATTATTGTATTAACATAATCAACATATAACACTAAATCTTAACACTAAACCCTAACCCTAACCCTAATTGTACCCCTGACCTTAACATAATTCTCACATTGATATTAAACCCTAACCATGACCATAAACCGAACCTTAACACTAAACCCTAATCTAATCATAATTAAAAATCCAAACCAAACCCTAACCCTAATGCTAACCCTAACCATTATATAAATGTTAAACTTGAATATGAACCCTAATTGTAACCCTAATCAGATTAATTTATTCAATGTTTTACACATGTTCCGACTGCTACTAGCTAATATATACTCTATATTTAAATACGCCGAGATGTATCGAGGCGTTTAATTTTTTCATCATTCACCTTAAATAAAAATTTTAGTTTGAAAAAAATTCAACCCTCGATACATCTTGGCGTATTTAAATATAGAGTATATATTAGCTAGTTAATAATACAATTAAAAATACTCAAATAATATTCATTAATGTATTATTATGTGTCAATATAAGTATAATTTTAATAATTTCTATAAAAAGTTAGCTATAAATAATACTACTAGATTCTTAAATGACATTAACTTTTTAACAAATAAGTATTCTTAAATAATTAATATTATTGTATTCCTATCTTCCCAATAAAATCATTAAGTATGATCCCATTTTAAAATCTAACATGCAAATGTAAAATTTATGACCAACAATGATTGTGTAAAGAAGAGTTACAAAAAATCATTTAAATATCAATTATAACATCTTTTCCATTTTACAAAAATATTTCATATAATTATATATAAAACATTAATTTAATTTCATAGATTTTGATTAAAAATTATAACGCATTAATAATATAATAATATAATAATATGATTTCAAAATATTTTATTAAAAATGTTCTAAACAAATTAAAATATGAATAAAAAATACCATTTACTTAAAAATGAAAAATTATTTTTATATAAAATAGTAAACATTTTAAATTTATTTAAATAAATTAAACAAATGTATTTAATTAATATATAATTTAATTTTAATAATATTATCTTTTCTAAAACTGTGCATAACAAAGGATCTTCCCAGTTTTTCTCCATGGTCACAGGTAAACCATTTTTCTCCAAGTTTTTTGAGCATGGTAGGATCTTCCCGCGAGAGAAGTTTCATAGAGTGTTGTTCTTCAGCTAGGGTTTCAAGAAAAATTGGATTAATTTGTCATTGCCAATGGAAATGATTTACTAAATCTTTGTTTCTTTCTATAATTTTGTTTCTTACAATTCTTATACCGGTCCGATAGATATCTCAGATTCAACTTGCTCAATTGTTGGTCTTCTCCCTTACTCCTGCTGAATAAATGCTCCAAAGCTCTTGACAGTTCACCCATTGACAAACCTTGGACTGTTCGATTATTCTGGGAGCTTACTGTGAAGCGGGAGTACCAAGGTCCATGGCAATGGCAAGTGAGGCGGAAGTAGCAGTGGATGTAATAGCTTTCCCTTTTCTAGCACAGGGTCACATAATTCCCTTCATGCGCTTCTGCGAGCTTCTTGCATCCAAAAATCTCACCATTGCCCTTCTTACAAGCCCCGGAAACGCAGATCGGCTCAAAGCAAAACAAAATGCTGCTTGTTCATCATCCGTGCAGGTCATGGACATCCCGCTGCCTCCCTTCCCGGGGCTGCCCGCAGATGCGGAAAACACCGATCAACTGCCGCCATCGCAAATAGGCGCACTCTTCGCTGCGATTGAACAAATGGAGCCCTCTTTCACACAGCTCCTCGCGCTACTAAGACCAAAATGCTTAATTGCTGATTTCTGCCCTCTTTTTCTGCCTGCGGTTGCAAATGAATTGAAAATACCAGTCTTTTTCTACATCACCACGGGCGCCTACGCTTTCAGTATGTTACATACCGTTGTAAATAGCCTTCCTCTGCCTCTTCCGGCGGACCAAACGGCCGCTGTTCGTCTCCTCACGGATCTTTCCAAATCGATTTACTTCAAGAATTCGGATATTCTTCCTCCATACCGCGGGGCGGGACGGTCAGGGTTACCATACGATTTGTTCTCCAGGCATTTTGAGCAAATTAGGCGCAGCCAGGGTTTGCTGATGAACACGTTTGAGGAAATGGAGGTAGGGTTTGTAGATCATCTGCAGAGCTCCGTTGGAGTGCCTGTTTGGAGCGTGGGACCTGTTCTGAACCCTTCGTCAGGCGATTTTGAAGAGGGAGGTGTGAAGGACTGGTTGGATCATCGGGACCCTGGATCGGTGCTGTATGTTAGCTTTGGCAGCGAGATTGTGCTTTCCGGTGAGCAGAGGAAGGAGATTGCGGCAGGTCTAGAGGCGAGCGGGCAGTGTTTTTTGTGGGTATTGAAGAATCCTCTCGGGGGTGAGATGCTACAGGATGCTGTTCTTCAGCTAGGGTTTCGAGAGCGCACTGCGGACCGCGGTCTGGTGGTCACGGGGTGGGCTCCTCAGCAGGTAGAGTAGAAAGTAAATTATTATTTGCAAATGTGCTTTGTGCGGGACTTTTAGGTATCACGTTTGAGAGTATTTTTGGGTTGTTTTTGTTCATTTCTGTGTTTCAAGTGCAAAATCTTGAAATAAATATGGGCTATGCTTCTCATGCAACAGGCTATTTTGAGCCATTCTTCAATTGGAGGCTTCCTGAGCCACTGTGGGTGGAACTCCACGCTGGAGAGTATAAGTAATGGAATCCCCATCTTGGCCTGGCCATTTCAGCACGACCAGCCCTTTGTGAAGAAGTTGCTGGTTGAAGAGCTACGAGTGGCTGAGGAGGTTAAGAGGGAGGCTGTTCAAAATGGAGTTTTTACTGTAACAAGTGCAGAAGTAGAGAGGACTGTGAGATTAGTGATTGAAGGGAAGGAAGGCAGAGATATGAGAAGAAGGGCATGCGAGTTGAAAGCAGCAGCAATACAGGCAGTAGGAGAGGGAGGAAGTTCTTTTACTAACCTAGAGAAATTTGTATCCTTGATCCACAACATTCAGACCAAGTAAACTTCCTTCCAAGGCTAATTTACATCACAACATGGTATTTATTCATCCACTACTGTAATCAGTGACAAGTTCTTCCATATTTTCACACGGAATTGGCCATTTCAGAAAAAGGTAACAAGCAAACATCCAAAATATACTTTTGACCAAATTTTGAAAAAATTGAAAAACAACAGATTTTCGCTAAATTTTTAGTATCTGTTTTTTATGATCTGTACATTTTGTGATCGAAAACCACAAAAAATTGTAAAAAAAATCACGATTTTTACAAACCTGAAAAAAAAAGTTTTGACTTTTTTTCTGTTTTAGTACATTTTGGATAGAGCTTTAGCCACCACCATTTCAGAAGAAGCTCTGAATGCAATCATCGCTTTCTTTTGTTCAACAATGTTGAATATCATCTCCATGAATGCAATCCTCTGCATGGGTAAACTGCTGCACATTTTTATGAAGAATAAAAGCCGTACTTATAGACTAGTTGAAAATTAAATAGAAGGCTGGTTAAATGGGATTACTGATGAATTTAAAGAATCCATCCTTGGCATTTTCATAAAGTTGTTAGCAAGTTAGAAATTTTTCGAACTCCACAAAATGCTAAAGCAGGATATTCAGGAAATGAATTTGTTGACGTCTCCAAAATATTTCAAAAAACTGTATTTGGTGTGTGTAAATCCAAAGTTCCACGACTTATACTAGCATCCTCCTACCTAGTGAAAATGGACATCTGAGACGGGATATAAACATTTATCAAAATGTAAAGAATAGGAGAATTTTATCAAATGATGTAGTTGCAGGAATCTTGGCAGTCATATATGCAAGTCATGGAATGTTGCAGAATCTTGGCAGTCATATATGCAAGTCATGGAATGATGCAGGGGCATCCACGTGGAGGGAGTCCTGCAGAGTTTTTAAAAAAAAATGCCCACTCACTCCTACGTTACCCCCTTGATTTCTATCCATCTATCCTCGTTAAACAGGGAGACCAAACACTGTAAACACCATGAATCCTATGTTCTATATTTGGAAACAAAATAAAAGCAGGTAGCCAAAATGAAAACTAAAAATCAACAAGACCAACCTAACAAATGAAAAAAAAATTAAATAGAAAATGAGAGCGACCTATGGTGGGAATTTTAATGCTGGCGAGAATTTTTAATTTTCTATTTTTATTCATCAGTTGGTGCTATAGTCAGTGTTGTCTCGTTCTTATCATTCTGGGATGGAGAGAATCTTCTGTCAATCTAATGCAATTAAATGGGATTTAACAAAGTCTCCTCAAACTAAAATATTTCTTAAGATATTGACTAGATCATAAGAAGGAAGAAAAATATGAATTGTTTGATGTCGTCATGGATAACACCGATTTTAGCACGAATTTGAGCCCTACATGTGATTTATTTCGGGCACAAAGTGCACCTAATTTAGTGCCTAACTATGCCAAACCAACATCATGGCTAACGCCAATTTTAGCACCAACTTTGATCCCTAAATTTCATCCCTTTGGAGCGCCAAAGGTGGTGCAAAGTATGCTCAATTTAGCGCCTTCTTGTGCCAAACCAAAATGTTCCTCATGCAAACTTTTGGAATTGAGGTAAATGTTTAACTAGTAAGAGTTTTATAACATAATCTAGTATAACAATATACCACCAACTAGCTTGGAAAAAAATGGATACATCCTAGAAACTCTACATAATAAAAACATAATTTGATGGAGCTTAAAAAAAATTGTATTAACCAAAATCTTTTACCTGTCAAACAAATAAATTCAGATCTCATGCCTTCTCTTGGTCAATGAAGATATACATGCCGAGTAGATGAATGCAATATTGACCGAGTGTCATTAATTTACAATTTGTGAAGGAATTAAGAATCGCAGCCGACTTAGTTGAATTCTTGGGATATGTAAAACGTGTTGACATTAATAATGAATGATCTAGAGCATTTATTGCATGGTAAACCATTTTCTTATGGATTCAAGAAGAAGTTTTGAGAAGTATCTAGAAGAATAAGGAGGAGAACAAAATGATGGAAGGATTTGATTAACCTGACCTAAACCTAAGATCTACGGAGATAATTAAGCGACAAAAGATTAATCTACCTAATCAAGGAGGTATAAAGATGACCTAATTGTGGGTTAAGAAGTGTGTGAAAGAGGTTGATTTTATTGACTGACGAATCTAAGCAGAAGGCTAAGAAGAGCTGTGAAGGGCTGAATAGAGTTGAGGTGATTGCTTGAAGATATTTTCGAGTAGATCAGAGATGGAGATAGTAATGAAGGTCAGTCAGTAAATCAGTATATGAGCGTATTGGATCTATATTTGCAAAGTGAGTTGTATATTTTAGATCGGAACCTACTGTTACTTTCTAACCATTGTATCAGTTAAAATCTTTTAATCAAGGTGACATTCTAATGGAATGTTTTTAAGTCCTATAACCATGCCACTCTTAATAGGGTGATTAAATCCTTTAACATGGTCACACCTAATAGTGTGTATTGTAACCTTTAACAAGGTTGGCTTCTTACAAAGCTCACTTCAGAAAAGTGAAAATTTGGTAGCATGTTATTGGTGGTTTTTCCCATATCGGGTTTCCACGTTAAATTCCGATGTCATACTTGTGTGAATATTATTTGATGTGTTGTGTTGTTGAAAATTTTATATTCTGCAAGTTGATTACTTTTGGATAGTGGACTGCAAGTTTTATGTTACTAATATATCTTATAGAGACCGAGTGAATTGTTGAATAGATCTAAGTTTGTTGAAGTGTTTGAAAATTGAGTTTGTACATTTGGACCTAAGGATAACTGATTCACCCTCCCTCTCAGTTATTCTAAAATCATTCTAACAGATCATATGGTTGATAGTAACAATGATAGTAGAGGTGATTACCACCAACGCAATGTTGGTGATAAAAACCTAAAAGACTCCATCAAGCAAGTAGAAAAGACACCTGTGTTCAAATCGAGGGTAAGTAAAACCTCAAAATTGGCATGCACATTAATATTATTAGAAATCAAGTCACTATTTGGTTGGTCAGTCAAAGGATTCACTACCATACTAAAGTGATTTGAAATCTATTTCTTACTTTGCATTGACATTTGGTGTACACAATTCATAAACATTCATCAACTTCATTTATATTTCTTTAATGTGATTTTAAAACTATATATTGTATATAAACAATCCTAGTATAGCTTGGCATATCAAACATGTTTATCATAAGTCAAAAATTCAATTGATTTAATCTTTGGAAATCTTACAGGGCACTAAAAACTAAAATATTCCCTGAAGAGAATGTGTCACCATCAACTTGTACAGAGGTGGGTCTATTGTTGGTTGAGTTGGCGATTGAATATAAGTAAATGCATTCATGTAAAAATGATTGCATTCTATTTAGAGATGAATATCTAAACAAGGTAGAATGCCCTATATGCAAAGAGAGGAGATATCACACATGTACAAGGTCCTATAGTTCCAAAGAAGGTTTTATGTCACATGACGATTATACCTAGACTTCAATGAATTTTTCATTGCAAGTCACTTGCACACTTCATGGACCAACATGCAATCAAGTTTGGTCTTTCAATTGATGGAGTTTGGCCATTCTATTTCTGGGGCTCAAACTATAATGTTTGTCTAGTCAGGTTGATAGTATGCAATATTGCCCCATGGCTGAGTATTAGAAATGATCACCTTATGACGACTCTCATTGTTTAGGAAAACATTAAGATAAAAACTTGGATGTTTATCTTGCACCTTTTATTGATGAGATGCAACTACTATGGAAAGTCATAAGAATGTATGACATATCATGTCCTCCATCAAACAAGTCCTTCATGTCGAATGGTGTGTTATGTTGGACTATTATTTCCCAAGACTTGGTGTTTATTTTGGTAAGATAAAATATTTATGTATTTATGCTAATAATTTATTTTTATCCCAACTTTCATGCTTACTTTTATATATTTTTATTAAAATCTTATTAACATTACTTATTGAATTGCAAAGCTTCAAACAAAGGGAATATTTGCATGTCCAAGTTGTGTAGAACAATTTCAAGGGCAATATTCTAAAGATATACATAAATTTACTCATGCAAACAACAAGGTTTTTCTACCACTAGATTATAAGTTTAGAAATCGCTCGAAGAATCAATTTGATGGAAAAATTAAAATAGAGGCCCTCCCATGATTATGGGTCTAGGTGATTGGCTTAAGAAGTATAAAGATGTTGAATTGAAAGCTTGGGAGTATTTTTTTTATCACGGTGATTCAATTGAAGAACCAGAACAAGTTGTAGTTAATATGCTAGAAGGAATGAAAAGGAAATCCTTATTTTATGAGCTCACGTATTGAAGGATCTATTAATATCTCATCTATTAGATCATATGCACATCTTCAAAAATATCCTAGATTCTATATTTTCACATATATTAGGCAAAGAGAAGGACACCTTGTCTTCAAGAAGAGATATTGCTCTTTCACATACCAAAATTGATATAAAACATTTGTGGCAAAATAGGGAAAATGAAACATATGTAGAAGCTCCATGGATTTTGAAAAAGAAAACTAGACCAACTAAAAAATGTCATTTGCTCAATAAGGACACCTATTGGCTAAAGTTTTTATAGTTGATAGACATATCACAATATTTAAAACACGTGATTTTCATAAGTTTATGAAGATATTATATATCATCATTTAACATTTATTGGTAACATTGATTAAGTACTAAATATATTTTGATATTTTGTTACATGTGGGAAAAAATTACTAATGACCTTTTCATAAATGTGTTTGATAACATATCATGCCATTGGCAATTAGGGGGATTCCTATCTTATAGTTGACTTAAGAAATACCATAAGTCGATCTTCAACATTTACAACGTATGTGGTTATATGAAATGTTAATGTGCAAGCGACATAGAGATATTATTTTGCATTTTAATTTTTGAATAAAGGTTATACTAATTTACTACTCTTATATTAGGTGGTTGACCTCTAAGGAGATCCACAAATGTGAAGTGCCAAAATAGAAGAAGGAAATTGCATAAATTGTATGTGTATTTGAGAAGGAGCTCCCTACAAGTTTCATGGACCTACAAGTCCATTTACTTATACACCTAGTTGATGACAATATTGAATTTGTGGGTTTCATATCAACAAGGTGGATGTTTTTCTTTGAGAGGTATATGAAAACTCTAAAAATATGTGTTCAAAAAAAGGTACATCCAGAGGGTTGCATGGTTGGAGGGTATGTATTGAATGAAGCATTTTTCTTCCTGTGTGAATTCCTTGGTAAGGATTTTGAAGGTGGGCCACACTTCTGGGATGAAGAACAAGCATCAAATATTATTGGTGGAGAAAAACCACAATCTAATGGTGTTCAAGTAGAAATTAGTAAGTAAATTCATGGTTAGTGTGGTTTTTTTTCTTGCAATCATTAATTTACTCTGTAATTTATTTGTCAAATTAACAACATGACATTTGGAGTTTGAAATAAATATGTTGACATGTAAAAGGTGTAGATGAAAGTGCTATACTCAACAAGTTCATCCTATACCACATGGAATTTATGAACAAGTGGATTGATTTGTCTGATAGAAAGAGAGAAGAAGTGTTAGAAGCAAGGAGATAGTTTAAGATATCAAACCCAAGGAATACCTTCCCATTGATTTTCTTGGGTAATGGGGAAAATATTGCACACTAGAATGGGTTACTGAACAAATTCAAAAACAAATAGAAGATGCAAGTATAGATTCAAACATGACTATAATGGATTAAATTTTACACCCTTGTGTAAATTACCAATTTGAATTACCCCTACCTTATCCCAAGACTCAAATTCCACATAAGGCCCATCATCCATCATACTAGCCAACTCATCACCCACTTTGAAATCCTGGCCACATGACCTGGGTGGCTCAGGACATGTGTGAGCCACAAAGACGTATGTGTGGTGCGCTAGAGTCCGTGAATCTGAAAATGTGCAAGTCAAGTCATTTGAGTGTTATAAACTGCCAACCAGTATTTGTAACACCTGAATAATGGGATCACTTGTGCGGGATTCAAAATGTATGCATTATAATTCCTCATTTGGCCTTCATTTTGTTCTTCTTGAATCTCTCTTGGATGATTCTTGACCTTTCATTCACTCTATCTTGATCTTCTTAGACATATTCCATAGACATTTACTTGTAGGTTTTCAAGCTCACAACATTCCCAAGCCTTCAAGCTCTTGTCATTGCACTCGCATTGGCTCCACCAAATCTATTGTACTCTTTTCTTGTTGAGGGGAGTCTTCTCACCTCATCTATTTGTGTCTTTCATAGCATATTGTATTCTTCATCTACTTCTTATTGCACTATTGTTTATTTCCTTTATCCATATGGTTATCTATCACTATTTAACATTCTATTTAGCTGTTGTGGAGCTGGAAACACCAAAATAGGGACATGACTAAGGTAGGTCTCCAAACAACCACCCAATAATTTCCTTTGTTTCTATGTGTACATGTCACTTGGAAGAATGATCTCAACAAGATCACTTCATCAATCATCGAATAAGGTCCTCTTTGACCTTTTCCTTATTACTTTCATCATGTTATAGCATATCCATTACTTTGTTACTTCAGCTTTTTCATTTCACATATTAGGCTATCATTCTATCATTTTATTTTGTATTTTGTCACTGTCCTCTGTAGTTTTTTTGTACGAGACACTAGTGCAGCACACTAGTATCCTATCTCTGCACCATAGTCCTGGACTCACATTGTTGTCCAAGGCAGTGAGCTCATAGGGTTCAATATATGATGTTCATAGTTAGCTTGTTCATTTTTTATAACTTAAACATTTGTATCAATTCATTTACTTAAGTTGTTATCATTTATTTATATTAAGTAATTAATCTTCATTAAATATTCATATTAAACACTTAGAGGCAACCGGCTAAACTTGGACTACACCATCCAAAATTGGTCTCCCTAGAATTGCATCCTATCATAAGTGAGCTGGTGCAAGGGAAGGATTCATCCCTTGAAACTTTAACTGGTCTCTAGGTCAAAATACTTTTTCTTTCTCCACATTTTGTTGAACCCGACATGAACTTATAATTCAATGAGCTCTTCTAATCATATAGATCTTGTGAGATCTTATGAGTTACACGACCCATACCACTTCAAAAACTGTTATGCGAAGATCTAAAAGGCGTATAATTCCTCCTAATCAGTACAGTACATCCAGGCTTGGACCTTTGTTTGATGGAAATATGGATGTAAATGATACCAACGTATCACATTTATTTACAAGCCCAATTTTAAGACTTAACAACTCTCCAAAGGTTGGGTCTCAACATTCTATACACAATAGTTCTCCACCAAAATCCTCTCCTACGATAGATCATGATTCAACTCTTACAATCAAGTTTGATAATATCAATCCCTAGAGGAGAATCTAGAGAATTTTGAGGGATTCCTTAAACTAAAAAGTGTTCACCTTGAGGCTAGAGAGGCTATCTACAACTTAAGGGAGTCATTGGTTTTGTATAAAGAATGCCTCAAGGTACTCTTGATGATAGGGAGGACAGTAGAAGAGAACATACTTCTCCCTCCTCTTGACCAATAAGAGACTCATTCTGGTCTTACCAAAGAATAGATAGACCATACCATACTTGAAGCATCAATGCAGTTGGTAGAGCCCACTACCAACACTTCTCTTAGAAGTGGTAGAGCAGTCCCCAATATCATAATAAATAGAAATGCCTTCAAGTACAACTCATAAAATACTGGTGCTAACTCTAGCAGTGGAGGTGGAGGAGGTGCCAATAGTGGGTCATCTACCCCACCTAGGGGCGGAATTAATCCACCTCATCCTCCTCCATCTAGAAACCCTATCCTAAACACTATATTACAGAATATGGGTCAATTGAAACAATAGTTAGCCAAATTTTTGATTGCGACTAATCAAAGTTCTTTAACTTCATTTTATCATAGTACTCCTTTGACTTTGTAAGTCATGAATACTCTACTACCATGGGGAGATGAATCCCTTAAGTTTGAAAGGTACAACTATGATGGAGATCCAAAGATCCACATTGACTCCTTTCTAACTCAGTGTGGTCACTACCACACTTTGGATTATGTATTGCTCAAGTTATTCTCTTGATCTCTTAAGGGAACTGTCATGGAATGGTATAGTTCCCTTCTTGATTATTCTATCAAAACTTTTGATCACTTGATGGATGCCTTCCTTGCTTGATTCCAAGGCAACATTGGAAGCAAGGTTACCATTGTTGACCTTATACATTGTGAGCAAAAACTAAATGAAAATATAGCTCATTTTATCTCAAGATACCAGTCCATCTCTACAAAGGTTGCTTATGCACTACCCAACACCGATCTCCAAAGTATGTTCATCAGTAATTTGCAGTCAACTTTAAGAGAAAAATTATCTCTAAATCGATAGCGGAATTTCACGCATCACTACAACACATTAACATATTATCAACACATTATGGATTAGTTTGGGGATTCATCCTCAATTTCTTATGGAGTGGCTTCTACTTCTAGGGGATATTAGAAGAACAAGTTTGTAGCTAATTTTATGACATTGACGTTGTTGGCATTAAGTGATGGTAACCGGTAAGCCTACTACTGGTACAAGTTTTGTCATTGATTGGCAAAAGAGTATATAGAGTTTGATTGGCAAAAGAGCATAGAGATTTATCATCTCTATAAATCATAAAGATCTAAGATGCTCTGTATGTAGGAAGGATGGTTTGGCAGATGGTGCCAACATATAAGAACCGGTCACTACACAAAGCATCTACAACCGTGTATTGTATTCAGTCAAGATAAGGAGGATTCAGACTTCAACTAAGGGCCTGGCTACAACTAGAGTAGTGAAGTACAGAGAAAGCAACATTAATTGGTGTCAACAATACAACCAAGGATAGTGCAACCGGTAAAGCAAAGAAAGGGACTGTGACAGGTTAAAAGACTCTTACCTATTCACACCATAAGGATCTCAACCGATCTAGTAATGACTCCGATATGAATCGAGGAAGTCATGGTCAACTATATGTTCCAACCAACTCTTTGACCAGGATTTTCTGCACTAATTCTGGAAGTCTTTGAGTTAAATTGGTGATCAGTTTGAGGCGTGTCTAGAGGTTTTAAAGTTGGATTCAATGGCGTTAAAACAAAGCGTTATCTTTAATAAAGCAGATAAAGCAAGGGCATGCATAATATGTTTCCTCAATAAACTGATACTTCACTGAGCAATGAATCCGATAAGGATCTTTAATTAGGTCATGCATAATGAGCGCAATTAGGGCTAAGGGCTCTATATATTCTTTTTCCTGTTGAGAATAGAAGTTGCCTTCATTCTGCCAAGAAAAAGAGTGAACCTGTATGCTGAAGAAGCCAAGGGTGAAAAGAAGAAAGAAGAAGTGAGAAAGAAGATTGTGCAGAGAAGCACAAAAGTAGAGGAGAACACACCTGCAGCGACCGGTGATGCTTCTCAGTTGAGCACAAGAAGAGATCTTATCAGGCTATGTGTAGCCATTTGTAAAAGGCCAATCCCTCTATTGTTCTCTAGCAATTACAATAGTTAAATCTCAGTATTTGGGTGGACTCTAATAGGACCCTACCGGGTGGCATTTTGAAAGGTGTTCTAAAGTCCTTTAACCAGGTAGGCACTAACCGACCTCATTGTAACAAATCCCTTAATCGGGTCGCATCTAACAGTGCGTTTTGATCCTTTAACCGAGAAGGCTCCTAATAGGGCATACTTTGGAAGAGTACAAAATTTGTGAGGTTTCCTCACACCATGGTTTTCACCCTAACTGGGTTTCCATGTGATAAATTTGGTGTCACTTTGTGATTGCTTGCTTACTGTTTTTACATGCTTAAATCTGTTTGCCTTACAACTATAAGTTTACTTCACCAGATTTGAAGAGAAAAAGTTTTTGAAGGTGTTGATTCACCCCTCCCCTCTCAGCACCAGTTGGGACTGTCAATTGGTATTAGAGCCAAGTCTTTTTTTCCTTACTACTTAACAGCATAAACAAAAAGTCAAGATGATGAGAAAAGGACCAAATTTTTCAAAAAAATTTTTTACTCTGTGGTGCAGCAAAATGAAGCTATACATGAAGACCACCGACGATCAGTACTGGACCCATGTTTCCACTGATTACATTGAGCCTGCTAGCAGCTTGAATCTTGATCAACTGAAGATCAAAACTGAGCACACGGCTGCCATGGATATGATAGCAAGCACACTACCTAATCATGTCTATGTTGAGATAGAACATCTCAAATCTGCCTTCAAGATGTGGGCTAAGTTGCAAGTGGTTTATGGAGGAGACCCAAATGTTCAAAGAGCCAAGGTTGAAAACCTCAGAGGAAAGTATGATGACATGAGGATGAATGAAGGACAAGACATCGAGCAATACAACAACCAGATCAAAGAGGTAATCAACTCCATCAGAAGTGTTGGAGGAAATCTCAATGAAGGGGAGGTGGTTAGAAAAATAATGAGAACTCTCAAACCTCAGTATGCCATCAATATCTCTTCCATTCAAGAGCTCAGATCGGTGACCAAAGATCAAGTCACCCTAGACTCCCTAATCAGTAAGCTGGCTACCTTTGAATTAAGTAACTTTGATAATAGCTTACCCATTCAGGAAGTAGCATTTAAGTCCTTTGTCAATATCTCTTCCACCAAAAAGGGAAGAGAAATCAATAACCGCTCTATCGGTAAGATTGGTAACCTTGTTGAGAATCTGCTCTCAGAAGAGATGGAGCAAGATGAGTTTTAAGCACTCATCACTAGGAGATTCCCTAGAGGAAAAGGGAAGTACAGGGGAAAGCTCCCTCTAAAATGCTTCTCTTGCAACAAGATAGGACATATTGTTGTCAGATGTCCATATAATGATAATAAAGATAACAGAGATTGGTTCAAGAGCAAAGCAAAGAAGGAATGCTATCTTGTAGAGGAAGGAGTCACAGACAATGAGTCTGAAGACTCTGAGGACCCAGAAATTGCATTTGTTGCAATAAAGGAGGAGAGCCCGGTAGTAAGTGAAGTAGCACTCATATCTATATCTCATCAGCATGATGATTGGATCATTGACAGTGGCTGCACCCACCACATGACCGATGACAAGAACAAGTTTATCAACTTGGAGCTCAATGACAGCGGATCAATTACCTTTGGGAACAATGCCCCCTGTTCCATCAAAGGTAAAGGCTCTATTTCTCTCTACAACAATGTTGTCTATGAAGATGTGTACTAGGTTGAAGGAATCCAGTACAATTTAATGAGTGTTGCACAATTGAACAACAAAGGATTCTTGTTGGAATTCGGACAAGGTTCATGCATAGTCAAAAATTAGTTTGGAACCCATGTCGCAACCAGTAGACAGAGCAAAGGCAATCTATTCTACCTAGACTCAATGGAAGGAGCATGTCGGATAGCTTCAGTCAAAGGAGAATCAAGCAAAATCTATCTTATCTCCAAAGAAGACAATAGCTAGCTATGGCACAGAAGACTCTGCCACATAAAATTTGATAGTATTGTCAAAGTGAGTAAAAATAAATCGGTTAGAGGACTCCCTGAGATTACAAAACCAATCAGTGGCGTTTGTAAATATTGGCAGTTAGGAAAACTAACAGGAACAAGCTTCAACAGTAAGTCCTTTATTGCTAAAAATGTTCTAGACCTTGTGCACACATATCTGTGTGGACCAATGAAGACAAAGAGCTATCATGGAGACTGATACTTCATGATCTTTGTAGATGACTTCTCAATAATGATGTGGACACTCTTTCTTAGAGAAAAATTAGAGGCCTTCCACATGTTCAAGATATATAAAGCTAGAGTGGAAAAGGAAACCAGTAAAAGCCTGAAGTGCCCGAGGTTAGACAGAGGAGGTGAATACACCTCTTAAGAGTTCACTCACTATTGTGAGGAACATGAAATAAAGAGACAGTTTTCTACACCAAGGACTCAGAAAAATGGAGTATCAGAAAGAAGAAATAGGACGTTGATTGACTGTGCAAGAACTCTGTTGATTCAAAAGGATCTCCCTCATCACTTCTGGAGAGAAGCTATCAGTACTACTGTCTACACACTGAACCAAGTTCAAGTTAAGAAGGGAACTAGTAAGACTCCTTATGAACTATGGTTCAAGCATACTCCTAGTGTAGATTACTTCAAAATCTTTGGTAGAAAATGTTACATCAAAAGAGATATGTACTTTGGGAAGTTTGATCCCAAGAGCGATGAAGGAACTTTTTTGGGTTACTCTACCAAAAGCAAGGCCTATCGGTGTCTGAACAAGAGAACAAGCAAGATAATCCAAAGCATCAATGTAAAAGTTGATGAATCTTCAGAATCGATCAAGAAGACCAGTCATAGTGATCATGATAGTCTTGGAGGCCTAAATTAAGAAAATGCCTTTGAGTTCAATGAAGTAACAACTGAAGATGAAGGAGAAATACACATGAACAGACATCCAGAGCGAGACACTGTACCTGAAGCCAATAGGTTAACTCAAGATGGTGAAAAAGATGATGCCTAGAACCATGATGGAGAAAATGCTCAACTAGAAGAACCAAACTGGGAACAAAGACTCGTTCTTCCAAGGTATGTCACATATCACTCCATTGAAAACATTATTGGTGACAAACATGCTAATGTCTTGACTAGGAAAAAGGCCAGAGAGAATATCTGTTTGCTTTCCTGTATAGAGCCTAAATCCACTAGGGAAGCTCTAGAAGATGAAAACTAGGTCAAGGCCATGGAGGAAGAAATAGAGCAAATTGAGAAGAATGACACATGGGAGCTTGTGCCAAGACCAAAGAACAAGAATGTCATAGGGACCAAGTGGGTTTACAGGAACAAGCTGAATGGGGATGGAAATGTAATAAGAAATAAGGCAAGACTGCTTTGCAATAATATGCCCAAGAAGCTGGATTGGACTATGGAGAAACCTTTGCACCGGTAGCAAGAATGGAAGTAGTGAGAATTCTTCTTGCTTATGTTGCACACAAGAAGTTTGAAGTGTATCAGATGGATGTCAAGTCTGCATTCTTAAATGAAATTATGGAAGAAGAAGTCTACATTGAACAACCAGAAAGCTTCACATCTGCACAAGATAATGGTATGGTCTGTAAGCTGAAAAAGGCTCTTTGTGGGCTTAAGAAAGCTCTAAGGGCTTGGTATGAAAGGTTGCATTCATACCTCTTGACCATAGGATTCACAAGAACCAGGGACAACAACAATATGTATCTCAAGATCGAAAAAGATGGAAATCTGATTGCTGAGATTTTTTGTGGATGATATCATCTTTGGAGGAGATGATAGGATGAGCAAAGCCTTCGCTGAAGAGATGAAGAAAAAATTTGAGATGTCTATGATTGGCGCCATAAAATTCTTCATTGGACTCCAGGTCCATCAAATGAAAGAAGGTATTTTTATCTCTCAGTCCAAGTATACCAAAGAAATTCTTAAGACCTTTGGACTTGAAGATTCTAAACCGGTTGGAACCCCAATGATAACTAACCTCGAGTTATCAAAGGAGGATGATGCAAAAGAGGTAAATGAAAAAATGTATCAGTCCATGATATGAAAACTATAGTATGTTGTTCACAGTAGACCAGATATTGCACATGCGGTTGGCATAGTGGCTAGATTCTCTGCAAATCCCAAAGAGACACATCTAATAGCAGTAAAGAGAATCTTTAGATATCTAAGAGGCACTGAGGAATATGACTTATGGTTTCCACATAATGGAAGATTTGAAGTAAAAGTGTACACTGATGCAAACTGGGCTGGCAACATTAATGACAAAAAGAGCACAAGTGGTGGTGCATTCTTTCTCAGTGGAAGAATTGTTTCTTGGACAAGTAAGAAACAAAATTGTATTTCACAATCTACTATAGAGGCCAAATATGTTGTTGCAACAATTAGTTGCACACAAGTAATTTGGATCAAACAACTACTGGAAGGAATATTCAAAGAACAGATACCTAAACTGATAGCTATCTATTGTGATAGCACCAATGCAATTAACATATCCAAGAAATTGTTATGCACTCCAAGACAAAGCACATTGCCATCAAGTATCATTACCTTAGAGAGCTGGTACAAGACAAGGAGGTGAGATTGGACTATGTTCCCACCAAGGAACAAATTGCTGACATCTTCACCAAGCTATTATCGAAGAGTACTTCTGAGTATCTCAGAGGTAAACTAGGGGTGATACCCCTTCATGATCTTCAGTAAACCTGGAAAGGTGATCATTAGTTCATTATGCTTCAACAAAGGGTCTCACCTCATCTTTACTGAACTGATGAAAAGGAATGTTTCTCATAGGGGGAGCTCATTAGATAAAGGTAGTCTTTCTGACTAGCCTTTGGCATTATTGTCAAAAAGAGGGAGAAAAGTTTGGCAATAACTAGAAGACTGTTAGCAGTAGCAGTAGTACAAAGATACAAGCAGACAACCGGTGACAACCAGTGATATTGTGGTTTCCCATCAAGGTTTTTCCATCAATGCCAAAGGGAGAGATTTTTGGCATTAAGTGATGGTAACCGGCAAGCCTACTATCGGTACAAGTTTTGTCATTGATTGGCAAAAGAGTATATATAGTTTGATTGGCAAAAGAGCATAGAGATTTGTCATATCTATAAAGCATAAAGATCTAAGATGCTTTGTATGTAGGAAGGATGGTTTGGCAGATGGTGCCAACATATAAGAATCGGTCACTACACAAAGCATCTACAACCGGGTATTGTATTCAGTCAAGATAAGGAGGATCCAGCCTTCAACCAAGGACTTGGCTACAACCAAAGTAGTGAAGTACAGAGAAAGCAATAGCAATCGGTGTGAACAATACAACCGAGGATAGTGTGACCAGTAAAGCAAAGAAAGGGACCGTGATAGGTTAAAAGAATCTTACCTATTCACACCATAAGGATCTCAACTGATCTAGTAATGACTTCGATATGAACCGAGGAAGTCATGGTCAACTATCTGTTCCAACCAACTCTTTGACCAAAATTTTCTGCACTAATTATGGAAGTCTTTGAGTTAAATTGGTGATCGATTTGAGGTGCATCTGGAGGTTTTAAAGCCAGATTTAGTGGCTTTAAAACAAAGCGTTATCTTTTATGAAGGAAAGTTGCTTGACATGCAACTATTGCTTTCTTCATAAAGAAGATAAAGCAAGGGCATGCATCAGATGTTTCCTTAGTAAACTGATACTTCACTGAGCAATGAATCCGATAAGGATTTGTAATCAGGTCATGCATAATGAGCACAATTAGGGCTAAGGACTCTATATATTCTTCTACCTGTTGAGAATAGAAGTTGCCTTCATTCTGTCAAGAAAAAGAGTGAACCTGTATGTTGAAGAAGCTAGGGGTGAAAAGAAGAAAGAAGAATTGAGAAAGAAGATTGTGTAGAGAAGCACAAAAGTAGAGGAGAACACACCTACAACGACTGGTGATGCTTCTCGGTTGAGCACAAGAAGAGATCTTATCAGGCTATGTGTAGCCATTTGTAAAAGGTCAATCCCTTTATTTTTCTCTAGCAATTACAATAGTTAAATCTTAGTATTTGGGTGGACTCTAACAGGTCCCTTGTATCAAATCCCCTAACCGGGTGGCATCTTGAAAGGTGTTCTAAAGTCCTTTAACTAGGCAGGCACTAACTGGCCTCAATGTAACAAATCCCTTACCCGGGTCGCATCTAACAGCGTGTTTTGATCCTTTAACTGAGAAGGCTCCTAACAGGGCGTACTCTGGAAGAGTACAAAATTTGTGAGGTCTCCTCACACCATGGTTTTCACCCTAACCGGGTTTCCATGTGATGAATCTGGTGTCATTGTGTGATTGCTTGCTTACTATTTTTACATGCTTAAATCTGTTTGCCTTTTAGCTATAAGTTTACTTAACCAAATTTGAAGAGAATTTTTTTTTGAAGGTGCTTATTCACCCCTCCCCTCTCAGCACCGGTTGGGACTGATAGACGTATCCCACCAACATGAATTACTTTGCAATAGATCCTCAAAGGAATCATACATTCATAAGAATAACATACTCCTATGTGAGGGTCTTATAGAAGTTTCTCAAGGATAACTCCTATAAATCAGACCCCTTCTTGATAATTTGCCCGATCCTCAATGGTATGACGTATCAAAATTGTATCAATACCATCATGTTCATGTTACAAAGAGTTGTGTGCATCTTCGACACCTATTACAAGGCCACATAGACAGGGTCATCATCAAGGTGAATGATAAAAAAATGAAGATGAACAAGTTTGTTGATAAGATGAATATAAAATTGTAGATCTATATAGATCCTTTTCCACCACATTCATCCAATTTTATTACAACATCTTCAACATCTCTTCCTTCACTAAGTGATAGGCCCTATGTAAATATGGTGACCATTACTCTAATTTCCTTTCTTGTTCGGAGGGTCCCTAAAATGACCATTTTATTCACCCCTCTAGATGAACCATACAGTGGAGAGCCTTCTCCCCTTTACATCTTGGATTCTATGGACAATGTCTACATTAGGGGGCTTCTTGGTAGATCCTACATGTTGAGTCGACGTCATTATGGAAGACGTCCTCTTTCTAAATGGCTTAAAATAGGGTAAATATGATGAGTGTTTCGCCACCATAATAACACATGATGAGTTTTCCCTTTCCCCTTTGGGGTTGACAACTTTGATAATCTAGGTAGGGTGGACCCAAAGTAGTGTTCTCAACATTTGTGGTGATCCGAGTTTCAAATGTCTTCAAGGTCAAACTAAGTATCCCTTGGTTGACTTCTATGGGAGTTGTCCCTTTGGTCATCCACAAGTGCCTAAATTTTTCTCACAAGGGGACTATCCACACTGTCTAGGATACTAGATATTATCCCCTGGTGCCTCATGGGGGCTTCAATCTTGATCATTTATGACCCACTTTGATAGAGCCCTTGTGTCCCTGGAAAGATATCATATTTCTTTCATATCAAGCATATAAATTTGAGGAAATGATTTTAATATTTGTAGCACCTTCCTCTTCTCATCCCTCTTATGAGGTTTAGCATGTTTTTTCCTCTACCCCTTCTGTATCAAGGCTTAGGGCAAGCATGTGCCCCATGAAAAACCCCCTCACCTGCCTTAGGTCATGCAGCCTCCCGTAGTGTCTTTCATTCCCTCATTCACATATAATGTGGATAAAGGAAAGGTACCCACATTGTAAAAGCCTAAGGTGTTCCCACCTCCTTTTATCCCCATTATCTTGGAAATACCTCACCCTACCATCTATTGCCAGGGTAAGAGGTCTCATGTAAAATATCCTATGGAACCTACTCCTCAGCCAATGAGGGTGTCTTTTGTTCCTCCCTCTATTTGCAAGAAAAAAAGAGGAAGGAAAATCGTGACTGATCCATCAATGCCTATGTCATCTCCATATCCTACTCCATCGATAGGGCCATCTTCTTTTCCAGTGATGACATCACTGGCCACCCCCATTGAGTAGGATGGTGTTTTACCCCCACAAACTTCTCATCCTCGTCCACATCTATGTTGAAACTAGCTTGCCCATGAGCATAAGTGTCACTAATGAGAAAGGTTTGTGTCTTGTAAGGCCGTTGCAAGGGTGGAGAGTGCATCTTCCGAGTATGTGTCCGCTGATGTTTCCGCTTATGCTTCTATCTCTACTCCTACTCCTACTACAACTTCACCAACTCCTTATCATGTAGCCACCTTCGTCATGCTTCCCCCTAAACTAGGAATGACCACCGAGCCTCGCACTAAATGGGTCAAGGTTTTCATCTCTCCTTCACAGTAGCTACCTTTGATCACCACCTTGCAAGATATCCTATCATTCCTAGAGCCAATGAACAAGTTGCATACTTAGGTGATATCTATCATTGTAATGTCCACTCAATCTAGATCTTTCTCATCTCATGATCACCATGCTAGCTTTCCTAATGTCTTGAAGGTTGCTATAGTGGAGCGAAGGACTTCACCTCCATCCTTTAAGAGGAAGTTCAAGCAGGGCCCTATCCCAAAGTTTAGGTGTCACAAATATTCTTGTTGGCCCACTTATGGTCCCCCAATTTAAATTTTCAAAACCCAATCCATCTCATGATCAAATTGAAATTTGCACTCTTTCTTAATAATTTTTCTCATAAAATTATGTTAAGATGGTATTTTATAAAGAGGTGCAAAAATATGAAGGAAAAATAATTAATGACAGAAAATGATTTTCAGAAAATTCTGTAATTTTGAGCCTTGAAAAAAATCAAAAAGTTCAACTAGTTCAAAAAGAATTAGATAGTTTAGCTGGTTCAAAAAAATGTTTAGGAGTTCAGAATCATGGTTCAAAGGTTCAAGTTTGCAGGTTAGCATATTTTGAACTTGAACCATCATACTTATTGTGGTTCAAATTTCAAGGTTCAAATTGGCCATGGAAGAAAAAAGACAGTGATAAATGAAGGGAAGACAAATTTTGTCATTTTGAACCTTCTATTTAAACCCCGCAGTTCAAAGTTCAAAATCCCAAGTTCAAAATGCCAAAGGTTCAAAAAACCCGAATCTCCATTGAAGGTTAATTTGGAAAGAAAATAACATGTTGACCAATGTTGAATTTGAACCATCGTACTCATTTTGGTTCAAAGTTCAAAGTTCATTTTTTCATGATTCCACTAAACTCAAAGGTGAAACTTCAGGTTCAAGTTTGAAGGTTCAAAATATGCAGGTTCAAAATGTTCAGGTTTTAATAGTAGGGATGTAAATAAGTCTATTTTTAAATTTTTTTTACAATTTTATAAACCTGCACTCTATACCAAATAACTTTTGACTTAGACATAATTTTCTCACTCTCTATAGTGAAGTTATAGAAAATTAGGATTGCACCAACATATCCAAAAATGAGGAAGATCCAACGGTGCAATTCAAAGTTATGCCCCCCAAACTGAGACCAAATTTGATTGTCATAATTATTTTGGGTCCGCCCAACAAAACAATATTTTCATTTTTGGGTTAATGCAGTCATATGCCACTTGTCGAAATATCATTGGGCTATATCTTTATAACTTTTAAATCAATGGTTGATAAAGATATCAAATTCTAAAAATAAAATCATCGGGAATGAAAGGGAGATTATTTCCAAATATCAGTTATTATAATTGAATAAGTTATGGGAAAGAGGGAGTCTTTCCAAAATTGTTTATAAAAGAGAGAGGCTTTTCATGAGAAGAGGTTTTTTTTTTCAATAGTCAATTGGCTACAGGAAGGGAGATCATTTTCTAAGTATTGAATGCAATAAGGAGAGGGGAAATTAATATGTTTTTTTAAAATTTTTGGGTAGCTTGATTGAGATACAAGAATGGAAATGATCTGGTGGTTGTTTTTATCATGTATTTAAAAATAAAGAGATATTTATACATCAGATATTTGGGTCTGAATATTTCTTTCTCTGATTGAAATTAATCAGTTGATTGTTTGATTTGTGTTTTTGGGTATTGTCTTGTATCATAAAATCAAGTGTATGAGTGCATTGCAAATTTGTTGGTTTTGTACACCTATGTTTAGAAATGGAAATGTTTAATCTCCCTTTTATTTCTCTGTTATGGTGAAGATTGAGTAAGTGGTTTGTTCACCATATGTTTATTTTTCTCTCAAGTATTTTAACCTGGAATCACATTCATGCCATGTTGATGGATGAGTGTCAACTTTCCTTTGTGTCTTCTAGTTAAAGACATATCCAACAATTTATTTATTGCATATCTTTTAAGAGGGAGTTGTAACTCTCAATTCAGATGAGAGTTATCAATTTAATGATAACTTATCCAACTGTTAGTGCTCTTTGTTATTCTTTCTGAGCATTTGGAGTTAGTTTGTTTATCTATTTTTGAATGATAAATATGTTCGCTAACACTTCTCCAATAAATCCTCTTTCTATTTTAGTTCTTAGAGTGGAACAAGCTCCAAATTCTCCTGAGTTCATCTATGCCCCTTTTGTAGAGGTTGGTGAAAAAGATTCTTCATCAACACCTCCACATAGTTTTCATGTAATTATTGATGCTTGCATCTTTGATTTATTGGAGGATATTTCGGTGTTGACAACGATCTTCAAATGATCCCTCTCACTCTCCATAGTAGAGCTCTTAGATGAGGATATATTAGTTGCTTCATCCTTGGCTCTTTCTACTAGTGGGGCACGTGGGGTTGTCATCGTGGTTGTGCTATTGCAATCTTGACCTCCCTCCCCATATGATCAAGATTGGGAGGACAATGATTTATTGATGGATGACATGTGAGGGTAGTACCCACTTCTGCATATTTGGATAAGAATATGTTTGCTTGTGTTCCCCAATGCTTGTCTTTTAACTTTTTTTCCTCTCATAGGAACCTTGTACTCCATTGGTACCTAGAAATAGGAGGTTTTCTATTATGCACCTTCTTCTATGTGTTTTGTGATTCTTCTATTTATCATACTTTTGACTTTTAACATTCGAGGATGACACAAAGTGTTGGGAGCATTTAGGCACTTCTTCCATGTTGACCCAAATTTTTGTTTTTCTTTATCTTCGTGTGTCATTCTTTAGATCCAATCCACAATTGGTAGTGATGAAATATCCTATGAAAGTAGATATATGTCTACACTTCTAGGTTGTGATGCTAATCCATTATATCCCTTGTCTCTATGCAGATGTTGTGGAATCGTGTTTCACCCATCAAGAAGTGACATTCCACACCAACATCTCATATGTTGACATGCCACAATGTATTATCTCTCCTTGGAATGGTCTATTCACCCCTCTGAGCATCATAGTCCATCCCAGGGGAGGTTTGTGTTATCTATGTGTTTGATTTGGATTTTAACTAACTATCATGTTGTCTCTACACCACAGGTTCTTCTCACAAATTTTTCAAAATTTAATCTTGATGTTTGCCTTTGTTGGGGCCAAACCACTATCTTAGTGTCTTGATTTTGCCCTATCATACACCTATCTATCTTAATACTATGCATTATTTTATGATCTTAAGCTTCCCTATCACACACCTATCTAGCCCAATACTACACATGTTGGCACAATATGTCTAAGCCACCCTATCACATGTCTATCTAGTATTTACTATGCATGTTAGTGCACTATCAAAGCCTCCCTATTACATGCCTATCTATTAGTCACTATGAATGTCAGAGAACTATCCAAAAAATTCCCCTATCATATGGCTATTTGTCATAACACAACTTGCCACCCATAGCGGTGTACCATCGATGGTCTAATATTTAGCAAGTTTTCTTCATCATATAACACTCTTTTACAACTTGTGTGATAGATCTATCTCAACAACAATTCAAGGATTCCTAGTTAGGGGCAACCTCACATAACAAAATCTCTATAGGTAAGTCAAGTAAAGTATCTCTTACTTTAACTTTTCATCTCTCTAATATGATATGATCGCTAAAGAAGGCACAAAATGTAATGGCTTAAATTTTACACCCTTGTGTAATTACCATTTCGCATTACCCCTACCTTAGCCCAAGACTCAAATTCCACATAAGCCTCTTCATCCATTACACTAGCCAACTCATCTACCACTTTGAAACCTCGACCATGTGGCTTGGGCGGATCAAGACACATGCACGCTACAAAGACATTCGTGTAGTTCATGAAAATCTATGTATTTGCAGATGTGCAAGTAGTTGTTAGAGCATTAGGAACTACCAACCTACTTTCATAACACCTAAATGATGGGCTTGCCTGTGCAAGATTTGGAATGTATGCTTAATAATCCCTCATTTGGCCTTCATTTTGTTCTTCTTTGTTGATGTTTGTAGCATCAGTCAGATAAATAATACTGACTATATGATTATTTTGAGAAATGATATATGTATGTATGTATGTATGTATGTATGTATGTATGTATGTATGTATGTATGTATGTATATATATATATATATATATATATATATATATATATATATATATATATATATATATATATATATATATATATATATAGTTAGTTAGTTTATACTTATTCTCATAATAACTAAATAGTTAAATTGATCAAATAAATTAATGAATAGATATGTCCCATGAAGGGACATGTCTCTTCTTGTCCTTGTCATGTATAAATACAAAGAGATTGATGCATTTGGAAAACACATACAATCAGATAGTGCTATTACATTTTCAATTATCCAAAAACCTTAACATGGTATCAGAGCCAAGTTGCAAATGTAAGAGAGTAGTTTGTTGATGGTGAATGTGTGATTGTCTCATAAAATACAGTCCTGTACGAGGACCATATCTTAGAAATGCACCATTGGATTTTACTAAATTTTGGATATGTTGGTGATAAACAAATTTCAAAGAATCTCATCAAAGCAATTGGAGAGAAAATGTCAGGTTCAAAAGTTATGGCCGACTGTGTACGGTTATATGCAAAAATTTGTAAAAGAGTGAAGTTCCTTCTTTAAAAGCCTAATTGCTTGAAGGGAAATCCAATCATATTGAAGGTTGTCATAGTGTATAGAACCTTTGGATATTAAAGAAAGGTCATGTGAAGAATTATGGTAATGTTCAAGAACGAAGACATGATTTTGTGAATTTGCATGATATTTTCTATATGGGCTCACCTTACAAAATGAAATACTTAAAATTTATAAAAGATAAGTATTTCATGTTTTATTAATGCACATAATTTTTGAGTTTGTAATTCATGCTATACTATTGGTTAGTAAAATATTGTAGGCTTCTATCATTGGTATTTCTAGTCGAGATAGTTTAGTGAGCTATTTGTAATCTCTCTTTGACATACCTTCGAGACACAAGCACAAGATAATTGCATTCAAGGGAGAAAGAACTTGATGCTTGCAAACAAATTGATGATTGAGACTAGATGCAAAGGGAGTCTGACATTTCAAAAGAGGTCAAAAAGTTGATAAACTTGAGGTTTAGAGGGAGTAGATTGTTCGGTCAACTTGTGATAATCTTGATCATATTGATTGAGAGGGAGTTCACTATTGAAGGTGAAACACTTCTGAGGTAAACTTGATATAATTGATTATTATACTAATGAGTCACGAATGTTTTTAATGGGCCTACCCATTGTGTAAATCATGAGGAAGTGACGACTTCCAAATAATTATCACTTGTATTTGCAAAAGTTATTGGAAGGTGACGATCTTACAATAACTTAATCTTCTCTTGTGATAGACATCTTGTGATGGCTGAAACATATCATAATAGATGATGTGAATGTTCTTATGGTACGTGCACTTTACCTATGAACATTTGTTTAGTACTTGGTGGATATCATGAGACTTGATATTCTGATAGGCCAATACTCAAGATATCATAACTTGTGGATAGAATCGCCAATTGAGGCAATCCACCTGGGAACTTGTGGATGGAATTTCCAATAGAGGTAATCCACACTAAAGCTTGTGAGTTTATGAATAGAATTTCCAATAGAGGCAACCCACATGAGAGCTTGTGGATGTAATCGTCGATGGAGGAAATCACCCTGAGATCTTGTGAATAGAATTGTCGATGGAGGCAATCCACACGAGAGCTTGTAGATAGAATCGCCAATGGAGGCAATCCACATGAGAGCTTGTGGATAGAATCATCAATGGAGGCAATCCACATGAGAGCTTGTGGATAGATTCACCGATGGAGGAAATCCACATGAGAACTTGTGGATAGAATCGTCGATGGAGGAAATCCACCTAAGATCTTGTGGGTAGAATCGCTGATGAAGGCAATCCACACAAAAGCTTATGGATAGAATTGTCGATGGAGGCAATCCACCTGAGAGCTTGTGGATAGAATCATTGATGGAGGCAATCCAGACAAGATCTTGTGGATAGAATCGTCGATGGAGGAAATCCACATGAGAGCTTGTGGATAGAATCGCCGATGGAGGCAATCCACATCTTGAGACTATGTTTCTATTGATTACATCATGAGGATGATGCTTCTATTGCTTACATCTTAGGGTTGATGATATCAGGTGTCATAAGTGTTAACATTGGATTGATTTATCCTCCCTAGCTAAGAGGGAGTGTTGATGTGTGTAGCATGGGTTAGATAAATAATATTGACTATATGATTATTATGAGGAATGATACACACACACACACACACACACACACACACACACATATAAAGTTAGATTATAATTATTCTCACAATAACTAAATAGTTAAATTGATAAAATTAATTAATGAATAGACATGTCCCATGAAGGGACATGTCTCTTCTTATCCTTGTCATGTATTAATACAAAGAGATCGATGCATTTGGAAAACACATACAATCATATAGTTCTATTACATTTGCAATGATCTTAAAACCTTATCATTCTTGAATCTCTCTTGGATGCTTCTTGGTTTTTCATTCACTCGATCTTGATCTTCTTGGACACATTCCATAGACATTTACTAGTAAGTTTTCAATCTCACACCATTACCAAGCCTTCAAAATCTTCTCATTGCACTTGCATTGGCTCCATCTCCTCCAATGGACTCTTGTCTTGTTGAGGGGAGTCTTCTCACCTCATCTATTTGTGTCTTTGATACCATATTGTATTCTTCATCTACTTCATATTGTATTTTTATTTATTTCCTTTATCCATACGGTTATCTATCATTGTTTATCATGTCTATTCAGCTGATGTGGAGGTGGAAACACCAAAATAGGGACTTGACCAAGGCTTGTCTACAAACAACCACCCAATAATTTCCTTCATTTATTTGTGTGTAGGTCACTTGGAAGAATGAGCTCAATAAGATCACTTCGTCAACCGTCGAATTAGGTCCTCTTTGACCTTTTGCTTGTTACTTTGATCATGTTATAACATATCCATTACTCTAGCAGCCAAACCTCCAAAAACATAAAAAAACCAAAAGTTTTCACTTATGTTGTTCCTTTCTCTGATCAAAATAGAAAATGTCAAAAAACTAAAAGTACCATTTTCTAGATCTTGGAACTACGATTCTAGACATATAAATTTTATATTGTTTCAGCTACAAAACGTTAAACACATTTTCTAAACATTACACGTAGGTATATTAAACTTTGAGAAGACGTTGATTCGGAAAATATAAAAAAATGCTATATCAATTCAGAAAATTTTTAAAATCATATACAACACTAGAGAAGAGAGTCATCTTCAAGAATATGTAATTTATTTGGTTTTTGGTATAGTTTTGATAGGGGAAAAGTGACGGGAGACAAAAGCTATTGATTTCATGTAAGTTCAACTTTAAATACTTATAACGAGCAAACTATAGATCAAAAACACTTCTTTCTTTTTTCCTACACTAGATATACATGTCATCTAAAACATATTCTAAAATTGGAGGAAAAAACAATATTTTACTTATAATGATTTGACGGGAAGTAAACTCTCTGATTTGCAGTATTTTTTAGGATATGAAAATAGACCTAATTTTTTTTAAAAAAAATATATTACTTTTTGTTCAAATTAATTTTTAAAAATTATAGGCATAAAATTCATCATATTTCACACATTTCATCAGTTTATATCATCTTCGAATTCTCAATAGCAATGTGACTTTTATGCCGTTGAAGTTTTTCAGTTTTGGTGTTGTTATCCTTTTCCTTTGTAAAAGGGTGACAACTTATTGTGCTTTTACCTTGTTATAACATACATCTTATATATGTTATGTCATTCATGTGCAGGTATTTTTCTATGAAGATATTTTGGACTCAAAATAGATATTTTTCATACATTATGATCCAAGATAAGGCATGTATTTGATGATGCATTAGTGGATACTAAGCAAAACAATGATAGCCAACAAAATGAGAGAAAGGGATTAGAGAACATTGAAGAAATTGATATCCATGATGATGTTGAAGATGGTTTTGTTTAGGCACAAGAAAAAATAAATCTAGAGTTAGATGATGTTATGGAAGATGACAATATGGATGGTATAGAAAATGATGATCCAAATACATAGATAGTCTATAGTCAAATTTAAATGATGATGAAGATGATGTAGGTCAAGATGAGGATGGTAATACTATTAAATGCTTGAAAGAATATATGAACATTAACGATGTGCATTGGATAACATTGTAGTAGACAATAATGTTAATGACCAAGACTTCTATATTTTCAAAATTGTTTGCAATCCGTGTTTAAAAAATGATGATTCTTATGGCCTAAACTTTGAAATGCTTCAGTAATATTATTTGTGTTGATACAAATTACCTATTGTAATATCCTTAAATTATTCAATCTTTGGTATGAATTGTTGGCGGAAAAAATTAGGATTACTTGGATGTTTCTTCCATTCATTTTGTCTCAACATATGTTCATAAAGACACAAAAGTTCATAAAATATTAAGTTTTGATGTGGTTAACCAGTCATTCGAAACTAGAAAACAATCCAGTCTCATCATGATGTTTGTAAAGACATCCCGCCTGTTACTCCATGTGTATTTACCATCTATAGGGATTACGTATGTTAAACCATTTTTAAAAATAAGGTTTTGGAAGTCCAATTGAGCCTGATTAATTTCTTTAAGCCTCCCAACTTATCACACGAATCAATGATTGCTTTTATCCCAAAGTAGAGAAGGTGGTAGAAAGAGAAAGAGAATCCATTTTGACCAGACCATAAACATTAAAAACTGTGAATGAAACACTTATCACAATCCAATTTTGTGAAATGATCGAATTTATGATGTTTCTTTGCAATATTTCACGAAGGGCGTGAGCATCCTGTTCCACAATGTCATTCACATTGATATTGATATCGGGTAGAATTTTGCTTGATTCTTCATTTTCACATTCCTTCTGCTTTTTCATGAACTTAAGCAGAGGCACCATATATATATATATATAAATAAGCCTTGTATTTATTTTTGCATTTGTCTATTTATTTATATATTTTTTTGGTTCTTTATTTTCTTATGCATAATTGTCTTCACTTATTTGATTATTTAAGTATTGGTAATTTCTTTAGTTTATTGGTCAATTCTCTCATATATATATATATAAGTTTGACTTGGTCTTTGTATTTGATTTTAAATTTTCTATTAATTATTTTATTAGTTTATTAATTTAATCTTGTTTTTTATTGTGAACCCCATGGTTCTTTTGTTAAGTTCTTTTGTTAAGTTCTTGTATTTTGTTTTACATTTTCGTGATCTTTTTATAATTTTTCTATTGTCTTTGGTCTTTTCTCACCTTGTTTCTTTTATTTCTATTTTTTTAAATTTTGTGGTATTGTCTTTGACTCCTTGTTGACTCCCCTCTCCACCTCTCAACCTCCTCCTTTTTAGAGAGCTTAAGTCTACAATTAATTTCATTTTATCCTAATTATGCTTTCTTTCTTCATTCATCTTAATGATGGATCAAAGAGTGTGATCTGAAATATTTTTTGATGAAAAAATGATAACACAATTGAATCCAAAAGAAACATTCAAAGTATTCTCATGGATTGTAGAAATCTACTCACTATAACTTTGTTAACTTCATTATTTTTCAATAGTTTCCATTTTTATGTCGAATGTATAATTCTAAACATGTAACTAAAAACATCCACAATAAATGCTTTACTATATCATCATATTCATTCACATAAGCATAATATTGAGGCTCAATAACTGATATTCATTCAAATATAAGAAGAAATAAGTATGGAAAACATAAGAGAAATACATAACACGTGATAACACAATCATTGAGAATATCTAATAATAAGATGTTATATTTCATTCATAAGCTCAAAAGTGGTTTGTTGGTCTAAAATTGTTTGATGAAGAGTTTCCCAGTGTTTATACTTATCACAAAATGCTCACGGGACCACCCATTTTCATCACCAAAATGTTGATTCAAATCTATTGTATATGACCTAGGGATAGAGGTCATATTATGGTTTTTGCAAGTGGTCTTATGATGTAAATATGGTGTTATAAAATCACTTTCCAATTTGTTGATCTACAAACATTATCTACAAATTTCACCTTTGTTGAAACATATCCTTGATACCTCATGTTCATACACAGGCACGCATGAGACTACCTAGTCCATTTGAAAATTAACTTGAAAATTCTCTCAACTTGATTTTCATACAAACTTGAATATGCTAGAGAGAAAGAGGGGTAGTTGGAGGGCTCTCAAATCTAGTAAGGGCTTTCAATTTCCTACTATTGTTCTTAGAATTGTTGATTTAATGGCCTTATTTCAATTAATCGACTTGAAGCACGTGTTGCAACATTGGAATTTGCATGTCGATATCCAAGCCAATCGATGGGTGCAGTTGGAGATTGGAGAGTTAAAGGTGGGAATGGTTTAATCTTCATGTATCCTATTGGTTCCCAAATCAACTAATTGCAAATGTCCTAAGAGTATGCCAAGCTCTACACTTGGGTATTACAAATGATTTGGCCAACTAACATAATGAACCAATGTGGTTTCTATTCCCTACTCTTTTGGTTTTGCTAGACCAAGGCAGGTAGACCTTATCACCAACCACTTCTCTGAGATTGATGATACCTTATAATAGACTTCAAATTATTCTTTTCCTAACTAGAATCAAATTGGCATGTAGATTTGAAACAGATTAGTCTCTATCTCTACTCCTACTTATCTTTCTCCTTACTTTCTTACTTCTTTTACTTCTACTTTTCCTACTTATGTTAAATAGTTGAACATGAATTCTAATGATTTTAAATGACTAGTGCCTTATCTTTCCTTGGGTTATAGAGTCAATCCCCACTTAAATCTTAAATTATACCTCTGCAAGATAATTTTTAAATCTATAACTTGTGTAAATTTGTCACAGTTTTGTTTTTAAACAAGATCAAATTATATGTGCTACTATAACTTATCTATTTGCATTTAACCTCTTCTTGAGAGGACCAATTTAAAAAGTTATATAAATAAATTTTCTTCAAATATCTAAGGTATACTTGATATTCAAGCCAAAATAACATAAATAATTTATCATGCAAGAGCATAAACAATCCTTAGATACTTGAACTAAAATCACAGAAGAACTAAACTCATAGAAGATGATCCATTGCCTCAATCATTAGAAGAAAAACTAGTATTGAATTTCATATTATCTTTACTCATATATATATATATATATATATTTGAAGAGGTCATGCCTCTTCACAATGTCCTTTGAACGTAACAACACATAACAAAACTTAAAAAACATAAAAGATAACATAGACTAAACCATGTTAGCCACATGTGCAATTGTGAGATATGATCAGTGTAATCTTGCATAGAATAATTGTTAACATCGTCGATGATATTGAGAATTTTATACTACAATTTTTCTCCAAGTTGTCATGAGTTTTCTCCATCACAACATCTACATCATTTAATTCTTCCAAGGCTTTTGGAAGCATTGATTCACATTATTTAATCCAGTCATCCTAATTCTTAAGATATCCCACATTATTAAAAAGAGAAGGCAATCTTTCGTTGGCTACTTCAAACTCACTTATCTCTAACTTGACAACTTTATATAGATCCTTGTGTTTCTTTATCATTATTTTTGCATCTATGATGGAATTGTCATTTAGTGGTATCTGCTTTGAAATTCTTGCATCTTTTCTTTTATATTTTTGTTAGACTACAACTGATTGATTACTTGGAGAACAAAATATGATCACCGAGGTACAAAGGTATATGTGAGACATTAGATTAGTTATTATGTTGTCATTGATGTCAATTAGTTTTGACCATACTTATCATGGTTGTTGCAAACATCTGAAGAAGGTAATATTGGCGAAGGAAAGAGATATTAACATGAAGAGGATATGTATGAGTAAATTATGAATATGGTATTCATTGGGTAACTTATTGACGAGTCTATGACATTATGATAGTGATTTGATTGTATTACATGATTTTGTTAAGTATTGAAGATCAAGAATGTACAAGTTTATGTGGTCAGTATATGAAGAACTTAGTATACACCAAGTAGACATAGTGTACACTAAGTAAGTGTAGTGTATATCGAGTACAGTATTAACCGAGCAGCAAGTCACCAACACATCATGGTATTGACTGAGTGGAAGAAATAATGTGGAACATGTGATTGCCGCCATGAGATGATGAGCTACACTAATTAGGATGATTCTGAGGATAAAGATAAAGTTTTTTGTGAAGATCTACGGCTAACAAAATTCAAGGAAGATCAGATGATGGAGATTGAAACGTATTCAAGGCACAAGTTTTGAGGAAGGTTAAAGAGGCAAAATCAATGACAGATATTAAGAGGCAAAATCTATGGCTGACAAGAAAATGGTTTATCATGTCTATTTAAGGAGACAAGAGATTCAAACTGAAGTATGTGTGTGAGGAGAAGATTGTATTCATGGGAAGTTGGTCAAACAGGTTGAAGTAAGAACCGAGCAATTTTGCAGACTACACCGAGTGTTAGAAAGGAGATAACCGAGAAGAATAGAGTTGGAGGATAAAAGGAAATTGAAGAGATTATGATGGCTAGGGGTATATTGAGCTTAGCATAGACCTGAATATCTGCAAAGGAAGTTGCATTTGAATCATATCATTTACTATTGCATTCTAACCATTGCTACAAACAAAATCTCTTAACTGAGTGGGACTTAACAATCTTTATTTATTTCTTTATGGCATTCAATGAATGCTGATTGTTTTCTTGTTGACCCAAGTGAATGTATGGTTATGGAGAAATGTTAGTGATAAATCATCTAACAAGGTCACACCTTATAGTTTGTTTTGTAACCTTTAACAGGGTTGGCTCTTAACTGAGCTCACTTCAGAAGAGTGAAAATATTTTGGGTACCAATCCCAGGTGGTTTTTCCCTAATAGGGTTTCCATGTTAAAAATCAAGTGTTATATGTGTATGCGTGTGATGATTTGTTATTTTACTTTACAAATTAAATTTAATAGTTTGATCAGTATATACTTGTTAATTTAACTGGTATATACTAGTTAATTTAACTAGTAGTCGGTTAATGAACAACAAGGCACAAACAAGTTTTACCGAGCTATTTAAGTTTATTTGTTGAATTGGTTTTATACATCTGAGAGTATTGAGAACTATAGAATAAATGGACTTAACTAATTCACCCCCCTCTCACTTATCTAACAATTGGTATCAAAGCAAGAGTACTTGAAAGAAAAAGTTTGAAGGACTTAATATAAAGATCACAAGATGTATAAGAGAGAGGTACCTAAGCTGAACAAAGACAATTTCTCAACATGGAAAAGCAAGATGAAGTTGTATCTATTAGGCATTGGAGATTTTGTACTATACTATTTGGAAAATGAGTTTATAACCCCTACTAGTCCTTTGATTGTCAACCAAATGAAAGAGAAGTGGTGAATGCTATTTGAGGAGTAGGTGGAATTATTGAAGAAGACACTATGGTAAGTAATAACACTGTTACCTTCCTATGCTATTAGAGTCTCTGCAATACATGAAATGAGAGTAGTTCCCGATAATGATATTGTGTGTGTGAATTTTGTACCCAACTGTGGACACAACACTTCAGTAAAACATTAGAGGTTAGCTTAAAATTAAAATCGTGCAGTGAAATGGAAACTAATCTAACCGAGCGATTTACTGCTTTCTAGTAGATGCAAGTATGTATTATCAGATTGGACCGAGATCAGTGATCTTGACAACACCTAAACAAAGGATTTGAATGCAAAATCTAGATATGAATTAGATGCAAATTAATCTATATTTTTAGTTTTTCTATGCAATAATATGAAAAATTATATGAAATCTTATCTATATGAAAAATTGATATGCAATACAATTAATCTAACAATGATATGCTAAATATGAATGATCTCACAAAAGTTGTTGATTCGCAAAAGAAACTTCAATTCTTCAGATGTCAATTCACCAGCATAAGTTTGCAAATTATGAGATGATTTGTGAAGAGCTGAAGCCTTGATTTTATAGAAATCCAGGGCTTTGGGGATGCATGGAAAAAGCCATAAATCACTTTAGTTGATTTTTGAGTCAACAAGGAATTAAAGATAGTTAACTCACAAAAAATAATGCAAAAATAGCTTTTTGATTTAAATCAGAAGTTGAGATTAGCTTTTAACTCAAAAGAGAGTTGAGTTTATTTTTAAAACAACTTGAATTGATTTTCTGATTTAGTGTTAACTATTTTTTGGATGTACATAATTAATTATGAATTAAATAAATAAATAAAGTGATTTATCTTCAACTTAACTGATTTTAAAAATAAAACAATTGATTTTTGGGTTAATCAATTATTAAATCAAACTTTTTATTCAGAAACTATATTATTAAATTTGACAATTGACATTAATTAATTAAATAAGAATTTAATCAATTAGTCATAAGATACTTGATTTATTGTTAAAATGGAATAATACAATTTAGGAATAAATATAATTAAATCCAATTCAATAATTAAGTGGCAGTATTAAATCTAATTAATTAAATATTCAAAATATTCAATTAATCAAACTTTAGGATAAATAAGATTTATGGCCAAATAATAATTAAATTAAAGATAATTAAGATAAATAGGAATATTGCTAGGAATATTCCCTGATACAGAATTTAGGATAATCTATTTACGATTCGATGATGTGTCAATGTGCCTTAGGTTAGGACTTTGATGTCGATTTCATTCGATGTGTTGATATAGGAGGTTAATGAACCTATAGCCCATTTTTGGGGTATTACATTTTGCCCCTGTTTGAATTGTTGTGCAAAGTGCAGTGGTTCAAAGACAGTCTGTGCATGATGTTGAAACTAATGTTCGAAATTGATATTGATATGAAACAAAAATTGATTGATATGAGACAGAAACTGATTTGAAAGATTCAAAGATAATAGGTCCTAAATGACCAAAGATAATGTTAACTATAACAGTAGATGAATCAATGATTGTGAAAAAGTGTCAAAATGTTTGATTCTGAACCTTATGATTGCGAAGAAGTGAGTGACCAATTCCAAACCCGATTGTCGATAAGAATCACATTGGTATCACCTATGAACCCTTTAGTTATGAAGAACCAAGGAAATAACACTAATGAACTAATGGTTACAAAAGACTAATACAGTTTACAAGATTAAGAGAACACCAGATTGATATGGATCTTGATGAATCTGATATGCCCCGAGCGATGATTGATTTGCCCCAAGCAATGAGGTCTTTTTGATGAATCAACAACTAGACATGGTTGTTGTCTTGATTACTGAGGAAAGATATGATTTCAAATTTAGATTACAGACTTTGAATGATATGCAATACCATGCCCCCTTCGGGATAAAAATTGAAATCTGGCAAGAAAAGTCAGCGTTATATGGTTCAGAAGCATGTTAATTGATTTGAGAAGTGGTTATACACGTTCAAGAATGCATTCTGCATCGTTGGAGGATCCAAAAGACCAAGTTTGACTAGGTTTGACCATGAGTTGACCATGGTTGACCAAGTTGAAATTTTGATAGTTTGATGGAAGATAATCAATTAAGTTGAATACTGGATTTATGTGATGATTGGAGGTCAATTATGCAAGCAGTAGACCGTCCTAGGTCCAAAATTTTAAATCACGATTTTGACATAGTAAATGATCTCAAATTTTAATTTTGATCCCAAAAATGGATTCAGAACGTTGAAATTAGCCAAGGGTGCAATTTTTGGGAAAAATGGAGCACTTTTGAAAATTAGGTCAAAAGCTATATAAAGGTCGGAAGGGTCATTTTCAATTGATTTCAACCTTTTGACTTTGAAAACTTTGTGGAGCCCTTTGAGCAAGAAAATGGCAGAACCAAAGGTACCTATGAGTTTGCATCAATTTGAGCGTAGCCGGAGACACCAAACACCTCGGCAGTACGAACATCTGGTAGGTGGAGCTCTGCGCTTTGCTAAAAATGTCAATTTTTCCATGTTTTATAGGATTTTAGCAATGTTTCGTATGTTTTTCTATTTTTGAATTTTTCATGCACGGAAACTCGTACAACTCCCTAGCGAGACTCATACAACTTTTCAATTGTAGATAGGTTGTCATCTCATAAGCCCCCACGACTCGTATCAGAGGGACCCATGAGTCATACGACATTTCATCGGGTCCCTCATAACTCATACAATGAGGATGCATTGTCGTGCCACTATGCTTTGTCATATGGTATGATGTAGAAACTTGTACGAATTTTCATGCCAGTCTAAAGTGTCGTATGGAAAATAGTGAGCTTAAAACTCAATATTAGGTCAAATTTTTTATTTTTCTAATTTTGTAGCTTGATTGCTGACCTGTTAACCTACCTTATGAAATACTGAACTGCCCCATTTCTGCCCTTGTAACCTGTTATGTGACCAAATTACTGATAGGATTCCCTATTTTTGTGTTGTGTAGGTCATATATCTAGATGTACATGTACGGATCTCGCATCCTGCTATGCAGAGATTATGTGTGTCATTGCCAAACCCTATGAGGGTCCACCTTGCTTCTTGTGGATTTGAGTACTTGATACATTTACCTGAGATTAGGGTAAATCATGGACTTTTGACTTCTTTGATTGAGAGATTTCACTCCGAGACTCAGACATTCCACCTGCCGACGGGGGAGATCACTGTTACCCTTGAGGATGTGTATCGTATACTGCGCATTCCTTTTCATGCAGGCTGGTGACCAAAGTATGTGAGTTTGGGGAACTCAAGTTTATTAGCTTTCAGACATCTCTTTAGAGATGATACTCAGATGACGACTTCCATTTCTTGGGAGACCTTAGTGCAGAGATATGGACAGACACACCGGCTGGAGTGCATCATTGTCAGGATGATTGGTGGTATTATCATGTCTGACCGTCAGCAGAACGGTCTTTTGATGGGTTGCGCCCCTATGGTAGCACGTTTGATGGCCACTCCCTCTGAGTTAGCCTGGGGTTAGTGTCTATTAGCTCACATGTTCTCTGAGATGCATGAGGTAGTGTATCAGGAGAGCAAGTCTTTTGCTACAGGAGCTCTAGTTCTACAGATTTGGGTGTGGGAGCATATCCCAGTGTTGAGACCTGTATGTACTTCACAGAGGCAGCCTCAGGAGCTTGTCATTTATATATATGTCAGATATGTCATTTGGGGACAGATGGGCCACACTAAGTACTAGAGGCAATGCCTCGATGACATGACATTGGTGTGTTGGAGACCATATGTAGCCATTGGGCCTTGGCCTACTGCTTGAGAGTAGTTTAGTTACTTCTTTCAGAGTTGTGTACTAATTGGGAGGTCATCCTCCACTATAGAGAGGTTCCTTATTACCAAGGTTTGGTGGCAGTATGGGCGAGTACAGGATGCCCTTGAGGATTATGCTACATATGCACAGATAGGGCGTGAGATTGGACTTGGATGGACACAGAGGCTCTCTTATGCTTTGTGTTCATAGGAGTATAGTGCTATTGTCGGCAGGGACTGGGAGTACAGACCAGATGTACTTGATGTTGGTGTTACTGATGGATTCATTTCCTAGCTTGCCGACCATCCCATTCATAGATTTTCTGATCTAACCAAGCTGATACCCTCCATGGAGGAGGTGATGGACGTTACAGGTGCTCTGATGGGATAGGGTCCTAGACCTACACAGGCTCCCATTATACATCCCACACCTCCGAGACCCAGAGCGATGGCTCCACCATAGAGACCATTAGGACAGATGAGGCCCCCTCGTCCCACTAGTTCTACGGTAGGCAGATCTTCCGGTTCTCATAGATGGACTAGAGGAGAGGGTGGTACATTAGGTGGAGTTGGTTCAACTGATGAGGTACTAGCAGCCAAGCAAGTGGTAGGTGGAGATACTGATCCCTTACAGGATGATACTGGATTTGATTTAGGTGCTAAGATCAGATGTTGTAAGGCGCAGAGAGTAGAGACCACTAAGTAGGCTCCCCCAGATACCGAGATGCCAGACGTTGATCCTACTATTCCTCCTACTCCATAGGAGACTATCAAACGGCTTAGTGCACAGGTCAATGACCTGAAGGTGTGCAGTGCTCGATGGGAGGAGTGATACAGAGAGGCAAATAGATAGCAGACAGAGCTGCGTGTGGAGGTACATAGATTATAGGTAGAGGTGATTCATCAGACCTCACGGGAAGCTTACTATGTGTCCACATATTATACAGTTGTTCCTGCTGCATAGAGAGTTCCCTCCTATTCACAGTACATGATGGCATCAGAGGGAGCCAGAGCACCCAGAGCAGAGGTAGTACCAGATGCACCACCTCCTCCTCCACCAGATGCAAAGGATTTGTTGATAGCTTATTTGTTTTGATACATTGATATATTGTACTCTTTTTTATCATTGATATACTGTGCTGACTTTGATAGCTCACATGAGTGTATTCTTGTGTACACTATGCCAGTAGTGCACCCTTGACTAGTTTGAGATTTTTGATATATATATGAGATCGATATTTTGGTTGTGACTTCATTTGTACTTGTCATGTTTCGATTTATGATGATATCATGTGATGTTTATGCTATGAGTAGTGTAGAATGTATGTATGGATATATGCAAATGCAATGATTCCTTTTTTCATATGTATGGATATTATGCAAATGTTTTTTATTATGGAAAGATGTATGTATGATTTTATGCTTATGCACATGGATGAATTGTAATGCAATAGGTGATTATGATATGTAAATGCAACGATACACATGATATGTTTTGCAGGTATTGATGAAGACAAGTACTCAGTCTTATGTCAAAAGGATGTTTAACCCAGGAGGATAACTACTTGCGAGTCTATGAAGAGACCTTTGAGTTAGGTTTTAGCTCTTGTTAGATTTGAAGAGACATTTGAAGAATTGTTTAAGCATTGAAGTTCGTTTAGCCATTTGTGAGATCATGCAAACATGCAAAATGCAAAGAACCAAGCAAAGTAAAATGCAACCTAAGACCTAGGACCTAGTCACTGATCATGTGTCGGCCATTCTCATCATTGAATTTTTAGGTAACTGGATAAATCAATACAATGCCCACTAGTTATGAAACCATAGACATATGAATATCGATTTGTATGCGTAGGAATCAATACAACACCCACTCATTAGGAAACCATGGATATATGAATATTGATTTTGTTTTCGGAATGTCAGATTAAATAATAAGCACCAAGGCATAAGCACCAGGATGACCTAAATATCATGTCCATTTTGATATAGCAATTTGTATAAGCATCAAAACATAAACATCATGATGAACTGAATACGCCTTGCATTACAAACACATCAAATAGTCAAGAGATCATTCTAAGTCTAGTGTGAATTACAACTAGTGACCCTTTATCGTTCACCTCCTTAGGCAAGATCACGTGTCAAAGTAGGAGAAATAACTCACTCAAAAAGACAATAGTTAGATCAAACTTCCTTGAATTTTCTAGTTATCAATGGTCGAGGTACGCATGGCCATCCAATTCAAGATAGAGGCTCTTATAGTTAGACACCATTTCAATCCAAAATTTCCAAAATTGTTAGATTTTCACATACAAGAAGAAAATAAAGAAAATATTATGCCCCCAGTCATCACTCTCTAAATCCTATAAAGGACATCATCAAAGAGCTTGTGGGAACACAATATGCAAAAAAATCTTAATGCGAATCAGTAAGCATACAAGGAGATAAAAGCATGGAAAAAGCATAGATTGTTTTCAGTTTGTGTTTGATGTTTGATTGCGTTGTTGTAGATGCAAAATCCTTTCTGGAGACGAGACAGACTGACAGACCCAAATGAAGCTTCAAAGGATGCTGATTGGATATGACTCGTCTAAGATGTATTGGAGACCATAGGATATGACATTGATTTCCCCCAAGTGTGAACATTGATAGGATACAGATGCTTGAGTTGATTGGTGTACAGACCGACTTATTGAAAACAAGAAAGCAGAAACAAATTGGGAGATATGTACAAACTAAAGCAAGACTAAAAGCTAGGAAAGACCAAGATTGCACTGATAGATGGAGCATTTTTTAACAAGTGGTGCCTGTTTGTCAGGTTTTCACAATCTTGGCAGAGATTCTATTTTTGCTACCAAGGCGCCTGTTTCCAGGTTTTCACCAAGGCACTTTTTTTTTCCAATTTTTTTGTACATTTGATATTTTTTACTTTTTTTGTGAATCATCAAGGTGCCTATTTCTAGGTTTTCACCAAGATGTTCATTTTTTCAGGACTTTTTCAGATTTTTATGATTTTTTTTAGGACATTTTACCATAGACTGAATGTCTTAGGCGTAGAATTTCTTCAGATGGAGAATGTTGATTGGTTCTCAGAGCTATTCTCCTTCAGTCATTGAGAGTTGATAGGCACCAAAGAAAAAAGTAGCAGTGATAACAAAGGGACCCAGCCAGTTGGGTTTAAACTTCCCCTTGTGTTCTCGCTGTGATTGATTTTTAGTATTCTCTCTCAAGACTAGATCACCAACCTAGAATTCTCTATGTCTGACTTTCTTGTTGTAGCCTTTAAACATTCTATTCTGATATACTCTGAGATGATCATACGCTGCTTGTCTGCGCTCATCGAATAGTTCAAGTTTTTGTAACCTAGACACTTTGTAGTCATCATCAGTTACTAGACCATGCATTCTGATTCTTAGTGATGGGATTTCAACCTCAATAGGCAGTACCGCTTCAGACCCATAAACTAAAGCGAAAGGAGTAGCCCTAGTGGGCATTCTGATACTTGTTCTATAGGCCCAGAGAGCTGGATTAATCATGAGATGTCAGTCTCTTCATGTTTTATTAACTATATGGTGTAAGATTTTTAATAGATTCTTGTTAGAAGCCTCTACTTGTCCATTCCCTTGAGGATAGTAGATAGATGACCAATTTTGTGTAATCTTGAATTTAGCACATAGATCATCTAGATCTTTGTTCTTGAATTGTCCACCATTATCTATGATTATGGAATGAGGTATCCCATATTTGCATATGATATAGTTCAATATGAACATAGATATTTGCTTTCCAGTTGCTTGTGTCAATGGGACTGCTTCTACCCATTTTGTAAAATAATCTATAGCTGTGATTATATGGGTATGTCCATTAGAAGAATGAGGATGTATAGCTCCTATAAGATCAAAGGCCCATTGATGAAAAGGTCATTGTGTAGTAAAGGGAATTAGATCTCTCCCTGGAGCATGAATTAAGTTTCCTTACACTTGGCACTTTTGACAGTTCTTAGCAAATTTGATAGACTCTTTCTCCATTTCAGGCCAATAGTACCCAGCCCTAATAAGTTTTCAAGCTAGTGTTAAACCGTTCGAGTGTGACCCACAAATACCATCATGGACTTCCTCTAACGCACATTGAGACTCTTCCCATTCTAAACATTTAAGTAGCATACCATCTAGACCTCATTTATACAAATCATGACCAATGATGACATATCGAGAGGCATTATGGATAAGGTATCTCTTTTCATGGCGGTTGAAGGTATCGGGAATGATTTGGTCTTGGAGATAGGAAAATAGGTTTTTGTATCTAGAGGAATCATGACCAACAATAGTGCAGATCATGCGAGTTTCAGGGGAATCATATGCAGGATAAGATAGTGCTTCCACCAGGAACTCATAGCGTAGCTCATGTTCAGGCTATTGTAATAAAGTAGATAATGTTGCTATTGCATCGATAGCCTTGTTCTCTGTTCTAGGAATTTGCTCAAATGTGATAGATATGAAATACTTCTTTAAATCATCTACCATTCTCTTATAAGGAATGAGCTTTTCATCTTTAGTTTGGTACACATCATTGACTTGATGGATAACAAGTTGAGAGTCTCCATGAATGTGTAGCTATGTCACTCTCCACTCAATTGCTAGTTTCATGCCATTAAGAAGGGCTTCATATTTTGCAATATTGTTTGTGTAAGGGAACTTTAATCTGAATACTTTTGGGATTGAGTATCCTCGAGGAGTTATGAATAATATGCCTATTCCTGATCCATTCTGTGTATAGGAGCCATCAAAGGATAACTGCCATTCTCTAGAAGAAAGAGTCATGATAGAGGAATCTGGAAATTCCATTTGCATTGGTGTATCATCAATCATAGGTGCATCTACTAATTGATCGGCAATAACCTATCCTTTGATAGCTTTTCATTCCACATATTCAATGTCAAATTCACTTAAGAGCATGACCCATTTAGCTAATCTACATGTGAGGGCAGCTTTGCTTAGTAGGTACTTGAGTGGATCAATCTTAGCTACCAAATGTGTGGTATGCGCCAACATATAATGTCTCAGTTTCTATGATGCAAAGATCATAGCTAGACAAGCTTTCTCAATCATTGAATAGTTCTTCTCATATGCAACCAATGTTCTACTGATATAGTATATAGCTCTTTCCTTTTTGTTCTTATCATGTTGTGCAAGCAATGCCCCCAATGATGTATTTGTAGCGGAGACATATAAGATCAAAGGCTTCCCTAGAATGGGAGGCATCAAGATAGGAGGATTTGATAGATACTTCTTGATATGATTAAAGTTGTTCTCACATTCTTCATTCCATGCAAATGTCACACCTTTATGTAATGTTTTTGTAAAAGGTTGTGATATGTCTGCTAACTGTGATATGAATCTTCTGATAGATTGAACTCTTCCTTGCAATGTCCTCATTTGACTAATATTCTTTGGAGGTTGCATCTCCATTATAGCCTTCACTTTAGCTAGATCAACTTCAATGCCCTTCTTTGAAACTATGTATCCTAAGAGCTTTCCAGAAGTGACACCAAAAGCACATTTCTTAGGATTTAGTCTGAGACCAAATTTTTCCATTCTGTCTAGTATCTTGCTCAAGTCACTTAGATGTTTAGCTCTAATCATAGATTTTGCTAGAGTATCATCAACATAATCTTCCATAGTCCTATGCATCATGTCATGAAAAATAGATGTCATGGCTCTTTGATATGTAGCACCAGCGTTTTTAAGCCCAAATGGCATGACATTCCAATAGAAGGTGCCCCATGCACATGTAAAAGCAATTTTCTCTTGATCCTTTGGAGCAATTTTTATTTGATTATACCTAGAAAAACCATCCATTTAAGAATACATCTCAAAGCTTGTCATCATGTCCACTATCGTATCAACGTTAGGTAGTGGAAAATCATCCTTAGGGCATGCTCTATTTACATCTCTAAAGTCTGTGCATACTCTAATTGATTTATCTGGTTTTGAAATGGGTACAATATTAGAGATCCACTCTGTATAATCAATAACTCAGATGAATCCAACTTTTAGGAGCTTCTCTAATTCAACTTTTACCAAGAGTGCAATGTGAGGATGCATCTTTCTCAATTTTTGCTTGACAGGTTTGACATTTGGAGCTATAGACAAATGGTGCATGATAAGATTAGGATCCAACCCTGGCATATCTGAATATTTCCATGCAAATTTGATCTTCTTCTCTGTTAGGAATGTTGTAAATTTTTGCTTTTCTTCTTCTGATAAAGATTGTGCTACATGGATTAACTGTGGTTCCTCTGCTATTCCCAAGTTGATGGATTGAGTAGGCTCAATTAGAACTGGAGATCTGTCCTGTAAATGACTCGGAAGGACATCAAATATCTTATCCTTAGGTGCCTCAGGGAGGTTTTCACCTTTGGATATGACTTTTATTTTTACTTTTGTAGGTTCTGAGACTGCCACAAAGTGGTTTTCACCCTCAGAACTCCTTTTCTTTTTATTCTTATTCTTATTTTTCTGACTAAGATACTTGATGTTTGAATCCGTCATGCTAACACTCGGTTCACTGATGGAAGTCCTCATAGGCTCAACTAAATTAAGGTAGCAAGCAAGGGCATAGTCATTCGGGAAGGTATAAATACCATGGCTCGAATTTGTGGAGGTTTGATCAAGAAGTTCAGGATGTTGGATGGTCAAAATGGGGAAAGATTGGGAGATAGTATTTACGGATATGGATCTGTCATCATTGGTCCTAACTCGGCGCTTGATTTCAAAGGTGATATTACAACTTAAGACATTCAATTCATGAATAGGCTCAATGTCATTGTGGGAGTCCAATTCAGCCATCAGTGGATCAGACTCGATAAGTTCATCATTTCACTCTAGACTTACGTTGGGTTTAGGTGCGTATTGGTGAATAACATCAACATGTTTCTCTGTAATAAGCTCATCTTCTTCTAGAATGGTTCCCCATTCATAGTCATTAGATTCTTCATCTATGCCTCTAGGAAATCTAAGAACATGAATAAAGTCAGGATGAATACCCCAAGAAGGGTTACCCTCAGATTCTGATTTGAATTCATACTCATGAGAATCTGTCTCAGAATAACTACCACCTTCCTCTTTGTCTGTTTGATTGTCTTCGAGATTAGCTGGTTCTTGTGTGGCAACTATCTCTTGCTCTATAGTAGGTTCTTGTGTTTCTACTACATTAATTCTTTTGATTGGATCATCTTCAGCTTCAAGGAGATATGTGATTTCCTTAGGAAAACACTCATAAGGGATAAGTTCTGAGCTGTCTAAATCACTATCTGATGGTTCAGTTTCTTCCTTCTTAAGAAGGGGTTCTCCTGGTGTGATCTACTCTATGACATGAGAACAATTACCTTTGAGGTGGAAGGGTTTCTTTTTAAAGCCTAAGCCAACAGTATCTTTGTTTGCCCTACCAGTATGTGAAATAGGTGTTATAAGACCTTCTCCTTTGACTCGTAGAGGTCCTTTACTTGAATATCCCATCTTAGCTATCAGTTTTTCTCCTAGACCATATGCCTTAGAAGGGATTTTGGATACTGTAGAGTCACTAGTTGGAACAGCTTGAGATTCAGGCTCATCTTTGTATAGCCATGTAAGCACAACTTCATCTTCTTCAAATTCTTGTTTGGAGACTTGTTCTGCTACAAAATTCTTTTTATATGCCTCCAGAGGTTCTTTAGAGTCTAGTTTGGACTGTTTTAAAGATTTTCCATAAGACTTAGGTGAGATAGGTAGAGATGTCAAAGATAAGACTGGCTCTATAGTATATTCTCCCATACCATTTTCTTTGATATTGACCTCTTTTGCAACATCTTCCATTTTAGATGTGGATGCTTCTTTTGTTGGCTTAATGGAAGATTCTCTGTTATTAGGCACAAGTTTATCTACACTTTCTTTCAGTGTATTGCAAGTGGTGGATATGTCTACTGGAATAGTGACCTCTACTCCTTCATAAGGAAATTTCAAGCATTGGTGAAATGTAGAAGGAATAGCCTTCATCTCATGTATCCATGGTCTCCCTAGAAGAATGTTGTAAGCAAAAGGTAGATCAAGAACTTGACATATAGTGTCTTTGATAACTGGACCTGCTCTGATAGGTAATACAATGGTGCCTTTAGAAGATCTTTCTTGTTCATCATAGGCTTTTATAGTTATTTTCTTTCTAGGATCAATAGCCAATTCTGAAAATCCCAATTGTGTGACCAAGTTGTAAGAACAAATGTTTAGGCCAGTGCCCCCATCTATCAACACACGTTTGACTCTACAGTTCTGGATCAAGACTTCCATATGCAAGGGCTGGTTATGCGGGTGACTCAAAGATTTTTCATCTTCCTTTGAGAAGGAGATATATTGTGGAGATGTAAGATGTCCAACCATAGTCTGGAACCTATCTAAATCAAGGTCATAAGGAACATTGGATCCGAGCAAAGCTTTGACTAAAATAGCCCTATGAGCTAGTGATATCCGAAGTAACTCAAACATTGAGATTTTTGTAGTAGTGTGTTGGAGTTGTTGAACAATGCTATAAGATGTTGGCCTCGTATCTTTAGGATTGGAAGATTTAGAAACATCCTTCTATTTGGAAGCGGAAGAAAGATTGAAGGGCATCTTAGGGACATTTGATGAATCTGGGATTTGTCCATTCAGATGTTCCTAAGCTTGTGATCAAGTCACTACGTTAGCTGAAGTATGATCTCTATCTCTTCGCACAATTATGATGACATTGCAATGCTCAGAGAGACAAGGTTCAACCATATTGATAACAACATTATTTCTAGGGTAAGCATAATTGACCTTTGCCCCCATATTAGGGTGAGAAGATGAAACTTCTTGACCATGTTTCAGAAATGGTTCTGTGAATGTTGTATGATCATTATTGCTCTTATGATTGTCAATCGTGATGTCTCTCTTATCAATCAGATCTTGAATAGTATGTTTCAAGCGTAAGCAGTTATTAGTTGTGTGACCTTTACCCTGATTGAAATCATAGAATTCATTCTCTCTCCACCATTTTGGTTTAGGATCTGGATTAGATTGTCAGATCTCAGGAAAAGAAATGATGTTATTAGCTAGAAGAGTTCTCATAGCTGATTCCAAAGATTCTCCAAGAGGAGTGAACTTTCGTTTGTTATTAGTGCACCAAGATTTGTATTCTGGCTTCTTTTGAGATGGTTTGAACACCTTTTGCTTTGAGGCTTTGATGGCTTGGGTTCCAATAGTTAGATTGAAAGCTAGTGCCTTTGATGGGGCATGGATAGTATCAACAACACCATCTATGACAATGCCTTTATTCTTGTTCCAGTTTTTGTTCTTGTCTTTAGAACTAGATCCTGATTCATACTTGTCCTTTTGAAGTGTGATGTCTCCTTTTTTTCATAAGTACCTTTTCAATTTTGATCGCATTATCTACCATCTTATCAAAAGATGTATGATCTTGCATTTGTAAAGGGTAGTTGATCTTTGGGATAAGATTATTGATGAAGATTTTCAGCTTCTCAGTTTTTGGAATAGGCCTAGCATATAGAGAGAATTTATTCCTCCATCTCTTGAGAAATGTCAGGAATGGTTCTCTTGGATATTGTTTGAGATTGCAGATATCAATCATGGTGACTAGATGTTGAATGTTGTAGGAGTATTGTTGATAGAATAATTTGATCAACTCCTCAAAATTTTTGATAGTAGAAGGAAATTTAGAGAACCAATGAATGGTTGCTCCTCCTAGAGATCGAGGAAAAAGATGCATTAGATAGGTTGGTTCATGCATGAACTCCATAGATTATGTACATAATTCCCTGACATGATCTTGAGGATCAGAGTGTCCATCATACTTATCATATTTAGGCATCTCCACTCTTTTCAGGAATGGTGGCATGTACAAGTCTTTGTCAAATGGAAAAGGACATAGGGCCTCCATGGAGAACTCCTTGGGTTCCTTTTCTTTCTCAAGTTTATTAAGTTTGACTTGCATGGCATGCATCTGTTTCATCATAGCTATGAGTAGAGTTTCTTTCTCATGGTAATGATATCTTCAACATTAAAGTTGGGAGGAAGTTTAGCTCCTTGATGAGCTAATTGTAAAAAGTATGCCTCTCTGTCCTCTTTCAAGAAATGCTTCATCATTCTTTTGAAGTTATCATCATTTTGATATTGAGCAATTTCTTCAGGTGTGGGTTCCTGATCTGCACCATGTTGAGATTGAGCTCTTTGAGAGCCAAAGTTTGTCCCTACTTGAGACATGGTAGGAGTTCTCCCTAGGATAGCTCAAGGAGGAGTTTGTTGATTACCTCTGTGAGTTGATGAAGGAGGAATGTAACCAGTTTTCAATCAAAAATTGCCAAGATTGTCATCTTCGTAAAGACTAGAATTGTAGAGTTGCTCAAGAGTTGGAGCCTAGAGAGTATTCAAAGGTAAGGTATGGGATATTTCTCCAAATTTCTTGTGAGAGGAAGCTCTAGTTTCCACCATTAACCTTGGGTGAAACAAAAGAATATGATGAAGACAACTGAAGAAAGATCTGATTCAAGAAGATCAAATGACGCAACCTTGTCAAGGTTTAGTGGATTGAAGCTTAGATTAGATGTAAATGAAGGAGACTATGCCCTAGATGTATGGGTAGATGCCCAAAAGATAGCGGACATGAGTTCACAACACATAACCATTTTGAAGATGGATTGAAGATTGATAGTTATGACAAGGTTTTGACACAAGATGAGAAAGACTCAAATTGATTAAATAGGAGGCTAAATCGGATTCAAAAGGCCACTCTAGGAAAATGATTGGATTCTCAATAGTTGTTGCTTTATTCTTGGCACAGTGATTTTCTTGACAGACTCTGGAAATAGGCTGAAAAAGTTGGGTATCTGGCAATTCTCACAACTTTCTAGCAATTTCTCAAAATTTCTCAAATGACTTTCTACAGGCTCGTATGATAGTGGGTATAGCATGAAATGATAATTGAAAAACTTGTACGACTATTGCAAAACTCGCATGACAGTTGATAGTAGGGTTTTTGACTTTTCTAAATTGACTAGCAGCAAAACTCATACGATAATGTACCATATACCATATGACAATTTGGGGGTTTTGAAATGACAATAGGCAAAATTTGTATGACTTTCTGAATTTACAAAATGATTTTTGACTCCAAAAAGGTGTTTGACATCAGATTTTGCAGTTTTTGAGATTTTTAGTTTCAGATTATTCACAAAATTGTTTGTCCAGATTTGAAGATTGTACCAGATTGATTCGTTCTTAGTAACTAGATAGATAAACAAGCATGCAAAACAACAAGCAAATGATTTCAAGCACATCTAAAAACAATGAACAGGGGACAAAGCAACCCTATGCATGAACAATCAAGTGACTAAATTGCACTAATCCCTAGGAGTGCTAACAATGTATGTTCCAAAAAGTTTTGCAATAATGCACATATTCCTAGAAAATGAAAATTTGGCCTCACTAGGGTTTTTAGTAATGGTCTAACTTTGCAAATTTTGTGATCTCAAGAGGGTGAACTCCAATCCAAGCGCACTGAGGTTTTGACACAGTCCAAGAATTTAATCAATCAGGAGCTGCTAGGGAGATCTGACAACCCAACAAGAGACCACACCTGTGAAGATTTCCTCCACAAGGACATTTATATAGCGGCTGCTGCTACCATGGTGAAAATGGCTATTATCGCTTGAGGTTCCGTCAATGTGGTTGACCCAATTAAGGGAATGTCCACTATGGTTAACCCTCTCTAAAGGTGACTCACAAAATATACCACATGGAGACTGGTTCCAGATTCAAGGATCTGAGTTTCTGGCACTACCCAAAAAGGGAGTAGAGCATAGTCCTCTAGCCTTTTCACTTTTAACCCAAATAAAGCAGACAGATTAATTCGACACACTAAGACCAAGATTATCTCACAAAGATCTATGATGTCAACCACTCATGATCTATTAAAGTTGACATCATAGACTCAAAAATCAACTAAAGTGATTAAGTGGCAGTATTAAATCTAATTAATTAAATATTTAGAATATTCAATTAATCAAACTTTAGGATAAATAAGATTTATCGCCAAATAATCATTAAATTAAAGATAATTAAGATAAATAGGAATATTCCCGATGTAGAATTTAGGATAATCAATTTAAGATTCAATGATGTGTCAATGTGCCTTAGGTTAGGACTTCGATGTCGATTTCATTCGATGTGTTGATATAGGAGGTTAATGAACCTATAGCCCATTTTTGGGGTATTACAGATATTTCTCTTGATAGTCTAATCGGTAGATTAAATGCATTTGAGCTTAACAACTATGATAACAATATTTTACATAAGGTAGAATATGCATTTGTGTCATCTGTGAATATTGGAAGATCAAGTAGTAGACATAAGATAAGAAATGAAAGTGATAGTGAAGCTAAAGAAGATGAAATTGATGAACTTGAAGCATTAATGTCTAAAAGGATACCGAAAGGAAAATGAAGATATAGAGGTAAGATACCCTTGGTATGTTTTAAATGTAAAGAGATTGGTCATATTGTTGCAAGATGTCCTGACAGGAAAGATGATGAAAAAACAAGTGAAAGATCAAATTAAAGGAAGAATGAAAGAAGAAATCACCAAGATCATAGAGGTAACTGAAAATGTGGTAACAAAGGCAACCGAGACTATAGAGATAAAGGTAAAAAGGCATGCTACCTAGTTGAGGATGAAGATGATGATATCGAGACTGAAATTGATGAAGACATAGAAGTAGTGTTTGTAGCATTTAAAGAATATTCTGAAGAAGAAGGGTATGTTGAAAAGGCACTTATTTCTAAAGTTAGCAAAAATGATACATAGATTATTAACTATGGCTGCACACATCATATGACTAGTGATGAAGAAAAATTTGAATATCTTGAACATTATAATGGAGGATCTATAAAAATGGGAAATGATACACCTTGTCAAGTGAAGGGTAAATGATCTATATTACCGAATAACAAGATCAGATGTGAAAATTCTTATTGGGTGAAAGGACTTAACTATAATCTATTGAGTGTAGCACAACTTAATAATACAGGTCACTGAGTTGCATTTGAGAAGAGAAAAGTAAAGATCTATGATGAGGTTGGAAAACTTATCGATACCGGTGAACAATCAAAAGGTAACTTATTCTACTTGGATAATGTTGAAACTTCTTGTTTGTTGGCTAAAAATGAAGATGTTTGGTTATGGCACAAGAGGTTATGTCATTTGAATTTTGACAACATGGTTAAGATCAATAAGAAAAAGAAAGTTAGAGGATTGCCGAGTATATCTAAGTGTGGCCATGTAATGTGCAAACAATGTCAAATGGGTAAAATGTCAAAATCTAGTTTCAAGAGAAAACATTACTCATCTAATGCTATTCTGGAGTTAGTTCACACTAACTTATGTGGTCCAATGAGAACTCAAAGCTATTATGGAGATAGATATTTTATCTTATTTGTTGATGATTTCTCTAGAATAATGTCTGTCATGTTCTTAAAAGAAAAATAAGAAGCTTTCAAAATGTTAATGTGGTACAAGGCAAAAGTGGAGAAAGAAAGTGGTAAGGAATTGAAATACTTAAGGTCACATAGAGGTGGTGAATTCATTTCTGATGATTTTACTAATTTTTTAATGAGTATGGAATAAAGAGACAAGTATCAGCACCGAGGACACCTCAGAAGAATGAGATTGTTGAAAGGAGAAATAGATCAATTATTGATTGTGATAGAACACTGATGATTGAAAAAGATGTTGCACAAATTTACTGGAGAGAAGACGTTAGTACTGTTGTTTATAGATTGAATTGAGTACAACTAAAGAAAGAATCAAACAAGACACCTTATGAGCTATAGTATGGTTATACACCTAATGTGAGTTATTTCAGAATATTTGGAAGTAGATGTTACATTTTGAAAGATGATAGAAATGGAAAATTTGATCTAAATGTGATGAAGGGATATTTCTAGGTTATTCTACTAGAAGTAAGGCTTATAAATGTTTGAACAAGGCTACTAACAAGATGATTGAAAGTGAAAATGTGAGAGTTGATGAGTTTGCAGAAAAGAATGATGAAGAAAGCATGAAAGAACTAGAAGACTATGGTAGATTTTTTTACATAAAAAATCTTGAAAATCTACCCGAGCAATAGTCTGGTGTCACTGAGCAACAAAATATTGCTACCGAGCAATAATCCTTACAAATCGAGCAACAAAAAACTGTTATTGAGGAAAATGATGATAATGCAACGAGTGGAGAAAATATTAAAGAACATAAATATGAACCTGTACTAGCAAAGTATGTAAGAAGACACCATCCCCAATATCAGATAATTGGAGATAAAGGAGCAGGAATGATGACTAGAAGTAAATTAAGGAATAATCCATGTTTGGTTTGTGAATTTGAACCTAAAACTGTTAAAGATGCATTGACAAATGATGATTGGATTAAGGCAATGAATGAAGAGATTGAGTAGATATAGAAAAAAAGACATGGACATTGGTACTGATACCTAAAGACAAAAATGTGATTGGCACAAAATGGATTTTCAAAAACAAATTGAATGAGAATGGAGATGTAACAAGGAACAAAGCAAGATTAGTTTGCAAAGGTTATGAATAAGAAGAGGAAATTAATTAAGGAGAAAATTTTGCACCCATTGCTAAACTTGAAGGAGTGAGAATACTACTTGCATATGTTTCTTATAAAGGATTTAAGGTAAATCAGATGGATGTGAAATATGAATTTCTGAATGGGATACTTGAAGAAGAGGTATACATTAAACAACCTGAAGGTTTTGTTGATCCTAATCAGAATAACAAGGTATGTAAGTTGCACAAGGCATTATATGGACTGAAGCAAGCACCAAGAGCATGGTATGAAAGACTGCACTCTTATCTCATAAGAATTGGATTTTTTAGAACAAGTGATAACATTAATTTATATTTGGAATGTGAAACTAATGATGAGATTCATATTGCTGAAATTTTTGTTGATTATATCATATTTGGAGGTCATGGTACTTTATGTAAGTCTTTTTCTAATGAAATGAGAAAATAGTTTGAAATGTTGATGTTTGGGGAGATAAAATTCTTTCTTGGTCTACAAATACACCAACTAAAGGAAGGCATCTATATCACATAAATAAAGTACATTAAAGAAGTCTTGAAGACATTCTGTATGGAAGACTCAAAACCAGTTGGTACACCTATGGTAACTGGATACAAGCTGACCAAGGATGACAAGTCAACAGAGGTAAATAAAACCTTATACAGATCTATGATTGGCAGTTGATGTATGTTGTGCATAGTAGACCAGATATTGCACACATTGTTGGAATTGTGGCTAGATTTTCTGCTAATCCTAAAGAGTCACACTTGAATGTTGTGAAAAGAATCTTGAGATATCTAAATAACATTGAAAAATATGGATTATGGTATAAGAAAGAAGGCATTTTTTAACTCAAAGTTTCTACTAATGTTGAGTGGGCTGGAAATATTGATGATAGAAAAAGCACTACATGTGGAGCATTCTTTTTAGGAGAAAGATTAGTAACATGGATAAGTAAGAAACAAGGATGCATTTCTCAGTCCACTACTGAAGCTAAATATGTAGTTGTTGCTGCTAATTATTCAAATATTGCATGGATAAAATAATTGTTGGAAGGTATGAATGAAGAGATCACTTATCCAGTGATAATCTATTGTGACAATACAAGTGCTATTAACATTTCAAATAATCTAGTGATGCATGCAAAGACAAGGCACATATTTATTAAATGTCACTACTAGAGGGAGCAAGTTCAAGAAAAATAGGTCAAATTGGAATATGTGAAGTCACATGAACAACTTGATGATATATTCACAAAACTCTTACCGAAGGATACATTTGAATACTTGAGAAGTAGACTAGGGGTCCATCCCCTATCTAATAGTAACTAAGGTGATTTGGGGTTGCATCAAACTAAACATTATCAAAAGATCTAATGATGTTGATGCATGATGTTCACACTTTGGGATTCCTAAGCTTGTGAAGAAGGAACAAGTTGAAGACAAGCTGAAACTACATATTTGTACATACAAGGTACAAAAATATGAAAAGAAAAATAGAGATAATTATTTGGCTACTGAAGAGCTGATTATTCTTTTGACATTGTTTTCAAATGGAGAGATGATCATGAAATATTCAAGAAATATTCAAAGGGAGAGATGATAATAAGGGAGAGATGATCATGAAATATCAGTTAGAAATGAAGCTAACCGAAAGGGAGAGACAGTTGATACTGTGTAGTGACTAAACATATTAAATGCATAAGCTAAGAGAGAGCTTAAAGATAGAGTTGTAGACACTTAAGATGTTTGGTATTCTATGGAATATTTCATATTGTGTTTGTGTTGTCAGTAATTCCAAAGAGAGAGATTTTTATACTACAACTGATTGATTACTTGGAGAACATAATGTGAAGATGATCACCGAGTTACAAAGATATATGTGAGACATTAGATCAGTTATTATATTATCATTGATGTTAATTAGTTTTGATTGTACTTGTAGACACCTAAAAATCCACTTGTTAATTAAAAATATTTTAGTTAATAAAAGTCCTGATGACATCATAATTAATTAATTAATTAATTAATATTTTTATTATCCCCTCCTATCTTAATTAGATTCATTTAATTTTGGAATCACACCCAAAAATATTTAAATCAAATTTAAATATTGATCCCTCCTATATATTAAATTAATTTAATAAATAAAGTTCTCAACCAAATCATTTAAATAAATTAAATATTTATTTAAAAACCCTAAAACCTAGATATCTTCTAAATTCTTCTAAACCTATCCTCTCATCCCTAATCACTCCCTAACCCCTCTTAAGGGGTGATTCCTAACCCTCTTATCCTAACCCTCTCCCTTTGACCCAAGGTCAACACCCTCATTAATGAGCCTTACAAACTCATTAATGACCCCTTACACCCTCATTAATGGCTCTTACAACCTTATTAATGAGATACCATCTCCCTTCTTCCACCCATGTACCCTTCACACTTCCCTAGTGTTTCTCACACGTGTGAGCAACATTGGTCTCTCAACCCATTATGACTATCCTTATCCCTTTAACCCTAAGCCTTAACCCTTGATCCTAAACCCCAACCCTTGATCCTAAACCCGAACCACCCTTCCTAACCCAAGACCTTCCTCAAATCATATAAATAGACTCTATTCCATGAGAAAAATACCAACTCACTCTTTATTTCAAGCATAGTTATCATGTTAAATTGTATCTAGATTATCATAGCACATATTAGCATTGCTAGTTTTCTTCATGTTTCATGCCTTTTTAACTCATCCTAGCTTAGTTAAATGGATTAACATAGTTCATTTCATGTATTTCATATCATATTAAATCCATATCACATCTATTTTCAAGTTAAAATGAATCTTGCATCCTCATCATTAGCTTAGAATCTGCATCTCATCACTTGCACCCTTGGAACCTTAGGGGCAAATCTGGTTCCCTATACCAAGTTGTGGTCCATTTTTTTGTATCCATGGCTTGCATATTGTCCTAATATTCCCTAATCTACATTTGGTAAATTCTCATTGTGCTTAGAGAGCACACCCACATCCCTTTTAAACAAGCAAATCAAACAGTGCCCAAGTTGTCTCATTTTGGCCCAATCTAAGGTGGCTTGTGAATAGTTTTTCTATATGTCAAGTATGTTGTTTTTAAAGTAATGTCTGAATGTCTTAGCATGCTTTTGACAGGTTAGTTTCACATCATCGACATTTTGGCATGCTCAGTGGGACCCCCACCATGCATTTCAACTACATTTTTATGGGTTTTTTAAATAAAAAAACTCAGATTTTCTGGAGATCTTGTAAGACCTTGTGGGAATCCTAGTATGATTAAACTCCTCTGGCCCTTTTTTATTGTATGGGAACCCTTTTATTCTTGTATGAGACCATGTACTGACTCGTATTGGCCTTATGCAAGTCATTTCTAGCCCTCGGCATCTCTTCTAGCCCTGTTTGCTCATAGAGTGAGCCAAGTATACTTGTATAAGCCTTGGTCCTAACTTGTATGAGTAAAAAACATAAAATACCCTACCCTATTTAATTGTATGGAAAACATGGGGCATGTTTAGGGCCTTAATCTTGGTTTTGTTTGGTTTTTCAGGTTCATTTGGGCTTCCTAGTATCCCTAGTCCCAATAATTGCAAGATCTAACTTGGTTTTTGCAGGTCATCCTTGGAGAGAAAGTTGGTTGTCAAAACATCAAGGTCCTAAGGTCTACTAATATCTCTTTTTTTTTGTTTAGGAACAAAGATAACCTTCATTTAAGCTTAAAATGAACCTTCATTCAATCTCGAATGCCTAACTGAAAGAAATCTGCATATCTTCCTAAAAGGGTTAAAAATTAATCAAACCTAATCCTAAAATGAACACTTGCATCTTCACACTTTGGATTAGGGTTTAAAATGAGCTTCATCTAGCAATATTTAATGTTCAAAGTTTTTATGTAATCCTAAAAATCAATCTAGGAACACTTCGATTCTTAAAACAAACCCTAAATCAAATCTTGAATGCATAAATGGAATGAACAAGAAAATCTCACACTTACTTTGGGTCTTAAAATGAATCTCAAAAAATTGAAAGCTCTCAAAGCATAAATTTGCAAATATTTTTGTCCTAAAGGGGAAACCCTAAAGCCTAATCTTGAGTGGCTAAAGGAAAGAACAAGGCAAAATCTAAGCAAATCTCAAAACTTTCTTTTTGACTTAAATTGAGTGCAAATCAAATCTTTAATGATAAATGAAACAAAAAAATCAAAGTTAAACTATTCTATTTAAGTTCTAAAACACATTCCCTATTCTTAATTCATAAGGAAAATTGGAGCAATCTCAAATCAACACACCTCATTTTTGGGCTCTAAAAAGAATTAGGAAAACCAATCTCGAATGATAAAAGGTAAAACACTTTCAAAACTTTCAAAAAGCTTTTCTATTTTCAAGGAAATGAACTTTGCATCCTAAATCATTTGTGCTTGAGAGTCAGCATAAAAAACTTAAATCAAATCTTGGAAATGAACCCTTCATGATGTGTTTATTAGGAGTTTTTCAAATTTTTGCAAAGCCCATTTAATCTAAGTGACGTAACACAATTGAACTAAGACAAGTTCAAATTTGTTTTACTTCTAGTGCAGCCTATCTAGAGAGAAAAGTGCTTCCTCTTTGAAGAATGACCTCAAACTAGTATTTCCTTGATTGGTATATATATATAAAGCACTAAGAAAACACTTGCTTCATCCCCTTAAGCTCGCATGAGGCATGTTGATGGTAGCCCGAGGTAGGTGAATATCCCTACTATTTTGACATGGTCAAATAGGCTCTTAAGTGAATCACGCGTGTACAAACCGATTGGGAGGACTCCATGGACCTTATCAGACACCTATTAATCAGAGGCTACCTGATCTACCCCCAAAGGCTTTCTAATCTTTGTGCAAGGAGAATATTAATCTCACCAAGACACTCATCATATTGTGCCATCCTTAAGCGCTTGGAATTGGATAATACGACATCATGACTAGATCCACTGCATTCTTGGTGATGGTTGTATTTTGATTAGCTCTTGGATGTGTGCCTAAGTCTATGAGAAAAGTTATTTTAGTCAAGCCAAAAATACTTAGGGTAAGATTGCTTGTGTGTGTTTTCAAAGTTTTAGACTCAGTGCAAAAACATCTCTTGAACATACACATTTCCAAAAGCATTATCAGAGTCTCTGTCATCATTGCTTGTATCCTGTAAGGTTGTCTTATCCCTTGTTGGATTGTTTTTTGGTCCTTTTCTATTGGAAAAAAGAATCAGAACCAAAAGCCTAAACTGATCAAATCTACTCAAAACATCCTTGGACCTAGAAAGTTGTTCTTGAAATCAGTTATCATAAAAAAGCCAAGTTTCCCAAATTTTGTGTCCATCAAGAGAAAAAGGTTGTAGAAAGAGACCTCAAAGGCTATCAACCATCCCTAAAAGAAATCCAAGCAAAAAATAAATATCAGGAGAAGATAGACAACGTGGGTCAAAATGCGAGGATCAAACAGTTTGCAACACATTTTTAAATCAACCACTGATTTGTTACCTTAGAAAGTGAAGACTAGGCGACCTATCACATATCCATATTTCTTTCATAATATCACAAATTTGTCTCAACAACCTTGCATCCTTGCATCATAGATCATTTTCTTAGTTGCATCATAGATCATCCCTTCAATTGCATTTAGGTCATCCCCTTATAATAACCCTCGTGCAGTCAAACCCACCATCCTTCAAACCAAGTCTAGAAATCCAAAATCCAAAATCCTTGAAAAAAATCCACCTATCCAAATCATCCTCTTAGTGTCACATCCTTTGAGTTTCTCAATCCTCATCCTAAAATCAAACATCACCTCCCTTTGACTAAGCATTTTCTAGGGCATCTCGTACTTGTCTTTGTAAGCTTCATCATATCAAGCAAGATATTGGTGTGCATTGACAAGGGTCCCATCTTCCAAAGATCATCAATCTATCCTAGGTTGACAATCCTATCCTCTTTGATCCTACATCAAGAAGTAGCAATTCATTTTCTGACACTTAGTAATCCTCATCATGCTCCATCTAATCAACATCCAAGCATCCTTCAAGTTTTTCCAAGTCCATCTCGATCCTTGCATCTATCCTCGAGTTTCCACCAGTTTATCCTATCCACCATCCCTAAGTTTCCTTAGAAGCATCTTGCATCCATCCATCACTGTATCTCCATCTTAGGTTTTCATTTCATGCATGTCGAGACACGATCCAGGAAGAGAAAGAACATGGATCACAATTTGGCCACTAGTTCATTCGATCCTAATAATCCTGATGACATGATTGTAGCATATGATCTGTAACCCCCATCGATCAAGAATGTATGGGAAGATCCAACTGAGATACCCATGACATTTTCCATGGAAGCCTTCATGATTCATCCATCACATGCACAAATGGTGAGTGCAATCATAGATCAGAATCATTTAGTCATTCTGGAAAACTACGCACAAGAGGGTACTCCCTTTCCATCACACCTCCAACCCTTCAGTCCCTCCAAACCCATCCATATCCCTATTGATTCTTATTCTCCCATTATCCAACAAATCCATGATCCTAACCTTCAAATAGCCCAGATTCACCTATCCCCCATCTCTTCCAATCCAGTTCCACAAAACCCATGGTGCAGTCAACAACCCAATCTACTCCTTTTTCAGTCATGGGAACACCACCCCCATCTACAACATTTCAAGCTTCCACATTGACACAAAGGTTCACACAAACCCAACCTCTACCTCCTATGCAAACCACCGCACAAGAAATGCCTCCACCTTTCATAAGCCAAGCTTCCTCATCAGCACCATCCTTCCAGGGGGTAATGCAATTGTTTCCCTCTTTCACTCAGTAAGCTTCCACATCAAAACCATCCTTTCTAGGGGAAACACAAGCACCTCCTTCCACAGCTCAACAATCTTTCACCCAAGCCTTCATTCCACCCATCACTTAGCTAACTTATACATACATTCCCCTTCCACTTTTCATCTTCAACATGCAATCATAGCAGACCACTTTCACGATAGGGATGCCATTTGTGGGACCCCAAAACCAACCTTCTACATCCCAAAATCCCACCATCACCTCTGCATCCTCCACAATGCAACCCCCACCAAGAATGGGCTCTTTTTTGGGGCTTCAACCAAACACAAATGTACACCTTAGGTATGTAGACCCAATCCCACATATCCATTCCCACAAACCAACAATTAGCCTTCCCTTTTCCATCACAACCTCCTCCAGCTACATCATTCCCAACATATACCAATTATTTATCAATGCCACCCACCGCTTCTCAAAATGTATTTCCCCCACAACAAAAAAGTTCCTTCCATCTTGCCACCCACCTCACGCAACCACCTCTTACCACCAGCTTCCAAACAATCACTCCACCCCTTAGAAATGAAGAGATGCATCCTGCTTTCATCGACCAAGTACAAGGCCCATCCTATCAACAAGCTCCACCATTCCACAACCTTTATCCACAACAAAAGTATTTCCTAGCACAACATCAACAACATCCCATTATCTAACAATAATAAGCATCATCATATTCTATGCAATAACAACATCCCCTCATCCCCCAGTAGGAGCAACAGGTTTCACCATATCCTTCATAGAAAAATGCTCCCACACCTCAACATCAGTATCCTCCCCATCAACCATCAACCCAAAATCCATTCAAATCTTCTTATCTAGCTGACAATCACCCTATCCAACTCCACAATATCCACCGTAGAACCATCCTTATTCACCAACACCATCAAATCCGTTCCCAATGGGAGTACCCACTCCAACGCTTATCAACGTAGAATGGGAAGAAATGAAGAACGCTCTCAAGGAGCTTACAGTCAGAATGAAAATAAAGTCTTCCAAATTTGAAGAGGTTTGTCCCTATCTCTTTGACAGATCTATCACGACAATCCCTTTACCCAAGCACTCTTAGACCCACAAGTTTGACAAATATCATGGGAAGGGAGATCCAGTCAACCATATCAAAGAAATTTACATGGCATGTCAAGAGGTGGCTTATAGAGACAATTTCCTCATGCGCCTCTTCTCCAAGAGCTTGGGAGGAACTATTATTGAGTGGTTCTACAAGATACCTTATGGGATGATCACAACCTTTGCAGAACTCTTTGAGAAGTTCATCACCCAATACGCCCATAATATTGAGAATGAGCTATCCCTGTTGGACCTCTGTAACTCGAAACAAAAAGGAGGTGAGATTCTAAATTACTACTTGCAAAGATGGAAAAACCTCACCACAAGGCTATCATATCAACCTCCAAAGAAACATCTCACCAAGATCTTCATTGATAACCTACATCCCAAGTTGTCTCATTTCATGAGAATGAACTACATCCAAACCTATCAGGACATCAAGGGAAAAGGTATGGATATTGAGCGAGGTCTCTTGGATGATGGCATAAAAAAACACTACAAGGAAAGCTTGCAAGACAAAGCTAGTAATGATATGCCTCGATATTGGAACAAGAACAAAAAAGTTGTCACAGATGGAGCCACTAACACCAAATATATCCAACTTGTTATTGTTGGTCCTACACCACCTATTCCTACATATCAACAATAACCACCAATCAATCAACAATCCATGCAACAGTATCAAAACTAACATCCAGCCAATCAGGCTAATGCCATATCAGTTACCCCAGCACATAACAAGCCTTGAGTCCAGAATAATCAAAGATGCACCTTCAACCATCTCGATAAACTATTGGATGTAATCTTTCATCGAATGGCTAAAGCCAACCTGATTACCTATCCTCAAACTCAAACATGCTATGACACAACTCCCAAGCCCACACGGTATAAAGAGCAGGAGTATTGTGACTATTATCATGTTAAAGGACATGCGACCCTCAAGTACATGAAACTGAAGCACTGTATCCAAGATCTCATTAACAGAAAATATATCCAAGTAGACACACCAGCCCATCCTTCACCTAATGCCAATTTGCAGATCTATCAAAACGTGTTCACTCAACACAACTCTGGGAAGAACCAAGTCAATGTCAATCCTCCACCCCATAACCTATGCAAAGGAAAACAAGGAGACCATGCTGACCGAAAAGAGTATACTACTACCCACATAAACTACGACAAGTTGGTCAAATGTATATCCCAAGTTGAACCCACTGTTAATGTCATCCATGTTAAGGGAGCAGATAGTCAGTGTGCAGTCACCACATGCAAAGGCTAGATATCTATCATCAGTACTAGTCCAATGCCTGCACTTAATGCACAATATAACCTTCTGGAACATCTTGGGAACACACCTACCCAAATATCCATCATTGACCTTCTCTGCGCTTCACCCATCCATCAAGACATCCTCAACTGATCCCTCCAAGAAGGAGGTGTCCCCACAAAAATTAATACCATCCATTTTGAGAACCTTGAGGGGAACCTATCCACATCCTATGCTCTTTCCTTCTAGCCTTTTGACATACCATCCATTAAGCTTGACCACAATCTCCCTCTTTGTATCATCATCATGGTCAGAGACTTCACCATCAAAAGGTTCATGATAGATAATGGCTCAGCCCTAAATTTGTGCACTTTAAATTTCATCCAGCAAGTGGGATATATAGAGGCTGATATATCACATGATGTCTGGACAGTCACACAATAGGTAATGATAATCATGCCATTGTCTCTCTTAGGAATAATGTATTCATACTAAGGATTACTTTTCCCATCGTGAAATGCATTTAAATTGTCAACCCAGGGACGTAGACCTGAAATGGAACAACACAATTTGTGCACTAAGTTCCTCAAAGAGTCATACTACCTATGCTACACGAAGATAAAATGCATGAAAGAAACCTATGCTATTACTACAGGAAGGTAAGCACACTTAACTACTTAATGAAATTACTACAGAAATCTTGTAAACTTATCCTAAGTCTATTTAACAACTCAAAGCATTCACTATGTCTATCTCTGCAAGTGCTAAAGGAACATTCATAGTAGTAATGTTGCAAAAGTAAAACTGTAACTTCTACTTGAAAGCACAAAAAATGCAGAAAGCAATTCTACTCTATCCTAATCTACTCCACCTCCCAAGTGGGCCCCCTTGGTTGGCTTCTGCTAACTACTAACATAGAAGATACTTCAAAATCACTCTTTCATTATATTCTCATAAACTGATTACATAGTAATTGAACAATACATGAAGAAAATAAAAGAGTAACTTTGTTACGCTGAACACAACATTTGAATATGTTTTCTCATTACCTAACTAAACCAATCAAATCCCTTTATATAGAGGGTTGACACTTATTGAAAGCATGAAAGTAAAGTTTGACTAAATCTCACCATAGAAGGAGGAAATATAACAACCACGACATATTACAATAAAGTGCGGATAACAGAATAACAAGCACTGAGGAAATATAGCAAAGCTATTTCCTATATTCTCTAGAATGATGGCTCCTTTTCAGTAGCGGCATGATCCTCAGAATCATGTTGGCTTTCTCCATCATGGCCGGAACTCCAACACTCCTTCAATGCGGTCGATCCACTTTCAAGCTACTCCTTGTTTTCTTGGAAGGTTAGTAGTATTCGGTATGTATACAAGTCAACATTTCAATTCCTACCCAAATATTAGAACATAGATTAAAGTAGCTATATGAAGTACTGCAATTTATATATAATATTCAACAAAACATGTCATTCTAACTACCCATAATATTTGTGGTTCTAATTGTACTTATCACAAGTTCACATAGGTATAGGTTCATAAATGTATTTGAAATGTTTCATCAGAGCATAAAGAGTTTCAACAGAGTATAAAGATTATAACAAAATAGAGACAATAAATTGTCTCATCATCTACCCCCTACTAAACATAATGCTTGTCCTCAAGCATTACATTTTTTGGCTGTAAATCTGAAATTACTAATAGTTGTCTTTCCCTTCTTCCCACTCTTAAAAGTGTAATAGAATCCTCTTGTTTTCACCAAGTAATCTGCCCAATGCTCCTCCTACAGATGGTCTAATCTGGTGGCATTGATATCATATAGCGGCCATAAGAGTGTAGGTGGTTGGAAAGACAAGGGAATCCACAATTCTTTTCTAGTCTGATGCCCAAACTGTATATATTTAGTTTTTCCATTTTCAACTGCTTCAAAGTTGATTGGACTGTGTGGCTCTATTTTCTTGAAGGCCTCTAGTAACCTATTCCACCGGCTCCTTACCCTTGCAAGAGCTCTTTGAAATGAAAAGTAGGGAAACCCCTAATATTCTTTGTAAACTCTGTCTCTTAGTGCAAAGACCTTTTCCCTAATTTCAAGTTTCTGCTTTCCATAGGTTAGGTTGAGCCAATCTCGTAAGAGGACATCAGGTTTGTGTGATTCAGCCCTTAAGGGTGAGGGTTCAAACTTCTCTAGGTCTCTATAATTATTCAGCTACCTATCATAATTTCCCTCATTGTGCATCCATTACATTAGAGCTCTCAAATGGATATCACCTATGTAGAGAAAAGGGTTTCATTCTGTTTCATGTGGAATGACAAAGTTATGTAGATAGAGCTCACATAGTAAATTTTGTTGCCATAGAGGGAGAGTCTAGTATAATCCATAGAATTCCTAGGTTGATTTAAATTCACAATCTATACCATTCATAGTCATCATGAGTTGAAATAAGAGGAATTATTCTTTCAAACAAATGGCATACACTCTGGGAGGAGGTCTACAGGCTATGACTTTATCAGCTAATTTAAGAGCTTGGGCCATTTATTGCTTATGTTTCTTTACCTATTCCTTAAGAACTTCAATTTCCTCTTCCTTGTCATCTATCTCTTTTTGTATTCTATTTCTTTCTTATTTCCACCAAGTTTTCTAGAAAATAAACTGATTATATAAATTAAAGAGTATAGATTGTATTGTTTGCGGGCCAAATTCTTGTAGTTGGGCTTTCTTTCTCTTTTGTTTGGAAACTTGCTGAAAATACACAGTAAACCATGCTGATTTGTAGGGCACAATAGACATATTGGAATAAATAGGATACTATGGAGGAGTCATCTGGACATCCTCAGAATTGCTTTCTTGTGCCACAATAGAGCTTTGCTCATATACACCTAGATCATCATGTGGTATGTTACCACAAGGTTCTTGCAAATTTTGGGATTCTTACATATTTTTGGGAGATGAAGACACTTATGTTTGCTTGGGGGAATTATCAGGAATGTACTCAACAGAAGACTCTAGAGTAGGTTTTGATATTGGAACATTTGTGTTTCTAGGAGAAATTGGAGACACTTGTCTTCGCATCCGAGGACTTCTTCACACTGTTGTTTCTATAACTACTGTAGTTTTCTTTTGGCGGGTTCTTTTTGGCCTTTCTGCTACAGGAGCAAATGTTGCAAGAACAGATGATGTAGGATTTGACCTTTTCCTTTTATTTCTTTGAACTGTAGGGTTTTGAATTTCACTTTCAAGGTTAGGGGTTTCTTCTCCAATTTTCTGTTTTCCTTCCCTTATGGAAGAAGTAGGAACATTTCTTTCTGGAATGGGCTCAGAAGATTCTACATCTTTTCCTAAGGGTTTCTCAACAGGGTTAACATGGGGTTGCAGTGTTTTATGTTGAACAAATTTTGTCCATGCTAGGGGAGAGACATCCCTAATGGATTTTTCAACTAGCAATTTTATTAGGGCATGGTGGGTAACATAATTTGCATTCCCCTTCTGAGTCTCCTCAGTGCTAATGCTCAACATATTGTACAAGAAATTATGGACATTAACTTGGAGATTATGCTTTATGAAACTAAGTAGTTTAAAATGATGGGCATGCAAATTTGAAAATCTCCCTTCACATGTTAAGTACCTAATAATATGTGTCACCAATTCGTTGAATGGTGGAGGAAGAGACACTCTTTTGCATCCTTGCTTGGTAATTTCCAGAGGAGGATCAGTTAGATGGGAGAACTGAGCTCGAGATGACCTAGCATCATGCTCATTGGGGTAATGCTCCCCAATGACTGGCAACCCATGACCTCTGCTATTCTTTCTTCGGTGGTGACAACCATTAAACCCGATACGGTTGTCTTCCCCTCCTCAAAGGTACTCATAAATTCAGCTGCTACTTCCTCATTAAAATATGATAATTGAAGAAAATACCCCAACCAACCATATGCATTAAATATCCAAACTACTTCAACATCTGCAAGTAAAATTCCATGGTGCACTAGCTCATGCCTCTGTAATTGTCCACCCATTTGTTTTCAATATCCATCCTCCAATTTTTTGCTCACCAATTTCTCTGTTAATCTTTTAGTCTCTCATGCTCTACAAATACCTTCTTTCCTTCTTGAAATTCAAATGCACTTCTTGAAAATACTGACTTTCCTTTTTAATTCCTCTGTTATTTTAGCATGAACAATAATAATGATGTTTTAATATAGGAAATTATAACCTTAACTGTGAGTTACCATGCAATTTAATTATAATATTTTTTTAGTCATATCAACTTCAAAAAATCAGAATTTGTAGTACGAAAAATATGTGAGAATAAAGGAAATTAATAAAATAAGGCCCAAGTACAGCTTTGAAGTGACAAGGATGGCTTAGTAATGACATTTGGAACTTATTACACTTCCCATGCCTCCTATGAAACATTTACAAGTGTCCTCACTTGGCACATTCAACACAAGATGGGGAACTGGTGTAACACCTAAATTATATATTTATTGCAGTACTATATATAATTACCAAGATCTATGTGCTAAAAGTGAGTAAAGATTGAAGAAGTTGTACCTATGCATTTATTACCATACGTGTGAAGAAAAGGTGGTGAGAGTGAAACAATTATGGCAACTGCATGTGTCAGCTGATGTGGCTTTTATTGAAAACATTGAAAATAGAAAAGGTGGATGACGTGGATTGTGAGAGGATGGAAGAGAGAGAAATGAAATGGGTTCGAGAGAAGAAGAAAGAAAAATGAATGGAGAAATTGACTTCATATAAAATGAAGTTTTATTATGGTTGGTCTTTGAAGGCATGTTAGTTTGAAGCTGTAGGAAGAAGGTTTTCACCTTCTGTTGCAGGAAGTGTTACCTGTGGTGTTGCTGAAGTGTTTGTACTGAACTATTGCAGGAAGTCTTCCTTTCTTTGGGGCTTGTGATACAGGTGCAACTAGTGTCCGTTGATGAGTAGTTTGAATTGCACTAAATCTAGTGTGGTCAACTTGACTGCTTTGTTATCAAAGACGTATTCAATTGCATAAGGTCCTAGCCATCTGGTCTGTAACTTTCCTGGAATCTCCTTAAATCTAGAATCATACAATAATGCCCAATCACCCACTTGAAATTTCTTTCTCTTAATATAGCAATCGTGCCACCTCTTTCATTGGTTATAGATCAGCTCCATGTGCTCCAATGAAGATTTTTGCATTTCATGTAAGGAATTGAGGTGGAGAAGGCATTATGTTTGTGCTACAGGAAGATTGATATTTAATTCTAGAGTTGTACACAATGTCTAGTGCTCGAATTCTATTGGTAACATTGCCACCTTCCCATATACTAATTCAAATGGGGTGAATCATGTGGTTGTCTTCCAAGTTGTGTGATAGGCCCAGACTGCTTTTGTGAGTTGGCTACTCCAATCTCATTGGTGCAATTGAACTATTTTTGTTAAGATGGCCTCAATTCTCTGTTTATGACCTCTACCTGTCCATTTTCTTGTAGATGGTAAGGGTTGGACTTCCGATGCGTGATACTGTATTCTTGCATTAGTTCATTGATCATATTTGAAGTAAATTATGCTCTTTGGTCAGTTACAAGTTCTCTTGGCACTCTATAATGGGTGAAAATATCCTCGTACAAAAACTTTGCTACCTTTTGATCTCTGGCATGCTGCATGGCTTTCACTTCCACCCATTTGGTCAGATAATCCATGCATACCAGGATGTAAGATTTCCCATTTGAAGGAGGATGTATTGGACCTATGAAGTCCATGCCCCATTTGTCAAATGGTGTTACCACCACTTGTGGGTTGAAGGGCATTTCATCTGATTTGGTTGGGTGACCCATCCTCTGGCATTTATCACATTTTCTTGTATAGTTGGATGCATCCTTGTGAAGTGTTGGCCAGTAATAACCTGTTGTTAAGATCTTCAGAGCTATTCTCTTTATTGCAAAGTGGCCTCCACATGGCTCATCATGACAAGCGTGGGGTATATCATATGTTTCATCCTCTCTCACACACCTTCTCATGATTTGGTCTGGACCAGTATAAAATAAGTTGTTATCAATCCATGAGAATTGGAAGCTTTTCTCTACAAGCATTATTTTGTCCTTTGGAGAGAAATGTGGGGGAATTTTACTAGGTGTAAGGTAATTAGCTATGTCATCATACTTTTGACAACAATGTGAAATAGGTGTTCATTAGGGAATGTATCTTCAACCAGAGTAGTGTCTGCATTAGCATTCTAAAGTCTGGACAAATAGTCAGCCACTATGTTTGCCTTCCCTAGCTTGTCAATAATGGTTATATAAAATTCCTGCAAAAGAAGAAGCCATCTTTCTAACCTACTTGTGATAGCAGGTTTGTTCATTAGATATTTGATTGCTAAGTGATCAATGTGAACAAAGATGGGATAACCTGCTACATAATGGTAGAATTTTTTCAATGCATAAACTACAACTAGTAATTCTTTTTTAGTTACTGTGTAATTTAATTATGGTCCATGTAGGCTCTTACTGATATAGTAAATAGCATTCTCAAGGTTACTAGGCTTTTATCCTATCACAACACTTGTTGCATAGTCTAATACATCTGTATGTATGTGAAATGGGATAGACCAATTAGGTCCTTTGAGGACTGGTGCAATTGTTAGAAGTGACTTGAGCTGCAGGAAGGACTCATCACAAGCTGATGTCCATATAAACTTAGCCTCTTTGGTAAGAAGTGTGTATAGAGGACTAGCTATTTGACTGAAATTATGAATAAAATGCCTATAGTAGCCAGCATGTCCTAAGAAAGATCTTACATCTTTTTTCTTAGTAGGTGTGGGTAATGTGAGAATTACCTCAATTTTGGCTGGGTCTACTTGGATTCCTGCTACTGAAATGAAATGTCCAAGTACAATGCCTTCCTACATCAACATAAAGCATTTATCACTATTGAGGGAGAGATTTTGTTCCTTGCATCTGATGAGCACCTTTTCAAGATTATGTAGAGCTTCTTCAAAGGTCACCCCAAATGTTTTAAAATCATCCATGTATATCTCCATGCAATTATTGAAATGTCAGCAAAAATACTAATTACAGCTCTCTGGAATGTTGCTGGAGCATTACACAACCCAAATGGTAGGACAAAATATGCATAAGTCCCCCATGGACATGTGAATGTAGTCTTTTCCTGGTCCTCTGGAGCAATACTAATCTGATTGTATCCACTATATCCATCAAGAAAGGAAAAATACTTTTTACCAACTAAAGTATCAAGTACTTGATCAATGAAAGGTAATGGGGAATGATCTTTCTTGGTGGCTCTATTTAATTCCATGTAATCTACACATATTCTCCATTTACCCCCCTTTTTAGGCACTATGACTAGAGGTGATACCCATTTACTATAAGATATAAGATATATAAAGCCAGCATCTAGCAACTTTTGTAACTCTATTTTGACTATCTCTCATAATGTTGGGTTAATCCTCCTCTGAGGCTGATAGAGTGGTATACTTCCTTCATGTATATAAATCCTATGAGTACAAAGTGTGGGGCTTAGTCCCTTCATATCCCCATAGTCCCATGCAAAGGCTTTTTCATTTGTTTTTAGGATCTTAGTTAATTTCTCCAATTTTTGTGAAGGCAGCTTATTATTTACATGGAGGTTGTGACCCTTGGAAAGCTTAATAGTAGTTGTAAGGTCAAGCATGGATACTTCAGAGATAGGACTTGTAACTACTTCATAGGGTAGTAACTGATGGATAATATTGGGTTCTGAAGGAAAAACACAGTGCTCAACATGGTCCTCATATGTAGTTAACTCCAACATAGAGCTCTCAGATATGTCTTTGATCACAACACAGTCATTATTAAGAATGCTCTGAATTACTACATTTTCCTCTTGCAACTTTAGAAAGGACTACCTATGTAACATCATGAGCTAAACCAAAGAGTTCAACTCTTCTTCCCCATCTCCTAAATCTGGCCGTATAGGGGTGCTTAAATCTGGCTGGGGTTGAGCTGGAGGATATAATGCTAGTTTCTTAGTTCCTTGCCCATCTAAAATTGTCATATTCCCTGATCTAAAAATGTTTGCATCTACGGTTTCTAACCATGGATGTCCTAGAATAATAGGGTGACCAACAAGATTGACCTTTGGTGATAGAATCATGAAATCAACAGGATATTCTTAGGAATCTAGGGCAACTATTATGTCTTCTATCATCCCATCAGGGGTGATAGTAGAGCTATCTACTAGTTGCAAGATTGTTGGAGTAGCTCGTAATCCTTCTATGCTCAATTTATTCATAGTATCCTTAGTCATTACATTAATGGCAGCACCTAAGTCTATTAAATCATTTTTTACAGATTGACCATTAATGATGATATTAACAACTGGATTCCCTGGATCAAAATATTTTGGAATTACAAGTTTTCCCAACATGATATTAGCTAGTTGTCCTATAACATGAACTATTTTGGGATCCATTTTCTTTTGTCCAGGCTTTTTGAGACAAGCCTCTTTGATTTCTTTTCCATAGATAGGAATATCTTTAATGGCCTGAAATAGAGGAATCTGGACATGCATGTTCTTTAATTGGTCAAGGATATCAAACACCTGATCCTCTTTTGGTATAGGTTTTTCCAGGCTTGGCCTTTGAGGAAAAGGAGGTTTAACTGATGTTTGAACATTAGTTGAATTGGATACATTAGTTGGGGCAACTGTATTTGGCAAAGCATTCTCTGGAAGTGGTACTGATGTTGTAGGAAGGTCTGGCACTTTGGTAATAAGAGGTGGTTCAGGTGCATGCAAGGTAGTACCTGATCTTAGGTGTATATCGGTTATGTTGAGTGCATAGGTAGGGTACTACTAAGCATTAGTAGAATACATTTTCTGCTATTGTTGTTGACTATTGGGATTCGGTTGTGGCTAAGCAGGTAACTATGTATGCTTTTGAGGACCTGTATTTGCAGGTGGTGGCGGAGTTGTAGGTGTGCTCATTAGAGGTGGCAAAGATGGATATCTAGGATTCATATTAGGCCATTATTAAGGTCCTCTCCACTGGTTAGTGGGATGCCAATTTCCTTGTGGTGATTGCCATTGGTTTGGAGGTTGTGGCTATTGGGTTTGTTGTGGATTAAACCATTGATTCTGTTGATTATTGGGCCAAGCATTATTTCAAGTAGGTTGAGTATACTGAGGAGGGCTTTGAACATTCTAGTTTTTCCATTGACTATTATAAGGATTTGAAATTTGTAGTGGGTCTTGAGGCATACCTTATCTCATGGCCCATGGACAACATTGAGAAACAAATAACACTCGCTCATCCTCTCCTATCTTTAAGTACTCAATTGAAAGGTGTTGATTCTCCAGGTTCACAACCATCTTACAATGGCAATCCTTATTTTTCTTGCGGCAATGGGGACAGTATACAGTGAGTTGTGCCTCCATGTCTACATGCTTCTTCTTGGTAGTCATCATGTCTAGGTGTGTAGCGACATCATTAATGATGTCTTGCTTGGTCTGATAGCAAGTTTGAGATTTCTATCTTGGAAATGATGGAGCCACTTCCTTTTGCAAGTGTTGGACAAAATCCTCTTCCTTTCTTTACTGCTACTTTGGAATAATTCAAACAAATCTTCTTGAGATCATACCAAGAAGACTAAGATATATCTCCTCCAGCCATAAGGTCTAATGCTTCTAGGTAGTTATCATTCACTCCTCTTAGAAAGATTAACTTTTGTGAATCCTCCTATAGTGCATGTTGAGGATTCTTCTGTAGATTGTATAAGAAGCGTGATATGTAGTCTTCCAAGGTCTCATCTTCCTTCTGTGACATTCAAAAGATGTCATCTCCTTTTAAATCACCTCCTTTGTAGTATTCCTTATACTTCTATAGAAACAAATCTCTCATTCTAGCCTAATCAATTACTGCATTTTCTCCTAATCCCATGAACCAGCTGAGAGCTGACTCCTTCAATGTTGCTAGAAAGAGCTTAAGTTTATGACTATCGGAGTTATAGTTAAAAATTTGACACAAAATGTCAAACTCAAACAAAAAGGTGTCAGGGTCCTCTGTAATAATGCCATAGAACTTTGGAAGGGCTGAAGTAGGTATGTTCTTGAGATTAGGATTTTTGATAAGACTTGGGATAGGAAATGGAAAGGTAGGAGCTGGGATTACTGGAGGTGCTGGATAATGAAACTGTGGCTAGCAAGTATTATTAACCAAAAGGTTCTGGTTAACAGGTGGTCCTGGATTGGAATTATTGAGGAAACTTGCTAATATCTCTACAAAAGGGCGAAGGTCAAATGGATCAAGACATTATCCTTCTATTGAAGATGATGCAACAAACTCAAGACTTGTGTCAAGAAATGGTAACTCAAGTTCTTCAAATTCTTCTTTCAGTTTAACAGGTTCTTTTGGGAGAAATATTTCATGAACATCTCGCCTTCTTCGATGCATGCAAGTGAGTTGATGAACTTGTGAAGCAAGCTCACAACTACTCTCTATTGACTAAGAATAAGAAACTAATCTTAAAAATAAATGACTCATTAAGGTTCTTAGTTTGACACCATCCCCGACAACAACGCCAAAAATGGATAGTCTCACAATAGGTAATTATAATCATGCCATTGTCTCTCTTAGGAATAATGTATTGATACTAAGGATTACTTGTCCCATCATGAAATGCATTTAAATTGTCAACCCAGGGACGTAGACTTGAAATAGGACAGCACAGTTTGTGCACTAAGTTCCTCAAAGATTCATACTACCTATGCTGCACGAAGATAAAATGCATGAAAGAAACCTATGCTATTGCTGCAGGAAAGTAAGCACACTTAACTACTTAATGAAACTACTACAGAAAGCTTGTAAACTTATCCTAATCCTGTTTAACAACTCAAAGTGTTCACTATGTCTATCTCTATAAGTGTTGCAGGAACATTCACAATAGTAATGCTACAGGAGTAAAATAGTAACTTCTACTTGAAAGCATGAAAAATGCAGAAAGCAATTCTACTCTATCCTAATCTACTCCACCTCCCAAGTGGGCCCCCTTGGTTGGCTTCTGCTAACTACTAACACAGAAGATACTTCAAAATCACTCTTTCATTATATTCTCATAAACTGATTACATATTAATTGAACACTATATGAAGAACAAAAAAGAATAACTTTGTTACGCTAAACACAACATTTGAATATATTTTCTCATTACCTAACTAAACCAATAAAATCCCTTTATATATAGGTTTGATGCTTATTGAAACCATGAAAGTAAAGTCTGACTAAATCTTTCCATAGAAGGAGGAAATATAACAACCATGACATATTACAATAAAGTGCGGATAACATAATAACAAGCACTGAGGAAATATAGAAAAGTTGTTTCCTATATTCTCTGGAATGATGGCTCCTTTTCAGTAGCGAAATGATCTTCAGAATCATGTTGGCTTTCTCCATCATGGATGGAACTCCAACACTCCTTCTTCAATGCGTTCGATCCACTCTCAAGATTCTCCTTGTTTTCCTGACAAGTTAGTAGCATTCGGTATGTATACAAATCAACATTTCAATTCCTACCCAAATATTAGAACACAGATTAAAGTAGCTATATGAAGTACTACAATTTATATATAATATTCAGCAAAACATGTCATTATAACTACCCATAATCTTTTTGGTTCTAACTGTACTTATCACAAGTTCACATAGGTATAGGCTCATAAATGTATTGGAAATGTTTCATCAGAGCATAAAGAGTTTCAATAGAGTATAAAGATTATAACAAAATAGAGACAATAAATTATCTCATCAATGTCATCACTATCAAGGCCTATGATAACTTGGAGCATACCTCATAAGGTACCATTCTTATGTCAATCAAGCTAGGCTCAACAATTCAAGACACGGTCTACCACATTGTTGATCTAGACCTCCCATATAATATCCTCCTCGAATGACCATGGATTCATTCCATCAAATCCATTCCATCCACTTATCACCAGTGCCTCAAATTCTTGCATCAAGGCACTGAAACCACCATCCATGTAGATCCCCAACCCTTCACATACTATCATGCATTGGAAGCAACATTCCCACATTACACCCACTATCCTGGAATCGATAGTGGCAAAAATATTGCCAGCTCATCCCAATCCCATTGCGCTCTAGAGATAATCCTATCCTCCACCCTCTCCTCCATCAAGATCAACAACATGGGTTGTGGTGAGTACAACCTAAATGGTGCCTTTTCAGTAGGGGCCCTTCCACTTGATCCACATACTCAAGGGCACCCAAGCCACCAAAGTAAACTCCCTCAAGCCAATCCTGAAGTCAAGCAACTAGGGCCATCAACATTCATCTCCCATGGAATCCTAAATAGTCAAGAGATGAACCCTGATATCAATAGGTGGTTGTACAAGGATCCCCCACCTCCTAACACTGAGCTCCTCAGATATTTCAAAAAAAAATCTAGCATCGCACAAATACACCACAAAATAATGGAAATATCAAGGCAGTGGTCTAGAACTAGAAGAAGGTTTCATCAAAGATCCATTAGAAGCCTCACAAAATCCAAAACATCAAGGCCTTGGCTTTAATACCCCTCACATACATGTACAAGGACCCAATACCACAACTGGGGGCACTAATTTGCCCAACATCACCCTCTTGAACATCTAGGACAACCTTGTAGAAATCAAAGACATCCCTGAAGAGGAAGAAAAGAAATCCTACGATGACATCTTCGATGATGAAACCCTCCTGGACAATTATGTTTTCCATCAACTCGCCATCAACCTCATTGAACTTCCCCTCATCCATCCTGAACTCATAGAATGGGACCAACCAAGCATAACACATATCGATGAGTTCCAACGGATGAAAGCACTCCTAAGGTTCATGGGAGCCTCATACCAACAATTAGATCAAGGACAAGGATCATCTTATGTCTACACACTCAACCCCAAGGGATACTTTGGGGAAGAGGAAGTCTTTAGCCACAAAATTAAAGATAAAAGAGAAAAGAATGAGTCCTTTTGTGAAAACCCCTTTGGGGAACATTCTGATTCTAAAAAAATAAAAAAATAAAGCAAATATCTTCTAATGAAAACCTCTGAGGTGCTAGAAGATCAAGACTTGCCTCTTCCCCCTGCACAGAATTACAGACTAGAGAAATCATCAATCCTCATCGAGGAAACCAAACTAGTAAACTTAGGCACTAAAGAGTACCCAAGGATCACCTACATTATAGCATCTTTGACTAAGGGTGAAGAATTAGCCTTCACAACACTTCTCCGAGAGGCAATTATCAATTTTGCATGGTCATACACCAACATACCAAGGCTTGATCCAAATATAGTTATTCACCATCTTTCCATGGACCCAAATGCCAAACCAGTCAAACATAATCTTCGTAAAATGCATCCTAAGGTAGCCCTCCTAGTAAAATTAGAACTAGATAATCTCTTACAAGCAAAAATTGTCAAAGCTATTGACTACTCAAAGTGGATATAAAGAATGGTACCAGTCACTAAGCCTTCCAGAGAGATCAAGAACTGCACATGTTTCAGAGATCTAAACAAAGCATGCTGAAAGGATGACTTCCCCTTACCAAACATCGACATGATTATTGATCTCATAGCAGGCCATGAGATGCTATCACTTATGGATGGTTTCTCAGAATATAATAAGATCCAAATAGCAGAGGAAGATCAACATAGAACAACATTCACAACACTGTGGGGAACCTTCTACTACAATATGATTCCATTTGGGCTAAAGAATGTAGGGGCTACATATCAGTGAGTGATGACAACAATCTTCCATGATATGATACATAAAATCCTTGAAGACTATGTGGATGATATCCTTGCAAAATCAAAGACACAGTTGGAACACCTTAACATCCTTGAATGTGTGTTTGACTGCCTACATCACTATGGCCTAAAGCTAAATCCAAAGAAGTATGTCTTTGGTGTAAAATATGGAAAACTATTAGGCTTCATTGTATCATAGTGTGACATTGAGATCGACCCTAAAAAATTCAAAGCCATAACAAAAATGCCTCCTCCCAGAATACTTAAGCATCTCAGAAGCCTACAAGGAAAACTACAATCAGTTCAGAGATTTATATCACAATTGGCAGACAAGTGTCAACCCTTCATGCATCTACTCCATAAGGACACTAGCTTCAAATGGGATCCCATCTATTGGAGAAGTTTCAAGAAGCTAAAGGAATATCTAGATAACAATATTATTCTTGTACCACCAGTCCCAGGATGCCCTCTGATCTTATACATTTCAACAACTACTACAACACTGGGGGCACTCTTGGTACAACTTGATGACAATAGCAAAGAAAGAGCCATCTATTACATCAGTCAAACTGTTGTCGGCTATGAAATCAACTAATCCCCAATGGAAAATTTATGCATCATAGTGGTGTTTTCCACTCAAAATATTTGGCACTACATGCTCAACCACACTATCAAGCCCATATCCAAGGTGGACCCACTTAATTATCTTCTATCAAGGACAACACTCACAGGCCAAATGGAAAAATGGGTCATGCTACTAAGCGAGTTCAATATCCAATATGTCGATAAAAAAGAAATCAAAGGGAAAGTCATTATCTATTAGTTAGCAAAAGCACCTTTGATTGATGCATATCCACTAAATATGGAGCTTCCTAACGAACATCTTTGCATGATCGAAGAACAACCCACATGGAATCTATACTTTGATGGTTCATACACATCTCATGGATCAAGGGAAGGAATCCTTTTTGTCACCACTCAAGGTGACTACATCCCTAAATCATTTAAATTGGGAATCTTATGCACCAACAACATTGCAGAGTACGAGGCACTTATCTCAGGTCTCAAAATAACTATCCAGTAGAACATCAAAGAACTACAAGTGTTTGGAGATTCACAACTGATAATCAAGAAACTCCTAGATGAATACCAAACAAAGGATGACAAGCTTCTACCCTACAAGGAGTTGGTGGACAGATTGAAAGAGAACTTATTGAGTCTACAATTCACACAAATACCTAGGCTATAGAACAAAGTTGTCAATGCAAAGGAAACCATAGGATCCTTACTGGAAATTTATCACGACTCAACACAATATGAATTCTTGGTCAAGCAACTATATACACATGCTTATGAGAATGTTGATTTTGAAATGGTGTGCATCTTGGTCGGTCCTTAGTCCCCATGGTACCATGACATTCATACTTATCTTTAAAATGGTATCATATCACCCCACCTCAAAAATGTCCAATGCCAAAACCTAATTCACAGAGCTTCCCGCTACACTCTTGTAGCTAACACCCTATATCGTTGAGGATATCATAACATCCTCTCTAGGTGTTTAGATTTGAACAAGGTTGTCTTGGATTTACAAGAGGTTCAACTAGAGTTTGTGCTACCTACACAAGTGGCATGGTCCTAGTAAAGAAGTTGATCAGAGTCAGGTATTATTGGCCAACAATGGAGCATGATGCCTATGAATTTATCAAGAAATACCTACCATGTCAGTAACATGCCAATTTGATCCATCCTCTAGCTCAAGACTTGCATCCCCTTGCACCATTATGGCCATTTTTATGTTGGGGCTTCAACCTCATTGGCTTGATCACCCCCCTTTCCTTTGATGGACACAAATATATCATAACCACCATTGAATATTTTATAGAGTGGGTTGAATTAATTTCACTCATCCTCACTAAAAGCATTCAGATATCCAAGTTCATCCTCTACCATATCATCTATTGCTTCAGCATCCCTTCCACCATCTTCACAGATCATGGCATACCCTTTGAAAACCAGCATGTGGATGATCTATGTGCCAGACTCCACATCCATCACCATTTCTCTAGCCCATGCTTCCCTCAAGGAAATGGCCAAGCTGAGGCAACTAATAAAACCATCCTCAAAATCCTTAAGAAGGTTGTCCATGATTCTGGTCGTGACTGGAACCTCCAAATCAATCCCACCCTCTGGATCTATCGCACTCCCACAAGCACCATCCCATAGTCCCTTATATATGGTGTAGATGTCATCTTACCAATGGAGGTCAAGCCACCTTCATTGCGCATATCCATGAAGAATTATACCACAAATAAAGACTATCACGTGGCGTGCCTCACACAATTAGACATGTTAGATGAAAAGAGGCAGCAAACATATGATCATCTGGTCGTATATCAGAACTGAATCAGAAGGAGCTATAACAAAAAGGTTCATCCTAGACAGTTCTAGGTAGGTGACATGGTCCTAAAATAAAATAGAAGGTAAAATAAAATCGAGAGAAAAAAGGCAAGTTTGAGCCTACTTGGCTGGGTCCTTATATTGTCACAACATGCTTTGGCTCCGGAGCCTATTAGTTATCAACACAAGAAAGTGAGCCCCTGACTGATCCTATCAACGTCATACATCTGAAGAAGTTCTATGCTTGAACTAGATCCTATAAATTCAAATCCAAAAAAATACAAAAAAATAAAAATGAAAATGAAAAAAGAAAAGATAAATAATCGTCCAACAACGAAAACTTGGCAATTCAAGCACCTTGGACAAGTATGTTGGTAAAAACCTGGAAACAGGCACCATACATAGTGGACCAGGATATTATCCATCAAACTCCCATCCCCCCATCCCAATCCTACTCCCCATCTTAATCCCCCTTCATCCCCACCACTAGCCCATCTTCACAAGGTGATCTATTATCCTCAAGCCTATCTAACACACAACAATGAGTTATTATCCACAATCCTGATCTAACCCTGTATCTATCTTGTATAGCAAGATCCTCCTTTCCTGCATCCTGAGCTTTGTATATATCTTTGTCCTATCCCAATCCCTAAGCTCCTATACATATCTATTGTAAATTTTCCATTCTCCTTTGTACTTGATGTAGGGGCATCCAAGGTTAAGGCAGGGGCATTCTGTGTCCTCGGTAAACTGCATGGAGTGTTTGTGTTTTGGCTGGTTTTTACTCAGTTGCAGCCTTGATTGATGGTCTCGATCATTGAAGGAAGCTCGGTCACTGAAGGAACTCCGTAGTCTCTGGCACTCAGTGGAATGATTACTTAGTCATGCTTGCGGTGCTTGGTCGATACTGGTTCTTGGTGATGCCTGGCGTGCTTGGTGATTTTACTGTTGCTTAATAGTTCTGACTTACCAACTAGAGTTCTATGTGATTTGTTGAGCCGACTTGGTGAATTAATTGTTGGTAGCCATTGTCTTGGGGTCAAAATGCATAATTAAATGTTTGTATACATTTGTAAACCAACTTGTATAGCATTTAATTATTTGTTTTGGGGAGTTAAGGGTTTCATCTAGCCGACTTGTGGCTGATGATTAATATTTAAGGAGAGCTTGGGTAGATGTTTAGGGAGATAGATTTGGGAGATCAAAACTTGGAGACTTAGTAGATCTAGAATTCAAATGCGAAGCCTGATACTGAAGTTGTGGAAAATTTCTTGATGTTCTTGCAGATCAGATTGTAATCTGATAGTCCTTTTTGGCAAAGCTAGGGGTTTACATACTTGGAGACAAGGAGATTTCTTGGAGGCTTGTGGGCTCAAGTTTAGATCTGCCTTAGGGTTTCCATCAGCTTATGATTGTCTTCAGAGCTGAACTAGCTAAGATTGTATTAGATCTAGTTGTGGATCTTGTTGAAATGTTTCATTTTGTAATTGGCCCTAACCCAGAAGGCCTTAAAGTCGGGCATGTTAATGCAAATTACTTGAAAAATTTATGGTGTTGTATGTTGTGTTGAGTAATCCTCTATGTAATTCTTTTGGCTGCAAGGTTTGGACTATCCTTCATTGGACCCACCAAACTTGACTACATAAGGTGGAATCAGAGCGAAGTTTTGTTCCTGTTGGAGTGAAAGTTTGATCTTGTTGAAGTAGAAGCTTGACCTAGCAAGGTTGATCTTGTGAAGTTGATCTTGTTGGAGTAGAGATTGTTCACAATCTAGATTTCAGATCTAAAGCATTGAACTTGTGAAAATTGTGCCCTAGTTGTTTGCAAATTACAGGTTGAGATATGACTTGTCGCAACTTGGAAATTGTCACAAGGTAGTTGGTGAGGGTTTGTTGTAGAGGGTTTCTCTTATCTTTAAGGATGCCTCCGAGAAGATTGGACCCTAGAGTTATTTCAGATCTTTGTGATACTGTTGAATCCCAGATCATAGAGAAGGTGAAATTAGATTTTAGATTTGAGATGGAATTGATGAAGAATGATATGGTCACTGAGATCATGAGAATTGTTGCTAGTATACCTCAGAATGTTGGTACTAAGGATGGCTATGAAGAAGCTACTGAAGAATTTGAAATTGTTGGATCTAGTGGTGATGACCAAAGGAACAGATCTGGTGAAGATAGAACTACTCAATTGCCTAGACTTGCTGCTCGGTTTAGTAATTATCGAATGGAAGTTTCTACTTTCTCTGGTACTTTGAAACTTGACAATCTAATTGATTGGACTGGTGAACTTGAAGATTTCTTTGAGCTGGAAGAAATTGAAGATCCTCTTCGGGTGAGCTTAGCACATACAAATTTGAAAGGACATGCGGCTCTTTGGTGGAAGGAACTACAAAGAGACCGAGAAGATGAAGGTGAAACAAAGATCAATCGATGGAGATTGATGGTGAATAAGTTGAAAGCTAAGTTCATACCGACTAACTATGAGCTTGAATTATTTAAGAAGTTGCAGAATCTGAAACAGAAGGATTTGTCTGTTGAAGATTATACTGAGGAGTTCTACAAACTTACTATTCAGTCTGGACACCAAGAGCTTGGTAAGGAAAAGGTAGTTCGGTATGTGAATGGTCTGAGATTCAATATTTAGGATGAGCTTGGTATGCTGAAGATCGATTCTATTGAAGATGCTTATCAGTATGCTCTGAAGGCAGAAGATAAGTTGAAGAGGAAACAACCTAGTAACTCCCAAGGGAAAGAAAAGATTGATCACTCGATGAATGATAAGTCGACTGATGTAGAAGATGAACAAAAACCTATAGAACCAAAGAAGAAAATAGGTAGAGTTATCTTTAAGGGTACTTGCTATAACTGTGGAGAGGAAGGACGTCATTCTTTTGAATGCACATAGAAGAAGGTTGACCAACAAACTGCTGTGATGAATGAGAACATTCAGAATGAACCTAAATCGGTGAACTTGCTACTTCAATGAACATTGCTCGGTACAAAGGATAAACCTTGTCAGTGTATGTGGTTGAATGTGGACCTCTAATCCAACTACACACACAACATAGTCATTACTCACACAATCAAATTATGAGAATGAGTATGGATTACTCAATTCAAAATTCATGGTGAAGCGACCTGTTGCCTCCTAATTAATCGAGGTGTTTAATTACTCTCAAATTGGAGAGCCAACAACCATTAGACTGAGTTAATATGGAGGATTTGAAAGCTAGAATGATAAGCAAAAGTGGAATTAATCTAGAACGAAAATGCAATTTATAATCTATAATGAAGTGCAAATGTTAATCTAAGAGCTTGAAAATAAACATGAAATGCAGATTTACTCTAAAGAACTTGAAATAAAGATGTAAACTAAGCTAAGAGAAAATAAGCAAAATTAATCTATTATGAAATGCAATTATACTAAATGAAGATTAATCTAATAATGCAATAAAAGCTTGAAAGATATGAATAAAAGTGAGACAAAATTTCGCTATAGCTTATGTGCTCTCATATTTGCTCTTCTTCGAATGAAGAATGAGGTTCAAGATATAGGCAATCTTGGAAGAGGAACGAAGAGTTTCTTGATTCAAAATGGTGGACTCTTCATTTCCAATGGAGGAGAAAGAGACAATTATTAGAGAATTACTTAATTAAAGAAATGGATTATTGCCACATGGGTGACTCTTTGAATATTTGATTTATTAAATGCAAATATGATTATCCATTCGAATAACTAAGTAATTTATTAATTCCTCTTATGGGTATTTAGCCAAAGGGGTGAGATTTTAATTTAATTTAAAGCACTTACGACTTTAGAATTAAATTAATTTATCATAGGGGTAATTTAGCTAATAAAAGTTGAAGACTTTAGGAATTAATTATAATATTTGATTAATGCAATTTAGGGTTTTTGCAATTGACATCAAGTCAAATTAAGTTAGGTAGGGGAGAGAAAATTGCCTAGTAAACTAGGACTTTGATGATGTAAAATTGACGAAAATGCACCAAAATTGATTGAATTTATTAAGTGCAATTTTGGGATATTACATTTGCCCCTCTTTGAATTGATGTGTGAACAACACGTTGATTCAAAGAATAGTCTGAAGTGATAGATGACAAGAATTTCAAAAGTCTAAGTTAGATTGACAAGACACTGAACAGATCAAAGCATGATTTTCTGAAGTCCAAGTTAGATTGTGAAGGCAACGGTCTTGAGAGAAGATGAGAATTGAGGTTAGATTGCCCCAATGCCCAGAATGAGATTCAGATGCAGACTTAGGACTGTCTCTAGAATCAAGGTTAATTTTCCCCAATATGAAGCTTAGCCCTCTGAGACCCGGGTTACATTGCCCAAATAACGGTCTAAAAGAGATTTCGAGAGCTATCTCCAAAACAAAGATTGACTCCCAGGAATTAGGGTTAGATTGCCCCGATACCTAATAGATTTTGAGAACCATCTCCAAAATGAAGCTTGATCCTCGAGGATCTGAGTTAGATTGCTCAGATACCTAAAAGATAGATGACCAGATAGCAAGATGCGAGGCGCAAAGATGCCCCTAGTGACGAGATGCCTCAAGTAGTGAGGACTTTGATTCAAATCAGACTGATAAGAGACTGGTTCAACAAGATTCAAATGATGCAATCATCCTACCCCCTTGGGAGTAAAATTGAAAGATGACATATCAGAAGGATGATTGACAATAAGAGGTTGCAGAGTATAAGTAATCAGACTAAATTTGAGAAGCTGCAGAAGCAAATTTGGAGTGATCGGGGGGTCCTGCTGACCAAGTTTGACCATGGTTGACCATAGTTGACTTTGATGAAAACATTGAAGATCCCATGAAAATGATGAGGAGATGATATTTTGGCAAGAAAATGATGCCAGAAGGTCGATTGCACAAGTGTCCAATCCCAAAGGGTCCTTAGAATTTAAAATGTGATTTCGAGCTATCTAGAGATGTCAGATTTTGATTTCAATCCTAAAAATGGATTCAAAGCAGTCGATTTAGCCAAGGGTGTAATTTTTGAGCAAAATGAAGTACTTTTGAAAATTAGGTCAAAAGCTATATAAGGCCTAGAGGGGTCATTTTCAATTCATTATTCACTTCGTCTTCTTGTTGATTTTGAGCTCTAAGAGAGAAATGGAGGGTCTTCCACTACATATGCATCAATTTGAGCACTCCTGATGACACACCCAGCCATTGAAGTATGACGCACCTGTAAGTCATCGATAAATCTCCTTGCATTTTGATTTGTACTACTTTCTAGGTCAATTTAGGATAGATCTAGATAGGTTAGTTTAGGACATGTTCTTCCAATCTCACTAGAGGAAGTAGTTTCCTTGCGTCATCCTAGATCGCCTTTCTCCCAAGGAAGTGGTTTCCTTGCATCAATTAGGGTACCTTCGCATGGTGTCTGTCTGGAAGCTCGCGCGAGCTATAAGTTGATCTCGGGCAAAATTTCTCCTACTCACGCAAGAACAAGTCTTGTCTCGTGCAAAGGAATAGTTTCCTCACGCAAGAAGCTACTATAGTGTTGTAAAATCTTTGCCAAAATTTGTCAAATTTGCATAAAATCAACGAAGTAGAGTGTCGTAGACTTATGTCTAGGATAGATGCCTTGCTGTATTTGTTGTTGTTGTTTTGAAAACCATCATATTGAGATACTGATCAATGTCATCGCTTTCTTTTCAGGTTGACTTCCCTGACGTCACCTTCAGGTCACATCATCCAGTGATCACTACATTAGTTCAGAGACTAACAGATGCAGAGCGTGCTCATATTAAGGGACTCGATCTAGGATACTTGCATGATCTACCTAACATTACGGTAAATCACGGTCTTCTTGGTGCACTCGTAGATCATTTCCATTCAAAGATGAACACCTTCCATTTGCCAATGGGGGAGATGACTGTGACTCTCGAGGATATATATAGGATCCTGCGGATACCTATCCATGGTACTCGAGTAGAGTACGATACACAGTCGAGGCAGGGTACAGTAGCATTGAGGACTATCTTCCAAGATGATCTAGTGATGGGTCAGGCCATCTATTGGGAGGATTTGATCAGTAGGTATGGTGGTGCTCATCCATTAGCTTTTGTTCTTGCTATGTTCCTAAGTTGCTAGCTTGTTCCAGATTAAAGTCAGCATGGTTTAGAGTGCGGCTGGGGAACGATGCTACAGAGGATGCTAGAGAGGCTAGTCGTTAGATTTAGATGAGGGGAGTGCATGCTCACCCACATGTACCATGAGATGCATGAGATCATGTATCAGAATGCGAGGACAATGGTAGTAGGTGTCTTTGTCTTGCAGATCTGGGCCTAGGAGCATCTCCCTGATTGTAGGCCTATATTCCATGATACATGACAGGCGCTGGAACCTTACATATATAAGTACACAAGTCCGATGACTTAGCCTTTTATAGGTAAGATAGAGCAGTGGTGAGGATAGCTAGATGACATGGCAGTTGTTGTCTGGAGACCTTGGGTTGCCACTGAGCCCTGGGATGATGCTCGTCGGGAGCTTTCTCATATGTTTGTCTAGCATCCACTGATTGGACGTAGTGTTGCTATCATTGAGTGCTTTCTTGTCACACATGTTATGTGTCAGTTCAGGAGACAGCAGGATATGTCTCAAGAGTACTTCCCCTATGCTCGCTTCGTCAATGAGGAGTAGAAGGGGTGGCACGCGAGACTTGATCCAGGGTGATGTGCGATAGAGGCACACATACCGGATGCATGATGGGATTACATGGTGGATGTCACCAATGCATGGGTGATGCCTGCATACAAGGACCATTTGTTAGCATGACCACATCCTAGATTCACTGATCCTATCGGTATAGGAGCATAACAATAGCAATAGGTACCGGTCCAGTAGGTACCAATTCAGTAGGTACCAGTTTAGCAGTAGGTTGCACAATAGGGGCCACAAGGATAGCAGCAGAGAGTGCTGAGGCCTAGATCTGGATAGACTGGCATCCCATCTAGGACCATGGGCTTAGATGCAGGAGCTAGGAGCAGTGGGGCCCAGCAGAGGTCCACCAGGCAGTGGACAAGTGATTCATCATAGCAGACTCCTCCAGATGATGACACTGATATGTCAGATATTCCTATAGGAGTGGGAGTGAGATGACTACCATACCTGAGTCATCAGAGAGGAGACCCACATAGAAAATAGAGATGTTGAGATCAGATAGCTATGGGAGGAGCTAGCATGGTTGAGGATCAAGATGAGATATGAGGCTACTCAGGTAGCTTATTATTATGCAGCTTACTGCGGAGTTGTTCTAGATCTAGTAGAGCAGGTGCCGCCATTTTCTGAGTATGTTGGATCTCTACAGGAACCTCCACAGGCACCACCATAGGCACCCCCACTGAGACCGATGCCCCTACCTGAGAGACCACCATAGTAGGCACCAGCACAGGGACCACCGCCACCACCTCCTCCAGGTGGTGAGGGACACAGTTAGCCTATTATACTTATATATTGTAGCCCATTTTTGATACTGTGCTCGAGTAGCACCCTTCTCTTTTGTACATGACATTGGATCGAGATATATATATACGAGATCACCAGTTTAATATCATCATACTTGTTGATATATTGATTTGATATTAATGTTTATGAGATGCTTCCTAGATGCTTAGATGTATGGATAGATATGTATGAAATGCACATGTTTTCTTTTATGAATATGCAATGTGAAATGTAGTAATAAATGGATAGAATGTATGCATATGTGTAATGTATGATTTGAGTTATGCTTATAATGGATGCACATGTATAGGTAGATGCAAATGTATAGATGAAAATGAGTTTATGAATGTAAATGTAATGCAATTAAAATGCAATGGATATGTAATGTATATGGTACTAATCATCTCATGTAGGATTGTCATAATATATGACAGGTACTAACCAAAAAGGATGTTTCAAAGATCGAGAGTGAGGATCGTACACTTGTGCAGCCAAGATGAATCCAAGATGAAAGAGGAGAACTGTCGATGAACATATCCAAAAGAAAGCAATCAAGAGAGCACCAAGATATCATCTCAAATGCAAGCTTAGCATGAAAGATGCAAGCCTAAGCTAAATGCAAGCCTAGAGTGAGCGGATGCAATTCCTAGGACTTGGTTGTTGGACTCACCATTTTATCATCATAGAGTTCATTTAGGCACGGGATGATCGCAAGATGCCATACAATCCTCACTAACATTGCAATCATGAGAATATGAATATGACATAAGTCTTAGATTTGTCAGAATGAGGTGTAAGCATTAAGGCACAAGAAGCCAGAATGACCTGAACACCTATTCCTTTTGATTTAGCAAGTTAACATAAGCATCAAATCACAATTGCTAGAATGACCTGAATGTTGCTTGCAAACAAACACACTAGACACGTGAGATTTCCTTCTTTTGCTAAAGATTGCTCGCAGTGGCCCTTATGTTCACTTAGCAGGACGAGCGTTAGCAATTTTACTTTTAGCAGAAAGAAGTCACTCAAAATAGACAAGGAGAAGAACCAACCTCACCAAAGCGTCCATATAAAAGGAGTCAAGGTACACATGGCCATCCAATACGAGATGAAGGCCCTTATAGATGGACAACCCTCTTAGATAGATTCTTTGGATCATTGGAACTAAACCAGCAAGCAGAAAGCACATAAAAAGATCATGCCCCCAGTCTTCGCTTCTCTCAGTCAAGGAGATGTCTTAGAGTTGCTCGAGGAGGAATGATAAAGTGAAAGAAAAACACACAAAAGAAAATTTCAGCATGCTTCAAAGGAACACAAATTCAATTTTAGTTTCAGTTTACATTTGTGTTCAAGCGAATTGAAGTCAAATCAGAAGCGTACAATGTTTGAAGTCTCAATGGGATAGCGACAACAGGCAGACACAGTGAGAACCACTGGTGACCATCACGAGAGATGAAGTCTAAAGAAGATATCAGAGCACAAACCAAGTATCAACAGGCAGACATAGTGAGAGCCACTAGTGAATGATACAAGGAAGATTCTCAAAAGAGAGAATAAAGCACGAATGAAACATCAGCAAGTAGACACAATGAGAACCATTGGTGACTGATGTAAGGAAAAGATCCTAAAAGAGAGGGGTTCGAATGAGAGCTAAGTATCAGTAGGCAGGCACAGTGGGAACCACTAGCAACTGATACACAAGAGATCCTCACGGAGAGAAATCTCAAAAGTAGCTAGGCATCAGCAGGCAGATGCAGTAAGAACCACTGGTGACTGATGCACAATTTATTTTTTTGAAAGTGATAAGACAATGCCCCCTAGACCAGGAAGGTGCCCCCAAGTGTGAACCAGTTCCAATCCATGAAGAGTCGAGGAAAACCTTGAAGACAACTGAAAGCAAGTGCATGAGCTAGCAAACTAAAGCAGGAAAGCGAGAAAGCAAACTAAAGCAGGAAAGCAAGAGCCAAATGGTGCTGAGATGAGATGTAGCTTCAGGAAACAAGAGGTGCCTGTTTACCAGGTTTTCACCATCTTGGTAGAGATTCTATTTTTGCTACCATGACGCCTGTTTACCAGGTTTTCATTAATGGCACATTTTTCTCTTCTTTTTCAATTTTTTTGTTCTTTTCTCTTTTTTTGATTTTTTTGTATTTTTGAATATTTCATTTTTTTGTATTTTTTATCTTTTGACTTTTTTTTGTATATTTTTAATTTTTCTATTTTTTTGATTATTATCAAGGTGCCTGTTTAACAGGTTTTCACCAAGACAATAGATACATCAAAGCACTTGTTTACCAAGTTTTCACTAAGATGATCATTTTTTCAGGCCATTTTGCAATTTTTAAGATTTTTGCCAATATACCATTTTTAGGATTTTTTCAAGACCAATAAGTATGCACATGAGCACATAGAGAATGCCTCAGTTGTAGAATTTCTTCAAGTGAAGAGTGTTGATATGCTCTTTGAGCTACTCTCCTTCAATGGTGGAAAGTCGATAAGCACCATACTCAAATGCTACAGTAATAACATACGGACCAAGCCAGTTTGGTTCAAATTTCCCTTTTTGGACTCACTGCTGCTAATTCTTGGGGTTCTCTCTCAGGACAAGATCACCCACTTGGAATTCTCTTTGTCTAACTTTCTTATTGTAGGCCTTAGACATCCTCTTTTGGTATGCTCTTAGATGATCAAATTCCACCTTCCGATGTTCATCCAGTAACTCAAGCTCTTGAAGTCGGGATATTCTATTTTCTTCATCAGTGACGAGGCCTCTCAGAGAGATTCACAATGTAGGAATCTTGACCTCAATAGGCAATACTACATCTACTCCATAAACCAAGGCAAAAGGTGTAGCCCTTGTTGGTGTTTGGATACTGGTTCTATAGGCCCACAAAGCCGAATTAATTTGGAGATGCCAATCTCTACCAGATTTATGAACTGTTCTGTGTAAGATTTTGAGAATTGTCTTATTAGAAGCTTCTGCTTATCCATTACCCTAAGGATAATAGATAGACGACCAATGCTGAATAATCCTAAATTTGGTGCATAAGTCTGTTAGGTCCTTATTTTTGAATTGTCCCCCATTGTCAGTGATAATGGATGAGGGTACACCATATCTACAAATGATATAGTTTAGTATAAACATAGCCACAGACTTGCCATCAGCTATAGCCAGAGGCACTGCCTCAACCCACTTGGTAAAATAGTCAGTAGCTGTGATGATAAACTTATGTCCTCTTGAAGAATCAGATGTATTTGACCCACAAAGTCAAAGGCCCATTGTTGAAATGGCTAGGAACTAATGAAAGGAATAAGCTCTTTAGCAGGAGCATGAATCAGATTTCCATAAAATTGGCATTGTTTGCAAGTCTTAGCATATTGAACAGCTTATTTTTCCATGTTCATCCAGTAGTAACCATCTCTAATAAGTTTATGAGCTAACGTTAGACCACTAGAATGAGACCCACAAATAGCTTCACATACCTCAGCTAGCGCACGTTTGGACTCATCGGGTTCTAAACACCTAAGGAGGGTACCGTCTAGACCCTGTCTATACAAGTCATTTTCTATGATGACATACTGTGAAGCAATATGAATTAGGTGACGCTTTTCATTCTGGGTATAGGTGTCTAGAATGATCTGGTCATGAAGGTAGGAAAAGATATGGTGGTAGCGGGATGAATCATGTCCAATGACTGAACAGATCATCCTAGATTTGGGAATATCATAGGCAGGGTAGTGTAATGTCTCCACCAGGAATTCATGTCTAAAATCATTCTTTGGCATCTATAACATTGAAGCAAGAGTAGCCATAGCATTAGCTACTTTATTGTCTTCCCTTGGAATTTGCTGGAAATAAATGTGCGCAAAATACTATTTGAGATCATCCACCATTCTTTTGTAAGGTACTAACTTGTCATCTTTTGTTTGGTAGACATTATTGACTTGGTTGATGATTAACTGAGAGTCTCCAAAGACCTTGAGCTCATCCATATGCCATTCAATGGCTATCTTCATGTCGTTAATGAGAGCTTCATATTCAGTGATGTTGTTTGTGCAGGGAAACAACAATTTGTAAGCTTTTGGCAATGAGTATCTTTGAGGTGTAATAAAAAAAATGCCTGCACCGGATCCTTGTTGAGTGAATGATCCATAAAAGAACATGCTCCAAGCTTGATGTGTGAGAAGCATGATGGATTCATTTGGGAATTCAATACTCAAAGGTTGGTGATCTTTCAAAGGAGCTTTTGCCAATTGATTAGCAATCATTTTTCCTTTAATAGCTTTTCTTTCCACATACTCAATGTCAAATTCACTAAGTATCATCACCCATTTCACTAATCTACTCGTGAGGGCAGCCTTGCTCAATAAGTACTTTAGCGGATCAATTTTTGCAATAAGCCTTGTAGTATTAGTGAGCATATAATGCCACAACTTTTGAGAAGCAAATACTACTGCTAGACAAGCTTTCTCAATGATAGAATAATTCATTTCATAAGCCACCAATGTTCCACTAATATAATATATAGCTCTCTCTTTGTTGTCCTGGTCTTCTTGAGCTAGGAGAGCACCCAAAGATGTATTCATGGCCGAGATGTACAGTATAAGAAGATTCCCATGAATAGGAGGCATCAATATAAGTGGATTAGCAAGATACTGTTTAATCTAAGTGAGTCCCCTGTCACATTCTTCATTCCATTCATAGGTCACACCCTTATGCAAAGTTTTAGTAAATGGTTGTGACTTGTCGGCCAACTGTGAAATGAAACACCGAATAGATTGTAGCCTTCCCTGTAATCCTCTCATTTGACTGATATTCTTGGGTGGAGGCATGTCCATAATAGCTTGCACTTTTTCAAGATCAACTTCTATGCCTTTTGCTAAAATGATGTAACCCAAGAGTTTCCCAGAAGTGACACCGAATGCACACTTTTTGGGATTGAGTCTGAGACTAAATTGTTCCATGCGGTCAAGTATGGGATCCAAATCTGTGAGATGAGTTCTTCACTGCATGCTTTTGGCTAAAGTATCGTCCACATAATCCTCCATTATTTTATGCATCATATCATGGAAAATGGTAGTGACAACTCTCTGATATGTTTCTCTAGCATTCTTAAGCCCAAAAGGCATGACATTCCAGCAAAAGGTGCCCCAAGAACATGTGAAAGTGGTATTTTCTTGATCTTCTGGCGTAATTTTTATTTGATTATAGCCAGAAAAGCCATCCATCAAGGAATACATCTCATATCCTGTTGATCCACTATCATATCAATATTAGGCAATGGGAAGTCATCTTTTGGACATGCCTTATTTAGATCCCTGAAATTTGTGCACACACGAATGGATTTATCATGTTTGGTGACTAGGACAATGTTTGAAATCCATTCTGCATAGTCAATAGTCCTTATGAAACCAGCCTTGAGAATATTTTCTAGCTCTGCTTTGACCAAAAGTGCTACGTGTGGATGCATCTTTTGCAGCTTCTATTTAACAGGTTTAATACCTGGTGCAATGGACAAATAGTGCATGATTAGATTGGGGTCTAATCCTGGCATATCAGAGTAGGTCCATGCAAAGTTTATTTTCTTGCTCTGAAAGAAGTTGGTGAACTCTTCTTTTTCTTTTGCAGACAATGATTGTGCTAGATGAATAATCTGTGGAGCAGCCTCTGTACCCAAATTTACTGGCTGTGTCAGCTCAATCAATACTAATGACCTCTCTTGAAAGTGGCTTGGAAGCATATCAATTATCTCATCCTTGGGCACCTCAGAGAGGTTTTCACCCTCAGATACGTCTTTTATTTTTACTATTTTTGGCTCTAATACTGCCACAATGTGGTTTTCACCATTAGAGCATCTATTTTTTTTCTTTTAATTTTTTGACTAAGATACTTGACATCCACCTTTGTCATGTTGGCACTGCTTTCGCTGGTAGAGGACATCACAGGTTCAATAGCATGGAGGTAACATGCTAGATCATAATCATTCTGGAATGTTAGGACTTCATTGGATGCGGAAGGGGAGTTCCAGTTTATCAGATCAGGATGGCAGAGTGAAAGAGAAGTAGTGATTGGTTCAATTGCGTTCATGGTATAGCCATCAAAAGTGTAGACAAGCAAGTCAAGATGTAGAGCAATCTCGTCCGAAGGAGCATTCGAATCCCTATAAGACCTTATGTCAGAAGTAGAGGACACGTTAACACTAGTGGTGTCTAATTCATGTGGCCTAACTCCAGACCCTTCACCTAATTTGAGAAGTCTTTCATACATGTGAATAGTATCTATGTCTACATCATAAGTAGCATCAAACAAAGAGTTGAACACATATTCATGTGAGTCAGTACTTGATGTGGGTATTTCATTAGTACTAGTTGTATCGCCTAACTCATCTTCATTCCTTGTGGCATTAACAACTTGTTGAAGTTGTTCTTGTTCAAGATACTTTTGAAAATGTGGCAGCCTATATTGTTCACCTAGAAAATTGGGATCATCATTTAGTGTTTCTTTACATTGCTCATATGTGAATTGATGCACTAAAGAGGTTTTATCAGAATCAATATTAGTACCAATATTAGTCTCTACCATATGGACAAGTATGATAGGCTCATCAGGTTCTGCAAAGAGTGTAGAAAGTTCTGGAGGAATAGAATATGGAAATGTGTCTTCATCAGAGCTGGCCTCTGGATTTACTTCTAGAGTAGTATCTTCAAATTTTGACTCAGGTTCAGGTTTTGGCTAAGGAGCTAACACAAATTTCTTGGTCCCCAAATGAAAGGGAGTCTTCTTGAAGCCTAAGCTAGTAGTGTCCTTTGTGCGGCGACCCGTAGCTTCAATGGGCTTCAGCAGACCATTGTCATTCCTTCCTATAGGACCACTCCCCTTATAGCCAAAGCACTTCATGATCTTGAAAGCTTCATTGTATGGCTCTTGTTCTAAGTCTAGAGGAGGAGTAGTTGTTTCATCTATTTCTTTTCCCTTATAGATCCAAGCTCTGATAGCTCTTTCTTTGTCCTCATCTTCTAAAGGTGTAGAGGCCCTTACAAAGGCACCATTGTAGATTGTTTGAGGAGGATCATCGAAAGTTTTCTTATTCTCAGAAGGTTTCCCATAAGAGCGTGGAGATGGAGGTAGAGTAGCAAGTGATAGCATAGGTTCAATTTGATATTCTCCCATGCCTGTATCCTTAACTCTCAAAGTTTGTTCCATTTCCTTTAGCTTAGCATCATAAAACTCAGTGGACTCTCTATTAGCCAGAACAAAACTATCTGCAGATTGTACAAGAGTGTTGCAAGAGTAATTGGTATTAGCAGGCATAGTGAATTCTGCCCCATGAAATGGAAACTTAATGCATTGATGGTACGTGGATAGAACAATCTGCATCTCATGAATCCATGGCCTACCCAACAATATATTGTAGGCGAGAGGAATGTCAAGCACTTGAAAAGTAACATCTTTCTCAACAGGTCCTACGCGGATAGGTAGCACAACTAAGCCTTGGGACTTGCATTCTTCCTCATCATAAGCTTTGATGGTAATCTTTTTGTGGGAGTCTATACAATTCTCATCATAACCTAGCTGAGAGAGAAGTTTAGAAGAACAAATATTAAGACCAGCACCATTGTCTATGAGCACTCAGCAGATGCGTTTAGGACCTATCATGACCTCTATGTGTAAGGGAGAATTATGCGGGTGGCTTAGAGAGTGATCATCTTCTTCAAAGAAGGATAAATACTGAGGCAAGGTCAAATGACCCACCATAGATTGGAACCGGTTGAGATCAAGATCCTTGGGAATGTTTGCCTCAGTGAGGGCTTTATCTAAAATCTTCCTATGAGCAAGTGAGATCTTCAACAACTCAAAAATGGTAATCTAAGCATTGGTTTACTAGAGTTTATCTATGATGCTATAACTGGTCGAGCTAGTTGTAGGAATAGATTTTGTGTTCTTGTTAGCAGGGCCAACAATAGTCTTATCCACAGTTTGCTTCGGATCAGATGTAGAAGTATCAAGCCCCTTATCCACAATTTGTTTCAGAGTGGATGTAGAAGTATCGGGACCCTTCAAAACAACTCTTCCTTGTGATTGAGTGATGACATTAGCACAACCTTGAGATTATTCAGATTCAAATGAACGAGACGTGGAACTATGCAAGATGAAAGGAGTCTTAGATTTGGGAGCATCGCCACTCCCCTTGGAAGTGATCATGTCACAATACTCTATCTCAATAGGTTCGATCATACCAATAACATTATCATCATTAGTGTACATGTAATTGACTTTAGCATTGGTATTCTTGGCATTTGAAGACTCACCCTTCTTGTGAGGAGGGAAGGGATCCTTAAAAGCTTGATGGTCTGAATTCTTGTTATGGTTCTCCACAAGGATGTCACCATTTTTAATGAGATCTTGAATCTTATGCTTCAACTGGAGACAAGTAGAAGTCTTATGACCAATGTTTTGGTGATAGTCACAGTAAGCATTATCATTCCACCAATGAGGTCATGGTTGTGGATCATAAGGACACTTTTCCAAAGGATTAATAATTTGGTTATTTATAAGAGTTTTATAGACCACATCAAGAGGCTCTCCCAAAGAGGTGAATTCATGCTTGGGTCGAGAGGCCCAAGGTTTATTCCTAGCAAATCTTGAAGTTTGCTTATTATCCATTGTGGTCTTTTCAACAGCCTTAGCCACTTGTATACTGGAAGTAATATTAAAAATAGGCTTTGAAGGCTTCGTGGTAACATTATCCACCACTCCATCATTTGCTACATCCCTATTTTTATTGACAATCTTTCCTTTATCCTTGTTCGTGGAGAATCCTTGTTTATTGTCCTTATTCAAAGTTAATTCTCCCTTTTTAACCATAAAGGCCTCTATTTGCATTGCTTGTTTAATCATGCTATCAAAGGTTAGAGGACCCTATAATTGCACTTGGTATCTGAAGTTTGGGACAAGATTGTCCAAGAAAATGTCGAGTCTCTCGGACTCTAGTAGCTTGTTAGGACACCTTGTACATAATTGTCTCCACCTTTGGAGAAATGTCAGAAAAGATTCTCCTTATCACTGTTTTAAATTGCAAAGATCCCGGATGTTGACCGGATGCTAAATATTATGTGAGTAATGTTGGAGAAAAAGATTAGCCATTTCGTCAAAAGTCTTAATGCTAGTGGGAAATCTAGAGAACCATTCCATAGCTAGTCCGCTCAAGCTACAAGGAAATATACACATAAGATATGTTTGGTCATGCATGAATTCCATAGATAATGTGCCAAACTCCCTTAAGTGATCTTGGGGATCGGTTGCACCCAAGTATTTATCATATTTAGGGAGCTCTACACCTCTGGGAAAAGGTGGCATATGTAGACTTCTATCAAAGGGGAAAGGACAAATGCTTTCCAGTGTGAATTGTTGAGCGGGTTTGTCCTTATTCTTCACAAGTTGACTAATCTAATCTTGCATGTCTCAGACCATCTTTTGCAACTTTGTGGTCTTAGTTTATTCTTCCTTGGCAACAAGCATTTCAACTTGATAGTCTGGGGGTAACTTGGCCCCTTGTTCAAGGAAGTATTTTTCCTTCTCCTCTAGAAGGAGGATCTCCATCATTTTAATAAGAATCTTATTAGCTTTAGCAGTGTCTATATCATGTTGAGTTATCACATCATTTTCACTCCCAAGAATCTCATAAATGCTCAGAATTTGATCTTGTTGCTGATCATCTTGGTTTTGGTTGAATGGAGGAGGGCGGTAGAAATACGTGGGTTGTCGATCACCTTGAGGTTTGTTTCGAGATTGATCATCATTGCAGGACTAATTTTGGTCATGTTGAGATTGACCATGAGGTTGCTCATTCCAAGTTTGAGCATGACGTTAGTCATTGGAAGATTGACCAAAATTCTAGTTGTTTTGAGATTGATCAAAAGTTTGACAGTACTTGCCTAGTTGGAAGTCAAATGGCTCTCCCATCTTGTTGTAGGCTTGCACAATACACAAAGACTCAGTAAAATGATATGCCCAACATCGAAAGGGCATGACCAAGGTAACATTTGGTGAATGAACAGGATCAAAAGATTTAACAAATTCAGGCAAGAAGATAGCATCAACAGTATCACTAGGTTCAATGATAGGACTATTCTTAGCAGGATCAATAGGTACGATAATACAATTAGTCTGAGGAAAAGGCCTCTCAAGGTTATGAAACAACAAGTTGTCTTGGAAGAATGAGTTGTCTTGACCTTGGAATGAGAAACCAGGTTGCGCTTCAAACAATGGATTAAAACACTCTTGGAACACCGGAGGTGATGGTTGAGACAAACTATCTTTCAAAGTACTCAACGAAGAACTTGAGGATCTCTCACAAAGTTTAGATTTTGTGACAGATTCAGGATGATCTATTTCTTGATTAGGAGGTTCACTTCTACCTTGACCAGTATTCTAAATGGGATAAGTTTTGCCACTTCTAGTCATGACAGTCATAGATGAAGATGTGACGAGAGAAGACTTGGGATAATGCTAGACTCTATCTCTAAGATAACGGAAAGGAGATAAAGGCTAGAATAGCCAAGATGCGAGATGGACCTGGTACGAATCATCAGGAGTATGGCTAGAACATCTGAGATAAGACTATCGCAACACAAGGTACAAAAGGCATAAAGAGATAAGGTAAACCAATGAGAGACAACACAAGTCAAAGCAAAGATCGATCAATTCCCAACTTGAGACAACTAGTTTTTGACAATGAACGAAAGGAAAATAGAAAAATAGACCTCAGATAAAAAGTAGATCAAGAAAAAATTTGACCATTCAACAGGAATTTAGTCTCTTTTTTTGAAAACTGGGCTACGGTTTCATGTGAGAGAATACCAGGTCACGTGAGAGAACACCAAGCTTCATGCGAAAGAACAAAGTCTCACGTGAGAAAGTGCTCTAAAAAGTGAAACTTCGCGTGGGAAAAATCCAAAGTTTGACAGTTTGACATAGTTTTTGAGGTAAAAAGTTGAATTCTGAGATATAGCCTGAATTGATGTCTGACAAAAAATCCAGTTTCCTGACAGGTTTGAAGAACAGTTTAGTCAACAATCTCGTTTTGAGGTTTCAAGCATTTGTTTAAAGACATAAAGGTTTAGATCAAGCAGTTGTGATACAAGAAGTAGTCATTAACAGACCTATCAAGGACAAAGCAACTTGATAGCATTAGGGGAGTCTTTGTTTGATCATGATTGGACAATGTTTAAGACTCGATAACAAACACATAGCTATCCCTACCAAAAAAATGGTGAGAAGGCAAAACCTTTGCCCCACTGCTTATGCACATACGTGCACCTCACATAGTCATGTCACCCCCTAAAGGGCACTCATGTTTTTGGTGTTTCCAAGGACTCAATAGTATACATTCAAAGGTTACCCTTGTGGCAAGGGCCAGTCTTGTATACCACCTTCAAGCATCCAGGTGTATGTCTATGGTGGGAATCTACGGGAGAGATTCTTCCCCTTCACTACGCAAAGATTATGACTCCTTTCAGAGGTGAACTAGGTAGGCCACTAGCTAAGGAAAGTTTTTAATAGGCTTCCATTCATACTAACCTTTGATGCCCCCGATACAAGGTTGAGGCCTCACAGCTACACCAACACTTGAAAGTCGTACACCCCCGCAAGCAGGGCTAGGAGCGACGCCGCTCAGTACAACAAACAAGGCCTTCTCAAGATGATAGTCAAAATAATGAGAAGGAAGATAACATGTTTTTGGAGTCTTTAGACTCAACAAAACATTCTTTATTATAGTGAGGCAGAATCACCGATGAAAGGTGCGTACTCACTCGGGTCGTTCCTGGAGGTTCAACTTCCGGCAAGCCCTCTAAAGGTGACACAACTTGGCTTAGATATGAGGGTTTGATTTTCTATTTCTCTCAAAGAGAGAAGAGAATACTTCTCTACCTCATCACTTCACCCAAACACATCAAGAAAATTCATCACCGAGTTAGATTCACTTCACCAAATCTACAAGCTTTTGGGTTTCTGGTTCTCTCAAAGAGAGAAGAGCATAATCCCCTGGCAAGTAGAAGTGTTAAAGATTCACTACCTTTCCCCACTTCCCCAAGAATCTATCATATTAGTAGGATCATTGGGTTTTCGGGTTCATTGTGGTCATCACCTCCATGTAATGAAGAGCCAAATTCCCTAGCCCACTATCAAAATTCTCAAGAAATTTTAACGGAGCCCTATTTAGACTATGTGAATGAAAGCAAGAAAATAAACTCAATGTTTTTTTATGAGATCTTTGACTATCGTCCTAAAATCAAACCATTAGCATGTTTTATATTCTTCATCAAACGTCCTATAGAAAACTATTATGCTGTGAAAATAATAGAGAAATGGAAATTAACAGCAAATAGAAACTGTTAGAAATCTGGAACAAGAAACACAGAGACTGAAATTTTTTTAAAAATTGGAATCAAATCTTGCACGAGGAAGTACTCCACAACGCATGAGAAAACATAGGGTGTTGCATAAGGATGTAAAAGCTCACGCAAGAGAGTGCTACTGACAGTGAAACTTCATGCGGTATGCTCTGGATTCTCGCATGGGAATTCATACATAGGAAAGTACAGACACATGACAAAGCTCAAATTTCTTGTCAGAAAAATCAAGAATGAGGCCAGAAATTGATCTTTTCTGCCCCACAGTGGGTGCCAAAAATGTATGTGGTTGAATGTGGACCTCTAATCTAACTACACACACAACATAGTCATTACTCACAATTGAATTATGAGAATGAGTATGGATTACTCAATTCGAAATTCATGGTGAAGTGACCTGTTGCCTCCTAATTAATCAGGGTGTTTAATTACTCTCATATTGGAGAGCCAACAACCACCAGACTGAGTTAATATGGAGTATTTGAAAGCTAGAATGATAAGCAAAGGTGCAATTAATCTAGAATGAAAATGCAATTTATAATCTAGAATGAAGTGCAAATGTTAATCTAAGAGCTTGAAAATAAACATGAAATGCAGATTTACTCTAAAGAACTTGAAATAAAGATGTAAACTAAGCTAAGAGCAAATAAGCAAAATTAGTCTATTATGAAATGCAATTATACTAAATGAAGATTAATCTAATAATGCAATAAAAGCTTGAAAGATATGAATAAAAGTGAGACAGAATTTCGCTATAGTTTATGTGCTCTCAAAATTGCTCTTCTTCGAATGAAGAATGAGGTTCAAGATATAGGCAATCTTGGAAGAGGAATGAAGAGTTTCTTGATTCGAAATGGTGGACTCTTCATTTCCAATGGAGGAGAAAGAGACAAATATTAGAGAATTACTTAATTAAAGAAATGGATTATTGCCACATGGGTGACTCTTTGAATATTTGATTTATTAAATGCAAATATGATTATCCATTCGAAAAACTAAGTAATTTATTAATTCCTCTTATGGGTATTTAGCTAAAGGGGTGAGGTTTTAATTTAATTTAAAGCACTTATGATTTTAGAATTAAATTAATTTATCATAGGGGTAATTTAGCTAATAAAAATCGAAGACTTTAGGAATTAATTATAATATTTTGATTAATGCAATTTAGGGTTTTTGCAATTGACATCAAGTCAAATTAAGTCAGGTAGGAGAGAGACAATTGCCTAGTAAACTAGAACTTTGATGATGTAAAATTGACAAAAATGCACCAAAATTGATTGAATTTATTAGGTGCCAATTTTGGGGTATTACAGTCAGAGGAGTAACTTGTTTAGGACCCGATGCAAGACTGAAGGTAAACTCTATGATGTTATTGTTGATAGTGGTAGCACTGATAACCTTGTTGCCGAGGACCTAGTTTAGAAACTTGGTTTGAGTAGAATGAAACATCCTTGTCCTTATAGGCTTGGTTGGTTACAAGATGCTCATGCCTAGGAAGTTAGAGAATAATGCTTCATTGATGTTCAGATTGGCTAGTACAAGGATCTTGTGGTTTGTGACATTGTGAGGATGAATAGTTGTCATATATTGCTCGGTAGACCTTGGCAATATGATTGCAGAGTTGTTTATGACTGTGTAAGAAATGTGTTTACTGTTGAGAAGAATGACAAGAAGTTTTCATTGATGCCTTTGATGGATGCAAAACTCGGTAGGAGAAGCCTGAGTATTGGTAGCTGAGTAGAGATTGTGGATCTAGAGAAAATGAATGATCTGTGTGGAGAATCGACCTATACATTGTCAAGAAAATATTTGAAGAGACAAAGGAAACTAAAGTGGAAGACTTTGCAAGCAGAAAAGGTGGAGGACTTGTATGTGAAGAACCAGTTCAGGATTTATGTGTTGAATCCTGGAAGATGTTCTTCTCACATATGAACATCTTTTAGAACCTGGGGTGTCTGATTCAGGGGCATCCAAGATTAAGGTAGGGGCATTTTGTGTCCTCGGTAAACTACATGGAGTGTTTATGTTTTGGTCAATTTTTACTTGGTTGCAGCCTTGACTGATGGTCTTGGTCATTGAAGGAAGCTCCGTCACTGAAGGAACTTGGTAGTCTCTAGCGCTCGGTGGAATTGTTACTCGGTCATGCCTACGGTGCTCGATCGATACTGGTGCTTGGTGATGCATGGCGTGCTTGGTGATTTTACTATTGCTCAGTAGTTCTGACTTACCGACTGGAGTTCTGTGTGATTTGTTGTGCCGACTTGGTGAATTAATTGTTGGTAGCCATTATCTTGGGGCCAACATGCAGAATTAAATGTTTGTATACATTTGTAAGCTGACTTGTATGGCATTTAATTATTTGTTTTGGGGAGTTAAGGGTTTCATCCAGCTGACTTGTGGCTAATGATTAGTATTTAAGGAGGGCTTGGGTAGATTCTTAGGGAGACAGATTTTGGAGACATATTTGGGAGATCAAAACTTGGAGACTTGGCAGATCTAGAATTTAGATGCGAAGCCTGATAGTGAAGTTGTGGAAAATTTCTTGATGTTCTTGTAGATCATATTGTAATTTGATAGTCCTTTGTAGCAGAGATAGGGGTTTGCATACTTGGAGACAAGGAGATTACTTGGAGGCTTGCGAGCTCAAGTTTAGATCTACCTTAGGGTTTCCATCAGCTTCTGATTATCTTCAGAGCTGAACTAGTTGAGATTTTATTGGATCTGGTTGTGGATCTTGCTAAATTGTTTCATTTTGTAATTGGCCCTAACCCAGAAGGCCTTACAGTCGGGCATGTCAATGCAAATTACTTGAAACATTTATGGTGTTGTATGTTGTGTTGATTAATCCACTGTGTAATTCTTTTGGCTGCAAGGTTTGGACTGTCCTTCATTGGACCCACCATCCTTGACTGCATAAGTACTATATCATAATGTCCTATTGTACATATCCTTGTCAGTCCTGTAGCAACTATGATCATTTGAACTTGTCCCACCCAGCCTTATACTTCAACAACATCTTTTTTTGACTATCCTTGATCACATGATTAGCCTCGATTCATCATTTTCCAAAAACAACACAACATTCTTCTCATCAAATGGGACCTTGTAGGATGTATCCTTCCTCATGTTCGACCCAATCTCCCATCATCAATCAAACGGGTCCATGCAAGATGTATCCTTCCTCGTGTCTGACCTAATCTCCCCCTTTCAATCCATCAATCTCTCTCCTTGGAAAAGGATGTCTCATGGATTTATCACTTTGGTCTTGGATTTGGTCCTTTGGATCTTGTTAATCTTTTACAGCTTCTTTTTGTTCCTCTCCTCAAGGTCGCCACGATCCTTTATATCATGGTGCGCTATGAATGAGGACACTCTGGGGAAAGGTCTTTTAATCTCTTGTTTTTGTTTGTGAGTCAGTCAGATATGACCCTTGCATGTTTCACATGTGATCTTTTGGGTTACAAGGTGCACTTGGGAAATGTCGTTTGTCTGTGGGTTCTCCAGCATTGTTTCTACCATGCCTCCTCCTGGATTCATGTGTGATGGTGGAGAAACCCTTGCATGTCTTTTTGTGTTAGTCCTATGAAACACTAGTGACAATGCCTTGAATTCACTATAACCTTTCCATGTCTCTATTGTTGCTATATCAAACTAGGTTGTGCTCTCCACATTTACACAATGAGCTCCCCAAGTTCCAATCACTGCATCTAGATTAATCTTGCATCCTACATCCATTCATCTTGCATCCTGCATCTTGCATTCATGCATCTTTTCTCATGAACATATTTTTGTTTATCCTCCTCTCCCTCTCTTTCCTCCATGTTCTTCCCACTTGCGTCCTTTTCGAGAAAATTCTTGAGCATAGGTTCTGCCGACTGCCAAAAGTTTACTGAGTTGCCTTTAGCGACCGAGCCCTTCAATGACTGAGCCCCTTGATCAAAGCTACAACTGAGTAACATACCAAAATGACACACTAATATGTAGGATTTCCAACTACCCTAGGATGCTCCTACATTAGACACCCCAGGTGCGAAAAGATATTCTCAAAGGCTGGAAGAAAATCTTCTGGGATTTAACACATAAACTCTGAACTGGTTCTTCACATACAAGTCTTCACCTTGCATAATCTTCCACTTTTTCTTTCTCTACCTTTTCAAGTCTATCCTTGACAATCCATAGGTATGTTCTCCATACTGATCATCAATCCTTTCAGGATCCTTCAGCTCATCTCAACCCCAAAATCTCAAGTTCCTCCTATCGAGTGTTGTATCCAACAAAGGCATTAGGGAAAACTTTATGCCATCCTTCTCAACAATAAACACATTCTTGACATAGTTATGCACAGCCCTGTAATCATACTACCAAGGTCTATTGAGCAATATGTGACAACTACCTATGTCCACAATATCACACAACACTTGATCCTTATAATGGCCAATCTAAAAATCAACAAGACATTTCTCCCTCACTTCCAAAGCATGAACATCTTGCAACCAACCAATCCTATAAGGATAAGGATGTCTCACTCTCCTCAAACCAAGTTTTTGAACCATCTCCTCAGCTAAAAGGTTATCAGTACTACCACTATCCATGATCACATTACAAAGTTTACCTCCTGACTTGCACTGAGGTCTGAAAAAATTACTCCTCTGACAAGGTTCCACCTTAGTATCGAGTAATGTTCTTCTAACCAAAAAGTTTTCTAACTCTACCTCAGGTTCATTCAGTATGTTCTCATTCACCACAATAGTTCTTTGATCACCAATCTTTTGGGAACATTCAAATGATCGATGTCCTTCTTCACCATAATTATAACAAGTACCCTTAAAGGAAATCTTGCTTGTCCTCTTCCTCGACTCCATAGGTTTTGGTTCAACTTCAGCAGTCAGTTTATCCTTCACCGAGTGATCCTGTTTCTCCTTCTCTTAGGAATTACCATGTTGTCTCCTCTTCAACTTATCTTCTACCTTCAGGGCATGCTGATAAGCTTCCTCAACTAAATCAATATTCAACATACTGATCTTATCTTGAATATTGAATCTCAAGCCATTCACATACTAAGCTACCTTTTCCTTGTTGAGTTCTTTGTGTCCTGACTGAATAGTCAACTTATAGAACTCCACAGTATAGTCTTCAACAATCAAATCTTTCTACTTCAACCTCTACAATTTCTTAAAAAACTCAAGTTCATATTTGGTAGGTATGAACTTAGCTTTCAATTTTTCCACCATCAATCTCCACCGATTGATCTTCATTTCAACTTCATCTTCTATTTCCCTATGCAATTCTTTCCACCAAAGAGTACCATGTCCTTTCAACTTAGTCTATGCCAACCTCACTCTAAGAGGATCTTCAATTTTTTCAAGCTCAAAGAAGTCTTCTAACTCACCAATCCAATCAATCAAGCTCTTAGGTCTCAAAGTACCAGAGAAGTTAGAAACTTCCATTCGATAACTAATACTTAATCGAGCTCTAGATCTTTGTAATCGACTAGTTCTATCTTCACCAAATATGTCCCTCCAATTGGTTATGTCATCTCCACTAGATCTAGTAGCTTCAAAGTCTTCAATAGCTTCCTCATAGTCATCTTTAGTACTAATATTCCTTTATATACTAGAAATAGCCCTCACAATCTCAGCAATCATGTCATTCTTCATCAATTCCATCCCATCTCAAATCTGACATCCAATTTGACCTTCTCAGAAATCTTTGATTACAGCATCACAGAGATCTGCAATCGCCCTAAGGTCCAATCTTCTCGGGGGCATCCTCAAGATCTTCGCAAACCCAAGGCAACAAATCACCAACCCAAGGTCTAGGTGCAAACTACCTCAACTCGGCGATCTGTCCACACACTCAAGAACTTCAAGCTCTGATACCACCTGATGCAATGCAACACAGAAATCCAAAAATGGATAGTCCAAATCTACACTAGCAACAATAATATAATGGAAAAACAAAAAGAGAATACTCAAATAGAATTTTCATTCAACATGCCCGACTGTAAGGCCTTTCAGGTTAGGGCCAAATACAATTAGTTACAATAGTAATTCTACAATCCTCTAGCTAGTCAAGCTCTATAACACATCAAAAACTGGTAGAAACACTAAGGTAGATCTAAAATTGACCTCACAAGCCACTAAACAATCTCCTTGTCTCCAAGCATGCAAACCACTAGCTCTGTTATTACAAATATCAGACAAAAATTTTGATCTTCAAGATCTCGCAGGATCCAATTACTATCCTCCTCAAATCTATCTAAAACTCCTCAAATCTATCTGACACTCCTCAAATCTATTCGACACTCCTCCAAACAACTACCCAAAACTTCCTTAAATACATTTCTTCAACCACAAGTCGGTTGGAAGAAAGAAATAATTCCTAAGCTCAAGTCAAGTCCTATAACAAACAAATATTAAATGCAACACAAGTTAGCTCATAATAGCCTTACAAATAATTAATTGTCTATGTTGGCCTCTACATCCACATAGGAGAATACAACATAATCTACCCACATTAAATATACCAAGTCAACCCACCAAATCTCCAATAACTCCAGTCGGTAAGACAAACTACTGAGCATTAGTAAAACAACTGAGCTAGCTAGGCATCACCAAGCAAGCACATCGACCGAGCACCCCAAGAATCACTAAGCACAAGTTCTACCGAGTCCTAGAAGTTTACCAAGTTCCCTTTAGTGACCGATCCCTTCAATGATTGAGCCCCTCAGTCAAAGCTACAACTGAGTAACACAGAAACACACTAACATGCAGGATTGCCAACTACCCTAGGATGCTCTTGAATCAAGTATTAATTGAGCAGGAAGTCACCAACACATCACGATATTGACTGAGTGGAAGAAATAATGTGGAACATGTAATTGCTGACATGAGATGATGAGCTGGACAAATTGGGAAGATTTTGAGGATAAAGATTAAGTTTGTTGTGAAGATCTACGACTGACAAAATTCAAGGAAGATCAGACGATGGAGATTGAAACGTATTCAAGGCACAAGTTTTGAGGAAGGTTAAAGAGGAAAAATCAATGATGAAGATTAATATTGTATTCATTTGAAGCTGGTCAGACAGGTTGAAGTAAGAATTGAGCAATTTTGTAGACTACATCAAGCGTCAAAAGGAGATAACTGAGCAAAACCGAGTTGGAGGATAAAAGGTAATTGAAGAGATTATGATGGCCAAAGGTATATTGAGCTTAGCATAGATTTGAATATCTACAAAGGAAGTTTAATTTGAATCAGATCATTTACTGTTGCATTCTAACCATTGCTACAGACAAAATCTCTTAACCGAGTGGGCTTAGCAGTCTTTATTTATTTCTTTATGACATTCAATGAATGTTGATTCTTTTCTTGTTGACCCAAGTGAATGTATGGTCACGAAGAATTGTTAGTGATAAATCCTCTAACAAGGTCACACCTTACAATGTGTTTTGTAACCTTTAACAAGGTTGGCTCTTAACCGAGCTCATTTCAGAAGAGTGAAAATATTTTGGGTATTGGTCCTAGATGGTTTTTCCCTAACAGGGTTTGCACGTTAACAATCAAGTGTTATATGTGTATGTGTGTGATTATTTATTAGTTTACTTTACAAATTGCATTTAATTATTTGATCAGTATATACTAGTTAATTTAACTAGCAACCGATTAATGAACACCTAGACACAAACAATTTTTACCAAGCTATTTAAGTTTATTTGTTGAATTGGTTGTATACATCTGGGAGTATTGAGGATTGTAGGATAATTGTACTTAACTGATTCACTGCCCCCCTCTTAGTTATCTAACACTTTTTATCCAATCATTTGTGCTCTTGTTTAGCTTTGAAGTTGTTCATGTGAACCACCCAAAATCTCTGCACCCAACTCATCATAATAGTAAATCTTCTCTATGTTATCTCAAGTCTATCCTTTTTCATCTTTGTATTCAATTATTAATTTTCTCTTCAAAGTTTCTCATTCTTTCTCTTGCACTAGGCTATCTCCCCTCATGCTGCTAAGAGAGAAGGATATGAATGATATGTTAATTCTTTTGGGGCTTCTTTGATTGTATCTTTCAAGTAAGTGTTTTCAAGTAGTAACCTCTCATTTTTTAGTTTGAACACATCTATTTCCTTTATTGGTTGTTGTATCTGAGCCTTATTTTGATTTTCTACATTTATGTCAATATCTATAGTGGTTATGGGGTCAACATCCCCTACTTTTAATGTTTTCATATGACTGAAGGCCTTGTCATTATTAATGATCTTTGGTTTCTTATGAGGTGGGTATAGTGCCCATACCAAAAAGGATCTTTCATCGGGATTATATCCTGATCTAGTATAGATTTCATTAACTCCTATACTTAACTTATGATGCTTATCCTCACAATGTATAAAACTATCAAAAATCAAAGTAGCACTTAGATACCATCCTAGAAAGATCATGATACCTTCATGTTGCAATAAATACCTTCCCCTTTATGGGGTCATGGTACTTATCTCATGACCAACATTTGAGTTGAGCTTATTCAACAAATGATCTTGGTTTGTAGGTGTGACATATGTGACTGACTCTCTCAACAATTTATAGTTGTAATTATAGAAGAAATACTTAAATTTAGAAGATTGAATGTATTGATCATCATAAATGAAAGCATTACAAGCCAATTTCCTTGCATCATCCTTAGTAACACCAAATGATTTTCTCACTTCTTCCTCCCTATTTAGAACAGTACGCTATTCCTCAATTATGGATTTCAGAATTTGGTCAAGCTAACTCCTAGAAGAATCTTTCTCAATCTCAGGCTCATCTTCCTCAAAGCATTCCTCGCTTGCAAAAGATATGAATTGAGGTTCCTTCATTTACTTCATCTTTTGTTCCATCTCTTTGTTATAATTGTCTCTCACTCTAGTTGTCTCTTCCTCATCCAAATTCCTTATAAGATCATCATGTATAAATGGCACATGAGTGTACCTACTCAAATTCTAATCTTTCCTGGAATGACTAATGAAACCCTCAAATATCAAATCCTTTTCAAGATGCCCCATTCCTCATGTTATATTGAGCCATTTTATCCAAGATAATATCATATCGATCAATGGAAGTTACAACAAAATCTACAAAAACTAGAGTACCAGGAATGAGTGATTGCTTTCTATGCGAGCTAAGGTTCATAACACTAGAGTAGTCAATTTATCTCACAATCGCTAGATATGCCACTCTGTTTGGCACAATTTTAAGGAGCAAGAATGGAGTTGTATTGTGAGAAAATGGAAGCACTTCCATTTAGGACTGGTTTAGCCCTCTGAGTAAGTGGTTTGGGATCATGTCAAATGCCTTAAATGGGTCTTTGGCTTGTATATGGCTTTTTCCCCTGTCCTGCCCTATTTTTCCACTTCTCTCCTACCTAATTATGGCATCTTGCTCTAAGAATTTGAGGTTCTTGACCTCAAGGTAAGGGTCAACCTCAACCCTAACCTAAGTCAAGGTCAACCCTAATCCAGGGTCCAAATTTCAAAATCTGAGGATTTCCAGTTGTCGGGTTTCAGAAAGATTTATTTCCCACTTTCGGGTTGGCTATTTCGAGCTTTGAAATGGTAAACTCTTAAATAATATTTAATTTAGGTCCACTTCTAAGGGTATAGGTGATCAAAAAATAAGTTGGCATTTAGATTAAATGAGATTTTAATCAATTTTCAATTAAGTGTAATGATCTTTCAGTTTTGGATTGTCCTTCCAACTTCTAATGAAGAGATGAACGTTGTGACTTTTCAGCTTCATTGAAGTTTATAAATAAGCTGAATTGAAATTCAATAGATGGAGTGATATGGACATACATCTCATTTGCTGAGATAGCCAATCTGCATCAGCTCTCACATATGGAGTTCTTGGGCACACATCTCACACATGGGATTGCCCAACTTCTATGGATTTGGGCATACAACTCCTCCACGAGTTAGCCCAAATTATATTGATTCATGAGCATACATCTCACTTGGGAGATTGTCCAAAGTTGTATGGATGTTCTATGTTTTGAATAAAATGGTGTTGCTCACATTGTTTATTGTATTTTATAATTCCATTTATTCTTCATTTAATATTTTCATATGTATTATTGTGTGATACAATACCATTAAATAGTCTCTTGGCATTGTCCTCTAAACTAACAAAATAATTCCGATCAATAGGCTTAATGGGAATTTATTTCTTCTATGTCGGCCTCTCTAGAAGTTTGTGCCCTAGACTAGTATATAAGGAGGCCTTCACCTCTCATTTGGACATGAATAAAAAGGAGAAAGCAAGAAAAATAAGAACAAGAAGGTAGAGAAAGAAAGCATTCAAGAAATCATCTATTTAGGATTGGTTTAGCCCTCTGAGTAAGTGGTTTGGGGTCATGTCAAACGCCTTGAATGGGTCTTTGGCTTGGATCTAGCTTTTCCCCCTATCCTGCCCTATTTTTCCACTTCTCTCCTACCTAATTCTGGCATCCCGCTCTGAGAATTTGAGGTTCTTGACCTCAGGGTCAAGGTCGACCTCATCCTTGACCCAGGGTCCAAATTTCAAAATCTGAGGATTTTCGGATGTCGGGTTTTAGAAAGATTTATTTCCCACTTTCGGGTCAGCTGTTTCGGGCTTCAAAATGGTAAACTCTTAAATGATATTTAATTTAGGTCCACTTCTAAGGGTATAGGCTTAATGGGAATTTATTTCTCTTATGTCAGCCTCTCTAGAAGTTTGTGCCCTAGACTAGTATATAAGGAGGCCTTCTCCTCTCATTTGGACATGAAGAAAAAGGAGCAAGCAAGAAAAATAATAACAAGAAGGTAGAGAAAGAAAGCATTCAAGAAATCATCTATATTCAAGCATTCAAGCATTCAAGTTCTCCATTTAATATCAAGGATTCAAGCATTCAAGCCTTTGAAGTGATTTGGCTCAAGAATTCAAGATTCATCACTCAAACCCTGTATCTATCCATCATGGTGGTGTGATCTTCCTTCAAGATCCTTTGTGCATCTTCAAGATCTATTCATTCTTCCTTCAAGGTGGATTCCAAGCATACAATCATGGAGGTTTTGATTTACATTTATGGTTTTTGATGTTGAGTCCAAGATTTCATATTAACATACTTGTTTACATTTCAAATACAATTGCATATCTATTGAATATCATAGCTTCGTTGTTAGATCTACTTCTACTACTTGCTAGCATTCTCCAGTTCAATTCTATTTCAAGTTTAATTCCAAAACTGAGGTTTGACCAAACTCCTCATCCAAACAACAAAACCATTTTTCTTGCAAGAACAAGTGCGAAACAATGAATTACATAGTAGATTCGGATACCCTTTTTGGCAAACTTTCGGGATCTACAAACAGAATTTCCATTGCATCAACACAGGTCAAGGTCGACATAAAGGGGTCAAGGCTGACTTGGTTCAGAAAAGAAAAAGATTTATGGGTTTTCTCTGTCTCTGTGTTCCAGTTCCAAATTTGGTTACATAATTTCCAGAAACTCTAAACAGACACCAGAAAACAACAATTTCCAGATCTGCTACCTTTCAAGATAAGTGTTTCATTTTATCCTACTCTTTCTGATTTATTGCTTTACTTTGTTAGATCCCCTTTCCCTCTTTATCCATAACCAGTTGATTCCTCTTTGCATTGATCATCTCCTTTTGATTAATAGATTGGGATCTCCTTGTCTTGAATTAAGAGGTGATATATGTCCACAACATTTTCCATCACATTAAACAACAAACATACACATTCATAGATATAAAAATATATATTAATATATATATTTTTATATCTTACAGGAGTGCCTTTGAATCCATACACTTTGATCATTATACAATCTATAAATGAGTACCAATCAACCCAATTATGGTTTACCTTTTTTTATTTCATCATAATCCTTGTGCCATAGAAACCTTTTGATCTTTGGGGACAATGAAAAGTCACAAGAGTGATTAAAGAATTTTTACACTGTTTTGACAAAATATTCCTCAAAGTAGACATAATTGGACTTCACATATCTTCTATCCCAAATTTATGTTCATAATTGCACAGGCTTTAGTTGGCCTTCATCATTTTGTTGTTCAATCTTGAGCTATTCTAGCCACATCCTGATTTTCTGACCAACATATAACACTACGTGCACATGAGAAGGGAGTAATGCTTGAAGTACAACTGAGAAGGGTTTATCTAAACAACCTTCAAACCTTGATCAATTGTCTGTGATATATACGAAGCATAATAAAATAGCCTAGCACTCTATTGAGCCATTGTATCTAGGATAAGATCATATCCATAAATGGAAGTCAAAACAAAATCTCCAAAAACCAAAGTATCGGGCATGGGTGATTTCCTTCCATGTGAGTTGAGGTTTATAACACTAGATTAGTCAAGTTGTCTCACAATCTCTAGATATGCCACTTTGTCTGGCATAGTTTTTTGGAGCAAGAATAGAGTACCTTTGAATCCACACACTCTGATCATTGTACAATTTATAAATGAGTACTAGTCACCCCAATTTTTGTTTACCTTTTTTTCTTTCATCATAATCATAGGCCTTAAAAACCTCTTGATCTCTGGGGATAATAAAAAGTCATAGAAGTGAATAAAGAATTTGTATATTGTTTTGACAAAATATTCCTCAAAGTAGACATAATTAGACTTCACATATCTTCTATCCCAAATTGATGTCCATAATTACAAAAGCTTCAATTGGCCTTCATCATCCCTCTATACAATCTTGAGTTATTCCAATCACAATTTGATTTCCTGACCAACATATAAAACTATGTGCATGAGAAGGGAGTAATGCTTGAAGTATATATGAGAAGGTTTTCTCTAAATAGCCTTCAATCCTTGATCAATTATCTATGATATATATGAATCATAATCAATTAGTCTAGCATTATGACTCTATACACCGAAAACAACCATCATTGGGATAATAGAGATGAACTTAGGATCTTTGATGCATGTTACTTGGTTGATCGAATAGTATATGTATTGAAGGTATCTATTAAGTAGTTAGACATGAAATGGGGGGTCTTCATTTTCTTTAAATTAAAAAAAACCAATCCCATTCACCCTAGGTATATGCAAGGGGAGTCTACATCCCTTATAGGTGGTGTCCATTATGCTATATTCATTATTGAGCTCCTCATAGCTTATGGGGTGATCACATTTGTCGTCTAAATCAAGCACTACATAAATGTAATCTCTGGTGATGGGTATAAAACATTCTCCTTGCAGTTTATAAATTGCCTTGATAACTAGATTGTAGTGCTTTTCTAGGAGTTGTATTAGGTTGACTTTTACAAATACATTTGGTACCTCTATTTTCAATTTTTAACTTTTGGTTATGTTATCTTCATTTTTCTATCTTTTAGTTTTTTATTTCTCAAGATTCATCTCCATTTTAGAATTATTATTTTTAGAAAAAACCCTAGTGCTAAGTTAGATCACAACTTATTGAATGCTTAGAGGAATGTTTTATGATTACTTAGATAACAGTCAAAATTATTTTATGGACCTCTAATCAAATTTCAATGCTCCTACGACCTCGTCATTCATTTGTAATTTGGCTTCAATAATCAATTATGAAATCTTCTATATCTTTACCCTTTTAGCTCTTTCATTTAAAGCTTTCTTACACATCCATTAATGCCCACACTGATCATAAATGTTTTTAAATTTCAAGCATCATGCCCATGTGACAAGGTTTCATTGAAGAGACAGGTTAAAACTCTTCCCTACTTATTTTCTCCAATTTGGCACCATCTATGTTTATAGGTGTGTTTTTTATCATTGAAAAGACTAATATGTCCTTTCAATTTTAAGTGCTCTTGGATTTCCTTGTTCATGGATAATCAACAAAAGCTCTCAACAATTTCATCAAAAGCATTCTATCCTTTTAGCATTCTATCCTTTTTGCTTTAGTCTTGAAGATCTTAGGAAGATAAATATAAAGTCTCTCTAGTATTGTTGTGACTTGGGTTATTAGAAGCACACATGGATGTCACTCCAAGGTAGCATGTCTCTCCGATGTGTTTGTAACTTAGCATCATAACATTCTGAGTATTCAATGTAATCATTAATAGCTTCATGTTGAATCTCTTCTCTTGAAAAAATAATTTATCATGAGAGGAAGTGATGAATATTCTCTTGGACTCTGTACATATAGTGATCTTCGACAAGACTTGCACTAAGTTCTCCCTATGTCAACCTAGCTTTCACCATCATCAATATAACTTGAATGATCACTGAAAGAAAAAGAAATCCCTCCAAAATTGATAGTCTCTCTGATACTACTCTTATTTCATTTCTCATGTTTTTTAAAGTGACTTTAATGGAGCTCCTTTTGATGTTATCTATCTTATTCACCTCATCAGACAAACATGGATAGTTGGGGAGACTTGAAATAGTCATTTTGATCATATAAGTCTCTCTGATAGAATTTTTGGCCCATCTTATTAGGGAGATAAATAATTTAACTTTTTTATGTGTTTAAAATCTACATATATTGGTCTTCAGAGAAAGATACACAAAGTTCCCCTGATGAAAAAATAGTTCTTATTATTATTGGCAAGAAATGAGTACTTGCTAGGAGAGAAATACCTCACTTTGAAGCTGGTAGTCTCTTCGATGTATCCTTTCCACCCTTCTATCCATGAGTGCTTCGGGGTGACTTGACTATAAACTTCTTAATGATATCCATATCAAATCCTTCATCGAACTGACTTAAATAGGTGGAGAGTCTTGAGGAAGTCACCTCGACAATATAAGTCTTTATGATGTGAGTCTTCCTCTTTGTAATCAATTATATATTGGGGTGGTCCTCCTCCCTTCTTTCCAAAGAAATTTCATTCACTTTTTAATGATCCGATCGACAATATTTATCTACATGGCTTGAGCCATCTATGTGACTTTTAGTTTTCCTCTCGATATATAATGTTTCACCAATTAGATAGAATTAGCACTAGTTTCCCTAATGTAAACAAGACCATTTATAACTTCAAGGAATCCTGCATCATTTTCTCAATATCAGAGTGACTTGTGGAATCAATAAGACTTTAAAATGTTCTTGCAAACCTCTTGGTCTTGCCAATGAATTTTCTTTAGTAAGACAAAATGGAAGTCTCCTCGATAGTGCATATCCTCCTCTTCTTTGATCCCTGTGAATTTATAAACCTCTCCTTCATATGATTATATCCTTACCGTCTCTATATACAAGACTTTTTTTATCAGAGAGACCTATGTGGAGTCCTTTCGATATCATACATTGAAGGTATTTGGAACTAAGGTGATTATTATCAATAAGAAGGATACATGTAAAATTTTAGAGAGATGGAAAATAATAATGGGAAGGTTATAGACAATAATGTGAAAGGTGCATAAAATCACTATGGGAATATTTGTATGATTTGAAAGGTAATATAGAAAATAGCTCCTCATTTTAAGAGGTGCTAACATATCCCACCATGATAATTATTGCTATGGAATCAACCTATGTTCACCTCATCGTAATCCTCCAAGGTGACGTAGCTTTTTCGGGAGGTATTCAATATAACATATGGAAAAGACATTGAATGAAAGGTGGCAGAATGAACGATGAGACATGGACAATATCTAGGAAGGTTGGTGTCAATGCTTGCATGCAGGAGGGAAATTATTTAAGGTGTTTCTACAAGCTCAAGTCCAATCAATGTCCTTTCTTAGTACAATCTATTATTAGAGAATTATGTTCAAAGACATGTGTGGGATTCTTCACATTTTGACCCTAAGCCCCAAATACCTTATCTTTTAACCCTTAATCTCTTAAACCCTAACCCCTAATCCCTGCTAGATTTGAACAATTAGGCACTAAATTGGGTACTAATTTAGGTGTCATTATAGGCACTAAATAGCACCTACTTATTCTGATCGGCACATAAAATGCCAAAAATAGTGCCATCTTGATAAATAATGCCAAATTTTTCAAAAATTAGAAAAAAATACATTAAAATTATAGGTGGAAGAAAAAATAGAGCAAAAAAGGCAGCCAATCACAGGGATTTGTTGTAGTGTAAAGTTAAGATTGTCTCTATATCACTTAGCCTATGAAGCATGTTAGGAGATTTTTTTATTGTGTGGTGATTTTTGTACATTACTCCAATCAAGGATTGAAATTATAAATAAACTTGATGCACTGGTCCATGCAAGGATATCCATATGGTATCAACATCCTTAAAAACAATTTTCTCTTCAGTTATTCTATTAGCATAATTTTGAAATTCAAAAAACCATTTGGGACTTCAACAAAATTATGAGCTCTTTGACTAAATCTTCAACATTTGATACTAAAGGATGCTCACAATTTTAAAAGCTAGATTCGTTATGTGGGCCATGTAGTGAATCGTAGTCATGTGGGGTGAACAAGAAGTTTGTAGCTTAAAGAAAAGACCATTCATTTGACCATGGATTACTGAAGCTCCATCCGCTCCTACACATACCAACATTTTTTGCAATTATCAAGTCATTCATACCTTCATATTCAATTAAAGAATTCTTAACTAGTTGAAATAGAGTTTCCACTATCACACTCTCCTTTATTTTAGAAATATTTAGTAGATGAGGTTGGAAAACATGATTCTATGTGGTATAAACATACATACATACCCAATACATATTATCTAATGTCATAACTTTGTCTAGAAAGACAATGCAATAAAGTTTGACTATCTTGTTTTTCCCTTTATATCTTGTTTTTCAACCTCAACAAGACAACTTTTCCATCCCAACCATTGTTTACAGACCAATGAATTTTACGAAAGTTAGGATCACCCAAAAAGGATAATAAAGTGCTAATTTCTAGGTAGTTTGTCATAGGATACCCTTTGGTAAAAATATAAATAATAACACTTTAACAATTTTTTGCTAGTTGTGCTACTGTCATTGCCTTTCCAAAAATAGCTCCAATAGAACCTCCACATTCAACAAACTTTTCTTGTCTTTTCAAATGTGCATCATATTCTAAGGCACACTTAACATGCTGACATTGCTCCTTTGTTTTCCATCTTATCACTAATTTTTTAATTCCATGTATGATTTATTTTTCATAAACTTTTACAATATGCTTTTCTACAGTGTCAAGTTTTAGCTGTAACCTCTTGTGCTTTCTATATTTCGAACTACAAATATGACACCTACATTTTGTTAGAGGTTCACCTTTCTTTAGATTCTCTCCTGGTTCAATGAACATATACTTCGACATCCAATCAATTTGAATATCCCTCACCATCTCCCACTTCCGACCTGTTTTAATTGATTTGGATTTTCTTTTCCTCTTCAATGCATCATCATTATCTAAAACATTGTCACCCAAGCCAATTATCTCATTCTTGCTACCCTAGGTATCTACCAAAACATCTTCTTCATTGTCATCTAAGATATCACATTCATTGCCTTCTTCTACATTCGGTGTAAGTTGTGAATCTTGTAGTTGTGATGATGTAGCTTCATCTTTTTGACCACAAACATTGCCAAAGTATGAAATTAAGGTTCTACATTTTGTTGACCTCTCCAGACCTTCACCACATTCAAGAGTTTTACTCTATTAGGGTTTCAATAGATATGAGAAATAAATAATATCAAGATAATATAGAAATAAGAGAAGACAAAAATACAATAACACAAAGATTTAACGTGGTTCACCCAATATGGGCTATATCCACTACATAAATAACTCTCCACTTATTTTATTATCTAGTGAAGAGAAAATTATAATATGATGATTTAATTTCACATAGTCACTTATTTATCAAGCCTTTTTGAGGTGGTTTACAAGGTTGTTTAGCAAAATAAACCCTAAGCTTAATTTTTATTTTTTAGGGGCTACTGCCTTTGAACCCTTAAATTGAGGGTTGTTTCCCCCAAACCCCCGCTCGAGGCCCAACCCAACCCTAAATCCTAACAAGGATACATGACGAGTGTACAATATTTGTCTGATCAATTGCCACATACCAACATAATCTTCTATTGCAAGGTGTGTGCTCCTTGGTCTCCTTGTGTTGTGCAACACAACGCTTGGGATTGTGACATGGCTTAACCACCTCTTGTGGATTCTATAATTCTAGTGGTTGTATCGGGCATTGATAGATCGATCTTTTGGTGAAACACCAATCACACTTGTAACAAGTGGTATCATAGCTTGGTCACAGGTTCAAACCCCTTGCTTGTGCTGGGGGATTTGTTGCAAGGTGTGTGTGTGTGTGACTTTTGGTTTCCTTGTGTTGTACAACATAATGCTTGGGTTTGTGACATAGATTAACCACCTCCTATGGATTCTAGAAGTCTAGTGGTTATATCGGGCATTGATAGGCCGATCTTTTGGTGCATCAATAATCACACTTGTAACAAGTGGTATCAGAGCTTGGTCACAGGTTCAAACCCCTCTCTTGTGTTGGGGGAATTGTTGCAAGGTGTTGTCCATGATATCCTTGTGTTGTGCAACACAACACCCAGGTTTGTGAAATGGCTTAGATCCGCCTCCTATGGATTCTATAAATCTAGTGGTTGTATCGGGCATTGACAGGTCGATCTTTTGGTGCAATGAAAATCACACTTGTAACAAGTGGTATCATAGCTTGGTCATAGGTTCAAACCCCTTGCTTGCGTTGGGGGGATTGTTTCAAGGTGTGTGCCCATGGTCTCCTTGTGGTGTGCAGTGCAACACTTGGGTTTGTGACACGACTTAACTGCCTCTTGTGGATTCTATAAATGTAGTGGTTGTATCAAGCATTGACAAGTCTATCTTTTGGTGCAACAACAATCACATTTGTAACATCTTCTTCCTATATGACATCTCCAACGAAATAAATGCTACAAAAAACTATCTACTTGTTTAATAAGCAATTATAGATTATAAAATTCATTGGCCCTAGGGCTTAGAATCTAGATGTTTGAGGTCTCCCTACTTAATAAGAATGAACTAAAAATTGCAAACAAATTACGATGAATAATATTATAAGACTTCAAAAAAATGATCATTTACCTTTAGATTCTTATTGAGTAGCACTAGTAGTCATCAATGCAACAATAGTTGTTCTTGGCTATTGATTTGAATTGAGAGCACAAAATCAACCAAATTGTATAAAAATAAATTTGATATTTGAATCTATTTATACCAATCCATATTTGGTGAATTCAACAGGAATTTCAAATGGTATAAAATAATTAGTGAATCCTACTTAATTCTAACACGTCTTATGTAAATGTAGGGTGAATCAAACCTCAAAAAAATATATATGTTGTAATTTTTTAGGCAATTATAAACCATCGATCAAGATGAACTTATAATAGAATTGGTGAAATCAATCCTCCCACAACATTGAAAGATTAATGGTATTGGTGAATATGGTAGTGAATTAAGACACACTTCCAAAAATGCCAGGTGAATTGGGTCCTCATGCACTATTAACATGGCTTTTGTTGAATATGGTAGTGAATTAAGACAAGCTTCCAAAATTGCAAGCAAAAATATTAAATAGACAGTTGTGCAAACATAGTTTCTATTGGCAAAATCTTTAAATCAATACAATTCATTAATTAAAATGACAGTGAATTGAATTGCATTTGCCCAAAAAATGATAAAGTCAAGGCGATTCGACCACCCCGTTCAATCCAACCTATTCGCTAATTTTGAAATCACCAATACAAACTATTCATCAATTGGCGAATATTTGCCACTAAAGTTTACCCTGTCCCTATCTCTCTCTCCCTCCGTCCCTCCCTATCCCCTATATATATCTCTTTATCCCTATGACTCTCTACCTTTCTCTTCCTATATATCTCTATCTCTCTGTCATTCTCTCTCCCTCCTCTTCGTTACCTCCCTTCATCACCTATCACTCTCCCTCTCTCTCCCTCCTCTACTATCTCTCTCCATTTCTCTTCCTCCCTCTTTCTTACTTTCCTCGTGATCTTCCTATCTCTATCATTCCATCCATTTCTCTTCTAGTGTATCTCTATCTCTCTCCCTCTTTGTATCTTGCACTGTATATATCTATATCTACTTCTATTTTTCATCTCTCTCTCTCTCTCTCTCTCTTTATATCTTTATTTTTTTAAATCACTCTATCTCATCATCTTTATATCTCTTTACCTCTCCCCCTTCCTCTAGATCTATCTATCTCTACCTTTCACCATGTGTCTCCCTATTTCCGTCTCTATCTATTTGTTCCCTCTTCTTCGTATTCTATCTTCCTTCTCCCCATTTATCTCTAGACATCCTTCTCTCACTCTCCCTCTTTCTAAACTCCTATATCTATATCTCCTTGATTCTTTATCTCTATCTTATTATCTCTCCATATATCTCTCTAACAATTGACCTTATGTACACCACAAGTTTTTAAAAATATATCAAAATATTGCCTAATCTCCAATATGCAATTGCTAGTAAACAATATTCTATATCAAACATATTCCCTCTTACATTTAGTCACATCAAACACCTACTTTCGATGTCATACCAACTGAAATTACACCATAGAAAGTAAATGTTCACCTGAAAATATGAGACATTAATTAAAAAAAAGAAAAACTTCCTTCCACGTGGAAGTAATTCTCATAGAATACTCATAAATAAAGATAATACGCACAAATAAAAAGCAGTGCCGAAAAACACTCGAAGGGCCCACAAATTAATTTAAATGAAAAAATATTAAACAATGGCAATAAATTAATGTATTTAAAAAAAAGAGGAAAACATCAAAGATACGTAACCAATAGCACTAAAACATTAAAACAGACTCAGATACCATACGGCCGGATTCGTATTCGTAACAAGTACGATACACTCACGCTGAATACAAATAAATACTATCATATTTTATTAATAAAAAACCAATGAATATGTATATTTTACCAGAAACAAATCAGTAGGTAGGAGCCGAGGAAATAAAACATCAACAGCAGCAGCGGAGATTCTGCACACATTGCTTATTTCATATATGCCACGTTTTCATGTCTGGGAAGGCGTGATGAAATTCTGACGGCTGGATCAATGGGTGACGATTATACATTGTGGGAGCTTAATCCCTTGTTCTCCGCAGCAGAAGATGTTCAGCTATCCGCAGAGAGGTACATTACGATTCATAAACCACCATGATCAAAGAATGTTTTACATTAAATGATCTGATGTATTCATATTTTCTTAATTTGGAATTGAAAAGGTATGAGCTGTTAAATTTACACAAATGCAGGTTAGAGTCTGCCTATAGAGGTTGGATCAATAGCACCCGAAGCGGTCATGTAACCCCACGGAGCCCTAGTGCTTACAGAAAGGAGCTTCTTACAGCATTTGAGACCACAAAATGGCAGGTGGGCTTCACAACTGTTTTATTTTTCTTGAATGTATGTGTGTTTGTATCTTTAATTCTGCTTTAAATCCACAGGAGACATAATAAAGCATTTAGTTAGAGGTAGGAAAAACTTGTCAGCTTTTGTTGGGTAAATTGCTCATCTGCTTTCTACAAAGACAAATTTGCGTATGCCGGGAAAAATAGTAAATCTCGTAGCGTCAGACAATTTTATCATTTTCACCTGTCATATACAAAACAAATGCTAACTGTATAAGATTCTTAGATTAACCTTCGGTGTAGCTACCATAACCGAAGAGGTATCACCAAGGCCCTGTGAAGTGGCGCATTCCACAGCCAGCAATTCGGGCATGGTATTGTATCCAGTTGGGACACTATTCAGATTTGCTTTTTACACAATTATATGCTTTATTCTGTCTCCTGTGGATTTAAACCTAGGGCTTCCCTTCGGAAGTCATGTATATTTATGACTTGAACTCAACCCATCCGGTGAAATTTTACAAGGTATATTTATTTTAAAATTGCAAAATAGGTTTTGAAGCCTTCATCCGGTTAGAGCAAAGCCTCTTGCTCAACATGTGTAAGCGAGACAATTAGCCTTGGGCCTTTGCTGTTTGTAAGGTTGTCATGTCCCCGATAAAGTGATAATGAATATAATAACAGTATTCACTGTAGTACAGAAATAAATGAATGGAATTAGAAAATTGTCTTCATTAATAAGACTTAACAATTTTCTGAACAAACAAAAGCAGCGATTCCATAGTTAAAGACAGCAATCTACGTTTAAGGACAGCAATTATGGAATAAGGAACAATAAGGGCAAAGTAGTGATCATAAAATGAAGCTAAAGCAGCGAACATAAAGGAGTAATTAGACAATGAAGACATCAATCATAAAAGAGTAATTAAGAAGGATACGAGTGAAGGCAGCGATCTTAGAAGAGGTAAAGGAATCGCCCAAGGGACACAACCTTCCAGCAAGATATTATCCTACATGTGAACAATCCTTTGAAGGTCGTTATGACCGTCGTGTTAGTAGATATTTGAGCAGTTGCTTTTTAGCGGGTCACTATCCCTTGAAGGTCGTAATGACCATTACTGTTAGTAGACATTTGGCAGTTAGCCTATTGTTGGTTATTAGACTAGTGAGTCAACTGATCTCAGTTGTTTATGTACAAGTTGAGTAAGGGTGGTGAATATTGACAACACATAAATGTGCTTGCATCCTTTTAAACCTTCACCAAGGTGGCATAGTACAGTTGCATGTGATCCTCAGTTTATATGAACTAGATACACGTTCTAGTTAGATTGTCATACTAGCTAGGAGGTACCTATACTGTTTGATCGACTAAGAGTTGTGCAGGTTCTAAACACTAAGCACAGATGGCAATCAGACCTAGCTCTGTGTTTGCACCCTTGTGAAGGGTAGGGCCACTTCTAGTAGGAAGGTGTGCAGTGGACCACAGGCCTATGGTTGGGAGGTAAAGCACCTGATGATGCTTTCCCTCTCCCAGTAATGCTGAGGCTTATAAGAGATTCCAGGATGGAAAGAAAGAAACAGTATACTCTATCTCTCTCTTTGGTTATTGCATATCTTTCTGAAAAGAAAAAGAGCATTTGAATTTATTAATTGGTAATACACACACATGTGAGAATGAATTTCATTTCTGTTTCAGTATTTAGAAGTAATGAACAGTGCAAATTTCATTTTATCACTTTGAAATTATCTTAATGGTGAAAATTGGCTGTTATTTTGTTTTGAGATAGTAAGCATGTTACACTTATGAGCAGCAAGTAGGATTAGGCCCCCTTCTTGGCTCATGGTAGCCGAAAGGCAGGGTTAGGCCCTCTTTTTGGCTTTAAGTGGCTTATGAGCAACAAGGCAGGGTTAGGCTCCCTTGTTGACTCAAGGGAGCAGGAAGGTTGGGCTAGGTCCTCTTTCTGGCTCTAAGTAGCTTATGAGCGGCAAGGTGGGGTTAGACCCCCTTCATGGTAGTATAGAGTTGAATATAACCAAGATACTGTAAGAAACATCATTGGTACAAAATCTTCAATTCATAAGTTATATTAGAATAACACAGCAGAAGCTAAGGATTACAAATCTCCAAAGGTTGATTTAAGATCCTTCATATTGGCAAAAAATGCAGTTGACAAGATTAAAACCGACATTGCTTGAGGACAAGCAATCTTGAGTGGGGTGGACTGTAAAGTCCCCTTTTTGAAATAGGATTTAATAATAAATAATAATAATAATAAAAAAATATATAATATAATATAATTACAAATTAATTAAGTTTAATGAAAGGTCAAGAAGCATGCAATGAAGAACTATGACTTCCTCAACATAAGGTATAAAAGGGAGAAGAGTTCATTTGAAAGGGGATATAGGGAGGAAGGAAGAAAGAAGGGATCAAAGGTATTAAGGAAGCATCAATGTAAGAAGATAAGGAAATGACTCTTTCAAAGGGTCAACAATGATGAAGGGTTGTGTTGATGCGAGTTTTGTTCCACTTACACAACATGCAGGACTAAACACTCAATGCTTCGAGAAACATAGAGCATTAAACCCTCTCTTGAATAAAGTCATCTCCCATGCTAAGCTTTGCAATGAAGATCATGGAATGTCTCCAAGGTTCCTTACACCTGTGGATATCTAACTTAGTTGAAATGATGTGATTTGCTGGTTAATCACTTAGGCGGGCTTACGTAATTCATTCTAGGATGTCAACTTACTTGCACTTCTAAAGATTTGGCTTCACAATGTTCATAAAATATAACCGTGATTTATATCACTTCCAACTTTTCTCTTCAACTCCTACTATCTAGACTACTTCTACTTCTAACTATGGATGGGAAGACTAATAGATGGACTAGGACTCCTACCAAATGGAGGCTTGCCTGCAACTTCGACTCCACCTAGTGCAAAGCTTCAAAGGATCTCAAATGGTTTTCATATCAACACCTTCCCCTCAATCCAACTTAGAGTACAAATTAAGGATCTAATGCCAATTGAACTTGAGCACAACTACTAGATTACCACACAAGGCACCCTTGCATCTACAAGGAGCTAGTGGCCTAGTTTTATAGAGTCAACCAATCAAACATCCACCAATATCACCACACAATCTATCTACTTTTACTCTTACTTTAACAATTTTGAAATAAAATCCTATTTTAATTGTGGAAGTAGAAACCATGCAATAACACCAAGTGTTCCAACTCAATCACCATGCAAAGCACAACAATGATAAGAAGAGCAATTTTTGGCATTACTTAAGCAACAATTTTCTTCAATCTTCCAACCTCTTACAAATGAGAGCAAATGGCCTTATATAGAGGCTCAAGTACAATGAGTGGCCAAGATTAAAAGGCAAAAGTCTGAAATCAAGGGCCTAGATTACATCCCATAAACCCTAATTGGGGTTACCACCCCATCGGCCAATGAGAAGAGGACACCTCATCCAATGGACCAATAAAAAAATTACAAAGGTGGCAACCAATGGTTAGCCAATCAGAATCAGACACCTACCGAACCCAACAAGAAAGGAAAATCTGCCACTTAGGCTTACATCAAATGATCTTCTAAGATAGTCTTTCCTTTGTCCTTCATCTTCTTAGCCAAATCGATGAACTTGGTTAGCATGCTGTTGATCTCATCTAAGGAAGGGCAAGGGGTGCATCGAATCTTCCTCTCAGCCTCATCCATCATCTTCTTTGTCATCTCAAGTGTCTTCTCCTGCTCAGCTGAACCATCTCTAGTAAACTCAATGAGAAGTTTGAGAGATGAGAGAGCCTCTAAATCTTCTGCCCTGATGATGATTCCTCCAAAAGATCCCAATCTCTCTGCTAAAGTATTCATGTTCATATCCTCATCTCTAATTTCTTCAATGCCAAAGTCGACTCCCGCTGCACCCAAAGTGTGTGATATCCTACCGTATACTGCTGACCCGAGGTGAGCAATCTCATTCCCAACTCCTTCCAACACTTCCAATCTATGAAGTAAGGTGAAATACCAATTCTCAATAATGCTCATTTCATCTGCCTTAATCACTTTGGCTTTCTCTAATAACTTATTTGAAGTGTTAATCACTGCCTGCAACTGGGGAATAGTCTTGTCCTTGACTGGGAGGAAGTCCCTCCAAATACCATCAAAGGCATGGAACCTCTCTCTAAGAGCTACAAATGCTTGGAATTGTTCCTCAAAATATGGCAAGAAAACCAACCCATCCTGAATAATTCTATCAACCCAAGATCGAGTCTCTTGCAGAGTGACCCTTGCATCCTTCGTATCATTAGTGCTTCCCAATGCTAATGCAAGTGGTGGCATGGTTGCATGATCTAACTGTTGGATTGGCCTACATGCACCCTTATAACAATCCTTCAAACTCTGGATTTCTGTCCTTAGCTTCTCATTCTCTTTCGTTGCTTGATCTAATTTCTCCTTGAGAGAATTGATGCCATCATGGAGTTCCTCACAGTCAATTTCTTTTGTTGTAGTTCCCAGCTCATGCTCGACTATGTTATACTCATGGGCTTGGATATCGCCTATTGCCTTGTTCACCTTTGGAATTGCAACTTGAACCTTGCGAGTACCTGTGTCTCCTCTAATAACTCTTACCACTATTCTTGCAGGTTGGCTCTCTTTCTCGCTTACTTCTCTTTCTATCAAATCTTCAATGTTCCCAATAGGTCGAACAAGTGCAATCTTCCCCTTAGGCTTGAGAAGATCCCTCAACCACGATGACACTGTACACATTCCTATTTCTAAGTTTGGTTCTTCTTCCATAGGCACAACCTCATTGGTTCCTTTTGGTGCTTGACTTCCCTCTTCAACTGATAGGGCCTCCGCATCAATCAATCTAACATTCTCACTACCCGTAGGAGAAGAACCTTCCTTAGGCTGATTTTGAGTGAGGGGAGAATAATTTGTGCTGTAGCTGTATCCCTTGGATGAATTTGAACTCATTGCAACTGCTATTTCTTTGTCTACATTTTCAACAACCACATTTTGAGCTGTAGTGGCACTTTCCCTTGAGGGTACTGTACTCACACCCAACCTCTTGGCTGATGGTTCCTCGAGTTCCTTTTCCTTTACTTTTGCACTTTCCATATCCTTTCTCTTTTTGTTATTCGTTTTTGCTTGCTGGCTGCCAACTTCATCTTGCTGCCCAGTCGACTCTTCCGGAATCTCTTTCACTAACTTCATCTTTTCATAAGTGAGGTGAACTCTTGGCTCCTCCAATTGAGCCATCTTCTTGTTGTACCATTCCTTTGTGTAACGGGCTTCATTATTGCTTCCAATGAAGGGTCTTGGTCACTTGTCCAATCAATGGGATCCAATTCACTTTGCTTTATGGATTATAATCTGCTCTTAATGTCCTTTTATCTTCCTCCAGCTGATCTAGGATGCTAAGTCCTCTCCATCTATAACTTCTCATCATGTCCACTGTAAGTCTAGAGAAGGCTCTTTTCCTTACTTCGTAGTCATCAACTGCATTGGCTCAATAGTCTTCTCAATGATGAACATGCCTGTATGGATTCCCATATGCTGTTGTTACTAGCCCATTTGGATCAAAGTTTTGTCTTGCATTATACCATGCCAAGTGGTATTATTCCAATTCTGTCTCCGCTGTTGCCAAAGTAATGGAGTTGTGGCAACTATCAGCTCCAATTGTTAATGAGAAAGTAACTCCCGACTTGCCTTTGTGCTTTCGAATCTTGTCATAATGTGCTAGCTGTCTAGCTACTTCCACCAACACTAGTCTGTCAGGTGGATATCTTGGAAGTCTCTTTGGGCAATAAGTATTTCCTGTTAATCTGATATATGTAAACTTTGGAAACTAAATGTACCAACTCCCATACTTTTTTACCAACTTTTCTACTTCGGGAGAGAGTCTCCTTTGAGGTGCCTCTTGCAAAGTTTTCACTGTCTTTATGGCAAATGCATCATTAAATATCTTAAAGTCCTTGGTGTTGTGCAAATGTAATTGTGGATAGCACTCATGCACCAAGTATTGTCTGACCTCCTTCCCAACTGTGCCCAAAGCTCTCAATCCTGGCTGTTGGTACAAGCCTAGTATCATATAGAAAAGGTAGGATCCCATGTAGAATACCCTCTGATCTTGTACTATTCTTAATTGTAGATCCAAGTTCTCACTTATGATCATGGCCCAATCAAACATTTTCTTACCACTCTCAATGCCCTCGATGAAGTAATACATCCATGTCTCGAATTCCCACTTTGAGATGTTCCCATGACTCTGCTCAACATCACCATGAGGTCACCATACTCTTGTTTGAATTCTGACCTCGAGAACTTAGGTAACATTGCAAATGACTTCCTTGGCTTCTTCAACCATTCTCTCTATAACAAGGAGGCATAAAAGTTTGAATTATCGTTGTAATGCTTGGTTGCTTGATCTCTAGTCACCAAGATGCCATTGTTGTGATGTGGGATGTGGAATGCTTCCTCGATAACGGGCTTACTTAGATTGGTAAGCACCTTCTTGTCTTCACCGTAGCACACCAACTTGGATTGGTAGTCATAGTGGATGGCACACTCCATGATCAATTCGGGACAAGGCAAGGTAGGAGGAAAAGTTGCCGCCTGTATGATTCCATTCTTGAGCATCCTCTTTGCAAGTTGTGAAGAACTTCCAAGCAATCGATCCCTCATTTGTATCATGTTCACCGCCCCTAGGTTGGTGTCACCAACCTTCTTCAACTTGGAGGAAAAGAGGGACTTAGGCATCATGTCCTTTAAGTCCTTCTTGGGTTGAGCTGCTCTTAGTACCTTGGAGGAGTTTGTATCAGCCGTGCTCCCTATAAAGACCACAACCCACCAATTACCTCTCCTGAATATAAATTGCATATAATATTAAGTTAACTGATTAAGATATTCATTATTGTTTATTCAACTAACTTAGTCAATTTAGCCTTCACATTAATTCTAACTTAGTTTGTGAATTTGTTCGTTTTAATTATCTAAGTTAGCATGAATGTCTATTTTAAACTTTTGATTTGTGTTGATTATTCAATTGTTGCTCATTTGTTGTTCATTTTAAACTTTCCAACTAGTGATGTTGTAGTTGTTAATTAATTAGTTTAAATAGTTGTTTGTTGTTAATTTGTAGTTTGAAAGAAACAACACCTAATCTAGGAAAGCAAAAAAAACAACCATGAAGTTCACCACCTCGGGGTGAACTTTAAACCAAAAACTAAGTCCAAGTCCATTAATCTTATTTCAATGGTACTCACATTGGCACACTTTACCTTTTAAACTCAAAGATTAAAAAATTTAAACTAGGACTAAGTAATCAAGGAAGTGGATCCAAGTAGGGTCCTCAAATACAACGAACTCTCTTTCAAATCGCCGAGTCCACGCTTCCAACTATCCAAGTCCAAGCATCCAAATTGAACCTGCGATTCCACATTTCAAATTATTAATCTAATCAAGATGTAAATGTGTAAAAACAAAGCTTTAGCTGCCATGCCATAACGATCACAATTTCATCCATGATACAACTAATACTACCCAAACCTCTAAAGTTCAAATTTAGCTCGCCAAGATGCAAGAGGTTGTCGTCCAAATTGCAAGAGATCGCCTCCCAAGTTGGCAACGAAGACCCTTCAAGTTGCCAACTTGATCAAATTAATATATTCGCTGCCAAAGAAGAGGAGCTCGCTGAAAATTAGTGGTAGTTTGTTGCCTCCCGAAATGATATCTTCGCTGCCAAGCAGAGGTAAATTGTATATGAATTAAGTTTAAATCACAGCCCAAAAGGAAGAAAAAAGAAATCTCAGTCAAAGAGGCAAGGGAAAACTGCAGTCAATAATAGAGGCAATTCGTACACCAATGAAGAGGCAAATTGCAGTCCAAAAGGAAGAAAAATTGCTGGCAAATGGAGGAGATATGAATCGCACATGGGCTGAAAAAATCTGTTTTAAACATGCCAAATGATATGGCCAGCGTTCATCATTTATGTTTTTCAACTGGTAGAATTCACAGCCAATGAAAAGGAGGTCACTCTTAAATTAAGGTAAATCGCAGCCCCTAAGATGGAGGCAAATTCGCACAACAAAGAGCAGATTCAAATCGCATAGAATAGAATAGAAAATTTTAACGTCCGCGAGGCTAACATAGCCTATGGGACAGTCCACCAAAGTTAGGCCAGCTTTAGTAACTTGGTTCTTTTCTTGTGTAAGTTGACAATGAGTACTCCTGAGTCCTAACTTCTCAATGCACTCCTTGTTGAATAGGTTATGCCAAGAGTTATCAGATTAAAAACCTACAAATTTGTCCCTGTTGTCCTTATATGCATCACATTCTAAAAGAAAGTGCTGTTCGGTTTTCACAATTCCAGACTTGCAAAACGTGCAAACTCTCTCCTCCCAAGCCTCTTTTGGCCTCTTCCACCGCTCGGTCTCACATCGGAATTGATGAGAATTGGTTCTCAGTTGAGCAATAAGAGTTTTAGCTCTCCAAGAAATGTTAGCCCCTATGTACGCTTTTTGAAGTTGATCACACGAGGGGTTGAATTCATTGATGTAATAAGTTTTCTTCCTTCCAGGCTCATTTCCCCAATTTCTCTTGTAAAATTTATCCATAATGAAGACCTTTATATCTTTGTTATTTGTGGGACACATATTGAAATGGATATCCCATTTACTCATCCACTTTATGTTTTGTTGCATCCACGTTTTTTTACTCTTGCACAATATATCCTTACAGACAACTTTAGGCCATCTACCTTCTTCCATTTTTTCAATTTTTTTTAAATAGCTTATAAGACGCACCATAGCAAGTGTCTCAATAGGGGCAGCCCCCATTTCACTAAGCAATATATTATGTGGGACCGTGCTTTTGATTTTAAACTTGCTAGTGATCAAACATTTTTGAATTCCCTCAATTTGCTTCCATTGTGAGGATGAAGTGCTGCTGACCCACAATTCACACCCATAAAGAACAACCGGCAAAACTAGAAGACCAAATAGAGTATGATTAGTTTTCCAATCCCACACTTCAGCCTCCTGACATCTATTTTGGAGAGCATAGAGCGCCTTCCACCCACCTAACGTTCTTTTCTTTCTGCAGCCATCCCACATTAGGTTTTTGTTGAAGTCAATGCCAAGATACTTGTACTCCATCACTTCCTCAAGAATGCTTCCTTCGAAATAAAACTTATGATGATGTTTTTTACTTTTAGAGAAAACCACGACTTTAGTCTTGCTAATATTGACCTACATTCCCACCATTCTGCAAAAACGCTCAAGGGAAAATTGATGTGCTTGCAAACCGTAGGCAGATTTGGCAATCAAAATGAGGTCGTCCGCATAGAGGAGCAGCCTTATTAAATATGCTCCCAACTGAATACCCTCACCATTTTGCATGTTTAACCATTCTTTAAGTTTGTCGATATATAGGCCAAACAAAGTAGGAGATAGAGGGCAGCCCTATTTGACCCCAATATTGCTCCTAAAACATTCAGAGATGCCGATTGAGGTTCTGATTTTGACTTTTACCTCTCCGTACATCCTATGAACAATAGCTCTGAGATGTATGAGGATCTCCAATTCTACCATTCTAAACCAAAGCTTGTCCCTAGGGACAGTGTCGAAAGCCTTTCTAAAGTCAACGAAACAACAAAAAACCTCATCTTTTTTCTCCCATCCTTTTTCGATTGTGTGCCTTAGAGTAATACAGTGATCAATTGTTGAGTGTTTTGGTCTAAAACCAGCCTGCCCTTTTGCCCACTTATGATTTTTTTCAGCCCATTTACTGATTTTGTTTTTTATCATGTTGCCAAATAATTTTGCAAACAAATGATTGATCATTATGGTCCTGTAGTTGGAGGGATTATTGACATCACCACTCTTAAAAAGAGGTATGGCAAGGCTGATTGTCCAATCTTTAGGAAACCCATGTTGACTGATATTGTTGAAGATTTTTGTGATGTGTGGTGCAAGGGTTTTCATGCCCCACTTGAGATACTCTGCTTGAAGTTCAACCAAGTCCTTGGCCTTACCGCTGCCCGTCTTTTTGATACCCATCTCTACCTCTTGCACGTTGAAAAGATTCAACATATTGTTGACCACGGGTGGTAGGTCCACCTCACCTTCTTGTTCGTACAATTTCCTAGCATAATCAAGCCATTGAGTGACTGTAATTTATTTTCAGTTTGTTTCCTTCTTGGTTGAAGTTCCTTCCAGAAAAGTAATATTATTTTCAGTGTGTTTCCTTCTTGGTTGAAGTTCCTTCCAGAAAAGTTTGGGGTTATTTTTACTAAGGAAAATTAGCTCATCTCTCCTTGTGACCATAAAATCAGCTTTTTTCATCTTTAAAATCTGCTTGTAAATTTTAATGTCATTGTTTGTTTTGTTTGACTCTCTGAGAGTCCTCCTAGCCATTTTGCATTCCTTATCAAACCATGCATTGACTGGAAAACAGTTTGTTTCAGACTTTCTTATCTTTGTTCTTTTGCACTTTGAGAGAGTCTTATGTATCAAACTTGTTAATGTATGACTATCAACATTGTGCCCTTGCATGTTCTCTTCCTTACATAGTCTCTCAAGTGCAGCCCTGAAGATGTAACCATTTTCGGAAGTCAAAAGGATTTTACCTTGTGAAAGTGAATGTTGAGGGGATAGAGTTTTTGTCTCAAATTGCCTATTTTCAGCCCACAGCAAATTTATGTACAGCGGTCTATGATCAGATTTGAGGACCCATTTGTGTTCCCCAATTTCAACATCCTCGATTCTCTCATATAGATTGTGTGAACAGACTGCATAATCAACCACGCTCGCACCATTATACGTGTTGCAAGTGAAATTGCCCGATTTTGACCATCTAGCCAAACCATTGCAAATTATTAAATCAAATGTGCCACATAGAGTGATCAACTCTTCCCCAAAATAATTGGAGCCCTTAGCATCTTCCGAAACTCTTTCCCACTGATGTTTTCTCTTTTCAGTGAGCCAAATAGGATTGCCATTTTCTTTGTAGCTGAAAATACTAGCTTGTTTGTAAATCTCAGTCTGGTTTTAGTTGCCAAAAGAAATGGCGATCTCTCCTTAAATATATGCCTCCACGTTGGTGAAACTTTCTGCCAAGGAAGAGGGACGACTTGGCTGGAAAAAATAAAATAAATAATACAAACAAGAGGCTAACCCCCTTAATTAGGCATTTGGAATGAAATTTAAATTAAAGTGGGACCCCCTCAATTTCAGTTTTTAAATATGCCAGTCCAGATTTGGCATCGGTTCTTAAAACAAATGGTCCCTCAATTTCGATTTTTAAATATGCCTTGGGGAAATTAATTTTTTTTAAAAATCCCAGCCCGCATACTTGCATTATAAATTGGTTTCAAATTTTGATTTTTTTAAAATCACGAATTGGTCCATTTACATCAAAATTTTAAATTATAAAATGGTTTCAAATTGCATTGATTTTTTAAAATGGCATTGATTTAAATAATAAATTGGCCTCGATTTTTTTTCTAAAATGGCATTGAATTTTTATTTGGGAAATTAAATATAAAATCCAGCCCATATTATCATTTGAAAATAAAAACATTTAATGGGCCACTTTGAAAGGAAAATTTGCCAAGCATAAGGATTTTGCCATTGAAATTGCCAAATTGCCAAGTTGATCTCTCCATCTTGCATAATCACCTCTACCAACTTGCAACATCACCTCTCCCAATTCGTAATAACTTGCACAAGCCCACTTGCCAAGTTGTAAAGACTTGCTTCCCAACTTGCAAAGACTTGTTTGCCAACTTGCAAGGACTTGCTTGCCAACTTGAAACCATTTTATCTCCTCCTTGCAAATTGCAATTTTCCTTAGCCAAAAATATTTTTCTCAATAATAATAATTCCACTTGGCTAAAAGAAAATTATTTTCTCATGTTGGTCTTACCATTTTGAAATGTTGAGCTTCCATCAATTTAATTGAAATTTTGCCAAGATGTAAGAGCACTCTTACCAACTCACAGGAACATGCCTACCAACTCGCAGGAACCCTCTTACCAAACTGTGAAAAATGAACATTAAAATTACAATTTTGACACTTAAAATTTAGATTTTTCAAAAAAACATTTTATCAAAATTGCACGATTAAATTGCCCAAATTTATCTATGCATTTTTCATAATTTGCAAAATTTCACCAAATTTCCCAAAAATTTTCGAAGTCCACAATTTAAATTTTGCTCAAAATGTCAAACCAAGATGGCTTATAAATCTAATTATCCAATCCATATCTTTAATTTGGATTAATAAGCAAAATCATTCCGTTTTAGGAAATCAAGTTATAAACTTGATAAAACTCAGCTTTTATTGTTTTTAAATCCACCATTCATCCTCTCGAACCTTATTTATCGACTCATCAAATTCGCTCCAAATTTCACCTTCAATCCTTGATCTGAAAAAATTGCCCGAGCAAGTTAAAATAGGGGGGTCCCCATAAATCATGGGGCAATGGTGTGAATACCTCACAACAGGTTGTAGGTTGTGACCTTCATGAAGAGGTGTGACTCTATCTCACATTGGAGGATATAAAGGGGAGAAGGTTTCATTTGAGGAGATAAAAAGGGGAGATCAATTTGGGGAATAATATATCACTCCCAAAGGTAACAATGAAAAGTGGTGACTCAACTCTTATGAAAGGTGGTGACCCTTCCACCAATAAGGTATAAAGGAGAATTCATTCCAAGCATTGAAGGGGAATTTATAAATAAAAGGAGGAAAAGACAGACTTAGACCAGAATAGAACAAAAAGAAAGTATCGAAGAACATCAATAGAGATTCAAGTATCTACAGAAGTTGGTGATCTAGTAAACATAGTGGCAATAAAAAAAACATAGTGGCAATCAAAGCAAGGAAATGCATTGAATAAAACAAGAATAAATCAATCAAGGAGAAATATTCAGGCCATACAGCCAATTAAGCAATCTATAAGTACTTTGGTTAAATCCAATTTGGGGACATTACACATTTCCTGGGGCTTGGCATCTTATAATGTATTGGTCATATTGCATATTGCCTCCTGTAGCTTGACAACCCTAGAGGTTGGATCAATTATCATGGCCAATAGGATTCATGTTTAAGAGGATGGGGTTGGAACTCATCAACAAAATGTGGACAATTAGGGAACAATGTGATAACAAGAAAAGATTAAAGGTAAATAACATAGAAAATAATGTAATACACAATAATTTCACATAAAATCCTTCTTTATTTTTATATAGAACTGAAGTAGAATGCACCCAAGCTCCACTTGACTCGCTCTTTTAATGTATGAATGTGGTTGTTAATAAAACCAAAAACATGATAGTATGATCAAGATATTCAATAGAAATTGGATAGCATAACAATTCAATAAAACTTGATGCCCAAATGGGATGAGAGGCCTCTAATTTATAGAATTTCCAATAAGGAATCAAGGGCCAAGATAGATTGGTTGATTGATGGCTAGGATTAATAGGATTAAAGCTTGGATAAAACTCGATACCCAAATGGGATGAGAGGCCTCTAATTTATAGAATTTCCAATAAGGAAATCAAGGGCCAAGATAGATTGGTTGATTGATGGCTAGGATTAATAGGATTAAAGCTTGGATCAAAAGTTGTACTCATGTGACAAGTGTCACATGAGGGGTAAGAGCTAGGTTTTAGGAATAGAATAGGGCACAACCCTATGTGAATGATTGAGATTTGGAGATGTAATATGAAATGAATGGTTGAGATGAAAAGATAGTTTGACTTTGGCATCTTTTTGCATGAGAGGATAAAGGTGGGAGGGATACTTGTCCCTTGATGGCAAGTTTAGATTATGATCCATGTGAATAAATTCAATGGATAGGATTAAATGGACAAGGATTGATGGTTAAAGTGGAATTAAACATTGGAGGAAAAGGTGGTGATGATTAAGTAGGTAATGGATGAAAAAATCATAGACTTCTCAGCGAGAAGTTGTTTTCTCATGAGTAGTTTTTGCTTGCGAGTATTTCTGACTTTTACTTGCTGAGAACTCGGTGATTCCAAGCCATTTTCTTGGTCGTGGCTGTATAATAGACTTTTGATGTCAAACAAAAAGATTTACTTGCTTTTTATCATTTCTTGTTTGTTGTCCATTGTGAAAGGTTGTGACCATTGCAAAGGGCAGACATGATGAAGAGGTGTGACTTTCCCTCACATCGGAAGATATAAAGGTGAGAAGGTTTCATTTGAGGAGGACATCCAAGGGAGATGAATTTGGGGAATAATATATTATTCTCAAAGGCAACAATGAAAAGTGGTGACTTGATTCTTATGAAAGGTGGTGACCCTTTCACCAATAAAGTATAAAGGAGAAATCATTTCGAGCATTCAAGGACCAATTACCTATCATCACTCACCAATAAACTGAATCAGCACTCACTCAATCATCACTCATCATTCTATGAATTCCACATTCATTCCATCATTATTCACTAATATATCAAATCAAAGGAAACCATTCAATCATCCATCAAACATCGATTGGGAATCAAGCAAACAAACCAACTATCAATTCTTCCATCAATTCAATCAGTCCATATTAATCATTCAAACATCAATCAAGCAATCAATCATGGCGAGGTGAGGGAGGAAATGTAAGGAGGGAGAAACTGATATGAGGTTCTTTTCTAAGTAGGTCACCTCATGGTGGATGGCTGGAGGCTTGCCACATGAAGCCAAGGGTGGCAAGGTGTATCCTGCCCTCGGGCTTAGATGGGAAGGATGCTCCAGGCACCCTATTGTAGTTTTCCCTCCAACCTCTACAATGGTTGATTGTTCTGATGGATTCGAAGGACTCTCAATCATAGGAGGGCGAATAAGGTGGCATGAATAGGGAGGGCAAGTACAAGCTTCCTCACTAGATACACCACTTCATGAAGTATAGATGGCGGAAGACCACATGAGGCCAAGAGGGATGATATATCCGCTCTTGGGCCTAGCGTGAGGATCGCTTCGGACACCCTATAGTCATATGTCCTTGTCTAAGCCCCATTATGGTTGAACCGAAATAATGAATCATATATATTATATGATTAAGATGATTGCGAATATGTTCTTTAACCCTATCAGTAATAATTGATTTTATGAATTGTATCTTCAATAATTGTCTAACATGATTGCAGGATCTCAACCAGGATCTATCTTGCTTTTACATTCTTTGGGTAAAGTTATATCTCTAACTATATTATGTTCCTTGTTTTTATCGAACTTGTGATTCTAGGGCAAAATATAGGGTAATCCCAAAAGGGGACATTACAGATTTAGGTGTTTACAGTTTACACAATGCTTTGTAGTGGGTAATCTTTTCTTCACTTTGGGCTCATCCAAACCCAGGAGGGTAATTCTAAAGGCTTCCTAAATACGAAAATTTAAAGAGAAATGAAATGACATGTCTAAACCAATTGGTAACTATACCCAATGTATGAGGAACCTCAAGATTTGTCACTAATTTCATGGCATACTAAATACTAACAAGACCTTTGATTAAGTTGAAAATCTACTGTTGCATATGCACCAACATATAATAGCAGATTAATATCCCCACATGTGAATCCATCAAGTAGAGTATACACATGCAAGAATAAACACACTCACATGATCTTTCGCACATTTTGTAGTTAATTTATTTCTATTTTGCATGAGATAAGGCAAAAGTTGTTTACTTGCTCTATGGATATACAACTACTACAGCACTAAGTTGTTTACTCGCTCTATGGATATAGAATTACTAGAGCACAATAAATTGGTTTATACATGCACTATTGATTCACATGAAAATAATAGAGTAATTGAGAATATTTAACAATTGTTTTATCATTCATTCAATGCTTTTATGCTCCTATACAAAATTGGTGAAGGGAATTATTTTCCAACAATACCCTCCCTTTTCCCGACCACAAGAGAGGCATTTAAACTTGCTGATGGTTGCCAAGGAATTCCAACCATTGGTAACTACCCAGAACCAATTTTAATCAGTCGACTAAGCATAACTACACTCATTGACTAACTAAAAGTACTATATACGTAATGTATATTAGCTATCTACATCAGCCATCCCAAAAAGAAATGCAGATGACACAAATTAAACAACCATTACCAGGAAAACAAAAAAGTGTTGGCTGATTGAAATGAAGATTTAGCTCATTTTTTTGTGCATTTTGTTTTTCTTTATTTATAAATCTAAATTTGAAATCCATTTCAATTTTTTGCTAATCTCATAGAATTGAGAATTGAGTATTGAAAGACATTTTCCTAGATTTCTGAACTTCAAAAACTTGTTGGTATCTGGGATTAGTTCAGCTGATTATTCACCTATTTATCTGCACCTTGAAACAAAAATGTGTGAGCGAATTTTTTGGGTAAGTAAAAATGTTGGTTATTCATTTTTTGAAACAAATCCTGATGTACTTGGAAGAAAGTGAAGAGGCAGTGGTTTCTAAAATATGCTATGGGCTACACCCAAGCACATTTAATCAACACTACAATAAGAAATTTATCCCAAGCATGTTTAATCAACACTAGACCATGAAATGTCTTATTTATTTTGAAGCTATATTTAACACTTCTAATAATGCCTAGTTTTTATGTTCAAGAAATTTACTAAATTATCAGAACATGGATGTAATTTATTCTTTCAACATTATTTTATCTGTCAAACAACAAATTTATTCCAACAGCATCACATATGTCATAAACAATATCTTTTTACACTTTTCTGCTTCCAACTTCCAAAATTCTAAACTATTTGTATTGTTGATTCAGTTGGAGGAGTTTGAGAGGGCGTTTATGAATGCAAATCTGAAAGATCTTAGAACAGAACGAGCTCTTGCAAGATACCGTCCTTTTATCGTGGCTATAAGCCATCAGATATCTTTAGTAGAAAATGATCTAAGGAACTCAGGAAATGAAGAAGATGGATATTGTCTACACACTGTTAGCATTGGTGATGGGGAAAGAGATGAACTTGCTAATTTTTTGTTGGGAGATCACATTACAGGAAAGAATGATCAGAATGGGTACACTTGTCCAAGAGATGAATACCAAACTAAAGGATCAACTTGTCAAGAGAGGGTGCAAGCATCGAGGGCTGAGGACCTTCATCAAAATATGTTGTTTGGGTCACAACTGCATGGTTTTCAGGAAAGAAATGATGTCATGGATTGTATACAAGAAGTGAAAAATACTCTTGTTCCTGACAGGATATTTTGCTCTGCAGATCAGCCTATTTCAAATAAGAATATCAAAAAAGGTGATGTCAGTCGCAGGAATGGGAGCATTGAAAATGGATTTTTTGATTGGAATGATGGAATAAATTTTATGTCTGATAGAATGAAGGATCATAGAGAACATAATAACAGATATCAGAGCTGGATTTCACGGCTCCTTTCCAGTTGGCAGTACCTTGGAGGCAAGATACAGCATTCAAAAAGTGGCCTGAAAAGATATAAAGATGGAGAATCAGATTCAATGGGAAATTCTCAAAAGAAAAGTTTTATTGACTGCGTTCGAAAATCTTCTTCCGACTTGGAGAAGGTTATGCTCTTTTCCTGAAAAATGGACTTGCATGTCTCATATTTTTTATGCCATGAAATAGCACATACTGAATACAAATTTTATGTTTTAGGTAGTATATGTCAACCAGCTTTTCTGTCTTTATTAGGCGATATATTTATAGTCATCAGTTTTGAATTTTCATGTGGCATTGTTGCCACACATTTTTCTTTACTGCACCTGATCCAATTTCCATGGAGTGAATTTTTATATGAATATAGAAATGAAAATACGGAATCAGCATGATAATGATTCTTGATGTCCTCTATTGTTATTGGTTTTATGTTTTAAATCCCATTAACCTACTTTTGGTCATTTGTGGACATTAATATTCTTTCTTTCTGTGAGCAAAAGCTTATAAAAGTATTTTATAAAGAATTAGCCTTTTCACTTGAGAAGTGAAACATTTGTAAACTGAGAGTAGTCTGAGGGTGAATGTTCAAGATATTGTCCCTTTCTGTTATGGTACATTTGTTTTCTTTAGAAGGGAAATATGCAGTATATCGTTTTGCATTGATTTTTCTACATATTAAGGAACACAAATGCAATTAAATTACATTGATTTTGTTGTTGTGCATACATAGGACTTAATCACTATCTGTACAAAGGTTACAACAAATATAGTAGCTATATGTACTGGAATATTAGGTGATACACTATCTTTTGCCTTCTTAACATTTGAAGTTTAAGGTTTTGTTGATGCGTGTTTTATGACTCACCAAACAGTAGAACAAAATACCGAGATATCTTATCCTCTCTTGAACAAAGTACCGCGTATGCTAAGATTGCAAGAAGATCATCTGGTAACTCCAAGTTTCCTCGACTCGTGGATAAGCTCGGTGGTAAATGTGATTTGCTGATGATCACAAGGGGCCTTACATTTTCAATTCTTGGAATGATTTTATGTCATGATGAATGTAGGTGCTATCGAAAGATTTGCAGTGAAGTACTATTTTTTGGATTTTCACTAGATATGCTGAAATAAAAGAGGTTTAGGTTCAGAGCTTTCTAATCTACTCCTAAGGGTTACGATAGCAAAGAAAGTACTCTGATGGACGAGTTCCTCAATTACCGAGTCCCGCTTTGCCAAGTCAAGCTACAAATACACATAGACTGTGCAATCTTCAAAGGTTTGTATGAATGATAAAATTTAGGCACATATAGATAGGGGGTTCAAGCTAACTTTGCACGACGATTTAGAATCACTAAAATGTCAAAAGTATGAACCAAAGGAAGTCATCAAAACACCATCATATTCTCCAAAACAATCATAACACTTTATCTACTAAACTTAATCTAATTGAGGGAATTATGAAACCAAGCAAGCCTCAAGACACATCAAATTATCACCACACTTAAATGACAATTTTATTATCTCAATAGCTCTTAGGCAACAATCTCAAAATTCGCTCCTTACAAATGAGAAGAAGAGGCCTTTATATAGGTCCTCAAAAACAACGAATGGCCCGGATTGAAACAATGACCCATGGCCCAGATTTTGCCACATAAGCCCTAATTAGGGTTAGGGCACAAAAAAAGGAATATACTTTAATGCAAAAGGAATCCACAACTGTAGTGGGCAGTAAATGCCCACTATGCATGCACACTCAGAAGGAAAGTCGGGTGCAATTAATGACCATCACAAGCTCCCACTATGCATTAAATGCCCCTACTATCTTATCTCCAACCTCTCTGCTTGAATGCCTGGAATTTATCTAGGACTGTTTCCAATTCTTCCACGCTGACGTTGGGCGCTGATTCTTGCTTGAATTCCAAGGCAATCATTGCTCGTTCCGACTTCCTCAAACGATCATGCCAATTCGGTACCAAGTCCTGAGCAAAATGCATATCATTCAAGAATATAAAAAGGTTCTCGTAATCATGCTTTGTGAAGAAGATCATCTGAAAGGATTCCTCCAACTTTCCTTTTAGGTTGCTTAGAGTTATCTCTTCTTCAGTGAGCCTTTGTGATAAAAGCGAGGCGACATTATTGGAAACCTACTGTTGAATATTATCAGCTATTTCCTTCAGTCGAGTGGATTCCTTAACAAAATGCTCAAACATTTCCTTGGCCATAAGCACTACTCCATAGCATCTGGAAAAGTCATATGCTTCACCCTCTTTGACAACCCCGCCATCAATCAATTTCTCGCTAGGTGTCTCCATCAACTCACGTAATTCTGTAACTATCTCATCCCTATATTTGCGCTCATCCTCCCAAGATCCCTCCATACACTAGATTCGGGAAAGGATAGCAAGTGCTCTGTTATGTATCTTCACCAAATCCTCAGCGTGTTTGTAGGCCTCATTTTCGATGCCTTCCATCCAAACCTCTGCCCCCTTGTGCAATCCGCCTGATTTGGTCTATTCCTTCAACCGACTCCCTAGGAACAACCAGAGGAACGAATGATGGACCTTCCTCGCTAACTGGGTGAGACAAGTTGCTTATGTAGTCACACAGGGCCTTAATTTCACTCTTTTGTCTCTTATATTTATCCTCAAGCTTCTTCATTTTGTCCTTCACTGCCTGTGTGGAGTCATCAAAATCCTCCATGATCTGTGCCCTGGATGCATGACCTAAATCAATCTCGGTTACATTATATTCCTCAGGAGCAATTTGATCCTTTGCTTTATCTACTGTTGGTGTTGCAACTTGCAGGATCCTGGATCCAGATTCTCCTCGGATAATCTTCGTGAACTTCTTTGCCTTTCCCTTCTCATCTAATCGGTTGACTCGGTCTAGGATTTCCTACAATTCAGCCGCTGGCTCAACCTTCTTTTCTTGGCTTCTCTGAATCCTCTCTCTCAGCCACTCTGGAATATCTGCGTTCTGATCTCTTTGTACTGCCAACTGCTCTTGTCCTTGGACTGTTCTAATGTCAATCTCTTCCTTGGCCCTCAGACTTTCTGTCGTTTCCATAGGGGCTACAACTTCCACTGTAGGAAATCCTTCCTCTCTTGCAGGAGCTTCTGCCTTTGTTTTGGGAACTTCCTCTTCCATCATCTCTCTTTCTAGAAGCGGATCGAGACTCTCCTCAGTGATGATATCCTATTCTCTACTCCTTTGTGGAAACCTTTTATTAGCGTTGATACTCAATCTGTCCTGTACTAACCTATTCATGTGGTTTTTCTCTATTATCCTCTTGGTTGCATCTGTTTTCTCCCTGGCAAAAGTTCCTATTTCTTGCACACTCGGAGTCCGACTAGGTGAGGATGGCACATCTATAGACCTCTGCCTTTTCTGTTGTGGTCCGTCAATATGGAGGTCCAACTTCCTTTTTGTGTGTATTTCTTGAGCAACACCTTTATCCTTTCCGCGTTCAGCTTCATCCATGCCTATGGAAATCGGAAAATCAAGTCCCAATTTCTTCTTCCCTTTCTGAATCTTGTCATAAACAGTCAGCTGCCGAGTGATCTCTAGTAGGACCATTTTGTCTATCGGATACCTAGGAAGCTTGTATGGTTATGCTGAGAATCCTTGAAGCTTGATGTAGGAAAAAGTAGGAAATTGAATAAACCATGCCTTGTATTCTTCCATCAATTTTATGGCTTCTGCCGACAGCCTCACATGTAGCTTCTTTTGTAGAGTTCGCACAATATGCATAGAAAATGCGTCGTTGACTCGGACATAATCATCAATTGCATGTAGATGCAACTGAGGATAACAATCATACACTTTCAACCGCTGAGTTCCACTCCCGATAGCTCCCTTGCATCTAAGTCCATATCTCGTTGCCCGTGCCAGCATATAGATGACATACAAACTCATGTAAAATTTCTTTGTTTGCTCCAAGTTCTCTAGCTGCTCACTCAGGTTGTCACTGATCAATCCTACCCAATCTACATGATTATGTTCTTCCACTACCTGCTCAATAAAGTACCACATCCAGCTTTCGAATAGATAAGACTGAGGTAGGCCAAATATCCTGCTCAACATCATTATCATATCACTATATTCTCGATGAAAATCTAGCCATACCAACTCCTTGGGCAGCTTGGAAAAATGAGACCTGTTCTTTCGCAGCCACTTGTTTATAATCTCCTCACAGTACTGAACTTCGGCAATGAAGACTCTTTCTTCTTGCTCTGTTTTCATTACCAATCTCCAAGAGGAAGGAATTTCGAAGGCCTCCGAAATAGCTGGTGGAGAAAGGTTTGCAAGTAAGTTTCCATCAGCATCTCTGATCGTTCTATCTCTCGCATGGTAGTGCCTTGCACATTCTTGGATCAACTCAGGATGCTGGAAGGCAGGAGGGAATCCAGCTGCAGCCACCATACCACTATTCATGATCTGGCTAGCTAAGTGTGTCGGATGATGTTCCTTATATCCGAACATCCTCCGCTGGAATTCATTCAAGTCCAGGCATCTAAGGTTGGTGTCACTGATTTTTGACGACTTTGACATGATCTTGGATTTCGGATAGAATCTACTCTGCTCATTCTTTATCAGCTGCCTTCTAGTCATGTTTGTTCCTCTAGGTTCTGCCATCTCATTCTCCTACAAAATAGAAAAGAAACAGACATAAGAGCATGCAAGAAAACAAAAAACCCAAATAATTTCTCCAGAAAAGAAGATTTCAGAATTTTGCAAATTTTTTGCATTTTCCTCTGGAATAGGAATTTCTCTCTTCCAAGAACTTGTGCCTTTTCACAAAATTTCCCACATACTGAAAAAAAATCCCCTTTTTCTTGGAAAGCTACAATTTCTCCTCAAAATAATTTCCACGCTTCCCAAGATACCTTTTCTCTCAACTTTTAAAAACTTTTCCATCTCAATCTTGCATCTTAGCTTGCTCTTTGAAATTCATGTGTGTAAAATGAATTGAGAGAGACTCACTTTTATAGACTTCAGAACCCTAGAAAACTGCTTTAAAAGCAGACACTAAATTTAGAAGATTCTGCTTTCAAAGAGATTTTATGCCATTTGTCATTGTTTTTCTTCTAGTTCTTTGGGCAATTTCTAATTTGAGTGTTCGACTCCATGGAGAAGTTTTATCCAATTTCCTTTTCTTTGATTTTTGATTGCTTTTTAAAAAAAACATTAATTAATTAAATATTAATGTGAATCAATATTTAATTAATTTTAGATTTTAAACCCAAAAGCAATTTCCAATTTTGAATTTCTTATTATTGCTTTTCGAATAATAATTAATTAAATATTGCTATTTAATTAATTTAGTTTAACCCAAAAAAACAATCCTATTGACTTTGAGAATTAATCGATTAAATATGAAAAAATCAATATATAATTTGCTTTTGAACACCTTTTCGATTTTCGAATTTCTCGGAATTTTCCAAAATTTCCCAAATTTTGAATTTTTTAATTCTCACCAAGATTTTCACTTTTCAAAATCTCCAAGTCTCGAAAATTTTGTTTTTCCTCACGCTTTGGAATTTTTTAAAGATTTCTTAATTTTGAGTTTTCCCAATTCTCCTAAATTTCGATGATTCCAATTTTTTCCGGGTTTTTCAAATTTTCATGATCTTGGAATTTTTCTTTTGAATTTTTTTTAATTTCTACAAATTTCTTGAGATTTTCAATGTCTTCCAAGATCAAGAATTTTGAACTTCTCTCATGTTTTGGAATTTAAAAAAAAATAAAATTTTGTTGCAACTTTTAGATTTTGAAATATTTCGTGACCAAGTGAGTAATGCGCTTGGGCGTGTCTTAGAGGTGCTAGCGGATTTTTGTCGTTTGGACACAATCCGTCACATAGCATTTTGTGCTTGGAGCACACTTTACCCTTTCATGCAAACTTTCTTCCTTTGAACATTCCGCCACTATGTGGAATTTGCGCCTTGAGCGCATTTTGGTGTGCATTGCGGATTTTTAAACTAGGAACTTTCTGGAGTATTCCTTGGGTCACGATGAAATGCGCTCCGGGCACAATTTTCCCTTGCTTGTGGATTATTTGATGCTTGACTTTTCCGGGCTTGTGTTGACTTGTGCTTCGACTGTTTCCGGCTTCTTCATGAATATTCTCCTTCACTCGTTAAGATTCCATGGTAGATCACTCCCTTTGATCAAGCTCACTGTGTGCTGGGAGGGTTGCGATTATCTACCCAATTGGATATTTCCTTGCAAAGTTCTAGCGTTGAATCCTCCAACCACAAACAATTTGTGTTTGGGGTTCTTGGTTTTTCTATGAACACGTCTTCTACCTTGAGGACATCACTTGGACCCGTATGAGGAGATCGCCTTTTATTGCCATCACATAACCCAAAAGGAACTATGTCTAGACCCTAGTAGATTCCCTACGACTTGGAGAGGGCCTTTAATCTATATTGAAGGTGTATGCGAGGCCACACAGGAGATTTTGAGCCTTGCAATTTCAATTGTGTAGATTACCGCCTTGGGATACAAGATTGGCTTTATTGCCTCCAAACTTTCTTCTCTGCTATGATGGAGTCCACATGGATCAACCTGTCCAAAATTTGTCGATATCGTACTCATTCTTCATGGCTTTGAAAGCCCGAGTTAGTATTATTTCTTCTCTCAACATTCGACGGCCATGTTTCTTCTTTTTCCATTCCGTGACTAGTATCGAAATGCGCTCGGGCGCATGTTAAGTGGATTCTTTGTTGTTTACTAGACTTCACATTCTTCCCATAATTAAATTGCACCCATGGTCATACGTCGACGCCTCAAGTTTTGCATACATCGAACCACTAATGCACAAAATCTACCATCGATCCCTGTGTTATATCTATTTTGATGCAGCCCGGAGGCACTTTGGAGTTTTCACTCTTTGAGTACTGTTGAATAGCACTCATATTCGCAGATTTGGAACACCACCCAGTCACCTTCCCACCTTCTGCGATGTCAAGCTTGGATAGCAACATTGTATAAATGTTGGGTCAATTCTGGTGTTTTGTATGCAACCATGATGCTTGTGCCGTCGCTTTACCTTTTTGGAAATTGGTTCCTCTCTTTACCTTTTCAAAGGGTTGAGCATCACCAAATAATCATGAATATGAATAGAAATCGAGGGCCATAACTTAGCTCAGGACTTATTCAAAGTTTAACACTCCTCAGCTAGAACAAGAGGGATCTTCAAAAACAAGAGCTAGAGCTACTGAGACAAAGCCAAAGGGGCCAAGAAAACTGAAAAGATAAGGGGGGTCCCATCATAGATGGGCGAGGTGTGATTCGGTCACAACTGGTTTCTTAATAATTTCATGTTAAGTTCATCACAAAGCAAATGACATAATAGAGAAAATGTGAAAATCTAAAAAATGCTTTTTCTTTTAAAGTTTCCTTTTTTCTACAATTCAAGATGATTTAGTGGTTGCAATATGAGTAGATGAAGATGAAAGCAATTCTATGATGACTTTGTTGATGTGATACTAGTAAACTTTGTTGGGTCAGCTCCTAGGCAGGAGCATGTTGGTGATTTTCTCATGGTGGCAATTAATGTTTGAAACTCGAGGGCCGCAATCCAATACAATATTTCTGCAGTATGCATTTTTATTTCCTCCAATTTATGATTGGGTTAGAACTTCATGTATGTGATGTCATAGGAAAAGAAAAATGGTGTTGTAAGCATTACATCAAGACACTTAAGAAAATGAATGAATAATAATGGGTTGATATATGTTAGGTGATATGTAAAATTGGGTATCACATGTCAGGTGATTCCTCATATCACATGTTAGGTGATATGTAAAACTGGGTATCACATGTTAGGTGACTCCTCATATCACATGTTAGGTGATATGTAAAATTAGGTATCACGTGTTAGGTGATTCCTTAAATCACATGTTAGGTGATATATATAAAAATGGGTATCACATGTTAGGTGATTCCTCATCTCACGAGTTTATTGATACTTATCATCACGTGTTATGTGATATTTGTGTTCACATGATATGTGAGATTTCTTATCACAAGAAATGTGATATATGATTTTATCTTCCCTAGCTAAGAGGGAGTGTTGATGTATGTAGCATCGGTCAGATAAATAAAACTGATTATATAATTATTATGAGAATTGATTAATTATATATACATAGATATATATATTAATATATTTAATAATTGATATTATTTATATTAATATACATACATATACATACATACATATACATACATACATACATATATATATATATATATATATGAAGTTAATATTTTATTTATTCTTATAATGATTATATAGTTAAATTCATAAATTAGATTAATGAATAGACATGTCCCATGAAGGGACATGTCTCTTCTTGTCTTTACCATGTACATATACAAGAGATCAATGCATTTGGAAAGTACATACTTTTACAACAGTTCTATTACATTTGCAGCGATCTGGAAATCTACATTGTATCAGAACAAGGTTAGGCTGCAAATGGAGAGTAGAGAAAATCAAAGACATGCCTTTTCTACATTGCCAATTTGATTGACCACTGGACTGTCAACGTAGCCTGTGTCCAAATGTATGTAGAGAATTGACTGCGCTCGGCTAGTGTTGTTTAATTGGACTATGATGCCAGATGCGATCCAATGTTACCGCAATGTCTGGTTGGATCAGAATCAATGTTTCTCCAGTCAAATTGGTTAGATCATTGATAACAATATAATGATGTTAATACTGGCTCAACGGAGTGCTTTTGAACACATACACTAATCATCATCGATATGCTATTGGAAGGCTAATATGGCATCCTTTCCTGCTGACATCTTGAGTGACGTGGTGGATTGATGAGTTGGACCTGTGCAGGCCAAGTCTGATTCGGATGAGGGTGTGTACTGTACATAGGTCGAAAACTTGATATCCCATCATTATTGAGTGCTCAACTGTGCATTGCAAAAGGAAGGTTGAATATTGTGGAGTTCAAACATTTGCATGAGCCATTTCAAATGAAGAATTAATGGCAGAGAAACCCATGAAGGAAGTAGTACTCATAGGTCATCGTTGGGTTCATATTCCCCGTGCATTTGATTATAGTGTATACATTGCCAAGGATATAGAAATTTATCGCGTCAGGCACATTCTACATTGTGGTGCCATTTGGGGGAAGCAACGGAAAGCAACCATGACATGAGTGAAGACTGTTCACACTCAAATCTGGAAAAAGCCTCTTGACTGATAATACAATCATGGCCTGATTATTTATTGGCTAGTGATTTGTTTATTATAAATGTATTATCAAGAGTATATAGTTCAGAGTAATAGTCAAACTGTGGTGGTCGGAATATGTCAACGACATTAATATCCTCTTAGATGCCTGAGTTTCCCATGCAAAGTAAGACTGTTTCATTTTCTAGATGAATTTGGAAGTGACCCCGATATCAAGATATATGACAGAGACAAGAAGAATGTTATTGTTTTGAATAGTGTAGTTGCTAGTTTGTAATCACTGAATTAAAAGGTTGATTATCGGGTAACACATCCTTTTCGATCAAAGGCAAATTTGTAGTGAGTGTTATGGCATAGCATTGGGCTCATATATACAGGATTAGGACAATATGGTTATAATGGGGAGGTATTGAAATTATTTCAACAGATGCAATTGGCAGGTCTGTACCAGACTCTAGAACTTTTGCCAGTACTCTTTCGGTTTGTGCTCAATTGGCGGCTTTGGAAAAGGCTTTGGAGATCCATGGAAAACTAATTATGGATGGGTTTCAATACGATATCATGCTGTTGAGTTCGCTTATAATATATGGACATGTATGCGAAATGCGGCAACTTACAAAAGGCATGTGATATATTTGACAAAATGGGCTGCAGAGATATTGTAGTCTCCTGGAACATAATGATTGGACGATATGCCATGTATGGCTGTGGCAAGGAGGCTAATGATCTTTTTGAACAGTTGAAACTCTTTGGGGTGCACCCAAACCATGTTTCCTTCCTTAATGTTTTGTCTGCATGCAGCCATGCAGGTTTAGTCGACAAAGGTTATCAACATTTCCATTCTATGTATATATTATAACATCAAACCTGCAATGGAACACTATATATGCATGGTTGATCTCCTTGGCCGTGTTGGGTATCTAGCCAAAGCACAAGACTTTATCAACAAAATGCCAATAAGACCTGATATTGCTGCATGGAATACACAACATGTAGATCTAGGAGAATCTGTGGCAAAACATCTTTTTTGAATTGAACCCTAAAACACAGCACCTTACGTGCTGCTCTCAAATATTTATGCTGCAGCTGGCAGATGGGATGAGATTGAAAAGGTGAGTAAATATAATGAAGATCATTGATATGGTGAAAACAATATAAACAGTGACTACATAAATGGTTTTAGCATGGACAATCATGGGACGCGACGTGACAAGGTAAAAGAAAGTATAATATGTTATTTCAATAATATATTAATATTGCACTAGAAGTGTGCTCCTCACTATACAATATACAATGTTTATAATTATTATTAATTTATTTGTATGGATAGATATAAATGTACATATATGGTGATTATATATGTATAGAAAATAATAATATGTGAAATCATAGATTAAGGATATATACTTAGAAGATTGAATATATATATGCATATATATTCAAAGTATATATTTAAATTAGATCTTTATCTATATTACATTGGAACGATCTTATATCATTATGTAGAATTATCCTTGAGTATTATGTCAGTCTCTCTGATTCTCTTATTTCAATATGTGTACTATGAGAGCTATTTGCCTTGGTCTCTTCCGAGGATGCTCTTGCAAGAAAAGGAGGATTGCTATCAGATTCAGAGGGAGTCTAACAAATATTAGAAGTAACCTTGAATGAGAAGGTCAGAAGGTTGATATCACTGTTTGCCCGCTGGGGTAAACTTAGTATTGCACAGACATAGTACAGGAAATATAATAAACACAGAATATATCATAGAATAATAAATACTTTCATTAATCATTCCATACTGGCAAGTACATTCACATTATATTGATCATACAATAATATCTCATGTCCAACCTCCGAGAGATTATATAAAGTACTCGAAGGGCCACGACCGAAACGTCGTGACGTAACTGTCTAACCTCTCGGTCGCTAATGACCGAGAGTAACATAATACTTTACTAACATAATAACCCGTCATACAATTATCCCGACAACATCATCCCCCCCAAAAAAACAAGTCGTCTCCGACGACTTACAACAACAGGGAGATGAAATACACCACATAGAAGAAGAAAATCACTGAGAAGGGGCAGAGGGGCATCCCTAAAAAAGCTGAAGTGCCGCCCTCCCCAGCAATATTGTGTCGTAGTTCTTTTTCCATTACATCACATTCCTCCCGTGCCTGCACCAAACTTGTCTCCAAAACATACTTTTCAGCTATAGCCTCTGCTAACTCTTGTTCAAACAACACTGTCTTCCGAGCCAATCTAACCTCGATAGGCACCTGTACCGCCTTCACTCCTGGGTACGCCGAGCTAAGTGTTGCTCTACTGCCTCCAACCGGGTGGTCAGCTCCTCCGAGCTCTCTATGCATCCACCAAGACAGTCTCACGTCTAGCCAACACCTACTCCAAGTGCCTCAAAGCGTAGTACCCCTCTTGAAAGACTTGCTCTAGTGCTCTCTTCACCTCCGGCATGCAGACACTCCATGCCTGTAGCAGCTCCGATCTCATCAACAGGTTACACTCTCCAAGGGTTGATAACTGAACTGACTGCGGGTCTAGGGGGCAACGCCCCCAGCGGGGTCGAGGGGTAGCGCCCCCGCGGGGTCCTGGGGCAGAGCCCCAGGCGCGCTCTCAAACCCACACAAAAGTCCAAATTAGCACTCTCAAACCCACACAAAAGTCTATGGAACACACCATTTTGTGATTTTCTTCTGATCCCATACTCTTTTCTGCAAACTGCTTGCGTTTTCCTTACTGCCTCATTACGCCCTTCCCTTCGGTACCATAAGTTACTCATTTTGAACTGTTTTGATTTGTCGTCATTTTTTTTTTTTTTTTTTTAACGAAACTTTTCCTCGGCTGTTGCCAGTCCTTGCCATCAATTACCATCTTTCAAATTTCTCTGGCTTTGTTCTCCCTAGCCGTACAGCATGTGCTTTTTATGAATCGTATGAATTTTTCCAGCTCTTAGTAATGGAACGATCGTACGGATGTGGCTCCTCCCTTTGTTTCAACGACAATTATTTCCAAACCTGTCCTCGCTATGCGTCCTCTGTCCGTACGGTATTTTGTTCTCGGACATGTTTTATTTCTTTCCTTCCGTACGGTGACTGCTGCATTAAAAAAAGGGCCAATGCTGGGTCCCGTTGCCGTACGGCATTGACTGCGGGTTTGAGTGTCATATGGCTCAACTATATACTGTCACTCCTTCCGTACGGTGCCGTACAAACTGTGTTTTAACTGTACGGTGTTTTAAACACCATGGATGTTACCGCCATACGGTGCTTTCGGGCTGCCATGTATTGCACAGCCGTACGACACTTGACAGCCATACGACACCTTATATTGTGGATGTGCATGGATGCTATTGCCGTACGACACTTGACAGCCGTACGACATCCTACAATGCTGTGGCACTTTTGAATGCCGTACGGCCGTACGGTCTGATCTTTTTTTTTTCTCCCACCGTACGGTCATGCATAGCTGTACGGGTGTTTTTCAATTTTATGTCCGAAGGCTTCTCTGGTCACCCGTACGGACGCCTGCCGAGTCCCTCTCGGTTGCTCTGTCCCTCCTTTCGGATCCATCCTCTTCGGGTAAAATTTCAATTTGGTCCCGTTGCCACCATCATGTATTCGTTCGTCGAGAGCCCACAGAGTGTGCAGTCGTTCCCTCTCCCTGTCGCCGAGTTTGTTTTCAATGGCGATCCAAAAGCTTGGAACCATAAATTCTACAGGGACCACAGTCTCGTTCCCGTACATAAAAAGAAGAAGGAGAATCAAGATTTTGAAGGCTACAATCTTCCACACAGGATTCCAGTCGTCTCTTGTGGCGATGGTTTTCGGATTTCTCTCATCCCCAAGGTTTATTTTTTTCAACTCTTCTTCTTTGTACCAAATGGGTTCCTCCTTCCGAAACTCATGTACAGGGCTTTCTTTCCTTTCGACTTCCCCTTCTCGGTATGCTGTATATTCCGAAGGGAACTCACTCTCGGCTTCCTCAATCTTCAATATGTTGCAGGACGGCGGAAATAATTCATAATCACCCATTTGCCAGTGGAATAGACCGTCCATCGAATCTGTATCATCCTCCACTTTCAGTATCCCTTCGGCATTAGGTTCCATGTTTCCTTCCTCTCCGCCCATCCCGTCGTCTGACTCTGAATCGGATGCCATTTCCTCCCCAACCATCTGCGTGTTGAGGTCCACTACAAACTTCCTTTCCCCCCTTTTCAAATGCGAGGGTGTTTTTCTTCCAATTATGATCGGTTCGGGCCGTCACCAACCACCCTCTACCCAGGATGGCATCATACCCCTTCTGCTTAAGAGGGATTACAACAAAATCTAAGGTGAAAGGCTGGGTTCCAATAGTCACCTGTTGCGCCATCAGTGTACCGAGAGGCTTAATACCATGCTGGTCGGCCCCCAATAAATTGAAAGTCGGTGGCCACAGCGTCGGTTTCCCCAAGCTTTTCCAAGTTTCTTCCGGGAGGACATTGACGCCCGACCCACCGTCGACAATTGTGTTCATGAGGATGGTACCCAAAATACCCATCTCCACCACTGCGGGATTCCGCCCATTATTTATCGATAGCGTCATGGGGTCGGCTGTAGAGCCACTCGTGATCTCCGTTCGTTCAACCGTGCTTGCTGGAATGTTTTGCCCAAGGAATAGAGTTGTTTTGAGATGCGGCATCGTTTCCAATAGGTCCTTGACCTTTACTGGTACCTCCAATTGCATTATCTGCCTTCAAATATTTTGTTCAGCCATTGCTCGAGTAGAAATGCCGACATCTGTGGAGTCCCTTCGGTCCTCCATACCCTTCGCGATCTCAGCCTTCGCCTCGAGCATCCTTTGTTTCTCTGTCGGAGGGTGAGGATATGTGGCCTTCTTCATTTGCCCGCGTGTGATTGCAAGGACCTTCTCTGTGCCCCCTTGTTCCATGTCTAGGATGTTGCAACCGGGCTTCGGACAATTAGCATCCTCATGGTTCCCCGGTCCGCACCACTGACACAGTTTTAGTGGAGCGGTAGCCTCATTCTGATAGTCACGGGCATAATGTCCCCATTGGTTACAACTTCTGCATTGTATCATGGGCCTCCCCTTCGCGTCATACTGGACCCGTGGCTTGTTCTCATCATTGCCTTGGTCTCCCCGTCGGTTGTTTCTATACCCGCCGGATGATGCAACATTTTGTTGACCGCCGGTCCCAAACGTGGAGGGTTGCTCCTGGGCATAGAGCACTTGTTGATTTCTCGCCCTCAAGTTGTAGGGACATTCTTTAGTGGAATGTCCTGTGATTTGGCAGATATCGCAAAAAGCCTTCTTCGGACAAGAACCTTTTGTGTGGCCTGCTTCTTTGCAGTCTGTGCACCACACAGTGTCTTCCTCTGCTTTGCTCGAGCCTCCCTTGGTGGCCTTCAGTTCTTTCATCATCCTCGCCAGATCTTTTTGTAGGGCCAACACTTTCTTACTCGATTCGCCCTCACTGCTTTCTGCCTCCGATTCATCATCCGAAGACTTAGTCTTCCTGGAGGTCTTATATTCGCTCTCCAGATCCATTGCACGGTTGTACGCGTTGCTGTACGACGTGGGCGGGACAATTTTCATTTTCTTCCGAAGGGAAGCTTTTAGTCCCTCCACGAACCACCTTTTCTTGAGTTCGTCTGCCGGGGCTGACTCCATCTTCCCTATGAGTTCCTTCAGTCGCCGTCCGTAGGCACGGACAGACTCACTCTTCGTTTGCTTGGTATTGTAAATCTCCGCTAGAATCTCATTGTCGTCCCTTAACAACTGAAATTCCGTCTGGAAGGCCTTTTTCACATCATTCCATGTCGTCAGGCCTGTCTTGTCTACATCGGAGTACCAGTCAATGGCTCCCTCCCTCAATGTTGCAGGGAATTGGCGAATCCATTCGTCCTGGTCGGTAACTCCATTGGTAGCCCATATAGTCTCACAGGTCCGGCAATGCCGAACAGGATCCTCCTTCGCTTGGCCTGTGAACTTGGGCAGTTTCTGCTTACTCGCAGCCATGGTAGGTTGTTGCCTCCGCGAGGGATTCGGTACTCCGACACCACCTCCTCCTTGAGTATTGTGTGTAGTGTTCACTGGTGGCACTTGCTCGTGCGGTAGCTGTGTGACTGGTGGGACCGTACTGTGTGGAGTCTTTGGTTCCAACGGAGGGTTCGCCTGTGCGTTCGCAGTGCCTTCGGCCGTACTGTCACTGGCACCTCCGACAGTACTGTCACCTTCGACCGTACAATTCCCTTCGTGGTCTCGGTCCTCCGCACGTGGTGTACGGGTCAAATCTTCAAACCGGTCTCGCTCTTCTTGAAGTAAGACCTGTCTCAATTGTGTTTCCTCGAGTAGTTCTTCCCTACTCCGCACTCTCCGATGCTCCGGCGAAGTGAACTGTTCTCCGTCGGCCTCTGCACCTTCTGTACCACTTCCGAGGTTCCCTTCGGGCAACCCTCCGGCAAGCTGGTCCTTGGCAAGTTGCCTCAGCCTATACCGACGTTCACGTTGTTGCGCGGAGATCAAAGCCTTATGTGCGGCTTCGCCTTCGTCATCTTGTGCCTTTTTATTTCTATCTTTATTTAAAACATTGGGCATAAATCCTTTCCTCACTTCTCTTCCCGAGTACGTCTAGGCAACGACGCCAGATGTTTGCCCGCTGGGGTAAACTTAGTATTGCACAGACATAGTACAGGAAATATAATAAACATAGAATATATCATAGAATAATAAATACTTTCATTAATCATTCCATACTGGCAAGTACATTCACATTATATTGATCATACAATAATATCTCATGTCCAACCTCCGAGAGATTATATAAAGTACCCGAAGGGCCACGACCGAAACGTCGTGACGTAACTGTCTAACCTCTCGGTCGTGCGACCGACCGAGAGTAACATAATACTTTACTAACATAATAACCCGTCATACAATTATCCCGACAACAATCACATTCAGAAGAAGTTTGATGAACCATCAAAGGAAACCTTGGATGAGAAGGTTAAATGTTGATGTTAGTACTTCAAGATTCAGAGGGAATCAGCTCAACATCTAGAGGATACGCCTTATTTGATTTCCAAGGATCTTGGTCATATTGATTCAGAGGGAGTAAACCATATCGAGATGGTTTCCCTAGTGACTAGGAAACTATTAAAAAAATAAATAAAAAATTTGTGATTTAAATGATGAAATTCCATGTATGTGAACTAGAAGGATTTTATGCAGATATCTAGGTCATGATATTCCTAGATAGATGGTTGGGAATTCAAGAAAAGATCTTAATGCAGACTAAAGAACAAAGACACGACTTGCTCGCAAAAGGTTGATAGTAGATTCAGAGGGAGTATGATAGTTCATCTAAAACAACCTTGGATGAGGAGGTGAACTTCAAGGGTTTATGCTATCTCCTACATAACTTGGGGTTCACCTAGAGTGATGCAAACTATATAAGAGATATAGTGCATGAGTATGCTATTCAAGGTACATTATCCGTACAGAACATACGGCTGATATTCTCACCAAGTTTCTTGCTAGAGGTAAGGTTGTGTACCTTTGAGATAAACTTGGCATGTTGGAGAATGAAGCCTTAGATAAAAAGGAGTTTCAATATCTGTGATCTATTATCTTGTATGTTATTGCATTCTTCTCCTTGAGAGAGAAGTCTAAGGTGAAAGCCCTTGTTTCACCCTTTGGGATTGTTAAGTTTTATGGCCTTTACAGCAAACATCCTCTACTTGAGCAAATCGATATGCTAAATAATAATAATAAATATTGGCAATATTTATTATTTATTGTTTATCATCAATTTATATGTTGGTTGAATTAATTAAGGGCCCAAGGTCGGCCTCTTGGTTATAATATTTAATTGGTTTTATGAACCAAGTCGGCCCCCTTATTGGTGGTTTCATAGCATATATAAAGGTGTTCGATCAAAGGGAGAGAAGCACCAAAAACATAACGTGCTTCCCTCCCTAAAGGGCGAAATTGGAGCAGACCTAGGGAAAACAGTTGCTGCCCTAGGAATGGCGAACTAGGGTAGAAGCAGACCTAGGGCAAACAACTGCTGCCCTAGGAATGGTGAACTGGGGTAGAAACAGACCTAGGGCAAATAGCTGCTGTCCTAGGAATGGCGAACCAAGGCAGAATGATGCCCTACAAAGTGGCGAACTTCCTTAGCATTCTATATTGCAGTTCAGCTATGCATCAAGAAGCAGCGAACATCATTAAGGCAGCAGCAAATACCATTGAGGAGGCAGTGAATTCACCTTAGCGAATTCACCATTAAGGAGCAGATCTCAGTCCAAGGAAGCAGCGAATTCTCTACCCTAATTGCAGCAGAATTAAGTGAGGATTCTAGGGCAGATCTTACATTGATCTTGGTCTGATTCTAGGTCAAAGTAAGAACAGATTGGTGGCACTATAGAAGCCCTAAGTGGGCTGACTTGGCACCTACATCTTGGAGAAATAAAGGCACTGATTTGAAGACAAATTCAGAACCTAAATTTGGGTACTATCTCTCCTTGCTTGTGCATATTATATTTTATCCTGTGCTTAGTGTTTGGAAGACTTCTATAGTTTGTTCATTTCTAGGTGAATCTGAAAAATACTAACATGGTATCAGAGCTATGGTTGAGCAAAAGATCTTTTCGGATTTAGGAGTTCAAACTAACTCTTTCAAAACTAAGACACTAGGGCAACTGGGGTTTGGTCTGAAAATTGTAATGAAGTTTTTGATTTGCAATTTCATTGGTTGCCTTCTATAGGAAAACTTCTTGGTTTTCATTGGCTGGAAAGATATGGATAGAACCCATATGTTGTGTCAATATAATATTTGCATATTTACCTATTGACCTCATTGAAGTTTTATTTTTTTGTCTTTCCTTATTGGATTAAGAGGGAGTCTAAAACTTTAAGTATCAAAAGGAGCTGATTTAGAGGGAGTATAATCATCGGCTCACTTACACCTAGTATTGTGATCTCCTTTCTAATAAATAGGATCATTTCCTATTGACTCAGCTGATTGTTTGATTAGCATGACTAATTGCTGTCATTAGCATGCTTTATGTTAACATATTTTTGTTATATATGTTGTGTATGAACAGCTGGTTACTTTAACATATTTCTGTTATTGTATGGAACATGTATAGCTGATTGGATCAGCTATTTGTTTAGCAAATTGTCATAACTAATGTAGTATCATACCTTGCATTATGAATGCACTCTTTGTCTTGACATATGTTATATCTAATGCTGTTATGAGATCATTCACAGCTGATTGTTAGTATAACTAAGTAACTGGTTTTACATTGACATATAGATGCATACATTGGTGGATGAATGTATGATAACTATTAGCTAATTAACTACTACATTAGCTTCATGTGTGGGAGTATACTTTACATGGGCATATGCTGTGTATATTGCAGTTAGCATATTTTATGTTTGTTGTATACATGGGAGCATATTTTTATGGATGTATGTTGTGTACATGTTCATGTTTATGTACATGAGTAAATACATCTCTTGGTTTATGTTAGCATTGGAATATGTTAGCATTGATTTGTATATCTTCTTTGACTCATTGTCTCTGTTATGGAAAATCACAATTGATTGCTAGATGGTTGCTAGTTACCGTGTTCCTTATGCATAGGTACATACATTATTGGTTGGAACATTTTTACATTGGCATATGTTAGAGCTAATGTTGTTATCTACATAGGAACATTCATTGCATCTTGCTGTGTTCACATTACATCTGGTTAGATGTTGGTTATCTTTAGGTGAAGAAGACTTATGTGATTACTCTTATGCATAGATGCTGGATAAATTATGCTGGAGCTGCTTAATATGATTGTATGGCCCTGGGGCATACGTCATTTGTATAGCTTGTGAAGCATACTTTAATATTATGTATGAATGGATCATACTTTCTTTCATTTACTGATTATAGCTGATGGTTCTATGTGTGAACTTTTCATTAACTTATAATCATATTGGTTAATCTTATACTTATGTGGTTTCATGTGATTATGATTATTCATCTGGATATACTTATGTTTTTGGCTAAGTTATTCTTATGAATTGAAGAATATCATTTGATGTTCTTCGAGTCCAAGGAACTCGTGGATCAGGGATCCATTGCTGAGTAATTGGTGAGACATCATGGATTTGATGTCAAAAGACCATTACTCCGAGCAATTGGTGAGACATCATGGATTTGATGTCAAAAGACCATTGCTCCGAGCATTTGGTGAATATCATGGATTTGATATTCGTTAGACCAATGCTCGAGGATATCATGGATTTGATATCTTGTAGATCAGGGATCCACGTTCACATGGATCAGGGATCCATTGTTGAGTAATTGGTGAGACATCATGGATTTGATGTCAAAAGACCATTACTCCGAGTAATTGGTGAGACATCATCGATTTGATGTCAAAAGACCATTGCTCCGAGCACTTGGTGAATATCATGGACTTGATATTCGTTAGACCAATGCTCTTAACATCATGGACTTGATGTTGGTATGATGTCATGAACTTGACATTTCTCGAGTCTTGATGACTCGTGGATTTAGTTATCCACAAATTGGATGGTATACATCATGGACTTGATGATACCATGAATATCATGGATTTGGTATTCTATTGGCTGAGTCAAGAGGACTCGAGGATCTAAGTTATTCACAAATTGGATTTGATGATAACTTGTGTTTAGTAAGTATCATGGACTTGATACTACCTTGAATATCATGGACTTGATATTCAAAAATAGTCAAGGTGACTAGTGGATTTAGGAAATTCACAAATTAATTGGAAATATCTGATATCATGGACTTGATATCACTTATGGTTGTTATCATGAATATCATGGACTGATATTCTTGGGTCATGGAGACTAGAGGATCTAGGAGATCCACATTTGGATGGTAAGCATCATATGATATGATGTTTCTCATATGAATAAGAGATGTATGGTTTATGAAGAACAATTGTGTTCTCATTATATCTTGTAGATAGAGATCTACTATCATAGATGAGAGATCTATGGCATCTTTGGATTAGGAATCCATTTTTGTTATGTTTTGAGTCTCGGAGACTCATGGATTTAGGAAATTCACATCCGGTTGGTAAACATCTTGTTACCATGATTTTCATATGGATATGAAATCTATGGTTGGAAATGATGTAAGAACATATGTGTTCTACCTATCATAGATATGAGATCCATGATTCTATTGGATATGGAATCCATATTGATTATGTTTTTGGCATCTCTATCAAGGGTTGATAGAGGGAGAGCTATGAGTTGATCTTTGCCTCAAGTCCAAGAGGGAGTGTTAAGTTTTATGGCCTTTACGGCAAACATCCTCTACTTGAGCAAATCGATATGCTAAATAATAATAATAAATATTGGCAATATTTATTATTTATTGTTTATCATCAATTTATATGTTGGTTGAATTAATTAAGGGCCCAAGGTCAGCCTCTTGGCTATAATATTTAATTGGTTTTATGGACTAAGTCGGCCCCCTTATTGGTGGTTTCACAACATATATAAAGGTGTTCGATCAAAGGGAGAGAAGCACCAAAAACATAACGTGCTTCCCTCCCTAAAGGGCGAAATTGGAGCAGACCTAGGGCAAACAGATGCTGCCCTAGGAATGGCGAACTAGGGCAGAAGTAGACCTAGGGCAAACAGCTGTTGCCCTAGGAATGGCGAACTAGGGTAGAAGCAGACCTAGGGCAAACAACTGCTGCCCTAGGAATGGCGAACTAGGGCAGAAGTAGACCTAGGGCAAACAACTGCTGTCCTAGGAATGGCGAACCAAGGCAGAATGATGCCCTACAAAGTGGCGAACTTCCTCAGCGTTCTATATTGCAGTTCGGCTATGCATCAAGAAGCAGCGAACATCATTAAGGCAGCAGCGAATACCATTGAGGAGGCAGTGAATTCACCTCAACGGATTCACCATTAAGGAGCAGATCTCAGTCCAAGGCAGCAGCGAATTCTCTGCCCTAATTGCAGCAGAATTAAGTGAGGATTCTAGGGCAGATCTTACATTGATCTTGGTCTGATTCTAGGTCAAAGTAAGAATAGATTGGTGGCACTGTAGAAGCCCTAAGTGGGCTGACTTGGCACCCACATCTTGGAGAAATAAAGGCACTGATTTGAAGACAAATTCAGAACCTAAATTTGGGTACTATCTCTCCTTGCTTGTGCATATTATATTTTATCCTGTGCTTAGTGTTTGGAAGACTTCTATAGTTTGTTCATTTCTAGGTGAATTTGAAAAATACTAACAGGGATGAGTCATGATGGATCCACCCGCTGAGATGAGTCAAGGTGGATTTCATGTGTGTGACTCTAGGACTTATGGGCCCTCCTGTGAACATTGGAGAAAGGTGACGACTTTTCGACAATGAACACTTGTATTTGATGTTACAAGGTGACGATCTTGTAATAAAGATTCGTTATGGTAGACAGTTATATGTCTGTGCACATACCATAATAGGGTTATATGTAAATGGAATGTAATGTTCTTATTTACTATATCCTTGTATCATGATCTGAGGTGATATGAAAATTAGGTATCACGATCTAAGGTGATTCCTCATATCAAGGTGATATGAAAATTAGGTATCACGATCTAAGGTGATTCCTCATATCAAGGTGTTATGAAAATTGGGTATCACATGTCAGGTGATTCCTTATATCACATGTTAGGTGATATGTAAAATTGGGTATCACATGTCAGGTGATTCCTCATAGCACATGTTAGGTGATATGTAAAACTGGATATCACATGTCAGGTGATTCCTCATATCAAATGTTAGGTGATATGTAAAACTAGGTATCACGTGTTAGGTGATTCCTTAAATCACATGTTAGGTGATTCCTCATCTCACGAGTTAATTGATACTTATCATCACGTGTTATGTGATATCTGTGTTCATGAGATATGTGAGATTTCTTATCACAAGAAATGTGATATATGATTTTATCTTCCCTAGCAAAGAGGGAGTGTTGATGTATGTAGCATCGGTCAAATAAATAAATATATATATATATATATATATATATATATATATATATATATGAAGTTAATATTTTATTTATTCTTATAATGATTATATAGTTAAATTCATAAATTAGATTAATGAATAGACGTGTCCCATGAAGGGACATGTCTCTTCTTGTCTTTACCATGTATATATACAAGAGATTGATGCATTTGGAAAGTACATACTTTTACAGCAGTTCTATTACATTTGCAGCGATCTGGAAATCTACAATGTATTTATTGCATTCATTGTTTCTTTGATTTAATAAAACTAGTACTTGAAAAAATGAATATAAATAAAATAACAATGCATTGCATGTTTGTAACATCCTCATGGTAGCAATTTATGTTTGCAACTTGAGGGCTGCAACCCAATAGAATATCTCTGCGGTATGCATTTTATTTCCTCCGATTTATGATTGGGTTAAAACTTCATTTATGTGATGACATAGGAAAAGAAAAATGGTGTCATAAACATTACATCAAGATACTTAGGAAAATGGATGAATAATTATGGATTGATATATTTATTGCATTCATCGTGTTACCCTTTGATATAATAAAACTAGTACTTGAAAAAATGAATAGAAATAACATTGCATACCAAATAGAGCAATAGAAATATATCTCTAATTATATGAAGTTTTAATAGAAGTAGATCAAAGATGACCGGTCACAATTTAAATTGCTTTTCCTTGACTACGAAAATTCTTTAAAGCACTTGAGGGTTGTCAAACAATGCACTTGAAGCTGACAAGTGAAAAATACATAGTTGGGTACAAAACATAACAAAGGCATTTTGTACACATATATAAGGCAATGTGTGACAAGAAACACTAATCACATGTAGCGTAACATCAATCATAGAAAACCATTCATCTAAGAAGTCACAATTCAAGAGGTTCCCTTTTGTGAAAAGTCATCAATCGTGTTAGAACTTTGGGTCATTTTCGTGGCCATCACCCCTGCTTTGCCATTTGCTCATGACTAAATTGGATTTTAACTTACTTTGAAGGTTTGCTTGATATTGTCTTAAAATTCAATACATGGCATGCACACCAATTTGCGTATGCTGCATTTTTTAGCGTACAGGGAAGTTACATTCTGTAAGTTAACTTTATTAAGTTATTAGACAGTTTATGTGTGTCAGGACATCATCATAATAAATATATGCCAATTGGCATGTTCCAGTGCAAGCATTATATTGGTAATTATATATAATGCTTACCTCCCATAATGACTAAATTGGAGACAACCCAAATATTGTCCAAATATTTTAGAAACAGAATACAGCCAAAAGGCTGTCACTAGATCAGCAGATTGCTTTTAAGATTTGTGCAGTAGAAATATAAATAGTATCAAGATGAACCACTTGTTAAATGTGGTGATGATGAACCTTAATGTGCTTGGTGCAAGCATGATAAATTGGATTGTTCGCCATCTTTAAAACTCTGAAAAGAAAAAACTCACTAGTTGTCACAAAAAAATGGAGTTGTAGTTTAAGAAAGCTGGAGGTCATACAAATCTCAACATAGCCATACTGCTTCACACTTGGCATTGATAGCTGCTTTTTATTTGGATTTAGTGGAAGATGAAGTGACAGTTTGTTGATGCTCAGTTTGCCACAAAAAATCTCTCTAAAACCAAAGAGAAAATGTAGTGCCACTAGTTGATTTTCGAGAGCCAAACCAATCAAAGTCCATGTAGATTGTCAACCTGAAATCTTCTATAATCCATACTGTTATCTTGTCATGCAAATATTCATTCTCTATTGGTTAATGTAGATAAAGTGCTTTTTTATTTGTACTTACATGCCTAGGAGTGTCATTTTTTTGAATTTGTGAAGGGTGATTATAAAGAGATGTGATTCCTCAAGTCATTTTTTTATTAATAGTTGATTCTCAAATGCTTAGATTGTGGCATCCAGTCGATGGCTTCAGAAGTATATTCTTCTCAACAATGGTTTCTTCCTTTTTCCTTTCCCTTTGTGGGTACCTGATTTCACAATCACTCTTCTGCATAAATCTGCATCACACCCAGAAAGGCTCTGATACTACTGAAATGTCCTCTTCCTTTGGATTTAGGGCTTAGGATTAGCTCAACAATTAAATAAAATCACAGATAATATTTTTAGCTTTTTTTTTGTTCAAACACATAAGCTGTTGTTGGCTAGAGGAATATAGCTAGAATATTACATTAACTGATAACATCATCTTTCCATAACACATCTGAGAGATCAAAACTGAGTAATTAAATACAATCACAAACAATTATAGATCGGATTATAAGGTGTCAAATAGTTCTTGATTGCTTGCATAATGTTCACCATACAGCTCATTAATGACCAGCAGCCATTTGAGAGAGGTGTAGGAGTCTTCTGTTTGGGAGTTAAGCCACAACAGATGCTAGTTGAGCATGAGAATGACATTCTGGAACATTTCAGCCCAGCAGCTTGTTTAGGCCTGGTAACCAGCTTAGATGGAGGCCGATAAGGTGAGTAATGTCATTTAATCCCACAGGTTCCCACTGAAAACTGGGCTGTGCTCTCTATGAATCTCAGATCTGCAGCAAACCTGGGCAATCAGCCATCTAAACCTTTGTTTCCAAACCCAAGTAATAATCAGTCCCAAGCCTGCAGCTCCTGAAGGTGGTGATCAGACCTTCAGTTGCAAGTGCAGCCCTTAGAATTGCCTCCAAAGTTTGATAGGTCCCTTCTCATGTGGCAAATCAGTCCTTTATTAAGCTACACGAGTTTAAACTTACAAGCATAAAAATGCACTAGGGCAGGAAGAAATGACAAGCCAAGGCCAATGGTTTGTTCTGACCTTGAAGTCTGCTAGTGTTTGCGTCCCAAATGCCCAATCTTGGAATAAGCTTCCAAACTTATCAAAACTTCCAGTCTCCCTTTCCCTGCTCACAAAGAATAAATTTATACCTTCTATTTAGGTTCGCTAGAGCCCAAACTGTTGCACCGACTTTAAATACTCAAATTTTAGTTTTATTATTTTTTATCTACTTAGTTTATTTAATTTTTAAATATATGTATTAAATATTTGGCGCTTAAAAGCACATTAAAATGCTCGCTTGCCAACCAGCAAAAGAGGGATATGATTTTGTCTTTTCAATCTGAATATTGACATGGAGTTTGGTAAGGTCATCTTTGTCATGAGTGTCATTGCTACTCAAGTATACCTCTCTATGAATGGAAATTTTCACCTTATCTCTTTTCTTCCAAAGGAAATTCACAGGTTTATTCTTGTCTCTAGATGGATGCAATCTAGATATAGCTTCCAGCAAGTTCCATCTGTATCACTAACAATAACACAGTTTTCAGAATGTTTTGTAGAATATTTCTTTTGAAATAGCAGTAGTATTACGGTTACCTTTTTGCTTACCTTCTCTTCTGGCTTGGAACCTCTTGGTCTTGTTTCTATGTTAAATTTTGTTAGGTAATAGATAGTTCCCTTTCAGAGAAAATAGGAGAAAAACACATTTTAATTGATCTCTTGAATGAAACTCAAAATTGCTTACTTAAATTAATGAAATTAACGGGTACATATAGCAATTTACAAGAGCTTCAAATTCTAAAGTCTTCTAAAAATAGAAGAGTAAAATAAAATAATAAATAAAACACCTAAATGACCATTAATTAAAGATTCTACAGAGCTAGCTAAAAATAGCAAAAGATACTAAAAATATTAAAAGAACCTAAATTATTCTAATACCCTCCCTTAATGGTCATTCTATCAACTACATCAAGTTGCCCCCTAAACTTGACAAACTTTTCCGAACTGAGAGACTTGGTGAGTATATCTGCAGTCTGGTCCTCAGTTGGAACATACTGCAACATCACTAATCCATCTTCGACAAGCTTGTGGATGAAATGACAATGAAGGTCAACATGCTTGCTTTGTTCATAGAAGATTGGATTTTTGGCAAGTTTTAGGACCCCTTGATTATCACTGAACAAGGGAGTAGGTTTTGCTTGTGACATGTGCATGTTAGCAAGCATCCTTCGAAGCCAAACTGCCTCGCAAGCTGCCTTAACAGTTCCCTGATATTTAGCTTCGATGGAGGACAGAGCTATTGCCTGCTACTTCTTGCTGGTCCATGTGACTGCACCTCTACGCAAACTGAAAACATACCCAGAAGTAGACTTTTTGTCATCAACAGAACTTGCCCAATTTGAATCTATAAAACCAACGAGCCTAGGAGTTGTGCTTCTGTTGTACAAAATGCCAAAATTAGGAGTGCCCTTCACATGTCTTAGCACATGCTTCGCTGCAACCCAATGTTCAACTTTTGGGGTTGTCATGAAGCGAGAGATGTAGCTCACAACATAGTTGATGTCAAGTCTAGTGGTGGTGAGATAGATGAGGCCATAGTTGGAATTTTTTTTTCGCAAAATTCAATGAGAAGATGCATCTAATGAGTCAATACATGAGAACACGAAATAAACAAGCCGAGTCTAGATATATTTAAATGCAAAGTGGGTACAAAATCGCATTCTCATGAGGAATGCTGATGGCTGGAAGCAAAATTGAAAATAGAAAAGTAAATACATCATTACAATTGCATATTCCTCGTCCAGCTCTAGTAAAAACTAAGGGAGAGGTAGAACTAGAGGGTCTAGTCCTAGAAGCCTGCACTGGGTGTGACTATGCCTCCTCACTCGGTATGTCTGACTTAGTGTGTGGCTCGTCCTCCATCCTGGATGCAGCTCCTCTTGGCACTGGCAATGACTCCTCATCCGACTCATCCTTGTTATATGGAGCCTAATCAGACTCGAAGGTTAATTTTTGCCCACTTAGATAAGTGCATTTTCCCCCCAAATTTTGGCTATGGGAACAAATGTCTCCTCATAGGCGATGCCCACCTTCTGTGAAAACCCTTTAGCTACTAACCGAGCCTTGTACTTATCAAGAGTTCCATTAGCCTTATACTTGACTTTATACACCCATTTGTAACCAATGGGCTTCTTCCTTGGTGGAAGATCTGATAGCATCCAAGTGTTGTTTTTGAAGAGACTTTGATATTTAGTTGCCATAGCCTGTTCCCACTCTGGTATACCTTTAGCCTTTGAATATGTCTGAGGCTCATAAATAATGTGAATGTTTGCCATAAGAGCAAATTTGACTGTGGTACGCTGCTTGCTCTTATTCCTAGCTAATCCACCCTCACTAAGTTCATCATCATGAAGATCACTAATGGTCTTGGCGCACCATTTGGGCCAGAGACTAGAAGAACCAACATCCACTACAGGAGGAACAACATCACCTGGTATCTTTGGATGTGGATTCTGAATGTCCCGAGGAAAGGCGGGTGGCACAATGTCATCTGAATCCCTTCCATTAGGTGAATTGAATGGAAGTCTAACATCCAAATTTGTAGCCTTTGGAGATTGGTCCTCAGGGCTCAAAACAAGAGTAGGTTGAAACAACCCTCGTTCTTTATCAAACACCACATCTCGACTGAATATGAGATGATCACTATCAAGATCAATGAGCCAATAAGCCTTATGTGTATCACTATTACCTGTGAACATCAATTTCTGAGTCTTGGAATCCAGTTTGGTGCGCTTGGCATTTGGAATCCAAACATAAGCTATAGAGCCAAAAACCTTTAGATGATTGATTTTGGGTTTCTGTCTAGACCAAGCTTCCTCTGGGTCATCTTCATAGCGACCTATGTGGGAGACGGATTTATAAGATAAATTGCAGTATAGACTGCTTTTGCCCAAAATTTCTTTGGAACATTTCTATGTTCCAACATAGATCTAGCTATCTTAGTGATTGTATGATTCCTGCACTCAACAACACTGTTTTGTTTTGAGGTGTAAGGTGTGGTAAGCTGATGCTTAATCCCATGCGATGCACATAAGTTGGAGAAATCATATGAACAAAGTTCCCCACCATTGTTAGATCGAAGAGTTGACTATCAGACAACTTGACTTTATTTCCACTAAGGCCTTAAACTTCTGAAACATGTTGAACAACTCTAATTTATGCTGAAGAAAATACACCCACATTTTTTTGCTGAAATCATCAACAAATGATAGAAAATACTTGCATCTAGTGATTGATGGAGTGTTCATGGGTCCACATATATTAGCATGAACCAACTGCAAGACCTTGATGCCCTCCAAGCGTCACCATCTGAAAACAGAGCTTGATGTTGCTTCCCAGTCTGACAAGCTCCACAAACTCCATGATTCCGTGTCTGAATCTCAGGTAATCCAACAACCAGACTCTCTCGAGCCAACTAAGAGAGATAGTGATATTTAAGATGCCCATACCATTGATGCCAAATATTGCTAATGGAAGTACTTTCGGCTGCCATGGCCTGCTCTTGAGAATCACCTATATCAATAAGTCTATAAAGACCATGATCCTCAAGACCAACTGCAATTGTAGTGTGAGACTCCCTATCAGCAATGCTGCAATTGTGCAAACTGAAGACAACATCCAGCTGTGGAGAATGATGCATAATCTGACTGACTAGCAACAAATTGAGCTTCATACCTGGGAGAAAGTAGACATTGAGAAAGATCAAATCTCTCTCACTAAGTGAAATCTGAAGATTTCCCTTTTCGACAACAGTATACTCCTTGCCTCCTCCAAAGATTACTGAATCTCTGAAAGGCATGAACTCTGTGAACCAATCCCAATGATGTGTGAAATGTCGAGAAGCACTAGAGTCAATGTACCAGGCAAATGATTTCTCATGATTTGATGGGCATGTGGCTATGAACACATAGGAGGCAGATTCCTTCTAATCGGTATGCGTAGAAGCTTGGGCCTTCTGTTGAGACCCTCCTTGTGTAGATTGCACAACTACCAACTGTTTCTTGCAATCTATCTTCATGTGACCAAACTTATGACAATAATTGCACTGAACACTCTTCTTCTTTGAAGATGTCAGAGGTTTACTTGATACTTTCTGTTGGGAGGACTGAGTTTTACCTTAGTTGCCGGATTTGTGCCAGCAGGGTCAGATCCAGGTCCGGATTCACACCAAGTTTGTGATGGATCCGAGCAGGGTGCATCCGGGCAGGGTCCGTGCACGGGCTTGTGGATCCGTCCGGATCCGTGGCTCGCGGATATGGACGGATCCATAGGCCCTTGCACGGGCCCTGCCCGGATTTGTCATGGACCCGGGGGGATCCAGCAAGAATCCTTGAGGATCCCGCGCAGATCCATGCGAATCCCCAAGGACCCGCGGCCTATGAAGGCATAAAGCACTTAATATGTCTTTTTTTTATATTTTTTTTTCATCTAACCCTAAATTGGCAGGAGGATTTATACAAATATAACATTTAAGTATAAGTTTGATTTATTTAATTTATTATACTTTAATTTATATTTGTATAAATACAAGTTAAATACATTCCAGGATGTTTGAGATAGGTTTCAGCTTCATAGGAGTTAAGATGCAAATTCTAGATTTTGGGGGTTTTCGAAAAATTCCAGACTTAGCCAAATTTCAAGATTCAGCAAGCCTTCAGCAAGGTTACCTCCCACAATCCATCATGGCTTTCTAAGGTCAAATTGAAGCTAGCAAAAGGATTCTGAAAGGGTTTTAACCCGTTTTATCACAAATCACTTGGTTTCGACCCCATCTCTATGACAGACTTAGCTTAGTTCTCGCCCAAATCCCAGTTAGACATGACTTCCCAATAGGCCAAAATCACTCAAACCTCATTTGCTAGACCTAGGGACTTGAAAACAACCACCAACAAAGACTACCTAAGACCTAGTTATGAAGACTTTGACATTTGGCATTGATCAATGATCAAGCATCATAGATTCATAGTATGAAATGATTTAGTTTTAGAATTATGTATATTTCTCTTATATTTTTGGATATATAATGCATATAATGCATATATATATATATATATATATATATACTCACGAATCCTTATGAATCCAAAACGGGAAAAAAAGAATTTCACGAATCCACGAACCGGATTCTCAAACCCGAATCCGTCCCCAAACCCGAATCGGCAACTAAGAGTTTTACCTTTGTTCATTTCCGAGGCTTTGGCTGTGATACCTTGAAAAGTCGTGTGTAGATAAAATGACAAAAAAAACGCGAGCCATCACAAACATAGAAGTTGCATGCAAGAAAAGAAATAAACCCTCCAAACTGAGGAAAGCGACTGAAAATAACTAAAACGTGACACAAAGGTCGTGCTTTGGCAACTCACGTGGGAGAACCCAAAAAGAACAAATGGCTCTCCAAAGCTAAAACTCCAGCTCCTACACAAAGAAAATTTGGGCCTTCAAAACAAAAACCGATACTTGCAAAACAAGCGATTTTTTAAAAGAACGGGGTCTTAAAAACTGCGAACAGAAAACTCTCAGAAATTGCAGACAGGAAGAACTCTCAATTTTGCCCTGGATTATGCAAATGTGATTTGCAGAAATAAAAACCCTCAATTCCTTCATGATCCTAGGCCCCCTCATGAGGGAGTCATACCCAGACGGGCTCCTACTCTAATACCATGAAACTTGAAATTGCTTACTTGAATTAATGAAATCAACGGGTACATTTAGCAGTTTACTAGAGCTTCAAACTGAAGCTAAAGACTTCTAAAAATAGAAGACTAAAGTAAAATAATAAATAAAACACCTAAATGACCATTAATAATTCTACAGAGCTAGCTAAAAATAGCAAAAGATACTAAAATATTAAAAGAATCTAAAATATTCTAATATTGAATTCATCACATTTACAAATCAACAGTTATTTTAGCTATAAACAAAGAATCAGCACAGCATTCAAGTCAAGAAAGTGCATGGCTTATCAATCTCAGTCTTCCAAAGGAAATTTGTAGTTCTTTATTAATAATACTATGCAAGCCAAGATATACCTCAAGCCAAGCCAGGTAACTTTCATATAATGGGATTTCAGTCTTAGCTTCCACTTTGAATGGAGGTGGAGTTGGAGGTGTTAAGCTGGTGGCCCTGCACCATCTTATCAGCTTGAGGCTGCTCTTTCCTTGGCTTGCTTTAGGGTACTGCTTTAGAAATTCCTAGCTTTCCCATGAGAATCTCTATAATCTTTTCCAATCGGTCAAGCTTCCCAACTGATTGAGAGCTGCACACCACATTTGCTTCATTGACCTTGCTTCTCACTTCTCTATTGCACTTCTGGGTGAATATCTCCTGCTGCAATGGAAACTATCTACCTTCTTCTCAGTCACTAACTATGCTGGTGCTGGGCATCAATTTGTAAACGCCACACCACAGGAAAAACCACAGAAATAAATGAACACAACTGCCCTAATATTAGTCTGATCCATACATGTAAATATTCCATAATTAATTCACCAGCGCAAATCTTATCAACCACTCATAATAACTTGATTTTATCAGTGGAGTCCTCTCATAAAGAAACTCTTGCTGTTTCCAGTATTGTTTCCTGTTGTTTTCTTATGAAGTTTACCTCAATTTTTTTTTTGTTTTCTGACCAAACACACATTATGTCTTGCTAGCTGACCTTAGTAAACTATTTGGTTGTTTTGAGGCTTGTTTGACTTAGAATATAAACATCCCCTTCTCACTCGTTCTGGTTATTACTTCTTTTTTTAACTTGTGCAAATATAAACATTCCTTTGACATTCATTTTGATTGCTTGTTTTTTAAACTTCTGCCATATAACTTCCATTTCAATGAAACTTATATGGAAGAAGCAGTGGAATTAATTTTATTTAGGGTTTTTGTCTGGCTTTTGCGCATGATTACTTAGCTTTGGGAAAATTAGCTAACAATTTATTGTAATCTCACAAGTTTTGTGTTCAATTTTTGCAGGGTGAAAGCAGCAGCTTATCTACAAGTGGCAAAAGGTGGAATGGTTTTTCATTTGCATTCCATAAGGCAAAGCAATCAGCTTTTAATAGAAACAAAGTTGAGCAAAAACTGTTACACAGTAACAGTGTCCATTTTTTTCATTTTCCGTTGAAGTGTCTTTTAGTTCTGTTAGTCATCACTGCAATTAGTGTTTACTGCTGGCTTCTTTCTAAATCAGTTTTGCTTAGTAGTGGAAATGTACAAGGTAATTGATGTTAAAATTTTTGACATGTATTCTTTGTAGCTCATTGTATCATTCTTTTTGTTTCTTTGCATCTTCTCTTAGCTTGAGTGATGATGGTTAATTATGCTTGAGGGTAAATAAAGCAACAAATGTTTGATTGCTGATTTATGAAGAATACACATTAATTCATGTTCTCAGTAAAATCTAATGCATTTTATTAATTATTTTTACTTATTTTCCTGTAATTGTTAAAAACAATTAAAGTTTCATAACTCTTGGTAAAACTTCATCACAGGAAGTTTATATTGCATATATGCATCTTATGTTACATGATTTACAAAGTACATGTTTCTTCTGCTACCTGATTTTCAGAGTATATGTTTAAATCTAGTAGTTTTTTGGGCCCGTGTATTATGTCAAAACAGATTCCTCTCTCTCTCTCTCTCTCTCTCTCTCTCTCCACTACAGTAATAATCTAAAATGCAGTGACTGATTTCTTCATTTCGATAAAAAATCTGGATGTTGTTGGTCTTATCAGCAACAATTTTTTTTTTTCAAAATATTAAAATAACGATGACATACTGTGTTACATGTTAAGGATTCCCAGTCACTGTACCTAAAATATTTGGCCATTTTACACATCCATTCCAGCCAGAGCAAATATAGCACAGAAATTTCGTTTTGTAGTTCAGATATAACATCCTTACATTTTTTGAAAAAACATTGGGCTCTCATATATGCTTTTTCTTATTTGGGAACTGTAAAATCTGCAAAGATGGCAAAAATGTTGGACACTTATATAAGGAATTTCTTTAAAATGTGTGATCCGTGTATATTGTTTGCCACCATTATACAATATCAATGATTTTGTATATACCTCGGTTTTTTTGTTCATCATTTAGTTTAGATTCTAGAGTTTAGTTCATTCCAAGTGCGATTATAACTACTCTTTTCCTATGTTTGTTAACTTGATTGCATATGTATGTGGAAAATCATGTATTATTCTCCATATAGGATTATTGATGATGAACCTAGATTATTCTGTTTTAAGTATTCGTCATTCACTAAAACTGTTGCTAATAATCTGCCTTTAAATCTGTGCAAGGCAGATTGAATTATTTAATCTAGGCATGGTTTCCTGGCGTAACTGTGTCACATGTTAAGATTTCCCAGTCACTGTACCTAAAATATTTGGCCATTTTACGCATCCATTCCAGCCAGAGCAAATATAGCACAGATATTTCATTTTGTAGTTCAGATAATAACTTCCTTACATTTTTTGAAAAAACATTGAGCTCTCATATATGCTTTTTCTTATTTGGGAACTGTAAAATCAACAAAGATGGCAAAAATGTTGGACATTTATAGAAGGAATTTCTTTAAAATGTGTAATCTGTGTATATTTGTTTGCCACCATTATACAATATAAATGATTTTCTATATCCCTCGGTTTTTTCATTCATCATTTAGTTTATATTCTAGAGTTTAGTTCATTCCAAGTGCGATTATAACTACTCTTTTTCTATGTTTGTTAACTTGATTGCATATGTATGTGGCAAATCATGTATAATTCTCCATATAGGGTTATTGATGGTGAACCTAGATTATTCTGTTTTAAGGCTTCGTCATTCACTAAAACTATTGCTAATAATCTGCCTTTAAATCTGTGCAAGGCAGATTGAATTCTTTAATCTAGGCATGGTTTCCTGGCGTAACTGCTATGTAGATTTTCTATTAAAAAAGTTCGTCTTAGTGTTAAGAAAGAATATATTGTGGTGGCTGTTGGCAGAATATTCAATGATGTTTTCTTTAAAATTTATTTATCTATTTTTCTATGTTCCTGATCAGAATGTTGCCCTTTTGAAGCTGGGATTGTAGAGTGCATTTACTTGGTTTGGGCAAGGAAATCTTCATGCCTATTTACTTGTTGCCATCAATAGATATAATATCATTATAGAAAATCTAGTTTCAGTACAGAGATTTCTTACATAGTTTCCATAGAAGGCTAGTATATACATACAAAAAATGCCAGATTTATTTTCCTTTACTGTGAAAAAGTTGGATAACTTGTTTAGTTCAACAGGAAGGTGTTGCTTAAGTGTTTTATTGGTTGTCTTTTGAGAAGAAAGATGGTGTGGACAGAGAATGTTTTCAAGATGTTTTGTATCAATAAATGTGTGAGAATATTTCAGGCAGTTTTGGGTTTGCAAGGCAAACACCAAACTGCATCCATTGCTCTCGCTGCAGAAAAGGATATATTGAATATGCGATTCAGATTTGGTTGATAATTGAATGTCATATCTTACGTCAAATGTTGCATCAGAGACATTCATTCTGTGTACTTCAATGTCAGACTATATGTCAATTGTTCGTGTCATAGCTGAATACTGATGCTATGGCTTGAATATCAGCTGTGCCTTAGAAATTTGTCCAGAATGTTTCTCTTAATGAAATTTTTTTAATTAACAAGCATTAATGTTCTTCCCAAGGCAATTTTGTGATCTGCTATTTATTCAAAGTCCACTAACTACTATATAAGTATTTTAATGGAATTCAAGTATTTGTGTTCTTTTGTCAATTATTATGACAGATTGCCTTTTTGATATTTTCCATAGGATTCCAATCTCTTGAGATGCAATATAAGACTTGTGAATCTATCATTTCATTTGGGGAACAATAATGGTAATTTCCAACTTCAATACATGCCAATCTTGAGGCAAAATTATTACTCTATAATCCAAAAACTAATCTAGTAGTTTTGGGCTACCATGTCAATTCTTCTGTATTGGCTATGTCCAGTAACCAATTTATTTGTACCATTTGTACAGTAAACAAGTCTTATTTTTATTGCACCGCAAAATTCATGCTGACAGAGAGGAACACAACGTTGTAGGTAAACACGTACAATGCATGTAAGATACCATTTGTTCAGTAACACAATAAGTTAATTTGTTTCAAGTTATAACTAGTTTTTAAATGCTCTTTTCATGTGTGTTTCCAGTGCATTATTTTGAGAGCATCTCATACCTTTTGGCTCCTGTTCTAATAATTCAAAGCTTCAGCATATTTCTTCTCGTTGCAAGCCAATTAAATAACACTAACCCACACACATCTCTTGTAAATGTGGGATCCAAGTTAAATTGAATTGTAATACCCAATATCATCTTCTTTCTGACCAAAGCTAATTCAATATATGCCTAATCATAAAGGAAAATATATTTTCTGTGGATGCAAATTGTGACTCTGGAATGTGCAAAAAGTTAGTTTTGTGGGATAGGAAGGATAAAAAATGGCAGGCAGTGGGAATATTGCCAAGATACTACTCAGTCCCACAAAGAGGTTTTCCATTTCTTCGTACAGATGTTTGGTTGATGCAAATTTCTTTGCTGCAATTGGTTTTATCACAGTAGGAACAGATTCAATGTTTTAGCCAATGCAAATGATTGCTGCAATAGATTTAATCTGAGTCAATTTCGCTTATGTGGATCTAAACCATGTGATTGCAGAGGTGGAGATGGAGGATGTAGGAAGAAACATGTTGGTAAATGTTTTTTTTGCAGATACTTTCATATGTCGAAAAATAAGTGCACATCATTATTTGGAGATTTGAATGTCTATGTAGAGTCAAAAACTGCATACTTTGTACTCTTCATTCTACATTGTGCATTTATTTTGTTGACCATTCCCCTGGACTTGTTTTAGGACTTAACCGAAAATCCTTCATCTAGGTGGCCATGCAGATCAAATTATGATCCCTTAGCTGTTTCTTGCCAATTCCTGACATTTTATAGACATGTTGATTAAAATATTAGCACGGAAGTGGACCTTAGACACTAGCATGCCTGTGCTACTGTCCATTGCCAAAAACTATGCTTGATGCTAAGTCTTTGAAATGATTAGTTTTCTGATTAATCTTTATAAAAATACATTATGGTTCCACTAGAATTTCTCTCATTGGATTTCTCTGGCTTTCTCGTGCTTCCCTACAAACGTTTGAAATTCTTCTACCAAAATTTCTTCCATATTCCTCCATAGCAGGAACATACCAAAAACCTTGCAAATTCTTCTCTCCATATTTTCATGACACCTTATTGAACCCATTTACTACTTTCCTCCATTTATATAAATTGCACATGCGCACTAGCTATTCTCATTAGAATTTTTCCTAGAGTCCTTAAGCACCTCTAATAATTCACAAAAAACACCATAGGAGATTCACATTCCTATATTTCTATCTTCTGATTTTGAAGACTGCAAACAGTGTAGAACACATGGAATTCAGGCAAACAATCTATAGTAAATATTAGACCATATGAAGTAGGTTCACTACCATCTATCAAAGGTTGGGAGTGTAAGTATCATGCAGGGACATACAATTGCAAGACATCTTTTAGGTAGAGGTAAGTAGCATAATTGACTGGTGAGTTGTAGGAAAAAACAATTGGCAAGACATCTTTTAGTAGAGTTCCACTAATGTGACTGAATGGTCACAAGCATGACCTTGAAGGTAGGAAATGTGACTAAAGCGTTGTTTGGATTCTAAAAGAATGTTCGAGAGCATTTTGCAACTTCTTTCCATCACTTGCCTTCACTAGATTTCAAATCAAGAACATTTCATAAATTTTTCCTCGTACATTCCCAGCTCATTGTGTTTATTCTATATAGCATATAAAATTTAGTGTTCGACAGAACTTCGGGACGAGTTTCGGGGACAGTGGGAGGAGGGGGCGGCGGCGGTGTTGAAAAACTAGTTATAAAAAGATGTATAAGAATTACATTTCAAATGAGACTTGGGCAAATTAGTAAATTAGTAAATTAGCAAAATTGCAAATATAATAATACTAAACAGTAAAATTTTAAATACTTGAATAATAAATAAAATTTGATAAATGAAAATGTCAAATTGAAGATTTCTATTATATCAAAAATATGAATATCATAAATATGATTACAATGAGTAGCATCATATCAAAATAAGTGCAGAATGTTAAAATGTATGAAGGGAGGTCTCTAATCATCCCCCTAAGGCAAACTCCTCTTCACCACTGAAACTTTTGGACTCCTCTCAGTCAAGCTACACCAAGTTAACACCAACCAACCCTACATCTAAAGTTGTAGAATCCTCATCATTTGTGTTGGCTCCTTTGGCTCTACATCCCATCATGTTGTTGGAATCCCTTTGTACACACATGCCTTATGGTCAATGAGACGCAAAGTACTATGTACAACCACAAGCTTCTCTGCTCTCCTAGAGTTAAGTTTGTTCCTCTTAAGAGAGTGGATTAAGCTGTAAGTAGACCAATTGCTCTCACTAGCTGAGGAACTAGAAACTTGAGATAATAATCGAATGGCTAGAGTGGTGGTCTTGCATTATGATCAATGGCAGTTCCACCACAAAATTGGGTCCTCTTGTGCCATAGTTGCTGGTGCAGGAGCACCACCTCCACCTTCGAGTTTAACATATTAAAAACATTTTAGAGTTTTATTAAAACATATGTTGTCTCGGTTGATTTATTATTATGCAATGTAATGTGTTCAAAAAGATATTATATATGTGTAAGCGAAGGATTACGAAGAGTCATGAAGAAGGTGAACGGTTGGTAACTGTTTTGAATCTCTATAAAGATAGCAATGTAATGGAATGAAAATATAGTTAGAGAGTCACCAAAAAGTTTCAGCACATAGTAGAAGCTAGAAAGTATGGGCTCTCTGGTGGATATTGTAATGGCCTCGATGATTAATGAAATGTATTATATATGAAGTTATATGTGTTTTCTTTTGTCAATCTCTGTCATGAGTAACAGAAACGATATATACATACATATCCGGTTTTGAATTGGCAACAAAAGTTATATTATCTATTGTTCATGGGATCGGGTTCTTAAGTGCAAATAAAAAGTATCTTTTGTGTGTTTAGTGTTCGGTTTTAAACCAGTTCATAAACCACGCATTGTCATTGTTTTGATTTTGAAGGATTGAAACTGCTATCGAAGATAGTATTGAAGAGTTTGTGTTATTGATGAATCGGGTTGGATAAGCAGTCTCAGTGTGAAATGATGGAGACCGTTAGGAGAATGTCTTTTCATGATAAGTTTTAAAGCTTAAGATGGTTTCAAGAAACCGTTACATTTTCTCAAGTTGGTTTCGACTCATGCAAGAAATATTGAACTCGGTCTTCATGGTGAAGGTGGTGAAATGAATTCACACATGGTTCTATTGGATAAACCCGCGATATGTTTGAACGAAGCTTGGTCTGAAGTAACCAAGATACTATGTTTCAATAGTTGTTTTGAAGGATACCCGAGAGAGGGAATTCAATCTAAATCCGTAGCAAAGGGTAAGCAATGGTTATTGCTTATTTCGATTCAGAATTATCTTATGTAGCCGAAGGTGGTGGATTTGATCTCGTCCCATGGAAGACTCGTAAAGAGAAAGAAAGCATGGTATGCAGAATTAGTTAATGTAAAGTGACTGTTGGTGAAGTTCTAATAAAATTTTCGAGCATCTAAAGCATTATTATGTTGTTTATGTTATCATTATCGAGATATCAAAGGGATATGAATCTCTTAAATCAATGTTTATAAAGGAGTATTAGAAAAGAATATGCAGATTGAGTGTGACATCGATTTCGCCTGCATCAAGTGGTATCAGAGCTTAGAAGATTCTGAGTGTGTAGATAGAGCGCCGAGAGAGGCAATCTACACCAGGATTCTGAGCATGTAGATAGAATGCCGAGAGAGGCAATCTACACCGTGATTGTTACAGATTTGTTGAGGGGGAGATGAATTTTTTTGATGTCTCTTGTACACCAGTTCCTTTGTCAAAGCCTTGGAGTGCCCATTTTCCACCAAGTGTGTTGCAGAGTTGAAAAGTGTATTGGAGTATTAGAGGATTCTTAGATGAAGAGACGAAGCAGCGTAGGCATCGGTACAGTGATATAGATGAAGAGGCGCAAATGTTGCAGAATCTTACCAATACATTTCCATGAGGACATGGAAAGTTTTAAAGTTCGGGAGTATGGTGCAGGAGCACCACCTCCACTTTCGAGTTTAACATATTAAAAACATTTTAGAGTTTTATTAAAACATATGTTGTCGTGGTTGATTTATTATTATGCAATGCAATGTGTTCAAAAAGATATTATATATGTGTAAGCAAAGGATTACGAAGAGTCATGAAGAAGGTGAACGGTTGGTAACCGTTTTGAATCTCTATAAAGATAGCAATGTAATGGAATGAAAATATAGTTAGAGAGTCACCAAAAAGTTTCAGCACATAGTAGAAGCTAGAAAGTATGGGCTCTCTGGTCTTCGACCAGAGAGCCATGGATATTGTAATGGCCTCGATGATTAATGAAATGTATTATATATGAAGTTATATGTGTTTTCTTTTGTCAATCTCTGTCATAAGTAACAGAAACGATATATACATACATATCCGGTTTCAAATTGGCAACAAAAGTTATATTATCTATTGTTCATGGGATTGGGTTCTTAAGCGCAAACAGAAAGTATCTTTTGTGTGTTTAGTGTTCGGTTTTAAACCAGTTCATAAACCGCACATTGTCACTGTTTTGATTTCGAAGGATTGAAACTGCTATCGAAGATAGTATTGAAGAGTTTGTGTTATTGATGAATCGGGTTGGATAAGCAGTCTCAGTGTGAAATGATGGAGACCGTTAGGAGAATGTATTTTCATGATAAGTTTTAAAGCTTAAGATGGTTTCAAGAAACTGTTACATTTTCTCAAGTTGGTTTCGACTCATGCAAGAAATATTGAACTCGGTCTTCACGGTGAAGGTGGTGAAATGAATTCAGGCATGGTTCTATTGGATAAACCCACGATATGTTTGAACGAAGCTCGGTTTGAAGTAACCGAGATACTATGTTTCAATAGTTGTTTTGAAGGATACCCGAGAGAGGGAATTCAATCTAAATCTGTAGCAAAGGGTAAGCAATGGTTATTGATTATTTCGATTTAGAATTATCTTATGTAGCCGAAGGTGGTGGATTTGATCTCATCCCATGGAAGACTCGTAAAGAGAAAGAAAGCATGGTATGCAGAATTAGTTAATGTAAAGTAACTGTTGGTGAAGTTATAATAAAATTTTCGAGCATCTAAAGCATTATTATGTTGTTTATGTTATCATTATCGAGATATCAAAGGGATAGGAATCTCTTAAATCAATGTTTATAAAGGAGTATTAGAAAAGAATATGCAGATTGAGTGTGACATCGATTTCGCCTGCATCAAGTGGTATCAGAGCTCAGAAGATTCTGAGTGTGTAGATAGAGCGCCGAGAGAGGCAATCTACACCAGGATTCTGAGCATGTAGATAGAATGCCGAGAGAGGCAATCTACACTATGATTGTTACAGATTTGTTAAGGGGGAGATGAATTTTTTTGATGTCTCTTGTACACCAGTTCCTTTGTCAAAGCCTTGGAGTGCCCATTTTCCACCAAGTGTGTTGCAGAGTTGAAAAGTGTATTGGAGTATCAGAGGATTCTTAGATGAAGAGACGAAGCAGCGTAGGCATCGGTATAGTGATATAGATGAAGAGGCGCAAATGTTGCAGAATCTTACCAATACATTTCCATGAGGACATGGAAATTTTTAAAGTTCGGGAGTATGGTGCAGGAGCACCACCTCCACCTTCGAGTTTAACTTATTAAAAACATTTTAGAGTTTTATTAAAACATATGTTGTCGCGGTTGATTTATTATTATGCAATGCAATGTGTTCAAAAAGATATTATATATGTGTAAGCAAAGGATTACGAAGAGTCATGAAGAAGGTGAACGGTTGGTAACCGTTTTGAATCTCTATAAAGATAGCAATGTAATGGAATGAAAATATAGTTAAGAGAGTCACCAAAAAGTTTCAGCACATAGTAGAAGCTAGAAAGTATGGGCTCTCTGGTGGATATTGTAATGGCCTCGATGATTAATGAAATGTATTATATATGAAGTTATATGTGTTTTCTTTTGTCAATCTCTGTCATGAGTAACAGAAACGATATATACATACATATCCGGTTTCAAATTGGCAACAAAAGTTATATTATCTATTGTTCATGGGATCGGGTCCTTAAGCGCAAATAGAAAGTATCTTTTGTGTGTTTAGTGTTCGGTTTTAAACCAGTTCATAAACCGTGCGTTGTCACTGTTTTGATTTCGAAGGATTGAAACTGCTATCGAAGATAGTATTGAAGAGTTTGTGTTATTGATGAATCGGGTTGGATAAGCAGTCTCAGTGTGAAATGATGGAGACCGTTAGGAGAATGTATTTTCATGATAAGTTTTAAAGCTTAAGATGGTTTCAAGAAACCGTTACATTTTCTCAAGTTGGTTTCGACTCATGCAAGAAATATTGAACTCGGTCTTCACAGTGAAGGTGGTGAAATGAATTCACGCATGGTTCTATTGGATAAACCCGCGATATGTTTGAACGAAGCTCGGTCTGAAGTAACCGAGATACTATGTTTCAATAGTCGTTTTGAAGGATACCCGAGAGAGGGAATTCAATCTAAATCCGTAGCAAAGGGTAAGCAATGGTTATTGATTATTTCGATTCAGAATTATCTTATGTAGCCGAAGGTGGTGGATTTGATCTCGTCCCATGGAAGACTCGTAAAGAGAAAGAAAGCATGGTATGCAGAATTAGTTAATGTAAAGTGACTGTTGGTGAAGTTCTAATAAAATTTTTGAGCATCTAAAGCATTATTATGTTGTTTATGTTATCATTATCGAGATATCAAAGGGATATGAATCTCTTAAATCAATGTTGATAAAGGAGTATTAGAAAAGAATATGCAGATTGAGTGTGACATCGATTTCACCTGCATCAAGTGGTATCAGAGCTCAGAAGATTCTGAGTGTGTAGATAGAGTGCCGAGAGAAGCAATCTACACCAGGATTCTGAGCATGTAGATAGAATGCCGAGAGAGGCAATCTACACCAGGATTCTGAGCATGTAGATAGAATGCCGAGAGAGGCAATCTACACTGTGATTGTTACAGATTTGTTGAGGGGGAGATGAATTTTTTTGATGTCTCTTGTACACCAGTTCCTTTGTCAAAGCCTTGGAGTGCCCATTTTCCACCAAGTGTGTTGCAGAGTTGAAAAGTGTATTGGAGTATCAGAGGATTCTTAGATGAAGAGACGAAGTAGCGTAGGCATCGGTACAGTGATATAGATGAAGAGGTGCAAATGTTGCAGAATCTTACCAATACATTTCCATGAGGACATGGAAAGTTTTAAAGTTCGGGAGTATGGTGCAGGAGCACCACCTCCACCTTCGAGTTTAACATATTAAAAACATTTTAGAGTTTTATTAAAACATATGTTGTCGCGGTTGATTTATTATTATGCAATGCAATGTGTTCAAAAAGATATTATATATGTCTAAGCAAAGGATTACGAAGAGTCATGAAGAAGATGAACGGTTGGTAACCGTTTTGAATCTCTATAAAGATAGCAATGTAATGGAATGAAAATATAGTTAGAGAGTCACCAAAAAGTTTCAGCACATAGTAGAAGCTAGAAAGTATGGGCTCTCTGGTCTTCGACCAGAGAGCCATGGATATTGTAATGGCCTCGATGATTAATGAAATGTATTATATATGAAGTTACATGTGTTTTCTTTTGTCAATCTCTGTCATGAGTAACAGAAACGATATATACATACATATCTGGTTTCGAATTGGCAACAAAAGTTATATTATCTATTGTTCATGGGATCAAGTTCTTAAGCACAAATAGAAAGTATCTTTTGTGTGTTTAGTGTTCGGTTTTAAACCAGTTCATAAACCGTGCATTGTCACTGTTTTGATTTCGAAGGATTGAAACTGCTATCGAAGATAGTATTGAAGATTTTGTGTTATTGATGAATCGGGTTGGATAAGCAGTCTCAGTGTGAAATGATGGAGACCGTTAGGAGAATGTCTTTTCATGATAAGTTTTAAAGCTTAAGATGGTTTCAAGAAACCGTTACATTTTCTCAAGTTGGTTTCGACTCATGCAAGAAATATTGAACTCGGTCTTCACGGTGAAGGTGGTGAAATAAATTCATGCATGGTTCTATTGGATAAACCCGCGATATGTTTGAACGAAGCCCGGTTTGAAGTAACCGAGATACTATGTTTCAATAGTCGTTTTGAAGGATACCCGAGAGAGGGAATTCAATCTAAATCTGTAGCAAAGGGTAAGCAATGGTTATTGATTATTTCGATTCAGAATTATCTTATGTAGCTGAAGGTGGTGGATTTGATCTCGTCCCATGGAAGACTCGTAAAGAGAAAGAAAGCATGGTATGGAGAATTAGTTAATGTAAAGTGACTGTTGGTGAAGTTCTAATAAAATTTTCGAGCATCTAAAGCATTATTATGTTGTTTATGTTATCATTATCGAGATATCAAAGGGATATGAATCTCTTAAATCAATGTTTATTAAGGAGTATTAGAAAAGAATATGCAAATTGAGTGTGACATCGATTTCGCCTGCATCAAGTGGTATCAGAGCTCAGAAGATTCTGAGTGTGTAGATAGAGCGCCGAGAGAGGCAATCTACACCAGGATTCTGAGCATGTAGATAGAATGCTGAGAGAGGCAATCTACACCGTGATTGTTATAGATTTGTTGAGAGGGAGATGAATTTTTTTGATGTCTCTTGTACACCAGTTCCTTTGTCAAAGCCTTGGAGTGCCCATTTTCCACCAAGTGTGTTGCAGAGTTGAAAAGTGTATTGGAGTATTAGAGGATTCATAGATGAAGAGACGAAGCAGCGTAGGCATCGGTACAGTGATATAGATGAAGAGGCGCAAATGTTGCAGAATCTTACCAATACATTTCCATGAGGACATGGAAAGTTTTAAAGTTCGGGAGTATGGTGCAGGAGCACCACCTCCACCTTCGAGTTTAACATATTAAAAACATTTTAGAGTTTTATTAAAACATATGTTGTCGCGGTTGATTTATTATTATGCAATGCAATGTGTTCAAAAATATATTATATGTGTAAGCAAAGGATTACGAAGAGTCATGAAGAAGGTGAACGGTTGGTAACCGTTTTGAATCTCTATAAAGATAGCAATGTAATGGAATGAAAATATAGTTAGAGAGTCACCAAAAAGTTTCAGCACATAGTAGAAGCTAGAAAGTATTGGCTCTCTGGTCTTCGACTAGAGAGCCATGGATATTGTAATGGCCTCGATGATTAATGAAATGTATTATATATGAAGTTATATGTGTTTTCTTTTGTCAATCTCTGTCATGAGTAACCGAAACGATATATACATACATATCCAGTTTCGAATTGGCAACAAAAGTTATATTATCTATTGTTCATGGGATCGGGTTCTTAAGCGCAAACAGAAAGTATCTTTTGTGTGTTTAGTGTTCAGTTTTAAACTAGTTCATAAACCGCGCATTGTCACTGTTTTGATTTCGAAGGATTGAAACTGCTATCGAAGATAGTATTGAAGAGTTTATGTTATTGATGAATCGGGTTGGATAAGTAGTCTCAGTGTGAAATGATGGAGACCGTTAGGAGAATGTCTTTTCATGATAAGTTTTAAAGCTTAAGATGGTTTCAAGAAACCGTTACATTTTCTCAAGTTGGTTTCGACTCATGCAAGAAATATTGAACTCGGTCTTCATGGTGAAGGTGGTGAAATGAATTCATGCATGGTTCTATTGGATAAACCCACGATATGTTTGAACGAAGCTCGGTTTGAAGTAACTGAGATACTATGTTTCAATAGTTGTTTTGAAGGATACCCGAGAGAGGGAATTCAATCTAAATCTGTAGCAAAGGGTAAGCAATGGTTATTGATTATTTCGATTCAGAATTATCTTATGTAGCCGAAGGTGGTGGATTTGATCTCGTCCCATGGAAGACTCGTAAAGAGAAAGAAAGCATGGTATGCAGAATTAGTCAATGTAAAGTGACTGTTGGTGAAGTTCTAATAAAATTTTCGAGCATCTAAAGCATTATTATGTTGTTTATGTTATCATTATCGAGATATCAAAGGGATATGAATCTCTTAAATCAATCTTTATAAAGGAGTATTAGAAAAGAATATGCAGATTGAGTGTGACATCGATTTCGCCTGCATCAGTTGCCATATCTATTTAGTTCACCTCTGAAATAACCCCTAAGAGTGGAAAATTTGATCCACTCATTGTGAATCTAAATGGCACTAAAAGAATCATACATCTTCTCAATGCACCTAAAGAACCCTTCCTTTATCTCAACATCATGTATCTATGTGATGCAAGAGTATCGCAGGTTCTTGGCAATCGTGTCACCAAAAAAAAAACATATTTGAAGTTTGTCTGTGTTGCTCAATTCTTGCTTTGACCGAGTTGGTTCGGTGTTGCTCGACTTCCTTTGTTTACCGGTGTTGGTCGGTTATCTCTCTGGCGCTCGGCGAATTTCCTGGCGCTCAGTGATGCTTGTTTGGCGCTCGGTTTCCTTGCTTACCGAGTTGTTTGTTTTGGATTTCTTTTAAGGCTGACTTGTGCATTTAATTTGGGTCACAGATTTAATGTTGGTATCCATCATTGGGAAGCGTGTGGACCTAGATTTGGTCGTTCCTTCCGTTGATTGTGGATCTAAAGACTGACTTGGCTCAGTAGCCTCTTGTATAAATATAGTTGTTTGGTTAGAGTTTAGGGAGTCAGTGTTGGATAGAAGATAGAAGATAGAAAATTAGAGATTGTTGGTAGATCCTTGCATGTTGGAGGACTTATGTACTTGATTGTAATATTTGGCCTAAACTAGGAAGGCCTTACAACCTGACATGTATGAATCAATTGGAAGATAATATATCAAAGTATTTGCATTCTCTCTCTCACTATTGTGTGTTGTTGCTTTCGCGTGTTATTTTGCAAGGTGGATCTAGTTAGGGTGTGCCTTTGGCCCCTCTCTCCATCCCCCCTTGCATTAGGTGGTATTAGAGCGAGGTTAGATCTGGATCTAGGTTTGTGAATCTAGATTTGAAGGTTCCTTCTTGTGAAGCCCTAGTTGAATTGTTGTGGGGTAGCAGATTGCGATTTGACTTGCAATTGCAGAGGATTTTCTGTTAGAAAGTAAAGTCCACCAAGATAACTGAGAGGGGGGGAGGGGGGGGGTGGGGGTGACTCAGTTATCAGATAATCGTAACCTTTATCAACTTTAATAGATTTTAACCATATAAGCAATGTAACCAATAACCATAGAAATATATTCATGCACAATAACACAATGACATAAGATATGTTGACTAGGGAACTTCTTGATCAAAGAGTAAACCCTGGTGGGAATGACGCCCACAAAAGATGCACTAATATGAATATTCCTTGTGAAAGGATGGACTCTGTTAGGAGTCTTATGAAATACATTCAGTGCATATGAATCCCTGTTAGGAGATTTTGAATTCCTACTAAAAGATTCTAACTCTGTTAGGAGTTATGGAAGACAAAAGGACCTACTACCCAAATAGCTTCAATGGCAAGATCACTGAACACACTGTCCAACTGATCTCTAGATTACTATGCCAAACCGCACTCATTGCTACACCAAATCTCAATTTCAGATCTTTGTAATTCGCATATCCTCTTTCAACAATTTCGCTTTCACAATACACTTATATTCATCATATTCCATATTACAACAAGGAATACATTCCTTCCTTTATACCACACTCAAGTAATTACAAATGAGTCGGCATACAAATTACAAAATAAAAGTTTCTACACGCTACACAAAAATTACACAAAACTCTCAGCTTCCAATTAGAATAACTCTTCACTCGTACGACCTCGAAGTTTGCGCTATCATCCACATCACTAACAACATGTCTTCAACTGATTTCCAACTGCGCATAATTAGATTCAATCTCAATTAGGAGATATCATCTGATTGCCACAAACAGCTACTCAGGAACACTGCCTGAATACTGCTTCCACAAAAATTCTCATAACTTCCATGAATAAATGAATTACTGTCCGTGCTCTTAACCATAAACATATAACACAACATAGAATAAGTCCTTAACATCGCATAGCTTGATCTCTAATATCCCACGTGCGCTAACCAAAACACTGTCTGCTCCTCTGCTAATCTTCAGTAGATCACTATGTTGACATCAATGACAATCATAGTCATAAATGCAACAACAACTGCTACAGAATGGCTGCTAATACTCCCATAGGATATATTTAGCATTCATTCCTAACAATCTCCCCCATTGGCATTGATGGCAGCATAGATGAAAAACATCCAATATTTCATAAATCCAACACTGCAACACTGTTGCTCTGAAAAAAAATACTTTAAGTCCTCTTCATCAATCAAATCTTGCTTCGTTTTCCTATTCAGTTCTCTCCAACAGATGGTACAAATGGTTTTTCATGTACACTTCTCCCCCATTGACATCAATGACAGAAATTTTATCATTATGTCAACAACTCTAATGTCAAAAGATACTGTTCAAAAAATACATTCACTAGAGTCCTCGTGACTTAGCTCAGATACAGATACTCCACCATAGAGGAAGTACCAACATCCAGTCCAGAAGAAAGATAGGGCTCATATACCACTGGAGGGATGCAACAATCTGCATCACTTCTCAAAAGTAGGCTGGGGCATAACCCCAAGCATACCTCTCAAATACTCAAATGCATCCTTAGGCAAAGGTTTTGTAAATGTCTGCAATCTGCTCCTTTGTGCTTATGTATTCAAGTCTGACTTCTTTCTCAGCAACTTGCTCTCTTACTACATGATACTTTATCTCTATATGCTTTGTCTTAGAATGTAAAACTGGATTCTTAGACATACTAACTGTACTGGTGTTGTCACAATGTATAAAAGTAGGCTCAACAAACTTTATTTCGATATCCTTCAGCATCTGCTTCATCCAAATTATCTAGTTACAATTGTTTGCTGCTACTATATACTTTGCTTCTGTTGTACTTTGTGAAATACAATTCTGCTTCTTGCTTAGCCAAGAAACCAATCTTCCTCCAAGGAAAAATGCTCCACCATTGGTGCTCTTTTTATCATCAACACTGCCTCCCCAATCAGCATCTGTATATGCACATAGGGTAAAATCTTCAGATTTTTCATACCACAATCCATACTCAATTGTGCCTCTTAAATATTTCAGTATCCTCTTCACTGTTGCATAATGTGATTCTCTAGGTTCAGCTTGAAATCTTGCTACAATTCCAACTGAGTGTGCTATATCAGGTCTTGTATGTGTCAAGTACTGCAATCCTTCAATCATAGATATGTACTTCTGTTCTACTGCAGGAGTCTCATATGTGCTAAATAACTTATGTTCAGTTACCATAGGTGTTCCAACTGGTTTACAGTTCTCCATTCCGAATCTCTTTAACAAATCATTCAAGTACTTTGTCTGACTTACAAAGATATCATCACTGTTCTATATTATCTGCAATCCTAAAAAATATTTCATTTCACCAATCATACTCATTTCAAATTCAATCTTCATTTCATTTGCAAATTTATCACTGGCTTCATCTTCTCCTCCAAAAATGATATCATCAACAAAAATAACTACAACCAACAAACCATTTTCAATTTTTTTAGTGTACAGGTTGCTATCAGCTGTTCCTTTTGTAAATCTTAATTTTATCAAATACTTGTCCAATCTTGCATACCAAGTTCTAGGTGCTTGCTTTAGTCCATATAAAGCTTTCTTCAATTTACATACCATGTCTCCTTCTTGAGTTAAAGGAAAACCTTCAGGCTGCTCAATGTAGACTTCTTCTTCCAACTTTTCATTCAGAAATGTTGACTTCACATCCATCTGATCTACTTTGAACTTCTTAAAAGTTGCATAAGCCAAAAACATTCTTACTACTTCAATTCTTGCTACTGGTGCAAAAGTTTCTTCATAGTCAATTCCTTCTTGCTGTGAGTATCATTTACATACCAATCTTGCTTTGCTCCTTACTACTTCTCCTTGTTTTTGAATACCTTTTTTGTTCCTATAACATTCTTACCTTTAGGTCTAGGGACCAATTCCCATGTCTTGGTCTTTTCAATCTGATCTAGTTCTTCTTTCATAGATTTAATCCAATGTTCATCTTCACAAGCTTCACTAGTATATTTAGGTTCAATTTGAGAAATCAAACATAATTGGTCTTGTACCTCATTTCGAGTCTGAACTCCTCTATCTATGCTTCCAATAATCTGCTTAGCAGGATGATTCCTTGATAAATTCTTGTTAGGTGTCACTATCTCATATCTCACTTCAGGCGTCGGTTCTTCAATTACCTCACTGTGGCTTTCATTCAACAAATCATTGTCAATTTCATAGAATAATTCTGTAGTCTCAATATTAGATCTAGGATGAGTTCCTTCATCTAATTCATAATCAAGCATTCTTTCCTGAATTTTGAACTTTTCATCAACTTTAACATTTGCGCTCTCAACAATAGTCTTAGTTCTCTTATTGTAACATCTATAAGCTTTGTTTTTCAAAGAATATCCAAGAAATATACCTTCATCACTTTTAGGATCAAACTTTCCAATGTCATCATCTCTTTTTATATAACATTTGCTTCCAAAAATTCTAAAATACTTAACTGAGGGTGCATGTCCAAAACATAGTTCATAGGGTGTATTGTTTGTGTCTGTTCTGATTTGTATTATGTTCATGGTATACACTGTTGTGTTCACTACTTCTCTCCAGAATATCTTCGCTAAGTCATTTTCAAATAACATAGCTCTTGCTGCTTCAGTTACTGATCTATTTCTTTTTTCTGCAATACCATTTTGTTCAGGTGACCTAGGGGCTGAAAATTGTCTCTTAATACCATTCACTTCACAAAAGGTGTTAAATTCTCTAGAAGTAAATTCCCCACCTCTATCTAATCTCAAACATTTAATCTTCATTCTAGATTCATTCTCAACTTTATTCTTAATGACCTTAAACTTATCAAATGCTTCAGATTTTTCTTTAAAAAATGCAATCCACATCATTCTTGTAAAATCATCAACAAGAATCATAAAATATATTTCTCCATAGAATCCTCTAGTCCTTGTAGGACCGCTCAAGTCTGTATGAAAAATCTCCAACTTCTCTGCTGATGTAAACTTCTTACTGAGAAATAAGCTTATCTTCTATTTAGCCATCACACATTCCTTGCACATCATGTTAGTAGGCTTCATAATTCTAGGCAAATCTCTTATTGCAAGTTTAGTACTCACTTTCATAATGTTATCAAAATTTATATGACAAAATCTTCTATGTCATAACCAACTATCATCAATCTTAGTAATCAAGCATGTCATCTCAGTAGGATTCAACTGAAATACATTACCTATGGTTCTAGATCCAGTACTAATCAAATTTTTATTTTTGTCTTTTATCACACAAGTTTTCTCAGTAAACCAAACTTGATATCCCTTATCAACTAACTGTCTAACACTCAAAAGATTATGTTTCAAACCATCCACAAAGTAAACATCATCAGTATTAGTATTTCCATCAAGAGTAATAGATCCTATACCTTTAATCAAACAAGGTGCATTGTTTCCAACTCTAACAACTCCTCCATCATAATTGTTAAACTTTATAAACTTTTTCATGTCTCCAGTCATATGATGTGAACAACCACTATTTATAATCCAATCAACTTTCTTTTCAACTTGAGAAACTGGGGCTTTTTCTTCCTTAACTTCTGTTTTAGGATTTTCTTCTTTAATTGCTACAAATCCTATATCATCAGTATTCTCAGTATCACTTTCACTTAAGGTTCTCTCTATACTGGCTTCAAGTTCTTCATCATTAGCATAGTAACATTCCTTAAACTTTCGAGGCTTAAAATTGTCCTAGTACTTCTTAACTCTCTTAGGACATTTAAATGCAAAATGACCATATTCTTGACATGTCCAACATTTAAAAAATTTCTTACCATCTGGTTCTCTCTTCACAAGCAAGGCAATACCTTTTTCAATCTTCCTGTCTTCTTCATTTCTAGATCTGTTGTTGCCAGCATAATCTTCGCTCACACTGATGCTTCTTGACAAAGTAGGGCGAACACTAAGAGCATTGAATGTTGTCTCCATTCTAGGTAAGTCTCTTGATAACCTTAGGTTCATTTTTGCTGCTTCCAATCTTCCAAGAAGAGTCTCTCTTGTAAAGTTCGCAGTACAAGGTATAACTTGTTCAATCATCTGTGTTGTCTTCTTAAATGCACGAGTCAATGTCCTCATAATTTTTCATATCACTTCATTCTCTCTTTTTGTTCCTCCACAAGATTTTATACCTACAACAATTTCTGACATTCTACCAATATAGCTTCTAACAGATTCATCTTCCATCATTCTTATATCTTCAAATGCACATATCCAATTATGTAATCTGACTTTATTTGCATGTTCATCACCTTCAAAAGTAGACTGTAAAGCTAACCAAATTTCATGAGATGTTTTCAAATATTTTACCTAACTATACTTATTCTTTGGAAGGGTTGACAAAAGTGCTTCTCTGGCAAGTATGTTACACATGAATAGATCTCTTTCATCATTAGTACAAGTTTCAATATTATCCTCATCAATGACAGTCTTCTCATTTTTAGTAATCAACCAATAACCTGGTCCTAAATATAGTAGATGTGTCTTCATCTTTTCTTTCCAGCTGTCAAAATTCACTCCATCAAATTTAGGGCTTTCTTTCCTGAAATTCGCCATAGATCTCCTTAAGTTGTTAAACTTCTCTTTCAAGGACCTACCGCTTTGATACCAATTGTTAGAAAGTAAAGTCCACCGAGATAACTGAGAGGGGGGTGAATCAGTTATTAGATAATCATAACCTTTATCAACTTTAATAGATTTTAACCATATAAGCAATGTAACTAGTAACCATAGAAATATATTCATGCACAATAACACAATGACACAGGATATGCTAACTAGGGAACTTCTTGATCAAAGAGTAAACCCTAGTGGGAATGATGCCCACAAAATATGCAATAATATAAATATTCCTTGTAAAAAGATGGACTCTGTTAGAAGTCTTATGAAATACATTCAGTACATATGAATCCCTATTAGGAGATTTTGAATCCTTGCTAAAAAATTCTAACTCTGTTAGGAGTTATGGAAGACAAAAGGACTCACTGCCCAAACATCTTCAATGGCAAGATCACTGAACACACTGTCCAACTGATCTCTAGATTATTCAATAGAATAATATCAAAATATTACTAATCTCAACAATATGTTACCTCTCCTCTTACTGTGCCAAACCACACTCACTGCTACACCAGATCTCAATTTCATATCTCTGTACTTCGCATATCTTCTTTCAACAATTTCACTTTCACAATACACTTACATTCATCATATTCCATATTACAACAAGGAATACATTCCTTCCTTTATACCACACTCAAGTAATTACAAATGAGTCAGCATACAAATTACAAAATAAAAGTTTCCACACACTACACAAAAATTACACAAAACTGTCGGCTTCCAATTAGAATAACTCTTCACTCATGCGACCTCGAAGTTTGTGTTGTCATCCATGTCACTAACAACATGTCTTCAACTGCTTTCCAACTGCGCATAACCAGATTCTATCTCAATTAGGAGATCATATCATTCGATTACCACAAACTGCTACTCAGGAACACTGCCTAAATACTGCTTCGACAAAAATGCTCATAACTTCCATGAATAAATGAATTACTATCTACACTTTTAACCATAAACATATAACACAACATAGAATAAGTCCTTAACATCGCATAGCTTGATCTCTAATATCCCACGTGTGCTAACCAAAACACTGTCTGCTCTGTTAATCTTCAGTAGATCACTGCTTGACATCAATGACAATCATAGTCATGAATGCAACAACTACTACAGAATGACTACTAATACTCTCATAAGATATATTCAACATTCATTCCTAACATTTTCAAGATGGTTTGTGGGAGGCGAGATGTGGATCCAGGATTGGCAGACATGTTAAGACAACTTGCTGCTAGATTAGAAACTATTGAAACAATCCATAAAAGGGGAAGACATCTTGAAGATGTTAGTGATGATGAAATTGAGGTAGAACAAGGTGATGTAGAACCTACACCTGTGATAGATCAGGGTGAGGAAAGATTCTTGAAGGCTTTGACAAGTCTGAAGTCTACACCATACTTTAATCCTCCTGAAAATGGTAGAAAATTGGATTCTGATGAATTGGATCACTGAGATGGAAAAGTATTTTGAGTATGAAAATGTATCTGAGGAAAAGAAGGTAAAAATTGCAAGCACAAAGTTGAAAAGTCATGCATCCTTGTGGTGGGAACATCTGCGGCTGGACAGAAAGAGGAAAGGCAAAGACAAAATGAAGGTATGGAATAAAATGGAGAATAAATTGGAAGGAAAGTTCTTACCTTGTGATTATCAGATTAACCTAGTTAGGCGAATGCAAAGTTTAAGGCAGAAAGATAGCTCGATAAGGGCCCGTTTGGTAGCAGGAATTAGGAAATGATGGATTTGATCAAATGCTGGAAATGATCAAATCATGGATTTGATAATCCAGTTTTTCATTTTTGGATTATGTTTGGACCGTTTGGTTCCACTTTTTGAAACTGGAATTGGAATTTGAGTATGGTTTTTTTTTTAAAAAAATTGAATTGTTTTAATGTTTTTGATTTAATAATTCATTTTTATTAATGAAATTGAATTTAAAATGGAATGCAGATCGTTTTAGGTAGCCAAAGTTGGTGGCAGGCAACCAAGTTACAATCACTGCAACCAAAATTCGAAAAAAATTCGACAAAAAATTTAGAAAATAAATTCAAGAAAAAATTCAAAAAAATAAAAAATTAATTTAAAAAAAAAATTCGTCAAAAAATTTGAAAAAAAATTCGACAAAAAATTTAAATTTTTCTTTGAATAAATAACAAAGTTACAAACCACCCAGACAAATAAAAAATAAATTAAATCCCTCCCCACACAAATAAAAAATTAAAAAATAAGTGTAGACATGAAAAATTTTAAAATTTGCTTTCCCCCATTCAAATTTCAATTCCACCTTTTCAGATGGAAGATGTAAATGCTCATTTTTGGCAAAATGAGCATTTACATATTCCTATTCTATTTTCATATTGCACTCCCAAACTGAGGATTCGACAAAATCGAAAATAACAAATGCCAATTCTAGGCTAATTCCCGCTACCAAACGGGCCCTAAAGGAATATACTAAGGAATTTTATAGATTAGATACCAGATCTGGACATGATGAAGACGATGTGGAAAGAATTGCTAGATACTTGAATGGTTTGAGAGTTTCCATCCAAGAAGAAATTAGTTTGGTCAAGTTGGAGAACATTGAAGAGGTTTATCAATTTGCATTGAAAGCTGAGGAGAAATTGAATAAGAGACATGAGAAAAGACAAAGAGGTAGAGGCGGTAGATTCCTTAGAGGAAGAGGTAGATCTCATAGTGAAAACAATAGATCTAAACCTCAAAAGACAACTCTGAATAAAGGCAAGACCAAGTGGAAAGGTGAAAGTTCATCTAGAGGCAGAGGTAGTAACTACCGAGGTGGTTATAATAGAGGTGGTTTCCAAGGAACTTGATACAATTGTGGAGAAGAAGGACATAGATCATTTGAGTGTACACATGTAAGTAAGAAGACTGGTAGCAGTAGAAATGCTTTGGTGCAAGAAGAATCACCGAATAAACCTGAGAAGGAAAATAACTTGATGGTAAGGAGAGCACTTTGGAATGAAAGTAAAAAGGAAGATCCGGTAAGGAAAAGTTTGTTCAAGACTAGATGTAGAGTTTCTGACAAAGTTTGGAAGGTAATCATTGACAGTGGTAGCTCGGAGAATCTGGCATCTGAGGAGATGGTCACAAAATTGCAGTTGAAAAGGTTGGAACATCTAAAGCCCTATCAGATTTCATGGATCAAAGATGAGCATACACTCTTGGTAAGTGAACAATGTTATGCGAATTTAAAAATTGGAAAGTACTATGATAAGGTGTTATGTGATATCATGCCTATGGATTGTTGTCATATTTTGTTGGGTAGACCTTGACAATATGATAGACATGCTATATATGATGAGAGATTACATAAGTATACTATTTGGGCTAATGGGAGAAGACAAATCTTGTTACCGTTGATTGAAGAACCTGTTAGTAATATTTGCACATCTGTGAAAGTTTGCTTGATGGAAGTAAAAGAATAGAGGATAATTTCCCTGAGGAGATTGATAAGTTACTCACTTAGTACGATGAGACCATTTCTGATAATGTACCTGATGGTTTGCCACCGAAGAGAAGCATTGACCATTGCATGGATCTAATCCCTAGAGCTATTTTATCGAATAAGGCACCTCATCAATTGACACCTACCGAGAATCATGAATTGAATCGACAAATTCAAGAATTGTTCTAGAAAGGTTTGATCAAATAAAGTTTGAGTCCTTGTGCAATACTTGTTGTATTGGCACCTAAGAAGAATGGAGAATAATGAATGTGTATTGATTCTAGAGCAATCAATAAGATAACAATGAAGTATAGGTTTTCTATACCGAGAATGGATGATATAATGGATAGTTTGATTGGAGCAAAGTATTTTACCAAAATTGATTTGAAAAGTGGGTATCATCGTATTAGAATCAAAGAAGGTGATGAATGGAAGACTGCTTTCAAGACAAAAGAAGGTTTGTATGAGTGGTTGGTTATGTCTTTTGGTTTAACTAATGCACCAAGTACTTTTATGAGGTTGATGAATGAAGTTTTGAAGAAATTCTTGGATAAGTTTGTGATTGTATATCTTGATGATATTTTCATATTCAATAAGACTAGAGAAGAACATTTGTTGCATGTTAGACAAGTTTTGTAGAGATTGAAAGAAGAAAAGTTGCTGATAAATATGAAAAAGTGTTCATTCATGAAAGAAGAGATTGTGTATTTGGGATTTGTGATTTTAGCTGATGGTTTGAAAATGGATCCTGAACAGGTTGAAGCTATTTTGAATTGGCCTACACCTAAGAATGCTAGTGAGGTAAAATCATTTCATGGTTTGACAAGTTTTTACCGAAAGTCCATTAGGAATTTTAGTTCAATTTGTAATAATATGACTGAGACTATGAGGGGAGATATAAGAGAATTCAAGTGGACACATGGAGCTAATAAAAAAATTTAGAACCTGAAGTAGAAGGTTACTGAATTGCCTATTTTGGCATTGCCTGATTTCAATAAGGTATTTCAAGTGGAAAATTATGCAAGTGGTAGTGCAATTGGAGCTGTGTTCAGTCAAGAAGGTAAACTTGTTGCTTTCTTTAGTGAAAAGTTGAATGATGCAAAAATGAAATATTATGTGTATGATCAAGAATTCTATGCTATTGTTCAAGCACTAAAGAAATGGAGACATTATTTGATACCGAGTGAATTTGTGTTGTATACCGATCATAAGGCTTTACAGTATTTGGGTAGTCAGAATAAGTTGAATCAAAGACATATGAAATGGGTTGAGTATTTGCAGAGTTATACATTTGTGATAAAACATAAGAGTGGAGTCACTAACTGAGTTGTTGATGCATTGAGTAGAAGATCTTTGATGACCGAGATGAAAATTGAAGTTCTAGGCTTTGATGACATGAGAGATTCTTATGAATTTGATCCTGATTTTTCTAAGCCGTGGAGAAAGTGCAAAACACCTATTCAAGATCAACCGAGTACTAAATGGGATGAATATTTTATGCAAGGAGGTATGTTGTTTAAAGGTATTCAGTTGTGTATACTGAGAGGACCAATGAGAACTAATTTGATAAAGGAGAAACATAGTAGTGGTTTGGTTGGACGTTTTGGTGTTGATAAGGCATTAAATTTTCTTAAGGAGAAATACTTTTGGTCACAATTGTATAAAGATGTTTAGAAATTTGTGAAAAGTTGTGGAGTTTGTCAAGTTGCAAAAGGAGTAAGTTAGAATACTTGATTGTATACACTGATTGTTGTACCTGAGAAACCTTGGATTGACATCAGTATAAATTTTGTTCTTGGCTTACCGAAGACAATAAGAGGTAATGATTCTATATTTGTTGTTGTGGATAAATTTTCTAAAATGGCACATTTTATACCCTGTAGAAAGATATCATATGCAGTACATGTAGTAGATCTTTTCTTTAAGAAAATTGTCAGATTGCATGGATTATCAAGGAGTATTATCTCTGACTGAGACAGTAAATTTGTTGGATACTTTTGGAAGACTCTTTGGAGAAAGTTTGGTACTGAGTTGAAATATAGTTCTACATCTCACCCACAAATCGATGGATAGACAAAAGTTGTTAATAGAAGTTTGGGAAATCTTTTGAGATGTTTAGTTGGAGACACACCAAGTAATTGGGATTCTGTGTTGGTGCAAGTAGAGTTTGCATACAATAATTCAGTGAATAGGAATACTAGAAAAACACCTTTTGAGATTGTAAATGGCATACAATCGAGATGTATATCAAATTTGAGAGACATTGCTGATGAGAGAAAGAGAAGTGTTGAAGGAATAAAATTTGCTGAGTACATGAAGACATTGCATGAAGATGTGAAGTTTAAGTTGGAAAAGAGTAATCAAAAAATACAAAGACAGAGTTGATAAATCAAGAAGACATAAGACTTTTGATGTTGGTGATGAAGTGATGGTTCATTTGAAGGGAGCTAGATTTCCTATTGGAACATATGGGAAGTTGAAGATGAAGAAGTTTGGACCTTGCAAGATTTTGAGAAAATTTGACAGTGGAAATGCATATGAGATTGAGTTACCTGATGACATGGATATATCACCTATATTCAACATTGCTGATTTGTATGAGTTTCATGAACCTGATGAAGACATGACAATATCGATGGATTATCCTAAGAAGCAGAATGATGAGTTGAAAAGATTTTGGAGCAAAGAATTGGCAGAAGTACAAGAGGAAAATAGTATATGGAATATCTGGTAAAGTGGAAGAATAGACTGATTGAAGACAGTTCATGGATTTCATAGTCTGAGTTGGATGCAACTCGGATCATACCTGTTTCATGATTCGGAGAATCATTTCAAATAACCTCAGGTGTTTGATGCAGGAGCATCTTGGGTCCTTGGCAATCCCGTGTCACCAAAAAAAAACAAACATATTTGAAGTTTGCCTGTGTTGCTCAGTTCCTACTTTGACCGAGTTGGTTTGGTGTTGCTCGGTTTCCTTTGTTTGCCAGTGTTGATCGGTTATCTCTCTGGCACTCGGTGAATTTCCTAACACTCTATTTCCTTGCTTACCAAGTTGTTTATTTTGAATTTCTTTTAAGGCCGACTTGTGCATTTAATTTGGGTCACGGTTTTAATGTTGGTATCCATCATTGGGAAGCGTGTGGACCTAGATCTGGTCGTTCCTTCTGTTGATTGTGGATCTGAAGCCGACTTGGCTTGATAGCCTATTTTATAAATATAGTTGTTTGGTTAGAGTTTAGGGAGTCAGTGCTGGATAGAAGATAGAAGATAGAAAATTAGAGATTGTTGGAAGATCCTCACATGTTGGAGGACTTTTGTACTTGATTGTAATATTTGGCCTAAATCAGGAAGGCCTTACAACCCAACATGTATGAATCAATTGGAAGATAATATATCAAAGTACCTGCATTCTCTCTCTCACTATTATGTGTTGTTGCTTTTGCATGTTGTTTTGCAAGGTGGATCTAGTTAGGGTGTGCCTTTAGCCCCTATCCTCGTCCCCCCTTGCGTCACTATGTAACTCTACTAGGCCTAGTATTGTACCACTTAAGATTCAATGCATAGGTAGCCATGTGCAAGGGAGTGTTGATCTTATCCCATTTCTAGTGAATGATTGGTTAAAGTTGCTCAATGTGGAACGCTAATGTGGGGTTTGCCTCTCACATGACAGCCCTCATTTAGTCAAGCATAGAATCAATGCACATATACACCTCTCCATGGGTAGGTGCATCTCCTTCCCCATATTTAATTACCTAGAAATCTGGAGCAATGATGGAGACTATATATTTGGCATCACTCTAAAACACATCACTCTTCACTATATCCTTCACTCTCCTCTTACTTGGGCTCAGCTCACTTATTCCAATATGTTGTCATAACCATGAGTTGTAGTGACTCTTGCAACTCAAGTATTCTCTCCAAGAGAATGAAATATTTTGCATATCTGGTCTCAACAGGTTTCAAGAGCTCCTTAGAGAAGATCCTAAAGAGTGCATGTGAAGTATGGTGGTTGAGATAAACATTTGCACATTCTTGTATCACTAACCACTATTATGATCAACTCAATCTTCCCCATGTCCATGAGTGCATTGTTCATGACATGGACACAACATGGAGTTTGCCAAATATGTTCATAAGCTGCCTCAATAAGTTTCCTTGCAACTTTGCGCACGTGTTGCATTTGTCACTACTTAGACCACATTTTGTAGCCAAACCTCCTTAATAGCCTCCTTGAGGATCTAAAAATGAAAATCAATAGTTTTTGTGATGACTTGTACAATCAACTTCCTTAAAAAAATATGGGCCCTCTATACATCTAACCATGATATTGATGAGTGGGCGATGGCTAATGTCTATCCACCCATCGATGACCATGTTGCATCTAGTCTTAACCCAACATTCCTTCATGTTCTCCATCAACACATTGACCTTGGAATAGTTCATATCCAAGATTGTGCTCCTCAATTTGGTCTCACTTGATAGCACATATGATGGTCCTCCCCTTGATACCATACATATCATCTCCTTATAATAAGGAAATCAAGCTACATGAAATGGGATGTTATTGGCAAAAAGAACTTGTCAATGGCATCATCTATCTCATCCTTCAACCACACATTAAACAACTCAGCTATAGGGTTTTACTTTGTAACTTTTGTTTCCCCCCACCCTCTCTTGCATGGTCAACAACACTAGAAGAAGAACCATGCATTATTCCTACTCTTGTCCCCAAAGTATGACCAAACCTTTGTGGTCGACCTTGTTGAACATGTGTCCTCCTAGACAAAGTAGTAGGCATAGGTGTAGTTGAAGTGTCATCTGGAATACCCCAAAGCTTGTTCATTTCAACTCTACATTTGAGGTTATTTCCTTGATCTTAAAATTACATCTTCCCACACCTTTTCATAGAATAAAAAGGTGTGCATTAGCTCTAGTAATGCTCCCATACCATTTTGCACCACAAAAGTTGCATTCCCACTTTCTTGTGCCACCACTTGACCCTGACTTTCTTGGTAGTAATATTTTGTTGAAAATTGTTTGAGAGGAGAATTACAATCAAATAGACTCTTTTTATACTCTACTAGCAATGCATAAGGGCACTCCATACTACTTGTTGCACTTGCCATGAAACTGGTTTGGTCTATGGGATCATCCCTATGGTCACCCCCTCAGCCTTAGTTTCATATCTAGATTTAGTTTCATTATGAAATTGAACCTCTACCTCACCCTCACTCATGTTATGAGAGCTCATTATGACACTGCAATAAACATAAATTCTATAAGTGCCTACTTTGAGCTTAGTTTAATGAAAATTTGAAAAAATGGATCATTTGATGTTGAATTGGGATTCACTTCAATGTTTATTATTCATTTTTCACTTTTTCATCAACATTCAACATCAAATGATTCAAGTCAAAATTTGAAAATGAAACACAAAAAAAAAAAAAAAAATTAGAAAAAGTTCATAGAAATCTACCTTGTGCTTGACAAATCCCTCCAAGTTGGTGTAGAAACCACTTTCGCTTCTTTTTCTCACTTCTTGTTACCTATCTTGTACTTGCAAAAAGTCGATCCATCTCCTTCACTGCACCCACTCTTTCTCTATTCTTCACCTAGTTGTTTAAAAAATTAGTAAACCAAGAGTGACAAAACAAGAGGATTTTTGAGTGCTTTGTAGTGGAAAGAGGGCATAGATGGGACCCATGTGCCTTTTGGGTTCGACCCAAGGTACTAAAACCAAATTTAAAAAAAAACACTTTTTGTTGTCCCTAGTGTCTAAGACTTCTTGGCCTTGGGACACTCAAGGGACCTCTTAGAGATGTCTTAGTGTCCTTGTCTTCTCAGGGATGTTTTGGTGCAATGGGCGATTGTGTAGGGATGTCCCTGCATCTTGGAGATGCCCCGTTCTGGAAACGTAGGGTTTTCCTAGGGGGCACGTCCCCATAGAATGTTGATAAAATTTCAAGTACCTTATTATGTATAGATAATATAAGAAGGAAAAACATAGGGGAAAAGGTAAAACCCTAAAATAGCTTTATTTGTTTTTCATGATATGATGAATTTGAAGCTCTTACATTCCAACCTTTGAACTATAAAATAAATATTGATGTCTCCTACAAACATTAACTGCAACACAAAAACTTATTCTACCACATTCATCCTTTTTCTTTCCTTCCCTTTTAAATCATTCCCACATTTTATTTCATTCTCTTTCTTTCCTTTACCAAACCTCACTATTCCTTTCTTTGATCTCTTGCTTCATCAATTCTATTTTTATTCCCTTCTTCCACACCCTCTTCTTTCCCTTCCTATCCCCTTGGTTGTAGCCCTTGTTTGAATCAAAATATTTCTCTTCCCCTTCTCACCATTGATGAAACAAATGCTTGCCCCTATTAGAATGACCTCTTTGACCATGATGCTCGTTATGAGGATATAAAGATAAAAAAAAACAAAAGATTGCTTCCTATTTGTAGCCATTTCATGACAAGGTGGGTACTCTTGATGACAACATTGATCCTTCTTTCATAGTTGATATTCTTTGTACCACACTCATCTTACATTCTAATGGCTTGTACATTTTCTAGTGCATCAACCACATTGCACATGCTTTTGCCCCTACCTCTGCTCATTCTCATCCCTCTCACATTCTTCGTAGATCCTCTTCTTTTATCTTCAACTTTTGGCTTCTACTTCCAAACTTATATACCTCTAACCAGTCACCCTCCAACACCCATTCTAAGCCTCAATTGTCTCTTTCCTATCCTACCCATGCATCTCACATTTCCTTCTCTACTTTAGATCCTCTCTTACTTGCACTCGATTATTCACAATGGCACAATTCCACCTTATATTATCCCTCCCTTGTCATCCTCAATCTATATGCTCTTCCTTCTCAATAATTGTGCCCATATCCTCCCCTTTCTACCCTATTATTTTTTCCTTACAATTCTTAGATGTACACTATTCTTTGACTCTTTCTAACTTCTTCCAATTTTCTTTATCCCCCATCTTATTATTTTTCTCCTCTCCCTTCTTCCACCTCGCTACTATACTCATAATGTTGACCTTATTATTCCATGTCTTGCATTGCACTTAGGCAATGCAACAAAAGATTTAATCTCTTCCATCTTCTCATAAAGAGGTCATAATAGATTTAGATAGTATTTCTTCTCTTCATACTGTGTGTGTGAATATTGTATCTGATATGTAGACACAACACTTCAGTAAAACATTAGAGGTTAGCAAAAATCAAAATCGTGCAAAATTAAAATTTAATTTAACCAAGCGATTTACTGTCTTCTAGTAGGTGCAAGATTGATGTTCTCAGATTGTTATCGAGATTAGTGACCTAGATGACACCTAAACAAAAGATTTGAATGCAAAACTGATATGAAATATGAATGCAATTAATCTATTTTTTTTGGATTTTCTATGCAATAAGAATGATAAAAACTTGATATGAATCTATGCTAATATGGAAATTGATCTAACAATAATATGAAAACAAAAGTGATCTCACAACAATGTTGATTCGCAATAAGCTTTGATTCTTCCAATTGCAATTCTCCAACGTGATTGTGCAAAAATATGAGATTCTGTGGATGCAAATTTGAGAGAGATGAATTATGAAGAGCTGAGCCTTATTTTTATAGAAATCCAGGGCTTTGGAGGTGCATGGAAAAAAGCCATAAATCACTCAGATTAACTCAGCTTGATTTTTGAGTTATCTAATAATAAAGATAATTTAATTCACAAAAGCATGCAAAAGCTAAGCTTTAACTCAAAATAGAGTTTAGCTTTAATTGATAATTGATAGTTGTCTATTTTTATGATTGTGCACATGGATAATTATGAGTTAATTTAATAAATAAAGTGATTTATGCTCAACTTAACTGATTTTTGAAAATAAATAATTGATTTATGGGTTAATCAATTATTTAATCAAACTTTTATTAAAAACTATATTATTAAATAATGACAACATGCTTTAATTAATTAAATAAAAATTTAATCAATTATTCATAGGATATTGGATTTATTGTCAAAATTAAATAATACAATTAATAATAGATAGAATTAAATTTAATTACACAATTAAGTGGCAAGATATTAAATCTAATTAATTAAATATGAAAATATTCAATTAATCAAACTTAGGATAAATGTGATTTATTGCCAAATAATCATTAAATTAAAGATAAATAAGATAATTAGGAATATTGCTAGGAATATTTCCCGATGCAGAATTTAAGATAATCAATTAGGATTCGATGATGTTTAGATGTGCCTTAGGTTAGGACTTCGATGTCGATTTCATTCGATATGTAGATGTAGGAGGTTAATGAACTTATAGCCCATTTTTGGGGTATTACATTTTGCCCCTCTTTGAATTACTGTGTGAAGCGCAGTGGTTCAAAGATAGTCTGTGTTTGATAGAGATATGAAACTGATTCGAAATTGATAATTGATATGAGACAGAAGTTGATTGATATTGATTTGATATGGAGATAATTGGTCCTGAATGACCAAAGATAATGTTCACTATAACAACAAATGAACCTATGATTGTGAAAAAGTGTCAAAACGTCTGATTCCAAACCTTAGGATTGCAAAGAAGTGAGTGACTGGTTTTAGACTCGATTGTCTTAGCAGAACTAGCAGGTATCACATCCGAACCCCTTCAGTTGCCGAAGAACCAAGGAAAGAACACTATGATTCGATGGTTGCAAAAACTGATACAGTTTACAAGATTAGGAGAATACCAGATTGATATGGATCTTGATGAATCTGATATGCCCCAAGTGATGATAGATTTGCCCCGAGCGATGAGGTCTTTTTTGATGAATCAGTAACTAGATGTGGTTGTTGTCTTGATTACTGAGGAAAGATTGATAGAATTTGATTTACAAACTTTGAATGATGTGCAATACCATGCCCCCTTCGGGATTAAAATGGAAATCAGACAAGAAAAGTCAGCGTTGAGAGTTCAGAAGCATGTTAATTGATTGGAAAAGTGGTTATACACGGTCAAGAACACATTCTGCATCGTTTAGAGGTCCAAACAACCAAGTTTGACTAGGTTAAACCATGAGTTGACCATAGTTGACCAAGTTGAAATTTTGATAGTTTGATGTTAGATAATCAGTTAAGTTGAATACTTGATTTCTATGATGATTGAAGGTTGATTATGCAAGTAGTTAATAATATGAATGATTTTAGATTTTGATTTTGATCTCGAAAAAGGATTCTACTTGCTGCTTTGTTGGAGGAACCTTCGTGTGAGATTCAGCTCTTGTTAGATTTGAAGATGCGAGTGGAGAATTGTTTAAGCATTGAAGTTCGTTTAGCCATTGTGAGATCATGCAACATGCAAAATGCAAAGAGACATGCAGTATGAAATGCAACCTAAGACCTAGGACCTAGTCACTGATCATGTGTCGATTTGTTATCATCATTGAACTTTTAGGTAACCAGATAAATCAATACAATGCCCACTAGCTATGAAACCATGGACATATGAATATCGATTTGTAACGCTCAAGAACCGATACAACACCCACTGGTTCAAAACAACCATGGACATATGAATATTGGTTTTATTTTTAGAATGTCAGATTAGATATAAGCACCAAGGCACAAACACCAGGATGACCTGAATATCATGTCCATTTTGATATAGCAATTTGTATAAGTATCAAAACATAAACGTCATGATGACCTGAATACGTCTTGCATTCAAACACATCAAATAGTCAAGAGATCATTCTAAATCCACTATGAATTACCCATAGTGACCCTTTATCGTTCACATCCTTAGGTAAGATCGTGTTTCACAGTAGGAGAAAGAACTCACTCAAAAAGACAATAGTTAGATCAATACTTCTTTGAATCATTCGGGTATCAATGGTCGAGGTACGCATGGCCATCCAATTCGAGATAGAGGCTCTTACAGTCGGACACCATTTCAATCCAGAATTTCTAAAGTTGTTAGATTTTCACATACAAGCAGAAGACAAAGAAAAGATTATGCCCCTAGTCATCACTCTCTAAATCCTATAAAGGACATCATCGAAGGGCTCGAAGGGACACAATATGCAAAAATCTCAATGCGAATCAGTAAGCATACAAGGAGATAAAAATATGTAAAAAAGCATAGATTATTTTCAGTTTGATGTTTGATGTTGATTATGTTGTTGTAGATGCAAAATCCTTTCGGGAGAGAAGACTGACTGACTGACTCACATGAAGCTTCAAAATGACTTTGACTAGATATGATACGTCTAAGATACACCAGAGACCATAGGATATGACATTGATTGCCCTCAAGTTTGAATATTGATAGGATACAGACACTTGAGCAGATTGGTGGACAAACCGACTTATTGAAAACTGGAAATGCAAAAACAAATCGGGAGATATGTACAAACTAAAGCAAGACTAAAAGCTGGGAAAGACCAAGATTGCACTGATAGATGGAGCATTTTGAAACAAGTGGCGCTCGTTTGCTGAGTTTTCACCATCTTGGTAGAGATTCTATTTTTGCTACCAAGGCGCCTGTTTCCAGGTTTTCACCAAGGCACTTTTTCTCTTTTTATTTTTTTTGTATTTTTCATTTTTCAATTTTTTTTTGAATTTTTGATATTTTCTGATTTTTTTGTGAATCATCAAGGTGCCTATTGCTAGGTTTTCACCAAGATGTTCATTTTTTCAGGACTTTTTCCAATTTTTAAGATTTTTTTCAGGACATTTTACCATACACTGAATGCCTTAGGCATAGAATTTCTTTAGATGGAGAACATTGATTGGTTCTCAGAGCTGTTCTCCTTTAGTCGTTGAGAGTTGATAGGCACCAGAGCCAAAAGTAATAGTGATTACAAAGGGACCCAGCCAATTGGGTTCGAACTTCCCCTTGCGTTCTCGATGTGATTGATTTTTAAGATTCTCTCTCAAAACTAGATCGCCAACTTGAAATTCTCTGTGTCTGACTTTCTTGTTGTAGTCTCTAGACATTCTCTTCTGATATACTTTGAGATGATCATATGCTACTTGTCTGCACTCATCTAGTAGTTAAAGTTCTTGCAACCTAGACACTCTGTAGTCATCATCAGTTACTAGACCATGCATTCTGATTCTTAGTGATGGGATTTCAACCTCAATAGGTAGTACCGCCTCAAACCCATAAACTAAAGCAAAAGGTGTAGCCCCTGTAGGAATTTTGATACTTGTTTTGTAGGCCCATAGAGCTGGATTAATCATGAGATGCCAGTCTTTGCCAATTTTGTTTACTGTTCTGTGCAAGATCTTCAATATATTTTTGTTAGAGGCCTCAGCTTGTCCATTCCCTTGAGGATAGTAGATAGAAGACCAATGTTGTGTGATCTTGAATTTGGCACATAGATCATCTAGGTCTTTGTTCTTGAATTGTCCATAGTTATCTGTGATTATGGAATGAGGTATCTCATATCTGCATATGATATAGTTCAATATGAACATAGATATTTGCTTTCCAGTTGCTTGTGTCAAAGGGATTGTTTCTACCCATTTTGTAAAATAATCTGTAGCAGTGATTATATGGGTATGTCCGTTAGAAGAATGAGGATGAATCATCCCGATAAGATCAAATGCCCATTGATGGAAAGGCCATTGTGTTGTAAAGGGGATTAGATCTCTCCTTGGAGCATGAATCAAGTTACCATGCACTTGACACTTTTGACAGTTCTTAGCAAACTTGATAGCTTCTTTTTCCATTTCAAACTCCCAAGCAAGATCATATCATGCAGTCCTAATGCCTAGCAAGGTGGAGAACAAGAGGGATTGGCAAGCTAGTGGAAGAGATGGAAGATAAGAGAATGAAGGATAATGAAGGGAAGAAATCCTCAAGGGCAAACTCCTCAAGAATACCCAAACTAGGGAAAATTGTCATGTAAAGCATATTTGGACAAGCAATGAAAGGCCAGCATAGGATAAGTCATAAAAGTGGAATGCCAAAGAAGGAAAGGATGTGGTCCAAAGGAGTAGACATATCAAGAGGCTTCATAGCACTGTGTTGTACTCTTTTGTTCTTTTTTTTCTTTTTTTTTTAGTAGATCAAGACCAAAGAGGAAAAGGATAGCGAAAGGCTATAATGAATAGAGGAAAATAGACATAAACGCTAAATAGGAAGGGAATGAAAGCAAAATCATCATAAGATAGCTCACAAGATAGCCAAATATTTGTGTATAGATCAACATTGTCAAGATCAAAGAGAGAAGATGGAATGGATGAAAGATGTAGAAGAACTACGCATGATGCCTGATTGCCAAGTTTTCATCATGGTACTTATTCAAGGCACCAAAAGGGAGTGGTTTTCACCATAAGATGAATTTATTTCTCTTTACTTTTGCTACCAAGGTGCCTGTTTCCAGGTTTCCACCAAGGCACGTTTTCAAATTTTATTTTTTTTTCATTTCTTTTTGAATTTTTGGAAGAAGGCAAGCTTTTTAGATAGTGCTCCTTGAAAGGATAAATCATGATATGCCAAGGAATCAAAATGATATGCTCAAAGATGCTGATAGGGAAAGGGAGATGGAAGAGAAAAATGGAGGATAAGGTTTTATGTAAAGCGAGTGAGGTTGGAAGATAGGAGGAATAGGCAAATGAGGAAAAATGATAAAAGGTAGAAGGATAATGCATGGAAGGATTGTAAAAGGGTAGATGGAAAGGAAGGCAAGCTCAACATCAACACATACCTTGAAGGGTGGTGAGAGGATGGAGGAATCGTGAATGAAGGAATACGTGAAGGAATATGGCGAATGGATAGAGAGGTTGTGGTTTAGGCACATGGAATGGAGGAATATTTTTGGAAGAAGATGAAGTGGAAGTCTTTGAAAGCTTGAATGTCAACTTAACTTTTTGCTCAACACCAGACTCTTTCAAGAGAGACTTTGGAATCCATATAGCTGTAGGCTTTTCATTTCTTTTTGGTAATTTGGAGAGAATATCTTTAATGATGGATTTTGGAACCCATACTTGTCTTGTAGTTTTCATCTTAGATATCTCTTTTGACTTTATGCATCCATGTCATTTAGAGGAGACATGGTGATCCTTTTTTGATGGATGCTTGTATTGCTTCTTTTCCTTGTATTGAACATTCAAGTTACTTTCGAAAGACTTGGGACTTGTGGAAGAAGAAGGAGGATATGACTGGTTTAAATGGGTGGGTGGATAAAAAGGATTCAAGGGTATGCAACTATGTTGATTTTGAGGAAATATGGGAGATGGAGGGATGTAAAGACCCAAGATGGATGGCGAATTAGGAGAGTTAGAAGGGGAAAGTGAAGGGACATAAGGACCCAAGATAGAAGGAAGACGTGAAGCCCTTTGTATTGGTGGAAGAGGTCGAAGGATGGAAGTGGAAGATGCAAAAGGATAATCAATAAATTCATCAACATCTATATGACAACCAAGGATATCAGCATCTTTAGAGTGAGCATTAAAATTTTCAATAGAATTAAGTACATCTTGACTATGAGCACCTTCTTTGATAAGATTGTTCAAAGCTTGAAAAGACTTAGGAAGAGTAGAAAGTGGAAATGAACATGGAGTGGTAGAACAAGAAGATGGAAGACTTTATCTTGACAAGGATCTTTGGATAGCATAAGCGCATAATTTTTCTCTTGATTTTCAATAGGCTTAACATTGGAAGTAACAACACCATTTTTACCAACCTTAATGGAAGTATCATCTTTGGAAAGTGAAAGTGTAGTAAGGTTATTTTGATTGTCAATAAGCTCAACAGTGTAAGTAGTAGCTTGATCTTGCTTAAGAGAAGACTTAAGACATGGTGGAATGCATGAAAAAGGGTGTACAGGATCAAAAGAACCATGAAGCGGATAAAAGACATCGGGAAAAGGAGTGGATGACATGGAGGGTTCTTGATCTTGATCTTTCTTTATGTTCTTTTCTTTATCATTTTTAGAGTCCTCTTGACATAGAGCCACTTCTAAGGACAACGAAGCATGTTGGGATTGTATGGAAGACTTTGGAAGAGATGGTGGAGGACTAGCTGAAGTAGTAATTATAGCATATGAAGGCTTAATCTCTTTAGGTTTAGCATCATTGAAAGTATTTGCAGCCAGGTGAAGGTTAGCTTGAGTTTCTCTAAGAGGTAGTCCTGGAGGATAACAATAGGGAACTGTATGAAAAGTATCAGGGCTTTTGGTGGATGAAGGACTTGTGAAAGATTTGGAAGACTCGGAAGCTTTAGGAAATGTACGAATATTGGAGGAAGTAGGGGATGGAAGGGAACCATCACAAGACAAAGGTCCAACATTAACATGATCTTGACAAGGAGTGTAATCTTTATTTTCAGCCAAAGAGTTCTTAGAGGAGAGATCCTTATAGTATTGATGCTTCAAGCTAGCAGGATGCATTTTATAGTCCTCAGCAGTAGTAGATGGATCATAATCAAGGTATTGTCCACAAAAGCCATCAAAATCTCTTTCAAAATCAGAATCATATGGATCACCATCACGATCTATCCAATGTGACGGCCCATTTGTAGTAAGTAGGAACACATGACGAGGAGGACTCTTAGGAACAGAGGTGTCATAGGTATCATTACATTGTCTGTCATCATAGTCATCATAGTCTCCAAAGCTGGATGTGTCACTCTCTGTGGAAGAGGTATCATAAGGGTTATCACATTGCTCAAATTCTTTTCGGGGGCATGGTGACATGTACAAGTCTTTATCAAACAGAAAAGGGCATAGAGCTTCCATGGAGAACTCTTTAGGTTCCTTTTCTTTCTTAAGATTGTTAAGTTCAACTTGCATAGCATGCATCTGTTTCATCATAGCAGTGATTAGAATTTCTTCCTCATGTGTACTGATTCTTTGAGACATGTGTATTGATTCTCAATAGCTACTGCTCTATTCTTGACACAGTGATTTGTATGAAAAATTCTGGAAATAGGTTGAAAAAGCTAAATATCTGGCAATTCTGACAATTTTCTGACAACTTTTCAAAATTTTCTCAAACGACACTCTGCAGACTCATACGATAGATGGGTAGTAATGAAATGACACTTGGCAAAACTCGTATGACTTTTTGACCTTCTGAGATGACTTTTGAATCCAAAAAAGGATTTTACTTCATATTTTGCAAATTTTGAGTTTTCAGATTCGGATTGTTTGCAAATTTCAATGTCTAGATTTGAGGATTGTAACAGATTTGTCCATTTTCAATAACCGGATAGATAAACAAGCATGCAAAATAGTAAGCACGTGATTTCAAGCATGTCTGAAAACAATGAGCAAGGGCAAAAGAAACCTTGCGCATGAACAATCAAGTGACTTGTTCATTCTAATCCTCAGAAGCGCTAATTGTGTATGTTCCAAAAATGTTTTGCAATGACGCACATATACCCTAGAAAATAAAAATTTGGCATCGCTAGGGTTTTTAGTAATGGTTTGACTCTGCAACTTTTATGATCCAAAGGGGTGAACTCCAATCCCGGCGCACCAGGGTTTTGACACAGTCTGAGAACTTAATCTTCAGGAGCTGCTAGGGAGATCTGACAACCCAACAATGAACCATACATGTGGAGATTTCTTCCACAAGGACATTTATATAGTGGCTGTCACTACCATGGTGAAAATGGCTGTCACTACCATGGTGAAAATGGCTATTACCGCTTGAGGTTCCGTCAACGCAGTTTGCCCTGTGAAGGGATTGTCCGCTACGGTTAACCCTCTCTAAAGGTGACTCACAGTATGATACCACAAGGGGACTTGGCTCCATATCCAAGGTTTTGACACCTTTTCACTTTTAACCCAAACAAAGCAAACAGATAAATCCGACATGCTAAGACAAAGTTTTGCTTCACCAAGGTCTATGATGTCAACTCCACGTGATCTATCAACCTCTCCGGGGAGAGAATGTATCGATCAATAAGAGAAGGTGCACTAACCAATTTTGATTCACCAAAGCTCATGATGTCAACCCCACGTGATCTATCAACCTCTCCTGGGAGAGAATGTATCGATCAATAAGAGAAGACACACTAACCGAGTTGAATGTGAAACGCACTAAGTATCCTCCCTACCTACAAGGATTTTGTCATCAAGAAGGATTTCGTTGGGAATTCAATCTCTCAAGAATCATGAATAGTGTTCATAGGGCCTAATTACTATGTGAGTACATATATATTCCCGAAAGCAAATCTATCCAAAAGTATTCAGAAGCACAAGGTGGTACACTTAACGCTAAAAGAAAATATGAGTTGAGTCCATAAAGTGGAGCACTTAATGCCTCACACAAGCTAGAAATGAGTTCACAACCTAGAAAATAAGTGAGTTCCAAAAAACACACAAGGGTTGCCTGGTGGAACACTTAACGCTTCTTTCCTATAGACCCCTCCCCTTTAATGTGGCACTGATATTGCAACCACGGGGTGAAAATGAGGGGCCGATGGATTTAGCGAGTCCAATAACCCAAGATAGCAATCTAGATCAATCACAAGTAATCTAGACTGCCAATAAATACCTAAGGTGTCACAATCTAGTATTCAATTATGCAAATTCATAGAAAAAGCATGCAAAGAAACACTCAAGCTAAACACATGAGAGATTTATTTTAAGGCCAAATTGAAATGTTATTAGATGAAGGAGAATACCTGGGATCCTTGCAACGCGCTTAGTAGATTTTACCTGATTTTTAGCAATTCTTGTTGAGCTTTTCCATGCAAGCAAGTGACGAACTCTCCAACAAGCAAACAAGATATGCAAAATATATTCAACTTATGAAAACCATAGGGTTAGCTCTAAAAATCAATTATTATCAGCAATAATAACCATCAATTAACCCAAATGACAACTCATATCATTCATTGAACCATGTAAAAAAATAAGTGCATACCCATCACAAAACTTTATTTTTTTTGCAGCATTTGACCTAGTCAACAAGATCTAATTTTTTTGATATGATTTTGGCCACAAAAATAGAAATTCAAAACAGAGATCCCTACTAAAAAATAGAGAGCTTTCCAAAAATGTAAAATTTTTAGAAAAATCTCTTCATTTGTGCCCTAGAGACCTGTTTTATCAAAATAGACTAGTTTTTATAAATTGACTATTTGAGCTATTATATTGTGTCCAAATTTAAAATACAAAGAATGGACCCCCTATAGAATTTAAAAATCTTTCCAAAAATATAAAAATTTTCAAAAAATATGCTGATTTGTGTCAGATATTAATTTTTTTCAGAATTTCAAGAAAAAATTATTAAAAATTTAAAACATCTTAGAAAATTTTGAATTTTTTATTGTAGCTTCTCTAATATGTGTCCAACCTATAAAAAAATTTCAGAGCAAAACTCCAAGCCGTTTGAGAGATAAAATTAAATCTTTGAAACTTTAGGGCTCTAGCTCAAAAAAAAAATCAAAACTAGCATGTAAAGGTGGGTTGCCCCACGGTGGGCGCCAAAAATGTGTGTGTGAATATTGTACCTGATCTGTAGACACAACACTTCAGTAAAATATTAGAGGTTAGCAAAAATTAAAATCGTGCAAAATTAAAATCTAATTTAACCAAGCGATTTACTGCCTTCTAGTAGGTGCAAGATTGATGTTCTCAGATTGTTATCGAGATCAGGGACCTAGACGACACCTAAATGAAGGATTTGAATGCAAAACTGATATGAAATATGAATGCAATTAATCTTTTTTTTTTGGATTTTCTATGCAATAAGAATGATAAAAACTTGATATGAATCTATGCTAATATGGAAATTGATTTAACAATAATATGAAAACAAAAGTGATCTCACAACAATGTTGATTCGCAATAAGCTTTGATCCTTTCAATTGCAATTCTCCAGCGTGATTGTGCAAAAATATGAGATTCTATGGATGCAAATTTGAGAGAGATGAATTATGAAGAGCTGAGCCTTGTTTTTATAAAAATTCAGGGCTTTGGAGGTGCATGGAAGAAAGCCATAAATCACTCAGATTAACTCAGCTTGATTTTTGAGTTATCTAATAATAAAGATAATTTAATTCACAAAAACATGCAAAAGCTAAGCTTTAACTCAAAATAGAGTTTAGCTTTAATTGATAATTGATAGTTATCTGCGTTTATGATTGTGCACATGGATAATTATGAATTAATTTAATAAATAAAGTGATTTATGCTCAACTTAACTGATTTTTGAAAATAAATAATTGATTTATGGGTTAATCAATTATTTAATCAAACTTTTATTAAAAACTATATTATTAAATAATGACAACATGCTTTAATTAATTAAATAAAAATTTAATCAATTATTCATAGGATATTGGATTTATTGTCAAAATTAAATAATACAATTAATAATAGATAGAATTAAATTTAATTACACAATTAAGTGGCAAGATATTAAATCTAATTAATTAAATATGAAAATATTCAATTAATCAAACTTAGGATAAATGTGATTTATTGCCAAATAATCATTAAATTAAAGATAATTAAGATAATTAGGAATATTGCTAGGAATATTCCCTGATGCAGAATTTAAGATAATCAATTAGGATTCGATGATGTTTAGATGTGCCTTAGGTTAGGACTTCGATGTCGATTTCGTTCGATATGTAGATGTAGGAGGTTAATGAACTTATAGCCCATTGTTGGGGTATTACACATACATAATAAGAAAAGGGGATCTTATTTAAATCATGCCAAGTCCTTTAGTGTTCAATTTCTAGATTTTGTATTTGATGATTTTTCCCTTGCTAAATTTCTTTGTTGGCTCTGTGTTATCATTTCCATTTTCCTAACCTATACGAACTTATTACTTTACCTACACATTTATGTGCTCATTCATTTGGACGATGTATTTAGGGGCATATACCACTGTAGTGTTCTATGCACTTATTACTGCACATGTGGATAGTGATGTATTTTTATATGTTATTTTCTTTTCTCTAATAATTTCTTGTATCTTTGTGATACAACTACTTGCTGGGGCATACCATATCACTAATATTTCCGTATTTAGATGTGTAGATAGTAAAATATGGTTATAAATACTCATCTTATAGAAAATGCATACATAGAATGTAAGCACACATGATCATATTCTCATTGTCTATTGGGATATATAAACCCCCTACCAATATCCTTTGTGTACTTGGATATTCATTGTACATGCATGTTTGTGAGTGATTTGTACTTTGAGATGCATGATAAAATAAGGAATCACATGCATCTCAAATAGGAAAAAATGTAATGGTGAAATCTTTATACATATACCATTTTCCATTTGGTTTTGTGTTCATTTTGAGGTAGTGTCCTAATATATATACATATTAAAAAATGACACAATCATGTGCAAAGTGATAATATATAAACATTCACCTCATTATTAGAATCAATTCATCCCTTTTTAGCCACCCAAAACCTTCCATATACCATTATCATGCTTAAATTAATAGGATTATTGACAAATTAGTTGTAATTTTAAATTTGTTAGAGATTGTGGAGGAATACAAGCACTTGGGAATTGTCTTTCATAATAGGCTAAGCTAGGAGACTTGTGGAACTAAATGAATACAAGGGGGTTGGAGAGCTTCTTTCTTTTTGCAAAATAGGTCTACACAAACAAAGCTATGGGATTGGAAAATAAATAAGACTCTTTTTGGTATGTTGGTTACACTTGTTGTCCTCTATGGTTGTAAGGTTTGGGGGAGTAGCATTTCAAACCACAAGTGCAAACAAATTGAAAGAATACAAAAACATCTTATCATTGGTAGCCTCAAAGTCAAATTGATGGTTCCCTATGAGATTCTCTTGGCTGAAGAAGGCATGTTTCTAATGGAAGCTTCAGTAGTTTTTATTTGTTAAGCTATCTAAATAAAGGAAAATATGGGTAAACACCACTGGCCCAAGCTAGTTGTTGGGGAGAGGCTAGTTCATAGAAAGATGTAGATGAATCAAAACAAGGAATGGTTGAGTTAATGGGACATTGAATTGCTAAAGTGTCCCAATACTAATGAAGAGATAAAAAGACTTGTGTTATAAAAAATTAGGGTTGCCATGTGGACAAAGCATATAGGGTGAAAAAATACCATTATGTGAAAGAGATCAACCCCACTTGGGATCATGATGAGAAAGACTACTTATGAGTGACAATTAAGGGTGAGGCTAGATTGTTAGTGGCACAACTCAGAAATGGGTCTCATCATCTAAGGTGCAAAATGGTAGATGAACGATTTCCAAAGAGACTTGGGAAGAAAGAACATGTATTTTATACAAGAAAGGATGGCACTTCAGTTTTTAGTGTGTTTCTTACCAAGATATCCATGGACAATATGAGAACACCTTGAAGGAGGGTTGTCTAAAATAACTTTTTGAAGAGGAAAGACTTCACAAAATTGTTGGTTTCTTTATAAAGATTCATAACTTGAGAGTAGATATCAATAAGAACATGAAGATGGCCCAGGTTTTGATGTTGGGTCCCTTAGACTATTGGCCTCTTGGGTGTCAAAAAACTTCATTCATTCATTCAGTCGTGTAAGCTTCTTTTCAAATCCAATCCTTTGAATCTTGACTGTAGATCTTGTCAAGATCCTTCTTAAGCAATGATTAGCATTTAAAACTAAGAACACCTAGTTCTTGTTCCATTAGCCAAAGAAATGTGTAGTAATAGTGGAATGGTTGACTTGGCCAATTTTTGTTTGTTTTCATCCAATAAATATATAAAATGGGTTGTTTTAATGATCACTTTCTATCGCAATCAATTTTTTTCAAGTGATTCTGACTGTCTACTACAAAATTTGATGAGCTATGGTTTCAAGTGGGATTGGTCTATAAATGAAGCTTTAAGCTATTTATTGTTGAATTTGCATCAAAATTGTGTTTTTTGGTGTCTAAGTGTTGATATATCTAAATTGAGTTTATATTTGAAGTGAATTTTGGTTAATCTGCATGTGTTGTAAAACACTAACTTGTGTGTGAAACCCTAAGTTTGTGATAATGGCTAGAACATCCAAAGCAAAAAGGGGGATTTGAAGAGGACGTATTCCTTTAGTTTCCTAAGTCTATAAAGAAGCACGCGAACATCTCTAGCCTTGGGAAGGGGGTGTTAGGTTTGTTGATGAGCTTGGGGGTGTTATGGATGCTAATGTACCAATTTTGGGATGGTTTATTTCTGAGAAAATTAGACTATTAAACATTAAATGAAGTTATAGAGAAGAACATCTTTGATTTTTATTATGAGTCTAAACTTTGAGTATGGATATGTGACAACTTCATTCAAGGTCCACAAACTCATCTTTTGATAGAATAGAGACCTTACATTGATTTCAATGTACCTCTCTAACAAAGAGGCACTAAATCCAAGTCAAACATCATACAAATTCCATAATCTTCTTCATTTGACACTCACACGTGGCCTAAATTTGATGGTCATATAGCCCATATTTAGGCTCTTTTTTCATAAAGCACAAGCAATTTTTAGGAAGATTGTATCTCATTAAACAAGAGATTTTAGATTCAATTGTTAAAAAAATTGTACAAAATCACACTTGAATGCTTGTCTTACTAATGGTAACTCAAATATATTTGTTGTTGATAAGATTCACAAATCAATATAGGAACGACGTTAGGGAGAGAAGAAATATTACCTTTGGGAATTTGACCCCACTTCGAACCTTCAACAAAGTGTCTATTTAGAGGCCAACATCCCTTAGAGATTAAAGATTCTAGTTACCTAGTTGAGGATTAATCCACATTATCTTTGATGTGAAACGTGTAGATGGAAATGCCAATAGAGGTAGGAGAAAAGAGAGGGTATGCATTTTGAACAATTGTCACTATTTAAAGAGGAAACACACTTAATTTTAGATTGTAAAGCTTACAAAAGAAAGAAATATTATTTTATAGTCCTCGACACCGATACTGAATACAAGCAAGGCGTACATACCTTACCCCTTGCAGTATTTGAGCTTATGACATCTCTTTCAAAAATACAAATTCTTCACCACTAAGCCAACTCATAACATACAAATTGACTAAAATATAAAATTAAAAAATCTAAATTCAAGTATATAAAGATTTTAAAAATAAATCGCTTTTAACAAGATTCTCTTATTAAAATGAAATAAAATGATTTTAATTAGGAGACAAAACGGGTATTTATTTGATTGCATTTATTTATTCACTTAACCTAGGTAAACCGTAACCGAAAGGAATTACATCTTTATACATCGTACGAACAAATACATATATCTGTTACTGGTGCATTTCTCCATTTCTATTAATAGGTGTTATGGAAGTTGTTTGCATATAAATTGTTGCTGCGCCAGTGGAAGTTCCAAAACGAATGCTATACCGAGACTGTATATTTCCATCCATAATATGTTTTCTCAGAATACTGAATAACTGCCCATACAACACTAAATCGTGTGGTTATAAAATAGTAGCTTAATATAATTTCATGTGTTCTGTCGCAGGCCTCCAATGGGCGGAAGTCAGTGTTCCATTTGCCTTGAACCCGTAGACGGAGAAGCATATCTGGATCAGTGTTTCCGTAAGTTTAATTTTATCTATATTTTGTTTACAGTTTAATGTTTATTCTTAAATTGTTCCCTCTAAACCACTTGTGATGCCAATCTTGATTATAATTTATCAAATCTAAGCCGGGTTTTGCACCTGGCCTCGAACTGGGTACATCGTAATTGATTCAATTTAAAGATTAAACACGTCTTTCAGGGATTTGAACTTGTGCTGATTTTCGCTTAGTTTACTCAAGTTTGTTTTTCAAATGTATTGCAGAGATTTGAATTTAGTCTCCTTTTAATAATGGATAATTCATTTAGGGCTTGAGCTCAATATTTTTAATTTTATCTATACCACGTCTTTCCAAGATTTGAATTAGACATTCTAAATTTAATATTTACCATGTCTTTCTGAGATTTTCTAAATTCACCGAAGTTTGCACTTGACACATGTTTCCGGGATTTGAATTTTGTTAAATCTTTGCATAATTTACTCAATTTCATATTGAACCGGCCTCTTCACGATTCACGCATAGGCTTTTTTCTACAAAAGGCTAATTCATTTATGGCTTGAGCTCCACATTCTTGTTTTTATACGTCGTGTGTGTATCTGAGATCTGAATTTGGGTGTTTTCATAGTTTGCTTAATTTAATGCTTAACATGTCTATCAGGGTTCGAACACTAGTGGATGTTTTCTTAAATTACTTAATTTTATAATAAACATGCTTTTAAGGGATTCAAACTTCGGTTCTTGGAACAAAAGATAAACTCATCTATGTCCCCAACCATCATTCTTATTTCATATGTAAAAAGTGTTTCTGAGATTTGAACTTGGATGGTTGTTGTTTACTTAATTGTTGGCTTCACACACCTTTAGGGGATTTGAACTTTGGTGGGTCGTTGCTTTGAAAATTGAATTGATATTATTAGTTTTTTATTATTGGAGGGCACTCCTTTTGCATTTATTTCCAAAAAAATCCAATCAAGTTGTATAAGAGCTATGATTTGTGCCCAAAAAAAAAATTCACCATAACTTATAAACTTGTAATATAAATTGGATACAAAAATGGCAACGCCAAAAAATTAAAGAACTTGGCACTGGAGGATGAAGCTCACTACCTAGAACATGCACGGATGTCCACACTGTGTGCTGTCATCCAGAAAAGTTGCAAAATCTAAATTTTTCATTAGATGTCAAACCCACTTGCGCTACAAGAAACAAGGGCAAGAGAAGCAGTGATACCAGATGGTATAAAAATGTTTAACCTATGTATTTTGAAATGGAAATAGAATAGTGATAGGAAGATGAGAGCATGCAAAAAAACCCTATGTGTTGAAGAGCTCCAAATAAAACCTGTAGCTTGAAAGAGAGGAGTTGTTTCTTATGTCCTATTACCAGTCATTCAAGTCTATACTTATTCAGTCTGTTCTTGTGCCTCCTTGTTTCTGTATGTTGTGTATTTTCCCTTGCTGAGTATGCCTTTCTTCCAACTCCACTCTTCCCAAAACTCCATCTCATCATTGCTACCATCCATTTCCTGCCCTGCTGTTATATTTTTCTGACGTCGAGATTTTCCATCACTGGCATGCCTTTTGCTTGATCCCCAATGCCATGGTTTGTAGCTTGAGCCTTGTGGTATGGCCAACCTCCGACCCTCGACATCTCTGCTTGTGGGCAGTGTAATCTTGATATTAATGAAGGCTCAAATTTAAAGCAGCAAAGGAATGTCAGAGTTCAGATTAAATAGTCTTATGTGTCAGTAAAAGCCAAGTTATCTATATTAAAAATCCTTTTCATACCACATTTTCTACATAGACATATAGAAAGAGAGATTAGGGGGAGGGGAGGTGGGCTGGTCAGGGGAGCTTTAAGAAACGCACTTGATGATTCTGCAACACCAAAGGTGAACTTCTTTTGGTTTAGATGGTACGTATAAGGGCCATCTCTCCTCCCAAATTTGCATGCAATGAACATGCAAGTTTGTCCCATTTTATATTCTTGCCATTTAGGTGGTGCTTTTACTGAACAGCTAGTACAAGCTGTGATTAGCAGTATTTCTCTTGATTTCTAGTTTATTACATGCCTAGCTGTCCTGAAATTGCTTACTCAAGAACTAATACATTTGACTTTTTAAACCACCATAGCTTGTGGAAAGAGTCAATATTCATTGATAAATTGGAACAAGGGAAAACCGAATTTTGATACTTGTCTAGTTTATATTAAGAATGAGACCAGTTACCTTGAGTTAGAATTTAATTGTCACTGATGGGCTTGTCTATGAACACATTACTATTATTCTTGGAATGTTTTTGTAAATGTGTTGTTGGAAGATGTTAGGGCCATATATTATTCATTTTGAAGGATGATTATTGTCATATTAGTATTGGCATATTTGATTTCACTCTTCAAATTTTCTTGCAAAGTTATTTCTATTTTGTTGCATTCACAAATCGGTCAACTTGGCTGAGTAGCTTCTATTATTCAGTGAAGTAGAGCTTATTTTGGGGTAATTATCTTGCAAAGACACATTCTATTTATGTTTTAACATGTTAAAAATTTCTCTGTTCAGATAGGTTCTGCTATCATTGTATACTGCAATGGGCTGAGGTGCATTCCAACCAACGATCTAACTCCCTACCATGTTTACTTTGCCCTCTATGCAAGGTTTTTAACTATTCCTTGTCTCATACAATTTTATTAGATACAGAATTCTATTGCAGTAATTACTATTTGCCAATGGCCCAATAAGTGATATACTACTTTTAAAATGTTCTAATGTTGGGATATGTATGATTTTTTAGATGGTTATATGTGCTCTTTCTTTATCTTTTTCAATGCTTGCAAAGGAGTTATTAATGTTTTTCATGTCTATCCTCACCATACATAATAATGTTTTAGTTGAAGCCTAAGGATATTACACCTCTTAGAAACACAACAAATGTAAGAGTGCATGACCATTTTCTTTTTTGCATTAGCAACAATGGGAGAAATCCACCTGGCAATATCACTAGATGCTGATTGGCTGAGCAAAGACTATAGTTTAGGGGTCAAAACATATACTGATAGGTAGGAGTAAAGATATGCCCTTTTTTCTTTGATTGACTACCACTCTTGTGACTATACCAAACATATTTTTCATGTACTTTAGTAAGTTCTAAACTGTGCCAAGAATCAACACGAAATATATCATTGTATACCTTCTCAAATAGAATTATTTGAGAGGTGGATACATTGTGTGGTGATCCCTACCATGGACCCGGTAGAATTGCGTAACTCATTGGTTTCCTCAAGGACGTGTTCTTATATCACATTTTAGGAGGCCCTTTCTTATTCTGTGGATGAGGCTATTTGCATGTCTAAGATGAATATTGATGAAACAAAGAGTCCTTAGATATAAAATCTAATCCAAGGGCATGTCATGTACTGCTCTTAGGGGAGTGTTTGAATGATTATGAAATGTAATTCAAAAGAAGCATCAAGCAACACATAAAATAATAAGCACTTACATAAGAGAGAATGATAAATTGATTTCTGGGGTGGTTGTGTAGGAGTTTTTGTTTAGGTTAAGCTTCTTATGCCCCTTTAAGAAGGATCAAAATAAAAAACACCAAGTCTGATCCATGTATGGTGTATATATAGTCTAATTGTTTAAACCATAATTCACAAAATTGGACTTGAGTTGGAAATGACAGACTCCAAATTTAGAAACTTGGTATGAATTCTAGAACAAATCAACAAAATTTGGCAACTTGCAAAAATACGTAGGGCAAAAAAAGGCGAGTTTTTCAGTCGAGAGTCATGTTTTAGGGCACATTTTTTAGTAAACAGCTATATTACCTGGTTTCGCACTGCACAGTCCCCAGGAGACGGGGTTACTTGGAGACGCTGGTGACTGGTACCTGTACCAGCGCCAGCATAACTAATTTCCAATAGGAGACGGGGATACTTGGTTTTTTTAAAATATAATTTAATAATTTCCAGAAAATATCATGACATGTGACTTTGAAAACAAGAATAGTAAATCAGTCGTACAATAACAGGAAATAGTAAAGGCAGATTCTCCTTAGACCATTGCAATGACAGGAAATCAGTCATACAACTGTTTATGTCCCTCTCAAAAAGTCTACACTGTCAGTAGATCTGATCACTATAACTTTGCATGGATTTTTGTATCGTTCAAAATATCAGCATGAAACATTATGCAGGCCTTTTTTTATTTGCCCTCTTTTTTTATCTTTTAGTTTTAATGCATTTTGACCTCAGTTTACTGGTGGGAGATGTCAATTTATAGCTGGAAGACTTCAGAGATGGCAGCCAAAAGAACCCTGTTTGTTGGGAAGTTTCCAGAGATGTCTCCAGTACTGGAGACCGAGACACATCTCAGGGGTGCGAGATGGGTCTCTGGGTTACCATGTTTCGCAGTATTGTCTCACATGCCAGTTTTGGTCTGGCATGGTTTGGGGTTTGACCCAAGTAGTCAATGATCCAGGGTGCTTGGGGTAGACCCTGGGTAAACCCAAATGAAGGTTCATTTATCATTACTTATTTTGGTGCATTGATCCCAAGATTATCGTCATTTATCCATTTTTGTTAATATTTAGTATTGTAGACACCGAAAAATCCGTCAGAAAATAAATTATTTTTATTTTATGAAAATCCTTGATGACATCATCATTTATTAATTAATTATTTATTTAATTAATTAATTTATTTTTATGGCATTAAATCCCTCTCTCTTAATTAAAAATCTTTAATTAAGGAATTTAGCCTAAAAATGTCATTTGGACATTATCCCTAATTTATTAATTATTTAATTAATAAATTGCCTAGAAAACTTCAAAAAATAAATTAATTTATTTTTTATCCCAAACTTGGCCAATTTCCTTAAGACCACTAACCTCTTCCAAAATCTTCTAATCCCTTCTTAATTTCGATTAAAAGGCTAATCCCATCTTTTCTAACCCTAATCCCAAGGTTAAATATTTAATTAAGGTTAAATATTTAATTTCCATATTTATTGAAAATACTTTAATAAATATTCTTAAAACTTAAGCTTTTGGAATGAATAACTTTTATTCCATGAAACTAAGGAGAAATCTAGACTCTTCTAGAATCTTCTCAAATCCACCCTCTTCACCCATCCTAATCCTTTTTTTGTCCTAATCTAATCCTAATCCTACCCTTAAACCTTTGTGCAATCCTAACCAAGCTTAAGACTTTCCTAAACCAAAGCAAAGTCTTTCCTTCCAAATATCTCAACCACAAAGCATTTATTGCTTCCCCAAAGTCTTCAAAGCCTCTTAAAGCCCATTCATTGCTCTTACAAGCATTTATTTGGAGAGTTATGAGCTTGGAGCCCCCTTTGTTGACTCCTTTTTGCCCTTCCCTTCATCCACTCACCTTGTGACATGTGTCACCTCCTGATTGGTTGAGAACTAGCACAATCCATGTGCTTCCCTTTGAGTGAATTTTGGCCTCTCTTAAGGATTTCAATCCTGGCCATTCATTCCTCCTACCCCAAGCCTTAGAAATCCTATAAATACCCTCACTTCCTAAGGCAAATCATCTCTCAACTCTCAAACTCAATAGCAAAGTTATAATGCCATTTTCATTTTAGCATAAGCATAAGTTCATCTTTTTAGATCATTTTCAAGCTTAAATCACATCTAAATTAGCTTAATGGGATTAACATAGATTCATTTCTTGTTTAATCAATCTTAGTTCATCTTTTAGCTTTGCATATTTGTGTGTTCTTGAGGCCTTTGAGGCAAAATAGGTTCCTCATACCTATTTTGTGTCATTTTGGGTCTTCTTGATCCTCAAATCATCCTATTTGCATGCTCCAAGTGCTTGAGTTTGCACACCCACATCCCTCTATATCTAAGCATATCAAACGGTGCATGGGCGCATCCGTTTTAAGCTTAAACTGAGGTGGCTTTGATTTTAGTTTGTTAACCATTAAATTTGATTTGATTATATGCTATGACATTTGTTTGTCTTTGGCCTTCAAAACAGGTTTAGGTGCACTCTCAAATCCTAGTCTACATTCTGGCACGCCCGGTGGGACTCAAACCACAATCATTTTGATGAAATTATACTTTATATGCTTGTATTTTGCAGGAAATAAAGAAATGTCACCTTCATGAAAAGAAATGACGCCTACAGCAATTAAATGTCGCCTTCAAACAAAGAAATGTCGCCTTCAACAAAAGAAATGTCGCCTACAAGGAATTCAGTCACGCCTTCATGCAATTAAATCACGCCTTTGAAAAAAGAAATGACGCCTATGAACTCTGTTTTCACGCCTGCATAACTGAGATTTTCCTGTTGTCGGTAACTTTTGTTACGTCCCAGAATTCTCTTCTGTCGCCTTCTTGTAATGAAATCACGCCTGTAACAAAAGAAATCACGCCTCTGGTTTTTTATCTGTCGCCTTTTGAGGTACAGAATGTCGCCTGTAGGAATTAAATGTCGCCTCTGCACTTTCCAGCGTCGCCTGTAAGCTGGACAGTGTCGCTTTTGGTTTTTGTCTTGAGTTGCTTAAGACTAGTTTTTCACTTCTTTTATTTACAGCAAAGGTCAAACAAAATCTTGAATGACATTAAAGGAAATGAACTTAAGTCCTAGAATGTCATTGTCAATTTGAAAATCAAACTCAATCTTGAATGCACTAAAAGGAACAAACAACTCTATTCCCTCATCTGTTTCAGTTTTCAAAGCAAGCAAGCCAAATTCAATCTTGAGTGATCTAAGGGACAAAACAAAGCTTTTTCAAAGTTCTTAAATCAACTCGCTAATCAAATCTTGAATGCACAAAAAGAAAGAACTTGCAAACGTTTGATTCATTTACATTTTGAGGAAAGGAACAAATCAAAATCTAATCATGAGTGTCTTCATTTCAAAAGTTCAAAAATCACTTAATCAATTTGGAAAAATGAACAAAATCTGCTTGATGTGCATGTAGGAGTTTTTCAATTCTTGCATAAACCTTGTTAGAGTAAGCAACGTGGAACACTTGAACTTGGACAAGTTCACTTGTTCTACTTTTAGCGAGGCCTGTCCAAGGAGAAGCGCTTCCTCTTCGGAGAACGACCTCAAACCGGTATCCCCCCCGGCCGGTATACAAATAGGTGAATACCAAAAGAATCACTTACATCTCCTAATCGCCGGGCGTTCGTGCCAAACACGTGTCTGGGGATGGTAAACATTCCTCTCCCCCAGCATAATTGGCAAGGCTCTTAAGTGAGTCACGGATGATCAGCATAACCGGGTATGGAGACACCACGGAATCATTAGCAACCTGATAAACTAAAGGCTACCCTATCTACATCCGAAAGTATCAAAATCCTTGTGCAAGGACCGATTCCAAGGGGTTTACCGGGTCGCCTCAAGATTACTCACCATTTGTATTCCCTTCTGGGGGATACCAAGCTGTGGGCAAGTGATTTTGATACTCACCTTCCTTAGGTAGATCTGTTTGAAGTGCTTGACAGTCAAAGACTCCGTGAAAACACTTGTTGAAACATACACTTTCAAAGCTTTATCAGAGTCTTTTATCTTGTTTGTATCTCACAAAGTTGCTTTGTCCTTTGTGAAGATTGCTTTTATCAATTCCTTTGCCAATGGAAAAACATCAAGCAGATCTATAACTTGGTTCGAAGAACAATCAGAGCAGCCATCCCAAAACTTGGTCATCTCCCATCCCTTTGTCTGTCTTCTTCAAAACCGTCTTCTTCCGTCAGTCATCCCAATCTGAGTCTTAGTCTTCCAAACCATCTTCGTCCTTATCCTTATCCAAACTCATCTGCAAGTCAGCATGTCTCAAATCTATAATGAGTTTGGTTATGATATCTCTCCTCTCCCACCAATCGATCCTAATGATGATGAAGGCCTTGTAGATCATGATGCCTATTTCAGCCAGTTTGCTCCAAGCAACCCCCAGCGTTCCATCATTCCTCCAATCCAGCCAACCATGCCTTCACGCTTATCTCCTAGCACTCCCTTTCATGTCCTTGGCAAGGCTAGCACTCCTTTTCATGTCCTTGGCAAAGCAGCCCCAGTATCTTATCCATCCCCAACTTATCCTTGTCTTCAACCTACACCTCTTCCATATGCTCCTTTCAGGCCTCCACTTTCTACTATGGTCATTTCTCCATCGCCATCATCCCTTAGAAGTGCTTCACGTTACTTTCCTTATCTAAGACCTCCATCTACCCATCCTCCAAAACATTCTGAAATCCAAGATTCTAGTCCTCCCATCCTTTTCACCAAACCTCTATCCTTTCCCAAACCACCATCTTCTGCTCCAAACCCCAATCCTCCATCCTGTCCCAAACCACCATCCTCTCTTCCAAACCACATTACCAAAAGTCTCTTCCCACCAGCAGAGTTCATCCCTCAACCCACTCCAAAACATGTACCTCAAGCCATTAGCCCTACCTCTTCAGCACCATCATCCCCTCAAGCAAAATCCAAAGCTCCCTTTTCAAAATCATCTTTTTCATGGGTGTTCCCTTCTTTCTCTCCTCCTTCGCAAACATCTACCCAAGCACAAACCCCACTTTCATGCGAAGACCATCCAAGCTCCCCATCTCCTCCACCTTCCAAACCTTCTTCACCACAAAAGTCTCCAAGGAAACCAATAACAGAACCCAAGGAAGAGCCAATAGCAAAACCCATGCCTAAAATTGAAAAGCCAAGCAATCCTTCATGTGAAGCCATCATTGATGAGGCCCATCCAGTGCTCCCATCTATTATCTATCTTCCATACATCCCAACCGTTGATCCTCTTCCATCTCCTATCATCGTTGAGTTCCTTTCGTCTGAAGTATCTATCCAATCCCCAGAATCATCTCCTCCTAGCATTATCCAAAGCATACCTAATGAGCTTCCTGAGTTCATCCCTCTTCCTGTCATTGCAGCTGCAAAATCTTCCATCCTTTTATCCATACCATCTGAAGAGTTCTTCCTTCTTCCAGACACCCCAGTAGCAGAGTTCCCAATCCTTCTATCCACTCCCTCTGAAGAGTCCATCCATACATCCCCCAATCCTCTATCTACACAAATCCTATCATGCCAAGATCTGGACCAAAAGCATGTTGAAATATCTATAGAAGAACATCAAGATCCAACCCCTTTACTTCCCCCATCGCATGTTCTATTGCCTCCATCACCTTCAATCCAAAATCCTACAATCCCAATTCCTCCAATCCAAGATCCTATCATCCCAGTTTCTCCAACTAAAGATCCAATACCATCCCCCAATCCTAGTCAAAATCCCAACATCCTATCCTCTCCTCTTGAGGATCCTCCTAACCAAACTGTCCAGCTGCCGTCACTCTATCCTCTTGGGTCACTAACATTTGTCAAAGGTAAACCACTTGAAAAAGAAGACATCAGCTTCTTATCTTCCATCAGGGAACCAGAAAATGGCTGTTTGTCATTCACCCCAAGTCAAAAATATCCTTGTCTGGATAAAATGCTGAAAAGATGGAACTATCAAGGCAAAGGCCTTGGCACTCACGAACAGGGAAATATACAGCCCATTCAAGGCAAGAAACATCCGAAAGGCTGTGGAATCGGTTGCACACCAGAAGAGGACACTCCCTCCACATCAGCGAAAGGTACTTCATCCAGAAATGTTGGTACAGCTAAGGCAAAGTTCAAACATCCATTCAAAACCAACAAAACATCTTCCAAAAACCACAACGCAATTCCTCCCCCTCCATCGTTACAACCGAGGAAAACCTATCATATTCCTCCTTCATCCTCCCCATCCATTTTGGGTCCCTATGTCCCAAAGTCTTTCAGCGCATCTCCGTTACCCAGCAAATCCATTTTGGGACCTTATATCCCAAAATATCGTCCTCCATCTTATCCTACTCAGCCTTTCATCCAACATCCAAGCATCCCTAGTCAAGATCAACAACGGCACATGTCCACATATCCTATCTACCAATCTCCTTCCATCTCTCCATCCAAATTTCCTCCATCCTAGACGACTCCTCATATTCCTCCCAATGCTCCTCGCAACTTGGATGCCATATCGCGCATGAATAAAGGGAAAAATCCACAAATATCCCAGGATTGTTATGTCCAGTCTAATCGACATGCACAATCAAAGCAAAATCCGATCAAGCAAGCCAAAGCAAACCACTGGCCACAAAGGCCCATCAAAGCAAATGCCAAATCTAATGCATCCCAATGGCTGCAAAGGCCCAATGACGATTACCATGTCCAGTCTAATCGACATGGTCAATCAATGCAAGCTCCAATCAGGCAATCAAATGCATCGCAAAGGCCCAGCAAAGAGCCAATCAGGCATGCTAAAGCACCCCAATGGCTCCGAAAACCTAGCAAAGTCCAAGCAAAATCTATCACATGGCCACAAAGGCCTAGCAAAGAAAAAGCACAATCTGATGCCCACCAATGGCCGCAAAGGCACACTAAAGCTAAAACAAAAATGATGTGGATCCCAAAGCAAAAAGATGTAATCCATCTAACAAAAACATCCACAATGGCATCCAACGTTGCCCATCTCCCAGCTCCTCAATCTTCCCCTCCATCTCCACCATCCTCTAGCATAAATCCTCCATCACATCTATCTCTATCTTCCACATCCAATCATTCATCTTCCTCGCAACATGTGCCAATGTTGATCCTGACAACATCCCCCTATCTTGATCACTTTCCATCCTTCCATCCAAACACTTTCTACCACCATCTTTCCCATCTCCCCCATCTAATCCATGACTTTGCATGATCCCCCCTGTCCTGCTACAGTTGTACCAACATCCAGGCACACAATCAGAAGAAATCAGTGAAGAAAGTCAGCACAAATCAGTCAGCACATCTAAAATAGCAAAGGGAAATCAATGACAAAATCAGAGAAATCAGCAAAGTCAACAGGCAATCAAGCTTTAGCATCAACATATGCCTATCAGCTTAAAACAGAAGCATATTTTGGAGAGGAGGTAAGCTTTTGTCGCAAAAGTGAAATAAACAAAGGCAAAATCATGAGTCTTTATGTGAAAACCCTTCTGGGGCACATTCTGACTCCAAAACAGTAAAAATAAAGGGCGTATCTTCTAGTGAAAACTTGGCAATTCAAGCGCTAGAAGATGGAGCTTTGCCTCTTCCTCCTATCTGGGATAACAACACATGATAGTTCCCTATCAACATTGCAAAAACCAAGCTAAATCAACTTGGGTACAGAAGGATGTTTGTGGCTCATCTACATGGAGGTTAACCTGACAGAAAGTGAATCATGACCTTAAGTGCCTTGCTCTGAGGAGTCAATTATCAACTGTGCATGGTCATATGCACATGCCTAGGTGTGATCTTAAGCTTGTTGTCCATCATCTAGCAATGGATCCCCATGATAAGCTGGCAACATCAGAAAATCAGCAATCCACATCAGAAAATCAGTGAAGAATCTCTCAGAAGATCAACATCAAATCGCATGATAGCACCAAAATCAGCACAAAACTCAGCGCTACATCAGAGAGTTAGCAATAACATCAAAATATCTGTGCAAAATCAAAAACAGCAGGGCCATCATCAAATCATAAGGGAACATCCAATCAAAGAATCAGCAACACCATCAGAATATCAGTGACAAATCAAAAGGTCACCATCTAATCAAGAGGAAGCACCAAAACGGCGACATCAGCTGATCAACAAGCACGACAGCATTAAATCAGAGCTTCAGCAACAAATCAAAATGTCAGTGCATATCAGCACCGAATCAGCAACACATCCAAACAAAATCAGAAGTATCAATGCATATCAGCACAAGCTCAGCAACAAATCAGCAAGATCAGCACAAAGTCAAGAAAAAAACACAAAAATCCATAAAAATTGGATAAATCAAAGGAGCAAATTATCAACAAAGCAAAAATCAAGAGAAAAACATTCGTCCTCTGGTGAAAACTTGGCAATTCAAGCGCCTTGGACAAGTACCATGGTGAAAACCTGGCAAACAGGCGCCATGCGTAGTGCCCCCCCCCCCTAATTCCTTTCTGCAGTTAGGGGCTTCCTTTCTATCACCTCTTATCCAACATGTCCTCCATCCCCTTTTGTCTCTCACTTCCTTCATTTTCCGTTGGATCTTGATGACAAAAACAAAGACTATCAGATGTACATGCTTTTGGGCACCTCCTTGGCATCCATTGCACCTTTCAGCTACATATCCTCTATCCAATCCTTTCATCCTAGCTTCCATCCTTCCTCATCCTCTTGTTGGCATATCTTCCGTCCAAGCATACACCATGCCTTTAAAACACATGAACTATCTTAAACAGGGGGCATCCTCTTCCTTGGTGACGTATTCCTTGGAGGCTATCCAAATCCAAATCTTCCATCTCCCAAAATCCTCAGCAATTTCTCTATCCAAATCCAAACCAGCCACCACCCGATCCTTCCAGCACTCCTCTATCTTGATCCACCAGCAAACCAACTCAGCGTCCCATATCCTTTATCAGAATCCAACATCCACCATCCACAGCAGAAAGCAAATTCACCATCTTTTGCACCAAAATCCAGAGCTCCAAATCCACAAGCATTATCGTGTTTCAGCCCTTTGAGTTGTTTCCATCCCTTATCCTAAATCAGAAATCATCCTCTTTTTGGCACAACGTGTTGTCTTAAAGAAATCAAAACCTTGTCCTTGCATAGCCTTATCATCTCGAGCAAGAGATTGGCTTGTATTGACAAGAATCCAGTTGACCAAAGATCATCAGTCTATCCTAGGTTGACGCAATCCTATCACTGATCCTCCATTGGGAAAATAGCAGCTCATTTTGTTGACACTTGGTAATCTTCCACCAGCTTTCCATCTTCCACCAGCTTTTCATCCTCCAAGCAGCTTTTCCATCTTCCAACTCCTTCAGCAAATCCATCATCCAATCTTCCCAAATCTTCCTCCATCCAAATCTTCTAGCAGTTCCATCCTCCCCATCCTCAGCATTTTCCTCCATCTTTCCAACACCGAGTATCTTCTCTTGTCATTGGTATCTAGCTATAGGCTAACCTCATTGCAATCCAATGCCATTCATCCCTATCCACACCTTGCTAGCAATCTTCCCAACCTATCCATATCTTCTAGCTAGCCAACACCCAAGATCAAACCAACCGATCAAATCACATCCTTTGTCTTGTAGCAAGCCTTGATCTCAATCCAATCATCATCATTGGGATATGTTCTTCCCAAATCCGTGTCATTTTAGGACACATCATCCATCGCCAGTCCGTCTTGGCCTTCCAACCCAACTGGGGCACCATCTTGCATATCTTTGAAGTTGTCAGCTTCATCCCCAGGTTCTTTGTATATCCTATTCTTGAGTCTTGTACCATAGCGTCAGTCGTGTCTCCACCTAAGCTCATTTGCACATTTGTGTCTTTAGGTCCCATCCTTTGTCTTAGTCCTTGTCTGTCCTGCAGCAGCATTTGATCAAATATCTTGTCCCATCCCCAGCCTCAGAAAGCTTTTAGTCCCACTCGGGCCTTGTGCTTCAGCAACATCAATTGTCGACTTATCCGTGCTCATCCTGATTATTCCTTGAACTTTAGCTTTTGCCAGCGAACAACTACACTTATTCTCTCACCAACCCATGGGTCCTTGAGGATATATCGTTCCTCCTGTCTGACCTAATCTTCCATCCTGGTCCTTGAGGATATATCGTTCCTCCTGTCCGACCAATCTTCCCACCATCAATCAAACCTAATCTCTCTCCTTGGCAAAGGATGTCTTTTTGGAGTTATCATTTTGATCTTGGATTTTTGTCCTTTGTGTCTTGTTAATCTTTTTGGCTTCTCATTATCCCACCAGGGTCACCACGATTCATTATATCACGGTGTGCTGCGTGTGCGGATAATCTGGGGCAAGGTCTTTTGATCTTTCGCTTCTGCCTGTGAGTCAGTTGTGTGTTTGTGGTTCCTTCAGCATCGTTTCCACCATGCTTCCTCTTGGGTTCATGCGTGATGCCGGGGCAACCCTGTGTGTTTGTTTAGCGTCAGTCCTCGTCAGTCCTCTGCGACGTTGTTGACAGGCCTCGTGATCCCAGTATCCTTGGCAGGTCTCTAGCATTGCTATATTAAATCTAGGTTGTGCACTCCCGTTTGCACTTGGAGCTATCTGGTCCCTTGCATTTATCATATAGATTCATCTTGCATCTTTACATATAGCTGCATCTTGCATCTTGCATTTCCATCTCATCTTGCATATCATCCATATTTGTTCTTAGAAGTGAGGTTATTTATCTCCCCTTTCTTCCTAGGCCCTTCCTTCCTCGTCCCGCCGGGCACACTTTGTCCCAGGGCGTAATCCCTCTTTCTCCTTGTCCCACTGGGCGCATCTTCCATGATTTTGTCCCACCGGGGCATGTTCCTCTTTCTTCTAGTCCACCCGGGCGTCATACCCTCTTCTTCTGATTCTAGCCTCGGCATCTTGTTTTCTTGTCTTTGACGCCATGCCACTTGCGGCATCGCATCAAAGAGGGGCAAAATGTAGACACCGAAAAATCCTTCAGAAAATAAATTATTTTTATTTTCTGAAAATCCTTGATGACATCATCATTTATTAATTAATTATTTATTTAATTAATTAATTTATTTTTATGGCATTAAATCCCTCTCTCTTAATTAAAAATCTTTAATTAAGGAATCTAGCCTAAAAATGTCATTTGGACATTATCCCTAATTTATTAATTATTTAATTAATAAATTGCCCAGAAAACTTCAAAAAATAAATTAATTTATTTTTTATCCCAAACTTGGCCAATTTCCTTAAGACCACTAACCTCTTCCAAAATCTTCTAATCCCTTCTTAATTTCGATTAAAAGGCTAATCCCATCTTTTCTAACCCTAATCCCAAGGTTAAATATTTAATTAAGGTTAAATATTTAATTTCCATATTTATTGAAAATACTTTAATAAATATTCCTAAAACTTAAGCTTTTGGAATGAATAACTTTTATTCCATGAAACTAAGGAAAAATCTAGACTCTTCTAGAATCTTCTCAAATCCACCCTCTTCACCCATCCTAATCCTTTTTTTGTCCTAATCTAATCCTAATCCTACCCTTAAACCTTTGTGCAATCCTAACCAAGCTTAAGACTTTCCTAAACCAAAGCAAAGTCTTTCCTTCCAAATATCTCAACCACAAAGCATTTATTGCTTCCCCAAAGTCTTCAAAGCCTCTTAAAGCCCATTCATTGCTCTTACAAGCATTTATTTGGAGAGTTATGAGCTTGGAGCCCCCTTTGTTGACTCCTTTTTGCCCTTCCCTTCATCCACTCACCTTGTGACATGTGTCACCTCCTGATTGGTTGAGAACTAGCACAATCCATGTGCTTCCCTTTGAGTGAATCTTGGCCTCTCTTAAGGATTTCAATCCTGGCCATTCATTCCTCCTACCCCAAGCCTTAGAAATCCTATAAATACCCTCACTTCCTAAGGCAAATCATCTCTCAACTCTCAAACTCAATAGCAAAGTTATAATGCCATTTTCATTTTAGCATAAGCATAAGTTCATCTTTTTAGATCATTTTCAAGCTTAAATCACATCTAAATTAGCTTAATGGGATTAACATAGATTCATTTCTTGTTTAATCAATCTTAGTTCATCTTTTAGCTTTGCATATTTGTGTGTTCTTGAGGCCTTTGAGGCAAAATAGGTTCCTCATACTTATTTTGTGTCATTTTGGGTCTTCTTGATCCTCAAATCATCCTATTTGCATGCTCCAAGTGCTTGAGTTTGCACACCCAGATCCCTCTATATCTAAGCATATCAAACGGTGCATGGGTGCATCCGTTTTAAGCTTAAACTGAGGTGGCTTTGATTTTAGTTTGTTAACCATTAAATTTGATTTGATTATATGCTATGACATTTGTTTGTCTTTGGCCTTCAAAACAGGTTTAGGTGCACTCTCAAATCCTAGTCTACAAGTATATGATACTATTTTCCGTTATTCCAGGAGTTGTTGTGATTCTAAGTCATGTTTGAAGGTTAAATATTCTTTTTGTTACTTTCTGTATTAATTCCTAAAAGTGTGACCCATCTGACCTTTGCAGGATATTTTCTTATTCCATTCTATATTTATTTGGAAATGTGTAGAGCACTGCAGTACAAGATGACTAGTGTTTTCATTTTTCTGATCTCATCTTTACTCTGTGTTTCTACCATGAATTAATGCTAATATGCTTCATTTTGATCTGAAAAATAAGCATAATGAGTTTTTACATCCTTCTAATTTTAGCCTTTCCTTGTAAATTGATTGAGGGAGCATGACCAGTCAGGAAAAGAGTCAAGAGACTATAGTGGATATTTCCTTTTATGCCTAAAGTGTTGATTCAAAGATCAATAGAATGCTGGATGTGGAAATTATATGAATTTTTTATTATTTTGTTCATATTGCATTATACCATAATAAACTGTGAAAATTCAACTATGTGCCCAAGGAAAAGAAAATAAGCCATACCAGCATGCCCAAACCCTGAAACTTTACCTGCCTCTGTAGCAGGACTGCCAACATAGATAAACACGTTTTTCAGTATACTGGTGTTTCTAGGGCATGTTTTTTGCAGATGAAGGCACATTCTCAGTCTTTAGTTGTATTTTTCAGTGGTGGTGTTCTTCAACACTGCAAAAATTCCAGTTCTTTTAATGTTTTTGGGCTTTTTTTACTGAGTTTTATTACCTAAGTTGCCAGTACGGGTATGGGCACGGGTACAGATACGTGGGTACGCCAATGTTTTGGGAGGGGGGTTTGGGTACGTCCATACAAAAAAACATATAAAAATCTAAATATATATATATGTGTGTGTGTGTGTAGCCTGAAAAGTAGAAACAAAAGTTAAATTTAGAATACCACATATCAAGCATATGTTAAACAAAACTTAGAACTACTACAAAACTTAGAAGCTGCCATTAAGCTATCTACAAGAGCCAACAAGTTAAAAAAATATATTAATAATACAATATTAAACAATAAATTTTTTTAAAATATTAAATAATAAAAAAATACATTATAATATACAATTTTAAAACTTTAAAAACTTACAATATTATATACAATTTAATATTATCATTATATATAATATTTTAAAATTTAAAACTTTAAATAAATTTTAAAAACAAATCGTAAATTTATTTTCAACCTAGGTTGCATGGGTACTCGTACCCACACCCCTGGGACATGTAACAGGTACTGGTACATGTACCCACGTACCGGGTACTCAGTGGGTACTTGGTGGAGAGCATCATAGCTAATGAACTTGATTAAGATTTCTGTTTTTTTTTTTCAGTTTTTGTTTGCCTATCAGCTTATCAGCTTGCTGTTTCTCAAGCTTAATTCAATATGTAATCAGTTTGAAACTTTGATGCAATACTGATTAATGATAAACTTTATCACTATTCAAGTCAGAAGTTTATCATTTGCAATATGTTATTTTTATATGATTTATGATCTTCTTATTCATGTTTAAAGTTTTTTTTCTTTGTTATGCATCTAAGCATTTAACATATATATTATTACAAACATATTGCAAATTTGAAACTGAAAACAATACATTACATCTGCAAACTTTATCACTGTTCTTGGTTTGAAAACTCAATGTCACGACTCATATTTTCAGACTTTCTATAAAATGTTAAATTATATTAAATTAAAAAATTGATGTACCCAAGTACCCCCGTCCCCGATTTTGAAAAATAGTCGTACCCATACCCACGTCCCCATGCAACCTTGTTTTCAACCTATAAAGAATAAAAATATTTAATAACTATAAAACATTAACAAAGAATTTTAAATCTTTAAAAAAACTGTTAATTAAATCTTTAAACCTTTGAATAAACATACCCATTATCTTTAAATCTTCGAATAAACATACCCGTAAATTTTAGCAGAACTTCGATGCAGTTGCAGTTTGGCCTCGTTCCACACTTCTCCATGCAGTCTGCAGTTCGTCTGGCCTCATTCCACACTTCTCCAAGCAGTCTGTAGTTTGCAAAGGTTTCTGTTTGCTTCGTCTGGCTTCATTGCAAAGGTTTTTGTTTGTGGTGAGAAGAATGACTTTACGTTAGACTTCGTCCGCCAAATAAGGTTAGACTTTGTCCGCCAAATAAGGTTAGACTTTGTCCGCCGAATATTAGGTTTACACAACTATTAAATGTTAGACTTTATGTTTTCCCTTTTTTTGATTGGAAAAAGGTTGAAACACAAAAACACCACGTCAACACAAGAATGCCCAAATACGAGATGAAAATCACGGATGCATATCAGCCTTCAAAATATCGAACCCTGTCTGATTCCACAGGGTTTTTTGGACGTATCAGAATCTGATACGTACCATACCAGCATCTGAGGGAATTAAGTGAAGTACTGGTAACTTCGTTTTTTTCCTCATATTTCGGTGAGTTGCAAGTTTACCCTGTGAAAACTTGACCAGCAAAACATCCAGCAAGTTATGCAACTCTAGTTTAAACAACATAGTGTCATGATCATTAGTGTATGGAAGTTTTGGTGCGTGGATTCTGCACTTGCTGATTCATGTATCATAAATAGGACCAGCTTGGGGTTCATTCAGGTAAGATCTGCATACCATTTGACATGTCGAGCCAGGCTTCTGATGAACATAAGAGAAATTGATACTGGACTTCAGAACTTAATGGAGGATTATTTCAAGCATTCTTCTTGTTTTCATCACTTTAAGCGTACCTACTAGAATTTGTTGCTAGTGTAAGCAGGATGCTTCTTTTGTCAATAGGAAAGTATCCTGTAATCTGTGGTCAGAATTTTCACAGGTGTCCAAAAGAAATGGATGATAAGACTACAATTTTTGCCAAGTTCTGTAAGTCAACATTTGTCCTGGTTCTTGGATGCAGTTGAACTCCTTTTTTCTGTCTCTCCCATACAATAATGAATTTTTTTATTATGTAATATAGTGTCTAATAGTTTTTATATATATACACATATACATAGTATGAACCTGTAGAGCTGTACCCATATCCAAGTGGAATTTATTTTTGCCTTACTGGCAATATCCAAACCCTGAATCCATACTCATTTCGCTATACCATGACCATCAACTTGGGCATACAGGCTTTTTTGGGGCATGTTTTACAGCCTACAGTCATGTTTTATGGCACGTTTTTTTAGTCACTAAGCATTTGCAGGGCACAGTTTTGCAGATAACCACTTTCTCAGTCAACAGTTGCATTTTTCAGTGGCCACATTTTTAAACAAAGCAAAATTAAGGGCACACAGGGACAGTGAAAATACCAGATTTTTGTAGTGGTTTTGGGCATTTTTACTGTATTTTTTCCCATGTTTCGGTGAGTAGTGAGTTAACCCTGCAAAACTTGGCCAGCTAAAATATTGCAGGTTTTGTAACTATGGTTTAAACTTTAAACAACATAGTTTCAACTTTCATGACCATGAGTGTATGGAATTCTTTATTTGTAGATTCTAAGCTGCCTGATCCATATCATAAATAGGACAACCTTGTAAGATTGTAAGATTGTATACCAGTTGACATGTTGAAGCTGAAGAGCACACGAATATACTGAGAGGGGGGGGTGAATCAGTATATTAACCTTTTTTAAATTTAAATGCTTTTATTCAAATATAACTTCAAAATAAACAATTATGCACATGAACACAAATTTTACATGGAAACCCAATATGGGAGAAAACCACAAAATAATTTGCTTTTATATATAATATTGTTCTTTTACAATGTTTTGTAGGCTCCAACCTACTAGAGGCTCCAACCCCTATATTTATGAGCACCAACTCACTGGAAGCACCAACTCCCACACTTTGCAGGCACCGACCTACTGGAAGCTCCAACTCCCACACTTCGCAGGCGCCAACCTACTGGAAGCACCAACTCCCCCTGACTGGATTCTGAGCACCAACTCACTGTTTTCAAACTTTTCTTCCACCTTGACAATGTTGCTATCTTCAACTGATGATGGACACAATCTGCTCTCTCTAAGTCAGCCAATATTTTTCTCCTTATTTTCAAATATATGTCATTATGACAGTATTTTTACAATAATAAAAAAAATCTGAATTTATAATCATTAATTCTTCTCTCCTTTATACTATGACTGCTCTTCCTTTTATCTTCACATGCTGACTTTATAAATCTCTTCAAGGATATGTTTATTCATACCTCATGATTCATATGTATATGAATAATCGTCTTACTTGTTGTACTCTCTGCTCTGCACACACAATTCTCTACACCATTTATTTTCAAAATCGATCCTTTATAAATATCTCATATTTGGATGAAGAGGTATGTCTCTTCAAAATGAAGAGTCATCTAAATGAATCATAACTTTTAGTATTACTTTAATAATCGCATTTTGTCTTGAAGATAACAAAACCGTAAAACTTTTTAACTGCAAATCGCAATTTAATTGTTTCTATATCATTTAGCATTTATCGCTTTGTTTATATTAAATACCTTCACCACTTATCGGTTCACTGTTCTATAGTATTGATATATTATGTATTGTTGTTTATCGGAGGTCTTAAGACTTAATACCGCCGAGTTAGCATGTTGCTGGACACACTTGTTTATAACATCGTCTCCTCTTTGCTGTTGCAGATATGTTAGATTCATATAATATAACCTTTGATACTTTGCTATACTTTGCTGTCAATCTTCGATATATTATAACACATATACCACTGTTGATAAACCTTTTAATAAACCGCTGTAATAATATATGCCACTATTGATATAACTATCCTTCGATATTCTCTGCATAAACAGTATTCTTAATACGTCTGACTGCTGCTTATATATATTAACATCTTTTTAGAAATTCCTTCAACTTTTCCGAAATTTTCTTTCCTCTTGTTTGTCCTACCATGCTTCTAATGTAGTCCCACAAGATTCCAAAGATGTTTCCACTCTTTATCTGTGATCTGTATATGTGTTCATGTATCCTTTTATGCCTTCATAAAACTTCGATAACATCAATGCTTGTATTATCGCCCTTTGTTCTGTCTGCGATAATATATATCAATAATGGTATATATATTTAATCACCGTTTGTCTTCTATAATATATATGCCATCTGCATATATAAAGTCGCCTGTAGAATATTGCATAGCCTTCTATTTATAGCCTTCGACATATACATTTCAAACCTTTGTTTAATATTGCATATATATTTTGACCGCTGATTATTATTGACCGCTGATATCATATATATTTTTGCATAAATATCACCTTCGACCATATTATTATTTCTACATAATTGTTGCTTGATAGTATTTGTTTGTGTCTGTGACCTTATGCTGTATATATGTATCTGGATGTCTCTTTACAATAATATGCTAAGTATGCTAAATAATATGCTCTGTTAATATGATGTATGATCATCTGGATATCTGTATGCTGCTGTGTAATCATTTGTATATTAACATGTTCTTATAGTGTATTAGTCTTTATGCTGGATGTTCTTCTCTAGACTCTTGACATCATGACATCAATGACAATTTTCATCAGAACCTAGCTTCTGATGAATGTAAAACAAGTTGAGACTTGATTTTAGAACTTAATGGAGGACTATTTCAAGCATTCTTTGTTTTCTCATCACTTTAAGTTTAAGCATGTCTACTAGAATTTGTTGCAAGCGAGGCAGGATGCTCACATTTGTCAATTTTAAAGTATACTTAATCCAAGGTCAGACCTGTCACATGTGTCCAAACGAAACAGATGATAAGGCAGGGGTCCCATGAGGGGGGCTTGGGCTCTATTTTTTAGGAAAGAGAGGTCCCATGAGAATTTTTTTGGGGAGCTAAATTATTATTTGGAATCTTTTCCTCCAAAATAGGAGCTCTGCTTTTTAGGCCTCTAAATTTGAGCAGGTGAAGTTGGGGTGGTGCTGGAAATAGTCTCCCACCAGCTTAGGGAAAATTTCTGCCACATGTCAAAATCTGCTCATTTGTTTCCCACCAAAAAAATAAAATTTAGAAGGAAAACAAAGTGTTCACTTTTATAAAATTTATGGGACTTCTCACCTTTAAACATTCCCTTAAAATCTCAAACGCCACAGCTCTATTTTTATGGAAGCCCCCCTCCATGGGACCCTAGCCTAAGACCACAATCTTTGCCAAGTTATGTAAGTCACATTTGTCTTCCTGATTTTTGGATGCAGTTGAATTCCTTTTTTCTGTCTCTCAATTAGTGATCAGAATTCTTTAACTATGTAATATAGTGTTTGCTCTCTAAATTCTCCTCCTTGATTTTGTTTCAGAGGGATGTGCCCCTATCCTCAGTCTCCATGCTTTTTTCCTACTCAAATATTGTTTTTTAGTATTCTGGAAGAGCTAAATGTTTCCCGTTTGAATTTGTATGCATCCTGATTCCTTACACTCCAAAAGGGGATTTGATTGAACACAGTTTTTCGACAAGTGCTTCCTATAAAGTGAGAATTCCCCAAGTGGAGCGCAATTTGATTCTCATTTGAAATGAAGGTTAAGAGGGAACCATTTTTTTCCCTTGAACTTCCATGTCTGGCACCTAAGTTCTGACAGTAGATTGCACAGGATTTTTTTTTTAACATGCTTATCTATTCCCACTATAAACCTGAGTTAACACATTCGCTCCTGGAAGGTGGAATTTGAGATTCGGTTCGCTGCAAAGTTGGATTCGGTTTGAATTCACTCAAAATTCTGTCAGAGGGACCTGGGTGGACTATTGGACGAATTTTGAAGACTTTTGAATTGAACACAGGAACCCGGAACGAATTTTGGGCAAATTTGACCAAAAACGTCATTTTCGTTGACTTTTTCAAAAAGTTTTCTTGCCAAATTAGGTCTATTCAACCCACCAACCCTAAAAGTGACTTTCTAGTTGGGGCCTTTTGTAAGAGGCTGAAAATACCCTGTGCAACAGGGCATAGGTTGCCTATGGCAAAGCTAACAGAGAATCACAGACCCGCTAAAAGAGGCCAGTTATTGGCTACAGGCATTATACAGATTTCTGCAGGTATTAATAGACTGCTACTGGTGAACAACAGTTTGTTACAAGTGTTAACTACTACAGGTATTGACTATTTAAGGTGTTCACATGACTTTAAACTAGCACAAGATCAATAAGGAGACCAAATGGGACCATCATCTTCTACTAGAATCATTAATGAGGCTGATAGTATTGCTTTTAGTAATGCTATTGGAATTATTAATGACGGTGATATGTATTGCTTTTAGAAATGCATATATATATATATATATTCTTGTAGGGATGAACCCCAAAAAAATTTGAATGAATTTCAAACCCGAATCCGTACCCAAATCCGAACCGGCAGCTTAGCTATAAACAATTATGGCTGATACAAGTGCCAGTTATGATATGGTCCCTGGTTTCAGTGGATCTGGTGAGAAGATAATTTTGATTTTCCCTAGAAAAAGTAATCCACGAATTATGCTTGATGGCATTTATTATTCTGTAGCATACATGGTTACTCTTTATATGATTGATACAAATAAAATGCTCATTTTAGAAGAGCCCATCAAGTTTTCAGAAAATTCTTTTAACTGTTTACCATAATCGCCTGGAAACTCTAGTGTAAGGATGAGGAGATTTGTCCCATCACTGTACCTTCATCTGCTGATGAGTATATTTAATATTTATAAATAATATAGCTGTATCCTTAATCATATCGTTCTTTAGCCTTGTTTAAAACGGCACACCTGTACCCCTACTACGCACACATCTCCTGACAACTATTACAGTGCCTGCACATATTTTGAATTAATATGGAAACACATTTGTCTTTATGAAAGAATACAAGGAGGCACATTGCAGAGACTGTCAGAGGATGATGATTGAAGTGTATTACTTAGGAAAGGTTTCAGTTTAATTAAACATAGTTCTTTCTCAAGGAACTTAAGCAAGCATATTATGATAATTCTGGGGCACAGTTGAGACTCGAGAGTATTGTGTAGGGACAATTTATACTCCTTTTTCCCGTGACTTGTGTAGGTTAACTATTGTGAGAGTTATATGTTTTGAGTTCCAGAATGGACAGTTGGTATTTGCATGCATTGTAGTTTAGACCCTCATGCTATAAAATTATAATTTGCTTTTTAGATGGACATTTAGATGTTTTTTGGTTGTTATGGTGATGACTCGGGTTCTCTTCCTTGCATATTTTTTGTCTGTTTGTTGGAAACATTCCCTGTCACTATTTAGGGAACCATAAATTGTTTCAATTTGGTGATATATCTGCATACATGTATGGACTAAGGGGTTTTCTGTGTGGTTATGATATCTGTACAAGTGAAAAATACTTTGGCATTTCATAACTTTGCTGTTCTCTGTTTAACAATGGATCTGCATAATTAGACTGAGATAAGTTCTTAATTTGGCATGGTTTTAATGTGTATGTATTGACGTCTTTTGCAGGTGAAGAATTTTTCAATAATTCATAATTTCGTTAGGTCTACATTTCAACGCCACTATATATCAAATCTTCCTGAAAAGAGGTTCAACATTTTGTCTCAACATATGTTTGTTAGCAAGGTTTAATGCTGATAATAATATTTAGCTGGTCTTAAGTGGGTAACATTTTCCTAGCAGTGGATAGGAGGAATAGTTCAATCAGACATTGGTCTTAAAAAAATGTTCAGTGATCCAGAGATCTTTGCTTTTTACCATTCATTTATGTTTTCATTTGTGGGGGTTTAACACAAATATTCAGTTGTTTAAGAAAGTTGCTGTTCAGTTGGACTCCTTATCTGCCAAATGTTGACAGCTTGCTTTGATTCTTGTATGGATTCTTTCAGATTTGTCATGTCAGAGGCACACTATTGTAGATTACAAATATATTCGGAACCGCCAGGTAGTATTACTCACATTTCCATGGCAATATAAATTTGTTTTTAAAGTAATTTCACATTTATAAAAGTAGAATATGAAGCATTTAATACCCAGCATTTCAAACAGGCAGCTTTAGTAATTTGAGTAAATAAAAATTTCTTCCAAGGTTAGCCGTGGTAGTTGGTACTATCCTAACATATTTGATACTGTGGATCTCAGATGCTAACATATTTGATACTTTGGATCTCAGATGTTGCATGTAGTAACTTGCAGGCCTTGGAGCACTGGGATCGGTATGGGAATTTGCGAAGTAGCCGTTGGTTGCAGTGTTGGATACGTCGTGAACTTCAATCTCTAATGCAAGTATGCTCTGATTCATTTTGGCAGGATTATAGTATAATTATGTCACCATAAATGAAAAATTGTCCAAGAGTTCAAAATATGTTCACTCAAAACTTTTCTATAGAGAATAATCAAACAACACTGGACTATAAAAAGTACATATGGTTTGACTAAAGTATGATGCAGTTTTGAAAGTGAAGTAGATTGCTCACAGATCATGGATAGGTTCTAAAAAGTACTTACATCAGCCAGGATACCAAAAGAAGCTGTTATGTTCACTTTTTTTTTTGGGTGGAAAACAATCTAATACTACATTAGAGAAAGGCAAGATTAGATATCAGAGTATACAAGTTTCTAAACAACTACCACCTGTCTTGACATAGGAAAGAACTAGAAGGGTGTCATGTCAGCCTTTGTGCCATACTTAAGAGACTCCACATTTTGCACTGCCATGTTGAATGACACATACATTATCAGTACCCATGGTTATTTTATTGTTAACAGTTTGTTTTAAGTGTGAAATGGTTTGTTACTTTGATAGCATGTTGACAAAGTACTTGCATGCAAGCTTGGCTTTTGTAGTTGACCAGAGTGTAGAATGACTTGTGGACATGTAGCAGCTGACATGGTGCCACAAGTAAGTTTGTTGGTATGAGTCACCAGTAAGTTCTTACATTTGTTCCAAGAATTTATTGGGGTTGGTGGTTGCGCCTCTGTATCATGTATTCACTGGTATAAGTCAGGTAGTTAAGCATTATTCTGCTGCGAGAGGAAATAGACCTTGCCATAGGGATGTAGTTTGAATACCCTAATGTTTATCTGACTTGCATTCTAAACATTTCTAGAAGGTTAATTTGATGATTGGGAGTGCAAGTTGGTTCATTGAACGCACCTTTGATGTAATTTAGTCATTCATCACAGACATGGATCCCTTGCCTCAGTTGAATGTGCAGTTTATTTTGTTTATTAGTTGTGGGAAAATGCCTGTTGTTTCAGCCTTACTCAATATGGTAAATTAAACTTTCTGCTTGTATCTTTGGTTATTTTTTCAGATCCACAGTCTGCTCAGCTTGCTTGTCATCCTAAATCCAAGATAAATTGCTATTGTCTTAGTTTGAAAATCAAAATGCTGTCTAGTAAAAATTTGTATGTACTCTTTTCAAATTGAGAATTTTTTCTTCTATGAATATTCTAGGTGATATGCACCTGGAAATAGGAGTTATCCGGCCCTCTTATGATTTCTACAATAAAGAATCTGCTAGATAAATGGACAAAATTGAGTTTTTTTTGAACTGGTGATGCTTGGGGTTCAAAGCTTGCATCTCATTCTTACATTTGTCCAGGTTATGTCACTAGCTATTAGGGGGAGCTCCCTGAACTCGCACCACAGTTTGCTATCTGTAGTGTGTGCATACACAACAATCACATCTGACATACACCTATCAGGTTAGCTCCCTGAGCTCACACCACAGTTGGCTACCCCTAGCATTTGCTTACATAACGATCACATCTAAAATACATATGATTCCACTGACCTGAAAAATTCTGCAAATTATAGACATTAGCCTGGTATAAATCTTCTTCCTTCCTACCCAGGAATAGTAGAAGTCATGTAATTATCTCTCTGCTTACCCAGCACAAGGGTTTGCCTTGCTGATATAGGTACTGGCTTAATACATCTCAAACAGCCATGCATTCACGAGTCTGCAAGCATTGTCTTTTAATAGTGCAAGTAAGTGCATAAGGTTTCAAGGAAATATATCAATCATAAAATATATCTGTGTTATTTCAGTGCTTTGAATCATTCTCATAAAAGCTTTAAGGTACTAAAAAATTGAAAATGTGTTGTGAAGATTCTACATTATACTTATACTAAATGCCAAGCTGTGTTCTTCTGTGAAATGCTTTTATAGAATCAAATGAGGATGAAGAGCCTGTAGATTTAATTGGTCACAAATCAATGCTATGCACATTAGCTGTATATGATCAACAAATGAGAATTGTTTTTTTTATCAGTAAAATTATGTATGTATTTTATTGATATCATATAATAAGTTATTACAAAAAATGGCCAAACCACAGATCTGCCATGAGACCCAACCCTCCAAAACTCAGAGTTTACAATTTATATCTGCAATGACACCAAACCTTCAATGTGGACAAAAATGAACAGCGTAGAGTAGCCCACGGCATAAAAAAGGACCGAAAACCACCCCACCAGACACTACCAGTTGATGTACATTCCTGGATTTTTAAACAACAGATACTGTACAAAATTGAAATCCATCACCTTTACAAGAAACTGCAGCCACTATACATATTCACTATTCAAAGAAGTAGCAGGAAGTAACAAAAAAAGAAGGAAAGAGAGCTCGACGCTCAACAAGGAGGACCCAGCGAGGTTTGAAGAGAGTGTTTCTTTCTATGACGTTTGATCTCCTTCCGCTCCTCCCCATTCCAATAATCCTCCTTTGAGAAGTTCACCTTTCTTTCTACATCTTCACTAGGGGAGTGCCCGCTCTCAATGTTGTTTCCCAATCATTAACATATTCTTTGATAAAACCCCAACCACGGGAGTGCCTTCTCTTAGTGTTGTTTCCTAATCATTCACATATTCTTTGATAAAACCCCAACTATGCATTGCTTCCACATGCCTAGCCTCCTTGTTCGATGAGGCCCACCAAAGAAGAAAGGCCCGAAGGGGAGGAGTGAAATCAGGGGCATCAACCCAGTTTCCACCCTTTGCCACAAAACCCTTACTCAAAACCACTACCGCCAAGAAACCCTGAAGCCTGCGACACCATTCCTCGTGCACGCAAATCACCATCACCCTCTGTATTTTCTCTCGCACAGCCAACTCCAAGCACGAGGCAAAGAACATGGATGCTACGTCTATGTTCATCTCGTATTTGTAATTTGTCATCAAGTAATCATCACCCAAAAGGATCTTCACTAGCATACAAAAGAAAGGGACGTTTGTGTTAAAGATGCACTTCTTGCCGTCCTTTGTGACCCAACCTCAGAAAGCCATCTACTGCTTGGTGGTGTGAATGCTGAAACTTGCTTCCATCACCACCCAAATGAAACCCCAACACTACCAGAGACTTAACTCCCAAGAAATTGTAGAAAGGAATGATGAATTTACTTCGGACTACATTCACTAAAACAACTTCGCACGCTCCATCACCTTGAGTAAATTGCATTCAATGTGTACTGTTGGGATGCCACCATGTCAATTTGCCAACTACTCCATTAGAAGAAGCCCCCGTAAATCCTCAAAAACCAAGTTGGGATTGCTTGCTTGGAAAGTCAATGCCCACTAGGAAAGATAGTCAACAACTTGAATGCCCTCTCGGAAAATACGATTGACCTTAATTTTTTTTACATTTTCACTTTTGCTTCTAATAATGTTAATAGTTTTTTCAATTTCCATGCTTGTGTTGTCCCATTGGCAATGGTGTTTACAATGATTTGTGAATCTCCTTTGAGGTGCAAGTGGCCCACATTTATTTTCTTGGCTAATTCAATTACTAGGAGGGCCACTTTAGCCTCAGCATTGTTGTTGGTTCCATCATCCAATTTGTGTGCTTTGAAAGCAGTGATGTTTCCTTTTTCATCATGAGCCATGCATCTTGCACCCAATGGTCCAGGGTTGCTTTTGTGATGCAATCAAGACCGGAGAAGTCTCCAAAGGAGATGTCCAATCTTGCAGCAAGAGTCAACACAACGGAAAACAAAAAAAGCACAATAAAGATATAACCAGATAACAACTTTATTATCAGGTAACATCAAATTGGCTTCAAACATGCCGGGTTGTAAGGCCTTCTCAGTTACGCCCATATACAATGAAATGAATCTCATATCCTATTTCTGATCTCTCCAACCTTAGAGCTAGCCTCTCTCAGCTCTCTGCTATCCAACCCCCTTTCTTCTTACAATCGCAAGCCCTAAATTTATATATACTAGCCCCCATAGGTCGATATTCAAGTTATTACATATTCCATGACAATTAGACCAGGTCGGCCTAGATTACGACATTTAATTAATTCATCAAGCGTGATCCAACCACCAAGTCGGCCACACACAGGTCCACCTCGAGATCCACGCAATTCAGCTCCATCGATAAAAAACCTCCACCACAATTCTCAACAATCAACTGATGAACACAACTGAACTGGTGACACGAAGAACACAACCAGTCGACAAAGAACATGCCAGATCTCACAATCCACACCACCTGAAGAGGTGCGATCATAAACATAGCCTCCATGAACAATAAGGAACAAACCCTTTTCATCGCACACGCCGAAGATCTCCACAAATTGTCCATACACAAAATCTCTGAAAACTTCCCAAAACAAGGAACTTCATTGAACCAAAAGGAAATTCCTCCAAGGTGATGTAAGATCGCTAGGAACCCAAAATGTTCTTGCATTAGACACCTACGGTAGATAGAAAAGTGTGCCTCACACTTTGATGCCACAAGAAAATCTGAACATAACCTCATCTTGACCATCGGTTTCCCAATCCTCAAAGGCAAGAAGACAAACCTACACACAAGCCACCTTTGCTTCCTTCAATCAAACCTCTGATTCCTCTGCACTACAACCAACCAATCAACACACCTACTAACAGAAACAAACTGATCAGCATCCTCAGCACAATGCATCAAATCTACATTCTCCTTCACAAACAAATCATGCAACTCATCATCTTCCACCATCAACTTATCAACAACAAGGAATTCAAGATGTCCACCATCTTCATCAACCACTTCTATATCGTTAGCCACCATTTGCAATTCTACAACACAAGTAACAACATCCAACCCAGTCAACAACTCCTCATCAACAACAAGATTATCATCTCCAATGAAAACCCTATCAACAAGTTCATCAATACCAACATCCTCAACATTACCCTCAAAAAAAGGTAACTCCACATCATCAGCAATCTCATTACCAACAACAAGATGCTCTGCAATTTTCACATCAGATCCAACCATCTAATCATGAAAGCCAACTCGATCTACCACCTCAACCTCAAAAAGGTAAGTATTTACCTCTTCAAGCTTTACCTCTTCAACAACAACCTTAACTTGCCTTTTCCTTCTTTGAACAAGCCTTTTCACAGGCCAAACAATCCTCTTCTAGATTGGTAAATGCTAATTGCAACTCAACCTCCTAATCTCCTCAAGCTTACCGACAATCTCCTCCAACTTCTTCTCAAGTCGGCTAAAAACCCTATCTTCAACCAACTAGTCAACCTTTCTCATCAGCTTCTTCCCTTCTTTCCCAGGGTGCAACTGCCTTGGATCAGCGATCTGATTGCAAGATTCCAGCTACCTCACAGTCGACAATCTACTGAACATCTTCGCAAACTACCTCGATTCGACAATTTGTTCACCAACAACGAGATTTCTCAAGGGTTTCACCTCCTTCCTAGGTTCATAACCAGTAACATCCTATTTTTGATACATCCTTGTGTAAATCCTCTATAATCACGGGCCAGATCCACAATCTTCCATCCCTCGACAAACCAATTCAGGATTTCACAAGCTTGGGAACATCTACCACACCAAGATCCGCAACTCACTCATATCATCACAACAACTCAACCTTCCAGAAGAAAATCCCTTTTGACCACCTTGTGCAAACCCTTCGCTGATGTGAGTCAAATCTACACTCTGCCACCTCACAAACAACGCCCCAGAAGCTTCACAAGTTCAGACATCAAGATTTATGCCACCGCAAGATCAAACCAGCTTTGATACCACTTGATGTAGTCAAGACTGGAGAAGTCTCCAAAGGAGATGTCCAATCTTGCAACAAGAGTCAACACATAGGAAAACAGAAAAAAAAACAGAGATATAACCAGATAATAAGAACTTTATTATTAGGTAACATCAAATTGGCTTCGAACATGTCGGGTTGTAAGGCCTTCCCAGTTACGGCCATATAGAATGAAATGAATCTCAGATCCTATTTCTGATCTGCCCAACCTCAAAGCTATCCTCTCTCAGCTCTCTTCTATCCAACCCCCTTTCTTCTTACAATCGCAAGCCCTAAATTTATACGTACTCTAGCCACCATAGATCGACATTCAAGATATTACATATACCAAGACAAATGTATTAGACTAGGTCGGCCTAGATTACAACATATAATTAATTCATCAGGCACGATCCAACCACCAAGTTGGCCACACATAGGTCCACCTCGAGATCCACGCCATTTAACTCCATCAATCGCAAACCTCTACCACAATCCTCAACTAAGTTACCGGTTCAAGTTCGGTTCTAAGTTCAGGTACGAAGAACTGGTTCGCAAGTTCGACAAAATTTTGAAAAGGGGTTCGGGTTCGGGTTCGAAGAAATGTGTAAAAATTTTAAAATTATATATATATATATATATATATATATATACATATTTATGAAGCCTAGAAGCATGAGTTAAAATTAGAATGTCTCATAGTATCATAAAAACAACAACAAAACACCATAAACTTGTAATCATAGCATCATATCAACATCAAAATAATAAAATAATAATATTGAGTTCAATTATCATTGTTTTGACTTTCAACAATTGGAACTTTATAATAAGTTTCAATCATCTAATGGATTATCTATTCTTCTTCTTCATCATCATCATCAAAGGCATTAGTTGATTCAAAAACTGTGTCAATGCCAATGGGATCAGCTGCATCAATAACATTCTCGCTTTCCAAGTCCTCAAATGCTTATTACTTTTTCACTGTACAAAGAGCTTGTTTGTTTGTATTTATTAATTAACATCCTACTTGAAAAATCATAAATGTTAAAAAAGTAGTTGGCAACTCCCTTCACCTATTGAAGATATTGTTTAATGTTTAAAATATGATTTATCACAACAGAGAGCTTCCAATTAATTGGACAGGGGTCATTATCAACAATTGGATATACAAATTTCACTAAAAGAAATTGCAAGGGCTAGTTTAATTTGATGTAATAAATATCTAAACTTCAACAGATTTTGTTTTGTAATGTTAAAGATCTTATTCAAATTCTATAATAATTGTTTTCCGCACTAAATTATAGAATGTTTCTCAGTGGAAATGTACCTGGTTCGACCTGGGTTCGGCCTAGACGAACCAGCCTGCCTGGGTTCGAACCCTGGGCAAACCCACAAGCGAGTCCATAGGCGAACCGGACTAGAACCAAGTACCAGTTCGAACCCAAGCTGGTCTGGAGGGGTCTAGGGGCGAACCATGGTAACTAAGATCATCAACAATCAACCGGTGAACACAACTGAACCAGTGACATGAAGAACACGACCAGTCGACAAAGAACATGCCAAATCTCACAATCCACACCACCTAAAGAGGTGCGATCATAGACATAGCCTCCACGAATAGCAAGGAACAAACCCTTTTCATTGCACACGCCAAAGATCTCCACAGATTGTCCATACACATAATCTTTGAAAACTGCCCAAAACAAGGAACTTCATCAGACCAAAAGGAAATTCCTCCAAGATGATGTAAGATTGCTAGGAACCCAAAATGCTTCTGCATCATTTTGAATGCCTCATCAAAATTGACTTTGATCCATCCCTTCTCCAGATTCTCGCATTTCATATCCAATCTCACAATGGGGGATGGATGAACCTATGACAACCCATTAACAGGTGAAATGAGAACTGTTAATATGCTAGGAAGTGTCAACACAATTCAAGGCTCATGAATAAATAGATTTCTTAGTCCCTTCCAATATAGACTTTTGTTGAATGCCTACAGGCTATGTCACAAAGTTCTAAGTTCAAGTTTGAGTTGGACAACAACAAAATTTGAATGAAATTTGGCAAGGGAAAAAAATTGATGAAAAAATCATGATTGAATTCATCTTATATAATTTTGATTCAGATAATATATAAAATAAATTAAAATTATTTAAATAAGCATATTATACTAAATTTAAATATTTAAGTAATTATTATACATTTAAAATAATAATAAAATAATTTTTTAATTGAAATATTTATATTTGAATTTATTTAATCTCATATGTTAATAATAGATTAAATATTTTAGAAGATATTAAATTTTAGTAGAATGTTAAACCTTTTTATTAAAAAAATAATGTAAGTAAAATAATATAATATTATAAACTCTACTGTTAACATTTTAAAATGCATATGTAAAATTTGATAAGTAGGAGGTATTTTCCACAGCAAATCAAATTGTGATATTGCTATTAGGATTCAACTATGTAGTTTTCGAGTCAAACTCATTGACCCATGTTTCATGAGTAGTGGTTCACAAGAACCCATCTCTCATGATAATGAATGGAACACTTAGCACTCATTGCATCTAGGTGATGCTCACAGAGGTAAAGCATTGGGCCTTCCCTGGAGGTCATCCATCCCAGTACTACTCCAACTCAAGCACGCTTGACTATGGAGTTTCCTCCAAGGTTTAGCCCACTTAGCTTGCAACCCCATTTGCAAAACCTTCAGCAAGTGTTGTAAAAAAATTTAAACGAATTAAAAAGAGAAAATGTCATAAAAAAAAAGGAAAATCACCGTGTCTGCTTCTGGTGGTGTTGCACAGAAGCATCGGGTTGCCAGTTGCTAGTGAAATCTGGAGGTGGAGGCTATTGTTTAACCCGAGCCATCAGTGCCAGAATATCAGTTTTGTGGGAGTGATCTACCTCTGCAAAGGAAAATCACTGTGTCTGCTTCTGGTGGTGTTGCGCAGAGGCATTGCGTTGGCAGTTGCTAGTGAAATCTGGAGGTGGAGGCTACTGTTTAACCCAAGTCATCAGTGCCAGAATATCAATTTTGTGGGAATGATCTACCTCTGCTCCGGGCCCAGAATGTCCATCTAGATTCTAAATCATGCAAACTGATAGGGCAAGCTCTCCTCACCAGTAAACTGATATCAAGTTCTGACTAATGATGGGCATTTAAAAAACCTTATCAAAAACCCTAACAAAACACATTTAAAAAATATTTTTAATATGTTTGAATTTGTGGATGAATTTTTACAGTTTTTATAGATTTTCCTAACATTCACCGAACTTTAAAGTATTTTGGACTCATGAAATATTCAGCTTCTTAACATGATAGACTTTGTAGTTATGTATAGGGTATGCACTGGTTATCACTTAAAACTTTGGTAAAGTACCAAATGCCATTTGAAAGGAATTATGAGGTAAACTCCCATATTTCTTCTATTGCATAGTTACAATACTACTAATGATATATTATAGTTCTTCCCAATAAATGTCTTTCATGATTTTTTTTGTCCACTTCTATGTTCTTCATTCAAGAATCTGTCATAATATACTAATAATTGGTCCCTGCATAGGAAGAGGATGTGGACATTGTTATGCACCATACACTTGGAATTCTGGAATCTTTTCATAAAAGGTATACAATTGAATTTTTTATGTATTTGTAGTTAGTTGCGTCTATATTAATTCAAAAAAATACTGAAGATAGATTCGATTTTATTCGATGCAGGAGCCTTTAACTTCCCTTTGTTGTGAAATTGCACTTCTTTATTTTTTTGGTAAAGTGCAGCCATGTGCACTTTGATTTCATTGGATGCAAGGGCTTTTAACTTCCCTTTGTTGAAGTCAATTTTCCATTGTGCTTAGCTTCTCATTTTTTATCTAACTGTTAAGAAGTACAATGGAAAATTGACTTCAACAAATTGGGGCATAGGATTTGAAGATCCTCAAAATTATGAAGAAGATGCATATGTTTAAAATGTGTATTAGCTATACGAAATTTTAACATTTTGATTTTAAAAAGGTTATGATAATTGATTTCCGAATCATGTCTTGCTGTATTGGCTATCTCTTATGTAGTTTTGAATTTGCATTTATTTTTACCCATTATATGCTGTAATGCAAAATGCACTAGTCACTTTTACTCTCTCTCTATCTTCTAGCGATCATTCTAAAATAATTTCAAGGTCTTTCTAAAAAGAAATTCTGCTTTTATGTGTACCTTTACCACAGGACAAATGCAGCAAACAAACATTCTACCAGAGAATTGAAATCAGGGCGTGCACAATGGAAATCATTGGTCTCTAATGCTCTAAGTCCTTTCATATTTGAAAACTCTGTTAGGTTTGCAGATGAGTTGGAAGCATTTCTTGTTTCAGGATTAGATATTGCAACATATGATGAGCAAGTCTTGAGAAGATCTGCAACTGGTAATATTTCAAGTTGCTCCTCAGGCAAGGAGCTCTCCAGTAAAGATGCATCTGGGTCTTATGTTTCATCTCAGTATGCTTTGAATGCAAAGGGTGGTAAAAGTAAAGAAGGCACATTGATGAATTTGTTCGATTTACTTGATGAAGATGAGGATTTGATTGCAGAGAACAATACAGGACCATAGAGGATTGATATTTATAGAAATTTTGCAATATAGACTTGTCCATAAGGAAAGCATCTGTTTTTCACAAAGGGGAAATCCACTTGTTAGTAACCGGTAAAATTATCTAATAAGTGTTGAAGAACTGAAGATAAAAGCTGATACCTCAGTTCAAAGTGCATATGGCTTCACAAATATAAGTTTGTTCTCTGCTATTATGGAAAGTTCCAGACTGATTGGCTTAGGCAAATAGAACATCTTTTGCCACTGCACCCTGAAAGATTTCTGTAAAAAAATGTACGATAATGCATACTTTAGCTCTCAATGTCAATTTATGTGACTTTTTTTTCGTACAATATAAATTTGATTTATCCTCGAGTAATCAATAATTTGTATTGCAATACATTTTAATTATATGTATATTGCATTAGTACATGATTACAAGATGCCATGTACAAAAAGAATAGGCCAGTTTTTACAGTATATCAATAAAATTAACATATAATAATAATAAAAAATATAACTATTAATGTTAAATCATCAAATCAAACCTAAAAGTTTTAGGTTAAAAACACACCCAAAAAAAATTATAGAACAAAAAACAAAATTTAAAAATACATCATAAAGAAATATTCAAGCGGTCCATTATTGCCACTGTAAAACGCTAGGCAATTGGATGTTATCATCGCAGTGCCCAAATCCCATTACGATTTCCCTAGACGCTCGATGCAAAATTCACTTACAGAGAGCAACACAAATTGATGTTTCAGATGCCATATTCACTTTACTTGTGCAGTGGTTTAGTTAGAGAAGGGAGATGATTTTGTAAATGTAAAAATGGGTCTCCCCTGAATGTTTACCATGTTTTCTGAATACTCAATTTCTGCCTTTGAACCGAAATGAAAACGTAAGACATTGTTTCAAAGAAATGGCAACTAAAAATTGTTAACATTTACATGTTCAAAATGCGTGCATGATCTTGTATAACATTCGTGATTATCTAATCCTATATAACATTCACGATTATCATTATCATTTTCCTTCATTGTGGGCAACATGAGGGTGCCTTTCTTTTTCCTTTATTACATGCACCTTCACATTTATATCTTGCTTATTCGAATTTCATACATTTCACGCAAACAATTTGAGAGGGATATATATGTTAGTAAGGTTCCTTTTGGCGAGGTACTTTGCAATGAAAAACTCATTAAAAGAAAAAAATTTATGTCTAAAGGAGAATTACCATCCTCATCCACTTCATGTAAGTCTTTTTAGATTTCTGTTTAGTCAAAACTTTACCACTTTCTATATCAAGCAAATTAAAATACCTTACCCTTATCCTTTTGACTTCTTCTATTTTCAATGGTAGTTCTTTTTCAAGCAAGTTGTAGTCTACTGATTACATACTTTTTTGTTTCGTAAATGTTTGATAGAGCATTCATCAAGGAAAATCTAAGAACTATCTATATAATTTATATTGATCGATATATTTTTTAAGTATTTAAAAATTAGTTAATTTTCATGTTGAGTATTTGTTTTACTCTGTTTGCATCCACCTCGTAGTTCACATGAATAATAAAGTAGAAGAAAATTATAACATTCTAAATTTTCATATTTAGATTGATGATGGATGGTTAGAATTAAATGAAGATTAGAATCTGATCAAAGATGTAGTCATGATGCGACAAGTGTCATGTCATTAATAAGGGCTAGGTTTATGAGGTGCAATAGAACAGCATTAATGCATGAGCATCGCTGCCCTAAATTTTGGTTTGACTATTTAAGTCTAAATTTTGGTTTGATTAGCTTAGCCTATGTTTTTTTTCATTAGAAATCCAATGTTGTTTGGTTTTTCCTTCTATCACCATTGGGCAATTATGGAATAGTGGCAGTTACGAGTTTGAAGGAATTTGTTTTTCAAATGACTGTTGGAAGGGACAAAATGGTTCCTATTTGGGCAAAAAAGAGAGAGTGTTGGGGATGGAACACTAGATGGAATGCTATCAGATTTGATGGTCCTGAGTGCATGGATAGATCACTGACTATGAGACAACTTATGCTAGGACCTGCAGGTGTAGAGTGTGGTAGTGAGAACAGATCACTGAGAGGGAAGTAGTTTGCACTTGAAGTGTTAAGTAGTGGAGTCTTGAGTAAACCCTAGGATAATTTGTTGCAGGAGAGAGGAGACTTGTAACTACAAGAGTTAGAGGAGGCAGAAGAGATTGATTGTGATTGTGAGTGCAGAGGGTTATAACAGAAGGAAGGGTGGGGATTAGTGTTAGGAGACTCATAAGAATCTTGTCTTGGGATAAGTATTGGGACGGAGTGGAGAAAAGAGAACTCCGTGTGGCGATGGACACAATTGCAAGAAGAATGGATGCATTGGAAAATAATTGTTTCCCTAATCAAGTTGTGATTATAGGCAACATAAAAGAGGGAAAGAAAATGCATATGCAGTAGGGACGTGTCTCTTGGAAGACATGGAAGAAAAGAATGTTGATAAGGAGATAAGTATAGTAAAGGTTGAAAGAGAAGGCGAAAATAATGAGATTGTAGCAATTCAGCGAGAAGCCAATGTTGGGGCAGTAGTAGAGAATGAGAATGTTGATGTAGACTGGACATTTTGAAGATGTTAAGGAAGAAAATTACCAAGTGACAAAAAAAAATGTTAAAAATTTTTATTCTCCAAGGTTAGAAACTTTAGACTTTGGTCACTTTGAAGATTGGATGGAAGATAGTGCTCACAAAGATTCAGAGCCCGTTGATGGTGAAAATTCTATTCATGCTTTCGTTTCAAAAGGTGACAACAATAATGAATATAAGGGAAAATTAGTGTTTGCAAAGGAGGATGTGCGATTAGAGGTGATGTTCCATTTGAAAGAGCAACTTGAATGAGAAAGAATAGAATTGGTGAAGGAGTTTGCAGCAGAGAAAGAATGTGCAAATTCAAACATGAATGGTGAAGTTGTAGATTTATGTAAGGATTTTGATGTCGTTTGAAGGAATTCATTTTTCAAATGACAGTTGGAAGGGTTTAAAAAAATGGCTCCTATTTGGGAAAAAAAGAGAGAGTGGGGGGGACGGAACACTGGATGGAATGAAGGGGTTTGCATATCGCAAAATCCAATTACTGAAAGCCAACTATACAGGGAAGAGAGAACAATGTGAAGGATCGAGTACAGTGCAGTCTGGTTGATAGAGGAAATGGGTAAAATATTGTTGAGGCGATAGAAGCAATTGGGTATTGCTGGTGAGGAATCAATGCTGAGTCTGTGTGAAATAGAACCGACCCTAGAATGATCAAAAATCATGTACAAATGATCTTGGAATTTGGAATTAATGAGATAGGGTTTTGTTTCTTTGTTTAAGTTTTCAATCTATAATGAGTGTTGTGGTCACTGTAATCATTTTTTTATTTTTCATTCTGGTTCATGTCATACGGTGCTATTGGGGGTTTTTGGTATGAACAAAGGGAAGGAGAATCTTTGAGTTTGGAAGACTTTGAGTCAATATTAATGTGTGTGGATTCTGATTCATCTGTAAACGAGAACATTGTAAAAGCCTTGATAACGACTGTCAATAAAAGATTGGTCTTTAATCTAATTTTGTTCAATGTTTCTTGTCGTCTATAATTCTAGTTGTTATGCTCGGGCCATTGAGGAGATTGTATGTGATCTCTTTTTAAAACTAAACTTCGTATCATTATTCTTATCCCTCCCGTTTGGGTGCTGGAATACCAAATGCCAATTCCAGTCAATTCTGGAAGATACAAATTCTTGAAAATAATTTCTGGAATATGGGCTGACCTGTTTGGTTCACCTAGAATATGACTAAGAAGATGCATAAGGAATTTTAATTTCTTTAAATATGGTATGTATATATCTGTATATATATGCACATACATGTGTGTATATATACACATATGCACATATGTGTATATATACACACATACACACGTGTACGTGTGTGTATACACACATGCATACATATACACATATACATGTGTATTTATATATACATGTGTGTATATACAAACACACGTATATGTGTGTATACACATACATGTGTATATATATACACATACACGTGTATATATATATATATATATATACACACACGTGTGTGTATATATACACACATATACACATGTATATACACACATGTATATATATACATCCTTATAGCAATATAATATACATCCTTATAGTCACGAATCCCACGAAATATTAAATTTGGTTTTATAAAAATTGGAATTGGAATTCGAAATTCCAATTCCACCTATTTGAGTGGAAGATGAAATGCCCATTTTGGGGGCAAAATTGAAATTTCAAAATTCCAATTCTAATTTTTTAGATGGACACAAACATGGAACTGACATTATCCGGAAATCTAATTGTGGAATATGGGCTCTAAGAAATGATCAAATGTTGGAAATGGTCAAATCATGGATTTGATAATCTGGTTTTTCATTTTTGGATATGTTTGGACCGTTTGGTTCCATTTTTTTTTTGAAATTGGAATTGGAATTTGAGTATGAGTTTTTAAAAAAAAAAATTGAATTGTTTTAATGTTTTTGAATTTAATAATTCATTTTTATTAATGGAATTGAATTTAAAATGGAATTGTAGACCGTTTTAGACACCCAAAGTTGTCACTGCAACCAAAATTTGACAAAAAATTTGGAAAATAAATTCAAGAAAAAATTTTAAAAAATAAAAAATCAATTTTTTAAATTAAAAAAAAATTGAAAAAAAATTCGGCAAAAAATTTGAATTTTTTTCGAATAAATAACAAAGTTACAAACTACCCAGAGAAATAAAAAATAAATTAAATTCCTCCCCACACAAATAAAAAATTAAGTGTAGAATGAAAAATTTAAAAATTTGTTTTCCCCCATTCAAATTCCAATTCCATGTTTTCAGATGGAAGATGTAAATGCTCATTTTTGCCAAAATGAGCCTTTACATATTCCTATTCTATTTTCATATTGCACTCCCAAACTGAAGATTCAATGAAATCGGAAATAACAAATGCCAATTCCAAGCTAATTCCCACTACCAAACGGGCAAAGAGTTTATGTCATTCATTTATTATTAATGTTGCCATCATACTAGCAACGTAACATTGAATTCATGTCTTCTTAATGCGTTACTATTGCATTTTGGGTATGGGCTAAGTTTCCTACAAAATTTCCTAAAGACAAAAAAAAGTCAAAAAAAAAAATCAGATTCGTGAAAATACAGTGATTTTTTTGCAATTTTTTTGTGGTTTTTGACCACAAAATATGCAGATCATGAAGAATAGATGCTAATTTTTTTGTGAAAATATGTTGTGTTTTGATTTTTGAAATTTGGTCAATGGTACATTTTGTGAATGACTAGGATTAAAAGGTGATGTATAAAATGGATGGATATGATGAAAAGTTGGTTTGACTTTTGGGAAGTATCTAGCTTCAATAAATCTAGGCAAGGCTAGGTTACACATGTCAAAATAGACGATTGTCACATGATGACCATTTTAGATTATGATTCATGTGAATAAGTTTAAGGGTTGGGAATGAATGGATTTAATTACTTTGATCAACTCATAAAAAATAATTAAATAAATAATAAATATTTATTTAATTAAAGGTTAGGATAGTAATGAGATAAAGGATGGAATTAATCAAATACACAATAAACATTTATTTAATTAATGGTTCGAGATAGGCTCAAATTAGGTGTGGTTGGGCATAGACAATTTTAGTTGTATACACAATCCATGAGTGTGGATTTGACCTAAACTTCAATTTTGTAGATTTGAACTCTTGATATTTAAATTCAGAGTAAACCAAATCAATTCTCTCATAGTGTGTTTGGTTGTTGCATTTAAATACATCCATTAACTCCTTTGGAAAAGATATAAAGTGGAAAAAAAACACAAAATCAAAGAGCTTAAAGGAGAATCTATTTAGTATTTGTTTAAGTTTGTGACATCATCCCTGACACCAATAAACACTTGTTTGTTGTCTTCATCTTTATTTAGAGTCTTGAAGTCATTTTTTAAGGTGTTCAACTAAGGAGAAGATGAATCTCACATTCTAGTATATTCCTAAAGGTGTTTCTAAGCACTACCACTCCTTACCAAGATCCAAATATCACAAAATATCTAGGTGAATGAATCCTAATAATCCATATTTTGATGGTTCAATTCCATGACTTACAATTTAGATATGTGCATCAAGTTTACGTTTGCATTTGTGGAGATCAAGAGTGTACTTGTGTAGGTGAACCAAAGTAAAATATAGTCAATTAAATAACTTTGAGACTTGTTTGATCAATCTAAAAATAAATAGTACTATACAAAATCAAGTATTGAGCATCTTCAACACTTTCCTATCCTTAAATCTAACTAATTATTGCATTTAATTATATTCTTTTTGCATTGAACTTAACATCTATTATTTCCAACCCCAACTCATCATCCTAGCCATATTTGTTTTTCATTATGATTTAATTAAATGCATTAGACATTTATGTAAAGATCAATTCTTTACAATTTATTAAAACCTAAATAAATTCAACCTAATGACTTAACTATACAACAAAACCAAGACCATATTAATATGTATGATCAAATGTGCCATGATTTTTAAGTCAATGCACGTGATATCAAAATAATTGTGATTATCCTATGTTTGCTTATGGATGAATATGTTTGCTTATTTGGTCTTCTCTCTACTCTTTTATGATCAGAATACCCAAAAACATCTCCTAACTACAAACTTTTAAAAGAATGCTCTCTCCCAATTTAATACACCAAATTCAATACCAAAATACTCTCTCCAAATTACTTCTACAATTTAAAAATTCTCATATATCATATCTACACTCCCAACAATATGAAGGTCATCCTTGATTGGAGAATTTAATATAGAACTATTAGAAACTTCTCTAAGTAAAAGATCCTTTATTAAAAGAACTAAAATTTTGAACTCCAAGAATTTAATGATCTTAAGAAGAAAAAAAATTATTAACCATCAAACCTATTCTATAATTATATTAGCTAAATCTGTTAATTATTTTATAAATTAGATGTGATAGCAAAATTTCACAAATTTCACTAAGCAGATGGAAGAAACTTACAGTGCCTCCAAGAAAGAGACTTAAACCTAGAATCTAAAAAGTACGGCCTCAAACTTTCATATCACTAAGATTCTAAATTATTCCCTAACATTATTGAAGTGAATGTAATCAGATTTCCACAATCCATTAGAATAACAATGTAAGGTAGATGGGTGTGGACCAGTGCAGTGTTCTTATCCTCTCTCATACCTCTGAGATCCATGTTAGATGAACTGTCCCTATCAAAGGAACTTCCTTGCAAGCACGGCAGTTGACAGTATTGAATAGATCTTGAATGCAAGACAAGCGCATGCATGTGCCACTAAAGTTCGTAGTGCAACTAAAAGACAAATGCCAACTATGTACAGTCTACAAAGATTATCTGTCTCTTGACATCTTTAGCAAAAATGAATGGTTGCCTATAGCTGGATAATGTTGTCAAGTATGGGAATGTACAGGCAAGGTAAGGGAAGTGGGTCCTGTCTTGTAAAAGTACATTTGTTTTATATTCATTGTAGCTCTTGAAGATTCAATTTTAAAAGAGCAGAGTGAAGAGAGTGAATCTGTTAAAAAGTACTTCAGTAGGCACTGGTATCAGTTAGAATATTCTCCATGGCTGAAACTAATGTTATTGAAGATGATGATAGGTGGTTTGCAGATTTGGCTGACCAGATTGCACTCATGATGAATATGGATGATGATGAAGAGGAGAAACAGACCACATCAGAGCCTGAGAGATTAGCTGGTCCTTGCAAGATGGTAATCTGAAAAGAAACTGCAAAAGGGTATTTGTTTATGAGTTATCTTTTGTTAATTGATTGATTGTTTACTCTTTTGGGGGTTTTTTCACCGAGTGCTATGCAATGGTCCATTTGGCTAGTTCAAATATCACTGCTTCACATCTGTGCTGGGTTGATAACTTATGCCAGAAATGGTTAATTTTGCTAGCTTCTATTCCACTGCTTCCGAACTCCAGTGTTATACTGATGGAACATGAAGGAATAGCTATTTGAAAAAAATGGGTTGTCAAAGCAAGATTTTGAATATATATGATATCACACACACTGTCCAAAAGGTTGAAATCAAGTGGTTAAAGTATTGGAAGTTTATTGTTAATCATCCATTTTTTATTTTTTATAGTAATTTCTAATTTGTTTCTCTTGTATTATATCAACTGCTTCAGATGCTGGTTGTCTGGTATAAATTATTTGTTCAGATTAAATTAAGCAGGGATTTTGAAAGGGCTTAAACCCTTGAACAATCAATCAGAAAGATAAACAATAAGCACAATAAGACCACAAAAGAACAAGAAGTAGAACAACTAAAAACCCAAAGGCCCTATAGGTAGCAACAGTCAGTTTACCCTGTATCCAAAGTGGTTCATTTGTCTTCTATACCTCCTAGTCAACTAATCTTTACTGTCATTAAAACTTCAGATTTGCTAAAACTTCTATGTATAATCTGTAAATCATGTTATTCTCTTCAAAATTTACCTAAACATAAGAAAACTCTTATTACTTTGAATGGAGGACATGTAGATGATTGATTGGCCTATTACTAAATCTTGCTTGGTAATTTGATACAGGGAAGTTCAGTTATTGACAATACTCCTCCCTGGGTTTTCTACAATGACTCCCATGCCCCAGGCCAGAGAGAACTGGTTACCAGAGGAATTCAAGCACCAAAAGACTTGAGGATTATGTATCAGGTCTTCGAAATATATTCTAATGAAATGAAAAACAAACTATTGAACTACCTCTTCCTTTACCTTTTTCTTCCACTTTAAAACCCTCTGCTCAACATGCATATGTAGGATTCTAGTATTATAGTACATGTTTGTGCCCTTTTTTTCTATCTATTTAGATTGTAGATCAATCTTATTAACTGTCCTGTAGTACTGTTTTGACAGATCTTGCCTACTGAAGTTATAAATCTGGGTATCTGGAATCGGCAATACTGCATATGTGTTGATGGAAAGTTGATTCCTATTGAAACTGCCAACAGAGGAATGGTCGTTCAGAGGGAGTGCCTCGGAACAGGAGTTTTCATTCCCCGTTCTTTTCAGAATTTTAAATCCAAATCACAAAAAACCCGTAAGATTTCTAACGAGCTTCTGTCTCTCTGCATCTGCAAGCAAACTAAATTTGAATTCACAAGCAAACTAAATTTGTAAATTAAAGAATACGACCTGAATTATTCTTCTTTTTTATCTATTCACTTATTATATTCCGTGCCCTAAACATGGTTACCTATTTTTCTTGGTGCACGCAACAGGAGGATACCATAGCTCTAGGCCAGATAATCTCCATAACCCCAAAAATGCCAGCTTTACTGCAGGAAAATCAAAGGCGTAATTTAAATTTCTGGCATTTCTGGACTATTAATGTAAAGTTTGCTGTAATAACATCTGAGAAAGCACTCAGATGGCCTTCTAGTCTGGGGTCTGTGGTCTACATGTACATAACAACTTAAACAGATTTGTTTAATGGCTTAGTCCATTCAGTTTTTAGTTTATTTAGCTTCTATGGGAAAATTTTCCAACTTGTACATAACAACTTAAACATATTTGTTTAATGGGTTAATCCATTCAGTTTTTAATTTATTTAGCTTCTATGGGAAAATTTTCCACTGTTTATAAAACTATTTTATTTTACATAAAATTATAAATATCTTAAAATATTATTCAAGAGAAAATTATTGTATATAATTTTAATAGGGACAACCAATTTCTACAAACTTGAATCTTAAGTTAACAGCAAAATGGATTATTTATTAGCATATAATCATTAAATCTAGATGCTTCTAATTCTCCTATTCTTAACAAAATTCAGAACTGAAACTAAAATGTAGATTTTGGATGCGTAGTTATCTTCAACATCCTCCCTACAATCAAACATTCATTCTATCAAGTGAGAACACCATTGTCCCTTTTGAAATTCAAGCACCTCTTCTCCAACGTACACTAATTGAGGCATGTCAAGGAATCTATATTTCTTCTACAATTTTTTTAGAATGTGCTTTAATGATTGCAACAAATAACAATTATTTGAATCAACATTAACAACATTGTTTGATAGACAACAAATAGACTTTTGTTAGGCATATCTCTCGACTATTCTCAATCGTTTTAGCACACATGAGTTAATCATCTATTCAACCAACCTATACAAGTCTCAATAAATTTTATCTATTTTGCACTATTCATATATCTTAGGAGGATAACCCTTAAGATGCTCACAATTTTTTGGGCACTCACATTGAGGTGGTCATTTCCAATCTAGCCATGATACTATGATAAACTAATAAAAATTAACAATAGAAGTAATATAACAAAATATTATTCATGAGAAAGTGATCGCAATTTTTAATCTTAAGAGGCATAGTTGGCTCCTACAAATTTAGATTTGAAATTGTATTTATTGACACCTAAAGATTGAACTTGGACACCTCTAGGCTCCTACTCTAACAAAACTCTAGGATTAAAACTAACTCTAACAACTTTCCAAATTCATAATTATAGATGAATAGATATAGATATTGAATGTATAATTATCTTCAATTATTTTTTGATTATAGATATAGGTATCATGAGTGTTTTTGTTCATCCTTTTGGCTATCATTCTAAGAAAGGGTAATTATGAGTCTTGGTGAAAGAGCATCTTGACACATCTTAGGTGGCTTGATTTTTTTGCCTTATCGATATGGAATCATCCCTAGTCCAATGATGGAGAGGAGAAGATATTCTTGGAGGACCATTAATGACTATGTTGTAAGAATTAATTTGTCTAGTGTTGATCTTGACACTATGTGTGCTTTATCATACATTGATTGTTCTCACACACTTTATATTTTCTTTTGGGAGATCTATGGAGCCCCTCATCTCTCTCCATTTCTAGAGGATCTTGCAACAAGTTATCTTATTCCCCTTGCACATGCAGATTGTATACACTTTGATCATGGTACTCTTGACATGCTTGGGTTGATCACAAGTCTTACATGCTTTGATGGATCAAAGAATCATCTCTCAATTCTCACTGCTCTCATTGGAACACCATCTCAATCTACATTATCATTTTTTCCTCATGACCTTGACATTGAAACATGCATGAACTCATTGATTCAATGTAGTGGGACATTGTTCTTCTACACAAAACTACTTCAGACTCATATCTTACATACATATCATCCTTGTTTGTGGAGTCTCATATTATAGATTTAAAGGATTATCTTGAGAAGATTCATCTCCTCTTTTCTAATAACAACATCAGTGTTGTCAACTCATCTTCATCACCCATGGATCTTGTTCTACTTGTAAGGAAGCTAAGCTAGCGGAACAACTTCCCACACTAACCTTGAGAGAGGGGTTACGCAAAAACTTTCTCCAATCTTTACAATAGTTACAAAAACTTAACAGAAATAACGGTAAATAACATGCATACCAAAACTCATTGATTTACCTCTAGGGAAAACCCTTTTGAAAGAAATACCCCACACTCCAAAAGTCATCCAATTTATTATTCAAAAATCAATAAAAAAATATAATATACTTGTAGAACAAGCTTCTCATAAGAGTATCACCAACAAAGATCTAGAGGCAACTCAACATCTATCAAACTCTTAGAATGCATCACAATCCTCGGTTGTAATACAATGCCCTAATAATATAGGGTTGTTTTTTAGGGCAAACAAATCACACAAAATATCCATCGTTAGATCTATGACCTAATAAATGGTCAGGATTCACAATGATAAATTATAAATAAAATTCAATTTCGGTGGTATTGCCCTCATCTCCCAACTAGCTAGAGGACTGAAGCCTACAAGGTGGTACCCCCCTTGCATCATCCCACACTGATGCATCAACAGTAAATATTTTATCAATAGTACATTTTATTTATTGCAAAGTTGAGACACCATTTTTCCTAACACTATATTAGTTTTTGCAAAGTCTTGGATTATCACCTTCTACATTGATTGGACATGTACCTAATTAGTTTATGGTATCATTATCCTTCATAGACATAGTGACATTTAAGAAGTTACAAAGGCACACAATATTTGGAATTGGATTCCTCCTTCATATAGGTTATGGGAATGACTCCTCATATCACCAATGGATTTATTTATTCCTAATGGGGAAACATTGTTTGTAGGTAGACCATGTTCTATCTTTAGGCTTTCATCATTGGCACAATAGCTACTTCTTTGATGGGTATTCCTATCCTCTTTTCCTCTCTCTTATGGGGTGAGACTCATTGTACTTTTGTGATGGAAGTAGTTCTTGGGAGTCACATTGGGTCCTCCTTCTTTCCTTCTTTCACTAGTGTAGTAATTTCATTTTATCTATTTTGGGGAGGAGGTTTTTCCTATGTGATTTTCTCTATTTATTTGGTTGTGATAGTTTGCATTGTTTTGTACATGGGTGTCTAATCATTCCTTGTTGTTGAGACTCGTTCATGCATTAATCATTATCTCTTTATCTTATCTCTAAGTTAATCTTAACTGAGGTGCTAGATTAATTAGGACGTCACCTAATTAATCACCTAATAGGTCATTTATTACTTCATTTACTTAAGCAAAAATAAGGAGCACAATTATCTTTTATTAGATTGAGCTTCATTTGGCACATGTTGTCTCATTCATTATGATTTTGACATTTGTCAAGCTCTCTTTAATCTTTCTCTAGGGTTTTGTTTAGGGTTGCATTCATCCTTTCTATGAGGATTCATTGTATTCATCTGTATCGTTAATCTTTTGTGCATTACATCACCTAATTAGGACGTCACCTACTTTATTTACTTAAGAAAAAATAAGGAGCACAATTCTATTTTATTAGATTGAGCTTCATTTGGCACATGTTGTCTCATTCATTATGATTTTGACATTTGTCAAGCTCTCTTTAATCTTGCTCTAGGGTTTTGTTTAGGGTTGCATTCATCCTTTCTATGAGGATTCATTGTATTCATTTGTATCGTTAATCTTTTGTGGATCAATACAATTATTAGGTTCTTGAAAAATTCTATCTTGCTTGAACTCCATTTGCGACAAGTATTTTGCTTGCAATTGATTCATGGGCTTGTGGGGTTGAACAAATAACTTCAACATATTCTATTATGCTTTTAAATATTCTAGTAGAATCTTCAAGGTTTGGGTATAAATTATTTACTAAGGGTATATTTCCAAATGACAAAGTAAGTTGGTAGCCCACTTCCCCCTTGGACCTCCTCCTAGCCCTCTTTTGGCATAAATACTTTTTTTTGCCATAATATAAGCATTACATAGTCAAAGTTGAACAAACAAGATATTAGCATAAATGTAGCTCCAAGAACTTTCTGGTAGTGCAAATATTGTCATTATATTTTGTTGCTAGTTTGTTTTATTCTTAGTCAAAATTAAATCATCATTTAACACTTATGAGCTCACACATTTTTCGAGTATCTCCAATCTTCAGAATCCTTATAGTGTTGGAAAGGCATTTCAAAGTTTTGTAGTTCCATCTGTGCACTTCTTCTAGAATATTCCCTAGGTATATTTTATTCATTATTTTATGGTTTCACATTCTAGTCAATTACTTGTATGATTTGACACTTGGGAAGGATCTATTTTTGTAAGATGACTTCATTTGTTCTGCTTTCTATCCACCGAATCTATTGGTCATTGATTTTTTTTCATTTGAAAAGGTATCATGGGTTTTTGTTCATCATTTTTCTTGTCATCCTAGAAAATGATGATTATGTGTCTTGATAAAATGTCATCCTTACATATCTTTTAGATTATTTATATGGACTCATGTACCATCCAACCACACCAAGGGATAAACCATCTTGGCATGATCTTGTTGTAGGATTTATTTTTTCTAGTGTTAATCATTGACACCATGTGTATTTTATTGGGTATTGACTATCCTCGCAATCTTTGGCCCCCATTGATTCAATGTAGCAAGACATAAACCATCTTCTAGATATTGCTATTAGGGATTTATACCTTACAAAATTATCACTCTTGTTGGAGTCTCAAATTGTATATTTGGAGGATTGTCTTTAGGGAATTTTTCCTCTTTATTTATATCCACCTAATCATTGTTATCATACAATCATCATAGTCTTGGGAGCTTGTTCTACAATAGTCTTCATAGGTTCTAGGATTTATAATATCTCATTTTTGACATGGTGGTATTTGAGTTGTTTTCAGAGACACATCACTTGTATTTGAATTCCTAATTCTTCTATTTTATAATAATAACTTCTCCAATAACCATTGGATTTGTTTCTTCTTAAGGGGAAAAATATTGCTTGTATGTAGTTGATCATGTTCTATCTTCATGATTTCATGATTGGCACATGAGATACTTCTTTATTGGTGGACTCTCTCTCTCTCTCTCTCTCTCTCTCTCATGCAAATATGATTTTTTCCATGTCATTTTCTCATTTTCTCTTATCATAAGAGATTGCCTTTATTTGTACATGGGTACCTCATTAGGTCTTGTAGTTGGGACCCATTCATGCATACATACATCCATAATTGCATTCATCATTAGGCTTTTAGCTTTCCCTAAGTTAATCTTAAGTGGGAGTGTTGGAGTAATTAGATAATCACCTTAGTAATAAATTAATCAAGCATTACTCCCAAAATATTCCTTTGTATAGAGTGATGATATTGAAGCATATAAGATGGTATGTTGTGTTGATTTTTGGGTGCTTATGGAAATTCTATAACTTAAAACCAAGATGTTCTAGTATTTGGCTCTATGGTTCAACTAGTCATTTTTCTAGGAGGAAGTATTAATCCTATTACAATAACATGAAAATGAATTCTTTTTTACATAATATTATACTATGAACTTTGATGTCATATTACTGTATGAATCATTATGTAGAACTTGTGACAGTGATATATAAGATTATGTATCGTCTTAAAATGGAAGCACTTCCATGATAAGAGTGTTTAGCCCTCTGAGTAGGTGGTTTGGGGTCATGTTAAGTGCCTTGATTGGGTCTTTGCATGTATTTGGCTTTTCTCCCCGCTTTCCACTTCTTCCTCGCACTTGATTTCTTCATTCTAGGTGAAATTAGGGTTAGGATCTTAAGGATTCTCTTGAATTTCTCTCTTCCATGGCTCTATTTTCTAGGTAGGATTTAGAAATGGATCCTCCTAGACTTAATCTCAGTAATCATAGGATTTTATGTCTATTCCTGACATTTTGTCCTGTGCTGGCATCAATTCTAGGTTTCTGGACATCCCTGGGACCTCCTGACTTGATTCTGGGTCAACCTGAGAAAAAGGTCAATGTCTTAGGTCTACCTTGACTAGGTCAAGGTCTTAGGTTGACCCTGACTAGGTCAGGGTCAACCTTGACATTGACCCCTTTCTCCAAATTTTCAAGATCTTTAATTTCTGGGCTTCGAGCTTTCGGAAAATTTATTTTCCTGCCTCTAGGTCGGCCATTTCGGGTTTCGGGATGGTAAATCCTTTAATTACATTTAATCTAGGTATATTTTCTAAAGGTGAGGACCTAATTGGGATTTAATTCTCCAAGGTGGCCCATATAGAGGAGTGTGCCCTAGATCACTATAAAAGGACACCTTCCTCTCTCATTTTGACATCAAGTTTTCACATCACATCTTCTCTTGCCATCAAGCGATCAAGTTTGGTGAGAACATCACATCTCAAGCATCTAGAGCTCTCAAGTGCAAGCAAGTCTTCAAGCATTCAAGTGTTCAAGCATTCATTCATCAAGGAGATCCATTGTTAGCTATTGAGGGATTCAATCTCTTTGGAGCTCCTTTTGATGATCCATCCTTCTCCATTCATTCAAGCCTTCTCATATGCAAAGATCAAATCAAGATTGGTGTTGAAGATCAAATACCATTGATTGGAGACATCCTACATCCATTGAAGCATTCCTACTTGTGGATTTGAGGATTCGAATCCTCTACAAGGACTTCAACATAAGCGAGGTGATTTGTTTCAATTACTTTGTTTATGCACAATATATTTCAATTCAATTTCAAGGTTAATTCCTAAACTGGGGTTTGACCAAGGCAAACCCCCATACAACAAAAACCCCCATTTTCTTGTAGGTACAGGTGCAGAATTTTAGATTTGAGAGCAAATTTGGATACCCTTTTCGGCAAACTTCTGGGATCTGCGAACAAAATTCGAATCGGACTTCAAATAAAGAATGTGGTATTTGACCTTTTATGAGGGTCAAACCCGAGCTGAGCCATCTTGAGGAAAGATTTCTGGGTTTTCTCTGTCTCGACATTTTCAGTCTAGGATAGATTTTAGATTTTTCCGAAAGTGCACACAAACATCAGAATTCAACATTTTCCAAATCTGCCCTAATTTGAGGTTAGTACTTGTATTTCAATTATTCCATATTCCAAACATAATTCTCCACATTAGGGAAATATTGGATTTACTCTCTCTTCCTACTCTTTTCCATAAAATTGATTTGATTGTGCATTAACCTTTTGGTTGATCAAATCGGATCTCTTCTTTGGGGAATTTGGGTTTTGAGAATAGATCTCATATTTCCCCCTTTACATTTGAATAGAGGTGAATCCATTTTACATCTATTCAGATTATTATTGTGTATCAAAAGGATCTCTTTTTCATTAGAGTCATAATTTTGAATGATAAAGCTTTGACCTTTAAGTATGTGATTTTCATATTAAAAATTAAAAACCCTATTTCGAGTGGAATTGAAGGGTTTAAATGTTTGTGCTCAATCTATAAATTGTGTAAGATGTTATAAATTGTGTTACATAGAATATGTTTCATTTTTCATTGTGACATATATTGTATATCAATAGTGAAATGTGTAAACTTCATAGACATGAGAAAATTATGACTCTCCATTGTGATGGTAAGAGGAAAAAGAGTTGGGATTATGATACTGAAAAGCTTTAGGAAGATTTATTAGTCTCTACATTTAGGTGAAGACTCATATTTTTAAGTCACTAATTTGTAATTAATCATCATTTTGGAAATAGTGACAACATTTTTTTTCCTATGCTCTAAGGGTGATTATTTCATTAAACCTTTTTTCTTCTTAACTCTTCTATTTCCTAATTGTTCTTTAGTATTTTTGCTAGGGGTTTTATATTTTTAATTAAAATTTGAAAAAACAAGCTACAAACTTGACTCCACATGCTTAGTCTTTCCTTCCACAGTTTGCATACATATGTATCACATGCAAGGAGGCATCACTCTAATAAAAATAAAGTACCTTGTCTATGCTTACACATTTTGGATACATATTTAACAGAATAGTTGTGTTACTATGCTTCAGGTAGATTAACTGGTTAGCCCACATTAATTTTTGTAGATGTTAATTCTTCATTATCAGGCTCTATGTTGTTATTCTCAATGAAATCGTAAACCATAGCAACCACATTGTCTTCATCACTAGCAATATTGATGCTCTTTTGCGAAGTTGAGTTATTGTAACTACACTGTACTATTATGGCAGATTATAGTCTTTCTCACATTTGACTAAGTAACTTATCTATCATGTCTAATTGAGTTTGTTTCTTTATTTTCCAATTTATTTGCCTTGGATTTTGGGATTGAATTTTGTGGCTTATTTTTTTACAATGATGTGCCTTTCTTCTATTAAATGGCCTTTTCTTAACTTCATTACATTTTCTTTTATTTTTTCTAATGAATTTTGAGGTTTCATATCTACTACTATCTTGATCATTATAAGAGTACCATACATATAATACGGATACATTGTTTTATATAATATATGGTGTAAGCTAGTTCTTGTGTGTTGTTTAGTATTGTATTATCTAGGGATATAGACCTAATTTTGGTTAGAATTAAGCAAAATCCTTTGTATTGTCAAAGAAAATATAAAGAGACTTAGAAATTTGCATAGCAAAAAGGTATTGGAATCATTAGTGTCCAAGTAATGTTTATATCCAAAGAGCCTTTTAATACCCAACTAGCTAGAAAAAAGTTCAGCACTGTATAAGAGTAGATTTGATCAAACAATGAAATTTCACAAGTTTGGCAAGATTTGGTTCGCTAGGGATTTCAAAATTTGAAGAAACTTAGCATGTTCTACATTGTACAAAGTAATAATAATAAATCTACGTGATGTCGCTATTCAACAAGACAAATCCATTGATCATTTTTTTTATGTTTCAGGATATTTCTTCGTAGACATGGATCTAAATATTTGAGTTTGATGTTTGTCGACAAGGTTATGGAGACCAAGGGAAGTGTTAAGGCTATGGCTACCACTACCTATGGTCTATGAATCCCACAAAAGAAAGACATGATATCTCTATATATTACCCCTCCACAAGTTTTCTTGGGGTCAGATGTCCAACAACAAATGTACTGACATCTTCTCTATGGTCTTAGAGTAGTAGAAGCCACCAACAACATCAAAGAACCCTATGCATATGGTTTACTTAAGGCATTTTACTACAAAGAAAACTATAGAAGCCTTGTTTTGCATATGGCAGAGACTCTAGCTGCATGCAACTCTTGTTTATAGTATGATGTATACATGTTTCAATGCTACCTTTGTTACATGTATATTTAAAGCATTATGGGCATGAATTCTATAATTTGTTTTCATGTCACTATCATTCCTTCTCCATGATTGTGAATATTCTAGTAAGTAAACTAGACTAGTGAAAGGTAATGTTGGTTGCCTTATACAATGTTAATAAAAAATTAGACTCCACCAAATAAACAAGTAAAATACATTTATTTAAAGTTTGATATTTGTGAAATAATAGAGACAATGGTGTACATTGTAAGACTTAAAAATACACTTCCCATGGTTTATTTGATTGTAAATGTTTCTATCAACAATTTCAAATTAGTTGAATAATGCATACCCTTTAACATATTTAACAAATTATTTTGATGACACTAATAATATATCACTTGAATAGAGCCCCAACTATTGTACATGTGCTACACAATGGAGTTATAAAAATCATTACAAGATATTAGTTTTTAGTGAATTTAATAACCATTTGCAAGTATTTTAAGGAGCATTCTAGATTATTGTTATATTAAATGGCTAAGAGAATGTTTGGGGGATGCAAATGGGTTCCATGTTACAAGATCTTCATATTTCATTGAATCATCTACTTAGCACTTGAATTAGAGTTTTAAAGGTAATAAGGGAGGTTCATAGAGAGTCTTCAATGTAATTTAAATTTGGTAAAAGTTGCAATGATAATTATTTATATTGACATTCATCATGTTAATGGATATGATTGTATGGTGAAAATGTGACCACACTTCTATGAATCCTTACATGCAAGAAAACTCAACAATGAGCCCTCACAAATCGATCCATAGCTCTCTATGCATGGAGTTGCAAGATTTATAAAATTGCTCTCAGCTAGAGCTATAAACTCATGACCTTGCTAGTCAACCACACAATGAGAGATTTCAAATCAAAGACAAGGGCAACAATGCCAATATCTCCAATGAAATCAATATGGATGCAATGCAATGCAAACTAATCTATGAGAATGAAAGATGCAAGCTATGCTATGAAAGGAAAATACAAGTGTTACAAATCCTATTAAGCTATGTGAGATTAATCTATTGCATAAAGAAAATCTATACTAAAAATGTCATGATTATGCAACTATGATGTAAGAAAATAAGCTAAATGAAATGCAACAACAATGTCTTCAAAGCTTGAATGCAAGAATGTCTTCAAAGAGCTCCAAATGACCTAGAAAACCTACAACATAACATTAGCATAAAAACCTAAGATATGAAAATGAAAGAGAGAGCTCTCCTTTTATAAGAAATGAGATGAAAATGGACCATTGAGATTAAGAGGCAAAAGACTTAATCAACGGTGGAGAAAAATAGAAGCTTGATCTTTATGCACAAATATCCTCCAATAGGAAAATAGGAGTTGAACTTTGTGTCCCACATAAGACAAAAAGTACTTTTTCCCTTTTATAAAATAAGTATAATGCTTTATTTGTGCAACATAGGATAAGAAGAAAAGTGAGAATTTTTTATTTAAATAAAAGGGGAGGAAATTCCTTTTAATTAAATAAAGGCTTAGGATAAAGTGATTTTATTATTTAATTAAAGAGATTTTTAATTAATTAAAAGGGAGTATGTTCTCTTAATTAAATAAGATTTTTTTTAAAAAAAATTTTAAATTAAATAAGGCTCAAACCTTAGGAAATATTGAATTGATTATGATTTGATCAAGGAAATTGATATAATTGATATTGTTGATATTTGAAAATATTGATTCAGGGATTTGACAAATTGCTGAATGGGGGCCCAAAGTCTAGGCGACCATTTTAGGGTGCATGCATTTGCCCCTCTTTGACTAATGTGTGATCATTTCGGGAACACATGCAGTCAAAGAAGAATTGAAATGTGAGATCAATTTGGGATCACAAAACAACTTAGATGTGTGTTCATTTTGGGAACACAGCAGGACAAAGATAAGCAAAAGCTGAAAGACAAGACCAACATCGTCGCTGCTAGGTGCAAATCAAGCTTTAGACAAAACTATCGTCGTCGCTGCTAGGCAATAATCAAGTCTAAAAAATAGGAGATAAAAATTGAAAGACAAAATCACCACCATCGCTACTAGGTGATAATCAAGTCTAAAAATAAGAATCTCAGGCTGAGCTGAATCAAAGATTAAAGCTGATAGGTACTGCCCCCTCGGAATCAAAATCAAAATCAGATAGAGGAGAACAACAAATTGATAAACCTGATCAAGTCACAATAAATCATAATCGAAGGATGGAGCATGATAGGATAACCATCAAACAGTGAAGATATGCCCCAGGTTGACGAGGTTTGACTGAAAAAGATATAGGATAAAGATTAAGTCAAACCTCAGAGAGAGGAAGCGAAAGGGGTGAATGAAAGACTAGAAGTTTGGAAGACATGGAAAGGAAGAAATTCCATCAAAGATCAAAGAATTATGCCTCAAAAGGTTATTCAACTGCGTAGAAGAATGAGAAAACTTGAAAATGCGACTCAGATTTTGATTTCGAGTCTGAAAATGGATAGAAAATGATGTGATATGAAAGACCAAAAATGAAAGATATGATCAAGAAGAATCAGAAAATGAGCACAGTTGACCAACTAGTCCGTAGATGATAAAAAGGAGAGCTCTCTCTATATGCAAGATGCAAAAACTAAACTATGATGAACCTAAGAATGCAAGCTACTATGAAAGTGGTTGACTTGCAAGGTCACAATGCCTATAGACATCTAATTATCATCATCGAGCTTTATTGGTAGCGTCGTAAGATCATACAATGCACACTAGCATAACTATGTGGCTATGAATATGATCTTTATTAGATAGAAATGTGGAAATCCCACCTAGGCATCAAAGACATGGAGGTCAAGATGACTAATGCAGTGAGATTACCTAAGTTTGATATGGCGAGATTATGCTTGTATCAAGACATAAGAAAGTCAAGATAACTAGAAGCATGCACTCGCAAAATAGTCAAGGATAATACCTTGTCAATCCATAGTGTCAAGTAAGACCAGCATAAATGCTCATGACAGTTAGGATCAACGAAATATACCCACAAACAGATAAAGAAAGAAAACATGTTCTCATACCCTCAGTCTTCTAGCTATGCATCATCGAAAACTTCTCAGGGAGAGACCACTCATCAAAGAAATCCTCATAGACAGCACACAAAGAAAAATAAAGTCAACATATCTCAAGCGAGTTGATTGTCTAAGTGCGTGTGTGTTGGTCATAAAGTCAAACTCTGGTTATCACATCTATCAATGAGAAATGTGGCATCATACTTAGACTATTGGGTAAGACATCTGATAAGTGTTACGAAACACTCGACGCAAGGGTAGTGTTGAAAAACACTGTTTGGGGTGGTGTTGAAAAACACCTGTTGTGAAATGCCCCAAGAGACAAACGCACCTAAAGGACCTGTGCTAACAGGTATGCCCCCTAGACAAAAATAAAGACCAATTCCAGACCAAAGCAACAAGGTCAAGGCATGATGGAGAAAGGCTAAGTGTCGAGAGCGCATGCTAAAAGACAAGGGTGCAAAGGCCTCAAGTAGCACCTGTTTCCAGGTTTTCACCACTTGGAGATTTATTTATTTATTTATTTATTTTTGTATTTTTGCTACCAAGGCGCCTATTTCCAAGTTTTCACCAGGGCACTTTTTCTATATATTTTTTTTGTATTTTTTCAATTTTTTTCAATTTTTTTCAGGACTGTATGTGCTTTTTAGGATTTTTTCAGCATCATATATGAATTTTTTTGATATTTTTTTCAAGACTGTATATGCTTTTTAGGATTTTTTCAACATCATATATGAATTTTTTTGGTATTTTTTCAAGATCAATAAAATATGTACAAAGGATGCCCCCAGACAGGATCGGGCATCAAGGATAGAACTTCTTTAGGTGCAAAATGTTGATGGGCTCAGGGAGCTATTCTCCATCTTCATTCGACAGTAAATATGCACCTGTACCAAAAGTTGTTGTAATAATGTATGGTCCAAGCCAATTAGGTTCGAACTTGCCCTTTTGTTCTTTGTTCTGTTGATTCTTAGGGTTCTCTCTCAAAACAAGATCACCTATCTGAAATTCCCTAGGGCGAACCTTCTTGTTGAATGCTTTGGACATACGCTTCTGATATACTCTCATGTGATCAAAGGAAGCCTTACGCTTCTCATCTAGAAGTTCTAGTTCTTGTAACCTCATGGCGCGGTAATCCTCATCTGTAATCAAACCTTTGAGAGAGATTCTAAGTGAAGGTATCTCTACTTCTAAAGGCAACACTGCTTCAGCGCCATAGGTAAGAGCAAAAGGAGTAGCTCCTGTAGGTGTACGAATGCTAGTTCTATAGGCCCATAGTGCTAGATTGATTTGTAAGTGCTAATCCCTACCATTCTTGTGTACTGTTCTATGAAGGATTTTAAGAATGGTTTTATTAGAGGCTTATGCCTGTCCGTTTCCCTATGGAAAATAGATGGAGGACCAATGTTGCTTAATTTTAAACTTCTTGCATAAATGCTTTAGGTCCTTGTTCTTGAATTGACCTCCATTATCAGTAATAATCTCAGAAGGCACTCCAAATCGGCAAATAATATGATTCAGAATAAATAGGGAAAGTGTTTTGCCTGAGGCAACAGAAAGAGGGACTACCTCTACCCATTTCATGAAATAATCAGTAGCTGTGATGATAAACTTATGTCCACTTGATGAGTTGGGGTGAATTTTCCCAACAAGGTCAAAGGCCCAACGTTGAAATGGCCAATGAGAAATAGAAGGAATTAGCTCCCTCCCTGGAGCTTGAATCAAGTTTCCATGTTTTTGACATTTCTCACAAGATTTAGAGAAAGCTACTGCATCAGTTTGCATTGTGGGCCAGTAATACCCCACCCTAAGCAACCTTCGGACCATGGAAAGACCATTAGAGTGTCCACCACAAATGCCCTCATGAATGTCAACTAACGCTTGGTAGGATTCCTCCTTTTCCAAGCACCTAAGAAGTGTCCCATCTAAACCCCTCCTATATAAATCACCAGAGATAAGGGTGTGGCGAGAGGCGTTACGGATGAGGTTTCAGCATTCAGAATGGTTGAAAGTGTCAAGGATGATGTCATCGCGTAGATATGAATAGATAGCACCATAGCGGGAAGACTCGTGTGTGACAAGGGTACAAATGACATTGCTTTCAGATGAGTCAAATATGGGGTGGTGTAGCTCTTCCACCAGGAATTCAAATCTGGATTCATGTTGTTCCAATTGTAGGAGTGAAGCTAATGTAGCCATAGCATCTGTAGCTTTGTTTTCTGCTCTAGGGATCTGTTGAAATGTCACAAAGGAAAAGTAATGTCTCAATGAATCAATCATCTTTTTGTAAGGTATCAATTTATCATCTTTGGTTTGATACTCCTTATTGACTTTGTTGATAATTAATTGTGAATCCCCAAAGACATGCAACTCTGTTATGTTCCATTCTATAGCTAGTTTCAATCCATTGGTTAATGCTTCATATTCTGCAATATTGTTTGTACATGGGAATAAAAGTTTGTAGGATTTTGGTATATTATACCCATGAGGAGAAACAAACAATACTCCCGCACCTGATCCATTTTGCATGTTGGAACCATCAAAGAACATCTTCCAAGTGCAAGTGGTCATGTATAGAATGTGTTCATCTGGGAACTCTACCTGAATAGGCACACTATCCTTAACTGGAAAATTAGCTAACTGATCAGCAATAGCTTGCCTTTTTATGGCCTTTCTCTCAATGTACTCTATATCAAACTCAGATAAAACCATCATCCACTTAGCAAGTCTACTCGTGAGGGAAGCCTTACTAAGCAAGTACTTAAGAGGATCAATTTTTGCAACCAAATGTATAGTATGAGCAAGCATATAGTGTTGCAACTTTTGGGAAGCAAACACTACTACAAGACAAGACTTCTCAATGTTATTGTAATTGATCTCATAAGATACTAGAGTACGACTGATGTAGTATATGGCCCTTTCTTTCCCAGTGTCATCTAATTGAGCCAAAAATGCCCCCAAGGAAGACTTTGTTGCTGAAATGTACAAAATCAATGGTTTCCCTGGAATAGGAGGCATCAAAATTGGAGGATTAGCCAAATACTATTTTATTTGATCAAGGCTCTTTTGGCAATCCTCATTCCACACACATGTGACTCCCTTATGCAATGTTTTATTGAAAGGTTGTGCTCTATCTACAAGTTGTGAAATAAACCTCCGTATAGATTGGAGTTGTCCTTGAAGACTTCTCATTTGGCTTATGTTCTTTGGAGGTGGCATATCTAAGATAGCTTGGACCTTTTCAGGATCAACCTCTATTCCTTTTACTAAAATTATGAATCCTAGAAGTTTACCTGAGATAACTCCAAATGCACACTTTTCGGATTCAATCTAAGTTGAAACTATTCCATGCGATCTAGAATCACTTCCAAATCATCAAGGTGTGTATCTCATTTCCTAGATTTAGCCAAGGTATCATCCACATAATCTTCCATGTTCTTATGCATCATATCATGAAAAATTATGGTCATAGCTCATTGGTATGTTGCTCCTACTTTCTTTAGGCCAAATGGCATGACGTTCCAACAATAGGTTCCCCATGCACATGTGAAAGTTGTTTTCTCTTGATCTTCGGGAGCTATTTTTATCTGGTTATATCCGGAAAACCCATCCATTAAGGAGTATATCTCATAACCTGCCATCATATCCACTATCATGTCTATGTTTGGGAGTGGAAAGTCATCCTTTGGGCATGCTTTGTTGAGGTCTCTGAAGTCTGTGCAAATGCGAATGGACCCATCATGTTTTGAAACTGAAACAATATTGGAGATCCACTCAGCATAGTCAATAGCTCGAATGAATCCTGCGCGTAAGAGCTTTTCTAATTCAGCTTTAACAAGAAGAGCTACGTGAGGGTGCATTTTCCTCAACCTTTGTTTGATTGGTTTTATTCTTGGAGCTATAGATAGATGATGCATAATAAGATCAATGTCAAGCCCTGGCATATCAAAATATGTCCAAGCAAAGTTGATTTTCTTCTTTTGCAAAAACTTTGTATATGCCTCTTTTTCTTCGACTGACAGAGACTGAGCTAGGTGCACTATTTGGGGAGCCTCTTCTATATTCAAATTCATTGGTTGTGTGGGCTCAATGAGAACTAATGACCTATCTTGGAAGTAACTTGGCAAGTTATTAAGTACCCCATCCTTAGGCGCCTCAAAGAGGTTTTCACCCTCAGATACATCATTTATTTTTACTATTTTGGGTTCTGACACCACCACAAAGTGGTTTTCGCCATCAGAACCATCTTTGTTTTTTTCTTTTTCTTTTATTTTTAGACTGAGGTACTTAATATCAGGCTCCGTCATACTTGTTGTTGGTTCATTGGTGGAAGAGACTACGGGTTTAAGAGCATTTAGATAATAGGCAATTTCATAGTCATTCTGAAAGTTTAAGAGCTGAGGCTCTTGGTGACGTTGAGACCAATCAATTAGGTGGAAATGAACAAGGGGTAGGTCAATGACTGGTTCAACATTGTGTATGTGGAAGGTGTTATCTCTGGTGACCATACAATTGGGATTCATCAAGTCTCCTTCTAAGATACCCGAATCAGGATTTGTCCTACCAAACAAAGCGTCGTCCACTAAGGCAATTCGAGGAGTCCAATCCTCTAGTCCTACACTAGGCTCGTTGGTCACATCGGGTTGAGTACTATAAGTATGGACAACATCCATGTCCAAATCAACTGTTGCATCTGAAAGTGAGTCCCATTCGAACTCATGTGAGTCTGTCTCTGAATCATTATTTGGGCCTCGTGATGTAGAAGCCTCAAGGTTAGGAAAGGTTTCCCTTTCTCTAGCACTAGCATTGTTACTATATGTCGCAGCTAGGATAGCAACACTTTCCATTGTCAATCTAGCATTCATATAGTCACTATCTATCACAGTTGGGATAGTAGGACTGTCAATTGTCAAATCTTTTGAATCTCCCCAAAGGAGATTTGTTGAAGGCACCCAATCATCAGACATGTCTTGCTGATTAGAGAGATTAGGTGTGTAGTCTGAGTCATTGTCACTGTCCGTCACAGCTAAGACCGGGACACTTTTCTATTTTTTATTTGCAAAACCTAAGCCAACTGTTGACTCATTCCTTCATCCAAAAAGGGCATGGTTAAGAGGTTCAGCTTTGGCATCCAACCGATGACTAAGGGGACCATGTCCTGGATAATCCATATTCTTGACCAATGTATACCCTCTCCCATAAGCTCGAGGAGAAGGTGTAAAATCCTCATTATGTCGGTATTTCTCCTCTCGGTAAATCCAATCCCTAATGGCAACCTCTTCTTTTTCCACCTAAATTAGAACTGAGGATTCTACAAACTTGTTGAACAATGTCATGGCTGAAGACGAGGGTTTCATATCTTGAGAAGGTTTGCCATAAGACCTAGGGGAAATTGGCAATTTTGTGAATGAATCAATTTTGTAATCCCCCATGCCAAGATCCATGGCTTTGAATTTGTCTTTGCATTGTTCAAATGTAGTATCAAAAGTGTCAACCTCCCTATTCAAAGGAATGTGAGACCCTACTGAAATTGTGTTGACTGACAATGTGCTATCCCCGGGTATGCAAACTTCTACTCCATTGTAAGGGAACTTCACACACTGATGATAAGTAGATGGGACTGCTTGCATCTCATGTATCCAAAGTCTAGCCAACAAAATATTGTAAGCCAAAGGACCGGCATCAACAATCTGAAACAAAATATCTTTCTCTACATGACCAATTCAAATAGGAAGAATAGCCAATCCTTTAGAACTACATTTTGCTTCATCATAAGCCTTGATAGTTATCTTCTTCCTTTGTCAATGACTTCTTCTGAATAACCCAAGGCCTTCAATAAGCTCAAAGAACAAATATTAAGCCCAGCACCCCCATCTATCAACATGCGCCTGACACGGGTCTTGTGGATCATAACCTCTATATGAAGGGCCAAATTGTGTGGGTGGCTTAATGACTTGTCATCTTCTTCTGAGAATGTAAGGTAGTGAGGGCTAGCCAAGTGGTCGACCATATTTTGGAATTGATCTACATCTATATCATTAGGGACATTAGCCACTCGCAAGGCATCCTCAAGGACACGCTTATGCTTAGGGGACAATTCCAAAAGCGCAAAGATTGAAATCTACGCTGGTGTACGTTGTAATTGGTCAACAAGATTATAATTCAACTCAGGACCAACAACAAATTTAGGAAGAACACCTTTTGACACTGGCTGCTTAGACTTACTAGAGTTAGGACCTCTAATAACAATGGGAGCTTGAGGCTGACTCCTAGTGACTGCATTGAGGGGTTCAGACATCCTTCATGAGTGAGGACCTATTAGTACCACAACGGATCCTTCATCAGGCATAGGATTTGAATCCACATCATATCCATAAGGGTCTTTCCCTCTCATCATGTTGACATTATCATCAACAACTTCAAGCATATTAATAACATTTTCAGCATTTATGTAGGTGTAGTTGATAGCAACCTTATCGTTCTTGTTGTTAGAATTCTCTCCTTTCTCATATTTGGGCAAGGGTTCTTTAAAAGCTTTGTGATCCACATTAGTGGTTAAACCATCAACTTGTAATCTTCCGCTTTCAATAAGATCTTGGACAAGATGCTTAAGTTTAAAACAATTTTCTATATCATGTCCAATTCCATTGTGAAAGACACAGAAAGCCTTCTCATCCCAATAATGAGGTTTAGGATTTGGTATGCGGAACTTTGTAGGATCCTGAGGTTGTGCCAAATTATGAGAAATTAACATCTTGAAAATGTCTGCATAGGAGTCCCCAAGTTTGGTAAATTGTCTCTTTTCTATTTTAGGTCTCCCTTGATACTTGGGTTTATTTTCTTGTTGTGCTGAAGATGTTTGCAACTTCATGGCTTGGACTGCATTAGAGAGATTAAGAACTCCTTCATTCTTAGGTTGTGATGAGTCAACAACTCCGTCAGTGACCACTTGCTTATTCTTATTCCAATAGGAGTTCTTTTTGTCCTTATTACCATTATTATTGTTGTTTTGGCCATTGTTTTATTAGTTGTTTTGGCCAAAATTCCTTGATCTTTTAGGACATCCTCTATGCGACACGCCACTTCTACCATGGTATCAAAAGAATTAAATGGGATCTTCCTTACTTCATACCTTAATTCCGGTACCAAGTTGCTCACAATGATGTCTATTCTTTCCTCCTCAGGAATTGTCCTTGGATATTTCGAGCACAAACGTCTCCATCTTTGTAGAAAGGTAACAAAGGATTCCCCTTGATTCTGCTTGAGTTTGCACAAATCAAGCATGGTGACTGACCTTGATAAGTTGTAAGCAAAATGTTGAACAAATCTTTCCACAAGCTCTCTAAATGTCTTAAGTGGAGGAGTAAGGTTAGTAAACCACTCCATGGCTTGACCCTTGAGACTCCTTGGGAATAATCTCATCAAGTAGGAGTCTTCATGGTGAAAAGAAAAGCTCATTATGTAGAATTGTCTAACATGGTCATGAGGGTCACCAACGCCATCATATTTGTCATAGGTTGGAAACTCAACTTTCGTAGGAAACTCAACCAACACCACACTCTTGTCAATTGGGTTGGGACATATGGAGTCCAAATTAAATGTGCTCTTAGGAGCCCTCATCCTTTCTATATCCTTTTGAAGTTGTTTGATCACCTCATTAGTTGATGGATCTTGCTTCTTTACCTTTCGGTCCACATCAAAATTATATGGGACCTTAGCACCTTTGTTGATGAGACTTTCTAGGAACTGATCCTTGTTTTGTTCGACATACCTTTCTACATATGCTTGAAAAGATGGTTCTTGTTACATAGTCATAAAATCTATATGATCGAAGTTGGCATAACTTCCTCCATGTTGTGAGCCATGATGTGCTCGTTGGGAGGGTTGCTTTGAAAGTCTAGGAGGTGACTGTCTCCTATGGTGATCATATCTTGAAGTCTTTCTACCTCTAAGACTTGGGGATCTTGAGGGCATCCTTGACCTTCTTCTAAGACTTGGTGAGGGAGTAGACAGGGGTGAGTGGGTCCCACTATTAGCACCCCTCCCATTGAATCAGTTTTGGAGTTATTGTGCATAGAGTCTATCTTCTTCTTCTTGAGTGACTCTTTTCCTTATGTCTAATAATGCACGTTCCTCTTCCTCTAGTTGTCTAAATTTCTCCTTTTTAGCAGCTTGTTCATCTAGATAGGCTTGCTTCTCCCTTTCAATGCTCTTTAATCTTGTATTTGCATATCAAGAGGTATCTCTAAGTGGAGAAGGTTGCCTTGACTATCTAATTGCATTAGCTGCATTGATGTGGTGGTCACTAGACTCGTTGCTTTGGTCTTCGTGTTGTGACCCTAAATCTGAGTGAGTTTGTTGGTGATGTCTCTCAGCTCATTGGTGAGCATCAAGATACCTTGTGTTGATCGGGGGTGATCCAGGTGGACTAGCATATGCAGACCCAACAGACATCATGTTACCTCTATGCCGTTGAAATATGTCATCAAGAGTCTGGTTCATTGCTTCTCTTTGTTGTTGAGTGAAGGTGTAACTCATGTCCATACTTGATGAAATGGGTGCTAAAGAGGTACTCACTTCACTAGGATTACCTTTCGGATTAAAAAAAATCTCAGATTCACTCTTAGGAGATTGATCAAAAAGAGGTCATTTTCCCTTATGATGTTGATGAGTCTTAACTGGTGGTAACTGGCTAAAGACAATAGGGGGTCACTTCCCTTGATTGACTTGGTACCTTGTTGTAACTGACATGAAAGAAAGAGATTCTTAATGATAGGGTAACCTCACAAAGTGTCAACACCAAACTAGGATAATCAAAGTTCTCTATTGTCCAAAATGAAATGAAAAGATAGAAATAAAGGGGCTTTACCAACACTATCAAAGAGGTGCTAAAATCAAAGGATGAATATTCTTGCACTTTTGAATCAGGAGGTTGGACTAGGCCAAAATATAATTGAAATTGATTAAATGAAAGTGATTTGGACAATAAGGGCACTAAAATTCTCCAAGAATGTAGCTAACAATTCTACAGATAAGCTTTCTCACTAAGAATAACCTTCTAACCTAACAACTATTTCCAAAGTGGCCTTGTAAACCAATTGATGCTATTCCTAAAGGGCAAAAACTAGAGATTTAAAGTCAAAACAAGTCTCTAATGACAGGATAGAAAATTGAGCAAGCTGTAAAAAAGTTGGGTGTTTCAACTCAGGAATTCAGTTGTTTTGTGGTTTAATCAGACACATTAACAGATTTCTAGCATTTTATCAAGCACATAAGACAGCAATCAAGGAGTTCAAGCAAGCAATTGTCTTCAAACAATGAGCAAGGGGCAAAGCAACCTTGCGCATGAACAAGTATAGTGACTTAGTATTTCTACTCCTTAAAGGTTCTACTTGTGTATGTTCTTGAAAATGTTTTAGCAAGCACATAGAACATAACAGCACCTTAACAAGTTGTCTACAAGGATATACCTGGCTTTCTAAAAGGAGTCCTCGATATACGCAAGGTACATGAGGCCCAAATCTGTAGATGAAAAGAATCCAAAATCACACAACCAGGAGGAGACGGTAACCCAAATCTCCTTCTTCACTTCTCAAAGGTATAAAGTTCTTTGAGGCTTAGCCAAGAGTGATATCAAACTCAATTCTCAAGAGAGGTGTCTTTCGATTCACCACCCACTATTTATACTCCGTCGGAACACGGGAGTTAAGGTCGTCCCTTGAGGTGGTGTGTCCCCAAGCAGGCCTTCTAAAAATATAATTAAGTAATTCACTATCAAAAGTATTTAAAGCACTAAAGGTGGAACACTTAACTCTTCAAGTAAATGTGGAGTGAGTCCAAAAGTGAAACATTTAACTCTTCAAGTGAATGTGAAGTGAGTCCAAAAGTGGAACATTGAACTCTTCAAGTGAATGTGAAGTGAGTCCACAAGGTGGAACATTTAACTCCTCACACAAACTCAAAGTGAGTCCAAAAGTGGAACATTTCACTCCTCACACAAACTCAAAGTGAGTCCAAAAGTGGAACATTTAACTCCTCACTCAAACTCAAAGTGAGTCCACACCTTAGAAAACTAATGAGATCAAGAAAGCATAAAAATGGGGAAACTTTGTGGAACACTTAACGCTCTTTTCAAGTAGACCCCTCCTCTATGTATGAATGCTGACCTTGCATCTAAAGGGTGGTAATGAAGGGTGATTAGAAATAAGTGATTCCAACACCCAATTTAGCTAACAAGATCAATCAAAAGTAATCTAAAGCTGCTTATCAATACTACTCACAAATGACAAAGGGTTGAATCAATGGAATATTTAACTTTTCAAGCAAACATAGAGTGAGTCCACAAAGTGGTGTATTTAACTCCCTATGTAAACAAGGAATGAATCCATGCCCTCAATCATTCAATGATATATTTGATATTGGAACCAAGAATTACTTAAGGTTTAAACACAAGCATTCACTTATATAAACTTGTAAAAACAAATCTATATTCTTTCATTTCCCATTAAGAGCATCAATTGAAATGTGTTCTATGAAAGCATATAAACACTCAAGCCAAACACATGAGAGGTTTAATTTTAATCCCAAAATCCAAATGTTGTAGAGATGGAACAAAGTACCTCAAGTCCAACGTTTTGTTTTAAGCATTTTCCATGAAAGCAAGAGCACCTTCAAATGAACAAGACAAAAAAATAAGCAAACAAGATATGCAATGTATATTCAACTTATGCAAACCCTAGGGTTAGATCTGAAAATCACTTTTTAGGAGCAATAATAGCCAGCAAATAATCCAAATGATAACTCATATCATGCATTGAACAATGAAAAATAAGTGCATACCCATCACAAAATTTTATTTTTTTTGCATTTGACCTAGTCAACAAGATCTGATTTTTTTGATATGATTTCGGCCAAATAAAAATGGAAATGCAAAATAGAGACTCTTGCTAAAAAATAGAAAGATTTCCAAAAATATAAAATTTTTAGAAAAATCTCTTCATTTGTGCCCTAGAGAGCCACTTTCCCAAAATAGACCAATTTTTATAAATCGACCAAATGAGCTATGATATGATCTCTAAATTAAAAACACAATGAATGGACCCCCTATAGAATTTCAAGACCTTTCCAGAAATATAAAAATTTCTGAAAAATATGCTGATTTGTGTCAAAAATCAAATTTTTATGAAAAAAAAAAGAAAAAATCATAAAAAATACAAATTACCTTTGAAAATTCTGAAATTTTTTTTGGAGCTTCTCTGATATGTTGCCAACCTGCAAAAAAAATTTCAGACCAAAAAACCAAGTCATTTGGGAGATATGATCAAATCTTTCAAATTTAGGGTTTTCCATCTTCAAACAAATCTGCACAAGGGTTAGCTCCAAAAAATAATAAAAAACCAGCATGTAAAAGTGGGTTGACCCATGGTGGGTGCCAAAAATATATAGTGAAAATGTGACCACACTTCGATGAATCGTTACATGCAAGAAAACTCAACAATGAGCCCTCACAAATCGATCCATAGCTCTATATGCATGGAGTTGCAAGATTTGTAAAATTGCTCTCAGCTAGAGCTATAAACTCATGACCTTGCTAGTCAACCACACAATGAGAGATTCTAAATTAAAAACAAGGGCAACAATGCCAATATCTCCAATGAAATCAATATGGATGCAATGCAATGCAAACTAATCTATGAGAGTGAAAGATGCAAGCTATGCTATGAAAGGAAAATACAAGTGTTACAAATCCTTCTATTAAGCTATGTGAGATTAATCTATTGCATAAAGAAAATCTATACTAAAAATGCCATGATTATGCAACTATGATGTAATAAAACAAGCTAAATGAAATGCAACAACAATGTCTTCAAAGCTTGAATGCAAGAATGTCTTCAAAGAGCTCCAAATGACCTAGAAAACCTGCAGCATAACATTAGCATAAAAACTTAAGATATGAAAATGAAGGAGAAAACTCTCCTTTTATAAGAAATGAGATGAAAATGGACCATTGAGATTAAGAGGCAAAAGACTTAATCAACGGTGGAGAAAAATAGAAGTTTGATCTTTGTGCACAAATATCCTCCAATAGGAAAATAGGAGTTGACTTTTGTGTCCCACATAAGACAAAAAGTATTTTTTCCCTTTTTATAAAATAAGAATAATGTTTTATTTGTGCAACATAGGATAAGAAGAAAAGTGGGGATTTTTTATTTAAATAAAAAGGGAGGAAATTCCTTTTAATTTAATAAAGGCTTAGGATAAAGTGATTTTATTATTTAATTAAAAGAGATTTTTAATTAATTAAAAGGGAGCATGTTCTCTTAATTAAATAAGATTTTTTTTTTTTTCTTTTAAATTAAATAAGGCTCAAACCTTAGGAAATATTGAATTGATTATGATTTGATCAAGGAAATTGATATTGTTGATATTTGAAAATATTGATTCAGGGATTTGACGAATTGCTGAATGGGGGCCCAAAGTCTAGGTTACCATTTTAGGGTGCATACAATGATAAGGACCTTAATAGACAATTATTGCTCCACAAGACACATTATAGACCTTTATGATACATGTACTACATACCACTATATTTATTTACTCTGAGAATTGTTGCATGGGATTATGTTGCCAATTGGTTGGGGTATCATGATTTGTCAATGGTAAGATTGGAATAAGAGGTATGTAGTATATTTATCTCAAATAATGTCTAAAAAAACAAGATGTAATAGTGATATTAAAGATGATAATTATTTAGTAGGAAGTATTTTTTAATGCAATTAATTTTATATTTGTTGAGTGGCATATAAATTATTACAATAAGCATTGAAAAAGGTCACTTTGATATGCTTTTGTTGGTTGTCTTGAGCATTAGTAGTGATTGGTACATGCTTTTAACATTAAATTTTGATATTGTTTATGTATCCATAACATATTAAGTGATTTATTAGATAACAAATGAATATGAGATTTAAGAGAAACTTGTATTCATAATAATGATTATTTGAAAGATGAAGATATTCATGAACATGCTATATTGACATGATTAAAAATAGTTATTTAATGTGCTTAAACTGACACTTAAACTTAGAGCTCAAATTATTATAAATACCAATGCTATAATTCTTAAATGCTAAAGATGATCCTTCCACTCTAGTTGAAACCCTTGAAACCTCTATAATTTGGAAGTTGACATTAAAAAAACCAGAGTAGAGAGATAAATTTTAAATGATATACAAGGGGCACTTGACATTATTTCCAATGTGCCTACAATACAATTCTTAATGGACCATATAAGTGTTAATAAACAAGCTATAATTCTTGTAAATTTTGCACAAAAAATAATAATCAAGTAATACCAATGTAAAATTGACTAATCATGTATGGATACTACATTTTATCTAGTGGCGACTAGTTTAATGTAATTTTCTACCAGTAGATGAATGACACTTGGATACAATATTATTTTTTGGATCAATCAAGGTATACTTGACAAATGCTTGAATCTAACTAAATCAAGTGGCACTTGATACATGCTAAATTCATTAGGCAATATGGTAGTAATTTGACTATCTGAACTCAAAGACACATTAAACTTCACATATAACGGTTAGTTTTAACAAGATCCACAAATAAAGATGAGTTTTAGAGAAGCACGACAATGAATTTTATTTCTTTGTATTCGTTTGAGAATCTTTATTGCTTTAGAGATAGGATTGATCTAGGAGGCTTAGCATGTGCTCTATTCTCAAGTTTCACCCCTTAAAAAAATTGAGGGTCTAATTTTTGGAACATTGCAATACCATTCATGATATCAAACTTAGAAAATTCACACTTTAGTAAACCCATGACGGTCAATTAACAAAGGTTGCAAGGATTTAAATTTATAATATGTAATTTTAAAATTTAGGGTTCAAATCCATATTCATAGAGGTGATCTAGATCATTTATGCACTCACACACTTTTGAACCTCAACTAAAGTATATAATTGTAGATTTAGGGATAGAGTAAATTATGGTAATGAGTATTGTCAAGATTGGTATCAAGAGATATCATTTGCCAATCTCAATACATACAAAATAATCTTATGAGCCCAATAGATAAGGGAAAAATGAATGATAATAATATTTGTAATGTAATCCATTAGGTTATATAAATATTGAGATCTATGCTCTTAAGCGTATTACAACATGTTAAGTTTATTTACACTTATATTGGAAGGTTCCTTGGACTAAGTTTTCATTAGTAGGAGGATCTATTTCACCAATCATTTATTTTTCTTGAGATTGAATCAAATTAATAAGTCAAAAAGTTCAAACAAAATGATTGCCTTACAAACTCTAAGTTTTCCTAAAAAAAGGGCTTAGACTCCTATTTTAACTCTATTTTAGTCCCATAAATTTGAAAAATGTAACTATGAGGTCAAGAAATAAATCTTAATCTCTAAAAATATCTTCACATATATATATCTATATATATCTATATATATATATATATATATATATATATATATATATATATATATATATATATATATATATATATATATATATATATATAGGCTAAGATTCCATGAAAGGTGACTGGCTAAAATTACCAAGTAGGTATTTTTTTATCAATTAATGTAGCATTGGAGGGCCACACCTATATATCAAAATAATAAAAAAGTAAATTACAAGAGACCCCTTCCGTTGGGTTATACCATCTATCATTTGCAATCACTAAGTCTAACTAGAAAAATGATCCAACCCAATTTTTCTATAAGAGCATCCACCAGATTTTCCTACTCCCCCACGTTGAGCAACATAACACAAAACACTGACACTACATTTGAATTAACTCAATATCTACTATTTACATTCAAGTAAATATCATTGAGGACCATGCACATGGTATGAATGATGGAAACATCTAAACAACAAACTAAAACACATGCGTTACCAAGGGGACACTTAGTTTCTTTTTCATATTTTACTTTATAAGATTGACATTTTAGTTTTTTGTTTAGCCAATTCTGTGAATGATCACCCCTGTCTTGGTCTTGAAGATCTCCATCAACATCTACTAAAAAATATTGCTATAAAAATCCATGTCTCTTCTTAGAAATAAGACAAATAGACACATCCATAGTTGTATGCATAGAATTTTACCTTGTGGTATTTTCCACTTATCGTGCATAAATTGTATCTATTGGGATGATGCACCTACCTCTTCCATTCCCCTCTTCATTGCACTTAAAATATCATAATGGTGACCATCTTGTTCATTGAGCTTGAGTGATATGGTGATCTTGGGATGCAATGTGAATGTTATGAATCTCATGCTATTTTTCAAATGGCGCGACCTTAACCATATCTGATGTTACATCTACTTCTTCTTTGGAAACACCATTTGCCAATGCATTTCCTTCCTTAGAAAAATAGGTTATCATGAAGTTATTAAAATATTTGATATCTTTTTGAATCAATAGAAGCCAATTACCAAGCTTACAATATGGAATTTGCCTAGTTTGAATAGCATTACCGACCATTTTTGTGTCCCCCTCCAAAAACAATTTCTTGATTTAAAATTTTCTCCTTGCAATCAAGCCTAGGATTGTCACCTAGAATTTAGCTTCATTATTCATAGCATGTCACATTCATCTTCATGTTACCATTAAGATTTTGTCTTATGCATTTCTAGCCACACAACCTGTCATTGCTAGTCTTAGGTTTCCCCTAGAGAAACCATCAAATTTCTTCTTGATCTAGGCAACTTCTGATAGATTCCATTTTAGGTCCTTCCTAACTCTTTTCAACAGGTTGAATTTTTTTTTGGTAACTCAAGGTATTCCCGCAACTCATACCCATGTGACCAATCACACCTTACCTTGGACTTACTTATTGCTAATTTGGGGTTCACGGAGGGGCGAGTATGAGGCGAGACTAGTCGCTAGAGATGGACCAAGCCGCCTACAAGATAGATCCATCGAGTGATCCTAGGCCTCAGAGTCAAACCTGAGACCATGGGGAACTTCCCACAACCTCAAGCCAAATCCACTACCCGAGCGAGCTTTTAGACAGGTTAACTTGTTCAACCTTGTAAACAAGGAAATTTCTAAGTAGGAGTTATTAAATATAGTTTAAAAATAAAATAAAAAGAAGAATAAGAGTTTTTAAAAACTCTTTTTTCATATTTTCTAAAAGTGAGAATACATTATTTTCTATGATATATTTTAATAATTAAATTAAAATAAAAATAAAAGTCCCTAAGTTTGTGCAGGAAAATTACCATTTTAATCCTATAGTTGTATGTTTTGAATTCCTAAGACTCGTTGAGAATACAATTAAGAGCTCGTACATATTTTATGGAATCACATTCTTAGGAAGAGGTCTTATGGAGTTGCTACATGCATTATTTTTGTTGAGTAGGGGCTTTCATGAGAAGAAGAAATTTATGCTACATGACAATTTAGAATATTATGCAAGAAAATAAGAGCTTGTAGTTTTTGGATTTTAGATTTTAGAAAATGTCTTTTGGGCAAGGTTAAAATATTCTCCCACATGCTTTCTAAGAATTTACTTAAATATATTAGTAACCTATAATTTTTAATATTCTTGCTAATAATTTTGTAGATTCAACTATAAATTTATAGATTGAACATTTTGTATTTGCTAATAAAATAATGAGAATGCCAAATTTGTTAAATTTTAAAAGTTTTAAGCTTGCCCATTATTACAAAATCCATGACCCTACCTATACTATCTCCTAAATATTCCCAACATCATGTGTTGGGATAATTTAAGAAGCCCCCTCCTTGAGACCATAACTAGAGAGAGAAAACATATCCTCCATTTTTTTATTTCTATATATAAACTTGCATGACATTTTTTTTCAAATTCTAATTTCACTAAAATATAATTGATGGTTCAAATCCGTAAAGACATGTTCTACCTAGGTTTGACCCATGATGGACTAGATACCCTACTCATGATTGCTTAACTCAAGACAACTTATGATATAGATGGATGCTTACTCAAATTGTTTTAGTTTTCTACATATATACAAAGATGTCCACATATATATATTTTCTAACTTCTTGATGAAGCAAAGATCACACATGACTAACTAATTTTACATTGATTTTTTTTCAAAAAATACTTGAAGATGCAGTTGTAGTTCTCTATAGGAAAAAAGGGGGTTTCTACTAACAGAAGCCTCTAAAATAATCATCATCCTTAGGCTACAGGTGACTTCTATATACACCTAAAAATGGTCACCTAGACTATTAGCCCCTTTTGCTAAATCATCAATTGCTTATTCTTGATCAAAATCCTAGCTCTATCATTTATTCGATTATTTTCTATGGGCTAACCATCTTATCCTAAGTCTTTATTTATTTAAAAGGAATATTTCCTCCTCTTTTAATAAATAAAAAGCCCCCACTTTTCCTCTTATCCTAAGTTGCACAAATAAAGCATTATTTTTATTTTATAAAAAGGGAAAAAACACTTTTTGTCTCATATGGACACAAAAGTCAACTTCTATTTTCTCATTGGAGGATACTTGTGCACATGGATTGCTCTTCTTTTAAGCTCCACCGTTGATTAAATCTTTTGCCTCTTAATCTCCATGGTCCATTCCTCCTCATTTCCTTTAAAAGGAGAGCTCTCTTCTTCATTCTAGATCCTCAACTTTTTATGTTAATGTTATGCTGCAGGTTTTCTAGGTCATCTTGGAGTTTTTTAGAGATTTGGAGCATTCTTGGTTTTTGCATCTACATGTTATTATAGTTTCATTTCTTGCATTGTCATGGCATTCATAGCTTCATACTAGGAGGCTTTGTAATACTTGCATCTTTCATTTTCATAGCTTAGCTTGCATTTCCATTTTTAGCATAGCATTGCATTGCATTTCATTTGATTCTTGAGGATATTGGCATTCTTGCCCTTGTCTTCATTTGAATCTCCCATTGCATGGTTTACTAGCAAGGTTATTGGCTAAATAGCTCTAGCTGAGAGCATTTTTAAAAACCCTTGCACTCCATGCCTAGGGAGCTATGGATTGATTTTTGAGACCTCATTCTTGAGTGTTCTTGAATGTAATGATTCATAGAAGTGTGACACAATTATAGCATACATTTTTGGCGCCCACCGTGGGGCAGAGTAGACTAGCTTTGTCCCTTCTTTTTCTGCATTTTTGTCATTTTTCGTCAATTTTTCAGCAAGTTTTTAGCTTAATTTTCGATCTTTATTTTTTTGTCTCAGACTATCGTACGATACTTTCCAAAAGTATTGCGCGATAGTTCTCTGTATGCACGTGCGATACTTTGCTTGTCAAAAGTATCGCCTGGCTATTGTAGAGAATATCACCTGGTCTCGGGCAAAGTATCACCTGGTGTCGAGCGAAGTATCGCACAGACTAATATTATCGCCCCAGTATACTGAGAAGTATCGTGCGATAATTCTGGTTTCTGTAACTATCGCCTGTACCTGGCAGTGAGCTATTTTTGAGTTATTTTATCTATCTTGCAAGTTTTGGGTTCGCTGCTAACTTTTTGAAATTTTTTGAAAATTTTAGCGTTTTCAAATCTGTGCACTCTGGAAAATGGGTGCCCATTTTTGAGAAATTTTTGCAAATGGTATCGAAAATCAAAGTGTGATATATCGTTGGAAAGGTCTTTTTGTGCCTAATCCAACTATGATGGTTTCATTTTCAGATTTTGTCATTTGATCAATTATTTTTTGCAGATTATCTGATTTTTTATGTGCTAACCATTGTTAGATTTTGGATTTTCCTAACCCTTGCAGGTCTAACAAGTTGTGGTTGTAGGTGCACTTGCTTGAGATATTTTTCCAAAAGAACGCATGTCAAAGAGGGCTACTAATGGTTTTTGCAGGGTTGCCCTAAGCACAAAAACCAAGTCAAGTGCTTGTTTAATTGATTTATTTATTGAGTGCAGCATATACTAGTTGTTTCATTTATTAGGCACTTAATACCTTGTTGTAGGAATTTTGAGGTGGTAGGAGAGTATGCTCTTCACCCTTGTGGTGAAACAGAAATCTTGACCCATCTTGGAATTTTGAAAGCAAGGGGGTAACTAAATCTTTGCTTGGTGTGTTTGGGTGAAGTTTTTGAGATAGGGGAGTATGCTCTTCACCCTTGTGGTGAACCAAAAACCTTGAACCTCAAGAATTGATCCACTTTTTGTTTAGATTTAGAATCCTTTAGCGGGCCTGCTCTTGAGCAATCAAGAGAAATGACCCAAGTGGGGACAAGCCTTTTGCCGGCTCTTCCAACCCACTATAATCTCAAGGCTATCAAGGACACAAAACCTTGGTAGACATAGTACTTATCTTCGCTTGATGTGAGTAACTTGTGGGATTGTGACCATGAGGAAAACATTGAGTAAGAATGCTTAAGGTACTCTTGAGGCCACGAGGTCCTAGTCCTTTATGAGGAGCAAGAGGGGTGCTATGAACGGAAGCCCTTACTACGAACCTTTAGATAGAGGCCACCTTATTTTAGCCGCTTAGCTTCTTGGTGCAAGGATTGATCCAAGTGGACTTACCTGGATCACCCCAAGACACTCACCATATGTGTTCCTTTGGTTGCATTTTTGACACTTCCATGACAATGCCAATATCTCTTGTGGGCAACCACTTGGTGTGAGGCAAGGGAGCATCAAGTTGTGGGCCACGTTGCTAAGTAATGAGCCTTGTCCTTCTAGGTAGTAATTGCTTGAATTGTCTTCGATTGTGCTATACTAGTGTAAATGTTCTCAACATTCAAACAAAATGGTAGCACTCATAGAATTTTTCTATTTTGATATCACAAGTGCTTGTCTTGGCAAGGTTGCTTTTGCCCTTGTTTCAAGTATTCTATGACATGTTTGATCCTATACTATTTGCAAACCTGTCTTTTATCTACTGTTACAGCTTGTCAAACTGAGAAATTGCACTATCCAACCTTTGAACTTGATCAAAATGCTTCAAAACTAAGATTTTTATGTTCACTGGTCACAAAGTCGTATAATTCTACAACAGTATTGTGCGCTTTGTTGAGATATATCGCGCGATAGTTCGCTTCTGCTAGACTATCGCCCTGCTAGCCTGGTGTCTATCACCTAGCCTTACTTGAAACTATCGCCTAGTTTAAGACAAAGTATTGCCCGACTAAGAAGTATCGCCTTGTCTGCCTAGAAAGTATCGCCCAGAATCTTTTTGCTATCCTATCATTGCTGCAATTCAAAGTTACTAAACTTGCACTTTAACCTGTCGTAGAGTGTCTTTTTCTGTTCTTACCTGAAATTGGTCTGTTATCTACATGCTTAGATTTTTTCTAGACTGAAAAAAAAAATGAGCTAAAACTATTGGATTTGAGCTTAACGAATGCTACTCTTGATCACTTGTTGCATCACGGTTAGCTCTAGCTACTTGCTTATTGAGCTTCTTGCTCGCTACTTGACTTTAGTCAATTGATTGTTGTAAGTGCTTGAGCACTTTTGACGAGCCATCTCTCTATTGTTCTATTTTGACAAGTGATCTTTATTAGCTTTGCTTATCTCAAATTTGAGAAACTTTGTCTCATTCTATTAGTCAACCAACATCTCTTTTCATGCCGGTTACAACTTGGTCTCAATTTGAGCAGGAGAGTCATCCTCCGTTCAATTATACACAGTTACCTTCTCCAACTAGACGCTCACGAGCGCCCATTAGCAACAACAATTCTAGTTCTAACCAATCTGAGGATTCTAAGGCTACCCCATGGTACAAAGGAAGTTTCCTCTTTTTCGCATTCAAGACCCCCAAAAACACGGACAGTGTCTCACTTACTTTGACTGAACAAGAAAAATTTCAACGCTTGCAAGAACATTTTGAGCATAAAGATAACCAAGCGCGCTTAGACAAAGAACACAATCAATAAAGGATGGATGCTACTAGGTGCATGGCTTATAGAGGAATGTCTCATGAGCAACCTGAGACTAGTAACCATGAGCATAGATCTCTTTTTATCAATGGCAACAATGGCAACAACACGCCACCAAGATCTCCTCCAAGACCCACTTTTGGTATGCCTTCTTCACCTCCTAGACCTCCTCCCTCTCAACATGAGGCAGAGGCTGATGATGAGATTTCTAGTGAGGATCTTATGAGATTTGAACAAGATGTGGTCTCCCAACGAATGATGCATAAGCTTTTAGAGTGTAATGGCGATCAATATTTTCAATATATGACTTCTAGAGGATAGAAACTTCCTCCTGGCTATGATGTCAGACAAATTGTCCAACAAAGAGTACCAACTGAATTGGAAGTCCTTCAAGAAGAACTGCATCGGACAAATCAACGCCTTACCCAAATGGCAATAGAAAGAGATCCTCCAAAGGTCTCTTTTGTAGAATCAATTTGTGCTCTTCCTTTTGATAGGAGTCTATACATGGTCCCATTTCCTAGGGATATTGAGGTTCCCAAATACGACAAGTATGATGGAAATGGTGATCCCCATGACCATGTGCGTCACTTTTATGCTCTTAGCATGGACTTCCTTCATGAAGACACATTTCTTCTATGACTGTTCCCTAGAAGTTTAAGAGGCCAAGCTTTGGAATGGTTTGCGAAATTGACACCACCGCTTAAGACTTTTGATGAGTTGGCTCAGCGATTTACCCAGCATTATTCTTACAACATCCAACAACCTGTCACCATGATAGATCTTGGTAATCTAAGACAACATCAAGGTGAGCCATTTGCAACTTACTTACAACGTTGGAGGTCATTGTATTCTAGGTATCCTCGTTCGTTACCTGAAAGAGAAAAGATTGACATTTTTGTCAACACTCTTGTGCCTGAGCTATTTTATGATCTAAGGAAGCAACTGTTCTCCTCCTTCCATGACATGGTTGAAAGTGCATATCGAATTGAGGATGTAGCTATAAGAAAAGGGGATATTGTTATTAATAAAGATGCTAAAGGCAATGGCAAAGACAAGAACAAACCTTGGAATAAAAACAAGTATGTTGTTAATGATGGGGTTGTTGACGCTCCTAAAGTTAAAGAGCCTGCTTTCAATCTCTCCAATGCTATCTATGCAGCAAAACAACAAGAAGCTGCCAATGCTCATAGTGCTCCTAAACCTCAATATGTAGATAAGCCTAAGAAGTCATTTCGAAAGCGAGTCTATACCAAGTTGGCAGAACCTTACGATGTGATCCTTAAGACTTTGGTTGACAATGGATATCTTACACTTCCTGATAAACCTAGTAACTGGGATCCACTAAATAAGCCTGATTGGTGGCGAGAGGATCATTATTGTCATTATCACAGAAACAAGGGACATCCGACAGACAATTGTTTTAAGCTTAAGGATGATATTCAAGATCTTATTGAGAACGACACAATCTCCACTGATGGCTTAACTAAAAATTCTGATCACACAGCTTTCAAAGATCCTCTACCTAAGCATGATAAGGGGGAAACCTCTCAAGCACATAAGAAGAATCATGATGCTAAGATCAATTACACGTATCCTTCTAATATGTCTGTGATCAACATGGTAGAGCCCGTTGAGAGTGTTTTAATGATGAGGTCTCAAGAGGATAATAAAGCCAATCATGGTAAGCCAAAGTTGGTCTTGCAAACATGTGGTAGTTCATCTTCCTGAAGTGAGACATTGAATGCTATTACTAGGGGGCAACCCAAGATTGTCCTTAAAACTGCGCAAGATCCCAAGCAAGCTTTACCTTCCAAACAGTGGCTCCTTCAGCCACCCCTAGCTATGATCTTGTCCAACATTTGCAAAAGACACCAGCACAGATATCTATCCTTGAGTTACTTCGGTTATCCCCTTCGCATAGAGAGATTCTTGATGAGGCTCTACGTACAACATGTGTTCCCAATGACATTGATCTGGATCGATTTCAGGCTATGGTCAACCACATTTCATCTCCTCTATCTCTCTCCTTTTCTATAGAAGATGACATATCTATTGCTCACCCTCATAATCTAGCTTTACACATTGAAGTTCTAGTCTATCACACCTGTGTTCGCCGAGTCCTGATAGACAATGGTGTAGGGTTAAATATTGTTTCTTTCAATGTCATACAATAGTTGGGTTTGTCAGAATTTGCTGTGGATTCTAAGAAGAAGATTACTATAAAAGCTTATGATGAAGTGGAAAGATCTTCCAAAGGTCTTGTCACGTTGCCTGTCTGAGTGGGCCCTGTCACGAAAGATATTAACTTCCAAGTATTGGACATCCCACTCACATATAACATTCTTTTGGGTCGTCCTTGGATCCATGACATGCAGGCTATTCCTTCCACTTATCATCAGTGCGTCAAATTTCCATACAATGGCACTGAAGTTGTGATTCCTGGAGACCATACTATTGCTATTAATGCTCTTGCTGCTGCTAAAAAATTTGTCCCTCACAATGAACCTACTGTTGATCCTAGTACGTCTCTAGTTGTTGCTGAGAAATCACTTAAGATGATGAGCCTTGGTATGGGTGAATATACACTAGATTCCTTTGCTTCTATACATGTTTCTCCTAGGTCATATGGGAAACCTTCTGATAACATGAAGCTTTCCACTTCTGCTATGGTGATCTTTGATACTTTTGTTCCTTCATCTGTTCCTTTAGAAGCAGAAAGAGAAGAACAAGCTGTTCAAGAGTGGATCTATAGAGAGGATTCTAGAAATATTCCCATGCTCAGTAACTCAGACATAGATACAGATGAGTCACCACTACACACTATGGCTCACATGGGAGATGATCTTCCTTCTACTTCACTTCTTTGGGGAGAAGAATGTATATCTACTGATGATATGGCTAAGGTCTCTATGTCTAGAACCTATGTGCCTAAAGAATCATTACACTATGATAGACAACGTCGCAACATTGCACGACTGCTACAAAGAGGTGATCTCTCACATAATGACATGAGTATCTCTACTTCTCGGCATCTTAAGCCTCTTCCAAAAATTCTTCCATGATAGATATGGATGTTGATGTAGTTCATACCTCTGGTAACCATCCCGATGTAGTCAATGAGTCTCGTGAAGGGTTTGATGGGTTTGTTCCCCATATTGCCTTAGTATACTATGTTGGTCCTTCTATGACAAATCTAGATCTAGCTACTTTTGGAGCTTACCTTATAGGCTCAACTTCTCTTGTCACCAAAGATGACACCTCTCACATAAATGTTGTTGAACCAATCACTTCATTTCATCTTGCATCAACACCTGTTACTTCTTCCACCAGTGAACTAGCAACAAAAAAGATTGAATCAGCAATCAAGTATCGCAGTCATCACGTCAAAAGAAAAGAGCAATTGTCAGATGGAAAAAACCACATTGTGGTGGTATCCAAACCTAAGAAAAGTAAAAATAAAAATTTGCTCAAAAATAATGATTCTCAAATAAAAGATGACAAGCTGATTCTCTACAACAAAATGGTGCACTACTTCAAGCATGATCTCATATATGTTACACTTCAGCCCATTCCTAGAGCTGAGAACAAAGTTTCTAATGCCTTGGTTACTTCGACATCCATCTTACAAATGAAAAGGCATAAATCTCACTTCAAGTTCCTGGTGGATGAATTACGCTATCCTACTTACAAATCCTATAATACTGCCATCTTTTCATGTCTTCCACCTCATATTCTTCCTGACAATCCACCACGCCATTCTTTCCGCCATCCCTTACACTTTGCCTTTGTCTCTGGTGACTTGTATAGGAAGGGTCTAGATGGAACTCTCCTTAGGTGTCTAGAAATAGAGGAGTAAAAAAAAGTGCTAGCTGAAATCCACGATGGCATATGTGGATCACATTCTAATGATCCTTCGCTAGCTCAGACATTTCTTAGGGCTGGTTATTATTGGTCGAACTGGTTGAGACCTCCTATCGTCACAGCTACAGCATTTGGGCCTGGGGCCTATCAGTTCTCTACATCAAAGGAAGCAGATTCTTGATGCTCATTTTTGTCTGGGGCATTGTACATATCTTTATGATCCTGAAAAAAATTACAAAAAAATTCATATATGATGCTGAAAAAATCCTAAAAAGCATAAAAAGTACTGAAAAAATGAGCATCCTAGTGAAAACTTAGCAATAGGCGCTTTGATGTCTCACCAAAAAAATCAAAAAATTTAAAAAATCAAAAAAATTTAAAAAGTGCCTTGGTGAAAATCTGGAAACAAGCACCTTGGTAGCAAAAATACAAAAAAAATTATAAAAAGTCCTAAAAAATTGCAATAAATCTATCAAGTGGTGAAAACTTGGAAACAGGCACTGCTTGAGACCCTCTGCACCTATGTCTATCAGTCTTGCGTGGTGCTCCTTTGCTCCACTTCTCGCTTTGCCTCTCCTAGCCTGGAATTGACTCTTGTCTTAGTCTAGGGGGCATACGTTGTTTTAAGCTTATCTTGGGTCTTTTTGTGCATCTGGGTTTCTTAGGCACCTCGCAAATGGTGTTTTTCAACACCACCCCAACTGTGTTTTTCAACACCACCCCAACTATGTTTTTCAACACTACCCTAGCGTCGAGTGTTTCTTAACACTTATCAGATGTCCTACCTATAGTCTAGTATGATATGATATTTCTCATTTGCAGATGCGATACTCAAAGCTTGACTCTATGACCTACACACACGCACTTGACTCGCTGAGACTTGCTTAGCTTTATTTTCTTTGTGTGATGTCTATGATGATTTCTTTGCTGAGTGTTCTCCCCTTATGATCATTTTTGATGATGCATAGCTAGAAGACTGAGGGAATGAGAACATGTTTTATTGCTTTTTCTACTTGTGGATATATTTTGTTGGTCCTACTTGTCATTAGCATTTATGCTTGTTCCACTTGACATTGGGATCTACAAGGTATTATCCTTGACTATTTCACAAGTGCATGCTTATAGTCATCTTGACTTTCTTGTGTCTCGATGCGAGCATAATCTTCTTATATCAAACTTAGGTAATCTCACTGCACTAGTCATCTTGACCTACATGTCTTTGATGCCTAGGTGGGATTTCCACATTTCTATCTGATATATATCATATTCAGATCCACATAGTTATGCTAGTGTGTATTGTATGATCTTGCGACGCTACCAATAATGCTCGATGATGAATATTAGATGTCTATTAGCATTGTGACCTTGCAAGTAAACCACTTTTCAAGTAGCTTGCATTTTTAAGTTCATGTTAGTTTAGTTTTGCATCTTGCATATGGAGAGAGCTCTCCTTTCATCTTTCATGGACTTGTTAATCAACTGTGTTCACCTTTCGCTTCTTCCCAATCATGTCTTTCACTTTTGGTCTTTCATATCACATCATTTTTCTTTCATTTCAGGATCGAAACCAAAATCCGAGTTCACCTTGATCATCCAAATCACCTTTTCCCCCTCTTTCACGTAGTTGGCTGACCTTTTGAGGCCTGATCCTTCGATCTTCACTGGGGCATTCTTCACCTCTTCATCCCCATCTCTTTCAAACTTCCAGTCTTTCATTCACTTTCAAATCCCACTCCGTGGTGTTTACGGGTTGAGGGACCGATAGGTTTGTGCCCCGTGTCCCATGTGTGGGGCATACCTTCACTACTTAATGGTTATTCTGTTATCTTGCATCTTCGATTATGATTTCTAGTGATTTGATCATGCTGCTCTTGCTTCTTCTTTCCCTCTACTTGGATTTCGCTTTCGATCCCGAGGGGGCAGACACGTCATATCTTATTGGCTATCTCTTTCCTAAGTGTTCAGTACTGTCGCTACCAGGCTGACCATGTAGGATTTTCTATTTTTCTGCACTTCATTCTTTGGAGTCAAAACACTATTGCTTGCCTTCTTGGCTGATCTAAGTTGTTTTGTGATCCCAAATCGATCTCACATTTCAACTTCATTCTTTGACTACATGTGTTCCCAAATCAATCACACATTAGTCAAAGAGGGGCAAATGTATACACCTAAAAATGGTCACCTAGACTATTAGCCCCTTTTGCTAAATCATCAATTGCTTATTCTTGATCAAAATCCTAGCTCTATCATTTATTCGATTATTTTCTATGGGCTAACCATCTTATCCTAAGTCTTTATTTATTTAAAAGGAATATTTCCTCCTCTTTTAATAAATAAAAAGCCCCCACTTTTCCTCTTATCCTAAGTTGCACAAATAAAGCATTATTCTTATTTTATAAAAAGGGAAAAAGCACTTTTTGTCTCATATGGACACAAAAGTCAACTCCTATTTTCTCATTGGAGGATACTTGTGCACATGGATTGCTCCTCTTTTAAGCTCCATCGTTGATTAAATATTTTGCCTCTTAATCTCTATGGTCCATTCCTTCTCATTTCCTTTAAAAGGAGAGCTCTCTTCTTCATTCTAGATCCTCAACTTTTTATGCTAATGTTATGCTGCAGGTTTTCTAGGTCATCTTGGAGCTTTTTAGAGATTTGGAGCATTCTTGGTTTTTGCATCTACATGTTATTATAGTTTCATTTCTTGCATTGTCATGGCATTCATAGCTTCATACTTAGCTTAGATTTCCTTTATGCTTTAGATTAATTCATCTAGCTTAACTAGGAGGCTTTGTAATACTTGCATCTTTCATTTTCATAGCTTAGCTTGCATTTTCATTTCTAGCATAGCATTGCATTGCATTTTATTTGATTCTTGAGGATATTGGCATTCTTGCCCTTGTCTTCATTTGAATCTCCCATTGCATGGTTTACTAGCAAGGTTATTGGCTAAATAGCTCTAGTTGAGAGCATTTTTAAAAACCCTTGCACTCCATGCCTAGGGAGCTATGGATCAATTTTTGAGACCTCATTCTTGAGTGTTCTTGAATGTAATGAATCATAGAAGTGTGACACAATTATAGCATACATTTTTGGCGCCCACCGTGGGGCAGAGTAGACTAGCTTTGGCCCTTCTTTTTCTGCATTTTTGTCATTTTCTGTCAATTTTTCAGCAAAGAGATAAACAAGAACATGGGCCTATAAACAAGATGATAAAACAAGGGGGTTTCTTAATCCCTTTCAAATTTTTGGGGAACCTTCCAATGGTTATACCAATTATGTTATAGAACCCTAGTTTTAGTATCCAAGCGAGGGGAGCAAATGACACATAGGGGCCTTACATGCTAAGATATCCCCAAGATAACATACCAAACTTGGGAAAGAGAGATGCACGTATGTAAATGCAAAACAATACAAAGGGAACTTAAAGCACAAAAAAACTTGAAAAGTATTTAGTATGCAAAAAAGGGAAAATCACAAGTATATTACTAATAATTATATTTAAAGCTTTAGATATCGTTGAAACTAAACACGAGTAAAATGAAAAAAAGGAAAAATGAAGGGGACGAAAGGGTAAATGCAACATCTCATACAACACTGGTTTCCAAAAATCTTGAGGTTGGAACTCAAACAATAGAGCCAATGTTCACGAAGGAGAGACTTTAGCCTCTAGAAATAAGGAATCATGTGGAGAACATTAAGATAAAGGAGATCGCAGAAGAAAAAAAATGAAACTAAAAGGGAGGACAAATCTCTTAGAGAGTAGGTACAAAAATTATAGTTTAACATGGAAAAAGGTGAATAAGAGTTTATTTCGATAAGAAAAACTTTAGAAGAAATGAAAACAACATAAGTGAGAAAAGTAAATGAGAGTGGAAGAGATAATGATCCACAAATTAAGAAAATTCAATCTACAATGGAAAACATGGAACTTTAAAAGAAAACCAACTAAGAGAACAAACATAAGAGGTCAAGTCATGGACTCAAGTAGCAAAGGGGCCATCAAACACCAAGTGAGCTTGTAGAAAAGAAAGTAATAAGGCGTATACAAGAAGAGAAGGACATAAATGATAAGGCGAGAAATATCATCATTAAAGGGTTAAACGAACATGGAGAAAAGGAAAATACAAAAGAATTAACAAGAGACTTCCTTAAGGATCATTTATAGTGATATAGAGTAATTTAGAAAGTAAAAAGGATTTAAAAATAGATGAAAGATGACAAGACAAGACATGTAAGGGTTACATTGAAGAACATAGAAGACAAGAACATGATACTAAGGAACATAGGTTCCTCAAATGCACATGCATATATCTTGATGAGGATCTTACCATAATTCAACAAGAAGAAAGAAGGAAAGAATGAGAAAAGGTAAAGGCAACAAGAGTTAATGGAAAATGGGCTACAAAATAGTAAGGCTCAAATCAGTGACAAAATGAAACATAAGAAATAGGAACTCGAGACCCCCATGAACACTTAACTCTAGTTAGTTAGAATTGTAGAAATTACTCATGGAGAAGAGGACCTGTGTTAGGCCCATAGCTAAAGGTAAAGAAATTATCTTTCTTATAGAGACACATGAGCACAATGGATGTAAAGTTACAAAGTTTGAGGGATACAAAAAAGCCTTAGTTTGGAATGAAAGAACTAATTATGGAAAAGGGCATGGAGGAACTACTATTTTGATTAAAGAAACTTGGGTGGACTTATAAATAAAGAGAAAGAAGACTCAAACAAGCAGTACATATAGTTGAAAATAACGAAAAAATTAAATTTTGATAAGGGTGTCAACATGCTACTTTGCTCCAAAGGGCTAAAAAATATATAAGAATAGGAACCTAGATCAAGAAGACCCCTACACATTGTTGTGAAATGACATTTATGTCTTTAATACTTTGGGTGAAGTCTTAAAAATAAGAGACATTAATGCTAGGATATCAAACAATCAAGCCCTCAACTTGAAGAGACGTTATAAAGAAAGAAGTGACCCGCTATGGTTAGAAGAAGAGAAGGATCAATTTGGGGAGAGGTCTTTAGAAGAGAGTAAGGGAAACATTAATCATTATGGGATAAAATTATTAGGCTTTTGTAATTCATACAACATGGTCATTTTTAATGGTATGAAAGCGTGGCCAAATGCATGATACATCACTTGCAAAACATACAACGACCAAAGTGTTGTTGACTATGTTATTTTCTCTCAAGATCACACCTCAAGGATAAAGGAAATAGAGATAGGAGAATGCCCAATAGAGACAAAATTAGATCACAACCCAAATTTTTAGAAATTGAAAACTCATTTAAACAAGCATTAGGGAGAGAAAATCCATCTTAAGAAAAAGAAAGCACCCACACATGGTAGAATCCTAATGACTTAGGAAAACCTAAAAATCTTCAGAGATGGGCCCTTAAATGACTTATTAGGATTTCTGAATATGAATATGATCATACGAAGCAACATATTGTAGACAAAATACCTTAGTTCCTCTAATTCACAAGGCATTAGAAGAGTGTAAAAGGACTAGACCCAAAAGAGAGGCAAAAAATACTTTCCCAGCAAACCCTTGGTTTGATGATGAATGCAAGTTAGCAAAAAGAAACTTGAGAGGAAGAATGCACAAAGAAAACAAGAAAGAGTATGAAAAGTTACTAAGGTGTGAAAAAGAAAAATATGTGAGCATAAAAAGGATGGAGTTGATTACTCTTGGAAAACAAAATACCATTTTTTTGGGAAAGAGATGCAACAAAAGAGGAAGCAAATAGATAATAGCATTACAGGGTCCCAATGGCTTGAATTTGCAAAGATGTTATATGAGCATGGACAAGATAAGCATGGACCTCCAGTAATTATTGTCACAACTGAGCTTGTCACAATTGAAGACGTTATTCAGGGCATAAAGAGGCTGGTAAGGGGGAAAGCCCAAGATATTGATGGGCTAAAAGTTGAACATTTGAAATGGGGCATTGATGTCCTTGCACCTCATATCAATTGTATCTTCAACGATGCCAATGAAGAGGGGTTTCTTAAAAATTAGATGACCAACATTGTGATTCCTCTCCAAAAAAGAGGTGACATGAATAATTCATCAATTATCGCACTATTATGGTTAACTCCCTCCTTGGGAAACTCTTTGGTAGCATGGTTGAGCCCAAAATCAGCAAGTGGGCCAAAATAGAAGGTAAAAGAGCTAAGGGGTAGGACATAATCATTCCACTATTGATCATGATGTTACCCTTATATTCTTGGTTGAAAAATTATGGAATATTCAAGGTGATGAGGCCTTCTGCTATTTTTTAGACTTTAAAAAGGCCTTTAAAATGGTACCATGTGACAAACTTTGGGATAGAATGGAAGAACTAAAAATTCCTATTGAGCTCAAAGCTATCATACATAGACTTTACGAGAAAGTCAAGGCTGAAATCAAAACCATAGAGGGATGTCATAGTGCTTTGGCAACTTGACATAGGTGTCAAACAAGGGTTCCCTTTATCGCCAACTTTATTTGAGCTATATATTGATAAGTTAGAAGAATGGCTAAACAAGACTAATGGTGAGGGAGTTCAACTAGCTAAATATGTGATAAAGGTACTCCTCTATGAGTATGATCTCATTTTAATTGATAAAATGACCGATGGACTAAGAGAACACTTGAAAGCGCTTGAAACCTTTTGTCACGAGGTTGGGATGTAAGTGAACACTAGCAAAACCGAAGTGATGATATTCTCTTTGAAAAGAAACAAGAAGATGCAAAATACTTTTATTTTTGAAAACAATCCATTAGAGATATTAAATGAGTATAAGTATCTTGGGATTGATTTTCACAACAAAATTAGTTGGGAGATATGTAGAGAAAAAAGATTCCAGGGAGGCTAAAAAGTGCTATATTCCTTACAAAATAGATGTAGGAGTGTTGATTTATGGGTTTGGAAAACCAAGAAAATACTTTTTGGTTTGTTGGTTACCCATGTGATCATTTACGAGTGTGAGATTTGGGGCAACAACATGTCAGATCAGAAATGGAGGCAAGTAGAAAGAATCTAGAAACATCTAATCATTAGAAGTCTCAAAAATAAAACTGTTGTCCCTTATGAGATCTTATTAGTGGAAAGAAGCATCTTCCCTATAGAGGCTTCAACAATAATTTGATTGTCAAGCTACCTAAAGAAAACTTAAAGTATGGAAAAACATCATGGCCTGAATTGTTATGGAGGAAATACTAGACAAAAGATAGAACACGTGGATGAAGCAAAACAACAAATGGATGAAAAAATGAGATGTTAATATACAAGAATGTTCAAATAACAATGAAGAAATAAAAAAGTTTGTGAGGAAAAAATTCATGTATATCATATGGTCAAAACAAAATGGGTGTAAAAAAACCTACCATATCAAAAAATTTAACCCCATGGGAGACCATGAGGAAAAAACATATATGGGAGCAAACATTAAATGGAGAGAAAAAATGCGTATAGCTCAACTTAGGACTAGTTCTCACCATTTGAGGTGTGAAAGAGGTAGATGGATGATACTATTAGGGCCCGTTTGGTACATGGAATATGAGCCCATATTCTGGAATAGCATTTTCGGATTTTCATATTCCATGTTTGTGTCCATCTTAACAAAGCGGAATTGGAATTTCAAAATTCCAATTTTGCCCAAAAAATGAGCATTCCATCTTCCATTTGAAAAGGTGGAATTAGAAATTCCCATTCTAATTCCACTTTTCAAATCCCCATTTTGAGAAGTCGTCGGGTCCGCTTGAGTGAAAATAAAATTTATTTGGCATCTGCTACATTATCCGCCGAAAATGTCATTGTTTCTCACTGTTCGTTGTTTCTCACCATTTGTTGTCACTTTGGTCGTTCGTTGTCATCTTCCTTGTGACCTCGCTATCATCTTCCTTATGCCCGTTCTCTGCAGCAAATCCTTCTCTCAGACAAGGAGGTGAAATAGTAGTTCTTTGCATAGTGTAGGGTTTCTGCATTTTGAAATGATGGGCACTGTGTAACATTTGAAATAGCAATGTTTGTTTTGTATTTCCTGATAACATTAGAAATAGCAATGTTTGTTTCGTATTTCCTAATAACATTAGAAATATCAATGTTTATTTCATATTTCTTGTCTTCTTTCTACTCTGAAGAGAGTGTGGTTTGGTTGGGAAGCTGTGACACTGGCTCGTTTGTAATAGTGGATTTCATGTGTGGTTGTAGTGGTTTTTCTTGTGGAGAGGTGTAGAGTGCTTGTACCCTCTTTGTGTGGGCACTTCTTAGATCAGTAGGGTAGTTCTTTGCATAGTGTAGGGTTTCTGCATTTTGAAATGATGGGCACTGTGTAACATTTGAAATAGCAATGTTTGTTTCGTATTTCCTGATAACATTAGAAATAGCAATGTTTATTTCGTATTTCGTGTCTTCTTTCTACTCTAAAGAGAGTGTGGTTTGGTTGGGAAGCTGTGACGTTGGCCCCTGTTTGTAATAGTGGATTTCATGTGTGGTTGTAGCGGTTTTTCTTGTGGAGAGGTGTAGAGTGCTTGTACCCTCTTTGTGCGGGCACTTCTTAGTTTGTCCTGGTGGGGTGGTGAGGGATCCTAGGCTAAGTGGGGAGATTTTTTGTTGTGTGGCTTGGCTGTCCTCACTAGGTTATCTAGTATTTGTGTGTGGGCTCTGTTATGAGTCCTAGGTCTTGGTTTCAAATAACAACACTAGGTGAGAATGAAAATGATAGTGAATGGTGAGAACAAGGGACAGTCACTGTCAGATGTCCTCATTTGTGACAAGGACAATCACAAATGAGGACAGTCACTGTAAAGACAACATGATAATGTGAAAATGGAAACAAGATTCAAACTAGAGGCAAATTTGAATAGTATGACACGTGTGTGGGTATGTTTGCTTGGTCAACCTCTAGAGTTATAGGATGAGCAATTTGTTAAATTTTTAAATTTTTAAGAATCTAATGGTCAAACAACATAAGCCCAGTAACCTAAACTTAGTTGCTTTAATTGTGGAAGACAACCATAATGAAGCTAGTCATTTGACTATAGACTATAAGACCTTTTTGGTTGAGCAATGAATTCCCAATAAGCTAAACCCGATTACTTTTGTTGGGGAAGATAGTCATTGTGAAGCTAGCCTCCTCAAGGAAAAAAGAGATGAGAAAGACCCTAAGGAGTTGTTAACAAAGACTATCCCCTCAAGGGAAGAAATTTCAAACATCAATATTGATCTTGCTAGCATAGACCTAATAATATATGTATACAAAAATGTTTTTAATCTTTCAATTTAAAAAAAAAAAGTTTTAGTGTTGATTATTATATATAGGCTAACTTTGAATAAATTAGAAAATCTATAAAAAGAAAACACTAAATCAAATTCAAAGAGGTTATATATATACATATACCCCTAATACCCATTTAAGTAGACAGATTATTTGGAAGGAGCTAGCTGACATGATCATGGACAATAATAATGCTTGTTGGATGGTTTCTAGGGATTTTAACATGTCATTATTCCCTTCATAGAATTTGAGGGGACAGGTGGATCACTCCAACAACATGGATGATCTAGCTAAATTTATCAACTTGGCTGGGTTGCTTGATATTGAATTGTTTGGACAAAAAATCACCTGGTCCAACATTAGGAAAGGAAATAACCTAATTCAGGTTAGTCCAGATAGGTTTTTGGTTTCATTTCATTGGGACCTGGGATATGATGCCACATTATATGCCCTTCCAAGGATGGTATTGGATCACAACCCAAATCGGCAAAATAATTACATCTAAAACTCACCAAACAAAACCAATACTTAAGAAAGTAGATTCATTGTATAACCTCTGCCAATTCAGTTCATGAAGGAAAAATACCTATATGGGCTGTACTATGAGATGTCCTCATTTGTGACAAGGACATTCAAGTGGCAATTACACAAGGGACAGTCATTGTGAGATGTCCTCATTTGTGACAAGGACAGTGCCCATCATTTCTAAATGAAGAGATGTCCTCATTTGTTCAATAAGAAAAGCATTTGCATGGTTCAATACCAATACATTCAAGTGGCCATTACACAATGGACAGTCAATGTGAGATGTCCTCATTTAGTGCAATAGAGAGATGTCCTCATTTGTGACTATCCTTACAGTGACTATACATTATCATGTTGTCTTTACAGTGACTATCCTCATTTGTGACTGTCCTTGTCACAAATGAGGACATCTCATAGTGACTGTCCCTTGTGTAATTGCCACTTGAATGTATTGGTATTGAACCATGCAAATGATTTTCTTCTTGAACAAATGAGGACGTTATCAAGAAGAAAACCATTTGCATGGTTCAATACCAATACATTCAAGTGGCAATTACACAAGGGACAGTTATCAAGAAGAAAACCATTTGCATGGTTCAATACCAATACATTCAAGTGGAAATTACACAAGGGACAATCACTGTGAGATGTCCTTATTTGTGACTATCCTTACAGTGACTATACAATATCATGTTGTCTTTACAGTGACTGTCCTCATTTGTGACTGTCCTTGCCACAAATGAGGACATCTCACAGTGCCCATCACCCAGCAACCACTATTTTGAAACACAAGCTTCAACTATTTAAAAATTACAATATGCACAAAGCTTAGAAGTATCACATTCAATTATCCAATTCTACTTCACAGTCATGCCTGGACGTTATCAGCAGGTAAAGTATGAACTGAATAAAGTTATTTTTTTCTCAACTAATTTATGGTCACTTACATTATTCTATGGTACTTTCTCTTGATTGTAATTACTTTCATCATCAACCAAATCAGTAGATACCATATTCCCTTTCTTGTCTACATATGTTGTATACTCAACCTGCAACTCTATTCACTGATTATGCATTATAGTTGGGTGTTTTCTTATGTTGTTTGGTGATTGTTTTGTTGGTATTTTTAGGTAATTTAATGGATTCCATTGATGATATTGAACTTGAAGGACAAATTATGAGGAGGAGAAGAGTCCTGCCTGTTGTTGTAGTTGTTCTTGCCACCCTTGTCGCAACCATAGTAGAGTCTGTAAAATAAGGTAGTCAAAATATGCGTAAGCACACAAGAGATATAATTCCTTTTTATAAGTGTATTATCAACTCCAATGAGATGGATTGCTTTGATCAAATACGCATGAGTAGATGATCCTTCTTTAAACTAGCCAATATTTTAAGGCAAAAAGGAAGCATCAGAGATATAGAAATCCTCGCGTTAGAAGAACAATTAGTCATGTTCCTCCATACTCTTGGACACAATTTGAGGAATCGTAAGATTGCCCATAACTTTTTGCACTACGGAGAGATGGTAAGCCGATACTTCCACAAGGTCTTGACGGCTATCTTAGCACTCCATGCGGATTATTTTATACCCCCTGGTCCAAACACTCCTCGGGAAATCAGTGGGAAGACCCGTTTTGATCCATACTTCAAGGTATATCTCCCAGTGGTTCAATTTTGTTTGATTGAGTTGTAATCCTATTATCGTGTGTTCATTAGACCTATGACTTTTTTTGACTACAGGACTGTGTGGGAGCAATTGATGGATCCCATATACCATTCACTATGGATGTCAACATGCAAGCTAAATATTGCGATAGAAAAGGCAACTTGTCACAGAATGTTATGGGATGTGTTCATTTGATTATAAGTTTCAATACATCCTTGTTGGTTGGGAAGGGTCTGTTGTAGATAGTCATGTTCTAGCTTCGGCTCTATTTAGAGCGAATCCATTGGCAGTTCCCCTAGGTTTGTAAAATATGATTATATTATTAAAGCATATGAAAAATAAGACAATGTTATAACAATGACATTTTGTTTTGTTTAGGTAAATATTATTTGGTCGATGCTGGATATCCAAACGTACCAAGATTTCTCGTGCCTTATCGGTGCACACGCTACCACCTAAAGGAGTTTTCAAGAGAAAACCCAATAAACACCCCACAGGAGTTGTTTAATCATTGACACTCCTCACTTAGGAATGTAATAAAGCGTACATTTGGGATTTTGAAGTAGCGTTTTCCTATCTTGAACCATGAGACATCTTATCAAATCAAGACACAAACAAAGATTGTTTGGCATGTTGCATACTTCACAACTTCATTATGATAGAGGATGACCTTCCATCTAAGATAGAATTTGAAGAGGAAGATGGTCGTGATCGGATAGATGTACCAGTGGTTGAGACATATGGGTTGAGCCAGCGTGAAAGAGATGATTGGGGCAAATTTTGAGATGAAATAGCAAGAAGGATGTGGGAAGACTATAGAAATTGATCTTAGTCGGTTGAATAACTATTATGGCAATGTTTACACTTTAATGTCAGATTTCATAAATTTCACAAACTGATATTATATGTATTAAAAGCCGTTATGGCATATTTAGTGTTGTCATGTTATATTCAATGTTGTTATATTTAATGTTGCCATGTTATATTTAATATTGTCATGTTATGTTTAACATTGCTATATTTAATGTTTACATCTACGTATATGCCTCTTTGCATTTGTTTACATTACAATTGATCTTGTCAAAAGAAGTGGGTAACTCATGTTGTGTGCCTCAGGTATGTCTATAGATGTAAACATGAACATGGATGGTGACGTTCAAGTTATTCATCCAACTTCTTCTTGCAAGAAGGTTTTCTGGACAAAAGAAATGGAACGCAAGTTGCTAGACTTGCTACAAGAGCAAGTGCAGCTTGGAAAAAAAGCTAAAGGGGGGTTAAGAAAAGAGGCTTGGATAGCCATTGAAAGGAGGTTCAATAATGAGTTGAAAATGAAGCTATCGAAGGATAACTTCAAGAACAAGCTGAAAACCTGGAAGCAAGGGTATAGAGTCATGAAAGACTTGAGGAATACAAGTGGCTTAGCATGGAATGAGAGTACACAAACTATGGATGCGGATGAGTGTTTGGGACGAGTTGTTGAAGGTAACATGGTCTTAAAATCTCCTTTTAAGTTGAATATATCTTTTTAAGTAATGAAAGACCAATAATGAGTTCAATTGTTATGCCATCATATAGAGAAAGGAATTTAAAAATGCCAGAATGTATAAGAAGCAATCGTTTCAATACTAAAATGAATTATCCGCCATTGTTGGGAATGACATAGCTAAGGGCACTGTAGCTACAATAGCTCAAGAGACCAAGGAAGATTTCAATGATGAGGATGATTTCACTTATCATGGTATGGATACTACATGTTTTGAGACTACTGCTGATTTGGCTAATGATGGTATTGAATCTCTTGATACACCTACATCGAACCCTTCAACATCATCAACATCATCAAGGATGCCAAAGAGGAAGAGGGGAAGCATGGTAGGTTCATTGGATTCAATTTGCGAAGTGATCAAAGATCTGTCTGTAGGCATTATAACAGGCCTTGCACAGCCTCTGAAAGTGGATAGAACATCTACTATGAAAAATGATGCAGCGGATTTGTATAAAGCACTTAAAGCAATCCTTGGCATCAACCAGTCTACTATGCTTGATGCATATGAAAACTTAATGCATGATCTGGAATTAGTTGTATTGTTCTTGACAATGGATGAAGGGGAGAGAGTCACATATATGATATGAAAGTTTGGAGGACTTTAGTTGATCCATGTTTCAAATCAAAACTAATGTTTCATATTAAAACAATCAGAATTATGGATTTAATATGCTATTTTTAAAATCTGATCTTGTGATGGATTTAATTAGAATTATGGATGGTCCAATGTGTTGTTTACTGTATTTTCTATTCATGTGCTGGGTTAAATGTAATAACTATGGTTATATGAGCTGGCTATTGTGAATTTGTATTTTCTATTCTGTTTTACAATCCTTTGATATATTTGTCCATTTACTGATATTCACATGATTACTTTCTTGTTCATTGTTTAAGGCTGGTGAGAGGGATTGTTCATTCTTAAACTAGTGATACAAATGCAAATTCTTTTCTTCTTGATAATGTCACAAGGATAGTGACAATTCAAGTGTGTATATTGTAATTTTTAAATAGTTGAAGCTTGTGTTTCAAAATAGCAGTTGCTAGGTGATGGGCAATGTGAGACTACCCATTGTGTAATGGCCACTTGAATGTATTGGTATTGAACCATGCAAATGCTTTTCTTCTTGAACAAATGAGGACATCTCTTCATTCAGAAACGATGGGCACTGTCCTTGTCATAAATGAGGACATCTCATAGTGACTGTCCCTTGTGTAATTGGCACTTGAATGTATTGGTATTGAACCATGCAAATGCTTTTCTTCTTGAACAAATGAGGACATCTCTTCATTAAAAAATGATGGACACTGTCCTTGTCACAAATGAGGACATCTCAGAGTGATTGTCCCTTGTGTAATTGGCACTTGAATGTATTGGTATTGAACCATGCAAATGCTTTTCTTCTTGAACAAATGAGGACATCTCTTCATTCATAAATGATGGGCACCATCCTTGTCACAAATGAGGACATCTCACAGTGACTGTCACTTGTGTAATTGGCACTTGAATGTATTGGTATTGAACCATGCAAATGCTTTTCTTCTTGAACAAATGAGGACATCTCTTCATTCAGAAATGATGGGCATTGTCCTTGTCACAAATGAGGACATCTCACAGTGATTGGCCCTTGTGTAATTGCCACTTGAATGTATTGGTATTGAACCATGCAAATGCTTTTCTTAGAGAAGCAAATGCATTTGTTAGAGATGCATTTGCATTTGTAACAAAATTTAGAGATGTATTTGTGTTTGGTGTAGGAGCGGAAATAGAAACTGAAACTAAGGTAATCTATGCATCTCTTAAAGCTTCAAGCCTCAATTCCATGGCATCCCTTATTTGTAGTCATCTTTTACACCTTTCACCTCTTGCAACAACTCATCTTCCTTTGGCAAAAGTAACTTGGATGATGATGTTGTAACTCATCTTTCTTTGGCAATGGTGACTTGGATGATGATGTTGTAACTCATCTTCCTTTGGCAATGCTAACTGGGATGACGAAGTTGGTATTAGGGTCCTAAGTCTTTTGTCTTTATGCTTCTTGTCTTTTAAAGGCTTCTTTAATCTTAGCCTTTGAAGAAGTAGAAGGCTAAGGACTGAATATATTCTATGAAAATGAGGTAGTTTCACTACTTCCCTATAAAAATCCAGCTTCATCCCATTGCCTTTCATACCAAAACCAAGATCTTTTACACAGAATTCAAGCTCAAAAACAAGATTTTACCATAAATTACAGTTCTTGTTCTATTTTTCTTGCATTTTGGGTCTGAATTTCACCACCCCACAAGACTATTTGGCATGTTGATGGAAATTGAGGTCATAAGGTGGATGAGAATAAGCAAAAAGAGTTGCACTTATATGGCTGATGAAGGTTGGAGATGTTTTACAAGGGGTGATACCATTACTAGGTCAATGGTGATGAAGTGTAGTGCAATATTTATATTGTTGCTTTTGCTGTTGTTTCCCTCTGTTGAATCAACACGTTCAATCAACGCATGTCAACATGGAAAGAAGTAGGTCCCAGGTTCGAATCCCTGCCGCCTCTCCTCCAACTAGTTCAATGTGCCCAGGAATGCCTCTGGCCCTCCAGGACAGTACAATGCCAGTAAACATGAGGTTCCCAGGGGCCCAAATCTAATTTCCAATAGATAAAGATGCAACAAATGCAAATGCATCTCTAACAAATGAGGACATTTGTGACAAGGACAGGGGCCAACGTCAAATGTTACACAGTGCCCATCATTTCAAAATGCAGAAACCCTACACTATGCAAAGAACTACCCTACTATACAAGCACAGTGGCCTACCCTAAGAACTACCCTAAGAAGTGCCCGCACAAAGAGGGTACAAGCACTCTACACCTCTCCACAAGAAAAACCACTACAACTACACATGAAATCCACTACACATGAAAAACCACTATAACTACACATGAAAACCACTACAACTACACAGGAAATACGAAATAAACATTGCTATTTCTAATGTTATCAGGAGATGTCCTCATTTGTTCAATTTGCAATTACACAAGGGACAGTCACTGTGAGACTTTCTCATTTGTGACTAGGACAGTCACAAATGAGGACAGTCACTGTAAAGACAACATGATAATGTACAGTCATTGTAAGGACAGTCATAAATGAGGACATCTCACAGTGATTGTCCCTTGTGTAATTAGCACTTGAATGTATTGGTATTGAACCATGCAAATGCTTTTCTTCTTGATAATGTCACAAGGACAGTGACAATTCAAGTGGCAATTACACAAGGGACAGTCACTGTGAGACGTCCTCATTTGTGACAAGGACAGGGGCCAACGTCACAAATTCCCAACCAAACCACACTCTCTTTAGAGTAGAAAGAAGACATGAAATATGAAATAAACATTGCTATTTCTAATGTTATCAGGAGATGTCCTCATTTGTTCAAGTGACAATTACACAAGGGACAGTCACTGTGAGACGTTCTCATTTGTGACAAGGACAGTCACAAATGAGGACAGTCACTGTAAAGACAATATGATAATGTACAGTCATTGTAAGGACAATCACAAATGAGGACATCTCACAGTGACTGTCCCTTGTGTAATTAGCACTTGAATGTATTGGTATTGAACCATGCAAATGCTTTTCTTCTTGATAATGTCACAAGGATAGTGACAATTCAAGTGGCAATTACACAAGGGACAGTCACTGTGAGACGTCCTCATTTGTGACAAGGACAGTTTAAGAATGAACAATCCCTCTCAACAACCTTAAACAATGAACAATCCCTCAAACTCCCAAGTCTGTAATTTGTGGGTCAAACCAATCAATCAAGAAAGTAAAATCTTATGTCCAGAATTCCTTCTTGCCATAACTAATAATGGTTGAATCAGCCTTGCCACCTTTTGTTTTTCTCAATGAATTTTGTTTAATTTTGGGATTGTTGTGGCTCATGAACTTTCAAGTATGAGTCTAATAGACTTTGTAAATGTAGAAAGTTGCATTATTTGTATTGTTCTGATATAATTATGGTTGAAGCTCCCAAAAGGCTTCTTGGTTAATATAGGCTTGGGTTGATGGTTGTAGGTTGATTATTAGTGAGGAATATATTGAGAGTATATTCACAATAGTGGTGAATGTATGATTATTATAATCACATGATTATATGTTATAATATTTATGTAATAAATGTAGTAAAGATGGTGCAGTGCATTATTGATATAGGCTCGATGACTCTTGTCAATGTGCCAAACTGTCAATGTGGTGGTGGACGGTGCGTTATGAAGACTTCACAGATGCCAAACAACCCTGGATGACAATTTTGGTGCTGCCCAAATAGAAAAAAGGTTGCTAATGCACATATATATTTAATGTTTGTATTGTAAATATTATTCATTATATTATAAGAACTAATGTAGATTGGGCATCACAGGGAAATAATGGCTGCGAATATTTTAGTTGGGTCGATGACAACTCATCTTCACCTGTCCGAGCATCTCCACTTATCTGTGAAGGATTTGAGTGTAAAACGTGTTAGACTAGGGCAAATGCGGAAATTATATTTTTACGATGCCTTCTCTGTATTATAATTGCATATCTTTGTTTCGACCATATGCGGAGATGAGCTCACGAATTAGTCAGTTTAGTATTTTCATATTGTAACTACTATTTTAATATGGATATGACGTAACTTCTCTTTGCGTCAAGTGCACATATATATGGTTTCCATCTTTTTTTTATAATAATTCTTCATGTTTATGGCTCAGGTGAGCCCCAATTTGCTATCAGTCACATGATTTAACGTTAGTATTTTTTTGGTTATTGCATTGTAGAATTCTAACCCAGGTTTGCTGAATGTATTTCATTGGTGTACTAACAAAAGCACAAAGTAGTCGTATGCTCTATGTATGCAGTGTCCACAGACAAAAACATGAGTTCGGGCATGAGAGAGCATCAAAGACTCATCATATTATAACACTGTATCTGCATTATGTAAATGAGGAATGCCTCATTCAAGTTGTAATTTCATATCTGCATTATGTAATGAGGAATGCCTCATTCAAGTTGTAATTTCATATCTGCTAATGAGGAATGCCTTATCCAAATTGTAATCGTATGTTTTGGGGCTAGACCAGAGGTTTTCTCCACCCGACTCTTTCCTATCGGTGCTCCTATTGAGCCGGGTTGGCAACATTTTGAAAAAAATAAATAATAAAATGAATGGATTGTTTATAATGATGACTTGTGTATTTTGGAATTTGTTATTTTATAAATTTGTATAGGATTTTTATTTTTTAAAGTTATACAAAATGTTAAATTTTTTAAAAACTTATAAACATATTTTTATTTCAAAAGATTATAAAATTAACTTTGATAGAAAAATAAAATAAATATTCAAAAACGCCATGTGAAAAACATAATTACATTTGAAAAAATTAAAAAAAAGTTACACAAAATGTTGAATTGTAAAAAAACTTATAAACAAAATTTTATTTCAAAATATTATAAAATTAATTTTGATAGAAAAATAAAATAAATATTAAAAAATGCCTACAAAATTTGAAAAACATAATTGCATTTGAAAAAATCACCAAAAATTTATACAAAATGTTAAAATTTTAAAAAACTTATAAACATAATTTTATTTCAAAATATTATAAAATTAAAGTTGATAGAAAAATAAAATAAATATTAAAAAACACCTAGAAAATGTAAAACAAATAGATTTAGAAAATGTAAAACATAAATTAAATTAAACAATAAAACAATTAAATAAATTAAAACAAATTCTTATTCAGTGTATATTCCAATTCCAGTTTGTTGCACCCAAACGCAGAAAATACATCTTCTCAGTCATCTTCCGGGTGCACCAAACGCTCCAACACATATTCCGGATATCATTTTGAGGATATGTATCTTCCAGAATTGCAGCATATTCCAGAATTGACTGTATCCAACATTTCGTAAGGAAGATTGGGAAGAGAGAATATGTCTATTTTGCAACATGCGAGTGGTAAAGACAAAGCGACATTTTATCATGGAGTGCTCAACATACAATAACATCCATTCCAACTATGTAGATCTTTTAGAACAATTAAAATTTATTATCGAAAACCAGATTTAATGAAAAAACTACACATTGACACCCTATTCTAAGATGTGTGCTATTCAGAAGGTCCCATAGACTAGTTCTACTTGATGGACATAATTAAAATCTTCCATTCCATTTCAAATCCCATAGATTACTTAAACATCATTTAAATATTTTGTTCATTCTTAGAGTTTTCCGCTGTCCTCTATCCATGGGACCACAGCCTTAAAAACCAGTTCCCCTAAAACAAAACTAGATTGAAGAACGATAATCTACTAAAAGCGTCTGTCTGCGTTTGGGCAAAACAAATTGACAGGGTTTTTGAGCAGCTGAGGTGCAAAATCTGTAGGAGGATGGATCGATTGAACAGAGACAACATGGGTATGCTGGCAAAGCCAGAATATCCCGTCATTGACACAAACCCTCCTTTTACAAAAACTGTGGGAAATTTCAGTGTACTGGATTACATCCGTCTTTCAACCATCACCGGCGTTTCCATTCCCGTGGGATATTTAGCAGGTTAGCTGTCATTCATTTTGTTAAGAAAATTCGTTTACCGGCCTTTGTTTGATATCAGTTTTATTTATTCATGTGGGTGAGTTTAGTGATGTATTTTTCAGTGTGGGCGTTATTTGATAATTTAAATTTTTTCAATTTATGCAATTTCTTAAAAGACTTAGTTTTGTGGCTGTCATTTGGGAAATCGTGGATTCCTACAAAGCTATCTGGAATAAGCTTGAATCCAATAATTAGGATCTCCAAACCTGGGTCGTTTTACAATGGACAGTATAATGGATGTGTTTTTAAAAATTTACCGATACATATACATGGCTTTGCTCGAATGCACACCATAATCTTTGCTATTAGGGTAGTTTATAATTTAAATGTTTTCTTCTACGGGAAAAATTTAAGAAGTTACCCTTCATTTGAAAGGGAAATTAAAAATTGTTCTCCCTTCTCGGGCTCGAGATCCCTTTGAGGTGCATCGTAGTCTGTAATTTTGACTGCTTCATGTGATAATCTTGTGTGTTTCTACGAGTTTCAGGAGTTGAGGATGGGCTTTATTGACAGCAATTTTTTTTTTCTGGATTTTGGGAATGGTGGGAATGTGCGTCGAAAAAATATTATTTGAATTTTCAATACAAATAAATCAACAATACTTGAAAATAATATATACAAGCCAAAGGAAGGTGAAATTTAAAACATTTGAGAGTAAATACATTCATAAACCATTGATTATAAATATACAATCCACGTGATATATTAACAGTGATAATCATAGAATGTGACATAATACTTGGGTGCTTTATAAGATTTTTAGGGTTTGGTTTCAAGTTGTTTGTTAGTTTTTTTCCCGGTTCAGTAGAGCTGGATTGTATACGCACACATGCAGACTCTCGCTTTCTCTTACTCTCACACACACTGAAAGACCAAATTAAATACAGACACATACACGCATGGACACACATGCCATCTCTCTCTCTCACACTCTTAAATATATAAAAATAACACCATCTGTTATTAAAGGGTTGATTGTAAATAAGAAGAAAATCAAATTGAGTAAAAGGCTTTCTTCCAAGGAAGGTTTCCTGAAGCAAAGTTTTGATGGAGCTTTGAATGGCAAATTGGGTATGGCAGTTGCATGTTTGTGTTGCACAACATAAGATGACTTTGTGAAAGGGGAGTTTCTCTTTCTTGGAAAGGAAACGGATCAATAAGATGGAAGCTGTAAGTCTTCTTAAAGGAGTTAAATGAGCTGAGCTGGTATGTTTTGAGCACCTTGAGATAAAATACAAGTCATTATTGAATGAATGAATTTTAATGACGTCCACGAGACCATCGGTCTAAGGGACCACAGATCACAGCCCTAAACTAACTCCATAGTCTCTTCCATAACCGATCTCCTGCTATGAATCTTGACAATCAAACTAGTTGTCTGCTTGATCTTAATCTCCTCAAATAAACTGTACTTGCTGCTAGCTTTCAGGATGTCACTGTATTGAATCCGAATGTCATCATATGCCGTGCATTCGAAGAGAAAGTGCCATTCAGTCTCAATCGCACCTTTTTGCAGAACCTGAAAATCCTCTCCTCCCACTCCTCTTTGGGCCTTTTCCATCTACCAGTCTCGCATCTAAGATGATGTGAGCCCGCCCTCAGCTGAGCCACCAACACTCTAGGTTTACCTTTAATAGCTGCCCCGAGATAGGCCTTATCCCCATGCTCGCGGGAGGGGTTGAATATTTCTATATAATGCGTCTTTTTCCGACCCATATCATTAGACCACATGGTAGACTGAAATTTATCCATGACAAGCTTCTTTATTTCCATATTGGTATTTAGACAATCTTGTAGCTTGATGTTCCACTTGCTCAACCACTTTATGTTTTGTTTCATCCAAGTCTTCTTCCTGCGATAAACCTTCTTTCATCGCAATTTTGGGCCATCGTTCATTGTCCATGTTTTCAAGTTTCTTTAAATAACTTATTAACCGAGTTATCGCTACTGCCTCCAATGGAAAAATGCCAGCTTCCACTAATAGAATTTCATAAGGCACTGAGGCTTTGACCTTAATATTGCTAGTGATTAAGTGCTTCTGAATCCTCTCTAGCTGTCTCCACTTACACTTTGTCATGCTGCCCCCCCAAATCTCGCAGCCATAAAGAACAACCGGTGTGATCAACAAACCAAAAAGAGTTTTCTTAGTTTTCCAGTCCCACAACTCGGCATTTCTTCATCTCTTTTGAAGCAGATAGAACGCTTTCCAACCTCCCTATATCCTTTTTGCTCTACAAGTCTCCTAGCTAAGCCTATAATGGAAGTCAATCCCCAAATATTGGTATTCTTTCACAATCTCTAACGGGCTGCCTTCGAAAAGAAAATCAGTATGTTTCTCTTTTCTTTTCAAAGAAAAAATTATGATTTTTGTCTTGGTAATGTTCACCTGCATCCCTACTTCCCGACAAATGCATTTAAGAGCCGCTAACTGTACTCTTAGTCCCTGAGCTGTTTTTGATATTAAGATAAGATCGTCGGCATATAAAAGAAGCTTCACCATATACCCTGCCAAATGGACCCCCCACCATCAATTCTGTCTTACTAGGCTTCAAGTTTATCAATATATAAACCAAACAAAGTGGGGGATAACGGGCACCCTTGCTTCACACCAATGTCACTACCAAAGCACTCAGACATACCATCTTTAGTTCTGATGTTGGCTCTGACCCTCTCATAAAGTCTATGTATTGCTGCTCTATACACATCTGGAATGCCTAATTCTTCCATTCTGTTCTATAGCTTGTCTTTAGGTACCGTATCGAAGGCTTTCATGAAGTCCACAAAACAACAATAAGCTTCTTCCCCCTGATTGTCTCGTATTTTCTCTATCAAATGCCTAAGAGTGATGCAATGATCAATAGTAGAATGCCTAGGTCTGAAACCCGCCTGCCCTTTTGCCCCTTTACCTTCCCCTTCCGCCTAATTGCTGATTCTACATTCTAGTTTGCCGAAAAGAGGGTTGACCATAATAGTGTGATAGTTAGACGAATTATTAATGTCCCCACTCTTAAATAGAGGGATAACCACACTAGTAGTCCAGCCAACCAGAAAACCATTCTGAATGACCCTGTTAAAGACTCTTTTTATGTGAGGGGCGAGGAGATCAACTCCCCACTTCAAAAATTCAGCTTGAAGCTCATTAATGTCACTTGCCTTACCACTTGCTAGCTTCTTTATTCCTCGTTTGATATCGTCTATGGTGAAGAGCTCTAATGAAGTGTTTACAATAGGAGGGGAGTTCTTCTCATGGATACGCTCATAAAGTGACTTTGCATATTCTAACCATTGAGTATCTGTAATACTATTTTCAGTTTGTTTTTTTCCTCTGTTGCAATTCTTTCCAGAAGTCTTTGGGGTTGTGTTTTCTCAAAGATATTAACTTCCTCCGTCTAGTATTTACATATTCCTCTTTTTTAGTTTGGATCAGCTTTGTATAATTCTTCTTGACTTCTATACTCGTGTCTTTCCCTTTAGGCTTTTATAGATCTCTTGGCAGCCTTGCACTCTTCATCATACCATGGATTAGCCTGAAAAGTATTAGCTGCCCTCTTTCTAATGCGAGATGTTTTACATGTCTTTAACACCTTGTGAATAATAGGAATCAACAAGCTGTTGTGCACATGCTCAAAATCATTGTTGACTCCATCATTAGTCTTGTTGTTGTTGTTGTCTATCTCCAGAAATTGCTGTTTAAGAGCAGCCCTAAATATGTCCCTATTTTCCTGATTTAAGAGTATTCTCCCATTGTTAACCGCTGTCCTATCCCAGGTCATGTTTGTTATGTTGATTATTTGGAACCACGTCCAACCTAATAATATATAGAGGCATGTGATCAGACTTCATATCTATAGGAGTTTCTCCAATATCAAACTCTATCACTGTAGGTGTAAGATTTTGAGAACAAATCATGTATCCACTACACTTTGCCCATTGTAAGTCTTGCAAGTGATACCCCTTGATGTAGGCTAGCCGCTCATGCCGTTGCAAATAACCATGCCAAAGGGACTACACAACCCCAATAATTCTATCCCCCGAAATGCAAAACGCCCCCATTACTGTCCTGAGAGGTTCTTTTCCAAGAAAGATTACTGCTTTCCTCAAGCCATAGAGGGTTAGTCTCTCCTTTTTTCACATTGCATAATTGCAGCGATTGATTGTTGGCAGTCCTAGCATTGAAGTCCCCAAGAATCTTAATTTCTCCCGAACTGCTGAAAACAAAGATCTTTTTCTAACGAGGCAAACAGGTCTTCATTGTCTAAGTTCCTCCTCTTGTAGAATTTAGAGTTTTTCGGAGCAAAGTAACAAGCAGCCAATTTGAAAATTGTCTCATTTACTGTTATCTGCTGCCATATATGTATTGTGTGTTTGGATCTTCTTTTTCAAATTTAACAAATCCATACCACTTTTCTTTGACAAAAATTGTGACTCCACTGTGTCCTTTACCTGTTTCATTCCCTTTGTTCCAAACTGAATTTCTTGTATAACGCAGGACCTTTTCTCCACGGATAACCTCTGCAGTTCCAGCTTACTACACTTAAGTGATCTTGTGGGGCCCCAATTTTCTATTTCTTATTAGGGAAGTGCTCGCTGATTTGAGATTTCCCATTTTTCAGTCAAGCCCACATTCTCTTATTTTTGGCTGTCTTTACTTTTTCCCACTCCTTCCTTTGTTCCTCTTGTTGAGCGAAAGTTAGATCTTCATCTAGATAAATCTGTGTTCCTCTAAGCAGCCCTCTATTCTTAAGGATAATATTTGTATCTTCTAGGTCTCTCAAGATAACTCTTACGTGCCTGTCCCTTCCTCCATCCACCTTTTTACCTATCCTAATTGCTTGAAAATAGCGCCTGTCCATTTCATTCTATCTCTAAGGAAGTCGCTTGCTAGAATGTCAGTCCTTTCTCTTTCTCCGAAGTCTTTCAGCCCTTTGATGATGATTTTTGCAGCCTTGCCCCGTTTGTCATGTTCTTCTCTTATTTGAATTTTGATTTGTTGTTCAATGATGCCCTTTTGTTTATTTGCTGACCCGTTTACCACTTGTGACCATGATTTGGCCTCTTCTATTCTTTCTTTTAATTGAGTTTTTTTAACTTCTATGTTTGCCAAGGCTGACTGAATTTCCTTCAAATGTGTGATGTCCACCTCATTCACCGCTTTGCCCTTTGGTCCACGATACCCTCAGAAGTGTCATTTCCTTTTTTAGCACCTCAAGCTCTTGCTGTCCCATATCCATTATTAGGGCCTGTTTGGTAGCGGGAATTAGGAAATGATGGATTTGATCAAATGCTGGAAATGATCAAATCATGGATTTGATAATCTGGTTTTTCATTTCTGGATTATGGATTGCATGTTCAAGATTAGTTCTTTAAGATCTTTATTTTCCTGTTCTTTTTTGCTTGTGTATTCCATTGCTTTGTATACTTTGTTCTTCTCTTCCTAGTTCTTTGTTTCTAGAGTTTCCACCCTTTTTTTAAGTCCATAAGCCCTTCCACATATAACTCTGACGACCACAAAAGTGGTGTTCTAGTTGGGCTGTAATAAATATTGTTGTCTTGTTTAGCTTCATTGCTGTCCCCTTTGTTCGTTGCACCAATTTCTACGTGTTTCGTCTTCGATTCGGGGTTCTTGTTGATTTCAACATGTTTTTGTAGCCCTTCTTTATCATTAACATCCTGTGTTGTTTGCTTTCCATTAGACTGATAAGTTTTGTTAGAAATTCCATTGGTCCTCGGTAAAATCATAGCAAAACATTTTTTATTCGTTTGTTTGACCGTTCACATCTGTCTACGTCTTAGGATACCTTTGTATTGCTTCGCATTTACTAGAATTAATCCTTCACCTGTATTACTTGCTTGTTTGAGAAATTTTGTTACTGCCGATTCCCAACTCCAACTCCCTGAAATACTTTCCATTGTAGTTAAAAGCTGAGGTGCTGAGTGTCCCTCCGCTCTCTGGTTCCAACCCTCTTGATACAGAAGGTTAACCATTAGTCCTTCCAGCTGGTTTTGAAGATTCCAGTTTAACCGCACCCCATCTCCTGTTTTGGCGTGAAAAAGTTTATTTCCAACTGGCAAGTGAGACCCCTTCATACTGGGTCCATGACAGATCATTGTGAGGTTACTGTCTGATTTATCAGGGCTGGGCCCCATAGTGTCTTGTGTCAAAACTGATTGGTTTCACTGCTACTTCCGTAAAAAAGAAGAAAAACTAGTTTCCCAGTTATTCAGTCTATAGTTTTCAGTTTTCCAATATTGTCTTGTTGAGTACTCTGGAAAAGTGTGAAGAATAATTTTAAAATAAAAGGAGACAGAGGAAAAAAACAATGAGGGCACACCTCTCCACTAACTGGGTCCCCGTTAGATGCCTCGGTTTTGTGCTGTCTGCAAAGCCCTGGACCTGTTAGATGTCTCGGTCCTGCTTGCTCCAGTCTGCCGCTGATGTTCCTGCCTGCCTGCTCAAGACAAAATCTCCTACTGCTTGTTCCTGCTGCTGCTCGTTCAGCACCTCGATGCTCCTGCCTCCTGCCTCCTGACTCCTGCCTCCTGCTGCTCGTTAAATGGCCTCTGTTAAGACTGGGATCTGCCTGTCAGCGTTTCCTAAACCATTTGATGACTGCTTTAGTAAAGGGATTCTGGATTGGTGTCTGCAAAGCATTCTTGAATAAGTTTGATTGGCAATTTTTTTTGCATCTCTTAATTTCAAACATTGCTTAATAATGTTGTAGTGGACTGTCTTGCTAACACTGGGGTGGATCAATATCCCTTCGCTTCTAATTACAGTGAGAAAACTTGAAAGCAAAGAGTGGCGTACTGCCCATTGAATTATGGCTGGCAAGGTTCATTGCAATCCAAAATTGTAGCCTAACTTTCACTCACTCAAGGATAATGTTGTAAGATAGGGTATGTGATTTGGTATCTCTCAATGTAGATATTGTACACACTAAAATGGTGCACTTCTATGAACCATTACATGCAAGGTTGCTCAAGAATGAGGCCTCACAAAGCGGCTCATAGCTCTCTATGCATGGAGTTGCAAGGTTGAAAATTGCTCTCAGCTAGAGCTACAAACTTGTGACCTTGCTAGTCAACCACACAATGAGAGATTCACAATGAAGACAAGGGCAACAATGCCAATATCTCCAAGAATCCAATATGTAATGCAATGCAATGCAACTAAGATGAAGATGCAAATGTGCAAGCTATGCTATGAAAATGGAAGTACAAACTAAGCTATAAAAGGAAATAGCAATGGATTACAAATCCTTCCTATTTAGACTATGTGAGCTTATTCTATTGCATAAAAGGAAATCTATACTAATAATGCCATTATTATGCAACTATGAAAGCAAATATGCAACTACAATGAAATGCAACAAGTCTTCAATGTCTTCAAACTCCAAATGCACCTAAAACCTGCAGCATAACATTAGCATAAAACATGAGATATGCAAATGGAGGAGAGAGCTCTCCTTTTATAAGAAATGAAGAGAGATAGACCATGGAGATTAAGAGGCAAAAAGTCTTAATCAGCGGTGGAGCTTGAAAGAGGAGCAATCCATGTGCACAAACATCCTCCAATGAGAGTGAAGTGTTGACTTTTGAGCCTCATGTGAGACAAAAAGTGCTTTTTCCCTTTTTATAAAATAAGAATAATGCTTTATTTGTGCAACTTAGGATAAGAGGAAAAGTGGGGGCTTTTTATTTAATTAAAAGGGGAGGAAATATTCCTTTTGAATAAATAAAGACTTAGGATAAATGGTTAGCCCAAGGATAAAAATCCAATATATGATCGAAATTAAGATTTGATCAAGAAATTGATAATGTTCAAAATATTGATTATTGACCAAAATGATTCAGGATTGATAAATCAAATAAATGGGGCCCAAAGTCTAGGCGACCATTTTAGGGTGCATACATTTGCCCCTTTTTGACTAATGTGTGATCGATTTGGGAACACATGTAGTCAAAGAATGAAGTTGCAATGTGAGATCGATTTGGGATCACAAAACAACTCAAATATGAGGTCGATTTGGGATCATATCCGGACAAACATAAACAAAGGACTTTGAACATGAGGTCGATTCGGGATCACATTCAAAGTAAGAGATAAGAATCTCAAATTTGAGCGAAAGCTCACAAAAGATGTCTGAATCAAGAAAATCAAGCAATTGGGGATGAGAATCCCATAGGTACTGCCCCCTCGGAATTGAAATCGAAATCAGGTAGAGAGGAGAACAGCGAATTGATAAGGATTTGATCAAATCAGAATAAAATCACAATCGAAGGTAAAGGTCAAATAGGTTAACCATTAGGCAATACAACATGCCCCAGCCTGACTGAAAAGATGTAGTCAAACGTGAGAAATGAGGGAGTGGAATGAAGATGAATGAAAGACTAGAAGTTTGGAAGACATGGAAATGAAGAAATGACGATGCCCCAACAAAGATCGGAGGATTAGGCCTCAAAAGATCAGTCAACTGCGTAGAAGAAAGGGAAAATTTGGAAACGCGACTCAGATTTTGATTTCGAGTCCGAAAATGGATAGAAAATGATGTGATATGAAAGATCAGAAATGAAAGATATGATCAAGAAGAATCAGAAAATGAGCACAGTTGACCAACAGGTCCACGTAAGATGAAAAAATGAGAGCTCTCTCCATATGCAAGATGCAAAAACTAATCTAACATGAACTTAAAAATGCAAACTACTATGAAAGTGGTTGACTTGCAAGGTCACAACACTTATAGACATCTAATTATCATCATCGAGCGTTATTGGTAGCGTCGTGAGATCATACAATGCACACTAGCATAACTATGTGGATATGAGTATGATCTTTATCAGATAGAGATGTGGGAATCTCACCTAGGCATCAAAGACATATAGGTCAAGATGACTAATGCAGTGAGATCACCTAAATTTGGTATAGCGAGATTATGCGTGTATCAAGACACATGAAAGTCAGGATAGCTAAAAGCATGCACTCGCAAAACAGTCAAGGATAATACCTTGTCAATCCATAAATGTCAAGTAAGACCAGCATAAATGCTCATGACAGTTAAGATCAACAAAATATACCCACAAGCAGATAAAGAAAGAAAACATGTTCTCATTCCCTCAGTCTTCTAGCTATGTATCATCGAAAACTTCTCAGGGAGAGACCACTCATCAAAGAAATCCTCATAGACAGCACACAAAAATAAAGTCATCATATCGTCATCGAGTTAATTGTTTAAGTGTGTGTGTGTTGGTCATAGAGTCAGACTCTGAGTATCGCATCTGCACATGAGCACTATCGCATTATACTTAGACTATAGGCAAGACATCTAATAAGTGTTAAGAAACACTCGACGCAAGGGTAGTGTTGAAAAACACTGTTTGGGGTGGTGTTGAAAAACACCTGTTGTGAAATGCCCCAAGAGACAAACGCACCTAAAAGACCAATGCTAACAGTTATGCCCCCTAGACAAAGACAAAGACCAATTTCAGACTCAGCCAAATAAGGTCAAGGCATGATAGAAAGTGGCTAAGTGTCGAGGACGCATGCTAACAAATAGGAGTGCAAAAGCCTCAAGTAGCGCTTGTTTTCAGGTTTTTACCACTTGGATTTTTATTGCAATTTTTTTCTTTTTTCAATTTTTTTGTATTTTTGCTACCAAGGCACCTGTTTCCAGGTTTTCACCAAGGCACTTTTTCTTTTTTCTTTTTTTTTTTTTTGAATTTTTTGAATTTTTTGTATTTTTTTCAGGACTTTTTATGCTTTTTAGGATTTTTTCAGCATCATATATCAATTTTTTTGGAATTTTTTCAGGATCAATAAGATATGTACAAAGGATGCCCCCAGACAGAACGGGCATCAAGGATAGAACTTCTTGAGGTGCACAATGTTGATGGGATCAGGGAGCTGTTCTCCATCAGGATCTGACAGTAAATATGCACCAGTACCAAAAACAGCTGTGATGACATATGGTCCAAGCCAGTTAGGTTCAAACTTGCCCTTTTGCTCTTTGTTTTGTTGGTTCTTAGGGTTCTCTCGCAAAACAAGATCACCTATTTGAAATTCTCTAGGGCGAACCTTCTTGTTGAATGTCTTGGACATACGCTTCTGATACACTCTCATATGATCAAAGGAAGCCTTACGCTTCTCATCTAGAAGCTCTAGTTCCTGTAACCTCATGGCGCGGTAATCCTCATTTGTAATCAAACCTTTGAGTGAGACTCTAAGGGATGGTATCTCGACTTCTAAAGGCAATATTGCTTCAGCGCCATAGGTGAGAGAGAAAGGAGTGGCTCCTGTAGGTGTGCTAATGCTTGTTCTGTAAGCCCATAGTGCTGGATTGATTTGTAAGTGCCAATCCCTACCATTCTTGTGCACTGTTCTATGAAGAATCTTAAGAATGGTTTTGTTAGAAGCTTCTGCTTGTCCGTTTCCCTGTGGAAAATAGATGGAGGACCAGTGTTGCTTGATTTTAAACTTTTTGCATAGGTGCTTTAGGTCCTTATTCTTAAATTGACCTCCATTGTCAGTAATGATTTCAGAAGGTACTCCAAATCGGCAAATGATATGATTCAAGATGAACAAAGAAATGGTCCTTCCTGAAGCAACAGAAAGTGGTACAGCCTCCACACATTTTGTGAAGTAGTCAGTGGCAGTAATAATGAACTTGTGTCCACCTGATGAGTTGGGATGAATCTGCCCAACCAGATCAAAGGCCCAGCGCTGAAATGGCCAATGAGAAACAGAAGGAATAAGCTCCCTACCTGGAGCATGAATCAGGTTGCCGTGTTTCTGACATTTTTCACATGACTTAGCAAAGGTGACTGCGTCCATCTGCATTGTGGGCCAATAATATCCCGCCCTAAGCAACCTTCGGGCCATGGCAAGACCATTAGAATGTCCACCACAAATGCCCTCGTGGATGTCAGCTAACGCTTGGTTGGATTCCTCCTTTTCCAAGCACCTAAGGAGCGTCCCATCTAAACCCCTCCTATATAAATCACCAGAGATGAGGGTGTGGCGAGAGGCGTTACGGATGAGATTTCGGCGTTTGGAGCGGGTGAATGTGTCAGGGATGATGCCATCACGAAGATATGAATAGATAGCACCATATCGGGAAGACTCGTGTGTGATAATGGCACAAATGACACGGCTTTCAGACGAGTCAAAGATGGGATGGTGTAGCTCTTCCACCAGGAATTCAAATCTGGATTCATGTGTCTCCAACTGAAGAAGTGAAGCTAATGTGGCCATGGCGTCTGCAGCTTTGTTCTCTGTCCTAGGGATTTGTTGAAACGTCACAAAGGTGAAATAGCGTCTCAAAGAATCAACCATCTTTTTATAGGGTATCAATTTGTCATCCTTGGTTTGATACTCTTCATTGACTTGGTTGATGATTAACTGAGAATCCCCAAAGACATGTAATTCTGTGATGTTCCATTCTATAGCCATTCTCAAGCCATTAGTTAATGCTTCATATTCTGCAATATTATTGGTACATGGGAATAATAGTTTGTAAGACTTCGGAATGTTGTACCCATGTGGAGAAACAAATAACACTCCAGCACCTGATCCATTTTGCATGCAGGAACCATCAAAGAACATTGTCCAAGTGCAAGTAGTGGTATACAAGATGTGTTCGTCTGGGAATTCCACTTGGACTGGCATACTATTCTGGATTGGAAAATCAGCTAATTAGTCAGCAATAGCTTGCCCTTTTATTGCCTTCCTTTCAACGTACTCTATGTCAAATTCAGTGAGGACCATCATCCATTTAGCAAGTCTACCCGTCAGGGCAGCCTTACTAAGCAAGTATTTAAGGGGATCAATTTTGGCAACCAAATGTATGGTATGAGCAAGCATGTAGTGGCGCAACTTTTGAGAAGCAAACACCACTGCGAGACAAGACTTCTCAATAGTATTGTAATTGATCTCATAAGAGACTAGAGTACGGCTGATATAGTAGATGGCTCGTTCTTTCCCAGTATCATCTGTTTGAGCCAATAATGCCCCCAGGGAAGTGTCTGTAGCTGAAATATATAGGATCAATGGTTTCCCTGGAATAGGAGGCATTAGGATCGGAGGATTGGCCAAGTATTGTTTGATCTGATCTAGGCTCTTTTGACAATCCTCGTTCCAAACACAAGAAGCACCCTTATGCAATGTCTTGTTGAAGGGTTGCGCTCTATCTGCGAGCTGAGAAATAAACCTCCTAATTGATTGAAGACGTCCCTGAAGACTTCTCATTTGGCTGATATTTCGAGGAGGTGGCATATCTAGGATTGCTTGGACCTTTTCGAGGTCAACCTCGATACCTTTTGCTGATATTATGAATCCTAAAAGTTTGCCTGAGGTGACGCCAAATGCGCACTTTTTTGGATTCAATCTGAGTTGAAATTGTTCCATACGATCTAGAATTACTTCCAGATCATTGAGGTGTGTGTCCCTTTTTCTTGATTTTGCCAGGGTATCATCCACATAATCTTCCATATTTTTGTGCATCATATCATGAAAGATAGTCGTCATAGCTTTTTGGTAGGTTGCTCCTGCATTCTTTAACCCGAATGGCATGACGTTCCAGCAGTAGGTTCCCCATGCACATGTGAATGCTGTTTTCTCTTGGTCTTCAGGAGCTATTTTGATTTGATTATACCCCGAGAAACCATCCATTAGGGAATATATGTCATAGCCCGCCGTCATGTCCACTATCATGTCAATGTTTGGAAGTGGAAAATCATCCTTTGGGCAGGCTTTGTTTAGATCTCTAAAATCTGTGCAGACACGAATGGACCCATCATGTTTGGAGACTGGTACTATGTTTGAGATCCATTCTGCATAATCGATGGCTCTAATAAATCCAGCTCTCAAAAGTTTTTCTAATTCTCCTTTGACAAGTAGAGCTACATGTGGATGCATTTTTCTTAATCTCTGTTTTACTGGCTTGACTCCTGGAGCTATAGATAAGTGATGCATTATGAGATTCGTGTCAAGCCCTGGCATGTCTGAGTAGGTCCATGCAAAATTAATTTTCTTTTTTTGTAAAAACTGTACATATGCCTTGGTCTCTTCCTTTGATAAAGACTGAGCAAGATGGACTATCTGAGGATTTTCTTCTGTGTTTAAATTGACCGGCTTTGTTGGTTCAATCAATATTGATGATCTATCCTGGAAATAACTTGGCAAGTTATTAAGTACCCCATCCTTAGGTGCCTCAAAGAGGTTTTCACCTTTGGATGCGTCATTTCTTTTTACTATTTTTGGTTCTGACACCGCCACAAAGTGGTTTTCGCCATCAGACCTATTTTTCTTTTACTCTTTTGTTTTGAGACTGAGGTACTTAATATCAGGCTCTGTCATGCTGGTTGTTGGTTCACTAGTGGAAGAAGCCACGGGTTCGAGAGCATTCAGATAGCAAGCAATTTCGTAATCGTTGTGAAATGTGAGGAATGTGGGCTCTTGGTGGCGCTGAGACCAGTCAATCAGGTCAAAGTGAACAAGGGGTAAGTCAATGGTGGGTTCGATGTTGTTAATGCGAAAGGTGTCATCTCTGGTGACCATATAATCGAAGTTCATCAAGTCTTCTCATAAGATACCTGAATTAGGACTCATCCTATCAAACGAAGCGTCGTCTACTAAGGCGATTTGAGGAGGGCAATCCTCTAGTCTGACACTAGGATCGTTAGTCGCATCGGGTTGGGTACTATAGGCATGAATAATATCCACGTCTAGATCAATTGTTGCATCTGAAAGCGAATCCCATTCATATTCATGGGAGTCTGTCTTTGAGTCATCATTTAGGCCTCATGATGTAGAAGCCTCAAGGTTAGGAAGGGTTTCCCCCTCTCTAGTGCTAGTATTGGTACTATCCGTCGCAGCTAGGACAGTAACACTTTCCTTTGTCGATCTAGCAGTCACACAGTCACTATCCGTCGCAGCTGGGATAGTAGGACTATTAAGCATCAAATCTGTGGAATCTCCCCAAAGGAGATTCGTTGAGGGCACCCAATCATCAGACACATCTTGTTGGTTGGAAAGATCAGGCGTATAATCTGCATCACTGTCACTGTCTGTCGCAGCTGGGACAGGGACACCTTTCTTCTTCTTATTCTCAAAACCTAAGCCGACCGTGGATTTATTCTTTCGTCCAAAAAGAGCATGATCAAGAGGCTCAGCCTTAGCGTCCAGCCTACGACTAAGGGGACCAAATCCCGGATATCCCATATTTTTAACCAGTGTATACCCTTTCCCATAAGTTTCAGGTGAAGGAGCAAAATTCTCGTTATGTTTGTATTTCTCCTCGTGATATATCTAGGCCCTTACAGCAACTTCCTCTTTCTCTTCTTGAATGGGGACCGAAGACTCAACAAATTTCCCAAATAACGTCATTGCTGATGACGAAGGCTTCACATTTGGGGATGGTCTCCCATAAGACCTAGGAGAGATTGGCATTTTTGTAAAAGAATCAATCTTATAATCTCCCATCCCAAGGTCCATGGTCTTGAATTTCTGCTTGCATTGTTCAAGTGAACTGCTAGGATTGTCAGCTTCTCTATTCAAAGGTACATGTAATCCCGCAGAAATGTTATTAACTGATAGAGCACTGTCTCCAGGGATGCAAATTTCTACACCGTTATGGGGAAACTTAACACACTGGTGATATGTTGATGGGACTGCCTGCATTTCATGAATCCATGGCCTACTTAGCAAAATGTTGTAGGCTAGAGGTCCAACATCAACAATTTGGAATAATATATCTTTTTCTACGGGACCAATGCGAATAGGCAAAACAGCCAATCCCTTAGAACTTCTTTCTGCCTCGTCATATGCTTTGATTGTGATCCTTTTCTTTGTGTCAATGACGTTCTCGGAATACCCTAGAGCTAGCAGCAAACTTAGGGTACAAATATTGAGCCCCGCACCCCCATCTATCAGTACACGCCTAACACGGGTTTTATGAATCATGACTTCGATGTGTAAGGCCAAATTATGTGGGTGACTAATGGATTTGTCATCTTCTTCTGAGAAGGTGAGGTAATGAGGGCTAGCCAAATGGTTGACCATGTTTTGGAATTGGTCAATATCTAAGTTATTAGGGACATTGGCTGCTCGCAAAGCATCCTCGAGGACGCGCTTGTGCTTAGGAGATAATTCTAAAAGCTCAAAAATGGATATCTGAGCGGGTGTATGTTGTAGCTGGTCAATGAGATTATAATTGGAATCAGGACCAATAACAGATTTGGGAGGAGCACCTTTGGACACGGGCTGTTTAGACTTGCTAGTGCTAGGACCTTTGATGATAATGGGTGCTTGGGCCTGACCCCTAGTGACAGCATTGAGGGACTGGGGCATTCCTTGTGAGTGAGGACCTCTTATCACCACAGCGGGTCTTTCATTAGTCATAGGAGTTGAGTCCACATTATGTCCATAAGGATCTTTCTTTCTCACCATGTTGATGTTATCGTCAGCCACTTCAAGCATGTTAATCACATTGTCAGCATGTGTGTATGTATAATTAATAGCCGCCTTGCCATTCTTACTGCTAGAATTCTCTCCTTTTTCATATTTAGGCAAGGGCTCTTTAAAGGCTTTATGGTCTGCATTAGTAGTTAACCCATCCACTTGTAATTGTCCTTTCTCAATAAGGTCTTAGACAAGATGCTTGAGTTTAAAACAATTTTCTATGTCGTGTCCAATCCCATTATGGAAAACGCAAAAAGCCTTAGCATCCCACCAATGAGGTAAAGGATTTGGTATTCGATGTTTTGTAGGATCCTGTGGGTGCGCCAAATTATGAGCAACTAATGTCTTAAAAACATCTCCATAGGATTCTCCCAATTTAGTAAATTGTCTTTTCTCCGTTTTGGATCTCTTTTGATACTTAGGTTTGTCTTGTTGGCGTTGAAGACGTTTGCAATTTCATAGCTTGAACTGCATGAGAGAGGTTAAGAACTTCATTTTTGACCTGAGATGAATCAACAACTCCGTCATTGACCACTTGCTTGTTTTTGTTCCAATAGGAGTTCTTTTTGTCCTTGTTACCATTAGTATTGTTATTTTGGCTATTGTTATTATTTGTTGGTTTAGCCAAAATTCCTTGTTCTTTTAGGACATCCTCAATGCGACATGCCACCTCTACCATAGTATCAAAAGAATTAAATGGGATTTTCTTGACTTCATATTTGAGTTCTGGTATTAGATTGTTCACAATGATATCAATTCTCTCTTCTTCAGGGATTGTCCTTGGGTATTTCGAACACAAGCGCCTCCATCGTTGTAAAAAGGTGACAAAAGATTCCCCTTGATTTTGTTTAAGTTTACACAAATCAAGCATGGTGACCGACCTAGATAAATTGTACGCGAAATGTTGAACAAATCTTTGGACAAGTTCTTTAAATGTCTTTACTGGAGGGGAAAGGTTGGTAAACCACTCCATGGCTTGACCTTTTAAACTCCTTGGGAATAATCTCAACAAGTAGGAGTCTTCATGGTGAAAGGAAAAGCTCATTATGTAGAATTGTCGAACATGGTCGTGAGGGTCACCAGTGCCATCATATTTGTCTTATGTTGGGAATTCAACTTTCTTAGGAAATTCTACCATCACCACACTTTTGTCAATGGGGTTAGGACATATGGAGTCCAAATGAAATGTGCTCTTGGGAGCCTTCATCCTGTCTATATCCTTTTGCATTTGTAAGATCACCTCATCAGTTGAAGGATTCTGTTTCTTGATCTTTTAGTGAACATCAAAATTATATGGAACTTTAGCGCCTTTGTTGATAAGACTTTCCAAGAATTGGTCTTTGTTTTGTTCCACATATTGCTCCACATAGGCTTGAAAGGATGGTTCTTGTTGCATAGTCATGAAGTCCATATGATCAAATTTAGCATAACTGCCTCCATGTTGTGAGCCATGATGTGCTTGTTGGGAGGGTTGCTTTGAATGTCTATGAGACGACTGTCTCCTATGATGGTCATATCTTGAAGTCCTTCTTCCTCTAGGACTTGGGGATCGTGAGGGTGTCTTTGATCTTCTTCGAGGGCTAGGGGAAGGGGTAGATGGGGGCGAGTTGATCCCACTATTGGCTCCCCTCCCGTTAAATCGGCTTTGGAGTTGTTGTGCATAGAGTCTATCTTCTTCTTCTTGGGCAACTCTTTTCTGTATATCCAACAATGCACGTTCCTCTTCCTCTAGTTGTCGGAATTTTTCCTTTTTAGCAGCCTGTTCATCTAAGTAGGCTTGCTTCTCTCTCTCAATGCTTCTCAATCTTGTATTTGCATATCGAGAGGTGTCTTTAAGTGGGGAGGTCTGTCTTGAATGCCTTATTGCATTAGCCGCGTTGATATGGTGATCACTAGATTCGTTGTTCTGGTCTTCGTGTTGTGACCCTGAATCTGAGTGAGCTTGCTTATGCTGTCTTTCGGCTCATTGATGAGCATCAAAATATCTCGCATTGTTAGGAGGTGACCCGGGTGGACTAGCATGAGAAGAACCACCATACTCTCTTCTGTGTCGTTGGAAGATATCCTCAAGAGTTTGATTCATGGCTTCTCTTTGTTGTCGGGTGAAAGTGTAACTCATGTCCATACTTGATGAAAGTGGTGCAAAAGAGGTGCTCACTTCACTAGGATTAGCTCCCGGATTAAAACAAACCTCGGATTCACTCTTAGGAGATTGGTCAAAAAGGGGTCCTTTTCCCTTAGGTTGTCGACGAGTCTTGACAGGTGGTAACTGGCTAAAGGCAACAGGGGGTCGCTTCCCTTGATTAACTTGGTACCTTGTCGTAACTGACATGAAAGAGAGATATTCTCAATGATAAGGTGACCTTTCAAAGTGTCAACACCAAACTAGGATAATCGAAGTCCTCTATTGTCCAAAGAAAAATGAAAAAGAAAAAAAAGAGGGCTTTACCAACACTGTCAAAGAGGTGCTTCAAATCAAAGGGTGACTACCCTTGCACTTTTGAATCAGGAGGTTGGACTAGGCCAGAAGATAATTGAAATTGAGATAAAAATGAAAGCGATTTGGACAATAAGAGAACTAAAATTTTCTCAGAATATAGCTAACAATTTTAAAGATAAACCTTGGCACCAAGAATGGCTTTCTAACTTGACAATTATTCCAAAGTGACTTTGTAAATCAAATGATGCTATCCCGGAGGACTAAAAACCAGAAATTTGGAGTCAAGACAGATCTCAAACGTCAGGGTGAGAAGCCTGCTCTAAGACCTAGCCTAATTGACAGCAACTGAAACTGACCAAAATTTAAGCATGGCAAAAATAAACCAGGCGATATACTCCAGGCTACTGGGGCGATAAACCTATACCCGTGCGATACTTCGCCCTAAGCCAGGCGATACTTCTTAATACTGGCGGGCGATATACTCCAGGCAGGCCGGGCGATAGTCCGTCAGGGGCGAACTATCGTGCGATATTTCTCTTCAAAGGGGGCGATATTTCTAGCATGCACGAAGTATCACGCGATACTTCGCCTTACAGGGCGCGATACTGTTGCAGAATTATTTAACTCTTGACCAGAATTGTGTGAAATTTGCGTTTTTGGGTCTGTTTGGTCAAAATTTCCAGTCTGAGGGTTGATGTTTTCGATTTCAGTCACGGTATCAGCAGAATTTCGGTAGGTTTGCAAACAGCAAGGGATCAAAACATGGTCTCAAACACTTGAAACAAGGGCAAAAGCAACCTTGCCAAGACAAACACTTGTGATATCAAAATTGAAACAACACCCTATGAATGCTACCGATTGTTTGTATGTAAGAACGTTTGCACTGGTATCACACAATCGAAAACACTTCAAGCAAATCTATCCTAGAAAGTCAAGGCTCAATACTTACCAACTTAGCCCACAACTTGATGCCCCCTCGCCTCACACCAAGTGGTTACCCACAAGAGATGTTGGCTTTGTCATGGAGATGTCAAATGACACAACCAAAGGGACACATATGGTGAGTATCTTAAGGTGATCCGGGTAAACCACTTGGATCAATCTTTGCACTAAGAAGATAAGCGGCTAAAATAAGGTGGCTTCTATCTAATGGTTCTTAATAAGGGTTTCCGTTCACAACACCCCTCTTGCTCCTCATAAAGGACTAGGACCTCGCGGCCTCAAGAGTACCTTAAGCATTCTTGTTCAATGATTTCCCCATGGTCGCAATCCCATGAGCTACTCTCATCAAACGAAGACAAGTGTTATGTCTATCAAGGTTTTTGGTGTCCTTGATAGCCTTGAGATTATAGTGAGTTGGAATCACTTGCCACCAAGGAAAATGATGACAAGGTTGTCCCCACTTGAGTCGTTCCTCTTGATTGCTCAAGAGCAGGCCCGCTAAAGGATTCCTAAACTAAACAAAAATGGATCAAATCTTGAGGTTCAAGGTTTTTGATTCACCACAAGGGTGAAGAGCATACTCCCCTATCTCAAGAATCTCTCCCAAACACACCAAACAAAGAGATTCAATTACTCCCTTGCTTCCAAAACCTTAAGATGGGTCAAGATTTTCTGATTCACCTAAAGGTGAAGAGCATACTTCTCCTACCACCTCAAGATCCCTTTCACAAGGTATTAAGATTCCTAATACAATTAGTGAATGCCACAAATGAAAGGAAAGTAAATAACAAGCAAAAAAAATTTTTTTTTTTTTTGTTTTTATGCTTGGGCAGCCCTGCAAAAACTGTTAGTAGCCCTCTTTGACATGCATTTTTAGCAATTTTCAAGCAAAGGAGAGCACCTACAAACACAACTTGTTAGACCCACAATGTTAGCAAAATCAAAATCCAAATGTAAATGTGCAATAATCTGATAGATTTAGGCTAAAAGATGCAGGTTAGACCTATCTAGACAATGCAAAACAAAACAGCAAGCTAAAATAATCAAATTCGGACAAGAAAACTGAAAACGCAAGTCTCTGCCAGACCAGGCGATATTTCTCAAACTTCAACAGTATCGCGCGATACAGTTTCCTATAGTCGGGCGATACTTCTCAGTCGCGCGATATCTCTCAGTCGCGCGATTCTTCGCACAATGCCAGGCGATACTTCGCTCGATGTCAGGCGACAGAAGTCAATATAGTAGTGCGATACTTTTTCCGCGCGAACTATCGCGCCAAGACAGAAAGTATATCGCGCGATACTTCTGAGAAGTGTCGCGTGATAATCTGACATAGAAAACCAGAGAACGCAGATTTTTTCGCAAATTAATCTGAAAATGACGAAAAATGCATCAAATGAAAGGACAAAGCTATCTACTCTGCCCCACGGTGGGTGCCAAAAATGTACACACTAAAATGGTGCACTTTTATGAACCATTACATGCAAGGTTGCTCAAGAATGAGGCCTCACAAAGCGGTTCATAGCTCTTTATGCATGGAGTTGCAAGGTTGAAAATTGCTCTTAGCTAGAGCTACAAACTTGTGACCTTGCTAGTCAACCACACAATGAGAGATTCACAATGAAGACAAGGGCAACAATGCCAATATCTCCAAGAATCCAATATGTAATGCAATGCAATGCAACTAAGATGAAGATGCAAATGTGCAAGCTATGCTATGAAAATGGAAGTACAAACTAAGCTATAAAAAGAAATAGCAATGGATTACAAATCCTTTCTATTTAGACTATGTGAGCTTATTCTATTGCATAAAAGGAAATCTATACTAATAATGCCATTATTATGCAACTATGAAAGCAAATATGCAACTACAATGAAATGCAACAAGTCTTCAATGTCTTCAAACTCCAAATGCACCTAAAACCTGCAGCATAACATTAGCATAAAACATGAGATATGCAAATGGAGGAGAGAGCTCTCCTTTTATAAGAAATGAGGAGAGATGGACCATGGAGATTAAGAGGCAAAAAGTCTTAATCAGCGGTGGAGCTTGAAAGAGGAGCAATCCATGTGCACAAACATCCTCCAATGAGAGTGAAGTGTTGACTTTTGAGCCTCATGTGAGACAAAAAGTGCTTTTTCCCTTTTTATAAAATAAGAATAATGCTTTATTTGTGCAACTTAGGATAAGAGGAAAAGTGGGGGCTTTTTATTTAATTAAAAGGGGAGGAAATATTCCTTTTGAATAAATAAAGACTTAGGATAAATGGTTAGCCCAAGGATAAAAATCCAATATATGATCGAAATTAAGATTTGATCAAGAAATTGATAATGTTCAAAATATTGATTATTGACCAAAATGATTCAGGATTGATAAATCAAATAAATGGGGCCCAAAGTCTAGGCGACCATTTTAGGGTGCATACAGATATGAGGTGTTCTCCATATATTTTTGCATGGCAATATAATGATCCTTGTTTGTCAATAACTTAATTATATTCTTGCTTGTGAGGAGTTGTTTGAGTGCTGGCGAAGCTTATCTACTGTTTTGTATTGGATTTTAGCAGAATAGATTTTTCTTAAGTGGGCTGGTGGTGAGAGAGTCATGCTGTTGCAGTATTGGAAGAATGAAGTGAGGAAGGGCTGTTAATGATGCTCCTTATAAGGGTGCTGCCTTGGATCTGAGAGTCTAGCACACTTTCATCATTACTGATCAGCTGTCAAGCATTTTGGGAGTTTGTGAGAGATAATTGGCATAGATAGGCTGCCTGATGTGTGGGCTTTGTGGACACATTCTTCATTAGCAGAAGATTTTGGTTCAAAGACGTGTTGTTGCAGCATTTTGTGGGTGGGTTATGTCTTCTCTCTTGCCAACTTGTGAGGATTTGTTGGTAGTTCTGAGGATGAGGATCTTTTAGTGTCTAAGGAGAAAGCCACAAGGGAATCGGTATTTGGGTGCTATTCCAAATGTCCATGTGTTGTGAACTCTCCCCATGTGGAGGATATTGTACTATTTTGTCAAGATGTGGTTTCATATGAATAAAACTTGTGGGTGGTCTTTAGGGATGGGTGCTTGGTTATATCTAGCCCTTTTTTCATGCTGTGTCTGTCTGCAAATGTTATCTTGCGGGCTTTTGAGAAATCCATTGTGAAGCCAGGAGGGCAGGTTATTGTTTGTGTAGATAGGGTTTATGCTGTTTGAGTCCCTATATAGTTAGAAAGGTGGCGAAAGTCCTGTTTTGGCATCAAAAACACGTGCTTGTAATGGGTGGTGCTTTTTGTTGTTGATGCTGTCTTAGACTTTCTGTGTAAGCTGTAATAATCTTATAGACTTTATGTTTAATCTTTTTTATATCTCAGAATGGATCCCTATTGCATCCACAACTTAATTATCTGAAAATATATATCTAAAAATAACATTATTTTTCACAAAATGAACAAAATCAAATACAAAACACATTTCATAACTTATAATTTAATGCTAACTGTCAAATCATAAGTATAAATTAAAATGGTTTGTCTTAGTGCAACTTCATGTAGAAAATCAATGCAAATCGTCATCTTTGTTGAGCATCAACGATATCAAGTTGTTTGTTAGAAGTTAGAACTCCAAACCTAAGTTACCAGTTCGGGTTCGGGGACGGGTTTGAGTATGAGAATCCGGTTCGTGGATTCGTGATTTTTTTTTCCATTATGATTCATAAGGGTTCGTGTGTATATATATATATATATACAAAAAAATAAGAGAAATATACATAATTGCAAAACTAAATCATTTCATAGTATGAATCTATGATGCTAGATCATTGATATGGGGCCGTTTGAGGGTTAGAAAGAAAAAAAAAACAATATAAAAATGTGTTTTTAATGTTTTTTTGGGCCACAGTCCTGATCACGGACCCTATCCAGCACGGACTGGTCCGTGAATCTGAATCCGGTAACTAGGCTCTAAACAATACAATTCCACTCCCACTAGCTGTACTATGCAATTACTGTGTAGTGGGGGTTAGGTTCTTTTTAAATTTTTAACCTTTTTTGCCTCTCATTGTTGATCAAGACCAAGGAAAGCTATATCGAGAGTTAGGCTTTTTTAATTTTCAACTTTTTTTGCTTTTTTTTGTTTTCATTAAGCTTCTTTGTTGAGCCCAGATGGGTTTTCCGTGGGCTCATCCAGGGTCTTACCCCAAGCCTATGGGTTCAGGCTCCTTAGTAGCAAAAATTACCTATTTATCCCAATTAATTGCTACATGCCCCCTGCAGATTTTATTTTTAATAAGTCACAATTTTTTGATTTAATGAGTTAACCCAATTTTGATCTTTTGGGGGATAAATCATGTTTTTTCCAGAAAGATCACTGTGTTTTTCCTGGGAAAAAGAGAGTTATTATTTTTTTTCTTTCTGATTTTGGCAGCAATAATTCCTTATTTTTTTCCGGACTTTAACCTGTTTTTTTCCCAATTAATTGAAAAAATCTTTATCTTTTGGGCTTTCTGATTTACTCTCTAGAAATATTATTTGCTATCATCGACTTTTTGGTCATGGTTCTAGCAGAATTTGGTAACAAAGCATCAAAGTATAAATTGGTGCATGATTTATAGTGGTAGATGTGAAAAAGAAGTCAAAATGTTGTATCATGCATCCTAGATTTGAAGTAGGAATCTAGGTACATTGAATCATGATTTGAAGTAGGAATCTAGGTAAATTGAATCGTGATTTGAAGTAGGAATCTAGGTACAATGAATCATGATTTGAAGTAGGAATCTAGGTACATTGATTTGTGATTTGAAGTAGGAATCTAGGTACATTGGTTTGTGAATTTTAGTAGGAATCTAGGTATAGTGATAGATGCAAAAATTAAGTCAAAATGTTGTATCATGCATAGTACATAGGTAGTAAGAATCTAGGTAAATTGATCAAGAAGCTTAGAAATTGGATTATCCAATGGACATGCTAGAAACTTGTACTCAAACTCATTTGCTGCATGCAGTGGACCTTAACTGACTGCATGTTCCAGTCTTCATCAGTTTGTGTTGGCTCCTTAGGGTCTACATTCTACTTTGTTGCTGTTCTCTCCGTCTATTGAGGTATCTTACAATCAGTTAGATGCAAGGCATTGTAGACAGTAACAAGCTTCACTGCTTATGTGGAGTTAAGTTTGTTCCTCTAAATAGAGTTGATGAAGCTACATGCCATTTAAATTCGTCTCAGCAGTAGATGAACACTTAACATGTGAGAGGAGGCTAATGGCAAGTGGATGCAACAATTCTGGAAGGTCATATGGTTATCGCAAGCCAAGTGGCCTCTCTTGTGTCAAAGTGGCTCTATCCATATGTTGAACTCTTATAGAAGTAGAGACTGGTGAAATTGATCTATCATGTACTAATATTTGTTGCTTCTTTTGGAATGTACATTTTCTTGAAAGTTTTCACGATGTCCTTCTTCACTTCATTGTCTTAAATGGGGACAACTTGGCCTTTTCACATACCATGTTGGATTGGTCTCATATGGGATCATGTATAAAGGGGTGTTAGGTTTCTCCTACTGTCATTGAATAATGGGTTGAACTTGGTTATTGTAAAACTTTGGATTGTGTATATCACCCCAAGGTTAGAACTTTTAGGATCCCCATATTTGATGATAATGAAAACTGACTATACAATAGGTGTGATCTATATCACAGAAGACTAAAATACACCACTCACTACAACGTCCTTCATCCTTTTACTTTGCTCTGTCTTGGACTGTGCCCCACCTAGTCCAATCCTATGTTATGATAATAGGTTGAACGGGCTTCAATAATTCTTGTATCTTTGCAATACAATGTATTGGAATGGTTGAGCGCAAAATTGTAAACACAAATTTGTAGATTCTACTTTATGAATGGTACAATAAAGATATATAATAGAGAAATGATTGATTATTAATTGGATTACAAAAGACAGATTTTACATTTGCTTGCATTGGCTTTATAATGCCACTAATTTTTATAAACTACTACACTCAACTAGCAGGAATCTTCCAATACATAACTAACATTACTTATCAACTTACTAACTGTTATTTACTAACACATATATTTATATTACTAACCTATATACAAATATAAATGGTGCAATATTTCCAACATTTTACCCTTATTACATCACTTTGAACACAGGTATTAGAATGATATAGCACCCCAAATAAACTCTTGATGAACCAAGACATGCACAACTGACCAAAGTATCACAAACTAACATGTCAGTGGCTTTCTGACTATCCATCCCAAATTCCTTTCACAACACGAAAGAACAAACCCCAACTCGAGAGGGCAAATCCCTTCTCTGAAAGAACAAACCCCTCCCTCCTCTAATACACAATGAGAGATTATTTTTTACATTTTGTGGACATCCTCGGATCCTCCTTTAAGAGTACAAATCCCAACTCTAGTGCATAATGAGAACAAATCCCTTGTCAAGTGTATAGTAGGAACCAATCCGCATACACATACCCAAATTTGATTCCAATTCTCTTTCGGATTGGTAACTTAGATTCAAGGGGGTTTGATCTAATCTCCTTCCAGCAAACCCAGTTAATGGAACTCCTTTAAGCTTAAAACATAAATTAAAAAAAAAGTTATTTCAGACAAAAGCAGTATGTGTTATAAGTGGGACACACTATTGTGATATTAGCTTGATTTTTTGCTTTTAATTTTAGTGGTTTTCTGAATTGAAAAAAAGGTAGTGGCACAGAAGGTGCCTTGATGTCTCTAGGATGGTCTAGGGACTTAACAATGTCCTTTGGCAGTCCCAAAGAAATGTAGGGTAAAAGGATGTTCCACCCCAGCCCTCTCCTCCCCCCTCCCGGCTCCATCCCTACATCCCTGAGAGACTCCAAAAAATTGAGATGGGTTGTTACACCTTGGGAATGCATCCTTGGCGGATACTTGATAATCTTTGCTACAAGAATATCTTTTCAATGAGATATTTTTTGGTTAATTGAACAGTTTTTATACAGAATTTCAAAAAAATAGATCCAAAAGCTATTCTCTGAATTTTCAAATAAATTGTAAATTTTGATAAAAAATGTACAAAAAAATAGATCAATGAAAATAAAGGTAAAGGGTTTTTTTAAGATTACACCCATGCTAGACACCATACAAATTAGGTTTATCTAGACTTGTAAAAAACCCACAAAAGAATTTCTTTTGGCTTATTTAGTGTTCAAAATTTCTATTTGTGTCTTGTGACCTCAAGAACAAGCTTGGGGGTTACCCTTACTTGGCCAAATCACCTACACCTAGATAACAATTAAAATAGCCTTAAAAGTCTTGGTATTTAACTTGTGCCAAAATTTTACTCGTGTTTCATGCAACTTTACTTATAGTTGTTGGTTGGTTGCATAAAGGCCCTGAAGTTGTCCAAAGGTCTAAGTAGCGTGAAGTCATTCAAATGCCTAAAGGCCAAAAAGTTCTCAAAACACCTCAAGGTTCTGAATGCCCTAGTTGAAGGGAGAGTAGGAGAAGGAAAATGAGGCCAGTAAAGAACTGATCCACTCTTGATTATCCCTTATTTTCCCTTTAGAATTGGGAAGATTTGGCCATCATTCTGTACAAGAGTTTCCATTCCTAAAAACTTCCCCTGCTCCACATTACCATTACACAATAACACCTGGACATGTATATAGCAAATGCCTAAAGGCCATAAAGTTCTCAAAATGCCTCAAGGTCCTGAATGTCCTAGTTGAAAGGAGAGTAGAAGGAAAATGAGGCCAGTAAAGAACTGATCCACTCTTGATTATTCCTTATTTGCCCTTCGGAATTTGGAAGATTTGGCCATCATTCTGTACAAGAATTTCCATCCCTAAAAACTACCCCTGCTCCACATTACCATTACACAATAACACTTGGACATGTATATAGTAAACAACTTGTTGGGCTGTTTAAAATTTCATACGAAGGGCTTGGCACTGTTCTAAAAAATTTAAAATTATCTTTGCCAGTTACAATATGTTAGAGGCAAACCGATTATCTGTTTTGGCCATCCTTTAGTGCAAAATAGATAGTATTAATTTGGCATCTTTTTTTTCCTCAAACAATCATAATATTTTCTTTAAATCCATAGAATACTCATTTGGATATCAAAATTCACAAAGTAAAAAGGAGAATACTTCAATCTGCATCATGCTTTTAGTCACAATTAATAAAAGATTAAATCCCAGGTTCTTTTGGACCTTGCTTTTTAGAAACAATTTTCTTGTGTTACTCTCCTACATCGGCATTGTAGCAAAGATTTAAAATGCTTTTTTTTCATTTGATGGGAAAGAATCAAGTTATATAACTTTCTTTTTGTTATATATCATCTTGAAGGAACTGCAAGTTGCAAACTTGATCACTATATATCAAAGTTTCAAGGATGTGGATACGGTTATGGTATTTGATACAGATATGGGTAGATACATCGATACTCTCTCTCCCTCTCTCTATATGTGTGTGTGTATTATACTAGCATACTTATATTTAGAAAAATATATGTAAATGACACTGAGAGATATCAATATAAAGACACCTAAACATGCAATTATTTAAATCAAGCATCAATTTTTTAAAATCATAATAATTTAGATGTCATTTCAATGTTGTGAAGATATATAAGAATATATATATATATATATTTATAATTTTATTTATTTTTTTGTTGTTGGAAGACTTAATTTATTTGACTAAAAACCCAACTTGCCTGTTCAGATTCTGGTATGGATGCGGGTTCGAAATTTGTCCAAATTTTTTTTTGGGTTGGGTTCGGATTTGTTTTGGGTTTGTCCATACAAGATTATATATATATATATATATGTGTGTGTGTGTGTAAAAATATGCTGCAGCAAATAAGGTCATACACCACTATGCTAATATTAAAGCAACTTAGCAAAATTCACCTGTAGCTACCTATGGGAAGACCACATGCGCTGCTAGAAGATGGTGCTAGAAGACCACCTGCCGCTGATATTTCCACACAACGCAAGATGTTTCTCAGCCAATACCCACATTCTTATTCATTTTGAAATTCACATGGCTCAACTAATAGTCAGTCAACGCACCATACACAGCTCCTTTTGCAATTTTAATTTTTATCAAAACTGAAACAGACAAAACACTTATTCCCTCTTTATTTATCCAAAACAACCCAGCGCACAACGTTTCATTTCTAATATTAGGCATTGACTACTCTGTCAAAAACAGCTGAAGCAAAGCTTTCAAACGCACAGCATCTTCTTGGTCATCACAAAGTAACATATTTGTCCTCATACTGTTTGTGGGAAACGGATGTTCTGTTCAGCCATATTTATCTGATCTGGTTGCAACACTTGTTCCTTTTCACGTATCCTTTGAAATAATTTTTGTCATCAATAATTTGTGTCTGTTAAGGCACTCATGGATTCCTTGCACGTTATTGAACGCCAACATATTTTCTGCTTTGTTCTTCGACTTGAAGTAGAAGGACAAAGAAACAATTTAACGAAATAACGGCATATCTCTCTGTGGAGCAATTTAATAATTTTGTCATTTTAAGGCTGACTGTGTTGTCACGACAAATTCTTTGTTGTGCAATTCTCAGCAAACACCTGACATGAGAATGCCATGTGACGGGAAAACATGTTATACGGGTCACTTTTAGGTTTAGATTGAAAAAATAAATATTAAAAAACTCTAATAAAAACATTGAAAAGTCAACAAACAACCAAATTTGGCTGACATTTGCCCAAACTCATCCGCATTCGTTCCGGACCTGCACTGCTGTTTTCACATTCAGTCAAAAGCGGGTGAAAGTCGACCAGGGTCCTGCTGTTCGACTTTACAACAAATGTGATAGGGTAAAAACAAATTTAATCCAAATCTGAACCTACTACGAATGTGCATTGAACCGGCTTCCGAATTTGGGCTTTGCGAGGCGAATGTGGTAACTTAGCTAAAAACTAATAATTGATGGGTATCCACTCCGACAATATTCTAAAACATGATCCCAACTTCATCTTTTAAATATCAAGATCGTTCACTCTTCATCTTTAATAGACATTTAAAACTGTTAGAAATTTAAAATACAATAATACATTGAAATATAATTTTAAAATATAATAATACAATTTTAAAAAAAATTATAAATTATCAAGTTAATTTTTAAGTAGCCGAAAATTTAAGATACAATAATCATAAAAACATGTCTGGTCCAACCACCATTGAAGAGGACTTAAAAAAATCTACTCTAAAAGCTTGAATCCCAACTTTCAGATTTATAATTAAATTTTTTTTAGATCAAATAATGCACTGAATCAACAAATGTTTAGAACAAAAGAAAGCATTTAGTGTAGTTTCTTCAAGACCCTTGAAGCCAAAATTTACAGATTTAAAATCCCTAAAATTTCTCAACTGAATGAGTGCGAATTTCAAATCCACCAAGCTGCTTTAGATTTAATGTCATTTATATAAACTATGCTACCAATGATTCTTTGGAATAGTTGTCATGCATTATATAAGATTAATTTTTCGTAAATTAATCAATTCATTTTCTCCACTATCATCTTTAATAGCAAATCTGTTGCAGCCAAGAACAGTACATGGAGGAAGTGCAAATAATAAACATATGAAAGGTACAATAACACAATTCATCTTATTTGTAATCTTGCTTTCCATACTTCTCTTGGCTGCAAAAGAAAACCTTGGATTTTCTTTTCCTCCATTATTGTTCAATACAAATCCATCAAAAAATAAAAGTTATAAATGTGACTTTAACATTCACCTACATTTTCTAGTCAATCTACTCCAATGTCTCCATTCATTCATTCATATGGTGCTGAGATGTATATCACTGTCGCATGTAGATAGGTTGACATGGGACCTCTCAGAAGTGAAATTAATGTATCTTCAAATGCTGAAAAGTTAACACAATTTTAAAAAGAGACCAATTCAATCTTTGACCAAGATTTTTAATTATTACCAAGTTGCTTAGCTGATCATTCAAACAGTCAATAGGCAGTATGATTTTTCCAAAAATCAGCTATATTTTGTGACTACACAAAACTATGGGCACATAAAACATCAATGTATTCCTGCTGACCTGTAACTCAATAAATTTTTTAATTTATTTTTCCTGTGATTCATAAAACTGTAAATCAGAACACTTGATAAATGCTTATTCCATTGATAATCCACCCTGCAAAAATGAGACATTTTATCTTAGTCTAAGAATTGGAGATTAATGAATTGTTGCCTGCAATGCTGTAAAATCTTTCAGAAATCCATTCATCTTTGCTCACCCTTCCACATTTCTTACACAAAAATGTGACATGGACTCTAGCAATAACTACCACAGGATTCCTTAACAAAGGGATTTTAGTAGGTAGAAATGGCTTCCACAAATATAGACCATAAAAACATATTATTAGAAACTGATCATTTATAACCAAATCATTGAATGACCAAAAAATACAATTCAGTAAACTATTTTCCTAGAGGAAATTTAATATTGATGTTTTCTAAACAACATTTACGTCAGTAACATTCTTATTTTAAACTTTACCTTTTAATCGAGCTCTTCCATTTGCATTTACATTGATCCACTCTGCAATGGTAGCCCATGTCCACCATTTTGTAGGTGAGAGTTCTCAGATATTATTGTTTTCCTTGGCATGCACGAAACTCTATTGGAGCTTTTCTTTCATGATGGTGAAATCCCTGGTCTCTCGCCAAATCCATTGAGCCATTCAGTTGTACCCAAATTCATTATTATAGCCATATCTATCCTTCACTTTCAATTCCGTTGATTCTTCTCCCCCAAATTTTTTTCTTTGGATTTTTCAGTGCACAGAAATCTATCAATAGCGACTCCTGCAGTTAATTGGATCCCAGAATGTACAAAGACTATGAGTATAGTTGGCTCTTATTTATTATAAGACAATGCCATGGAATTGTAATGGCCAATCATTTGACATTCTCCACTTTTATGCATGAATTGCTGATCACTACAGGTGAATTGTAACTGTCAGAGAATACGAAGGGTTTCTTTTTTATGTACATGGATCTGCACACTCCCTCTGCTGCCATTGTATAGATCGCCTCTCGGCGTAAATATATTTGAATACATAGAACTCTTAATTATTATTTATTATTAATTCTAATTTTAATATATTTGGAAATTGTATTTATTTTATTTTAATTGTTTATTTAAATTTGAATGTTGAAGTATTTAAATTTTAATTTATTATTAGCTAAAATATATTTAGTTTATTTTATTTTAATTTCTATTTAGCTTTAAATTCGAAACTATTTAACTATTTTTAAAAATATTGAAATTTTAATAAAGTTTAATATTGAATGAACTTAAATATATTACACTGTATTAATAATTATACAACTATATATGAAAAAAAGCTAAAAGATAGAATTTTAATGATAATAGTTTTTTTTATTGGTAAAATATTGTTATTTATTAATTATAATTATAATCTGGTATACAAAAGTTGGCTTAGCCCTGATAATGTCATCCACCTATACCTACCACCCTGCCATCATTCTACCATATCACTATATTTCTGCTAAAACAGTAAGAGCAGGCATTGAATACCCGCGAAACTAAAACTATCCCAATACAAAAAATATTGATATAGTACTAACCCCACAACCTGACACCCGAAGGCCCTAGATTCCCTTTAGACGCATCATCAAAGTTAATCTTAATCCATCCTCTATCTGGCTTTTCCCATTTGATCACAGCTCTCACATCAAGATTTCGATTAATCCTTGCAAGCCCATAAACAGGCTTTAATAGTAATAATTTTAATTAAAGGTTGAAATATTTAATGGTTTAGCTGTTTTATTAAATAATGGTAAAGGTGAAAGTGACAGTTGGAGGTAACTATGACAATGGTAAAGACAACTGAGAAAGTAGTGTAGGCAATAGTTAATCTTGTTGTGGATCCAAAACCAGCCATAGATCCAAGAGATCCAGATTGAGATCTAGAAGTGAAGGGTGTGGTAGCATCAGAAAGATCTAGGGAATTACTGACACTTATCACTCATATCGCTCAGGGCGGGGAGAGTAACCTAATACCACATAGGGAATTCATTGGAGAAGAAGCCAGACGCATGAGGAAAGGCTCGAAAAGCACCACTCTTTATTGTAGCTTTCTTTCCCTTTCTACTGATGGATTTTAGCAATATTCATGTCATATTTTAAAAAATCTGAATTGTCCAGTATCCAATTTGGCTGGGGAAAATAGATTTTTTTGTCAGGCATGGTATCTGACCCATATTTGTGTGGTACCATACCCAAACCCCTACAGGGTATGGTGGTATGCACACTTGGGGAAGAGGGGTGGGTATATCTGGCAGCTGTTATATAAGACACATGATGTATTATAGAGATATATGAAAAATGAATTGAACTATGTAGTTTTCACCAAAGTTGTCCACATGTGCAGGAACCTTGAGACCTGCTGTTTGAGAACCTGCTTGCCTTGATCAATTGAGTCAACCCTGATTCTATTTGTGTGCTATGAAAGTATATTTATTTGTTTAGAAGATTGTTTATATACGTGTGCAGGTTTGAAATAAGCTCTTCAAGCTTATTATGACTATTATCAATTATGATTCAATTTGCTAGATTATAATGATAGTCATCTGTATTTTTGTCCTCGACACCAGTATCTGTTGAAATAACTGTGAGTAAGGGTGTCCAATTTTAAAATAAAATCTCCGAGCGTAGTTTGATTATTCTTACTTAAAATTTGATATAGTAGACTATAGTAGACATGATGTTTCCACAGTCCATGCAAATTATTTATCATTTTTGTTGAAATAAAAGATGATCGATCACTGAATGTGATCTAAAATGTTAGGTGCAAAAAATTCATACAGAATTATTTCCAGAAACATACTAAATTATGCTTGATTATGACTTGTGATTATCTGTGTAGTTACCTTCAATAACATTATTTGTTTAGAAGATGGTTTCTATGGATATATGGTTTTAAAATGGAATCTCCAAGCTTAGCTTGATTTTTTTAATTGAAAATTTGCCATACTAGATTATGGCGCTGATTATTTGTGCAATTGTAAATATCGTTATTTGTTTAGAAGATTGTTTATACGAGTGGTCATTTTTAAAAATAAGTCTCAAAAGTTAGTTTGAGTGTTTGGATTTAAAATATTGCATACTAGGTTATGACTGCTGTTATACATGTTAGTATGCCTAATATTTTAATTGTTTAGAAGATTGTTTAATGGGTTTCTTGTTTTAAAATTGAATCTTCAAGTTTAGTTTGATTGTTTTCATTTACAAATTTAAAATGTGATGTCCTTGGTTATGACTATAATAATTGCCACTAATATTATTATATATACAAATGATTGTTAATAGATAGCTAATAAATGATAATGGCAGGTGGGAACTGCAACTTGAGGGGACCATCCATGGTGACAGCAGGGTTAATTGGGCTGATGGGTGGGTTCATGTATGCTTATCAGAACTCTGCTGGTCGGCTCATGGGTCTCTTCCCCAATGATGAGGATGTTGCTTATTACAAGAAGAAGGGAATGCTATAGATAAGGGTGGGCTGTTATTCATTTTTTTGGTACTATGTGCTGCAAACGATGTTGCCTCACTGGGGCTGAATTTTGTAGGCATGAGGGATTCTCCAATGACACAAATAAATATGGAAATGCTATGACAGTTATTCTTATTGTATACTGTCTTCCATTTATGAAGAAATATTTGGAGTGTTGCATTGTTATTGTAATATAATTCCAAATGCCTCAGTACATTTTTCTTTGTATCTTTTTTGGTATGTGTTTGAAATTTCTTTCTTTTTTTTTGAACCTAGATAAGAATACTTAATGTTTTGTCTATGAGATGCATGACTGTTTTGAGTACATTCAGCTCAGTCTAAGGATCTGTTAAAGTTACATTGCACAATTTGCTGCTGTAAATCAAGCCCTAGAGTAGGAGCTATTGTGAACAGGGCCTGTGCAACATCAAATCTGCAGTTCTCTTTGCTTCACTTTTGGGAATTGTTGATGATCATGTGAGGCCACTATTTACTTGGACCTCTTGCTGAGCTAAGGCGGGTTGAGTGGAATTGAACCTCAACATACAGAAAAAATGAGTTATATCTGTTGTAAAATAGAAAATAAAGAACCGTAGACCACTTGAATCCATGATTGTTTGGATTTGTGCTTGAACAGTTCTAAAATATCTCACAAATACTCAATTGCACGTCATCACTTAAGTACTACCAAATGTCTGCAATTCAACTGGAGTAACATAGACAAAAAATTCCTTTAAAGAAGTGAGTAGATGAGATCACATAAAAATGAATAAAATTTGCTTTTTGGTACTGTTGTAACTTTATAATGGAGATAATCCTGAAATAAGTGAACATTGACTGAAAGATAAAATCTCTGCATTCTTCACAGACATGTTTAAAATGTACAAAAGTGAGTTTTGTCATCGGAACTATATTATGGATGATTGATTTAATTTCCAACTTGTGCAGCTCTCCCGGGTTACTATATAAGTGATTGTTTTGGAATTCCCTTTAACTTAAGCTTCAGCAAGTTGTTTGTAGAGTTTCCAACACTTCCGAGAAAAATAAAATAGATTCTCTCTAATAATCCTTAATGCCATGAACACAGGTGCAGCCCATGTTCACTCTTATCTGCTCCATCAAAGTTTAGCTTCAAATTTCCTCCCTTGGCAAGACTTAAGGTTATTTATAGGGTACCTATTATCACACCCCTTTGGGTTGTCTGCAGCAGATGGAAAAATTAGAGATAATCAAATTGTCCACAATAACACAGAAAATAAATAATCTCACACCCATCCCTATTAATTTCAATAGTTGGAAATTATTCCTTGCATTAAAGTGGAAAAGATGACTGTTTCTCTTCCCACAAGCAATTACATGATATTGCAACCGATTAGAAGAGCTGACATGCTTTTATAACTTGAGAAAAAATTTACTACCATATATGAATCATCTTTATTCTTTGTTTATATTGCTTATCCTGAATTGGATAAAAGTTGAAATTGCTTTTCCTTGATGCAAAGAACCGAGTTTTAAGCAAAAAAGCTCAGCAACAGCTAATAGACTGGTATTAGTATATTCACACATTTTCAACTTTATGGAAACAAGCTATCAGCTATCATTATTCAAATCTGCAACAACCAATCCCTTGTTTGAGAATTAGCGGCTGTATTAAATTAGGCCTTCTTTGTCTTCCACTTATCAAATCAGCCTGCACAATAAATTAGGCCTTCTTTGGTTGATGCCTTGTGATTTTCAACAATGTCTGTATCCTTCCTGCATCTTCAACTCTTTCGACCATCATTCACAGCTGCAAATGTTTTTTCATCCACTACTGGAGGCATTTCATCATTATTTGCTACAGTTCCCTCGTTGCCTGGAATTGTTTTCTTCATGTCCAGAATTTTCATTTTAGTCATTCAACTTGGCTGGCAAAAGGAGTTTGGTTTGCCTGTCTCCTGAGCTGCCAATGTTGTTTCATCCTCTGCTGGAGGCATTTCATTATTCTTTGCTACAGATTCCCGACTGTTGCCTGTATTTGCTTAATTTATGTTTATAATTTTCATTTTAGCCGGTCAAATTAGCTGAAACACAAGATCTTCAATTCATGTCTCATCCTCAATTTATGCCTTATCATCTTCAACAGCATCCATGTCCTTCCCAGATCTTCCTTTAGATCTTTCCTGTCAACTGACCTTCACTTCCTGCTGCAAATTTGAAATGTTTTATCATCCTCAGCTAGAGGCAGCTGATCATTCTTTGCTAGAGACCTCATTGTCACCTTAAACTACATTCATGTCTATTTTTCATCTTAGTCACTTGAATTGGCTGACGTATATTTGCTAAATCTACTAGTGGTTCATTCGTAATCTATGAGGAACTATCCTTTTTTCTTCCTTTTTCAAAGCTTTTAACCTCATCTTCTTTGCCTATACTAACTATTATCTCTGCACCTTATATCTTTCTTTCAGTTGCAAAACTCCTAACTGCAATTTTGTTCCTCATCCCTGGAACATAGTGTTCAGTTTTTGGGTGAAAGCCTTAACTATGCTTAGAACAAATTGTACCCAATATCATTATACTTCAGGCTTCATTGCATTATTGAGAGCATGCACGCAAGGGGTTCAAGACGCAACATCAAAATAATGCTATCTACCTAAGACCAATAAGCTAACAAATTGACAAACAAGAATGGAATTTATGATAATCCATGAGGGCCAAGTTTCATTTTTTCTTCACAGTCGTCGAGTAATACTAAGCAGTAAGGTCCTATTGGAGAAATGACAACCACAGTAGTACAACTAACATGGCAATGACATCAAAGAACTTCGTAGAATTTAAAAACAAAAATTGGAAAAAAAGATAATATTTGTCTTTAATCTTTTTGCATGTAAATCATGGGTTTTTGTCTCCCCCAACTAACTCATTTTTTATTTGAAAACTCTTGTATTTTTTCTGTTTTAAACACCGTCGATTGTATTTTGTCTTGTTGATTTAATTGATTGTTTAATTATGTTGTTCTATGACTTGTCAAATGGCATTTGCAGATCTTATATGGGAGGCATCTTGATCTAGGGCTCCAAAATAATTGCTATCGTAGCATTTTAACAGATAACATGTATGACATAGGCCCTGTGAAAGAGATTTTTTTAGACAAATAATTTCAAAATTACTTCATTTTGCAGATGATCTGAGAGAAAATGACACTGGTATTTATGTTTTGCCTTTAGTTGGATAAGGCCTTCTCAACTATGCGCTTGTTTGTAGGGTGACCTATGCTAAGTTTAGAGTGTCCATTTTTGAGTTTCCCAACTGTAAGATTCAATCATTCAACTAGAGGTGAACAAATTGTCCTTTCTCGTGAACCTAATCTAGATTAATCTACTATTCTTTGATGGATTGCTCATATTATCTACAAATATCAATCATACCCTATGCTACATTGGTAGATTTCTCAATTGCCAATATGAGGTGAGTAAGGGATTTGTTCCCGAGGCATGACTATAGCCAATTTGCTTTGGACTATGAAGTGAGAGCTGTTGACACTTGTCCAATAATAATTATATAATGGAATTTGATTTTCTTTTGAAAAATCTTGCACAATTAATCTACTGTAAGGCTGGTATATGTCAAATGATTATTTGCAGAAAACTCACATAAAACTGGCATTAATTTTCACTGAATTTTTGCCAGTTAACATTATGTTGCTCCTGAAAAAATACTCTCACAGTTCACCATAATGAATCTAATATTAATTACAATGGACTATACTTTTCCTATGCTATTCGTCTTAGAAAATCCTATGCCGATCACAAGCTTAACACATTTCATTGACGAGTCAAAATCTTTTCGTCATGTTCACAGGATCATTCTGGTATGTTTAGGGATTTGTCTTATCATCATATCTGCAACATTACATGGCCCAATGACAAGTCACTTGTTGCATTAAAAGTAAATTGGTAAATAGTTTTGGCATTTTCCCGTTATAGATAGAGATATATAAGCATACACTCAAATGAATGGTAAATGCCTCATGCCAGTGTTCACAATTCTTTGCATTTTTGAGAATATCGGTACCATACATGTTTACAGTGAAAAAGATCTTGAACTTTGAGTATGCAAATCACACGAACAAAAAATATTGAATAAATTTATTTTTACTAATGATTTCTTACCCCTTAGCTCAATGTGAAAGATATCTTTACAGATTGTACCTTTTTTAGCGAAAATAGCCTCTATAAAATTTGTTGCTTGTTAGGGGTTTTGGGCCTACAGGACGTGTGGAGATGGGGGCTATACAAGTTGGATTCTACACAGTTTCTTCCCCTTTGTTCTTGAAATGTTTGCACACCATGCACCATGCAATCTGCAAACATTCAATGCCTCTTATGTTATGACTCTGTTAGCTTTTATATATATGCCCTGCAAGACTTACCTCAAGATAATTCTCTATTTGTCTGTGCATTTCTGTATGGCTATCTGTTTTTGAAAATTAAAAGCAGCAAAACAAGGGTGCTGTCCCTTATACCAGCCCTAAGGCAAAAATAAAAATAATTAAATACAACAAAGTCTAGAACAAGTCATTAACAACAAACTTGCAGCACAACAAACAACCCATATCACAACTCACACATTTCATGGGGGAGAGAACGAGGGACTGCCAGGCGACTTCTCCTTCGCCTATAGACAATGTCCAAACGATACTTTCAGTAGGATCCCTACCAACAGGGGGAGCTGGTGGAACCCCCTTCTCAAGACAATTGGCACCAGAAACAATGTTGGCAATGTTGCACCTCCATAGCCAAAGGTTGGAGAAGATCAGGGGCAGTTGTTAGAGGGTCTTGCAGCTAGAGGGAACCACACTAGCAGAAAGAGGTTGAGTCGGCTCCATTGGGCCTGCTGAAATAGCAAGAACATCACTCTGAGGGGAGTCATTATCAGAGGAAGAATTAGAGGCTAGGACAGTCAAATGATCATCATTTGCATCCTTCCACCAAATGGCAACACCTTTATGATGCAAGAGAGAATAATCAGTATTCAAATGACCAGTAGAGAAGTAGTGTCGACATCGAAAGGGGAGACCCTCGTAATCCAATGATTGAGTTCAAGGCCTATTCCAAACCACGAGAATCGCTGTATAACTATCTATTGTTTTCTTTTGAGTTTCTAATAAATGTTGTCGTATCTATGCTTAGACTGGGCATTTTTTTTGAAAGCTTCGTTGTCACAAATTCTTCCAAATTGAGTTTTCTTACTTGGCCTAGTGTTTCCTTTATTCAAACTCAATACACTTGCATTGCAATCCTGAAGCATTATTTTGACTTTAAATGGCATCTACCTTTTTATTCATCTTCTGTGTTAATGAATTCTTTTGCTGGGTTCATTGACATAAACATGGCATTTATATTCTTGACATATTTCAGTTTAATGGATGGACTTCTTTATGTGCCAATGGCAGACCTTTTTATAATAACCCTTTCCATGTTTAGGTTTGTGCCTTCTGATTTGATTTGGTCTCTCTGTTCAAGAGTTTGCAATATAATTGCTATCTTTCTTGAATAATTACTGTAAAAGCTCTCTATTTGTAACTTTATGTCATGTCCCTTTCTATGTAAAATTGGGATTTGACAAATATAAACCCATTTGATGTTAGCATTATGAATTTAGTGTTGTCATTGATGTCAACATGATGTGTGCATTAATGTCATCTTGATATTGTAGAGTATCTGATGTAGAGAAGTATGCGAGTTCTGTTATGGAATGTTGTGGAATGGTTGATATGCATGAAATAGTATCTGAAGTCTAATATGTAGGAAAGAGTATTTGAAGCCTAATATGCAAAAAAGAGTATCTGAAGTCTGATATGCAGGAAAGATTATTTGAAGTGCTCACATGATGTTTGATGGTGATAGCAAGTCAATATGTGTCATATCCGAAAGATGGAAATATGGGAAGTTGGGATATATAGGAAAGAGTATCTGAAGTCCTTATGGAAGAATGTTTTGCATTCCCCCGCATAAGATTTTGGTGGCTTGCAATTTTGGTTTTGTAATGCATAGTCTATGAATGTTGCACTATCATATTTTTAGGTCCACAGGAGTTAAGAGGTAGAAGTAGTATTTTGTTGTTTGCTAACAGTAAGGACAACTGTCAGGAATAGTTAGGACAGGTTCGGGGAATGTTTTACATTGTTAGTTCTTTACGTCTGTGCATTGTTCCAGTTTAGATAAATTATGTTGATTTGCTCCGCAAGTGAAAATATGTTGTTCTAAATGCAATATTATTGTCTGTGTTTCTGTTCAACTCAGTTAATTGTGATAAATTGATTTATGACTTATTGGTCTGTATATGCTTTGGAGGAAGAGTTAAGAGGTTGAAATGTCCTGTTGTGGTGTGTTGTGCTTCGTATAGCATCCTATGCATTGGAGAATATTTTTGGACTGACCTGGTAACATGCTTTAATGTTTTTTCTATACATTTCATTTGGGTCCAAACTTGGAGGTTGTGATGCTTGCGCTTAGATGAAACATTTGTTGGAGGCATGTTATGATGTATTTGGGTCCCCCTTATCTCCTGGGGTGGACTGCATTGGTTTTAAAATGCTCAAGGTGTAAATGATGTCTATCTCTACTATGGCCAACCTAGCTGTAATTTTGATTGATTAAATTGATATATATAGACATGTGATTGGAAGAGTTGAGTAAAACATGGGCAATGATCAAAGTGGATGTGTGTGGATTGATTTGGGATCAAATGTGAAGTCAATATGGCACAAGTGATAGAGCAGAGGTGGAAGAAGTGCAAGTTTAATAGAGTTATTGCAGTATTTGATCAAAAGGTCCTACATTTTTTATTTCATCATTTCCTTATGCATGCTAAAAGATTGTTCTCTCTTTTGGCAACTTATGTAGATCTGTGTATTACCTAAGGAAGTGTGTCTTAGCTTGCAAGTCCTTTTAGAGAGCAATGTGCCTACAACAATCATTACAATGTTGTTATTCATATTGTGAGTAGGATTCTTATTGTGGTTTTTCCCACATTGGGTTTCTATGTAAATTTGGTGTTCTTGTGTGTGTGTGTGTTATCATTGCAATATCTTTTATTGATAGTTAGTTGGAATCAAGTTAATCATTAAAAGATTGTGAGATAATAATTAAGTGTTTGAGCTTGTTGATTCACCCCCCCCTTCTCAACATCTAGAGGTATTCAACAATTGGTATCAAAGTCGAGTTCCTTTTAAAGAAGCTTAATCACTTGAGGTAGATTCGAGATGGCAAGTGAACATGGTGTCAAAATACCAAGGTTTGATGAAAGAAAAAACTATACATTTTGGAAAGCAAGGATAGAATCTTATTCGAACTTTGCCATTTGGAGTTCTGCAAGTTATTAGAAATCACTCCACTCCTTTGGCGTTTGGTACTCCACCAGATAAAATCAAGGCACATGAGAATAATGCGAAGGATAGGAATGCTATTATCAGTGGATTGGGCGATTCATAGTTGTTGAAAGTCACAGGATGCAAAATCACATATGATGTTTGGGAAAAGTTGGGCAACATATATGGAGACAAGAAGATCAAGCAAATCAAGTTGCAGAATTTGAAGCATAAATTTGAGACTCTAAGAATGTCTGAAGTTGAGAACATAGAAGGCTACCTACATCGAGTGGATGAGATTGTCAGTGCAATCAAAATGGTGGAACTATAGAAAACAATGAAGTTGTGTTGAAGGTGATGAGTGTTGGCATTACCGGTAAGGATGCAACTGGTAAAGAGACCACCAGTATTAATCAGTGGTGTTGTCATTGATGTCTATGATAATATGTCCAAATGCTAAGATACCGAAGACATAGTGATGAGTTGGTAACCGGTGAAGACAGTGACCGGTAAAGTAAATGACCGAAGCAATGACTGGTATAGACAAAGAACCAAGAAGTGATTGATGAAGACAGAGACCAGATGAACACTGGATAAGGAAAGGTGCAAACCGGTCACGCGTGATCGGTGAGACATCATTGAGACCGGTGAAAGACACAGTTGACAGACACTGAAGAGACTCTTCTAATGAGATTTGTTGCATGGATCACGTAGGATTTTTTGTTAAGGAAAAGACAAGTGAAAGGCACAATTGAAGGCTACTGAGGAGATTTTTTTGCCACGATTTATTGCACAAATCATGGAGGAATTTTTTTTAAGGGAAAGTATGTGACACACATTTGATGTTTCCTTTATAAGATTGAAACATGAATGAATGGTAGATTTATGACAGATCTTCTATTAAGGGAAAGCTTGTGTCACGCATTTGATGTTTCCTCTCATGACTGAAACACGACTGGATGGTATATCATAAGGAGATCTTCATAAAGATTCACAACAACAAACAATGGGAAGATGTTTCGTAATTTAATTTGAGCGACATGCGTATCTGTCTCCTTCTATACAACTCTCCCATGCTCTGCATGACATGTATTTATTCTTCAATCAACAAAGTAAATCATTTGTCTTCATTCTACCAAGAATAAAGAGTGAAACTATATGCTGATTAAAGCTATTGTAAGGGAAAAGGAGAAGAGAAGAAGAAAAAGAGGAGAGTGTGCAAGGAAGCACAGTAACCTGAAGAGAGCATACTTGTGGTGCTCGGTGATGACTCTCAGTGAATGAAATAGTGATCTTATCAGGCTCTGCAAAGCCATTTCAAAGAATCAACCTCTCTATTTCTCTCTAACAATCACAATAGTCAAATCCCAGTATTTGGGTGGACATTAACAAGTCCCTTGTATCAAATCCCTTAACTTGGTGACATTAGTAGATGTTCTAAAGTCCTCTGACAAGGCAAGATTTAACAAGCCTTATTCTAAATCCCTTAATCGGGTCGCACCTAACAGTGCGTTTCTAATCCCTTAATAAGGAAGGCTTTTCATAGGGCGCACTTTAGTAGAGTGCAAAATTTGTGAGTTCCTACTCACATTGTGGTTTTCTCCCATTTTGGGTTTCTACGTGATATATCCGGTATTCTATGTTGTTGTGTTTTGTGTTGATTATTTCTTTTATAAGATCTTGTTTGCATGCAGTAATAGTCAATAGATCCAAGAGTGTCTTCAAATTTTAGCGGGTGCTTATTCACCCCTCCCCTCTCAGCACTGGTTGGGACCAAAAATGAGAACTAGGCCTAGGCCCTACAAAACTTTGTTGATTGCCATTCAACAGAGTAATGATATGGAAAAATATGCTTTGGAAGAACTCTATGGGGTAGTATTTGCCTTTGAGATTTCTGAACTTGAAGATAGCCGGTTTGAGAAGAAAGATGTTGCATTCAAGACTACTAATAAGATTAGAGATGGACATAAAAAAGATATGATCTAGATGATGCAATGGAAAATATTGTTAGAAGACTAAAGATAGAATCTAGAAAGCATATAGGTAAGTCACCTTTCAAATGTTTCAATTGTGGAAAAGTAGGGTATTATGCTACTAAATGTCCCTTTAAGGAAGATTATGAGATGTTTGATGAGGATAAAGAAAGTTGTACAAGGAATAACAAAAATATTAGGATAGATAACATAGAGAAAGAAAATAAGGGTTTTTGTTCAATGGAGACTTATTCATTAGAGGCTGAAGATGGAAATGACTCAAATGATGAAGTGATGTTTTTGGCTATTAAGGTTGATGATAATAATAGATTTGAAGGATAGAATGTTGTAGAAGAAATTGTGAAGACCACTCTACATGCAAAAGAAGAATCTATACCTTGGATCATTGACTTTAGATGTTCAAATCACATGATAGAAGATATAAGAAAATTCATTAATATAGAAAACTATGATGGAGGATCAGTCACATTTTCTAGTATAAGATTTGCACCTATATGTGGTAAGTGAACCATATTTATCAATGAAAACCATAAAGCTAGTGGTGTCTATTATGTTAAAGGCTTAAGGCAAAATCTATTAAGTGTAAGTTAGTTGTGCAGTAAGGGATTTGAGATTAGCTTTCATGGATCTAGATGTGAAATTAAAAAAGGTTCTAGAGGGATAATTGCAAAAGGTATGAGAAATAGAAATGTTTATAATCTTAAGGAAAGAGTGGAGACAATTGTCTTTTGGCTTAGAACGGTAAGTGTTGGCTATGACACAAAAAGATGGGAGATATTAACTTAGATAACATGATGAATATCAATTCTACCAATGTTGTGAGAGATCTACCCAAAATCATCAAGCTCGCGCTAATACTATATGTAGAGAATGTTAGTTGGGAAAGCACATAACAAACAAGTACAAAAATGAGGAGTACTCAACCACAAGACCATTGGAGTTGAGATATATAGACCTACGCAGACCCACAAGGACGAGGATTGAATGGTGAAAAGTATTTTATGTAACTTATTGATGATTATTCTAGGATGACTTGGGTCACATATTTAAAGGAAAAGTTAGAAGCATTGCATAGGATTATATTTTTCAAAAATTTGATTGAGAATCAAATGTTTGAGATCTATAGAGGAGGTGAATTCACATCACATGAATTTGATAGTTTTTGTGAAGATCATGGCATTAGGAGATACTTATCTTCTCCTAGGACTCTATAATATAATGAAATAGTTGAAAGGAAGAATAAAATAACTGTAGAAATGACTAGAACTATGTTGAAAGATGCTAACCTATATAGTGCATACTAGAAGGATGGTGTGCACATTGCTATTTGCCTTCTTAACACAATACATGTGAGAGTAAATCATACAAAGACTCCTGATGAATTGTGGTTGGAAAGGCAGCTACTGTTAAATATTTCATAATCTTTGGAAGAAAATGTCATATCAAAAGAGACAAAGACAATTTGGAGAAGTTTGATGTAAGATGTGATGAAGGAATCATTTTGGGATATTTTACTACAAGCAAGACATACCAAAGTTACAATATGAGGCTAAAGAAGGTTGTGGAAATTGTGAACGTCTGAGTAAATGAAGAATGGAGTTAGAGTGTTCCTAAACCATAAATTGAGTTGGAAGAAGTTCTTGTTACCCCTACAGAAGAAAATAGTGCTCTGGAAGTAAAAACATTATTAGAGGAAGAATAAAAGGAACTTGAGCAAGTACTGAGGACACCTCCTAAATATGTACAAAGACACCATACTAAAGATTAGATAATTGGAGACAAAGACGAAGGCATTCAGATATGAGAAGACTTGCTCAGGTGAGTGAATAGAGAAACTATTGTTTTCTATCTAAGGTAGAACCAAAGGCCTATGTAGATGAAATAAAGGATGAAAGATGGATGAAAGAAATGCATAAAGATCTAGATCAAACATAGAAGAATCAGAGATGAGAACTAGCACCTAAATCAGTGGACAAAAATGTGATTGGAACTAAGTGGGTGTTTTACAACAAGCCAAGTGAAGATGGAAAATTTGCTAGAAACAAAACATTATTGGTATGCAAAGGTTATACTCAAGTTGAAGGAATTGATTTTGAGGAGACTTTTTCTTGGATAGCTAGAATGGAAACTATTATAATATTTCTTGCTTTTGTTTACAAGGATTTCAAAGTATATCAATTGGATTTGAAGTCCACATTTCTAAATGAAGAGTTGGAAGATGAAGTCTACATTGGGTAGTCAGAAGGTTTCAAGTTATATTAGATGATTCAGATATGGTCCATAGACTCAAGAATGATTTTTATGGACTCAAGCAAGCTCCTAGAGCTTGGTATGCTATATTGGACAAGTATCAGTTGCAACAAAATTTTCATAAAGTGTTAATCCTATTTGAGCATTAATGGTTGTCATTAGTATCATTCAGTTATTTAGTTGGTAAAGGAGACAAACATGACAGTCGGTCAAATCACATTAAGCTTATATAACGAGAAGGACAAAGGCAGATCTCTAAGTTAATCGAACATAGCTTTGACCAAGTACTCACACTGAGCCAAATGGTTACCGAGTACGAAGCTAGTGGTCACCAAGCATTCATATGAATCGAGCACCAGTAAATTACCGAATGGAGAATGCAGTGTACAATGAGTAAAATAGGAAACAACATAGTAATTTGGAATGGCACAAACATCAATATAAATGGTTCACTCTAATCAGGAAAATGATTTACCAAGATCGAGACATAATTAAATATGGATGTAATCATTAAATTATTGATGACTCCTATGTACTATTAGATCTAGGTTATTTTGTTACATAGTTGATCTTAGGTTTTCTAAAATATTGTAAAACCCTAATTAGGTCAAGATAGTTTGATATAAAAGGAGTAAAGATGTCATTATGTACATATCATGAAGGAGTCGCCACACTAAGGAAATCAGAAGATTAGACAAAGTTTTTGACAGAAAGGTTTGAAAGAAGCATTCAGTTTTTTAGAACATACACAAGGCTACCGAGCAGAACAAAAGGCCACATACATCACAACAAGGTGATATCTTTATGTTATATTACATATCTGAATTAGACAAGATTAAGTTGCTAACTACAGATACATTTTACTGTTACCATTTAATCATTGTAGCATATTTAAAATCTCCTAACATAGTGGACTTAACAGTTCTAGTTTAAATCTCTTAACCGAGTACACACATGTATTGTGTTGTTAAAATCCTCTAACTGGGTATATCTAGTCGATCTAATTGTTACTACTAATAGGGTAAGATCATTAGAAGTGATCACAATATGTAGCCTTAACCGACATACTTTGTTACTACAGTAGTGAAGATTTGTGGGTGTCATCCCTTCCCCAGTTTTTATCTTCTTACAAGGGTTTCTGCGATACCAAAATATTTTGTCTTATGTGTATGAAGTTTTCATATATAGTATATTGATTAGATTACATGAAATTATAATTTTAGTTATATTTGAATGTATGTTTCATACAATGGATTCAATCAGTTAATGCTATCTACACCTACAAAGTTTTAGTCTTGAAAAGTTTTGAAGGTATTGATTCACCCCTCCTCTCTCAGTACTTATCTTTCCATAATCCCAACAATCGGTATCAGAGCTAGTTCTCTTGTTAAGGAAGTTTAATCACTAAAGAGAAAAGATCTAAGGATGGAAAGATACAAGTTTGATAAGACTATTGAGAATCAAAGATTGCAGATGCAAATCTATATTGAGCAATTTAAAGAAGCCAAAGAAGAACTGAAGAAGTTACTGATCAAGAGGACGGACATGACAATTCAATATAATGAGATTGATTATCATGAAGAAGAGATAGATGATCCATTTGAGGTATTTGGATCTGGATCTGGTAGTATATCTGATGCATCTGAAGGAACCATATCAGATCTATTTGAAAAGAATCTATATCTTGCAGAACAAGTGAAAGCACTGTAGATCGGTCAAGAGACACAAATGGTCAGAATGATTGATGTGATGAACAATGCAAGGCAAGCAGAACAAGAAAGAAACTTGGCTATTGAAGATAGGAGTCAAATGACTGACAAGTTGCAAGAGCAGGAATCTGAGACATTGAGACTCACCGAGCATCACTTTGAAATATCTAATCAGATGGTTGTCATGAGTCAAGAAATCAACCAAGTAAACAATGATCTTACAAGGAAATTGGAAGACATCGGTGAATTAAGAGAGGAAAATAAAAGATTGAAGAATGAGGTAAAGATGCAATAACAACATAATGAGATGATCAAGAAAGCTAAAGATAGTACTAAAAGAATGGATGAATTTCTTAATAGTTAGAAAATACTTGATAGTAAAACTGGTTTAGGCTACACTGAGCAAGGAGAGTCATCAATACAAGCTGAACAGAAGAATGCCTACACTAATCCAAGGCCAAAGAAGCTATCATGTTATCATTTTGGAAAACCAAGCCACACGCCAAATGTTTGCAGAAGTAAAGAAAAAAGTATTCCTAAATCCATTCCTAAACTCAATGGTTATTGCTATAACTGTAATAAGTATAGACATCAAGCACATGGGTGCAGATCAAAGTTGAATAGGACACCCAAGAAACCCTACATGGAGAAACATTGTCGCACTTGCAACATTCATGGACACATGTCACAAGAATGCAAGACAAAAATGAAGCAAGTCTGGACACTGAAGGAACATAACAAATCATATCAACCGAGAAGGCAAGGTAATGCATATACTTGGGATTACAACACTTGGGTTAATTTCACAACATGTGGCAGGTATGGACGTGTAGTAGCAAACTACATGAGAAAGAACTGAAGAGGAAGATCTCGTAATTGGATAAGTATTGGAATGACATGTTTGCATTGTCACAAGGGTCGTCACTTAAGTAAGAATTGCAAAAACCAAGCACCAAAGATACATACAGATACAAATAGAAATTCAATTGAAGAAATCACGAGAATAAGAAATCAAATGTGGATAAAAGCATCAAATGACAATGTTGGATCAAGCACTACAGTCGGTGAAACCTCATCCATTGGATTATGTGATATCACCACCTCCACCTAAATCAAAGAAGGTATGTATGGAAGTGAATTTCAAATTGGTTATATGTTACAACAGTTCCTTATATCTAGTGAATGCACACCAAATCAGCATGAAATAAGATGCACTATGGGTTTACATGTTTAGAACTTAAACTGTGTACAGTCAGTAAAAGCATGACCAAGTAAATGTTTGCTAGTCAGTAAATATTGGCAAGGTTAACCGAGCGCAACTATATCAACCGATTAATATCTAAGTATTAACCGAGCGAACTATATCAATCGAGATGTGGTAGGTAAAGCATTTAATACAAAATTTTGAGCAGGAAAAGAGAAATTTGGTATAAATACACGATGAACTTAGTCATTTTTTTCACACAACGATCACAAGAAGAACCAAAGAGACTTGAGAAAATTTGAGTGAAGAATTTCTAGAGCTTTGAACAAAGATTTAAAGAGATCCCAAGCAAGTTTATCGCGATCTAAGTAATTTTCTTAGTCGTCGAGTTGTTTAACAATAATATTTGTGAAGCCCTAAATTTGAGAAACTATTGCATCCTCGTCCAAGGACATGAAATCTAAGTCTGGAAGTGATAAGAAGGTCACCTTGATAAATTCTGTAACCTGTGATGAACCGAAACATAAATTACACCTGAGATTGTATCACAGATTGATCAAACCATCGTATTTTCAAGTATACCACCTAGGGTTTTGTTGGTTCAAGATATTCGCGCTTACATCCACTGTAAGATTGGTGAAATCAGAGATTTTGAGCTTCAATCCACTTACCAGGAGCTGAGTGTGAATAGAAAGCTCAAAGATGAGCACAAACACCTGGAGGTGAAGGGATTAATGAATGCCCTGTATTTCTCGAGGGAGTTTAAGACATAATGGATTAGGGTTGTTTTGAGTCAAGTGCATGAAGGGAAGTTATGGCTAGATGAACCATTCAAAATAAAAAAGGACATTATACATGTGGTCACTGGTTACCCTATTACTGATAAAGTGAAAGCCATAAAGAGTTCACCAAGGACCGAGACCGAGAAGCTTACATGAGAAGAATGGGATGGAAGAGGTATGAGAGTCAACACAATTTTTGATCCTGAGATAAGGTTCAGAGCTTATGTAGTCAGTTACAAGATATTTCAATCAAGCAAGACGAACAGTGTACCTTGTGGAGCTGTAGACATCGCCTACAAGATTGTTAAGAAAGGTTTTCAATTTGACCTTGTCAAGCTTCTATTAAAACAAGTGGAGGATAATATGAGAACTATAAGGACAACAAAGACAAATACATGTAAGTTCAGTTCTCTATTGGCTTGTGTATTTTTCTACATGAAAAACTTCTTTCCCTCAGTCGGTAATGTTGACTAGGATGTCAATTGACCTGTCATTATGCAAATCGATGAATTTATTCAAAGTTTGGGTCAAAATTTTGTGAGTGTTATGGATTTTATTTTGAACAATTCAAAGAAATAGTGCATCAAAGGAGTAGGATACGAGGTCAACTGGTAGAAAAACATAAGGATGATATCTGCTTCCTAGTGGACACCGACACCACATTAATCAAGGTAGTTGCATGAAGGAATGCTTGGTTACCCCCAATGGGCTATGAATTAGATATTGACCGAGCTTCTAAGTCAATACAGACATTACTGGCTGAGCCCAAAGATCAAAAGGAAACTAGGTTCGGAACCTATGAAGAGGCCAAACTAAGAATAAAGATGGATCTAGTCAGAGTGAAAGTCAGTAGGAAATCCAAGAAGATGATGGATACTTTGGTAAAACAATTTGGAGATGAAGCAACAGAAGGAGAAGCATCAACAACTAATCTAGTTGAAGAAGCAACTAAGGAGCAATTACTAATTGGCAACAGTGAACATGATGAGGAGGAGACCGAGTCGGATAAAGATATCCAAGATGCACCGACAAAGGCCACATGGAAGAGAAAACAAGAATAAACACATACAAGAGCAAGGAGAAGATCCTCAACAACTGCTTCTTCATCCCTGAAGAAAGGAATTGCGAAAATATCAAGGCCAACTCCTACCAAAACATATCAGAAGAAAAAGAGAGGTGCCCAAGTCACTTCCAAGCAACCTAAAAAGAGGAGAAGATTGATAAGAGCAAAATATGATATTGATAAAGATGATGAAGAAGAGGATCAAGGTAAATTCAAAGTTGTAAATAAAAGTCAATCGGTAGATGAGTTAGAAAATAGTATAAAGGACATAGGGAGTCTAACTCACCCCAAGTTAAGTCGGTATATATATATATATATATATATATATATATATATATATATATATATATATATATATATATATATATATATATATATATATATATATATATATATATATATATATATATATATATATATATGACTACCGAGGATCATGATAAAATATAGGAAGCTATCGTACAAATGATGATTAAATTTAAAAGAGTACCAATTGAATTTGCAAAATATGTACCTAAAGAATTGTATGATAAAGTGTTATCTAGGTGGACATATGTCCTGCACACTGAGAACAAAATGAGGGAACACTCATTGATTTTGGTCATGCCTACTCTATTGGTTCTCGAGATAGAAGAATTAATGAAACAATACTCTAAATAGTTTCTAATGAAGGGTAGAGCCCTCGACATATTGACAAGAAACCTTGAAGAAGTTGATGAAAACAACAAGCTTCTATGGACCACAATTTTGAAAGCTAGGGCAGAAGCTGATCAACTTGCATTGGCTATCATTCCCGAGAAGAAGAACAAGAAGAAAGGAAAAGTAGTTCATTCGGATGATGCAAACATAGCCACCAAGGAGCCAATTCACATATCTGATATTGAGGTAGCAGATGACACTCTTTCTATAGACTTTTACCCGACCGAATATAGTGAAGAACATAGACAGGATGCTCCCGACCAGCTAGTAGCACCCAGGATAGATGATGTTTTGATTGAGGAAATCACAAATGGAGATCCTGATGACGTAAATAATGATGAGGACATTAACAATGATGTAGACACCACCGAGGAGAATGTACCTAGTGAGGTAGCAATAGGTTACTAGGCGACTTACCTATATTGGTACAAGTAGTTGAAATTTTCACACAAAAGGAACTTGAAGGCTCAACCCCCGAGCAAGAAAAGGATACACCTGAGGGACAAGGTACAACAAAGTAGAAATATTCTAATGAGCCTGAGAATAAAGAGGCAGAAACAAAAGAACTAGAAAAGAATAAACTGGTAGAATCAACTACCATAGACACCACACAAGATGCCCAAAGATAAGTCACTGAGACAACGGTCACTGGACAAGATAAGGAAGAGAGTGTGTCTATTGAGACAAAAATGCCAAATCCGAAGACTAAAGCTCTAGTGCCTTACACCAAATCTCCTACACTAGAGAAGAAGAAAAATAAAAAACATGGTAAGGGTCCTATCACACTTGATGAAATTATTGAAATTCCAGAATGTGACCCTAGGACATTAGACCTCGAAGTCTTAATAAGGTATGGTGAATTATGCACAAGGAAGACTGCACAAGAGAAAATGAAGAAAGAAAGTAAGAGCAAGCAAGTATTAGAGGAAGTTAGATATATTCTAATGCAAGTAGTCCCCGACATCAATGTTGATGAGGAAAATCCCATCATTGATCAACTTGCTACTCTTACATGACACATCAATGCCCCTGATGTAGATGCATAAAAGAGAATGGAAGAACATACATAAGAAAAAATACAGTTGAAGTTAGCAAAGAAAATAAGCTAGGAAGTGGCAATAAATAAGGTCAAACTCTCAGAGGTTGTTACCGAGCTTGAAACTATCGTTAATCAGATAATACAAATTTTGCATAACTTATGCACTGTGGATCACTTCACTACCGAGCTTAGTGAAAAGATCACGAAACTTGATGAATAAATAAAGGTCAGTGTAAATAATTCTTTAACCGAGCCCAATGCATTTCTTAAGCATTTTTCAAAGGTTCAAGAACTTCAATAGTTAATAATTGATTTGAGGAAGCAAGAAGATCTCATAAGAGAACAAATAACCAAGCTTTAGGTTGAGTTGTTTCCCCATCTTAAGATAATTGAGAGACATGTCAATAAGGCAAAGAATTTAGTTGCCACCCCAAAAAAATTTGTATTAAAAAATATTTTTGACATGCATGCACAAGTCAGTTTAGAGCACATTTCTCTTGAGAACCTGAAAGAGGAATGGGAAAACCTCTTGGATTCACTCAAGAAGACTCATCAACACATTTTTGATAAATTGTAAGTACATTATTTTTGTTTGGCATTACTTTCAAAAAGGGGGAAATTCTATATATATATATATATATGCCAACATGTACTTCACACCGAGAGCATGTACAAAGGGGGAGTTAATATATTTTTTGGAGTTAGTATATTTTTGGAGCAGTCGGTACATATACATAAAATTTTGATAGTAATGTCAAAGGGGGAGAATGTTAATCCTATTTGAGCATTAATGGTTGTCATTAGTATCATTCAGTTATTCAGTTAGTAAAGGAGACAAATAGTATAGTCAGTCAAATCAAATTAAGCTTATACACTAAGAAGGACAAAGGCAGATCTCTAAGTTAACCAAACATAGCTTTGACCAAGTAATCACATTGAGCCAAATGGTTACAGAGTATCAATCTAGTGGTCACCGAGCATTCATATGAACTGAGCACTAGTAAATTACCAAATGGAGAATGCATTGTACACTGAGTAAAATAAGAAACACCATAGTAATTTAGAATGGCACAAACATCAATGTAAACAGTTCACACCGATCATGAAAATGGTTTACCAAGATTGATACAGAATTAAATATGGATGTAATCATTAAATTATTGATGATTCCTATGTACTATTAGATCTAGGTTATTTTGTTACATCGTTGATCTTAGGTTTTCTAAGATATTGTAAAACCTTAATTAGGTCAAGATAGTTTGATATAAAAGGAGTAAAGCTGTCATTATGTACATATCATGAAGGAGTATCCGCACTAAGGACATCAGGAGATCAGACAAGGTTTTTGACAGAAAGGTTTGAAAGAAGCATTCAATTTTTCAAAACATACACAAGGCTACCGAACATAACAAAAGGACACATACATCACAACAAGGTGATATCTTTATGGTATATTACAGATCTGAATCAGACAATATTAAGTTGCTAATTATAGATACATTTTACTGTTACCATTTAACCATTGTAGCAGATTCAAAATCTCCTAACAGAGTGGACTTAATAGTTCTAGTTTAAATCTCTTAACCAAGTACACACATGTATTGTGTTGTTAAAATCCTCTAACTAGGTAGATTTAGTCGATCTAATTGTTACTCCTAACAGGGTAAGATCATCAGAAGTGATCACAATCTGTAGCCTTAGCTGACATACTTTGTTACTACAGTAGTGAAGATTTGTGGGTGTCATCCCCATCGTAGTTTTTACCTTCTTACAAGGGTTTTTGTGATACCAAAATATTATGTTTTGTGTATGAAGTTTTCATGTATGGTAAATTGATTAGATTACATGCAATTACAATTTCAGTTATATTTGAATGTATGTTTCATACAATAGATTTCGTCGGTTAATGGTATCTACACCTACAAAATGTTAGTCTAGAAAAGTTTTGAAGGTACTGATTCACCCCTCCCCTCTTAGTGCTCATCTATACATAATCCCAAAACAAAGATATTGCAAATATTAATCTCTATTTAAAGGTTGAAATGATAAATTATTGGTGGTAATTGTATATGGTGATATTATTTTTGGAAGTGATGATAATTTTTGCAAAAAAATCATTGAAGAGATGCAAAAAGAATTTGAAATATCTATGATTGGTGAGTTGTGATTCTTTCTTGGTCTTCAAGTTATTCATAAAGAAGATGACATTTTTATTTCTTAGACCAAGTATTTTAAAGAGATGCTCAAGAAATTTGGAATGAAGGATTCTAAACTAGTTGCAAACCCTATGGCTACTGGTTGTCACTTAAGTCAAGATGATGAATCTCCAAAAGTTGATCAAAAGCTTTACAAATATATTATAGGACAAGTATTGTACTTGGCCACTTCAAGACCATATATTATGGATGTAGTTTGTTTGGTTTTTGGATATCAAGCCAATCCTAAGTAGTCTCATGAAAAGTCAATGAAGAAGATATATAAACACTTGAAAGGGACTCTAGACTTAAGATTATGGTACAAAATATATAATAATTTCTCTTTGAAAGTGTTTATTGATGTTGATTGGGATGGATGTGTAGATGAAAGAAGAGGTATAAGTGGTGGTTTATTATTCTTACGAGACAAGCTAGTCTCTTTGACAAACAAAAAGTAGGACTTTGTTTCATTGTCTACTACAGATGGAGAGTATATTGAAACAACTTCTTGATGTACTAAGATAATGTGAATAAAATATATTCTTAAGGATATGAAGATGGTTTATGATAAAGCTATCCCAATTATGTGTGATAACATGAGTTCTATCAATATTTCAAAGAATCCAATGATGCACTTAAAGATTACGCACATATACTTGAAAGGGACTCCAAACTTGAGATTATGGTACAAAATATATAATAATTTCTCTCTGAAAATGTTTATGAATGTTGATTAGGATGGATGTCTAGATGATAGAAGAAGTACTAGTGGTGGTGCATTATTATTATGAGACAAGTCGGTCTCTTGGACAAGGAAAAAGTAGGACTTTGTTTCATTATCTATTGCAGAGGCAAAGAATATTGCAACAAAATCTTGATGTACCCAGATAATGTGAATTAAGTATATTATTAAGGATATGAAGATAGTTTATGATAAAGCTATCCCAATGATGTGTGATAACATGAGTGTTATCAATATTTCAAAGAATCCAATGATGCACTTAAATATTATGCACATTTTTATTCAATGTCATTCCTTGAGAGAAATTTGTTGAAAAGGAAGTACAATTGGAGTATGTACCATTAAGGAGAAAATTATAGATATTTTCACCAAGGCACTAACAAAGGATACTTTTGAGTATCTCTGAAAGAGGTTTGGGGTTATTTCCCCTGCTTCTCAAACTAGATGCATATGAGAGGTGCATCTTTCTAAGGGGAGAATTAATGTCTTTTTTTTTGTCTGCTAGATTGATGTGGTTGTTTCTCTTAGGAGGAGCAGTGAAGGTTTTGGTTTCTTGATTGCAAGAAAGTGTCACAGATATAAGTTTTCTCCGACAAGGGGAGTAGAGTTGATGATTTTTGTGTTCAGAAGAAAGAAATTAAAAATATGAGAAGTGAGCGTGATACAAACTAGAGATGTCCCTAAAAGGGGAGTGACATAATCAGAAGTTTCATAGTGTTTGTGCCCTTTGTCCTTGATGTCAAAGGGGGAGAGAAGTGTAGATGATAGGTCATTAGGTTTCTTTTTCATTGGTCTTGCCACAATGAAATAGGAGGATATTGTTAGCATTATGAGTTCAGTGTTGTCATTGATGTCAAATTCTATGTGCATTAATGTAAACCTGATGTTGTACAGTACTTGATGTAGAAAATTATGAGTTGTATTATGAAATGTTGTGCAATGCTTGATATGTAGGAAATAGTATCTTAAGTATAATATGTTGGAAAGAGTATTTGAAGTGCTCACACGATGTTTGATGGTGATAACATGTCACTATGTGGCATATCAATAAGATATAAATATGGGAAGTTGGTATATGCAAGAAAGAGTGTTTGAAGTCCTTATGGGAGAATGATTTTCATTGTTCACCATAAGATTTTGGTGGGTTGTGATTTTGGTGTTGTAATGCATGGCCTGTGAATGCCACACTATCATATTTTTTTAGATCCACATAAGTTCAGAGGCATAAGTGGTATTTTGTTGGTTTTTGATAGTAAGGTCAGTAGTCAAGAATAGTCAAGACATGTTTGGGGAATGCTCTGTTGGCAATTTGGCTGAAGTGAGTACATAGATTTTGTCATTATGGCAACATATGATCCACATGAAGATCACACGGGTCAGAGAGAAAGTATAGCAGAGCGCATTGCAAATTTGTCTAAGTATAAGATAATGTTTTCACCAGTGCACCAGGATACAGTTTTTGTTTGCAACATTGATTGGAGTAAGTTCAGTACTTGCACACTTGAACATAGACTCTATGATGACTAATGATGACCCATCTCAGAGCGCAAGTCAGTACGACATGTACAAAATTAGTTATGATAGTTTTACCGAAGACAGTGTTAAGCCGACATGACAGAATATGAAGGCAGAATTGGTAAAGAGTTAAGGGATTATTTTGTTTTTCAAAATAATGACTTAACAATATAAAGAGATGACATCCTAGATGTTAAATCTTGGATAAAGATATATGGAAGCCGACCATGTAAAGTTATTAGCCTTAATAACTTGTACATATGTAATATGTAATTGTAAGAACAAGGAGAGATATGTGGTAATATTGTAATGTAGTGATGCGAATGTAAAGAGCAGCAAAAAGATATTGATGCAAGCAGCACAAGGTTATGTACCTAAATCCATTTTGTAATCAGTATACATTGTACATTACTTGTTTGGGCAGTGGGCTCATCTGGTAATCAGATTTTGTATTGACAACTCCTAACAGGGTTGAGGCTTCTAACAAGGCCTATAGTCCCTTAATCAGGACTGATACACTATATGCTTGTAATAGATTCTTAACAGGGTCAACATCCTTAACAAGATACTTTTTATTAGTGGATCTTTGTGGGTACCATCCCCACCGGGGTTTTCCCTTGGCCAGGGTTTCCTCGAGAACATATTATGTGTTATGAGTTCTTTATTTCTATTGCTATGCATATTGTTTAGCTTCTTATGTTATGCATGTGTAAAGATAATCTGTTATATCCATAATTGGGCAAAAGATAAAGTTTTTAGAATATTGATTCATCCCCCCCTCTCAATATTCCCTATTTCTAAAAATTTGTATCAGAGCTTAGTTACTCGGAGAAGAATCATTCAAGGAAAGCCTAGCAGCTTGAGTAAGATCTCTATGGATATGGATCAACTACAGAAGAATATTGAAGAAGCTCTTGAACAGATTGATATGCTTACTGATGAAAGAAACACTCTGAAAAGGAAATATGATGATGCAAAGAACCTTATTGAGAAACTGAAAAACAAGGTAGAAGATCTGAAATCTGAAAAGGATTCTGAAATTCTTATTGAAGATTGTGATGATAATTTAGAAAAAGAAAATGTGATCCTTAAGCATGAACTGAAGATAGAAAATCTAAAGCTTAGTTTGAAAGATGCAAATGACAAAAATGAAGCAAATATGAGATCTGAGAATGAAAGGTTGAAGATTGAGAGTGAAGAATTAAAATCTAAACTTGCCAAAGTAACATCTGAATTTGAGAAAGTAAATTTGTAGCATGCAGAACTTGAGAAATACAATAATTTTGTGAAAGGTGAATTGACTCAATCCAAACAACAACTTAAAAGGCTATATTCAAATAGTGAGAAGATCGATGAACAAGTATCTTATGGAAAACCATCCTATGATAAGACTGGACTTGGATTTAATATATTCAGAATAAATGATGAAAGCAAAGAACCAGATCTGAAAGAATTTGAAAGCATAGATGAAAAGAAGTCAGATGAGATCAACAAATCTGAAGACACACCTAAAGGAGAAGAACCACCTAAAGAAGAAGAACCACCGAACCAAGAGGAATCACCCAAAGGTATGCAAAGAGAATTCAAAGGTAGATGTTTTGGTTGTAATACTATTGGTCACATGAAGAGATATTGCACAGGTAAACAATACAAACCTCTTAATGGTTATTGTTATAATTGTCATGGTTTTGGACATAGAGCTATTGAATGTAGAAGACCTAAAGTTATTGAGAATAATTATGGTAGTAGAATGTTTAGGAATACTAACAATGCAGATAAGAGACCTACTGAAGATATGAATAGAAGAAATGGAGTAGTATGTTATAGATGCAACAAGATTGGACACATTGCTAGAAACTACTGATCATAAATCAATCAGCAAGGACCAAGATATGGGAACAATGGAATTGTTTGTCAGATATGTAACAAGATTGGACATACAACAAGGTTTTGCATAATGAACAATGGAGTTTTTCATCCTAACCCTAACCCTAGAAGTCATGCAAGAAGAAATGAAGATGCAGGTAACAGACATAAAGGTTGATGTAGTAATGTAGATGAAGTGAAGTTTGTTAAAGGCATAGATCAAGGAGACATTCAAAATTGAAGGTAATCAGAAAGGTGAAGTATCAAGTGGTAAGAATGAATCCTTCCCTGGCCTAACTCAAAGCACTTAATTTATGAAAATTATAGTAGATTAGGAACTTAGAATTAGTGTAAAAGTAGATTTTTGATGAATTAAGTCTTGCGCAGTTAATGTAAGGTAGTTTATAATGTACTAATGCTATGGTTAAGAGTGCAAAAGAAAATATTATGTTTTGAGAGATCGCAAGAAGTTTTAAGTTTTGCAGGATAGTAGAAAAAACTTTTTGGAAAGAAGCGGCAAAAGAATTGAATGCGATGTTAGATCTAAGTGAGATTGAAGTAATAAAAGGTTATGATCAGAGTTATTTGATCATCAAAGCAAATTGAAGTGTTTAGGAGAGCAAATAATAGAGATTGGAAGCATTTTGTAGTGATTTGGTGAAAGATTTGAGCGCCGAATCTACGAAAGCCCTAAAATCATGAATTTGAGGTATTTATCTTGGTAGATCTTTGAATTGGTATAAGGAATTTAAAGTAGTCATGGATGTATCCTTAATTCACAATGTCAGAGATAAGAATAGACCTAGAATGAAGAGGGAACCAATAGAACCCTTGGAAGAAGATGATCCTAGGTTAGCATTATCATCCATACCAGACGGAGTTTTGCATTTAGAAAATGTAAGGAGCTATCTTGGATGCAAGTTAGAAACCCTCAGTGATAGTGATTTTACCAATGAATATCAGAAGATTTACAACCATGATATGTCATTGAAACAAGGATATGAACATTTGAAAGATAATGAGATTGTTAAGTATGCTTTGAAGTATGAGTTTGACAATGAAGAATGCACTAAGATTATTTTGAGCAGAATTCATAATGGGAAGTTTTGGCTAGAGGATAGAGTGATAGACATTACAACTGACTTGATTCATGAAGTCACAGGTTTATCTAAAGTTGGTGCTATTCCTTTAAATGAGAAAAATATGAGAAAAATAGTCATGGACAACACGGGTTCATCCTATAATGGCAGAGGAATTGTGATTAGCAAAATCAAACAAGATGATGTGAGATACCTATGCAAGATCCTAACCACTAAGTTTTGTGCAAATTCTAGAGAAGATGATATGGTAGTTAGAATGGTACATATTGCCTATTTAATGTGTGTTGACAAGGTGCCAGTTGATATGTGTGAAATTATGAGAATTCAATTGTTTGAAAACTTGGAGAAGATTAAGAAATCTAAGTATGCACAATTTAGATTTTCATCCTTAATCACATACATGTTTTTCCACTCATTGAGAAGATTTATGAACACCATTGAAAATGATTGGAATGATGGAAAAACTGCTATGGAAAGGATAAATAAAGTATATTTGAGACATGTTATTGACAAAGTAAATGAGAGTGCTATGTTAGTAATGAAGACATTTCAGAACATGGTAACTAGCAGATCAAGAATTCCACAGTCACTTGTGAAGAAGTATAAAAATGATATATTTTTCATGGTTGACACTAACTTTACCTATATTGAAGCAGTGGAACCTAGAATTAAGTTCATAGACCCTCTTGGCTATGATATATCTGAGGCTGAAACATAAGAATATGTTGGCAGATTATTTAAATGTAAATTGGACACTCAATGTAGCAGATTTGGAACTTTTGAAGAGAACTTCAACTCAACAAAAGCTATAACTAAAGAAAAGAAATCTAAGAAGAGAGTTGACAACACTATTAGGAGAATATTGAAAGATTCAGGAATGTCAAAACAAGAATTCTTAATAGAAAAATAGACAGCAGCAGCAATCAGGGATATTGGATAGAAAGAAGTCTTGATTGTACCACCCTTGTCATCCAGTGCAGTACAACAAGAACCTACACAAGTCAAGGTGAAAGTAGAGGAACCAAAAAAGGAACAAGTAACAACTAGATCCACTTCCTCCACAACTAGCAAGAGAATGAAAGAAATTGCTACTGGACCAGGAAAGAGACAGAAGACTTAAGTTCAACCAGTACCAAGAGAAATTGCAAAAATAAAAGATGATGACACTACAGTTAAGAAGAATACATGGAAACCGAGAATTGAGAGAGTGAATGAAGAAATCATACAAGATGGAAATTTCACTAAAATGAACAAGTACTATAAAATTTATGATTATTCAGAAAGAATAAATTTGGAGAATGCTATTGTGAAGCATATGATTTTGGCAGACAAGAAATTTGATTCTATTCAAGGTCAAATACCTGATGAGTTGTATACCAAACTTGTAAATAGAAAGCAGAGATAAATTGAAGAAGACACTAATATCAGAAAGAATCTTGTGAATAAGCTTTGTGATGTGAGAGATGATGAACACTTGAAGCAGATAGTGAAGGCCTTAAGCACCCATTTGAGAACCAAAAGGAGAACCATTTTGATTATGGGAGGTAGATATGAAGAAGTTAATTCAAATACAGAGCAGGCAATAATCAAGGTCATGGCAGAAAATGTTGGAGAGCCATCGGTTGCAGCAGAGCAAGCAATTGAAGCTGAACAAGAGGATATTCCCTCTCCTTCAGCTATTAACATTGAAGATGAAACTATGAATATAGAAGGTACTAAGGTCACCTTGGATGCTGATGACAATGTATTCAAGAACTTAGCAAACATTGTTGATAATTCGGCTCTTGATGAACCAGATAGAACTGAAGAAGCAGAGTAGACTCAATCTATTAGTGAAGAACCTAAGGAGACTGAGATTCAAGCACCCATTCCTACCACAAAAGACATCAGTCTTACTCTAAGACTGGAAAGAAGAAAGAAATTGGATCTTTGTTTGAAGATTTAGGAAAGGAAGTTGATGATGATCAGTTGGAACTGATCACTTCTTTGAATAAAATCATTGGCAAGAACAAGAAAGTGAAGAATCTTGAAGGGAGTCTGAAGGACCTTACTGAGAAGTTACAAAGCATTGTAACTACACAAATCATAGAGGCATACCCTTTGGAGAAAGCTAAGAAGGTAATGAGCACTTTTGACAATGAATTCACTAACCTATCTGATATTGCAAAAGTGAGAGCTCAAGCAGCTTATGAAGCTGAAATGTTTTTGAACATCAGTCAGAATATCAGGAATGATATTAGCAGTCTTGATATTTGTATCAAGAACTTGAGGAAACATTTGGAGATAGGAAAATCATTGTACATACAGTGTACAAAACCAGAGATTTTGACAGTAGAAGAGGAACAAAAGATCAAGTTGAAGGAAGCTGAGATTCAGAATGAATGTAACCTTCTTTCTAAACCTAATGTGAAGGTATGTGATGCTGAAAAGAAAGTTTAGAAGCTTTATGATGAAATAAGAATATTGCAAGATGAGAGGAACATAAAAATGAGGAGACTCACTCTTTTGAGAGAACACATCTCTATGAAGTTCAGCATAATTGAAGAGCAGTTAGAAGAATGTCTTACAGCTAAGACATCCTTTCAGAAATTCAAATTTGACAACCTCCAAGCTTGTCAAATAGAAGCTTATGGACTGAGCACATTACTCAATGTGGCAGATTCCATCAAGAATTCATGGGAAAAGGAGATAGAAGCTATGAAAGCTGATTTTGCAAATTGTGTTGCAAGCCTACCGGCTTTGCAATAAGAAAATGAAGGTATAATCTTTTTAGGGATACAATTTTGTAATCCTCCCTACCTTATTTTGTCATTGTTATCAAAGGGGGAGAGATATTAGAACAGAAAATTGATATATTTGATAAGGATTGATACTCTTAGGGGGAGCATTGTATTAGAGATTATATTTTGAGGATTTATAAGGATAGTATACATATTCTATACTATGGCCACAATTTTGATGCAATTTTGAGATTTTGACTTGTACACTTAGCCAATTTTCTCATATGTTGCCACCAATGACAAAGGGGGAGATTGTTGGAAATTTGGCTGAAGTGAGTACATAGATATTGTCATTATGGAAACATATGATCTACATGAAGATCACATAGGTCAGAGAGAAATTATAGCAGAGCGCATTGCAAATTTGTCTAAGTATAAGACAATGTTTTCACTAGTGCACCAGGATATAGTTTTTGTTTGCGACGTTGATTGGAGTAAGTTCAGTGCTTGTGCACTTGAACATAGACTCTATGATGACTAATGATGACCCATCTCAAAGCACAAGTCATTACGACATGTATGGAATTAGTTATGATAGTTTTACCGAAGACAGTGTTAAGCCGACAGGACAAAATATGAAGGTAGATTTGGTAAAGAGTCAAGGGATTATTTTGTTTATCAAAATAATGACTTAACAATATAAAGGGATGACATCCTAGATGTTAAATCTTGGATAAAGATATATGGAAGCTGACCATGTAAAGTTATTAGCCTTAATAACTTGTATATATGTAATATGTAATTGTAAGAAGAAGGAGAGATATGTGGTAATATTGTAATGTAGTGATGCGAATGTAAAGAGAAGTGAAAAGATATTGATGCAAGCAACACAAGGTTATGTACCTAAATCCATTTTGTAATTAGTCTACATTGTACATTACTTGTTTGGGCAGTGGGTTCATCTGGTAATCAGATTTTGTATTGACAACTCCTAACAGGGTTGAGGCTTCTAACAAGGCCTATAGTCCCTTAATCAGGACTGATACACTATATGCTTGTAATAGACTCCTAGTAGGGTCAACATCCTTAACAGGATACTTTTGATTAGTGGATATTTGTGGGTACCATCCCCACCGAGGTTTTCCCTTGGCCAGGGTTTCCTTGAGAACATATCATGTGTTATGAGTTCTTTATTTCTATTGCTATGCATATTGTTTAGCTTCTTATGTTATGCATGTATAAAGATAATCTGTTATATCCATAATTGGGAAAAAGATAAAGTTTGTAGAATACTGATTCACCCCCCCCCAGCCCCCCCCTCTCAGTATTCCCTATTTCTAACATGCTCTGCATTTTAAATTTAGGTTTGTACAATTTGGTGGACACGTTCCTAATGTCAGTGCAGTGTTCATGTTCAAATATATTATGTTGATTTTCTATACAAGTGAAGATATGTTGTTTTGAGTGCGATATTATTGTCTATGTTGGTCTCTAGCCAACTCAGTTAGTTGTGATGAATTGATGTATGACTTATTTGTGTGGATATTCTTTGGAGGAAGAGTTAAGAGATTGAAATAGGTCATGACATGTTGTTTTGAGTGTGATATTGTTCTCTATGTTGGTATCTAGCCAACACAATTAGTTGTGATGAAATTATGTATGACTTATTGGTCTAGATATGCTTTGGAGGAAGAGTTAAGATATTGAAATAGGTCATGTCGTGGGGCTTTGTGCTTTGCATGGAATCATGTGCATTGGAGAATATTTTTTAGCTGATCTAGTAGTATTCTTTAATGCTTTTCTACACGTTTATTTTGGGTGTAACCTTGAAGATGGTTGTGATGTTTGTGCTTAGATGAAAACATTTGTTGGAGGCATTTTTTTTATTAAAGTAGAAAAACAAGGGGGTTTTCCCTCAAAAAACCACATTTTGAAGGCATAAAAATAGCTATTTACAACAAGGTCAAGAAAAGACCATTAGCATCAGACTAGCAACACAACTAGTGATCTACATCAAGAGTGGGTAAACAACTCATCCACAACATAGAGAGGAGAGTGAGAGTGGGCAGAGTGACTCTTCCTTAGCTAATGAATAACCATCTAGACAATAATTTTTTGTATTGACATAGTTTAAATATCTGGGTTACATCACTGATTTAAAGAGTATCTCTAAGTACATCATGTATCATTAGAAAATGAAAGAACTTCCATTTAGGACCAGTTTAGCCCTCTGAGTAAGTGGTTTGGGGTCATATCAAACACCTTGAATGGGTCTTTGACTTGGATCTGGCTTTTTCTCCTATTCTGCCCCATTTTCCACTTCTTTTCTGCATAATTCTAGCATCCCGAGTTAAAATTTTGAGATTCTTAACCTCAAGTTCAAGGTTGACCTTTTAGGTCAAGGTCAACCTCGACCCTGACCTAGGTCAAGGTCGACCTCGACCTTGATCCAGGGTTCTAATTTCAAAATCCAAAAGTTTCTGGATGTCGGGTTTCATAAAAGTTTTATTTCCCACTTTCGGGTTGGCTGTTTCGGGTTTCAGAATGATAAACTCTTAAATTATATTTAATTTAGGTCCATTTATAGGAGTTAAGGTTTAAATGGGACTTTAGTTCTCCTATGTAGGCCTCTCTAGAAGTTTGTGCCCTAGATCACTTTAAAAGGAAGCCTTCATCTCTCATTCCAATCCATCTCTTATCAAGTTTTCCATCAAGTAATCAAGCAATCAAGAAGAAAGCAAGAAGGAGAAGGAAAGCATTCAAGCATTCATTCATCTTCAAGAATTCAAGCATTCAAGATCAAATTCATCAAGGAGATCCATTGGTAGCCATTCAAGGATTCAGTCTCTATGGAGCCCTCTTGTTGAAGATTTCTCCATCCATATTCATTCAAGCCTCTTCCTATTCCAAGATCCATTCAAGATTGGTGTTGAAGATCTAATGAAATTGATTTGAGACATCCTACATCCAATTATACATTCATTTGGAGCATCCATACTTGTGGATTCAAGGATTTGAATCCTCCATAAGGGTTTCAACATAAGCAAGGTGAATTGTTCCATTTACTTTGTTTAGTACTGTAATTTCAATTCAATTTCAAGGTTAATTCCTAAATTGGGGTTTGACTAAGGAAAACCCCTCCCCCCTAACAAACAAAACCATTTTTCTTGCAGGAACAGGTGTGGAACAATGAATTACAGTGCAGATTTGGATACCCTTTTCGACAAACTTTTGGGATCTTTGAACATAATTTCCGTTGGAGCAGTGCATGTCAAGGTTGACATAAAGGGATATGATTGTACCCCTGTATTTGGGTCAACGTTGAACTAGCTTAGAAAAGAAAAAGATTTATGGGTTTTGTAGATCTCACAATTTTGGTTTAAGAATGTGGAAACCAACAATTTTGAAGACCATTTGATAAGGTTTCCAGCAAATTCTTTTTTCGAGGTAAGTACCTTTTATTTCTTCATTTCAACATTAGTCTTCTATATTTACTTTCCATATCATTAGAATTTCATGTATGTGTTAAATAATGGTTTAGGGTCTCTTTTATGTGCAAACCTCCATTGTTCTAGACCCCATCCATATTTTACATCTTACACATAATATCTTTACATTCTCAAAAAAAAAGATCAGACTATTGATTTACATCACTGATTTGACCAACTATCTATAGAGAACATTTGAGTACAACATGAAGCAACCTACAATTCAATATAGCTATTAATACACAAAAGAGAGTCAACATTTTCATGCGAGAGGTATCCTTCCATTCATCTAGTAATTGCTCGTCTTCCTTCATGAATCACTTTGTTGGTATCAACACATCTATCTTTAATTCATAATCCTTTGATGAACTGGTTCAAATTATCAAGTTCTCTTTGGTTGAGCATATCTTTGTGGATAGAAAAGTATTAACATGAAACTAATTCCTTGTGGATCAAGATTTGACCTTCTCACATCAACACCATAAACCCGTCTCTGGAAATTTATAGAGAAACAACAACCTGTGTCATGATATTAAAATGTATGATTTTACATCCAAACTCAGTAAGATGTCTCCTTATCTTTTGAAAAATCTCTCCATTTTGTTCCTTCCAAAGAAACCATGGAATCTCACAAGTTAGCACAGACCAAAAAGTGTTAGTTTTTAAATCAAAGGATTCCACAAAACCAGCTAAAATTTCACTCCATGATAGGCCAGGTCTATTCTTTCAAATAATGGGTGACCCTAAGAAAATGGACCATACACCACAAGCATAAACACAATAAAAAAGTAAATGCTTAAAAGATTTAGGAACATAACACATACCACACAAAATAGGACAACCTAATCCATGAGGTAGAGTGTTACCAACATCAAGTTTTCTCAAAAGTAATAGCCATCTAAAGAAATATTTTTTTGGTTCACAAGGAGAGTGCCAGAAAAAGTTAAAGATAAACTGCCACCTAGATACTGGACAACCCAACCTCCAGCCATGGTTCACTCTATCAAAAATAGAATGGTCCTCCTTTAGCATATTATAGATATGTTTAGTAGAAACCTTACTAAATTCAGTGCCATCTTTCCATTTTATCCACTGCAAGAACTAGTTAGTGTTCATAGTATGCCCTGGGAAGAAGTTACCCACAACTTTAGCAATAATAGAGTATGTTTTTTTTTTTTCTGAGTATTAGGAATATCATATTTATCATAAATTTCATCCCAATACCCAAGTCAATTGTCAACCATAATATCTTTAACTAGAGAGATGCCATACTTGTACCAATTTTGAGCAAAGCAGCTTTGTGTTAATGCAAGAGGCTTTCCATTAGCTTCAACTCCCCACCAAATTGATCTATCCAAAATAGAATATGTAGGAGGACCACCACTGGATCCCTTGGGTAGGATAAGTTTTTTAACCTGGGACTATGCCTTCCAAATGGATTGAAAGAAACTGGAGCTAAATATGGATAATTGCAAATTCCCAAACATCTTTCACATAGAGGAACGTTGATCTTTTTTTTACCCTGTTTGATACCCGATCTAGAGATGTTGTTTTTGACCAACACTTTCTATGGTTCCTCACTTGAGAGGGCACCAACACTTTCTATGGTTCCATTTAGATGCCAACACCATACCCTGGGCCTTCAGATCTTTAATGCCTAGTCCACCCTTATTCTTAGGTAAGCAACACTGTTCCTATTTGACACAGTGCCTCTTCTTGTTTCCTAACCATCAAACCATAAGAATTCTATCATAATCCTTTCCAACCTATTAGCTTAATAGTTGGAAAACATCTATGCAGAGGAGAAACACATATGATGAGTAGATAAGACTTTCTGAACCACTTTCACTCTCCCCGCCAATGATAGAAGATGTGTTTTCCACAAATCCTTGAGGGATGGTTTAATATAAAATGATATTCCTCGATACCTGACAATATCATTGGCCCCAACCACTACCACCCTTTAGTCATAATCCACTCTGGGGGGAGGGAGACCATCCAATGATAGAGGATTTGTGAGGAGCCACTTTAGCCCCAGAGACCAAACAAAAGAATTGAAACCTGTTGTGTACTAGAATTTGTACCTTCAAAACTAAATAACCACAACTAGCAACTCTATTTAAAAAATAAAGAACAATTAAGAATTCTATGGCTCTCTAACTAAGGGTGTTAATGGTGAAGCTCTCAGCAAGCCTCCATTAATGATAGTCCTAGAATGAGAAATGAGTGATAAGATAAGCTAATTAATTCAATTCCAAATTGAAATGCTTAATTAACTTCTAAATTTTCCTTCATAGCCTAAAATCTCAAGAGGTTAGATGCAATTCTTAGATTTCTGGATTGTTTTATGGGTGATTTAGCCTTTCTTATATAGGATTTGGCAAGGGTAGGGGGTGTGGTAGAGTTGATCATGATTAGGATTGAGTTGAGTCTTTGGTTCCACCCTTTGAAGATAATTTAAATATTGTGTCCTCAAAGCTTGGGACAGGAAGACAAGATGAGTGGACAAAATGTTCTTTCAATTTGAGTGATTGAGATTGAATTTGGCTTGATCCATGTGAGCTCTTTTCTTTAATCCTATTGGTTGAGGTTTTTTCCTCCCATGTGGTGTTGAGATAAATTAAGATTTAATCAATTGATTTTTATTCATTTATTTAACCAAGTGTACCCCTTGAATGGGTTGATTTGATTTAATTCCAAACTATACAATTAATTGAATTAATTGCACCTTGATTTAATTTCACTTGATTTAAATGCTCTTAATTGATCTTTTGGCTTTAGATTTTGAATTATATTGAATTAAGACTTGATTTTAATTTTGATTAGCTAAATACTTGTTTGGATTCAATTGCCTTGATTTGCCTTGATTAATTACTTGAATTATCCTGTCCATTTTTAGGTGATTACACCTGTTATTGATATTATCAAAATTAATTTCATCCAGCTCTATAAATAAAGCAGTATCATCTAAAATATAGGAATTAAGAAGAACCTCTTGATTAGGGAGAGTGATACCTTTAACTAGAGGTCCTAATTGGGGTGATCTAAGAATGTAAAATAGAGCATCAACAACAATTACAAATAGGGCAGGTGCAATTGGGCATCCATGTCTTATAGATCTATGAAGAGTAATACTATTTGTTATCTCACCATTCACATCCATGATTGTGGAAGAGTCTTTAAGTAGAATACCAATCCATTTATAGAAGTAGGGAGGAAAACCAAAAGCTTGCAACATGCCCATAACAAAGGGCCATTCAATTCTATCACAGGCTTTCTCAAAGTCTAACAAAACCATCGTTACATTTTGACAATCATTATTAGCCCAGTGCATTGCTTCCCAACTTGCTATCAAATTTTTGAGAATGAATCTCCCTTTGATGAAGCCTATTTGAGTTGGGGATGTAAATTTATTAAGAAGACCTCCTATCCTCCTAGCCATAAATTTAGCCACAATCTTATAAGATAGATTTAATAGTGCTATGGGTCTCCAATTCTTGACTTGTGTCTTATCACCATCCTTAGGAAAGAGTTTAATGACCCCTCTATTAAGGTCAACACCTAAAGACCCTTGGTTGAAAGAATCTTCATACAGTTCTAGGAGTTCAAAACCAATCCACTCTAGATTATGCTTGTAAAATTCAGCTAGGAGGCCATCAGGGCTAGGTGATTTGTCATTTGCTAGAGAGAGTATTTCATTCTCTATCTCCTCAAGTGATAGAGGCATGTCAAGATTAATAGCCTCACTATTTGAAATCTTTTTGGGAATAATTTTGAGGCATTTATCAAGATTGGATTTTTTGGCCTCATTAAATTATGATGTAAAGAGGTCCTTGTAAAAACTTAAAAAGGCTTCTTTAATACAATTCAGATCATTAGATAGCTCACCCTAATCTGAATACTCTCACTCAATTCTCTTTTATGCTTGGCTCTTATAATATTAAAGAATTACTTAGTACCTTTATCACCTTCCTTCATCCAATTCATCCTAGCTCTGGTTTTCTAACCTTTTATCTTATACTGTTGAATGATCCTAAGTTGGCATTTGATCCAAACTAGTCTCTACTCTAACTGAGAGTCAAAACCATTAAGTTGTAGTTCTTTCTCAGTATTAAATATGATAGCGTCGATAAAATAAATATATAAATGATTATATATAATACATATATGAATATATATATATATATATATATATATATATATATATATATATATATATATATATATATATATATATATATATATATATATATATATATATATATATATATATATATATATATATATATAAAACAATGATATCTATCATTATATATACATTAATATATATCCATATACATATTTTATTGATAAATATTCTCATCTTATAACTATCGATTAACCATCGATTATCGTTAATGATAAATTTATGATCACCAATTTATATATGACTGTCGACTTACAATGAATATTGACTAGTATTGGTTTAAGTATCAAAATGATTATGTTATCACTAATAGTATTATCGGCTTATGTGATATCGATTTGTATTAACAATGACTTGTTTGTTATGAAGAGTCACGTCAATGATAAGACGTGACTCATTAATGAGTCACGACTTATCATTTATGTGACTTGTAACATTTTCTTATACATATATGAAAAATGATCGTTGGCTGAAACATATTGAAAGCGAAAATAGTGTATTCAACAATCTGCATACAAAAGAGTTTAATTAGAAGTTTGTACATTCACAATATATTCATAAAGTAATAAAAGGGATACAAAATCTATAATTTATCATTTGAATAGAAGTTTGAATTGCATTTACATGGTATCAGAGCCAAGTTAAAGAAGATCCAAGAAGCTTTCAAACTTAAGACATTTAAATATAATTTATAGCACATCACATTTCTATGGCAAGAGTTATCAGATTTGAGGATAGGCTTGAAGGAGGGAATAAGTTTTCATAGTGGAAGTTCATAATACCAATTATACTAAAAGAAAATAAGGTTGAGTCATTCATAAAAGAAGACAAGACAAAATTGGATAATGATCCAAAGAAAACTACATGGATTGAAGGAAATGATAAGGCCATGAAAATCATAATCAAAGGAGCCAGAGATCATATTGTACCACTCTTGACAAAATATGAAATGAAATATCACATGTTTAAAAGACTTGTAAACACTTATGAAATAAGTAGTGTCAACAAGACCTTAGCCTTGAAGAGAGAGATTAACAATATAAGTATGAACAAAGGCGAATCAATCAACTCATACTTTATGAGAATCTCAGCTCTAAGAGATCAACTGTCAACACTTGGGTACAAGATAGAATGTAAGGAATTATCTTTAATTTCCTTAGATGGTATACCTAATTCCTGGGAGATATTTTCTTCAGGCATCAGTGCTAGGTCTAAATTTCCAAAATTTGACTGGCTAAGATCAGATTGTCTCTAAGAAGAATCAAGACTAGAAAAGAAAGGAATCAAGAGGAAAACTATTGATGAAGATCTTCATGTATTAAATATAAATTCCCATAAGAAAGAAAAGAAGAAACATTTCAAGAAAAGGAAAAATAATCATGGGAATGGTAAATCCAAGAAAGCTATGTCAAAGATACAATGTTTCAGATGCGATCAGTATGGACACTATATAGTAAATTGTCCATATAGAAAGCATCAAGGTTCATTTTCCAAGGCAAAGAAGACTAAGGAAGAACATGAATTCGAGAAGCTTGTATTCTACTCCGCACTTTCAAATCAAGTCTCTAATAAAAGTACCCAAGTCATAGACAGTGTTTCCTCAAGACATATTACTAGATTCAAAGAACTATTAGATTCCATGGTGGAAGAAACTAATGAGGAAGTAACTATTTGATGAAGGGTGCTCCCCTTAATACCACAAACACATAACATAAACAGAGAAACAACAACAATATTCAAAAACAAAAAATTGGCTTCTTATTATCTCCACAAATGTGGAATTACAAACTTTTAGAATTACAATATGCAAAGCCACATGGGCATTCTCTTACAATATTTTGTAGGACAAAGCCTCAAATTATTACCCAGATCTACCACCCAGAACTGCCTAGACAACACTATGGGCCTTCTTTATATAGGCAATTTCCACCGCCCGAGAAGGTTCCAAAAATTTAGCCCTTAAGGATGACTATACATAGAATTAATTTATTTTCACAATTTTTACAATAGGGTCGGCTCAAAAGAAATACAAAATATGATTTTAGGTAACCCAACATCCGGAGGCCATAACTTTATAACCGTAGCTCCGTTTTTCTACTGTAACCACTTTTTGGAAATGCCATGACAAGATCTACAATGCCTAACACGCGCAAGCACCAATCAGCCGGGGGTCGATCGCGATCCGGAGCCTTTAAGGCCTTCAAAATTGACCTGAAAGATTTCGTACCCAAAAACCTCAATAACTTCACCAATATTGATGATGTGGCAATGAAACTCAACTGGTAGGCTGAAATGACTAGGATGAACCTCCAACTGTGAAATCAAAACATTCTGAGATCATATGACCAACTTACTAAAAATAGTAAGTTTCCATAAATAGCTTCTTTGCACAAGATAACCCTTATTGAAAAGCAAACAAAAATATTTTTGGGTGATGCAAGATTGCTCTTACACCCATGATGCTCCTGCATCAGACACCCAAGGTAATTTGAGAAGTGATCCTATCACGACTCATGTGTGCAGAGGAAAACCAAGACGATTAACCTCCTCCTTTTCTAGCCATGATGAATCTTCAACAGGTCATTCTTTTCATTTGACCAAATACTCTTCATATGTCTTGTTTCTTGTGCTTCTACCAACACGACTATCCAGTATGTCTTCAATCTCCTTGATATCTGCACTGGTTGCTAGAATACTCCAATGTGCTGCTGTAACCTCATCTTCAACACCTCCTTCATGATACTCTATCAGATCTGAAATATTAAATACTGGTGAAATATTCAGCTCAGTAGGCAACTCGACCTCATATGCATTTCCTGAATCATGCTTCTTCAGTATCTTACATGGCCCAAACTTCTTCATTTTCAACTTGTTATATGTACCAACTGGAAATCTTTCCTTCCGCAAATGAACCATGACTTCATCTCCAACCTAAAATTCATTATGCCTCATTTTCTCATTTGTCTTAGCCTTATACTGCGCATTCATCTTGGTAATGTGCTTCCTCACCTCCTCATGGATGTTCTTTAAATATTCTGCAAAATCCTCAGCTTCAGCACTCCTTATTTCTCCTTTATCTATCTTTCTCAACTCAGATGCATTTCTTAGACTACTCCCATATACGATCTAGAATGGTGATTTACCAGTGCTCCTGTTGATAGAATTATTGTATGCAAATTCTGCCTATGGTAAAATCAAATCCCATCCTGTTGGCATATCTCCAACCAAACATCTCAGCAAATTTCCCATATTCCTATTCACCACCTCTGTCTATCCATCAGTCTGTGGATGATGTGATGAACTGAACTTCAAATCTATCTTCAACTTCTTCCACAATGTACACCAGAAATATCCAACGAATTTAGTGTCCCTATCTGAAACTATACTCTTTGGCAAACCATGTAGTCTCACCACTTCTCTAAAAAATAATTCTGCTACATGAACAACATCATTGGTCTTCTTGCAGGGAACAAAATGTGCCATCTTTGAAAATCTGTCAACTACCACAAAAATTGAATCATGTCCTCGCTGTGTCCTTGGTAAACCAAGAACAAAGTCCATATTGATATCCTCCCAAGGCTTCTCTGGTACAAGTAATGACTGATACAAACTTGAATTTTGCTTCACTCCTTTCATCATCTGACATACTCTACAACTCTGTACAAACTTCTTGACATCTTGCTGCAACTGCGGCTAATAATAATTCTCACTAACCAAAGCAAGGGTTTTATCACGACCAAAATGTCCAGCCAATCCTCCACTATGCTTCTCCTTGATGAGATTCTCCCTCATAGAACTTCTTGGAATGCACAACTGACTCCCTCTGAATAGCATATCATCCTAAATGATGAAATCTAGCCACTTCATTCTGTCTAGAGTAACAGGTTCTTTACAAGCTTTCCAAGCTTCACTAAAATTAGGATCCTCTGGATACAAATTCTTGAGTTCCTTGAACCCAACCACCTCAATTTGCATCTTTTTCAGCAATAGTTATCTTCTGCTAAGCGCATCTGCAACCCTATTAGACTTTCCACTTCTGTGTTTCAAAAAAAATGTATAACTATGCAAAAACTCAACCCATTTCAAATGCCTTTGATTAAACTTTCATTGACTATTCAAATATTGCAAGGCTTGATGATCAGTATACAAAAAAAACTCCTTAGGAAGCAAATAGTGTGTCCACTTCTTCAATGCCTGAACTATAACATAAAATTTCTGATCATAAACAAAATATTTTCTCTTGGCATCATTTAACTTCTCACTGAAATAAGCAATAGGTTTACCTTCTTGGCTCATAACAGCTCCTATTGCAGCACCACTAGCATCACAATCTACTTGAAATACCTTATTAAAATGAGGAAATTCTAAAATAGGTTGTTATGTAACCTTTTGTTTCAACAATTTCAATAATTTAAAACTCTTATCTGCCCCATTAGTCCACTTGAACTCTTTTCTATCCCCTCTCATTGTTTCAATCAAGGGTCCACAAATACTGCTAAAATTTCTAATAAACTTTCTGTAAAAGCTAGCCAAACCATGAAAAGACCTTACCTCAGTAGCACTCCTTGGAGTAGGCCATTCAAGGATAGCCTGTACCTTCTCTGGGTCCATTTTTAGACCTTCTGTTGAAACTAAAAATCCCAAATACACTAACTCTTTCTTCACAAAATTGCACTTCTTCAAATTAATCAACAATTTCTCATCTCTTAACTTCTCAAACACCATACGAATATGCATCATATGCTCTTCCAATGTCTTACTAAAGATCAAAATATCATCTAGGTACACAATGACAAACTTACCCAAAAAAAATTTCAGAACCTCGTTTATGAGCCGCATGAAAGTGCTCGGTGCATTGGTTAGCCCAAAAGGCATGACTAACCACTCATACAGTCCTTCCTTTGTCTTGAAGTTAGTCTTCCATTTATCTCCTTCTTTGATCCAAATCTGGTGATATCTACTCTTTAGATCTATCTTTGAGAAATACATAGCTCCACTCAAACAATCCATAATATCATCCATTCGTGGCAATGGAAACCTATACTTGATTGTGATCTTATTTATTTCTCTGGAATCTGTACACATCCTCCATTCTCTATTCTTCTTTGGTGCTAATACTGCTGGTACAACACATGGACTCAAGCTCTCCCCAATCAATCCCTTCTGTAACAACTCATGTACTTGTCTATTCAACTCTTCACTTTCTGCTGGTGTTATTCTATGTGCTGCCTTATTTGGAAAACTGGCTCCTGAAATCAAATTCATTTGATGACTGATCTTCCTTACCGGTGGTAATCCATTAGGTACATTATCAGATACAATATCCTGAAACTCATTCAACAAATCTACAACCTCTACAGGTACATCCTCTACTTCCTCTTTACCAGCTTTTGGAATTAAAGCAAAACACATATGCTCATGCCTCATACCATCTAGGAATTTTCTTCCATCAACAAAATTTATTCTCGCATTACCACATACCTTTTCTTTGGTCTCCTTCAATGACTTTAGCTTATGTCGCACTCCATCCCTTGTCAGGAAATAGGTATTCGCACGACCATCGTGTACAACACATCTGTCAAACTGCCACGACCTACCCAAAAACATGTGACATGCATCCATAGGTATGATATCACATAGTACCTCATCATGGTACCCGCCAATCTTGAACTTTACTAGGCACTGTTCACTGACCATGACCTTGTGGTCATCCTGCACCCAAGAAATCTGATATGGATGTGGGTGTTTTTGTCTGTTGAGCTTCAACTTTGTCACCATCTCTTTTGACACCAAATTTTTAGTGCTTCCACTATCAATAATCACATCACAACATTTACCCTCACACTTGCATCTAGTGTGAAATAAACTCCTCCTTTGTTCAGGTTCATTCTCACCACTCAGCAGGACTCTTCTGTTAATCAACGTTTCTCCCCTTTCAACATCTTCAGAATTTGATGATCTGGCATCTTCATCTACATGTGCAACCCTGGCCTGGCTTTCATTCCTCCTATCTATCCTTCCTTGGTGTTGAGGATATTTAAATGCCCTATGACCTTCTTCTCCATAGTGAAAACATGTTCCACGGAAGCCTCCTCTTCCTGAACTTTGTCCTCTTCCTCTTCCTCTTTGATCTCTATTGTTCTAATCTTAGAAATAATTGGAATTGTTTCCTTTCTAATTTTGACTGCTATTGGCCTTATCCTTCTTTTTTGAATCTTTATTTCGGCCTCCATATGACCATCCACCAGATCATCCACCACGACCTCTTCCATTTTGTTTGCTCTCAAACTTCTTGTTCAATTTTTCCTTTACTTTAAGGGCAAACTGGTATGCCTCTTCAATACTGTTCATTTGAACCAGATTCAGCTCCTCTTGAATGCTTGGCCTCAACCCATTAAGGTAATGAGCAAATTTCTCCTTATCAGCTTCCGCATGGCCTATTCTGATGAGGATTCGATAGAACTCCTCTGTATACTCCTGAACAGATCATCCTGCTTGCTTCAAACTTTGCATTTTCTTCAGCAGGTCAAGCTCATAATCAACATGGATGAACTGTCACTTTAATTTATCCACCATCTGATCCCATCTTGTGATTTTATCTTTCCCTCTTCTATTTCGCTGCAATTGAATCTCTTGCCACCAGATCTTTGCATGACCTTTCAGTCTAGCCTTCGCAAATTTGACCCTATCAGGATCCTCAATATCTTCATACTCAAAATATTCTTCACATTCATTGATCCAGTCGATCAATTCTTCTAGGTTAAGATTTCCAAAAAATATCGGGACCTCAATCTTAGGTCTCTTTTCGATCTTCAAAATGGCTCGAAAAATCCTTTCTTCTTCTTGATTCAAAATTTTTCCTTCTTCTTGATTATCATTTCCTTCTTCGACTTCATCCTCACTTTCATCTCTAACATTAAGATTCATTCCTTTGTGAATCTCTTCTTGTAATGCTCACACTTGTCTCTGGAGTGCTCTAACCTCAGGTGTTACAACACCATTCACCACGTTCCCTTCGTGGAGGCATTTTTGCGATGCGCGCTGAAACCCTAACCACGGTCCTAGTGCAAACTGCTTCATTGTCGGTGATCTGTTTACATAAAAACCCTAACCCAGGGTCCTAGTGCAAATTGCCTCACAATCGATGATTTGTTTACACACTCAGGAACTCCTGCTCTAATACCACTTGATGAAGGGTGCTCCCCTTAATACCACAAACACATAACATAAACAAAGAAACAACAACAACAATATGCAAGAACAAAAAATTGGCTTCTTATTATCTCCACAAATGTGGAATTGAAAACTTTCATAATTACAATATGCAAAGTTACATGGGCATTCCTTACAATATTCTGTAGGACAAAGCCTCGAATTATTACCCAGATCTACCACCCAGAACTGCCTAGACAACACTATGGGCCTTCTTTATATAGGCAATTTCCACCCCCCGAGAAGGTTCCAAAAATTTAGCCCTTAAGGATGACTATACATAGAATTAATTTATTTTCATAATTTTTACAATAGGGTCGGCTCAAAAGAAATATAAAATATGATTTTAGGTAACCCAACTTTCGGAGGCCATAACTTTATAACCATAGCTCCATTTTTCTATTGTAACCACTTTTCAAAAATGCCATGACGAGATCTACAACACCTGACACGCGCGAGCTCCAGTCAGCCGGGGATCGATTGCGATCCAGAGCCTCTAAGGCCTTCAAAATTGACCTGAAATATTTCGTACCCAAAAACCTCAATAACTTCACCAATACTGATGATGTGGCAATGAAACTCAACTGGTAGGCTGAAATAACTAGGATGAACCTCTAACTGTGAAATCAAAACATTCTGAGATCATATGACCAACTTACTAAAAATAGTAAGTTTCCATAAATAGCAACTCTGCACAAGATAGCCCATATTGAAAAGCAAACAGAAATATTTTTGGGTGATGCAAGATTGCTCTTACACCCAGGATACTCCTACACCACTATTGGAGATGAATCTACACATCCAGTGAAAGGTGTTGGAACTTGCACCATTAGACTAAAGTCAGGCATCTCTATTCAGCTCACCAGGGTATTGTTTGTTCTAGGTATCAAAAGAAATTTAGTCTCCATATCTGCACTTGAAGAAAATGGATACATGGTAACTTTCATGGAAGGTAAAGTATTGGCATGGCCAAAGAAATCTACTATTAAGAAAACACAAACCATATGTAAGAGACAAGGTTATTTGTGCGAGCTATGTACAAAACCAAATCTAGCCCTTATCCATGAAATTGCAGACTCTAATGAAGTATGACATAGAGGATTAGGACACCTAAATTTTAGAGCCCTATCTTCCATGGATAGATTAGTCACACAATTACGAAAACTTAAACAATACCATGTTGGGGCATGCAAGGGGTGTGCCTTAGGTAAAAATACTAAGGGATCATTTTAGAACAGTTCTAGCAAAACAAATAATGTATTAGAATTAGTCCATTCAGATTTGTGTGGGCCCATGTTTGTCCCTTCATTAGGAGGGTTTCTATATTATGTAATCTTTGTTGATGATTTCTCTAGAAAGACCTGTATCGATTTACTCAAATGTAAAGAATCTGAGGAGATCCTTAAAATATTTAAGGAATTCAAGTCCCTTATTGAAAACTCCTCTGGCAGGAAAATAAAAACCTTAAGGACAGATAACGGGAGGGAATATACATCAAATATGTTTAAAGAATTTTGTAAAGATGCTGGGATTAAGAGGAAGTTCATTGTCCCTTTCAATCCACAACAAAATGGGGTTGCTGAAAGGAAAAACAAAACCACTGTAGAAGTTTCCAAGGCAATGCTTCTTGATCAAAACATAGAAACTTCTCTTTGGGTAGAAGCCACTAATACTGCAATATACATACAAAATAAATGTCCACACTCTCATCTTGATAATAAAAATCCTAAAAAGGTTTTCACCGGTACAAAACCAAACATTAGTCACTTAAGGATATTTAGTTGTCCTGTATACATACATGTGCCCAAAGAGGAAAGAAAAAAAACTAGAACCTTTAGGAGAAAGGGTATTTTTGTAGGTTATAGTGAAACCTCAAAAGCTTACTGAGTATATGTGTTTGGTAAAAAATAGATTGAAGTAAGAAGAGATGTAATTTTTGAGGAGGATATATCAATCACAAGATCTAGAAATTCCGTTGAGCCGAAAATCCAAATTTCTCCCTTACTATCAGAAAAGGAAACTGCTCCTGAGATTTAGAGAGATTATTATGAGGAAGAAGAAAATGAAGAATCAAGCACATCCTTGAAAAATCCTAAGAGGAGACCTCTCTAGAAAACTAAGATAATTGAAGAAACAAAGTCCTACAAAGCTCCTTCAGGAACTTTTAGAGAGAGTAAAAAACCCACAAGATTATCTAGCTATGTAGCCCTAATGAGTGAGCTCTCAAAGTCAAAACTTGTAAATGTTGTAGAAGCTCTTCAACACCAAGTATGAAAAGATGCCATGGCAGAAGAGTATCAGTCCATCCTGAAGAATGATGTATGGGAAATTGTATCTAGAACTAAAGAGAAATCAGTGGTCTCCTCTAAATGGTTGTTCAAGATCAAGCATGCTATAGATGGTAGCATAGAAAAGTATAAAGCAAGGTTTGCAGCCAGAGGTTTCTCGCAGAAAGAAGGAATTGACTATGAAAAAACTTTTTCTCCAATTGCTCGATATAATTTAGTCGGAGCTATTCTAGCCATTACAGCTGCCAAAGGATGGAAAGTACATCAGATGGATGTTAAGACTGCTTTCTTGAATGGAACTATTGAAGAAGAGGTCTACTTAGAGCAACCTGAAGGATTTGAGATCCATAATTCAAGAACACATGAGTGTAAATTAAATAAATCTCTTTATGGACTTAAGCAAGATCCCAGAGCCTGGTATGAGAGAATTGACGGTTACCTCATGAGATTAGGTTTCTCCAAAAATGATGCAGACCCAAATCTCTACTTCAAGCAGAGCAAAGGTGATATGTTAATATTAATATTATATGTTGATGATCTGTTGATTAAAGGAGAGGATCACCTCATTAATCAACGCAAGAAGGACCTCAGTTAATCACCTCTCTTATATTAATTAAATAATTAAGTTTATTTAACTAAATACGTTTAATTAATTGATCTTTATCAGTTAATTGAATTCAATGTCCTATTTCCCATTATTTGAATTTAATTATTCAAATTAGTTAATTATTCTTCCAAATTAAATTAATTAACCAAATCAATTTAATTCCAGATCAATAACATCTTAATTTCATTTATAATTAATTTCTATTTAATTTCATTCTAATTTCATCTATCTCTTTAATTGAATTTTTAATTCAATTAAATCTTCCAAAAAAATTAAAAAATCTAAAAATATGAGGCAATTATAATTTCTAAAAAACTCAAAATCCTCAGAAATTGAGAAAAACAATTTTCTAAAAATTAAATCATTTAAAATAAAAAATTAATTATTTTCTTAAATTTCAATTTTGGAAACTCTTATCTTTCAAAAAATCTAAAAAATCCTCTCATATTTATTTCCTCTTTTATCTCTCCGCTTTTTGAGTTAAATTGGAATTAAATCTTTTATTTTGGAAAGTTACCCAAATCTTTTCAATTCTTAATTATCGTATCCATTGAATCTTTTTTTCTCAAATTAATCTTGATCGTCCATTCAAATCATCATTTCTATATAAGAAACCTTTATCTCTCATATTTTCATCTTTGAATTTTGCATCGAAAATATGTGAATTTATTATCAGAGTAAGATCAAGATCAAGATCCCAAGAATGACCAAACCTATCCAATTGTTGACCAAGATCCTATCTTCTTAGAATTTAATAATGATCCTACCATCTATGTAAATCCTATCGATGAGGATTATCATCTATCCCAAGAACAAAGTGTCCTTCCAAGTCTTATAGACCTTCCACTTCCTATTCCTAAGCAAGATCATGACATCCTGCTCATTCTTCCAAATGATTCTATTCCTAGTCAAGAGAAAATCAACCTTAAAATTGAGTCAAATGATCCCTTTCCAAGTCAAGATCAAAGTATCCCTTGACCTTAATTTCCACAACAAGGTTCCATCATCCCTTCAGATCATCCTCCTGAGCCTACCATTCCTTCATCTCCATTTCCTAATCCTCCATGTTCTTCACAAGATCCTATCCTACCAAATGACCATGTCATTCCTCCTATTCCATCATAGGATCCTACTATTCCTCCTGATCCCCCTCATGATCCAAGCACATCTACGCAAGTTGTTCAAGAACCCCATCTATGTCAAATGGGCTCCTCCACTTCCACCCAGTCTAGTCTGTTTCATGATCATATTGTTCCCTCGATACTGTGTCTACTTCAAAATGGACTCACATCTTGTAGTAAGTCTCCTATTGCTCAAAAGCATTATCAATTTAAAGAGTAAAGCATTCATAAAAAAAGTATATCAGAACCCTTCCATGTCAAAGAGAATTCCAAAGGTCACTCAAGGCGTCGATATCCCTTCCGAATCCAAATCCAAACATATACCTTCCCCTTCATCCCTTCCCTCCATCTTAGGTCCATATATTCATCCATCTAATAGTTCACAATCCACTTATCCTTTCCTAAATCAAGGTCAACAAAGGCACACCTCTTGTATAACCTTTCACCCATCCAAAATGCCTCCATATCATTCCTATACATCCATAAACCCCAATACCTTGGGAAGAAACTTGGATGCTAGGCATACAATTTGCAAGTCCAAAACTCCACATCCATCAAAGAATAAACATGTCCAATCTAACCGACATGTAGATACAAATAAAAAATCAATATCCAAAAGGCCACAAAGGCCCATTTAAAACAAAAAGAAAATTCAAAGACAATGTGGGTTCCTAAATCCCTCGTTGAAGCAATGCATTCTAAAAAATCACCAAGAAAAGAAATATCAAAGACAATGTGGGTTCCTAAATCCCTCATTGAAGAAATCTCTTCTAAAGAACTACAAAACAAAGAAAAATCAAGAACTATGTGGATTCCCAAGTCTCACCCAAGTCTCTCCTAAAAGACTTGCATAGTAAAGAAAAATTGAAATTGTCATTCAAGCTTCCCAAGGATTCCTTAAATCCACCATCCAAACATCTTCTATCCACTTTCAAATCCATTTTGGGTCCCTATATCCCAAAATCAAAATCCATATTCACTTCTCCATCAAAATCCAAATCTTCCAAATCTATTTTTCCTCCATCACTTCGACACCCTTCAAGGTGTGTGCTAATGTTGACCTTGCCATCCTTTCTACATAATCCTAAACAAGTCTTCTCTCAATCCCACCATTATCCAACACATATTTTTCATCCTTCCATATCCCTTATCCAATCCTTTGCATAAACCCTTATCCTACTTCATCCAAACATCCATTCTATCTCCCTTTGTCATTACCCTACCAACATCTTTGAGCATACCATCAAAAGATATGGTCCATCATTTCATACCTTTCAAGAGTACTATCCAAGGAAAAAGATGCATGAGTCCTTCCTCTATGTCCTATCACGAGTCCATCATCTTCCCAAAAAGTCAAAAAAATTATTGCCTTGATGAAAAAATGGCAAACAAGCATCTTGGTAACACAAAAAAAAATAAAAAAAATTCATTCAATAGTGAAATCCTAGCATACATGCGCTTTGGGCAAGTACCGTGATGAAAACTTGACAAACAAGCATCATGTGTAAGTTATGAACTTCTTGCATTCCATACTTGGGGCCAAGTTCCATCCATGATATCCCATCATATCATATCCATTTCATTTCCTCCATTATCCCATGTCCCTCATATCCCTTATCAATATCTATATTTTCTTTTCCCCAACTTTGATCTTGACAAGGATATAAATCTTCCTAGAAGCATCACATGTCCTATTTGCTTCATTTTGTTTGTATCCCTTTGGTCCATCTTCCTTATCCTATCCAAATCCCTTTGGTTTGTATCCTTATCTTATCCACATCACTTTGATCCATATTGCCTATCTTATTGCAACCTTCAATCCATATCCCTCATCTTGTCCATTCTTGATCTTGCTTGTCCTATCATTATCCCATCCAAATTCTTGTCTTAGTCTTGATAGAAAATAAAGATAAAATGAAAAAACATGTTTTCAACATCCTCTTGACATTTCCACTCCTATAAACCACATGCCAATTAGTACACCATGTTTCATTACCCTATCTTGTCATATACAATCCCTAAACTTGGTAAAAAAAACATGTTATCCCATCCTGTGGATAGTCCTTGGCATCCAAATAGATTCAAGACATACCAAGAGACCTTTGGCCTTCATCCTTTTACCATTTCATCCATCAATTCATAATTTCCTTGCCTTGCTAGACACTGGGGGCAATCTTAATGTCCTGAAAAAATTCAAATAATGTCCTGAAAAAATCATTAAAAATTCAAATAACATCCTGAAAAAATCTAAACACATTGAAATAAATATCCTGAAAAAAAAAACACCTAAAAATTCTAAAATGTCCTAAAAATGATCAAAAACATCATATATGATCTTGAAATAATCCCAAAAAATTGAAAACATAAAAAATTCATCTAAGGTAACAATATTTTGGGTGTTTGTGATATGTGCCTTCACCTATGTGATATGCCACACATACCTTGACTCCAAACATTTTAAACTTTTGATGGACCAAAAAAAATAAAAATAAAAATAACATGTCAAAATCCTGCAATAAACACATCTCTGTCATGACAAGCAAAAAGTGACGATCAAACATCTAAACTTAAATCAAAACAATGAGCTTCATAAATCAATAATGGACTCATGAGACTCATCTTTATCAACAATCCAATCTATTGGTCAAACCAAATCAATCATCTTATACTGTGATGGATACACTTGAAACCAGACAGATCAATCTTATACAAGTAGTCCAAATTTGAAACCAAACACAATCAAGAAAATCAAACCAATCAATGATCAGTAAGGATGTTGACAAAGTCAGTCCTGTTACTTCATTATTGATTTATCTTTCTTGATTATGTTCCTATGCTCCTAAAGGATACCACTAAGTGGTGAGAGTGGCTATGATGGTTCATAATCTTGTTTTCTTTGTTTGTTGCTTGTGAAGTGTTTGATAAAATTATGGGGGAAGGATGATGTAGGATGAATGTGATAAGTATTGTCATGCATCTGGCAGCCACACACATCCATGATCTGAGACAACCCTGGGATGATGTCAAAACATTCCTTGTTTTCAATCTACTTATCAATCTGAGATTGTAGCAGTATCCAGATGGTCAATGTCTAGATGCATTCAAATCTCTTCTTTTTCAAATAAAGCACAATAATGAAAAATAGTGAAATATTTCTAGCAGTGACTCAATACATCATCCAAGTTGATAACATAAGTTCAGTTCTTCTAGTTCATTTCTCCCAATTCATTCTTCTAGCTAATTCGTACTTCTCACTAATATTTCTTCTATCAGTCAAATTTAGTCAATACATCAATTTGTCAAAATTTTCAAATAATTTCTATCAATTAGACAATCAGTCAATGATTAGATTTCTTGTACAAAATGTATCTTTCCTGAAACTAGACGATGTCACTTGTCTTATACAGGGTATGTCTTCCCTGAAACCAGACGTTGTCGATTGTTTTATACATGATGGATCTTGCTTGAAATCATACATGATTCTTGTTAAAAATCCAATGGCAATCAACCAATCATCACCTACTAAGTCTTCACTTCTTAATAACTATTCTTCTCTTTTATCATTTAATCTAACATTTCTCATATTCTATTGAGAGATCATTCATGTCTTTCTTGCACAAACAATCTCTCGAGGGGGCATATATCCACCTGCTATTGCTGGGGCAATGACCTAGTCTAAAATTCTTTGATACAACGCTCATAATCATATTATATCAAAGAGGGGAAAATGAAGATACCAAAAAATGGACACACTTGTGGGTTTACATTTAGTCGCTAATTATTCTTCTATTAGTTAATAGTTATTTAATCATTAATTAATCATCTTATTTTCCTCTAAAAATCCAATCTTTTAATCAGTTAATCACCTCTATAATATTAATTAAATAATTAAATTTAGTTAATTAATTACCTTTAATTAATTGATCTTTATTAGTTAATTGAATTCAATTTCCTATTTCCCATGATTTGAATTTAATTATTCAAATTAGCTAATTATTCTTCCAAATTAAATTAATTGACCAAATTAATTTAATTCCACACCAATTTCATCTTAATTTCATTTCTAATTAATTTTGATTTAATTTCATCTTTCTCTTTAATAAATTTTTTAAGTCAATTAAATCTTCCAAAAAATCTTAAAAATCTAAAAATATGAGGCAATTATAATTTCTAAAAAACTCAAAATCCTCATAAATTGAGAAAAACAATTTTCTAAGAATCAAATCATTTTAAATCAAAAATTAATTATTCTCTTAAATTTCAATTTTGGAAACTCTTATCTTTCAAAAAATCTAAAAAATCCTCTCATATTTATTTCCTCTTTTATCTCTCCACTTTTTGAGTTAAATTGGAATTAAATCTTTTATTCTGGAAAGTTACCCAAATCTTTTCAGTTCTTAATCATCTCATCCATTCAATTTGTTTTTCTCAAATTAATCTTGATCGTCCATTCAAATCATAATTTCTATATAAGAAACCCTCATCTCTCATATTTTAATCTTTGAATTTTGCATCAAACTTATGTCAATTTATTATCAGAGTATCACAATTTCTCAAAGGTCTTGAGTCTGGATGTTGTTGAATCACCACTGAGTGCTACATCCCAATAATAGAAAAGAGAAACAACAAAAGCCTCAAGCATCATTTGGTTTGCATATGTGCTTAATTTCTGAATATGATGTTTGTTATTTTGTTGTTTGTAGGGTTTAATAATCATTAGTAGTTTTCTTGATTAGTTTGGTACTATTAAATTGTTTCTTTGAACTTGTGTAGAATTTCCCTACAACACTTAGGACTATTGCACTACTTCCTTGGCTTAGAAGTATGGTAGAAATCAAATATCATTATTCTAAACCAAGGGAAGTACACCATTGATATATTGAAGAGATTTGGCATGATGAACTGCAGACCGATGTCATCACCCATGGACACAAATCTTCACAAGTTGAAGGACACAAAAATAGATTCTCAGTTAGTTGATCCCACTCTCTACAGACATATGATTGGATCATTGATGTACTTGGTCAACACTAGACGAGATATCTATTATGTAGTGAATTCTTTGAGCCAATTCAGGTGTGAGCCTAAGGAAATACATCTTGTGGTTGTGAAGCATATAATGAGGTACCTTCAAGGTACTCTAAATTATGGACTCAAATATGAAAAAGGTTTCCTTATATCTTCATGGATTCATTGACTTAGATTGGGATGGAAGTGTGAACGATCAAAAGAGCACCTCAGGGTGTTGCTTCAGTTTAGGATTAGCTATGATATCATGGATTAGCAGAAAAGAGTCGTTAGTAGCACAAATCTCTACAAAATCTGAATATATCGCAGCTTCAATGGCTTCTAGAGAAGCAGTATGGCTCAGAAAACTAATTGTAGGATTATTCGGCGAACCACTAAAACTGACTATCATTTACTATGATAACTAGAGTTGCATCAAGCTATCAATGAATCCAATATTTCATGGCAGATCTAAGCATATAGAGATTCCTTATCACTATGTGAGAAACATGGTAGAAAGGAATGTGATCCAGTTGGAATATATCAGTACATGAGATCAAACAACAAATATACTTACCAAACCACTCCCCAAGGTGAAAGTTGATCACTTCAGGAAAAGTCTTGGTATGGTTGAAATGTGAAATTTTGATTGTACTAATCTAATAAAGATGTTTAATGTGTTAACCTATTTTGTCATTTGTGTGACTTTATGACTTTACGGCCCACCCATCTTGTGTACATTTCTAAAAGGTGGCGACTTTTTAGTTATTGAACACTTGTATATAACATTATAATGTGACAATATTATAATATTGATATCATGTTGACTTGATATCATCTTGATTCATGGATGTGTCATGATTTGTTATGGTAGACATTATGTGATGTAATGTTAGTGCACATACCATAATAGGGGTATATACGGAGAATGCAATGTTCTCAAGCATATTATATCCTTCATATTATGAGTTAGGTGATATGTAAAACTTGGTATCACGTGCTAGGTGATTCCTCATATCATGAGTTAGGTGATATGTAAAACTTGGTATCATATGTTAGGTGATTCCTCATATCACATGTTAAGTGATATGTCATACCATTTTACATTCACAAGTAAGGTGGTATATATATTCTTATGAGAAATGACATGCATCAGATACTTTATCTTCCCTAGCTAAGAGGGAGTGTTAAATATGATAGTGACGATAAGATAAATATATAAATGAGTATATATATATATATATATATATATATATATATCTATATATATATATATATATATGATATCTATTATTATATATACATTAATATATATCCATATACATATTTTAATGATAAATATTCTCATCGTATAACTATTGATTATCATGAGTAATGAATTAATGATCATCGATTATCATTAGTGATAGATCGATTATCATTAATGATAAATCAATTATCACCAATTTATAAATGACTATCGACTTACAATGAATACCAATTAGTATTGGTTTAAGTATCAAAGTTGTTATGTTATCACCGATAGTATTATCGGCTTATGTGATATCGATTTGTATTAACAATGACGTGTTTGTTGTGAAGAGTCACATCAATGATAAGATGTGACTCATTAATGAGTCACAGTTTATCATTTATGTGACTCATAACATTTTCTTATACATATATGCAAAATGATCGTTGGTTGAAACATATTGAAAGCGAACATAGTGTATTCAACAATCCGCATACAAAAGAATTTAATTAGAAGCTTGTACATTCACAATATATTCATAAAAGGGATAAAAAAGCTATAATTTATCATTTTAATAGAAGTTTGAATTGAATTTACACTCAGTGTCTATCAAGTAGTCATCCCTTTATGTTGTAACTGGAAGACAAGGTGATGAAGGGTGCTCCCCTTAATACCACATAACACACACAGAGAAACAAAAACAATATGGAAGAACAGAAAAATGGGCTTCTTATTATCTCCACAAATGTGGAATTACAAACTTTTAGAATTACAATATGCAATGCCACATGGGCATTCCCTTTACAATATTTTGTAGGACAAAGCCTCAAATCATTACCCAGATCTACCCAGAACTGTCCTGAACTACCTAAGACAACACTACGGGCCTTCCTTATGTAGGCAATTTCCACCGCCCGAGAAGGTTCCAAAAATTTAGCCTTTTAGGGCCAACCAAACTTAGAATTATTTTATTTTACAATTTATTACATCAAAGTCAGCTCAAAATAACTTTTGAAACCCAAACAGAAATTTTGAAGGAAAATCATTTTCCGCCATTTCAGGTGACCCAACTTTCGAAGACCATAAGTCATCACTAGTTGACCCGATTGACTATTACGACCCCAATTCGGAAAGGGCGCGAGGAACTCTACAACACTTGAATTAAGAAAGCTTCATTCAATTGAAAATTTGACCTCATTCGGGGCCTCTAAAGCCTTCAAAACTGAGTTCAAAGTTTTTGTACCCTGTTTCCAAAATCAAAAAATTTCAATATCTTCAAAACTAGACTTGATCTGGCTATGAAACTTTACTGGCAGGCTGATATGACCAAAATGAACCTCCAAGGAAGAAATCAGAACATTCCGAGATCGGATGACCAACTTACTAAAAATAGCAAGTTTCCATAAATAGCAGCTTTGCACAAGATAGCCCTTATTGAAAACAAAACCAGAAATATTTTTTTGGGTGATGCAAGATTGCTCTTACACCCAAGATGCTCCTGCATCACAAGGTGTACCCTTATGTGTTGAATCATGTGGACCTATCACTGTAGCAATGTATGAATGTGGAATATGATGAGGTTGTGACCTTGTTCTTCGATAGTGTGAAGGATCCCCCACAAGTGAACCTACTGAATCAAGAGTTTGTCTAACCCAACGAGGTCTAGTGGAAGATGATGAAGGAGTATCATCAACCTTAAGTTTACCAAGAAAAGGTGTAATGATGTTGAGGTAGATGAACCATCTGAATCACTACCACTGTCAGTTTCCACAATGTCTGAAGTGTGGAGAGGAGTAGAGGATAAGCTAGGTGAACTTTCCTCAAAGTGAACATTCCTCTCTATGAAAATCTCATGAGTCTCAAGATCCATAAGTCTATACACGTTGACACTTTCTTCATATCCAATGAATGTACAAGGCCTTGGTGGAGGTTCATTTCATTTTTGTGAAGATATGTGTGCCCATTCTAGACAACCAAATACTTTGAAGTGTTTCACAACTAGTTTTCTTCTACACCATGCCTCAAAAGGAGTCATTCCATCTAAGGCATTATGAGGAGATCTATTAAGGCTATGATTGGCACAACTTATAGCTTCTACCACAAGTGATGGATCAAGAGACCTGATGGATCAAGAGACCTGGCTTCAATCATGAAACTTTCCATTTCCTTAAGAGTTATAATCTTCATTTCTACAACACTTATTTGTTGTGGACTAAATGCAACTGGATTATGAAGATCAATACCCTCAAGTTCACAAAAGTCTCTAAGTCTTGAGTTCACATAACTTCTTTCATTGTCTATACAAAGAATCTTGATGGATTTACTTGATTGCTTGTCAACATGACTTTTTAAGGTTATAAACTTATCAAACACTTCATTCTTCTGACCAAGAAAGTAGACCCATGTGTAGAGGGAAAAGCCATCAATGAAAGTGAGGACATAGCAACCCTTGTTGATTGATGTCACCAGAAAGGGGCCTGCTAGTACATTGTGAACCAACTCAAGAACAATTTATGCTCTCTAAGACTTCCCCTTTTCAAACTTCTCTTCAAGATGCATATTGATGGAACAAGTTGAACATTGACCCTTATAAAATTTGATTGTAGGTAGACCTTTGACCATATGCTTTGAGATAAGTTGTTGAAGATAGCAGAAATCAAGATGTCCAAACCGCTCATGCCATAATTTACTTTGTGATGGAGTATGTGTCAACAAGGCATGTGAAGGATAATTAGGCACAAAGTGGGAGAAAGAATAAAGCCTTGTGTCGTGATTAGCTTTACCTATGCTGCAACTAATGAATCATCCTTAAGATTTTGCACCATTACTAAATCAAGAAGGAACTCAACTTTATTTCCACCTCCATAGTGAGTGATTTGGTAAATTGAAAGGATATTGGTAGTAAGATTAGGAACATAGAGAACATCTTTGAACTCTCCATTTTCCATCTCAACTGGTCTTTTCCCTTCATCTTCCACTTGTGTATCATTCCCTACAAAGATGTGAGGTACCTTAGATGGTTGCAATGAAGAAACTTGCCCCTTTGAAGCACCCATATGATGTGTGGAACCCAATTCAAGAATCCATTCCTCTGAAGAACATGAACTTGTCATAAATGCTTTACCTTTTCCCTTTGAAGTGGATGGAGATGAATCCTTGGAAGCATTTGGCACATTGATTTTTTTCTTCTTGAGTAAGTTTTCCAACTCATCAATTCTCTTAGTCTTGCAATGATGCTCATCATCATTTGGTTTCTTGCAATATGCACAAAATAGTTTATCCTTGTTGTGGTTGTTTCCCTTATTGTTGAAAGAATAATTGCCTTGTTGTGAGGAGGAATATTTTTGTGTCTCTGATTATGATTTTGGCTTCCACTTCTTTTTATTTTTGTTGAAACTTTTTCCGCCTTGATTTCTTTGGTTCTCATTATTAGCCACCAATGCCATAGACTTTGAAGACTTGATAATACCCATATCCATCAATTTTGACTGTTCCAACATCAACATTTCTACAAATGCATCAAATGAAGGCTTAGTGAAGGCACTTCCCATGGCCAACTTGTGAGTATTGTAACTCGAGACAAAAGCTGCATATTTTGTATTAGATAACTGGGGGTGAATTAGTTAAGTCCAGTTATCCTATAGTCCCAAACACTCCCTAATGTATAGAATAATTCTTTCAAGTCAATTAATCAACTCGGTAAAACTTTAAATGTTCCTTTCTGTTCATTAACCGAATACTAGTAAATTAACTAGTGTATACACTGATCAAACCAGTAATTGTAATGTGTAAAGTAAAATAACAAATCATCACATCCATACACATAACACTTAATTTTTAACATGGAAACCCTATTAGGGGAAAAACTACCCAGGATTGGTAACGAAAATAATTTCACTCTTATGAAGTGAGCTCAGTTAAGAGCCAACCTTGTTAAAGGTTAAAATAACACACTGTAAGATGTGACCTGGTTAGAGGATTTATCACTAACAGTTCTCCATGACCAAACATTCACTATTGGGTCAAGATAAAAACAATCAACATTCATTGAATGTCATAATGAAATATAAAGACTGTTAAGTCCCACTCGATTAAGATGTCTTATCTGTAGCAATAGTTAGAATGCAACAATAAATGATCCGATTCAAATACAACTTTCTTTTGTAGATTTTCAGATCTATGCTCAGCTCAAAATACCTCTGGCCAATATACTCAATTCAATTTATTTGTATCCTCCAACTCTCTTCTGCTTGGTTAATATCTTACTCTGATGCTCGGTGTTGTCGTCAGATTTGCTCAGTTATGTCTTCAACCTATTTGATTAGCTTCACATGAATGCGATCTCCTCATGTGTATTCCAAAATAAATTATGAATCACTTGTCTCCTTTTATAGACATAATAAACTGTTTTCTTCTTAGCCATAGATTTTGCCTCTTAATCTTCACCGTTGATTTTGTCACTTCAACCTTCCTCAAAACTTGTGTCTGTAACATGTTTCATTCTCCATCATCTGATCATCCTTGAATTTTGTCAGTCATTTGATCATCATAACAAACTTTATCTTTAACCTCATAATTATCTATATTTGTCTAGCTCATCATCTTTAGTCGGCAATCATATGTCTCATTTGTTTCTTTCACTCGGTCAATACCGTGATGTGTTAGTGACTTCTAACTTGGTTAATACTGTACTCGGTATACACTACACTTTCTCAGTGTATACTAAGTTCTTCATTTACCAACCACATAAACTTGTTCATTCTTGATCTTCAATCCATAACAAAATTATGTAATACAATCAAATCACTAACATAATTTCATAGAATCATCAATAAGTTACCCAATGAATACCATATCCATATCTTTCTCATACAACTCATCTTCATGTAGATATTTCATTCCTTCACCATTATTTTCTTCTTCAGATGTTTGTAACTATCATGATAAGTACAATCAAAACTAATTGACATTAATGACAATATAATAACTGATTTAATGTGTCAATATACCTTTGTAACTCAGTGATCATCAATCACTATCTTTTGAAGTATCCAATTAGTTGTCAATTTGTTCCTTAAGATATTCAATTAGTTGTAGTCTATCAATTTTGAAGGTTGTCTCTTCAAGATGTGATGAATCAACCTATCATCCTTCATAGGATTACCACAATCCTTAAGTAGTGTTGTCAACTCATTGGATTTGTTGATATAGTCTTGAATTGTGTCAAAATTCCTAGGATCCAAGAGAATTAGATCATCCTCAATTGAGAACCATTTTTCCTCATCCACTTTACCATACAAATCTTTAAGTTTGTCCCAAGTAGCCTTGGCATCTTTAAAGCTAGAAATGTGGAAGAAGACATCTTCATGAACACAACTCTTTATAATTCCTAAAGCCATATTGTCTTTGATTTTCCAATCAATTTTTGCATTATCATCCACATTATGACCAACAGGTTCTTTAATTATGTCATTTACATAAAGATTTAAACCCTTTTCCATTAGTTTACTCCTCACTTTATCTTTCCATGTAGCATAGTTATGTGAAGTTAACAATGGACATCTAGGTGAACCCATGATGCAAAAATGAAATAGAAATTTAAGATAGAAAGAGACACAAGAACACAAGAAACCCCCCCAAATTCACTCAATCAAAGAACCCCCCCAAAAAAATAAAAAATAAAAAATAAAAAATAAAATGATGCTTTTGGCACTTTATATGTAGTGCGTGTACAATTGTCACTTGCCAAAATGGGACAAAGTGGACTTTTGATTTTGATGTTTACAACCACCTCAATGAGGCCAAAAGAGAATCAAATCAATATTTCTCAAAATCAAAGAAAATCCTAAGCATTACAATGATCATACATGGCCAAAAAATGACCTAGATCTAAAAGTGATATTTTTGCCCAAATAAGGCTACAATTTGATAGCAAATTTGGAAAGTACTCATAAAATTATACACTTTAAAAAAAAGGTAAATGAAAATGTGTCCATATGAGCCCGAACGATTCCTCTGAAGTTGCAAAAATAGGGATCAGATACCAAAATCTACAATATCTGTCAAATCTATGCACCAAAACTAGAAAATAACACTACCATTGAAAAGTTCAAGAAATGTTAGCCAAAATAAAAAATATTGCACTCAATTTGGAGCCCAGATGACCAAGTTATAGCCTCTCAAAGTTGGATTGCAAATTTAAAATTGTAAATGGTGAGGGTTGCTTAATTTTCAAACCTTGCCAACGTCAATAAAATAAGAGGTTAAATTTGACGTCCAAATGGTCGTCACAATCGGCAAAAGCGCTAGGAAATGACTTTCAAATGATCATCAATATTAATTATACAAATTGATGATGTAATCAATGTGTTAAATTTGATGGTTAAATGATCGTCAAAAAAAAAAGAAAATGGCCCCAGTGATGGTTGGACGCCTGTCAAATTTAAGATAGTGAAACCTATGAAAATGCAATTTTTTTAAAAGAAAAATTATCAGTTTTCTTACGCAGCTTGTTAATGTCATTGGCTTTCCATGTGTCCTCTTGTGTTTGGATCGTTGACCAATGTTCTTGCATGTTGATAGGGATGATGTGGTAGTGTGGTTGCGTGGAATTCACTGGCAACCCGTTGTGAAAGGTTCACAAGTTGGGGTGAAGGCATAGGCCTGTTGATGAGGATCCTACATGTCACCATCTGATTGGATTGGCTGATGGCTACATGGTGGGTTCCAATTAGAGCTCAGGTTGGTTGAGCTATTCCACTTTGGGAGCGGGCTCAATGGGAAGTTGGCTCGGCTCGAAAGCATGGGAAGTCAACTAAGTGAGCTTGTGTCAGCTTAGCTTGGAGGTGTGGGAAGTTGGCTCAATGATCTAAGGGCCAAGATCAGCTTGGTTGAGGGGAGGCCCTATGGTTTTATCCCACATTCATCCTGCGGGGATGTAAAGCGACCTTTATAGAAAGGGTCCCACTAAAGTTGAAAACAAAGAGCTAAACAAAGGTTTTGGTTGAGCTGTATGATCCCCAACCTCAATTTGAATTCTATCATGTCAGGTAGGTACGTGGTTTGGTATGCATATCAGTGTGGTATGCGACTGGGATCTGACAGCTCAGTCAGCCCTTTGTACTCTAACAATACCAAGAACTTGAATCTGATAAAAAAGAGGGTTGGGGACCCTGACAAAACACTAATTTTTGCAGAAAAATATATCGAATAATTTCAAATAAGTTTAGATCCAAAATTTAATTTTATTTTTTTGAAAATTTGTACTGAATTGCATATCAAACTACCCAAGTCCGATTTGCAAAAGAATTATTCCTCAAATTTGACTTTTACCCCAAGGTAGGCAAATTTATTGTCAAAATTCATTGAAATGGCCACCCAGACACAATGGTGAGGTCATATCTTTCTCTAGATGCTCCTACAAGCTGTTGCACCTCCAAATCTTAATCGTGGCCCTCTAAAATTTAAAGCAAAGAGCTCTCCAATGGATATGCAATGAAATATTCTATGGCTCTGATACCATGTAAGAATTTTTCTAAGGTAATGAATGTAATGCCAAGATCTAGAAGCTCAATAGATAGCACAAGTAAGAGAGACACAATAATATGATCAAATGAATAACTCAATAATGATCAAATGATAATAGATAAATATAAAGTAGGAGTGCCTGAATATATAAGCAATACAATAAGACTACATGATAAGGACATGATAAGCTATCAACCACACTAGGTGGAATCACATGTCCACTAAAGGTGGATCATCCTCCATTGTACACCAAAGTATGTGCAACAATGAGAGGATGATAATGTGATAAGAGCACTAAAGGTGGATCTCACACATAAAGAGGTATGAGATGACAACTATCACCACCTAAAGTGGAAATTCCCTTACACCATGTGCTAAAATGAAATGCAAACTCCTAGGTGTCTCAATGACAACTAATATGCAAATGCATTATCCTAAGTAAACTTAAGTAAAGTGTAATTTGTGAATAATTAATTACACCAACTCTTTTGTAATTTTCAATTTCAACATTTTCATTCCATTTAGCACTTAATTTTAGTTTAGTTTCAACACTTACATTTCAAGTATTGCTTTCCTTAAGCTATAGGTTAACATGGCTTTGGTAGGAACTTAGTGCATATACTTTGCAGGCCCATTTCAAGTTCATGCACCCTAGTTTGACAAGTAAATAATTGCTTAGTCTGGATGTCCAATCCCTAAGTTGAGTCATATTACCAAGTTATCAATCCATTTGAGAAGTCAAGAAGGGGATAACCCTTAATCTTGGGACAACCTTGGCTAGCCGCTACCAATTCTTTCATCAACTGTCTATCAGGTATAATGGTTATTACTAATAGTGAGTGGACAAAAAAATTAACATTATATCCACCAGCACAACCCTTGTTAGAAACAAAAGACCCAATCTGTGTTGATAGTGACCTAGAGGAGTCACTACCAGTCTTGATAATTGATCAAGAACAGGACCTTGATGAGCCTATTGACAATAACATTCTTGCTAATTTATTTTTGGACCAGTATGAGGCCAATGACAATCTAGAAAACTTTGTCCTTCCTTCAGGTATGGATACTAGTTTTCCTTTTGGAATTTTTCCCTTAGTAGGTAGCTCTTGGTCTGTTCAACACTTTTTAACATTACATCAGTTGTTACCTCACCAATGTTTATATAGCTTGTTATTATCTTTAGATAGTCCTATTCACTCATTTTTACTATCCCTTTATTCACCAACATAATTAGAATCCATGTAAATCCTACTAGGTCATACACTTAACATCAATCCACATTTAAGCTATGAAAAAGTCCAAGACCTTATTGTCATGCTTAAAGCTAACAAAGATGCATTTTCTTGGAAATACCAAGACATGTGTGGCATCCATCTAGACACCTAAACACACCATATCTACATAGAAGAATGAATTCATATAATTAGACAACCACAATAAAGACTTAACCCCACTTTGTGAGAAATAGTTAAGGAAGAATTACAATAATTATTAAATGTTGGTTTTATATATCATATTTCAAATAGTTGGGTTTGTCTTCTAGTTGTGGTCCCAAATAAAAATGGTAAGTGGTGGATTTGTGTTGATTATATATCTCTTAACAAAGAAACTAAAAAGGATCATTTTCCATTACCATTTATTGACCAAGTGTTGGATACTCTTGCAGGGAAGCGATTCTTCTCTTTCTTGGATGGATTCAGTGGTTACAACCAGATTTGCATAGCACCACAGGATCAGGACAAAACCACCTTCACATGTCCATGGGGTACCTTCACTTATAATGTCCCACCTTTCAAGCTATGCAATGCCTCCGCTACCTTCCAGAGGGTAGTCTTAAGTATTTTTTTTAAACCTTTTTAATGATTGTGTCAAAGTTTACATGGATAATTTTACTATTCATGGTAATACTTACGAGGAGACAAAAGAAAACTTAGAAAAGGTGCTTAAGCGATGTATAGATACTAATCTATCTTTAAGCCATTAAAAATACCACATCCTTATAAGAGAAGGCATCATACTAGGAAATTACATCTCTTCTAAAAGCATTCAAGTGGACCCTTAAAAGATCCAAATTATTTAGGACTGGCCTACACCATCTAGCCAAAAGAATATCTATAGTTTTCTTGGCCATGTTGGGTATTACCAAAGGTTTATCCAAAATTTCAACAAGCTTGCCTCTCCCTTATTTTCTTTATTAGCTAAGGATGTTTCCTTCTCTTGGACACCTGAGTGTCAACAAGCCTTTGAGACCATAAAGATAAAACTTATAACCATGCCTATTCTTAGAGGTCCAAATTGGGAGTTACCTTCCCATATCCATACTGATGCCTTTGATTCTTCTATGGGAGTTGTGCTCAGACAAAAATAAGATAATCTCTTCTATCCCATCTACTACATCAACAAGAACTTCACAAGTGCTAAGAGAAACTACATGGTAACTGAAAAAGAGTTTTTAGTTATTGTATATGCTATTAGGAAATTTCATCATTATGCTACTAGTTATAAAGTGTTTTTCCACATAGATCATTTAGTCATTCATTTCTTAATGAATAAACCTATAGTAAACGGTCAAGTTATTAGGCGATTGATTTTATTACAAGAATTTGATGTAACTATACTTGATAAGCCTGATTGAGAAAATGTGGTTGTAGATTTCTTGTTTAGGTTGCAAAAGACATATAATGAACCAACCCTAGTTGATGACATCTTTCTAGATGAGAACCTCTTTTCTATCTCAGAAAAGAGTCCATGGTTCACTAACATTGCAAACTATCTGGTCACATGAAAGTTTCCACCTTATTTCTTTCCACAAGAATGTTGAAAGATTATTAGTCTTAGTGGGCAATACACCCAGATAAATGGCTTTCTCTTCCACACTAGCATTGACAATATCATGTGACAGTGTGTACTCGAGGATGATTTCTTTCATATAATTCATGCCTTCTACACATAACCATGTGAAGGGCACTTTTCTGCTTAGAGGACTACATAAAAGATTATCACTATAGGTTATTATTGGCCTACAATCCATAAAGGTTGTAAGCACTATGTGCATCATTGGGATAAGTGCTAGCATATGGGTGGTCCTACATGTTCTGATATGATGTCACTGTTGGCAATTTGGCTGAGTTGATTACATAGATGTTTTCATTATGGCAACATATGATCCACATGAAGATCGCACAGTTCAGAGAGAAAGTATGATAGAGCGCATTGCAAATTTGTCTAAGTGTGAGACAATGTTTTTACCAATGAACCTGGACATAGTTTTTGTTTGCGACGTTGATTGGAGTAAGGTCAGTGCTTGCAAACTTGAACATAGACTCTATGATGTCTATTGGACACCCATCTCAAAGTGCAAGTCAGTATGACATGTACGGAAGAAGTTATGACAGTTTTATCGAAGACAGTGTCAAGCTGACAGGATAGAATATGAAGACAGAACTAGTAAAGAGTTAAGGAATTATTTTATTTATCAAAATAATGACTTAAAAATATAAAGGGACAACATCCTAGATGTTAACCCTTGGATAAAGTTATGTGTATAAATGTAATTGTAATTGTAAGAGAAAATTAGAGTTGACAATAGATGTATAGTGATGCAAAGTATATGATGCATATGTAATAGCGATAGTGAAAGAGCAGCAAAGAGATATTGATGCAAGCAGTATAAGGTTATGTACCTTAACCTATTTTTGTAATCAGTGTATATTGTACATTACTTGTTTGGGCAGTGGGCTCATCTGGTAATCACATTTTGTACTACCAAGCCCTAACAGGGTTGAGGCTTCTAACAAGGCCTACAGTCCCTTAATCAGGACTGATACACTATATGCTTGTAATAGACTCCTAATAGGGTCAACATCCTTAATAGGATACTTTTGATTAGTGGATCTTTGTGGTTACCATCCCCACCAGGGTTTTCCCTTGGCCAGGGTTTCCTTGAGAACAAACAATGTGTTATGAGTTCTTTAGTTTTATTGCTATGCATGTTGTTTAGCTTCTTATGCTATGCATGTATAAAGATAATCTGTTATATCCATGATTGGGAAAAAGATAAAGTTTGTAGAATATTGATTATTCCCTATTTATAATAATTGGTATCAGAGCTTAGTTACTCAGAAAAGAATCATTCAAGGAAAGCCTAGCAGCTTGAGTAAGATCTCTATGGATATGGATCAACTTCAGAAGAATCTTGAAGAAGCTCTTGAATAGATTGACTTGCTTACTGTTGAAAAAGATACTTTGAAAAGAAAGTATGATGATGCAAAGAACCTCATTGAGAAACTGAAAAACAAATTGGAAGATCTGAGATCTGAAAAGGAATCTGAAGTTTTTATTAAAGATTGTGATGACAATTTAGAAAAAGAAAATGAGATCCTTAAGCATGAACTGAAGATAGAAAATTTGAAGCTTAGTTTGAAAGATGGAAATGGAAAGAGTGAAGCAAATCTAAAATCTGAGAATGAAAGTCTAAAGACTGAAAATGAAAAACTAAAATCTAAACTTTGTAAAATAACATCTGAGCTTGAGAAAGTCAATTTGCAGTATGATGAACTTGAGAAATACAATAAGATTGTGAAAGGTGAACTAACTCAATCCAAACAACAACTTGAAAGGCTATATTCAACTAGTGAGAATATTGATGAACAAATATCTTATCAAAAACCATTCTATGATAAGACTGGTCTTGGATACACCGCTTTTAAAGAAAATGATGAAAGCAAGGAACCAAATTTGAAAATATCTGAAAGCATAGATTAGAAGAAGTTTGATGAGATCAACAAATCTGAAGATACACCTAAAGAAGAAGAATCATTGAAGCAAGAGGAATCACCCAAAGGTATGCAAAGAGAATTCAAAGGTAGATGTTTTTCTTGTAATACTATTGGTCATATGAAGAGAGATTGCACAGGTAAGCAATTTAAACCTCTTAATGGTTATTGTTACAATTCTCATGGTTTTGGACATAGAGCTATTGAATGTAGGAAACCTAAATTTATTGAGAATAATGTTGGTAGTAGAATGTTTAGAAATACTAACAATGCAGATAAGAAATCTACTGAAGATATGAACAGAAGAAATGGAGTAATATGTTATAGATGCAACAAGGTTGGACACATTGCTAGAAACTGTAGATCACAAATCAATCAACCTGGACCAAGATATGGAAACAATGGAATTGTTTGTCAGATATGTAACAAGATTGGACATACAACAAGGTTTTTTAGAATGAACAATAGAGTTTTTTATCCTAATCCTAATCCCAGAAATCATGCAAGAAGAAATGAAGATGCAAGTAACAGTTAGAAAGGATGCTGTAGTAAAATAGATGAAGTGAAGTTTATCAAAAGCATAGATCAAGGAGACATATTCAACATTGAAGGTAATCAGGAAGGTGAAGTATTGAAAGGTAAGAATGAATCTTTACCTGACCCATCTTAAAGTACTTAATTTATGAAAATTACAGTAGAATAGGAGCTTAGATTAGTGTAGAAGTAGATATATGATGAAATGAGTCTTTTGTAGTTAATGCAAGGTAGTTTATGATGTTCTAATGCTATGGTTAAGAGTGCAAAGAAAAATATTATGTTTTGCGAGATTGCAAGAAGTTTTAAGTTTTGCAAGTTAACAGAAACAACTTTTTGGAAAGAAGCGACAAAAGAATTGAATGCGATGTCAGATCTAAGGGAGATTGAATTAATAAAAGGTTATGATCGATATTATTTGATCATCAAAGTGAATTCAAGTGTCAAGGAGATCAAAGAGTAGTGATTGAAAGCATTTTGTAAGGATTTGAAGAAGAATTTTGTGTCGAATCTACGCAAGCCCTAAAATCATGAAATTAAGGTATTTTACTTGACAAATCTTTAAATCAGTAAAGGAATTTGGAGAAATCATGGATGTTTCTTTAATACACAATGTCAGAGATAAGAATAGACCTAAATTGAAAAAGGAACCAGTAGAACCCTTGGAAGATGATCCTAGGTTTGGTTTATCATCCATACCAGGCGGAGTTTTACACTTAGAGAATGTCAGAAGTTATCTTGGATGCAAACTAGAGACAGTCAATGATAGTGATTTCACAAATGAATATCAAAAGATTTACAATCAGGATATGACACTGAAACAAGGTTTTGAATATTTGGAACATAATGAAATTGTTAAGTATGGATTATAGTATGAATTTGATAATGAAGAATGCACTAAGATTATCTTGAGCAGAATTCATAATGGAAAGTTTTGGCTAGAAGATAGAGTGATAGATATTACAACAAATTTGATTCATGAAGTCACTGGATTATCTAAAACTGGAGCTATTCCTTTAAATGAGAAAAACATGAGGAAAATAGCCATTGATAACACAAATTCATCCTATAATGGTAGAAGAATTGTGATTAGTAAGATCAAACAAGATGATGTGAGATATTTATGCAAGATCCTAACTACTAAGTTTTGTGCAAATTCAAGAGAGGATGACATGGCAGCTGGAATGGTACATGCAGCCTATCTAATGTGTGTTGATAGGGTACAAGTTGATATGTGTTAAATTCTAAGAATTCAATTGTTTGAGAACTTGGAGAAGATTAAGAAAATTAAGTATACACAGTTTAGGTTCTCATCCTTAATCACCTATATATTTTTTCATCTATTGAGGTAAGTGGAAATGACTGGAATGATGGACAAAATACAATGGAAAGGATTAACCTAGTATACAGAAGACATGTTATTGACAGTGTAAATGAGAGTGCAATACTGGTAATTATGACATTTCAGAATATTGTGTCTAGTAGATCAAGGATCCCTAAGTCTCTTGTTGAAAAGTATAAAGATTATAAATGTTTTATGGTGGATACTGACATTACCTATATTGAAGCAGTGGATCCTAGAATAGAGTTCATAGACCCTCTTGGCTATGAGATATCCAAGGTAGAAATGAAAGAATATGTTAGCAAGTTACTTAAGTGTAAGTTGGACACTCAGTGTAACAGGTTTGGAACCTTTGAGGAGAACTTCAACTCCACAAAGATCTTAATTGAAGAGAAGTAGTCTAAGAAGAGAGTTGAGAGCACCATAAAGAAAATCCTAAAAGATATAGGGATGACAGCGTGTGAGTTTTTGGTAGCAAAGCAAATAGCAGTAGCAATCAGAGAGAGTGGACAAAAAGAAGTTTTATCTATCCCTCCTTTATCATCAATTGTAGTGCAATAGGAAGAATCACAAGTGAAGGTGAAAGTGGAAGAAACTGAGAAGGATCAAGAAGCAACGATGTCTACTAGATCCACTTCTTCCACACCTAGCAAAAGAGTAAAAGAAAGTGTTACTGGACCAGGAAAGAGACATAAAACTTTAGTGCAACCAGTTCCAGGAAAGATTGCATAAATAACAAATGATGTCACTATTGTTAAGAAGAAAGCTTGGAAACCAAAAGTTGAAAAGCTTAATGAGCAGATAATTGAGAATGGAGACTTTACAAGAATGAACAAGTATTATGATCTTTATAATTATACAGATAGGCTTAATCTGGAGAATGCAGTTGTTAAGCATATGATTTTGGATAACAAGAAGTTTGATACAATTCAGGGATAGATACCTAATGATTTATATAATAAACTTGCAAATAGGAAGAAGAGAGCATCAGAGGAGGACACAGCTATTAGAGAAAAGCTTGTTGATAGGCCAACACTGGGGCAAATAATTAAGAAATAATTAACAATTTATGATGAAGTTCGGCTGGTCTATACGTGTCAATTCGAGAGCGTAAGCTTGCGAAAGGTGTCCGAGCAGTATGCCATCAAGGGATGATAGTTGTGAGATGAGGGTTTATGAATGTAGCTAAAATACTCAAAACTAAATCTACAGGAAACCAAAATGGTTGCAGCGACAGGAACTATCACTTCCTGGCAACAGAAACATAAATAACTCAACAAAACTAATCTGTAATAAAAATAACTACAATTCTTAATAAATTATCATCTCATAATCTAATTCATATAAAATATTATTATATAATCAAATACAGATATTGAATACATAAACTAATATACTATGATTAAATATATATTGTTTAATACTAAGCTAATTAAAATAAAAATGGAAACAAACTCAAAGACACTCCAAATGCAAATGAAAAATAATCACCGGGTAACTTTAGAGTGGGCCCTGCCTCCTCAGCTATCTGGTGATGAAGAAAACTTAATAGTTTTACACCTTTGAAATCATGCACGTAAATATCGAACTTATATTGTAGAATAACAACAGTTCTTATACAATTCTATATGTTTTGTAGAGCTGTACGTATATATTTCCTTCTTCTGTCTCCTGCTGCTTATATAGATGCAGCTTACAACAACTTAGAGCAAAATAGAGATAATGAAACTGAATAGTAGCCAACGTACAAGCATATTTACAGGCTGTAGGTAGTTGTAGCGGAGAATAGGAAATGAAAAGATGTTTCTACCACGTATGAAGTCCTCCATCTTGTTTCAATCACCAAATAATAACAAATATGTAGCAATTAACAAATTTTGGTCTCAAGCCAAGAATAGGCAGTGATTTGTATCGTTCCAGCAAAACAATATTTCCTATAGTTGTCGTTTCATGGTTTGAAATGGTTGCTGCATAACAAAATATGAAAATGGATTTAAATTGATTGGGCCAAATATAGGAAGAGATAACCAATGAGCTTACAGCTACATCTTCAGCAGTAGAAAAATAGGCTGATGTTTATTTCATTTGCTGGCACTTAACTCACCATGTTGTCTTCCCCACACATATGCACGTGTTGGAAAATATTGGTACCCAATATCAGTAAAACAAATGTATATCTATGCTGATAAGAAATGATATTCAATCAACATTTTTCTGAATTGAGTAGCAAATAGTATCTATTCCTATCCATCAAGCGGCAGGAAGTTTGTTAAATGGTAGGAAGATCTATAGCAACAAATCAACATGTTGCAGTAGTAAAGATTAGTAAAAATCAATCAATAATGAATTTTCCATATTTTAATCCCAAAACAATATTAAATACTACTTATGTATATTAAAGCATATGCAACGTAAAAATGGTAATAATGAGATGGAATGGAATAAAAATAGAATAGAGTAGTGAGTATGAAAGGGTGTGAAATGGATTAAAATATGGCATAAAATGGGTCGTAAATTTCACTCATCAATCCCCCCAACTTAGCATGTTGCACGTCCTCGTGCAATTAGTATGATCAAGAGGTGTTTAGTTTTAACTAGAAGCACTTTAGGTTGATGGTTTTGGCTTTGTCTCCACCCCAAACAATGATAACCCATAAATACAAATCCCTTTCTTTGCTTCACATGACAAGCTTTGTTATTTTTTTCTTCTTCAATAGGGATATCTCTTTTAACTTTTCATGAGTTGTTTCTCTTTTCTCTTTTCTTTTTCTTTCCTTTCATTTTTTTATAGCATCATGGTTCAAAAGGTTGCATATAGGGGAATTTTATCTCAATTTTCACAAGAGGAGTTTAAATGGGTGAAACAGGAGAGATAAGAGACAAAACAAAGGCTATTATATGATGGATATAGTATGATGGGTTTAGTAAGGGTGATGGATGGAAGATAATAGGATGATATGCCTCCCCCCAACTTAAAGGTTGACCGTCCATGGGAAACAAGGAGAGGATAGGGAGGGGTGTTGCATAATGATCAATATAATAAGCAATATAAATAAAGTTAAGAGATAAAATAAGGAAAAACAAAATTGATTGTTTTACCAACATGCATGTGCAGGAAGACCAATGGTGGAACATAGAGCAACTCAGCAACTGGCACCTCCAAAATGGATGAATCAACAAGGAATGAAGAGAGGCATCCAGAACTGCAACACCACAAAAGACCACCATCTGACTGAAAGCATCAAAGAGAAGACAATTGGAAGGAACCAGAAAACTTGGACAAAGAGGGCAATCTGAGGGACCACCATCATCAATTGAAGCATTGGAGATCATATAGTAGGTAGAAAATTCCACTGAAACACCTCAACTGATCATGCAACACATATTAGGGGTGATCAAAGATTTGAGGATCACACTGAGCTGCAAGAGTGAGCGACAGGAGGTGCCAAGAATGAAAGAACCACTGAAGCCAATGAGTGATCCAAGAACACCAATGATTGCATTTTTCATTTTTTTTCAATATTTTTTTCATTTTATTTTTTTTTTCATTTTTCAAATTTTTAACGACAAGTGACCGCTGGCAAGCCAGTTTTCAATCACTCACCGCTTAATGGCGTTGTAAAAATAGTTTTCACCACTAAGAATTTATTTTGCAATTAATATCTGCCAGAAACTAGTTTTCAGATATTAACTAGCCAACAACGCCCGAAGGTTTTCATTGTTGGATCTTGTATTTCTTTTCTTTTTTTTTTTTCTTTTTTTCAATTTTTTCATTGTTCCATTTTTTCTTTTTCAATAATTGCATAGAATGACCAAAGATCCAGAAATCCTGACATGGATGATGGAAAAATGATACCATCCAAAACTTGCGTTTTGTCCATGACCACACATAAGGCTTTGTTGAAACTTGAAATGATGACCAAAAATAATCTCCACCAAACTTGGGAATACTGAAACATTGTGAAAGCAACCTTGATCTATGTATCTCACACTACTAAATTTAGAAGTGCCTTGTAGAGATTGGGAACACATACTAGCATACTTGGATGAAAGAAGTACTCACAAGGATGATGATACTCATATGACATAGTGCTCTGATAATGACAAAACTGGATCACCAATGATAGTCTCCAATGTGGCCATAGAACTTTAGAGAGGAGGAGACACAACTCAAAGAAGGAGTGTGATGATCTGCAATGTCTTCCAAGTCTTTCTGGATGTGTAGCTCAAAATAATCATGAATCTCAAAGACCAAGTTACATATTTTCCACCATGTGATAAATCATCAAGGAAAATAAATCTCAGTTCAAGGTGGGGAACACCTTATGCCAAAATTTGCATGTGATCCTGAATAGTGAAGCACAAGTGAAACAGACATGCACCGAAGAGCTAGCAAGCCCACACCATGTTAACAAAGAGAACATAGTGTGCTAAACAATACTTTTGTAGAGAAGCATCATCAATTGGCATTGTACCTCACAAGAACAATAGACCTGTAACCATATTCTCGAAACCAAGCATATCAAGCATAGTAAAGCAATTTTATCCAATTAATAAACCTACCATTAAGTGAGTAATACATTTATACAAATGGTAGGTAGAGTCATTAATATAAATAAACACTTGATAAAAACAAAAGAATGTGATTATAATGATTATACCAATGTCAATCAACATAAGAATACATACCTTGAATTGTGGAGATGTCACATGTCACGCTTTTCTAAAAGGACCAACAAAATAACCAGTGAATCTTGATTGGAAATCATCCAAGAACCACAAAATCAGAGGGATTCCCCCCAACTTAACTTCATACTACAAGGTCATGAGAGCATTAAACAAAATAAATTGGGTAACCCAAAGAGAGTAACACATCTTTAGAATTTTGTGAGTCTTATTGAATCAAATATTTCAATAATTCAATGGATGGATTCCCAAATGAACTGTTGGTTATAAAAACATAGGGAATTTGAATTATCCAAGGAATCAAGAAATGGATTTAATACTTGTTATCAATGAATGATCATCGTAAGATACAAGAACCAAGAATGAAGAATATATGGATATTAATACCTTGATCCTTGTTAAATAAATGAATCATCCATAGTTTATTTGGTCATCTTAGGACAATAGAAAGAATCAACAACGAGGAATAACAATCATCCAGTTTTAACATTTGTTGTTTGGTCATTAATGCATAGAATCCCTTATAATTGTGCTTAATCAATTATTGGTCCCAAATCAACAAGTATGTGAGGGATGCATATTTTAACCATAGGCCTCCAAATATCAATATATATAAGTACAAAAGTAGTAGAATATAAATCTTGGAGGATGTGGTAGTAGATTTGTGAAATATGGAATGTATATGGCTTAATACTACTTAGTGAATGATAAACATGCATACTCATGAGTCCATTAATTAAAATTGTTGCAATTTGATGCATGGGCTCATTTGTAGTCATTTGTGATTCACTAAGTCGAAAAGAAGAACAAATTTGATTATAATTCAATAAATAATATCGTTCTTCTAATTTAATTAAACCAAAATCACATCCCTTATATGCATAAATACATTCCAATGTTGATTTATCGATTTCAAGCACATCATTAGATTGTGGAGGGATCCTTGAAAGTTTAATATTATATGTATCATTAGCCACCTTATTATGAAGTGGTATATGAGGCAATATAGTTTCCTTTGGTGGATATGGTGGAGTGGGTAGAATATGATGTGAATGGCATAATGAATATGGTAAGAAATGTGAAGGCGATAAAGTAGATGGTAATAAGTAGAATGTGTGAAATGAAGATGGTAAGGATGGATATGGTGGAATATAAAATGAATATATGGGTTTTTGTAAGCATGCATGATTACATTCATTGTGCATACTAGGTGGAGACGTATGTTTTGAAGAAATATGTTGGCTTTGTAATGAAACAGAGTGACAATATATGTTACCAACATAATACATACCTTGATCTTCTTGGGTTGGTATTTGACATGGAGTACTAGGTACAAGGAAGAATTGTTCACGTTCATCCTTATCCTAGCAAGGTTCACAGATATCTTGTACTTCATGTACAATATGCTCTTGGTTGTTCAGGCATAAGCACTGGTCATCTTTCCTGTAGCAATTAGAACAACACATGGTTAAATTTTCACCATCAAAATCACATTGCTCTAAGAATTCATCAATGATTTGCTCATGTTCAAACATAGCTATAGAATTAGTGCATACCTCTGATAAGGGAAGATCAAGATCATTAAAGATGCATTCATTAGGTAGAGTGGATGTAAAAATATCACCTTTGGTCGGCGCGATTTCCCCACTAGTTTCTTTTTTTGTTTTTAAATTTGAAGGCGAGGATCTGGGGGCGGCAGCCACCAGTGGGGTCAAGGGGCAGCACCCCCAACGCCAAGCACATTTTGCCTCTTGCATTCCCTTCAAATTTTGCATTTTTGAAACAATTTTCAATCAAAATTGATATACTTGAACAACATTGAAAAGGCATCATTTTTAACATTTTTCTTCAAAAATTTCTTGTCTTTACCAATAACTCACAACAACTTATGATAATGTAAAATGGAATCTAATTTATAAGACAACTAGTGAATCAAATGTCTAATGCCTACTTGCAAACTCTAAAACAAACCTCTAAAGCAATGCATCTATATGATTTAACCAACACAAATTAAGATTAGTTACTTAAGCAAGGCTAGAAATTGCAAAAGCGTTCATCCTAACGCATTGTTCCTAACTCAAATCAGCAAACTAACATGCCTTTGACACCTTTCCCCGGCATCGGCACCAAAATGATAGGCCAACACTGGGGCAAATAATTAAGAAATAATTAATAATTTATGATGAAGTTCGGCTGGTCTATACGTGTCAATCCGAGAGCGTAAGCTTGCGAAAGGTGTCCAAGCAGTATGCCATCAAGGGATGATAGTTGTGAGATGAGGGTTTATGAATGTAGCTAAAACACTCAAAACTAAATCTACAGGAAACCAAAATGGTTGCAGCGACAGGAACTATCACTTCTTGGCAACAGAAACATAAATAACTCAACAAAACTAATCTGTAATAAAAATAAATACAATTCTTAATAAATTATCATCTCATAATCTAATTCATATAAAATATTATTATATAATCAAATACAGATATTGAATACATAAACTAATATACTATGATTAAATATATATTGTTTAATAGTAAACTAATTAAAACAAAAATGGAAACAAACTCAAAGACACTCCAAACGCAAATGAAAAATAATCAAAGGGTAACTTCAGAGTGGGCCCTGCCTCCTCAGCTGCCTGGTGATGAAGAAAACTTAATATTTTTACACCTTTGAAATCATGCACGTAAATATGGAACTTATATTGTAGAATAACAACAGTTCTTATACAATTCTATATGTTTTGTAGAGTTGTACGTATATATTTCCTTCTTCTGTCTCCTGCTGCTTATATAGATGCAGCTTACAACAACTTAGAGCAAAATAGAGATAATGAAACTGAATAGTAGCCAACGTACAAGCATATTTACAGGCTGTAGGTAGTTGCAACGAAGAATAGGAAATGACAAGATGTTTCTACCACGTATGAAGTCCTCCATCTTGTTTCAATCACCAAATAATAATAGATATGTAGCAATTAACAAATTTTGGTCTCAAGCCAAGAATAGGCAGTGATTTGTATTGTTCCAGCAAAACAATATTTCCTATAGTTGTCGTTTCATGGTTTGAAATGGTTGCTGCATAACAAAATATGAAAATGGATTTAAATTGACTGGGCCAAATATAGGAAGAGATAACCAATGAGCTTCTTGTCCACATGAGCTTACAGCTACATCTTCAGCAGTAGAAAAATAGGCTGATGTTTATTTCATTTGTTGGCACTTAACTCACCATGTTGTCTTCCCCACACATATGCACGTGTTGGAAAATATTGGTACCCAATATCAGTAAAATAAATGTATATCTATGCTGATAAGAAATGATATTCAATCAACATTTTTCTGAATTGAGTAGCAAATAGTATCTATTCCTATCCATCAGGCGGCAGGAAGTTTGTTAAATGGTAGGAAGATCTATAGCAACAAATCAACATGCTGCAGTAGTAAAGATTAGTAAAAATCAATCAATAATGAATTTTCCATATTTTAATCCCAAAACAATATTAAATACTACTTATGTATATTAAAGCATATGCAACGTAAAAATGGTAATAATGAGATGGAATGGAATAAAAATAGAATAGAGTAGTGAGTATGAAAGGGTGTGAAATGGATTAAAATATGGCATAAAATGGGTCGTAAATGGCACTCATCACTTGTAAGGAATCTTTGTGAAATAAGAGATGAAACACATTTTAATCAGATCATGAAAGCCTTAAGCACCCATCTAAGAACCAAAAGGAGAACTATTCAGATTATGGGAGGCAAATATGAAGAAATCAATTCTGAGAAAGAGCAAGCTATTATCAAGGTTATGACAGAAAATGTTGGAGAATCATCAGTTGCAGCAAAGCAAGGAGGTGAGATAGAACAAGAGGACATTCCCTCTCCTCCAACTATTAATATTGAAGATGAGACAATAAATGTAGAAGGAACAAAAATCACCTTGGATACTGATGAAAATGTATTCAAGAATCTGGAGAACATTGTTGACAATTCGACCTTTGAAGAACAGGAAGCTACAAAAGAAGTAGAGATGACAGAGACAAAAATTGTAGAACCACTAGTAATAGAGGAACAAGTTCCCATTCCCACCAAAGAAGATATCAGTCTTACTCCTGAGATTGGAAGGAAGACTCAAATTGGATCTATGATTGAGCATTTGGGAAAGGAAGTAGATGATGATGATCAGTTGGAAATGATCACATCCTTGAATAAAATCATTGGCAAGAATAAGAAAGTGAAGAGTCTTGAAGGATGTCTGAAGGAACTTACTGAGAAGTTACAAAGCACTATAACTACACAAATTGCAGAAGCAGACCCTATGGAGAAAGCAAAGAAGGTAATGAGCACTTTTGAAAATGAATTCACAAACTTGTCTGATATTGCAAAAGTGAAAGCACAAGCAGCCTATGAGGCTAGAATGCTTTTGAACACCAGTCCAAACATCAGGAATGATATCAACACTCTTGATATTTTTATCAAGGACTTGAGGAAGCATTTGGAAATAGGAAAATCTTTGTACATACAGTGTACAAGAACAGAGACCTTGACAATAGAAGAAGATCAGAAGATAAAGATGAAGGAAGCAAAAATTCAGAATGAAACTAACCTTCTGTCTAGCCCCAATGTGAAGGTATGTGATGTTGAAAAGAAAGTTCGGAACCTATATGATGAAATCAGAGTTGTGCAAGATGAGAGAGACAAAAAATTAAAAAGATTCACTCTTTTGAGAGAGCATACTGCTATGAAGTTAAGCATTATTGAAGAGCAGTTGGAAGAATGTCTTTCAGCTAAGACATCTTTTCAGAAGCTTAACTTTGAAAACCTCCAAGCATGTGAAATAGCATCTTATGGATTGAGCGCACTACTTAATGCGGCAGATTCCATTAAGAAATCATGGGAGGAGGAGATAGAAGCTATGAAGATAGATTTTGCAGATTGTGTTGCAAGCCTACCGGCTTTGCAATAATTGAATTAAGGTATAATCTTTTTTGAGATACAATTTTGTAACCCTCCCTACCTTATTCTGTCATTATTGCCAAAGGGGGAGAGATATATAGCAGAAAATTGATAGTATATGATAAGGATTGATACTCTTAGGGGGAGTACTATATTAGAGATAATATTTTTTGAGGGGTTATAAGGAAAGTATTGTATGAACCCTAAAATGGTCGCCTGGACTTTGGGCCCCCATTCAGCAATTTATCAAATCCCCGAATCAAGATTTTCAAAAATCAACATTTTTCCAATTATATCAATTTCCTTGATCGAATCCTATTCTATCATTTTCGATTATTTTCTATGGGCTAACCATTTTATCTGTTAGAATAACTGAGAGGGGGGTGAATTAGTTATCCAGTGTCCCAAAACAAAATGTATAATTCAAAACAATTTCTGCCCCTCGGTAAATACTAATTACTTTCATTGTCTATGCTTTTACCGATTATCGATCAAATACTATAATAGTTACCGATCAAATCTAACATATAACATGAAAAGTATGATAAAAAATAAATATCACAATCAACACATAACACAAGATATTTAACGTGGAAACCCTGTAAAGGGAAAAACCACCTAGGACCGAAAACCCAAAATTTTTCACTCTTCTGAAGTGAGGTCGGTTAAGACCCAACCCTATTAAAGGTTTACAAACACACTATCAGGTGTGACCTTGTTAGAGGATTTTAAACTAGAAGTTATCGTCCAACCAGCATTCACTATGGGGTTGACAAGATAACAATGTTCATTCTATGAATGATACATAATAAGACTTTCAAAGTCCACTTAATTAAGAGATTTTGATTGTATACAATGGTTAAATATGTAACAGTAAATGACCTACCTTAATACAACTTCAATTGTAGATTACAGATCAATATTTAGTCCATACAAATCCTTCTGACCAATATTTCACTTCAGATTCAATACTGTATCAACTTACTGTCCGTCAGTAATTGTTCTCTATAGCTTAATAATTATTCTACAACTTGATTCTCACTAACCAGTATGATTAGAATGCATGAAAACCTTGTTCACGTGATACTCCTGCAGCTTCTACTTCTTCCAGCATCCTTCCATAATGACATTCTAGTCTCTTATATAGACGGGTAAATCATTTTCTTCTCCTCCATCAGATTTTGCCGCTTAACCACATTCATAGATTTTGCCGCTTCAAACTTTCTTGACTGACATGTCAATAGCACATTTCAATTTGCTCCATTAGATCTTCCTTTAATTTTGTTAGTCGTCGATCTTCACAACAAGCATTATCTATTATCACTAAAATTGAGGTACTTTACAGCTCATCAATCTTGTCAGCTAAACTAATCATTTAGTTCATTCTATTCTACTTGGTTAACAAAGAAATGCATCGGTGAACACTGCTCGATTATTACTGTGATCGATATACACTACACTTCGTCGGTGTATACTAGAATTACTTCATTTACCGACAACACTGCTTTGTGTCTTTCAGCTCTATAATTCATCATAGATGAATGCAACGTAATAAAGTCAATATCATCAAGTCATAGACTCATCAAAAAGTTACTCAATGTGTTCCTTGTCCTCATCTATCATGTACATCTTTCCCTCATGTAGATTTCTCTGTTCTTCATCTCTTTCACCTTTCTTCAGATGTCTCGGTATAGTAACTTACAAGATAAGTGTTGTCAAACTAGTTGACATCAATGACAACATAATACTGATTTGATCATATTACATATCTAATCAACAACTCCTCAGTGATCTTTAATCACAATTTCTTTAATCAGATTCCAAATCAGTTGTAGTCCAACAATCTCTCCCTTTGGCATTGATGGAAACTCAAGTAATATGAAATGTACCATACACATACCAAACATATATGCTACAACTTTGTGAACAAAATGCTTTGACTTACAACATTAGATAATACAGCTTTACCATTCTGTAGTTGTGATCTTTTTAGTTCTCTTTTCAATTCTCATGTTCTTGCTTCTGTTCTTTGTAACTAATCTTCAATACTCTGTCTCATTCAGATTCAGATTGTCTCTCCCTTAGATGATTCTCATCATCAGTGCTTGTCCATTTTCATATTATTTATCTCTCCCTTTGACAGCAATGCCAAAGAAACAAATAAACAATCAATTTTTTCCTCCTCTATATCTGTATATACTGATATTCCAATCAGTTCAAGTTCTCCAAACTTAATCACAACCTTGAACATGATTCAAAGTGTGAACTATGCTACATCAACATGAATGATCTTCTGATAAAATTAGGCTGATGCAACAACCAGATCACCTTAGTGACCAATAGACAGGGGACAAACCCCAAGTCTAGTCCTCAAGTATTCAAATGTGTCCTTCGGTAGAGGCTTTGTAAAAATGTCTGCAAGTTGTTCTTTAGACGTGACAAATTCCAACTTCACTTGCTTCTCTTGCACTTGTTCCCTTAAGTAATGATACTTAATAAATATATACTTTGTCTTAGATTGCATCACAAGATTCTTTGAAATATTAATAGCACTAGTGGTGTCACAATATATAATCACCGGGTCAGTGATTACCTCATTCATCCCTTCCAACACTTGTTTGATATATGCTATATTTGAACAGTTAGTAGCAGCAACAACATACTCTGCTTTAGATGTAGACTGAGAAATACAAGCCTACTTTTTACTTTTCCAGGTTACAAGTCTTTCACCAAAGAAAAATGCTCCTCCGATGGTGCTTTTTCTATCATCCACATTTCTAGCCCAATCAGCATCGGTGTAAACTTTTAGTTCAAACTTCCCTTCCTTAGGATACCATAATCCATAATTCTATGTTTCCTTTAAGTATCTTAAGATCCTTTTTGTAGCTATCATGTGTGATTCTCTAGGGTTAGCAGAAAATCTTGCAACAATACCCACATCATGTGCTATATCTAGTCTATTGTGAACTACATACATTAACTTACCACTCATGGATTGGTAAAGTGTCTAATTTACCTCTGTAGTTTCATCCTCCTTTGTCAATTTGCTTCCAGTAACCATCGGTGTTCCCATAGGTTTAGCATCTTCCATGCCAAATGTCTTCAATACTTCCTTTATGTATTTAGATTGTGTGATGAATATTCCATCACTCTGCTGAATCACTTGTAGTCCAAGAAAGAACTTAATCTCTCTGAACGTAGACATTTCAAATTCATTCCTCATGTCATCAGCAAAAGATTTACATATATGATCTTGACCTCCAAAAATAATATCATCAACAAAAATTTCAGCAATGATAATAGTATCATCAGTATCACTTTTCATATATAGATTGTTGTTTTCACTTGTTCTTACAAATCCAATACTTAACAAGTAAGTATGCAGTCTTTCATACCATGCTCTAGGTGCTTGCTTCAAACCATATAAAGCTTTATGTAATCTAAATACCATGTCTTTATTGTCGGGATCAAAAAATCCTTCAGGTTGTTCGATGTAGACCTCTTCTTCAAGTATACCATTTAGAAATGCTGACTTCACATCCATTTGATAGACTTTGAATTTCTTGTGAGTAGCATATGCAAGTAGCATTCTAACTCCTTCCAATCTAGCAACAGGTGCAAATGTTTCACCATAGTCAATCCCTTCTTCCTGTGCATATCCCTTGCAAACCAATCTAGCTTTATTTCTTGTGACTTCACCATTTTCATTCAATTTATTTCAGAATATCCACTTAGTACTGATAACATTCTTATCTTTAGGTCAGGGTACTAGGGACCATGTTTTTCTCTTCTTTATTTTCTCTATTTCCTCCTTCATTGCATTAACCCATTCTTCATTCTCTAATGCAACTTTCACATTTTTTGGTTCAAATTCACAAACTAGACATATACCTTGTCTTATTTTGCTTCTAATTTGCATTCCAACATGTTTGTCTCCAATGATTTGTGTCTCAAGATGATGTCTTCTAACAAAACTAGCCAGAACTTGATTTCTCCTTTCTTGCTCATCCTATTCAGGGTCATTTCCTTGCTCGGTAGCTCCATTTTCTTTATCAGTTTGTGTTGGATGTTGTCCTGTATTGTTTCCCTGTTGACCGGTTGTCATAGCTTGTGGCGTCAGTAGATACTCTGGATGTTCAATGTAAGTGAATCTACCATAGTCATCTAGTTCCTTTGCACTTTGCTCTATGTTCTTGTCAGCAAACTCATCAACATGAACATTAGTACTTTCAACTATCTTATTTGTAATCTTATTCAAACATTTATATGCTTTACTTGTAGAGGAATCTCCTTTAGAATCAAATTTTCCATTTCTTTCATCTTTCAAAATAAAGCATTTACTTCCAAAATTTTTGAAATAACTTACAGTAGGTTTGTGTCCAAACCATAGCTCATAAGGTGTTTGGTTGGTGTCCTTCTTTAGTTGTACTTGATTAAGAACATACACAACTGTATTGACAGCTTCCCTCCAATATGTTTGAGCAACATTCTTTTGTATCATCAATGTTCTAGCACAGTCAATTATAGACCTGTTCCTTCTTTCAACAATGCCATTTTGCTGAGGTGTCCTTGGTGCAGAGACCTGTCTTTTAATTCCACGCTCATTACAGAAATTAGTAAATTCATCAAAGATGAATTCACCTCCTTTATCAGATCTTAAGAACTTTATTTCTTTTCCAGTTTCTTTCTCTACCTTGGCTTTATACCACTTACACATTTTAAAGGCTTCAGATTTCTCTTTCAGGAACATAACAGTCATCAGTCTAGTATAGTCATCAATAAAAAGAATAAAGTATCTATCACCAGAATAGCTCTAAGTTCTCATGGGACCACATAGGTCGGTATGAACCAACTCAAGTATCTTCTTTGTTGAGTAGTCTTTACTTTTAAAACTAGACTTAGTCATCTTATCTTTCTGACATTCATGGCACATGGCATGATCAGGTTTTGTCAAGTTAGGCAATCCTCTAACTCTTTTCTTTTTACTAATCTTGATCATGTTGTCAAAGTTCACATGGCATAACCTTTTGTGCCACAACTGAGCATCTTCATCCTTTATTAACAAACAAGAAGACTGATCCATATCAAGATAGAATAAGTTACCTTTGGATTGTGTACCAATTCCGACAAGTCTTCCTTCATCATCATAGATCTTTACCTTTTTGCTCTCAAAAGCCAGTCAGTGGCCTGAATTGTTCAACTGAGCCACACTTAACAAATTATAGTTCAATCCATCAACCCAGTATGCATTTTCACATTGTATTCTGTCATTGATCATCAGTGAACCTTTACCTCTTACCATACAAGGTGCATCATTTCCCATTCTCACAGATCCTCCATTATATTCAACAAGATGATCAAACTTCTCTACATCACCGGTCATATGATGTGTACAACCACTATCTATGATCCATGTATCATTTCTTCTTACTTTAGAGATCAATGTCATCTCTTCATGTTTCTCTTCTTCCTTTGAGTCATCTTTCATAGCAAAAAATAATTCTATGTCATCATCAGAATCAGATTCAGTTTCAATATCTTCGGCTATGTAACATACCTTTTTTCCTTTATCATCTCGGTTGTCTCTATTGTTGTGTCAGTAGCCTCTATTGACTCTTCTTCCATAGCTTCCTTTAGATCAGTCTTTGGATCTATCATCATCTTTCTTCTAAGGACATCTAGCAGTGATGTAACCGACTTCTTTACAGTTAAAACATGTCAAAGGTAGCTTACCTCTATATCTTCCTTTTCCTTTGGGAAATCTTCTAGCCATAAGAGCTTCAAGCTCATCAATTTCATCATTTGTATTACCATCACTATCATAATTCTTACTATTCTTGCTAGAATTTCCAATCTTCAAAGAAGACATGAAAGCAGATTCAACAGAAGGAACAACACTGTTATCAAAGTTGTTTAATTCAAAGGTTGTAAGCTTACCAATCAGAGTGTCAAGAGTAAGGTTGGATGTAGCTCTTGTTTCATGAATTGCAGATATCCTAATTGCATAAACTAGTAGCAAAGTTCTGAGAATCTTGCTTATCATTGTTTCATCATCAATCACTCCATCAGATGCTCTAATTGCATGTACCACCTCTTTTAGTCTATTTGAGTATTGTACAATGTTCTCACCTTCTTTCATTCTCATATCATCAAATCTGCCTCTTAGGCTTTCAACATGAGCTCTTTTCACATTCAGATCTCCACTGTATATCAAGTATAACTTATCCCACATCTTCTTAGCAGTATCATAGCCCTTGATGTCTTCAAATTTGGCATCGGTATGGGCAGCAACAAGTTCCATCATAGTGATATTGTGTTCATGCCTATCCTTCAGTTGATCAAGAGTTAAGGGACCAGTGGGCGGTTGTATGTAGCCATTCTCCATTAGATCTAGTGCAGAGTTCCCAATTCCAGATATGTGTAGCTTCATCCTGCTTTGCCATACTGTGAAGTTCTCTTTGTTCAGCTTCGATACTTCCCTCTTATACATCTTGAGACCTTTGTGCTTAAGTTCTTAAAACTTTGTTCTAAGCAACCGTAGCTCTGATACCAATTGTTAGAATAACTGAGAGGGGGGTGAATTAGTTATCCAGTGTCCCAAAACAAAATTTATAATTCAAAACAATTTTTTCTCCTCGGTAAACACTAATTACTTTCACTGTCTGTGCTTTTACCAATTACCAATCAAATACTATAACAGTTACTGATCAAATCTAACATGTAACATGAAAAGTATGATAACAAACAAATATCACAATCAACACATAACACAAGAGATTTAACGTGGAAACCTTGTAAAGGGAAAAACCACCTAGGACTGACAACCCAAAATTGTTCACTCTTCTGAAGTGAGGTCAGTTAAGACCCAACCCTGTTAAAGGTTTACAAACACACTGTTAGGTGTGACCTTGTTAGAGGATTTTAAACTAGAAGTTATCTTCCAACCAGAATTCACTATGGGGTTGACAGGATAACAATGTTCATTCTATGAATGATACATCATAAGACTTTCAGAGTCCACTTGGTTAAGAGATTTTGACTGTATACAATGGTTAAATATGTAACAGTAAATGACCTTCTTTAATACAACTTCAATTGCAGATTACAGATCAATATGTAGTCCATACAAATCCTTCTGACCAATATTTCACTTCAAATTCAATACTGTATCAACTTACTGTCCATCGGTAATTTCTCTCTGTAGCTCGGTAATTATTCTGCAGCTCAGTTCTCACTAACCAGTATGATCAGAATGCATGAAAACCTTGTTCACGTGATACTCCTGCAGCTTCTACTTCTTTCGGCATCCTTCCATAATGACATTCTGGTCTCTTATATAGACAGGTAAATTGTTTTCTTCTCCTCCATCAGATTTTGCCGCTTAACCACATTCATAGATTTTGCTGCTTCAAAATTTCTCGGCTGATGTGTCAATAACATGTTTCAATCTGCTCCGTTAGATCTTCCTTTAATTTTGTTAGCCATCGATCTTCACAACAAACATTATCTATTATCACTAAAATCGAGGTACTTTACAACTCATCAATCTTATCGGCTAAACTAATCATTTAGTTCATTCTATTCTACTCGGTTAACAAAGAAATGTGTCGATGAACACTGCTTGGTTAATACTTCTGATCGGTATACACTACACTCCGTCGGTGTATACTAGAATTGCTTCATTTACCGACAACATTGCTTTGTGTCTTTCATCTCTATACTTCATCATAGATGAATGCATCATAATAAAGTCAATGTCATCAAGTCATAGACTCATCAACAAGTTACTCAATGTGTTCCTTATCCTCATCTATCATGTACATCTTTCCCTCATGTAGATTTCTCTATTCTTCATCTCTTTCACCTTTCTTCAGATGTCTCGGTATAGTAACTTACAAGATAAGTGTTGTCAAACTGGTTGACATCAATGACAACATAATATTGATTTGATCATATTACATATCTAATCAGCAACTCCTCAGTGATCTTTAATCACAAATTCTTCAATCAGATTCCAAATCAATTTTAGTCCAACATTTATCCTAAGTCTTTATTTAATTAAAAGGAATTTCCTCCCCTTTTAGTAAATAAAAAGTCCCCACCTTTTCCTCTTATCCTAAGTTGCACAAATAAAGCATTATTCTCATTTTATAAAAAGAAGAAAAACACTTGTTGTCTTATATGGACACAAAAGTAAACTCTTATTTTCCCATTGGAGGATATTTGTGCACTTGGATTGGTCCTCTTTCAAGCTCCACCCTTGATTAAATCTTTTGCATCTTAATCTCCATGGTCCATTCCTTTTCAATTCCTTTAAACGGAGAGCTCTTTTCTCATTCTTAGATCCATCTTTTGAATACTAACCTTATGCTGCAGGATTGCTTGGAGACTTTGGAGCTTTCTGAAGACACTCTTGCATCCATCTTCCATTTCTTGCATCATAGCTTCATGTTTATGCTTTCCTAGATTAGCTTCATTTCCATGCTCTAGATTAGCTCACATAGATTAATTAGCTTGGATTGTAACACTTGCATCTTTCTTTTCATAGCTTAGCTTGCATTCTCATTTCTAGCATAGTTGCATTCCATTCTCATATTGATTCTTGAGGATATTGGCATTATTTCCCTTGTCTCTATTGAATCTCCCATTGCATGGTTTACTAGCAAGGTTGTATGCTTCAATAGCTCTAGCTGAGAGCACTATCAACATCCTTGTGACTCCATGCCTAGGGAGCTCTAGGTCACTTTCTCAAGGTTTCCCATTCATGGATTCCCTTGGAAGTAATGACTTAGAGAAGTGCACTATTTAGTGTGTACAAGTATATATTTTATACTATGGCCACAATTTTGAGCAATTTTGAGATTTTGAGTTGTACACTTAGCCAATTTTCTCATATGTTGCCACCAATGACAAAGGGGGAGATTGTTGGAAATTTGGGTGAGTTGATTACATAGATGTTTTCATTATGGAAACATATGATCCACATGAAGATCGCACAGTTCAGAGAGAAAGTATGATAGAGCGCATTGCAAATTTGTCTAAGTGTGAGACAATGTTTTTACCAATGAACCTGGACATAGTTTTTGTTTGCAACGTTGATTGGAGTAAGGTCAGTGCTTGCAAACTTGAACATAGACTCTATGATGTCTATTGGACACCCATCTCAAAGTGCAAGTTAGTACGACATGTATGGAAGAAGTTATGACAGTTTTACCGAAGACAGTGTCAAGCTGACGGGATAGAATATGAAGACAAAACTAGTAAAGAGTTAAGGGATTATTTTGTTTATCAAAATAATGACTTAAAAATATAAAGGGAAAACATCCTAGATTTTAACCCTTGGATAAAGTTATGTGTATAAATGTAATTGTAATTGTATGAGAAAAGTAGAGTTGACAATAGATGTATAGTGATGCGAAGTATATGATGCATATGTAATAGCGATAGTGAAAGAGCAGTGAAGAGATATTGATGCAAGTAGTATAAGGTTATGTACCTTAACCTATTTTTTTAATCAGTGTATATTGTACATTACTTTTTTGGGTAGTGGGCTCATCTGGTAATCACATTTTGTACTACCAACCCCTAACAGGGTTGAGGCTTCTAACAAGGCCTAGAGTCCCTTAATCAGGACTGATATACTATATGCTTGTAATAGACTTCCAACAGGGTCAACATCCTTAACAGGATACTTTTGATTAGTGGATCTTTGTGGGTACCATACCCACCAGGGTTTTCCCTTGGCCAGGGTTTCCTCAAGAACAAACAATGTGTTATGGGTTCTTTAGTTTTATTGCTATGCATGTTGTTTAGCTTCTTATGTTATGCATGTATAAAGATAATCTATTATATCCATAATTGGGAAAAAGATAAAGTTTTCAGAATATTGATTCACCCCCCCCCCCTCTCAGTATTCCCTATTTCTAACAGTCACTACACCCATAGTTATCCATAGAACCCTTTGAGAAGTGGTGCCTTGACTTTGTGGGCCCAATCAATCCACCATCCAAGAACATGGAATACATTCTTTTTTGTAGATATTATGTCACCAAGTGCATTGAAGTTTCCACCCTGAAACATGTACAAGATACAAAAGTAGTTGATTTCCTTTTCTCTGAGATCTTCACTGGGTTCAGTGTACCTTAGGAAATAACTATAGATCAAGTAGAAAAATTGACATCAAAGCTTATTATTGCATTGCTAAGGAATATGAGATTCACCATCGGAGATCTACTCCTTATCATCTGCAGGTGAATGGATAGGTTGAAGTAACCAACAGAGAACTTGAGAACATCCTTACCAAGACAGTCACTCTTCATAAGCATGATTAGGCCACACAACTTCCTAAAGTTGTGTGGGCCTATCTCACAACATGGAAGACCACTACTAGTTTGACCCCTTATGACCTAATCTATGGTAAGAAGGCATTTCTTCCAATAGAATTTGAGATCAAAACTCTTCACATTGCACTTCATCTAGGTATGAGTCTTTTTGATGTAGAAAAGGAACACATTGATCAACTCTACTCTTTAGATGAACTACATTTGGAAGCACCCTTCCACATCAAGTTTTTTAGAAACAATGTGCTCTATGACATGATTGCAACATCCAACAACAATCTTTTCAATCAGGTGATTGGGCACTCTTGAACCACTCCCACTTCCAAGACTTCAAGGGCAAGTTTCACACATGTTGGTTGGGGATTTACGAGATGGAGAAGATATATGATAATGTAGATATCCATCTCTTTACCATTGAATCTGAAAGAAGAACTCTCCTTGTCAATGGTCATCACCTAAAGTTGTACAAGAAGCCTCTTTCCAAAGAAGCTTTCTTTTTGGATGTGGCAAAGAAACTCATTGTGGTCCCTTTGGTCTCCTTTGACATTAATGATCAAAAGATTCAAAAAAAAGAGGAAGTAATAAAGGATCCAACAATGAAAACCTTCATTCTTTGTTGGCTTGTTAGCCTCTAAAAATGTGTCTCTAGTAGATGTTAATTGCTAAATAATCTTAGGGGTAAAAATTGGGTTCCTGACATCTCTAGGTGATGGTAGGTTGAAAACTAGAATACCGACAATCTATTATTGAAAAAGAAAAAGAAAAAGAAAAAAAGAAGAAAAAAACAAAAAAGAAAAAAAGAGACAAAAGACATCAGAAGAATGCAAACACCTAGGGGTGAATAACTTTCCTATCACCTCTCTACTAAGAATCACCATTCTCCTTCCTTCCTATCTTCTTTTTTTCCAGGAACTTGCTTGTTATCACTTATGTATGTCTTGTCTTGTGGTGGGCCCATTTCCCATGTCATCTTTACTTGCCACATTTTTCCTTTCTTTAGTTGCACTGACATCACTCCTTGTATAGTCGTCACATCTCTTTACTCGTGTATGATCTTTCATTGTTCATTATGTGATCACACTTTTGATTCACATAGAATTGTATTGGCTTCAATTTGTTGATACCATCTGCATGTCACTCCTGACACGACGCATCTGAGATTTTTGTCAAATTCTCTCCACTTTCTAGTGGACACACCATCCTCATATTCTAGGTACTTGGTATTGTATTTCTTTCCAATTTTTATTTTCATTTTTATTGCAAGTCAGTGTTTCCTTCCATCTATTATGTCTCACCATGTGGACGGGTCAACTGATAAGCTAGGAGGAAGGGTAGTACAACTTCATTATGTCCTAAATGTCATATCTTTATACTATCTCATGCATCACTTTTATTTATGATTACCTCTGACAAATCTTATGCCATCATTAATTACCCTTTATTTCACTTAGATGTTGCCTTTTTCATTTAAACATTGTAGAAACCAGAAACCATAAACTTGTTTTCTTACAACACTTAAAACCTAAATTTATTTTCTATTTATACCCTATTCTCCCTATCAAAGTCATGGAAGGTCCATGAAAAATACGTTCTGAACCCACCTTCATGTATGAGTTGAAAAGTAATGCAACTGTGTATTAAGTGTTCAAGAAATCCCATTGGGATATGTACTTTAAGAGGTTATGTGGGTTTGATGAAAAGGTATCTCTAGAATTTTCTCAAGGTTTACACAAAAATAAAGCCACCCTTTGTGACCTTGAAGTCACAGTCATAGTATAAATGATTTCAGAAGTTACTAGGTTGCCGCTTACAAGGGAAATTATTTTCCAAGTAAGAAAAAAAAGATTGCAAACTTGCAGCCCACACGGAATAAATTATTGTAGTGAGGTGAATCAGTTGAAATGGTTTCTAGGCAAGGTATTAAAGTGGACTCTCTACTTTTTTTATAATAACTGAGAAGGGGGTGAATCAGTTAATCACTATCCCAATACAAAATGTATAATCCAAAAAACAAATACTTCAATTTCTGCTGCTCGGTAACTTAAAATACTTTTACTATATGTGCTTTTACTGATTATTAGTCTAAAAGATATAGTTGTTACCGATCAAATCAAATATGCAACATGTAAATATGACATCAATACAAACATCACAATCAACACATAACACAAGAGATTTAACGTGGAAACCCTGTGAAGGGAAAAACCACCTGGGACTAGCAACCCAAAAATGTTCACTCTTCTGAAGTGAGGTCGGTGAAGACCCAACCCTGTTAAAGGTTACCAACACATTTTTAGGTGTGACCTTGTTAGAGGATTTAAGACCAGTCGTTATCGTCCAACCAGCAGTCACTCTGGGGTTGACAAGATAACAATGTTCATTCTATGAATGATACATAATAAGACTTTCTTAGTCCACTCGGTTAAGATATTTGACTATGTACAATGGTTAAATATGTAACATTAGGTGATCTATCTTAATACAACTTCAATTGAAAATATAAAGATCAATGTTCAGCTCATACAAATCTTTCTGATCAATGTAACATTTCTAATTCAACAATATATCAACTTACTATCCGTCGGTATCACTTTATGTAGCTCAGTAATGCTCTACAGTAGGGTTCTCCTTAACCAGTATGATCAAAATGCATGAAAACTTGTTCACATGATGATTCTGCAGTTTCCTTCTCTTCTGGCATCACACTCATTATGAAATCTCCAATCTCTTATAGAGACATGTAAACCATTTTCTTTTGCTCCATCAGATTTTTCCACTTAATCATCTTCATTGATTTTGCCTCTTAAACATACCTCAGCACTTGTGTTAATAACATGTTTGATTCTCATCCATTAGATCTTTCCTGAATTTTGTTAGTCGTCAATCAGTCATAACAAACTTTATCTGTTACCTTGAAATCATACACTTTCCAGCTCATCAATCTTATCAACTAAACTAATCATTTAGTTCATTTTGTTCTTCTTGGTTAACAAAGAAATGCGTCAATGAACACAATCTCGGTTTGTACTGTGCTCGATATACACTACACTCTGTCAATGTATATTGAAATGCTTCATTAATCAACAACACCGCTTTGTGTCTTTCAGCTCTTTACCTCATCATAGATGAATGAAACATAATCAAGTCAATATCATAAGGTCATAGAATCATCAACAAGTTACTCAATATATTCTTTAGCCTCATCTGTCATATCCATCTTCCTCATGTAGATATTTATGTTCTTCATCACTTTCACTCCTTTTCCACAGATGTTTCAGTATAGTAACTTACAAGATAAGTGTTGTCAAACTAGTTGGCATCAATGACAACATACTACTGATTTAATCATATTACATATCTAATCAATCAACTCGGTGACATTAAATCATAGATTCTTCAATCAGGTTCTAAATTAGTTGTAGTTCATCAATCTCTCCCTTTGGCATTGATGGCAACTCAAGAAATATGAAATATACCATACACATACCAAACATGTATTCTACAACTCTGTGAACAGAATATTGTACAAGCTCACTCTAGCTTAATATGTTTAATCACTATGTTACTCAACAACATTACAAATGTAACTTTGCCATTATGCAAATATGATCTTTTCAACTCTCAAATTCCTTCTTTTCAGTGCTCTCCCTTTCTTCAAATTGTCTCTCCCTCAGATAGTTCTCATCGATGCATATTGTTTCATATTATTTATCTCTCCCTTTGACAAAAATGCCAAAGAAACAAATAAACAAACAACTCTTCAGTAGCCAAGTAACTCTCTATTGTTCGGTGCATACTTTGTATCTCTGTATACTGATATGCCAATCTGTTCCGGTACTTTTCGCAACCTTAGACATGATCCAAAGTGTGAACTATGCTACATCAACATGAATGATCTTCTGATAAGATTAGGCTGATGCAACATCTGGATCACCTTAGTGACCAATAGACAGGGGATGAACCCCTAGTCTAGTCCTCAAGTACTCAAATGTATCCTTCGATAGAGCCTTTGTAAATATATCTATAAGTTGTTCTTTTGATGTAACAAACTCTAGCTTAACTTGCTTCTCCTGTACTTTTTCTCTCAAGTAGTGATACTTAATTGATATGTGCTTTGTTTTAGAGTGCATCACTAGATTCTTTAAAATGTTTATTGCACTGGTGTTATCACAGTATATAATCACCGGCTCAATGATTATCTCATTCATACCTTCTAGAACTTGCTTAATATATGCAATATTTCAACAGTTTGTAGTAGCAGCAACATACTCTGCTTTGGCTGTAAACTGAGAAATGCAAGCCTTATTCTTACTTGTCCATGTAACAATTCTTTCACCAAAGAAAAATGCTCCTCTTGTGGTACTTTTTCTGTCATCCACATTTCCAGCCTAATTAGCGTCGGTATAGACTCTAATTTCAAACTTGCCTACCTTAGGATACCATAATCCATAATCCTCTATTTTCTTCAGGTATCTTAAGATTCTTTTAGCAGCAATCATGTGTGATTCTCTAGTATTAGCAAAAATTCTAGCAACTATTCCCACAACATGTGCTATGTCTGGTCTACTGTGTACTACATACATTAACTTACCAATCATTAATTGGTACAGTGTCTAGTTCACCTTTGTAGTTTCATCTTCCTTAGTCAGTTTACATCTAGTAGCCATCAGTGTTCCCACGGGTTTAGCATCTTCCATGCCAAATGTTTTTAGTACTTCCTTGATATATTTTGATTGTGAGATGAATATCCCATCACTCTGTTGAATCACTTGTAGTCCTAGAAAGAAATTAATCTCTCTGAACATAGACATTTCAAATTCATTCCTCATTTCATCAGCAAAGGCTTTACAAATTTGATCTTGATCTCCAAATATAATGTCATCCACAAAAATTTCAGCAATAAGAATTGTATCATCAGTATCTCCTTTCATATACAAATTGTTGTTCTCACTTGTTCTTACAAATCCTATACTTAACAAATAAGTATGCAACCTCTCATACCAGGCTCTCGATGCTTGCTTTAAACCATATAAAGCTTTATGTAATCTACATAACATATATTTATTTTCTGGATCAACGAACCCTTCAAGTTGTTCTATGTAGACTTCTTCAAGTATTCCATTCAGAAATGCTGACTTCACATCCATTTGATAAACCTTGAATTTCTTGTGTGAAGCATATGCAAGTAGCATTCCGACTCCTTCCAATCTAGCAACAGGTGAAAATGTTTCACCATAATCAATTCCTTCCTCCTGTGCATATCTTTTGCATACCAATCTAGCTTTATTTCTTATTACTTCTCCATTCTCATTCTTCTTGTTCATGAATATCCACTTAGTACCGATAACATTTTTATCTTTAGGTCTGGGTACTAAGGTCTAGGTTTTATTCTTCTCTATTTGTTCTATTTCCTCTTTCATTGCATTAACCCATTTATCATTTTCTAATGCAACTTTTGTATTTTTTGGTTCATAATCACAAACTAGACATGCACCTTGTCTTGCTTTGCTCCTTGTTTCCATGTCAGCTTGTTTGTCGCCAATCATTTGTGTTTCAGGATGATGTCTTCTAACAAAACTCGCCAGTATCCTATTTCTTCTTTCTTGTTCATCCTGTTTAGGTTCATTTTCTTGCTTGGTAGAGACATCCTGCTCATCGGTTTCTCTTTCCTATTGTTCAATATTGCTTTCCTGCTGATCGGTTATCATAGGTTGTGACTTCAGTAGATACTTTGGTTGTTCAATGTAAGTGAATCTACCGTAGTCTTCTGGTTCCTTTGTACTTTCCTCTGTGTTCTTTTCATCAAACTCATCAACTCGGACATTAGTGCTTTCAATCATTTTATTAGTAGTTTTATTCAAACACTTATATGCTTTGCTTTTACTAGAATATCCTAGAAATATCCCTTCATCACCTTTTGAGTCAAATTTACCATTTCTCTCATCTTTTAGAATAAAACATTTGCTTCCAAAAATTCTAAAATAACTTAAGTAGGTTTGTGTCCAAACCACAACTCATAGGGTGTCTTGTTGATGTCCTTCTTTAGTTGAACTCGGTTAAGAACATAAACAACTATACTAATAGCTTCCCTCCAGTATGTCTGAGCAACATTCTTTTGTAGCATCAATGTCCTAGCATAGTTAACTATTGACTTGTTCCTTCTTTCAACAATGCCATTTTGCTGAGGTGTCCTCGATGCAGAGACTTGTCTTTTACTAGCATGATCATTACAGAAATTAGTAAATTCATCAGAGATAAATTCACCTCCTCTATTAGATCTTAGGCATTTCAATTCCTTACAAGTCTCTTTTTCTGCCTTAGCTTTATACCACTTGAACATCTTAAATGCTTCAGATTTTTCTTTTAAGAACATAACAGTCATCAATCTAGTACAGTCATCAACAAAAAGAATAAAGTATTTATCACCATAATAACTCTGAGTTCTCATAGGACCACATAGGTCGGTATGAACCAACTCAAGTATCTTCTTTATTGAATAGTCCTTACTTTTGAAACTAGATTTAGTCATTTTCCCTTTCTGACATTCATGACACATAACATGATCCATTTTTGTCAAGTTTGGCAGACCTCTAACTCTTTTCCTTTTACTGATCTTAATCATGTTATCAAAATTCACATAGCATAACCTTTTATGCCACCACCAAGCATCTTCATTTTGCATCATCAAGCAATAATACTCATCAGTATCAAGATAAAACATATTACCTCTTGATTGTGCTCCATTTCCAACTAGTCTTCCTCCATCATGAAAGATTTTCACTTTCTTGCTCTCAAAAGCAACTCGGTGACCTGAATTATTTAGTTGTGCCACACTTAACAAGTTATAGTTCAGTCCATCTACCCAATAAGCATTATCACATTTTAGAATATCATTTATCATCAAGGGTCCTTTACCTCTTACCATATAGGGTGTGTCATTACCCATATTAACTGATCCTCCATTGTATTCTTCAAGTAGATCAAATTTCTCCTCATCACTAGTCATGTGATGTGTACAGCCACTGTCTATGATCCATGTATTATTTTTGTTAACTTTAGAGATCAGTGATGTTTCTTCATGTTTTTCTTCTTCTTCCTCTGAGTCATCTTTCATAGCAACAAATAAAACTTCTACATTATCATCATAATCAGATTCAGATTCATTCTCTTCGGCTATGAAACATACCTTTTTTCCTTTGTCATTACTGTCTCGGTTATCTCTATTGTGTCAATAGCCTCTGTTGGATCTTCTCCCATATCTTCCTTCAGATTGGTCTTTGGTTCTATCATTATCTTTCTTATGTGGACATTTAGCAGCAATGTGGCCAACCTCTTTACAATTAAAGCATGCCAAAGGTAGCTTACCTCTATATCTTCCTTTACCTTTGGGTTTTTTCTAGCCATAAGAGCTTCAAGCTCATCAAGCTCATCATCGGTATTACTGTCACTATCACCATTTTTATTATTCCTGCCAGACTTACTAATCTTTAGAGAAGACATGAAAGCGGACTCAACAGATAGAACAACACTGTTATCAAAGTTATTTAACTCAAAGGTTTTAAGTTTACCAATCAGATTGTCAAGTGTAAGTACATTACCAAATGCAGACCTTGTCTCATGAATAGCATATATTCTGATTGCATAAACCAACAATAAGGTTCTGAGTACTTTTCTTACAACTGTTTCTTCACTAATGACTCCATGAGATGCTCTAATAGCATGTACTACCTCTTTCAGTCTATTTGTGTATTGCACTATATTCTCACCTTCTTTCATCTTCATATCATTGAATATGCCCCTTAATCTTTCTGCTCTAGCTCTTTTGACATTCGCATCTCCACTGTAAACTTGAGAAAGTTTATCCCACATGGCTTTTGTAGTAGTGCAGCTTTTGATATCTTCAAATTTGGCATCAGTACAAGCATTAGCAATTTCCATCATAGTAACATTGTGTTCATGCCTATCTTTCAGTTGATCAAGTGTCAGGGGAGGTGGTGTCGGTTCTATATAGCCATTCTCCATCAATTCTAGTGCAGCATTCCCAATTCCAGATATGTGCAACTTCATCCAGCTTTTCCATACGGTGAAGTTCTCTTTGTTCAGTCTTGGCACTTCCCTCTTATACATTTTGAGATCTTTGTACTGAAGTCCTTAAAACTCTGTTCAAAGCAACCAACACTCTAATACCAATTGTTAGAATAACTGAGAGGGGGTGAATCAGTTAATCACTATCCCAATACAAAATGTATAATCCAAAAAACAAATACTTCAATTTTTGCTGCTCGGTAACTTAAAATACTTTTACTATATGTGCTTTTACCGATTATCAGTCTAAAACATATAGTTTTTATCGATCAAATCAAATATGCAACATGTAAATATGACATCAATACAAACATCACAATCAACACATAACACAAGAGATTTAACGTGGAAACCCTATGAAGGGAAAAACCACCTGGGACTGGCAACCCAAAAATGTTCACTCTTCTGAAGTGAGGTTGGTGAAGACCCAACCCTGTTAAAGGTTAAAAACACACTGTTAGGTGTGACCTTGTTAGAGGATTTAAGACCAATCGTTATCGCCCAACCAGCAGTCACTCTAGGGTTGACAGGATAACAATGTTCATTCTATGAATGATACATAATAAGACTTTCTTAGTCCACTCGGTTAAGAGATTTGACTGTGTACAATGGTTAAATATGTAACAATAGGTGATCTGTCTTAATACAACTTCAATTGCAAATATACAGATCAATGTTCGGCTCATATAAATGTTTTTGATCAATGTAACATTTCTGACTCAACAATATATCAACTTACTGTCTGTCAATAATCACTCTCTATAGCTCGGTAATGCTTTGCAGTAGGGTTCTCCTTAACCAGTATGATCAGAATGCATCAAAACTTGTTCACGCAATGATTCTACAGTTTCCTTCTCTTCCAGCATCACACTCATTGTGAAATCTCCAGTCTCTTATATAGACATGTAAAACATTTTCTTCTGCTCCATCAGATTTTTCCGCTTAATCATCTTCATTGATTTTGCCTATTAAACATACCTTGGCACTTGTGTCAATAACATGTTTGATTCTCATCCATTAGATCTTTCTTGAATTTTGTTAGCCGTCAATCAGTCATAACAAACTTTATCTGTTACCTCGAAATCATACACTTTCCAACTCATCAATCTTATCGGCTAAACTAATCATTTAGTTCATTTTGTTCTTCTTGGTTAACAAAAAAAAGCATCGGTGAACTCAAGCTCGGTTTGTACTGTGCTCGGTATACACTACACTTTGTCGATGTATATTAAAATGCTTCATCAACCGACAACACTGTTTTGTGTCTTTTAGCTCTTTACCTCATCATAGATGAATGAAACATAATCAAGTCAATATCATAAGGTCATAGACTCATCAACAAGTTACTCAATGTATTCTTTAGCCTCATTTGCATTATCCATATTCCTCATGTAGATATTTCTATTCTTCATCTCTTTCACTCCTTTTCCACAGATGTTTCGGTATAGTAACTTACAAGATAAGTGTTGTCAAACTAGTTGACATCAATGACAACATAATATTGATTCAATCATATTACATATCTAATCAATCAACTCGGTGATCTTAAATCATAGATTCTTCAATCGGGTTCTAAATCATTTGTAGTTCATCATACTTGACCATTGGAAGGAAGTTTCCAAATTTCATTTGATACATCACTTGTAAGGGAAGGTTTTTTTTTTTCTTAGCATTTCAAACCGTTATCTCATTTGTGGTGGGGTTTACTTGTTAATGTTCCATACTTCCTTCTTCGTTCTCAACAAAAAAATATCCAAGAAATTATAGAGTGGGAAACCGAATTCTTTGTCTCACCATGGCTTAATTAGATTACTAGTTATAGGGGATTTAAAATTATTGTCTTCAACTAGCAATTGGGATTCTTTTGTTCCCTCTGTAGAATCAAAAAGTTCAAAATCCTCTACAAAAGATGATTCCTCTAGAGAGGATTTAGAAACACACATTGAAGAATCAACTCCTACAATACAAGAGGAGTCAGATGAAAGTGAAGAAGTCCTTGTCCAACCGAAAGAGAAAACCCCAAAATCAAGCATTAGGGTGACACAAAGTACAACTAAAAAAAAGCCTGAAGAAAGCCTTACAAGCCTTAAGGAACAAGTGAAGGATACACCAAGAAGTAATCATTGTAGTAACAAGCCAAAAAAAACCCCTCTTGAACAGACTCATGACAAAAGGAAAAAAAATGGAAGCTATGTTAAGAACCCCAACCAAATTAGAAAACTTGGCTCAAGTAGCTATTAGTTTAAAGGAGCCTAATGAAGACAAAGAGGATTTAATGATTTTTTCAAAAGTTATCGACAAAAGAGGTAAATTTAATGGGGAAGCTAGTCGAGCCAAAAGAAGAGAAACAAAAGAATAGGGTAACCTAGTCATGGAATGAACACTCCCAATCCTTCTCCTTTAGATTCACCTTGTGATAATCTAAGCTTGGAGTTACCTTCAAAAGAAGGATTGGGTGAACATTTGATTCAATCAAGTTTGAATGAACAAGGAGAACTTGAGATTCAATCCCTAAGGACTTATCCATTGACTTGGGTATGCATAAACATATTGAGACAATCGCTTCAAATTTAGAGAAAATGGGGAAGACCACACTATCCAAAAAGATAGATTTGTCTAGGAGAGATATCCTAATCCACTAGATGGTTTTGTTGAGATTGAGAAAAATTAGGAAGAAAATGTGTTGCTCACATCTCCTATTGTCATAACCACACAAAAAAAACCAAATAAGGATACCGATATAGAAGGTGGGAAGAGTACCATCCAATCATCTAGTGGTGATCCTAAAGAGTCAGAGGAAGGGTATGAGTTAGCTAATCAAGTGGAGGTAGAAGAATTAGTTGATCAAGTGGAAGCAGAGGAAGAATTTGAGGAAGAGGAGCCTCATCTAACAAAGAAAGAAATTGAAGAATTATAAAATACAATTACCAAATTGGCAGAGGAAAATCAAGCTCTACATAACTAGTTACAGGCTGCAGATTCCATTGCAGAATCTCAGACAAAGGAAATGGGTCAACATTAGGAAGAACTTAATAAGGTTGTGGAAAAAAAGGTTTCATATTTATCTCTCCAAGAACACCAACAACAGGTGGAGGCAATGCGATACCTCTAGATTCAAGAAATCACTTATGCCCTCCACAAGATTTTTGGTTTGGTATCCACTTTCCTTTGCATGAGGACATGCAAATTGGCCAGCTGGGGGGAAATGATGAGTCTAAAATTTTCATTATTTTTACTCATTTTCTTCTTATCCTTTTTCCTTTTTATGTTTATACTTGCTAGTCTTCCTATCACAAATGGTGAAGGAACTCTAACTTTTAATAAAAAGTGAAAAGAAGATTAGGATTACAAAAAATGTCAAAATTCTTATAAGTGTTGACTATTTTATGGTCAAAATGACAAGAAATGATAATAGGAATGCTCTAGATGTCAAAGATGTGGATGGTGAAGAAACAAGTAGTTTTGAGACTATTTTTGTAGTTCTTTAGTTATCACCTAATGAAAGACATTTGTTATTATATCAATGGCAGTAAAACATTATTGTTTTTATTTAAACTTTAGTTGTAAATTATCAGGTTTTTGGCCTATGACCATTGTTTCATATAATGCACTTTAGATAGATATGGGCCACTGGCTATAAAAAACAAGGATCAAATTGTTATATCATTATGATATGAATCTATGTGTGTAGTGAAGATGAAGATACAAAATTTTGATATATGAATGAAATACTACTGCTTCAATCCATCGCTATTTCCATTCGGCACATTACATGATTAAGTTAGTGTAGAAGCTTGTGTGTGTTACATTACCTGGTGACCAAGGAGGTGGGGACCCTTGCTCGCATTGTCAGGTCATTTATTTTTGGTGTGGTGTGGTGATTTTTATATTTGTTATGGTATTTCATTCTTTTGTGTCATTATTGCATTAATATTAGATTTGTTGGTAATTGTCTTATCAATATTTTATTCATCGATGTGATGTGACAAACAATATGAGTTCATATCTACTTGGATGTCAATTTACATTTAAGTACCCTAATATTATCTGAGTGGTTCTGTAATTAAAGTGGTTTTCTTTACAATTTGTATTTAATTATAAATCTCAACTTGGTATCTATGCACACATTTTGATTTCAAATTGCAAAATAGGGAATAGTACTTTGGTTTATATATTGAATAATATTATGTTATCGATAGGAAAGTAAATTGAAATAATTGTGATCTTAGAACTTTCATCTCTTTACACGTTGTTCCACTTCTCGTCACTCCCTTGATAGGAAGCATAATTTTTTGTCTCCACTTTCATAGTATGAAATAGAAACTAGTCTTAAAAGTGTGATTTAAAATAAGAAATAGGAATTACAATTATTGTGAATAAGTTTAGAAGTGTGGTGTCATTTATTTTTAACAAAATTATTTTAATTGTTTAGAAGAGTGTTTCAATTATTTGCAAGAGTGAGTTAGATTACATAAGGTTTCATTTATTTAGGAAGTGTGTTAGCAACGAGGTCTCATTCATTTACCAATTGTGTTTCAAATTGAACCTTAGAGTAAAAATATATTTTAGTTTAATTAAAGGGTGTGTTTTTTCTTAATTAGCAAGTGTGTTCTAAATCATAGATGCATTCATCCCCTATTAGTTCATTATCTTTGTCCCTTAGGTAAACAACCACAATATCCAAATCACAAGTCTTTGGATCTCGGATTGACATAGTTAGGATGAAATTGGAGGAACCAACATCCAAGTTAAGGTTTGCTCATATTTAAACCCTTAGTTTTACCCAACTCATGTAGGATATCCCTAAAACTACTGAAGAAGAGGGAGGTGTCAAGGAAGAAACAAAAGACCTCCACATGAGGGTTAATATGGTGAAGACTAAGTTAGAAGCAATTTCCAAGTGCCATAAAAGTATGGAGATGGAAGAGTCAATTTTGTCTCTTATAAAGATAATGGATGGTATCATGAAAAAAATATAATGGGAAGATCTATAGGGAAATCCAAGATTAAAAATAGTTGAAGAAGATGGAAAAGAGCTGCAAGACCAGAGGAGAGGGTTTGAGCGGCTTGGTTATGGCTACCTAGAAAGAAGTGTTGGATGATTTAAATAAGAATTGGGATGTTATTCTGTCCCAAAGAAAATGAACAAGTTGTATGCCTCATACTCTTAGATATTTCTAGTAGAGAGCTTGCATGCCTTGTTAGTATACTCGTATTATATGGACTTTTTAAGTTTAGTTAAGGTTTACTTTAAGTTGATATATGATGTGATGAACTTGGTTTTTAGTCAGACTACAAGCTGGTTAGAATGGTGTTTAATTTATATAGCTTGCTAAACTAGTAGCATTGGGGTTAGTTTTGTACAGTATGAAGGTGTTCTCCATGTTGATCAAAACTTTTTGATGTTCCCATGTTTTGTGTTTCCTATGTTGTTTTGTTGTTCTACTATGTAATCAGGATCAAGGCCATTTCTTTTCTAATCTAATTAAAAACAAAACAAATAGCATTGCACTGCAACCTTCTTTTTCTCTATGCATCAAATCTCCTCTAATAGGTCTCTAATAAGATTTATAAAATTCAATCTTTGAACATCTATTCGAAGTCCCAAACAAATGAAATCTTATCTTACATGCTATTTATTTATAATTCTTATATATTTATAATAGCATGGAACTCAATTTTATAACTATAATACATTAATACAAAGAATAATTTGTTCTCCAAAATTATTCTTATTATAAACACTGTTTATTAACAAGAGGTTACAAAAGGAACTAATATCAATTGGAATAATATAACATTGTTCTTAGTATGTATTATCTTAATCCATTTAGTTGGATTAAGAACAAAATATTTTATTAATATTTAGTGTGAAGGTATTTGTTGTTTCATGTGAAAAAAATGTTCTATTTATACATTAATATTACATGAATGTTTGCAATTGTTATGGTAAAAATAAATATCCATATATTTAATTTTTTTTCCTATTTTCAATTTATTTTAGTTTAAGTGTTATAGGCCATATATTCTTGTGTGAATTTAGTTCATGACATCGTCATGTCTCAATATTGTTATTGTTGATCTCCATAATTTCATCCTTCATCCTGATCCCTAAATCCATTTTTCATCATCTTTGATTAAATCCTACCTATTAACTATTGGGAGCTAACATCTAGGAAATTATTTGAACATTGTTGGAATCCAATGTGTGAATAAAATGCAAGGAATTTAGTTGCAATATTAAAACATAACATCTACATAAATCATCATGGATCCATTGCATGATTGCTTGTTGCATTGATCCTTCACTCCTAGACCCATAAAGCCAATATGTCAAGGTTTTTGATTGACAAGAACTTGACCTTCACTATTCAATCAAGATTCACCAAAGTTGTTCCTCAATACCACATGTATATACATATGCATTTAGATGTTAAAAATCAAAACAAAAGAATTCTAACAATAAAAAAATTAGATTTCAAAATTAAATATTATATTACAATTTATTTAATTTTTATATCAATATTTAATTATTTTCAATCACAACTCATTTACTCATTATTCATTATTTATTGCTATAATTAGTTAATTTAAATATTTCCTTTGATATTATAGAATAAATTTTCAAAAATTAGTAAATCTCTTAAAATCCCTATAAATTACAACTAAGAGAATACAAAATTGATGAGATTGGAGAGTCAACTTACAAATTTAGATAGATATGGTTGGAGTCAACTTACAAATTGGGATAACTTAATGATAAATGATAACTTAAAAAAGAACCCCAAAATAGGGGTAATTCTAATCAACTTAGAAATTGAGATAACTTAGATGACAAGGATCCACATCAGATAAAACTTCTAAGATACAATATGAGATAACGAAGTTGTCCAAGAAAAAAGGCTATATTATAATCATTCTTTTTTTCACACTTCCCACAAACACGTGGCCGACTTAGGTTGTTTTGCTTATTGGGAAGTAACTGGTTTGAGATATGCATGAGAAATCCACCACCTGGCATTTGGATATATATAAGTCACCATCTTTGCTGCCTATTAATATAGTTTGTATGAATTCTTCTTGAGCTGCATTTATTTCATGCAAAACATGGCTGCCCTTCAGTGCCAATTCATCATTCCCCATCATTCGCGCTCCACAACACCATTGAAGAAGGAGGATTTTCGCGGCAAAAAGTGTTTTTGGCCTTCTGCTCATCGTCTCAGAGCTGGAATTGGAATTGCGCCTACACAACCCCAGCATTTGCGAGGTATTTACACATTCCATTCCTTGAAGTTTTTTTAATCTTTCTCTGTCTCATCCTTAACAAGTTCAAGAAATCTTTCCCGCCATAGTAGTGCTTAGCGTTTTCCCTGTATGTTTGTTTTTGCAAGGTTAACTTGAAAACAAATTATTAGGCGGGAGTCGAGAAATTAGACTTCAAACAATATGGACAACTTTTTTTATGAATCTGGATCCCTTTTCAGAGTACTTAAGCTATGATCCTGTAGGGGAGCTAGCTAAAATTTCTGAGTGGATGCTTCTGAGAAAAAATTAAGAGCCTTTTTAAAAGGGATCTTTTATTAGGTTTTTGTTAAATAATTCTGTGAAGAAAGTTTTTATTGTTGAAGTCGTAAAATTTAGATAAGAAATTGATGTAATTATATGGAAATAGAATTTGCAGTTTAGAAAACTAGCATGCAAGCTGCCACATGGACATAAATTCACTAAGTTGGTGGAGGAAACTTTCGCCCCTGTAATACCAGCTCAAAATTTGCCACTATGTATGGAAGGGGTTCCCATTTTAGTATTTCACATAGAAGGATTCATTTTAATCCTGTAGCTGTACTTTTTCAATTCCATGAGACAGACTTAGTCCAAACAGAGTATCCTTCACCCGGATCACAATTCAATGAAATATTATGCTAACAAACTTAATTGCTGTTACTTTTTTTAGGCAATTCTAGCATTGAAAAACCAAACCAATCACTCAGTGGAAGGTAGCACGAACAATTCTGAGCATTCCGAAAGGATTTCAAATTTTGAATCCATCACAAGCTGTATATTCATGGCTCCATCAACAGATCATTTAGCATCTTTGTCAGCATTAATTAAATTGATTAGATGTCATTAGTCATAGCCTGGTTGGCTAATACAATTCCAGTTTTAGTTACAGTACTTCTGGATTTGATTGTGTATGTACTTTTTGCATCAATGTTTCGGATCACACTCCATGATCCATCATTGGGTTGAAAGAAAGCACAAAGAGAACAAAAGATCACAATTCCAAATTTCATGTGAAACCACATTTCTCTCTGACAAGTCTACAAACTGATCTTTGTTCAGATATCAACAATTTTGTCATTTTCTCTAGGGGTGTGTCTATAAATATTTATTAAGACATAAATTTAAGGCAGATTTTTAGCATTCCTCACTTAATGGTTATACCGAATTCATGGGATCTGTTTACTGATACCAAGAGGACTCAATGATCCAAGGCAGATTAAAGTCCTTGATTTATAGTGAGGTCCTCGGTTGTGTTATTACAATACTCCCTATAAAATCTTCACTGCGCATTTTCTCTACAATCTTTGGCAATAAAACCAGCCCAGCCAAACCCAGATTACCTCTTGATGCATCATACCATCAATATTAATTTTAAGTTGAGGATGAGGCAGAGCTTTCCACACATACGACCTAACCACATGATTCTTGATGACTTCCTTAGGGGTTTGTGTCTCCTTTACAAAGAAACCCATTTTTCCTACTATATAACTCTCGTTGGAGTGAACTTCATCCTCTGACCCATTTTTCCTACTATCTAACTCTCCTTGGAATGAACTTAATCCTCTGACCCATTTTTCCTACTATATAACTCTCCTTGAAGTGCTCTGCCTGTCTCAATTGCTGTGCAGAGCACCCTCCCCCACACCTGTCAAGAAATTTTTTCAATATTTGAAATATTATATAAAACATTAAGGAAAGGCCACAGGACATATGTGCATCTTGAAACAGTTTGAAGAGATCTTCTTCTAATTTTTTGAATATCTTTAAACCCCAAAAGGACTGCAAGATTTATAACACAGACCAAGCCGAAGATTATGATGGATGACATATAATATGCAGCAAAAGCCTTTAGGCCATAAGTTGATCTAGAAACATTTGAAGAAAACCCCTAGTTCACTTCCAAATGCCTCTAGCTTTCCAAGGCTAGCCAAGAACTGACTACACATAACCAGTTGTTGGGACTAAAACTCTACCTTAACCTCAGTCACCCCTCTTTAGTTGTTCCCAAATCAGCTTTGATTACAGTTGCATACAACCCATAAAACAGACCAAAAATAATGATTCCTTTCATATGGATTTGACAATAGTTGCAGGAAAATGTAACACTTGTGTACTAAGATTTTGAGATGAAAGTGACTTCGGTGAAAAAAACTTAAAAAGTGTTTTGGCCCTTTTAAATTGCAATCAACCGTGATTCATAGCAGCAACAAAATGCAAGCACTGCCAGGACAACAACCTACCAAAACAACAAAAGACTTCAGGAGGAAATCTCAGCTTCCATTGGATGTAACCTTAGGCTCAAAGGTTGGTAATATGATTTTTTCACATATTGAATTAGGTATTTGCCAATGCTGTTTGGTGGGGCTATCAGTTTCATTGTACAAGATACTTGAATAGACAAGAAATTATCATTCATGTAGGAGCTAAATTAATCGAATTAAACAAAACTCTATAAACAATACATAAGCATTGATTACTTTTCTAGAGATTGGATTCTGGCTTGGAACAACAGGACATCTATATTTATATGTGCATATTCAATAAGATGTCCTTAAGCCCCTTTCCTATGAATTTTCCTTTAGTGGATATGTAAAGCTGAAACTAACCCTGCAGATTCAAGGATATGAAAATTATCTTTAGTTTCCTTGACTAATTCTACCTCCAAGGAGACTATCTATGACACGTGAAAATGTCTTAACAATTCTTATAATCTTGCAGTTTTAACTTTTTGGTACGAATCCTTCATGTTTGAATATTTAACACATTTGACACCAATATTTTCCCTTCCTAATTACTTTTCTGCCTCATCCTTGGGGATGGTACCTTAACTGCCTTATCTTCCAGTTATTGGTTCTTGGAATGCAAATTCTGGTTGCACAACTCCTAGTCATTTTACTTTGGCAAAATTCCTTTTTTGCATCATATCATATTTTATTTCATTGATCCTATGAAGAAACCTGTATTTTTTATTTAATCTGACTCATATTGTATTCTCTGTTTTATTGGGCACATCAAATTAGATGCACATAGACATTAGTTGGGCTCTGTTCTTTCGGATTCAAACCATCCGCTGGAATTCATGCTGCCATGTCCATTCTAATCTTTGAAATTATAACACCAGTTCATATCTGCTTTAACATCTGTACATTTGGATTATTGGACATAGTCAAATAAGTATTTGTGGCTGCATTTTGATCTAGTTGAAATTGGGAAACCTTGTTTGTATCTTTAGTTCTAGAAACAAACATATTGTTAAAACATAATTAATCAAGTAATTTAGTAATATGATTATTGTTGCAGGAATTGCATCCCTAGTTTAGACTAAAATTATTCATGTAGTTCTTGACTAAAATTAAACCCTTGTAATAGCTTTGCTAAAAAGAAGATAATTTTCAGTATCCTCAACAGAAAACGATAACTACAGGTCGCATTGTCAGTTTCTCTTATTTAATTCTTGCAATTTTAAATCCTCCACTGGTTACCCCTCTACCTATGTAGTGTTAATTTATCCAATGGGTATTTAACAGACATTTTAAATCTTGTCAGCATGTTAGGTACTACTAAAGTTTGCTGCATTTAACATCATTATAGACCTATTTAACGAGCATAAGAATAGAGCTAAGGGGTTTTAATGAAACATAACAAAATTTATATATTGATCTGGTAGTTTTCAAATTTAAATTCTTTATTCCTAGTCAATTTGACCTCATGAATGAGGAATTTCAAAGAATTTGATTATAAGCAACAATATTTGTTTATTAAATTTTTTTTACATGATAAAGTTAGTGTTAAATGAAAATTTTCTTTCAGGATACCCATTGAAAGTGTGTAACGCAATTGAAGCTCCTTCAATCCCAAGGTCTATTCATGATATATCAAATGGTGATCATATTCTTGGCTTTGGGGCGAACTTAGCAGAAGATCATCCAGTAAGTTAACATCATAGCTCTTTTGTCCTTCGATATTCTCTTATTATTTTACTTCCCAATTGCATACATCCGAAACATGTTTTCTGATCTGATAACTGACTATTGCATACTATGCAGGCATCTTACAGATGAGCTAGTGTACCATGTTTTTTCTTAAATAAAAACCATGTTTTTCCTTCTTGAAAGCACACACTTTATTTGATTTTATTATTGCAATAAAAGACAAACATGGACAATAAGGCTTACAAAAATGCTATCAAGAAGATGTCAAAGTGCAATCTAAGGCAATAGTGGAAATGAAACTTGACCATAAACATTGAAGACAGAAATTAGTAATTTTCATTGTTTTCACATTTATAGCCTCTAAATCAATTTTTCACATCGAGGATATTCAATAACAATAACTAATGATATAGAAAGCTTAGATACATGGATTGGACACTCTTGTTCTCTACTTTTGAAAATGTCAAGTTATGTATCACAAGCCCTAAGTCAATTTTTTTCAAATTTCTCTAAATCATTAGAGGGGTTGATGATTCGATGTGCTATTTCAACTCAGTAACTTTTCAACTGAATTCTAATCATTAGTTTCCCTAAAATATTATCAACTGAATTCTAAACATTAGATATACTGTTTTGAGAATAAAGTTATAGCAATATAAATACTCAATTATCTTTCCATTTATTGTGTCATGTGCATCTTTACTTGAAAGTCTACATTTCAGGAGCCACTGCTCTTATAGATCCCTCCTCACCTCCAATTTTATACGTATGACCACCGATCCTTTGATGCCCACTGTTCATCATCCATCCTTGTTGAACAGTATAGAATCTAGAGAGAGAGAGAGAGAGAGAGAGAGAGAGAGATTTGGTGGTAGACCATAGTTTCTTTTGAATTCGCCCATATGCAATTTGAACTCAAGGAATGTGAGGACAAACAACTCCATAAATAAGGTAGCCAGCAGTCTCATTTGGAGCATGTGTTCAAGTGTATGTTCCTTCACCATCTGATATGCTTTGCTTTCTACTACCTCAACTTGAAGTAGTAGAGAAGAGTAGTAATACAAAGCTAAGAGACAACATTGATATGAGTGCTATATAATTAAAGGGAAAGAGTTAGAGGAACAAGAGAGTGGTGTTGATGTAGAAAATTTATGATTTGAATGTTCATACTAGTGAGAAGCATTTGATTGTCATTTCAAGAGGAGTTGAGAACAAAGGTATGGGAGAATAGATGATAAATAGTAGGGAAAAGTCTCATATATGGATATTGAAACAGAACAGCAATTGTTATTGAAGTTGTGACTGGAAAAGTGAAGATGAGATTTTGTCCAATCCCTCACCCAAGGAATCATATTGGGATAAGTGATCTTTAAGAAGTCTCAATGCTTCAGAATTTTGAGCATCAACTAAATGCAATAAGTACCAAGTGGGTCATTCAAGATAGGGAGAGATGGGTCTGTGCCAACTGCTATTTATGAAAGGTGGCCCATGAAGATTGACTTGATTTTTCTTGTAATTGATAATAAAAAAATAATTGCATTGGGGAAGCACCAAGTGCATAAAAAGGACAAGAGATATTGATTTCCAAAATTATTGGTTTTAATGGGGGAGAAACGTAAGTGCAGTTGATAGTGTGGGAAGCTCATTGGTAAAGAGCTTGTAGTTTCCAAAATGCATTTAATGAAAGAAATAGAAATTTCTGAAATGAATGTTTCATATGCAACAATACTCACTGAAGGTTTTGCAAATGGGGTAGAAATATAAGCAGGTTTGATAATGAGAGATGCTCTCATATTAAGTATGCTTGAAGTAAAATAGTGAGAGAATGAGTGACCTCCCAAGAAAGTCTCATTACTTCACCCATGTGAGCATCACCTAGATGCAATGAATGCCAAGAAAAAAATTCAATCTCATGAGAGATGGATCCTTGTGAAACATTACTTATGGAAGATGGCACGTAAAGAATGACCTCATATTAAGATGCATCTGATTCACAAAAAAACAATGTTACATAATGATGAATTGCAGAAACACCAAATGGTTTTAATAAAAAACTTCTTTGATTCATTTTTAAACAGGTAGATCTTTATATCACTTGAATTATGCACATATAAAGGAATGCAAAAAATCCAGGAAATGGAAACGCTAGTCTCTGTAATTGATTTCATTTCTTGATTATCAAACAAATTTAAATTTAATGTGTTTATGTTTATACATTTTAATCTTCCAAAGTCATGCTACACTTTTTTTTGGACATTGAATCATGATGGAGAGGCGGCTAAATAAACCAAAATAGAGTTTTAAGACAGTTAGAATGAGATCATGGGAAAAATCAAGACAGATAGTCATGGAAATAGTTATAATGGTATTTGAACCGACCACATATTCTGCTGGATTTCAGGGATATGATGATAAACAATGCAAAAATCAACACAGTGACGGAAATAGCTGTACTAATATTACTGTTTTTAGACTGACCTCATATTCTGCTGGGTTTTAGGGATATCATGATGAGGAGTACAAGAGAAGGCGGTCATCTATAGCAGATATGGCTAAGAAACACAAAATGTAAGTACAGTGTTCATGCCATCTTTACCAAAATTTGTATTTACTCATCTTGTATTTCATTTCAAAACTTGATTAGTTCCAGGTGAAATCCTATTGAACAGATGAAAATAACTATTGTTACAAGAGAATGAAAACATTAGATTTAATTTCTTGTATTTCTAATATTTTGTATCTTCAATCTAATAAAAGCTCATGAAGGACTTTTTCTGTCTTTAGAGGAGAGCCCATTCCTGCCGTTGAATATACCACTGAAGAAATTCATGTTTGGGGGCAGGTTCTTACAAAGCTTAGTGCTTTGTACCCGACTCATGCTTGCAAAGAGTATTTAGAATCATTTCCTCTTTTCAACTTTTCTCCTAAGAGAATTCCTCAATTAGAAGAGCTCTCACAGGTATTGAAGTGTTTTAGTAATTTATTTTAGTTATTGAATCTTCTACCTTTGTATCTAACAGATTATGAGTCTCTGTAATCAGATTACTGGACATTGCACTGGATGGAAAATAAGACCTGTTGCAGGGCTGTTGCATCCACGTCAATTTTTGAATGGGCTGGCTTTTAAAACATTCCACTCGACTCAGTATATCCGTCATCCTAGCAATCCGATATACACTCCTGAACCTGACATTTGTCATGAGATTCTTGGTCACATACCACTGCTTGCACACCCTGACTTTGCTCAACTTGCTGAGCTCATTGGCTTAGCATCCCTAGGGGCATCTGAAAAAGAAATTTGGCACCTCACAAAGCTATATTGGTACACTGTTGAATTCGGAACAATCCTAGAAGATGATGGTGTGAAGGCATTTGGAGCCGGTTTGCTATCTAGTTTTGGAGAGATTCAACACATGAAATCTGGAAAGCCAATATTCCAGGACCTTGATCCATTTGCTAAGCTACCCAAGATGAGCTACAAGGACGGATTTCAGAACATGTATTTCTTATGTCACAGCTTTTCAGATGTTTCAGCAAAAATTCAATCTTATCTGGAAACAATTCAGTCTGCCAATTAATAGCATCTGGACAAACCTCTCCATTGGAATTGAGTTGGAGCTACATCTAATATCTTAAACCATTCGTCCTAAGTCTGTATGGAACTTCTCATTCAAACTCAGTAGCCCTGTTTAAGCTCACCATGTATTCAGTTGATGTAGAAATTGTATAGAACTCAAAAGACCTTTCCCCTATTCATTCATAAAGGGAAAGAGGAATTGGAACTGTGTACGTAAAATTACTGTGCCTTCTAAGCTTGAGCAGGGACTTTACATTGAGGTTGGTTTTTGACCTTCCTGCTATTTTTCTAAATCAAATTGAATATTATGTTATGATTTTCTTACTATTTGGTTCCCATCTATCACTTAAACATTGAAAATTTCAAAAGACCCATTAAATATTAAGTTAATCCTCAAAGATAACTTTGACTGTACAATCACCTCACCTCTTGTATTAGGTAATAATGGAACCTTAGATAAACGTATTATTTCAACATGATATTAAATCCATGGAAGCGCTGAATTCATCATCTATAAATGTTTATATAGTCCATTTTATTTTACATTTCATCATAGATAGACCTCGACTGATGGATTTTATAACATATTTTACAACTTTGTGTTTAGTGTTGCTCAAAAATGTTGTCACTTTCGTGCAATTTTACCATTTAATTGCTTCCATTCTGCTAAGATACCCAACCATTCTACTCTTAAGAATAGGAAAGATTGAAAGTTATTTCGGTTGCTTCCTTCTCTCTTTGGGCGGAATGCATGGATTGTATTTTTTTTCCAGGTGCATATGATTTTTGACTGTTGTTTTATTGGATGACTTATAATCCTTACAATGAGGGTGTGTGTTTTTTCTATGGACAGGTGTGTATAAGGATATTTTTAAAATATATATGGTTTGAAGGATGATCTCTGTTTAAATAACCCTGAGTTAAAGGCACGCCACTTAAGCAGTATTTGCTGTAATTTCTATTCATTAGAGCATGCAGTGAATGGATGATCTTTTGCAATACACAACAAATGTTGCAATACACATGTTTTCAGACATGTTGCAATACACATGTTTTCAGACATGCATAGGTCTGAGACAAACATGTCTTTGGTAGAAAAAGACCTCCTAGCTTACAAATCACTTAGGGTCCACGTACTTAGATGGAAGATTCAAATGTTGGTTTTGGAGGTAAATGAGAATTAACAAATCCCTATTCTAGTTTCATGTTTTGAACACAAACATCAAAAATGTCAATTTCCAGATTTGACAATCCCAATTCCAATCTAATTCCAGCAAACAAATAGGCCCCTAGTTTTCTATTTAGGATTTAAATGTCGAATTAAGACTTTTCAAGTTTCTTAACCTTACCTGCCTCTAGTATGCACACGCTCTTTAATCATCGCCAACTAGAGAGATTTCTAAATAGTTATTTTACATTTATTGGACTTATGATTTATCACCTTTTTCTCACTTAAAATTTTTTGTTGAGAACCATATATTTAAATTCAACAAGTCTATGGCTCTATAAGGAAAACAACTATCAACTTAATAGACCAATAAAGTAATGGAAACTAGAGCTATTAAATTGAGGGCAACATCAATATTAAAGGGGGCTCTTTGCTCATTAGGGTTATTTAGTTTAGCGATTGACAAATTCACGCCATGATCTATAAACTCCCACCCACCATAAGTAGCATTGTCACCATCCTCAAAACCCTCTTGTAGTTGATTTTGAATAGACTTTGTGACGCAGGTCAAGGATGGTAAATCCAATTAAGGACAATCCAACCTTGCAGCTTTAGAACAACACAGCGGAAAACACAACAATATATGTTTCAAAACATATTTTCCATTAACATGCCTGGTTGTAAGGCCTTCCGGGTTAGGGCCAATTACAATTAGAAATAATTCAGCAAGATCAACAAGATCCAATACAACTCCAGCTAGTTTAGTTCTGAGACAAATCAACAATTGATGGAAACCCTAAGGTAGATCTGAACTTGTGCTCGCAAGCCACCAAGCAATCTCCTTGTCTCCAAGTATGCAACCACTAGCTCTGTTATTACAAACTATCAGATAAAAATTTGATTTGCAAGATCCCGCAAGATCTTTTCCACAACTTCACTTATTTGCTACCCCAAATCTCCCATCTGATTGCCCAAATCTGCTACCTAAACAACTACCCAAACACTCCTTAAATACTAATCATCGGCCACAAGTCGGTTGGATGAAACAATTAACTTCTACAAATAAATATTAAATGCAATACAAGTCGGCTCTCAAATAGCTTTACAATTATTAAATTCAACATGTCGGCCGCCAGATCCACATAGGAGAATCCAACAAAAACTACCAACAATAAATGCACCAAGTCGGCCAACCAAATCACCAAGAACTCCAGTTAGTAAACCAAAACTGTCGAGCATCAGAGAAACAACGGAGCACCAGTGAAACAACCGACCGAGCCAAGCAACACCGAGCAACACATGCATTACCGAGCACCAGTTCCACCGAGCACAAGAAGTCTCACCGAGTTCCTTCAGCGACCGAGCTTCCTTCAATAACCGAGATCATCGGTTAAGGCTGCAACTGAGTAACACCGGCCAAGTAACACACCACCATGCAGATTCACTGAGGACCCAAGAATGCCCTTGCATCAGACACCCCAGGTTTGAAAAGATGTTCATATGTGAGAAGAACATCTTCCGAAATTCAGCACATAAACCCCGAACTGGTTCTTCACATACATGTCCTCCAACTTTTCACTTTGCATACTCTTCCACTTCAGCTTCCTCTGTCTTTTCAATTCTTTCCTTGATAACACACAGATCTATTCTCCAAACTGAGCATTCATTCTCTCAGGATCTACCAGCTCAACTCAGCTACCAATACTCAGACTTCTCCTACCGAGTGTTGTATCCAGCAAAGGCATCAGGGAAAACTTCCGATCATCCTTCTCATTCTACTCAAACCAAGTTTCTGAACCATGTCCTCAGCAACAAGGTTATCAGTACTACCACTATCAACAATAACATCATAAAGTTTACCTCTAGACTTGCACCGAGTCCTGAACAAGTTACTCCTTTGACAAGGTTTCGCCTTTGTACCGAGCAATGTTCGCCGAACTAGCAAGTTCTCAGATTCAGGTTCATTCTCAACATTTTCATTCACCAAAATAGTTCATCGGTCACCAAGCTTCTTCTGTGTACACTCAAAAGAACGGTGTCCTTCTTCACCACAGTTATAGCAAGTACCCTTAAAGATAACTCTACCTGTCTTCTTCTTCAGTTCTACAAGTTTCTATTAATCTTCTGCAGTCGGTTTATCCTTCACCGAGTGATCAATCGTTTCCTTCCCTCAGGGATTACTATGTTGTTTCATCTTCAACTTATCTTCTGCCTTCAGAGCATACTAATAAGCATCTTCAACAAAATCAATCTTCAGCATACCAAGCTCATCCTGAATATTGAATCTCAAACCATTCACATACTGAGCTACCTTTTCCTTACCAAGTTCTTTGTGTCCAGACTAAATAGTAAGTTTGTAGAACTCCTCGATATAATCTTCAACAGTCAAATCCTTCTGTTTCAGATTCTGCAACTTCTTAAACAAGTCAAGCTCATAGTTAGTAGGTATGAACTTAGCTTTCAACTTAGTCACCATCAACCTCCACCGATTGATCTTCATTTCACCTTCATCTTCTCTATCTCTTTGTAATTTTTTCCACCAAAGAGCAGCATGTCCTTTCAATTTTGTCTGTGCCAATATCACTCAAAGAGGATCTTCAATTTCTTCCAGCTCAAAGAAATCTTCAAGTTCACCAATTCAGTCAATCAAGTTCTCAAGCTTCAAAGTACCAAAGAAAGTAGAAACTTCTATTCGGTAACTATTACTCAACCGAGCTCCAGATCTATGCAACCGAGCAGTTTTGTCTTCACCGGATCTATCCCTCTGGTCATCACCACTAGATCCAGCAGCTTCCTCATAACCATCTTCAATACCAACATTCCAAGGTACACCAGCAAAAGCTCTCATGATCTCAGTGACCATGTCATTCTTCATCAACTTCATCTCTGATCTAAAATCAGATTTCACCTTCTTTGTAATCCTAGATTCCACAGTATCACAGAGATCCACAATCACTCTAGGGTCCAATCTTCTAAGAGGCATCCTTAAAGATAAGAAAACCCTCTGCAACAAAACCCTACACCGACCACCTTGTGACAACCTCCAAGTCGTATGCAAGTCAAATCGCAACCTGCCACCTCGCACAAACAACTAGGCCAAGATTCCACAAGTTCAGTGCCATAGATTTGCAACCCAGATCATACGATCTCTTCGCCAACAAGATCAACTTTGCAAGATCAACCTTGCTAGGTCAACCTTTGCTCCACAAGATCAACTTAGCTCTGATACCACCTGACACAGGTCAAGGATGGTGGATCCAATTAAGGACAATCCAACCTTGCAGCTTCAGAACAACACAGCGGAAAACACAACAAGATATGTTTCAAAACATATTTTCCATTAACATGCCCGGTTATAAGGCCTTCCAGGTTAGGGCCAATTACAATCAGAAACAATTCAGCAAGATCAACAAGATCCAATACAACTCCAGCTAGTTCAGTTCTGAGACAAATCAGCAACTGATGGAAACCCTAAGGCAGATCTGAACTTGTGCTCGCAAGCCACCAAGCAATCTCCTTGTCTCCAAGTATGCAACCACTAGCTCCGCTATTACAAACTATCAGATAATAATCTGATTTGCAAGATCTTGCAGGATCATTTCCGCAACTTCACTTATCTACTACCCCAAATCTCCCATCTGATTGCCCAGATCTATTGCCTAAACAACTACCCAAACACTCCTTAAATACTAATCATTAGCCACAAGTCGGCTGGATGAAACAATTAACTCCTACAAACAAATATTAAATGCAATACAAGTCATCTCTCAAATAGCCTTACAATTACTAAATTCAACATGTCGGCCTCTAGATCCACATAGGAGAATCCAACAAAAACTACCAACAATAAATGCACCAAGTCGGCCAACCAAATCACCAAGAACTCCAGATGGTAAACCAGAACTACCGAGCGCCAGAGAAACAACCGAGCGCCAATGAAACAATCGAGCGTTAGTGAAACAACTGACCAAGCCAAGCAACACCAAGCAACATAGGCATTACCAAGCACCAGTTCCACCGAGCACAAGAAGTCTCACCGAGTTCCTTCAATGACCAAGCTTCCTTCAATAATCGAGACCATCGGTTAAGGCTGCAACCGAGTAACACCGGCCAACTAACACACTACCATGCAGATTCACCGAGGACCCAAGAATGCCCCTACATCACTTTGTCAAATAAATAGTGGACATTAGGTGAGATTTTGTCTTGATTATAAGGGAGCTACCATGCCTCAAGTAGTTATGGACCTGAGTAATGCAAAGGTAGAGACCATCCAATTTCATTTTTGATATGTTGAGGTAGAGGTAGGTTCCAACAAAAGAGTTTCCTTGGTGACAGTGGAAGAGATGGGCTATTGTCTCTTAATGGCTCTTCGGTAGTAGTGTGGAAAGAATGTGAGGACTTTGAGGGGTTACACTACTAGTCTTGATAGGGCAATCTAGGATGAAATGTTGCTAAAGGTAAAGCCTTAGCCACAGTGCAAGGGACATTCCTTTTATAATCAAGAAGATTTTCGAGATGTAGTAGTTGCAACTTCGAACACAACCTTGCTAACTAGATTTTGAATCTAAACAAACACATTAGGGATCACCAATGATTTGGGGTGAATAGGAAAAACAATATCCATAGGAGAATTAGCAGAAAAAATTACAATTTCTATCATTTCAAATGGTCCTTACGGCCCCTTAGCTATTGTGGAGCCCAAAATTATAGTCCTTATAGATTGTTTGAAACCTTTTAGCCCAAATGAAGCTAGAGGACCATAAGGATTATTTGTTATTTAGCTTTTGAACCATGGGTAGGTTAAAAGAAATTCATTTGTATCCTTTATTCTAGAGTAGAAATATTACAGAGTATATCGATATACCATTTCCAATTCTTTAACCAAGGATTGAGAGATTGCAAATGCTAAGGAGGCACAACCTTTATTATGGCCTAGTAGGTTTTTTTTTTATCAAACTAGTTTAATCTATACTTCGCCTTGGATTGAGGCTAGGAAATCCATGTGACAACTACCTTAGAGAAAACTATATGGAGTGTTGGTTGATGGTCCATCCCTATTTTAGAGTGATTGGGGCTTTATAGATTCTCACACTTTCCAAATTATTTTAGGGACAAAGGTGCCATTGATTTAGGATGGAATCCAATAGAATTCTCTGTTGCATTCTCATATGGTGAATGTAATGATCCCTTTTTGGGCCCTTACTTGATTTGTTCTTAAATCCCTTATTAGGGTTTGGTTTATGCTTAGGAATGACAAATCCTAATGTTACATACTAGGAGGATGCCAATTCCCAATAATTATCATACGTCATTATGCATATAAATTATATTATATTAAGAATAATCTCTAATTCACAATATATGCTTAAGCTTTGATTCCTCACTTCACTCCTAACCACAGATCTTAAGAAAGATGGTAGATTTATTGTGCTAGGACGCATGCATAGTCTACAAGTGGATTCCCTCGAGGTTCTACCTATCTCGAGATCTTTCCATCATGTGATCGATTTACCCGCCTCTTCCTACACACATTCCCTGTCCCTTCAATAGTGATTAGTGAGTTATTAAGGAATTGACTAAGTATATATTAATAATTTATATTACAAAAATATAAATAAATATATAACACAATCGATATATAATTTCATTCTTATTAACATATATAAATTGTATATATAATTTTGATTATCAATAATAATAATAATAATAATATATATATATATATATATATATATATATATATATATATATATAATTCAGATTATTAATAATTAAACATGTATATAATACTTTACTTTAAATATATTAATTATACAACATAAATAATTGTATCATTATTAATATCTATGTATATTAATCTATGTCCTCCATATCATTTAATCACTAATCAAAGTATATAAGGTTCTTTGGTTCATTTCTTATATCTAGTATTCCCTCCTTGATATAATATATATTTCTTAGTCTTTTGAAGATATCTATTTTATATTATTATATTATTTTATCTTTCATTCCACGACTATTCATTTTTTTTAATCCAAATATATATATTTATTTTCTTCCCATAAGTTCCTCCTACATTTCCACCTTTATTTTCTCCTATCTTTTCTCCTTCATTTTCTCCTATATTATTTCCTCTCAAGTTTTCTATATTATTTCTCAATGTTTCTTCCTTTTCCCCATGATATAATATTTTGCCCACTCAATATATATATATATATATATATATATATATATATATATATATATATATATATATATATATATATATATATATATATATATATATATATAAACATGAGTAGTCATGACATTAGAATAATAATTTGCATTTGATTATTATAAAACTCTTTATTGGTGGTATTATTATTAATTATAATTCTTCATGGGTGATATTTGTAAATTATAACTTTCCCCTTATTTACAATGTAGGAGACTTTAATACTAATTATTTATTAATTAGGAAACTATTTCAATTATTAATATAGGGAATCTAATCATTTATTAATATACTTAATATTAATAAGAGATAATATAAGAGACACATTTAATTATTAATTTAATATTAAATAATTATCATTATTTTAATACATATAGAATATTGATTAATTTATTTAATTAGTCTAATAATATATTATATCATTATTTCTAACAATTATATTAATTGTATATGGATTAATATATATGGAACCTATTTAAGATGACATTTGCATCAATTATACATACACATTAGAAAATAATATATTTGTACATACATTGATTATGGCTCATGATAGTGAACTAGAGGCGATGGAATTTATCGGCAGAAATTGTCAAACTTCATTATCAACACACTCTTAACATTATATTTAGAACAAAAAGAAATACCTTATCTATTGACATCAATAAGGCCTAGACCATCTAAGTTTCTTGGTTGGTACTAGACATCCTAGGTCACATGGTGATACCATTTATTATGTTTAAATTGGCTCAGAGAACATTTTGAAGGAGCTTATCCAACATGTGGTACAATGCTTTCAAGCGAACCCATGTAATGTCCCCTTTTGGAGGACCTTGGATCTTACTTGAAATTCACTAAATTTAATTGAAATAAGGAATGTAATATAGTTATCAACATAAACCCTAATTTAGATCCTACAACCATATGAGATCATGTTTGAAATATAATTCATAAGACCAATTATTTCTATTTAGGGTTAGAGATCCTAATCAAGAATTATAAGCACCTACATAACAATAATTATCTTATTCTATTTAGATAAATCATATAATAACCATCCATGGTTCTATTTCTCATAATTAATCATATTTAGGGTTAGGAGAGAAATCCACGTAGAGTGTTAAGTTATTGTTTAGCTCAATTAAGCCTAAGAGCATGCAACGCCTGACCAAGATAACTCACCCCTTGGCCCACAAGAGAAGGGACCTCCCATGATGATTCAATCCTTTGGGATGGGCAACTTGACTTGAGGGAACCCAAGTTATAGAGGAAGACTATTCATCATGATTCAGCTTCAAGAGCACGTAGAGCCTAACCAAGACAACTTGCCCCTTTTCCCACAAGAATGAGCTCATCCTGTGATAATTCAATCTCTTAGGTTGGGCTACTTAATATGAGGGAACCTATGTCTACCACCTCTCCCTAGCATATTTCATTCCATTCCTTATATGATTATTTATTTCACTCCCTACAACCAACCATAATGGGGATTGGAGAGGGTAACACAAACTGTGCTTGAAGTCATCCACAACTAAGACCAAGGGTATGAAGCATCCAAACAAAACAACCCAGTCCCTTGGCACACAAGTGGTAGGAACATCAAACCAATACAATTCCATCCAACTTGGGGTGGACTACTTAGAGGGGACCCTATATCAATTCTACCAAATGCATCTCCTTCCATACCCACACATAATTGTTTCCTTGGGAGAATAAATAAATAAATAAAGGATCTAGAATGATTAGTGTTTCACATAAGAAATTAAATGTTATATAATATCTTCATCATGCATATACTAAGCATGCATCTCACACATACCACAAATAGAGAAGAATGCTATTGCATGCAATTAATAGTAATTTATGATCTTGTTTGATCCATGTGCTTCATCATAAAAATATCATCAATTGATCTTCTCCTTATGAGCACCAATGCTCATTGAGTTAATTTCCTTAATTGATGATTTGAGGAATTGGTGAGCAATGATTAAGTGATTGTTGATTATATGATTGATGAGTGATAATGTCATGATTTTTTTTTGATATATTGGTGATTGATGATTGAAGGAATGTTGATTTGATAGAATGTTTCTTGATTGTTAAATTGGTTGTTTTATTGATCCCATGATGAAGCAATGATTGATGTGGATTTGATTATTGTTTTCTTGGTTTCATGAGGGATTAATGATTGTTGGATGAAGGATTAGATTGGATGGATTCATGATTGAAGACAGATGAGTGATCCTTCAATCCTTGGAATGAATCCTCCTTTATACTTTATTAGTGAAAGGGTCAGCACCTTTCATAAGAATTGAGTCACCACTTTTTATTGTTTCATTTGAGAATAATGTATTGTTTCCCAAATTTATCTCCCTTGGATCCTTGCCTAAAATGAAACCTTCTCCCCTTTTATATCTATAAATGTGAGGGAGAGTCGCACCTCTTCATCATGTCTACGCTTTGCAATGGTCACAACCTTTCATAATTAACACCCTCTAAAAGAGCCACAACTCTCTATCATTTCTCCCCTTTGATAGAGTCACAACCTTCCACAATTACCACTATGAAAGTCACAACTTTCCATCATGTCACCCCATTGAGAGAGTCACAACATCTCACAATTAGTACTCTTTGAAAGATTCATAAACCTTCATCAATTATCCCCTTTGGAAGAGCACAAACCCTTCATTATTTCTACCATTTGAAAGAGTCACAAACTTTATAGTGCCACCCTTTGAAAGGGTCACAACTCTTCATCATTTGTGTTTTTTAAAGGAGACAATTTTTTATTTTCTTCTCATTATTTTTTCCACTTCTATTAATTATTTCTTGATTCATATATTCCCTTCTCTCTTCCTTCCTTCATATCCCCTTGCAAATGAAGTTCTCTTCTCCCTTTTATATCTCATGTTTGAAGGAGTCACAACTTTTCATTTCATGTATTTTGGTTATTCATTAAACTTAGCTAAATTTTAATTATGCTATGTTGTAATTTTATTCTTTTATATTTTAATTTTAAAATTAATTTTATTCTTTTAATTTTAATTTTATTATTATTGTTTTTTATTGATTTCTACCTCAGAAAGGGCACATTGCAGAAGGAATAATAAACACACATCACAATAATATCTTCAGAGAAACTTTGGGATTTGTTTGCTAGTGAAAGCAATTTGGTGGTTTTATAGGTGAGTATTTTTCAACTCTATCAATAACATAATGCCAACTCTTGGATTAACAAACTTTAAAGGGAAAAAATCTAAATTTATGGAGCCAAGATGGTAGCTAGGACAAGGGATGTCTATAATATTGTATTTTTATATTAGATTGAAGTGTCAAGACACTTGAAAGCTTGGTGAATGTTGTGCTCATCTTCAATAAGTGTTAAAGAATCATCTACAATGTTTTCATTTACTAATTGTTCGGAAACACTTTCAAGAAGGAACATTCCTTTGACATGTTGCTACAAAATGGCATTAGCAAGGATATAGACAAACCCTCTAGTAGGAAGAAAATAAAATCAAGTTGCAAGAGTTCAACCTACCATATACAATGAAAAATTCAAAAGGTTTAAATTGAACATTGTTGATGGTTAGGTAGGTAGAGGCATCAACAAAGAACATTTGGATGATTGGATGAAGGTAGGTCTTCCATTCTAAAGGTTTAAATTGAACACCATTAATTATTGGGTAGGTAGATGGATCGATAAAGAACATTTGGATGATTGGATGAAGGTGGGACCAAAACTAAGAATCATGTGTGAAAAGAATGAAGTTTCATTCAACCCATAATACGATTTTTCAAAATTAAATTTGATGTAGTGTTTATTAATAAGATTTATATGTCTATTCTCATCAAGTAAAGTAACTAAATAAATTTTTCTTAGGTTTTAGAAAAATAGAACATTATTGGACCATAGTTTTCTCTCCTCTAGTTGAACAATAGGCCAACAATATTTGTGCTAGAATTGCCTCAACTTGAGCACCTAGATTTCATCATCCTTACTTATCTTATATATCCATATGAATCAATGCAATATATTGGTCTTATGCCCAAAATTTGTAAGAATCAGAGAACTATAAAAGTAACCCTTTGTACATAGTTGCCAAGCCACCTATCCCCAATTATGTTGAATAATTATTAGAAGCTATTAATATTTATATTTATAAAAAATATTCCTAGGTTTTTTCTTCCTCCCATGGAAGATGTGTTCCTGCAAATGTAACCTCGAACATTCTACCAAAATTATTCTTTCAAATGTTTCAAATGATGTCTTCCCAACAACCAAAGTAGTCCATAAATTCCCAAAGCATCTACAATAGATGAAGAAAAAAACCTTGTGATTCTAGATTTGAGGGAGATTTGGATTGTGGAGATACATAATTTTAAAATCCATCTCCCATATATCCATTTGCATATTAAAAATTTTAAGAACTTTCCAAACTACCACATATTCTTCCTTTGCAATTTTTAAATGATAAATATTTTGGCATAATTGATGTAGAGATAAGTTGAGAATGTTATGGTATGTGTTTGATGCAGATCTGATGATATGTTGATTAGTTATGATGTTTCCGTTGATGTCAACTTAGTGATTATTGGTTGACAGTGTATTTGTTATGCTGATGTATGTTCAAGAGGTTGGATCGCGAGATGTGATAAGAGTTGGAGTGTGCGATCGTAATGGAAGTCTCAGTGATGTTTTTAGATATTATGTCTATGACCTCACATGTTTAACATATGTATGTTGTGACTTATGATTGATTTAAGAAGAATTGGTCAACAGGAAGGACAAGATGAAGCCAAGGAGGAATGATTTGATGATTGTGTCAAATAGGTTTTGACTCAGGTGTTGCAATTCGGGATATGTTATCTTGACTATGTTATGGGTTACTATTGTGACCACATCATGATTGGTGAACCGGAAGATAAATTTTCAATGGAAAAAAGATCACTCGGTGAAAAGGAAAATAAGTTCTTAGAACAATCAGTCAAATTCTTAACCGGTGTTGTTGCATCGTGTTGTGATAAGTTGAACTATGTGTTGTAAGAATCATAGTGATGTGGTAGACCAACATGGAATGATGAGTTGGCATTTCATGATCATGGGGATCAAATTTCTTGGAGTTGTGCAAGAACATTGGAGAGTGTGATATGGTTTGACTTTTCTTTGTCAAATCAATTGTGTGATGGATCTAGAGGCCAACATGAACTAGAAATTGTAATTGGTAATGGGTAACATGTTTTAAGGTTCAAATTTTGAGCGAGAGAATTATAATTCAAATGTAATTAGGTCATGGCTGGCCTAGTTAGTGAAAATGTATTTATATATTTTTGATGTAGTATGAAGCAAGTGTGGGAGAGAAAGATTGGGAATGCAAATGTGCGATTGTAGGGTTTGGATTCTCTGAATGTGAAGTAGAGATTAAGATTGAACTAGATTTGTACTAGCAGAGAAGTATTTTTTTCTCAGATCATTGTACTTGTTGATTCCTAACAGTTTCTACGAGAAAATATCTTAATCGAGTAGACTCTAACAGGTCTGATTTGTAAATCCTTTAACCAGGTGAATCTTTAACTAGGGTTTAAAATCCCTTAATAGGGTTACTCCTAAAAAGGTAAAACTCCCAATAGGGACAGAGGTAAATCCCTTAATCGGGTGACTCCTAACAGGTTCTTTCTCTTAACCGAGCGTACTTTTGAAGAACATAATTATTTGTGTGTGTCATCCCCACATGTGATTTTTTCCAGTTGATACAATTTATTCAATGGTTTAAGAAACTTTTAATTGTTATATTATTGATTCCCCACACCCCCCCCATGCCCCCTCTTAGCAATCTTGGACCTGATAATACTAACAAAATATGCTCCAGAGGTTGTACTACAAATAAGGATGATTCTTGAGTACTTGCATTTTAATTATTTCAGTAAATTGCATGGGGAATTTTGATCACCCTTGTACTATGATTTCCTTCTAGCTTGAATGGATTTTTAGATTTATTAAATTTCAAATTAACAAGGTTAATAAACACTTATAATTGGACAAATAAGTCGACTCTTGAAGTCTCTAAGTTTCTTGTACCAACTAGGTTATCACCATGTGTTCAAGATGACAACAATTATCAATTTATAGAAAAGGTTTAAAATGAAGTGCAATTGGATGTGAGCTACCATGTTAGTATTAATTTACTATTTGTTAGTTTATAGTTAGTTATTAGTTATGAGTTAGATGGTAGTTAGTGATTTAGATAGTTAATAAGCTGAATGATTTTATAAATCTATAGTTGAAGATAAATGGCTAATTTTTGGTGTTAGACCCTTGAGCTCTTTGTTTTCTCAAATTCAATAAAAATACACAACAAACTTATTACACATAGAGAAAGAACTACTGATTCAAAAGAAGAACAAACTTCATTTGAATTGTTGAATTTTTTAATCCTCTAAGGAAATTTCAATAGTTAGTCTTGAAAATATTATTTGGAATGGATTATTTTATACATATCCATCAAAAGTCAAGGCTAGATAAATTGGCCTAATAGACTAAAAGAATCATGAAAATAAGGATCTTTGTATGGTCAACTTAATAATTAAGGAAAATTGTTGTATTTTCTAAATTATAGCTACATAAAATTACATGTAATAAAATGTATTCATGGAAATAAAATTAGATAATATGAAATAAACATCATTTTAAAAATTTAAACAATAAATTAAGAAATATATGTGTGTGATGATGGATATCACCTTCATGAAATTAAGATCAAGTAGCATCAATTTAAAGAAAATACAATGCAAATCTAATTTAAAATGAAACTATAATCTAGAACATCTCATGGTTTATAAACTATAAAATGAAACTATAATTTAAAATGAAGCTCTTAGCTTAGATCCTCACTAGTGACACCTCTAAAATGAGAATTATGCTGCTATATGCTTCTACTATGCTCATTCAATGCTTAATCTAGCTCAAATTGACAAACTACAATGATAATTGCTCTAAATGCTCTTAATTTGCTCTTAGAATGCACTCAATTGCCTATAATAACAATGTTTTGCAAATGAAATTCTAAGATGATAATGCTCTCCAAAATGCCTCATATTTATAGTAAATGTCCAAGGGTAGGGGGTGGAGTGAAGTAATCATGGTTATCCCTTGGTTGAGTCAAATACTTTGCATTGTTCATAAATGGGGGGACAAATGGGGGGACAAATGAGGGGACAAGCCTTTAAATGGTTTCAAAGCTTTGGACAATTTAAATGTTTAAGTGATTTATGTCTTTTTGTTCTCAATTTTCATTGGTTCATCACTTTGTTGAAAGAAATTAAGATTTATTAAATTCAATTAATTAATTAAATTTAGCCATGTAAGGGTAATGGGTTCATTTTGATTTTTGATTAAAACAACTATACAATTAATTGATTAAATCAATTATATATTGTTTTTGGCCCTTTTAAGCTTTGATTTAATTACTTAACATCATTATTTAATTTCTCCTTTGCTTTAATTGATTTTGTCCCACTTTATTTAATTATGTCCATTTTTAATTGATTCAATCTATTTTGATGATTTTGTGCATTTTATTGATTTTTTAGCCATTTTATGATTTTTGCAATTTAAAAGCACTTGTCCAATTTTATGTGTCTACAAATGCCCCTCTTTGAATTGATGTATGAAGAACATTGATTCAAAGATTCTTATGAGTCCTGATTGCTTTTTAGGTCCTGATTGTTGGTTCACTGATATGCCTTTGATACTGACTGATTACTGCCTCTGATAATGAAACAAAAAAAATTATGATGCCCCATTAATTCCATGATGTTTGATTGCCCCACTGATTCCATGATGTTTGATTGCAACTTTCATTTGATACCCTGATGCCCCCTCAGAAATTAAAACATATTAATTTCTTGATTTGAAATATTTTTATGATGTTTGATTTCTTGGATATGTTTTCATTTCTGAAAATTTAACTATATGTCATGATTTAAGAATATGCCCCATTTGTTTTGATTAGTCAATATAGGTCCACGTCCATTTTCACCTCCAAAATTAGGTCAAAATACCTTAAATAGGTTGATAAACCTTGTTTTACTATTCATTTTTACTTTTCATCTTTGGTAATTTTTCTCTGATCCTCTGGTGAATTTTGAGATGGTTGTGCCGATTCGAGAGCATAGATTCGAGAGGTGCCAGAGATATGCGAGGCCACCTGAGTATGGACCTCTGGTAAGTCATTCCCAACTTTGTCTTTACATTTATGATGCATTTATTAGCATTTATTGCAATTTCCTTGTTTCATCATTGCATGTAATGTGCAAAATCTCGCCTAGGAGTAATTTAATGTCGCCTAGACCTTTTAACTATCGCCTCTGTGCTATTCTCTCCCGCTTCCGTGTGTTTTAATACCACTTAAGAAACTTTCATTCTCGCCTAGGAATAAGATATTCACGCCTACGACTAGGTTAAAATGCCCCTTTTATGTATGTTGTCGTGTATGAAAACCCTAGCGATTTTACTATTGCCTAGGCTAACATTTTATGTCGTGTAACGTGATTCATTGTCGCGTAGCATACAAACTATCGCTGACCACCCGAAGAATGTCACTTTGCATATTTTGATTATCGCCTTAGGTAAAATGTCGCCTGACATAGGTAAAATCACGCCTGCTAATTTTTTTGAAAAATTTACACCTTATACTTGATTACGTCTAATGAAGAATTTGATAACTTTTGATGATAGGTTCGAATGATTAGGTTAGGTCTATTGCTTTCAACAAAACAATTGGATTAGGATATCAGGATAGTGGTATCACAAAATATGATTTGTCAATTCGATTAGGATAGTTACTGATAGGATAAATCAATCAGTGTGAAAACCGATATGATTTTGATACTACTTAGTTCATGCTCAGGATACAAAGACACGAACAAATGGTATGGGGTGTGATTACTTGATACTTTTGATAAGATTGACTTGAGATAATTCCTTGATATGATATACTGACATAATTCCTTTGCTTTGCTAATAGGCTCACTTTCCTACCTTATATATCCATTCAGTGGCATCATGGGTTATTGATTTAGGTCAGTCACCAACTGTAGCCGAGTATCGTGTGATTGAGCGATGTGGTTTGAGTTTCTTGCTTGATCTCCGATGGTTTTAGCTGAACCATGGGTTACTTACTATAGTGGCAGAGTGATGGCACTCCGATCACAACACCTTTCATTTACCCTATGGAGAGATGATGATCACGCCTGAGGACATGTATCAATTACTACAGATCCCTTGCAGAGGAGAGTTGGTATACTATGACTCCATCTATGGTTCTAATGTTTGTCGACAAGTGTTTAGGGACAACACTATAGGTGATGGGGATACTATCACATGGCCTCAGTTTGCTTCCTTTCTGAGATTGCCAGCCGTTCTTGGTGCCTTGATTGGTGGTTTGCTCCTTCCTGACCGACGAGGTCATGGTTTTTCTGTCGGATGGGGTAGGATATTGGAGGATTTGCTTGCTCATCCTCGATGCTTTGATTGGGGCTCTTGCATCCTTGCTCAGCTTTATCACGATTTACATGAGGTAGTGTACAGACAGAGTTCTGCTTTATCAGCTGGTGCTATTGTTCTTCAGTTATGGATATGGGAGCATCTTCCCATTACTAGGCCCATTTCTGATAGGAGATGACCATGGGGATATCCTTATGCTTTTTTATATACTGGGATGGTTACTCAGCATCATTTGGGTCATCTGGACTACTGGCGTTGACAGATAGATGATATTGACCAGGTGATATGGCATCCTTACCTTGGTTGTGATCGATGGAGAGAGGATGAGGATGAGTTATCTTATATGTTCACTCCTCGCTGGATGATTGGGTGCACTACTACTACTATTGAGTGCTTTTGCTTCGGAAGAGTTTTGAGACAGTATGGTCGGATGCAAGGTATGCCTCAGGGTAATGCTTTATATGCGCAAGTACAGGTAGAGACATCTATGTAGGGCCCTTGCATTGATTATGAATTTGCCTTGGATCAGATTGTGGGTATGACTATGTGCAGATGGGAGATGCTTGTTGGTATGGTAGATGCCAGTATGTCTCATGAGTATGAGAATTGGTGGGCTCGTAACAGGTTCATTCATTTCACTGATCCCTCAAAGCCTATTCTTGGTCGAAATGATGGTGGTGGTGTCATTGGTGGTGGTGGCAGCCATAGGAGAGGATGAGGACGTAGAGATCCTCATGGTGATAGACATGGTTAGGGTGATGGCAGAGATATACAAGTTGATGTAGTCTTGATAGTTCATCCTAGAGCAGCAATTAGACAAGATAGAGCTCACAGACAGTAGAGAGCTCGGAGATAGGTGCACGTTGATGTTGCTAGATAGATTCCTAGAGGTTTAGATCCTTTGGTGCAGTTACAGTGAGTAGCTTTGGCACAGCAGGATGATGATGTTCAACAGGATTAGGCACAGCAGATGCCTCCACCAGTTCAGCAGCCACAGGATCAGGGTCAGGATGCACAGGATGCTCCCACTATCAGTTTATTAGCTCAGGATATGTAGGTGCTGAGGACAGATATGTCCACTGTTGTGGGTCATTTGGATCAGGTTGCCTCCTTGCTGCAGTAGTTTGTGTCAGCCATGGTTGTTCAGAGATAGGACGGAGCAAGCACTTCTCAGGCTCCTCCTCCACCAGATGGTAGAGATCTAGGTGCCACAAGATCGTGATTGACTTTTGACAGACTCATCCATCATTGATGTCCTCTGTTTCATATTTCATGCTATTTGATTGATCAGGACCTTTGGTGTACCCTTTTTTATGATATTGTATCTTGATATACTTGATGTAGTGGATCCTTGATGAACAGTTTTTTTTATGATATATGATGATCTATTCCCTCATTTCTCTTGATGATTTGTTTATGAGATTATCTTTTATGCAGCTATATGATCTGTTATGCATTTACGATTTATGCTATGGATGCAGTTATCTTATTTTATGATATAGATAAGTGAGTGCAATGATGTACGGATTATGATGAGATGCTTTTTCTATTTTCCAATGTATGGATGTAAAATGTTTTATGGAAATGCATATGTATGTTCCTATGTTTTTGATGATTTTTCAGGTATTTAGATGTATGCAATGCAAACTCTTATTTACATGAATGTATGATGTATGGAAAATGATTTCTTTTCTTTTCTTTTTTTGATATATGAGTAATGAATAATGATTAATGCTATGCATGAATGCAAAAGATAATCTCACTTGCATTGTTTAAAATCACAGATTATGATGAATGTTTGAATTTAATCTTCCCCCATTTCTTTGATATTTGAAACAACTCAAGTTTTATTGATGTGCCCCCCCTTTGTCCTTGGAAAGTAACCATAAATAAATGCAATTAACTTAACATGATAATACAATGCAATTAATCTAATATGATAATGCAGTTAATCTAACATGATAATGCAACCTAAGTGTCACCAGCTTTTTAGCAAAGAAATGCCATGAGGATAAATTTTCATCATTGAGCATTTTTGGGACTGGAAAGCTAGTACAATCATCATTGACCACATCATGATGATATGAATACCGCTTTTTATTGCTTTTTTGGTAACCTCATTTTGAAATTGGTACAACCCTCACTAGTTGGTTGACCAAACTATGGGAGTTTGAATACCGGTGTCAATGGATTCAATGTTGCAAGTGGATTTTTGGTATTAAGATATGGAAGATCTAAATAGCCAAGGGATCCGTTTGTGTAAACAAGTAAAGGTTAATCCTTCCTCTTATGAGATAATCCTCGATGGTTCTTTGATGACCATGTCATTAGATGAATTCTCATAAGTTGATGAATCTTCCTCAAGACAATCACTCAAAGGCAAGAAAATATCACACCTCTATCATGGCCAATCTAGTCAAAACATCATCGATTAGCTAAAGAGATGTGATAAAAAGTCAATTTCCTAAATTTTTTTAAAAAAATAATCAAAAGCTTTAAGTGTTTTGCCATGTTTTCATGATTTTTAAAAAGTATTTCAAAGTATTCTAATCTTTAAGATGTTTTGTCAATTTTTAATCCCGAATAATAAAGTCAATGAAGGCTCATCGATCAAGTTGTAGGATCAAATACTTGGGTTGTGACCAATGATAGCCATCAAAGGTGCACAAAAATTGTTCTCTCTAAAGTTCTGATAAATCTCTCTCTGACGTGACTGATTGTAGCACTTATTGAATCCGTATGGTACCAAAATTCCAATCCTTTCCTACCCCCAAGTGCTAAATGTGATCATGTGACAAACTTAGGGCTGTAGGCAATGCAACAATGTGACTGAAAGTTTTATTATGACTATATACAAATGACGGATGCAATGAAGGTTTACAAATGGGATGTTGGAAATGCAATATGTACACATGTGACTAGGAAAGACAAACTTAAGGGAACAAAAGGTGCTTGTTTACCAAGTTTTCACCCTTTGGATAGATCAAGCTCTTTTTTCTATTTTTTAAATCTTTTCTCTTTTTTTGCTACCAAGCTGCCTATTTGCTAGGTTTTCACCAAGGCACTTTTTTCTTTTTCCAATTTGTTTGTATTTTTCTTCTTTTTTTTCAAATTTTCTTTTTTTCATATCATCGAGGTGCCTATTTGCTTGGTTTTCACCAAGACAACATCTTATTTGAATGTTTTTTATTTTTTTTGTGCTTTTCCAATGTTTTTGGTATTTTCAAGATCTCTTTTGAACTATGTACCATAAATATGATGCTCTCTCATCTGATACTCTTTATACTCTTTCGTCTAACTCATGTGTAGAACCTTTTGAGATGAATACTGTTGATGGGTTATTGGAGTTCCTCTCCTTCACAATCTGATAACTTATAGGTTCTTGTTCCAAATGAAGATACTATGATGAATGGGCCAAGCCAATTAGCTTCCCATTTGCCTTTCTTCTCTCTTTCAACCTGATTCTTTGGGTTCTCTCGCAACACTAAGTCTCCTACTTGAAAGACTCTTGGTTTGATATGTTTATTATAATTTCTTGAGATTCTATTTTGATACACTTTCAGGTGCTTATAAGCTTATGTTTGGTGCTCTTCAAGTAACTCCAATTGTTGAAGTCTAGTGACTCTATAGTCTTCATCTGTAATCAATCCTTGTAATGACACTCATAGAGACAGTATTTCAACCTCTAATGGTAGGACTGCTTCAGCCCCATAGACTAATGAGAATGGCGTGGCTCCTGTAGGTGTTCTTATGCTAGTTCTATAGGCCCATAATGCTGGATTAATTTGCACATGCCAATCCCTTCCTGATTTATTAACCGACCTCTTCAAAATTTTCAAGATATTCTTATTTGTGGCTTTAGCTTGCCCATTTCCCTGAGGGTAATAGATTGATGAGGAGTGGTGAGTGATATGAAATGTAGCACAAAGTTCATCAACATCCTTGTTTTTGAATTGTTTTCCATTATCTGTTATTATGGCATGAGGAATACCATAACGAAAAATGATGTGATTTAAGATAAACATGGAAATTTGTTTGCACGTTTTCATTATCAAAGGAACCGCTTCTACCCACTTAGTGAAATATTCCGTTGCGATTATGATGTATTTGTGTCCATTTGAAGAAGGTGGGTAGATCACCCTAATCAAATCAAATCCCCATTGATAAAAAGGCCATGGTGTAACAAATGGGTGTAATTCATGTGCCGGTTGTATCATGTCGCCATGATATTGACATTTGCTGCATATCTTCACAAAATGGCAAGCATCCTTTTCTAATGTCTTCCAGAAATACCCTAAGTGAAGGATTTTCTTGGCTAGGTTTAAACCGCTTGAGTGTGACCCACAAATGCCTTCGTGAACCTCTTGTAAAGCTAACTTAGACTCTTCTTCCTCTAGACATCTAAGTAACGTCCCATCAAGACCCTTATGATACAATGTTTCTGAAAGGATTATGTAACGGGCTGATTGGCGTATGAAATTGCATTTTTGGGCTCAGGATTGGTCTAAAGGTAGCACTTGGTCTTTGAGATATGTGTATATAGGATTGTACCAAGGGGAGTCATGTCCATGTAATAGGGCAACAATTTGGGTTTCAGGAAGGTTGAAGGCCGGTTTCACCAACTCTTCCACCAAGAACTCATACTTCTCATTTTGATCTGGTTTTTGTAACAAGGAAGCCAAGGTGGCCACGGTGTCAGCTGCTTGGTTTTTCTCTCTAGGAATCTACTCAAAAGTGATCAAGGTGAAATACTTCTTCCATCCATCAATCATAGTCTTATATGGCAGCAACTTTTCATCTTTGGTGTTATATTCATTGTTGACTTGATTGATGATGAGTTGAGAATCTCCATAAACTTGTAGCTCCGTGATGTTCCACTCCAAGGCCATTTTGATGTCTATGACTAGTGCCTCATATTCCGCTATATTATTTGTGCATGGGAACAAGAGCTTGTAGGACTTAGGAATAGTGTAACCTTGAGGAGTGACCAATAGTATGCTGGCCCCAGAACCTCCTTGAGTATAGGAGCCATCAAAGTATAACTTCCATGTTTTTGCTTCTATGTTTACAATGGCAGAATCCAGAAATTCCACTTGAATAGTTTGTGTAGAAGTCATGGAATTCTCAGCTAAATGATCTGCTATCACTTACCCTTTTATTGCCTTTCTATCGACACACTCAATGTCAAATTCACTCAATATCATAACCCACTTGGCTATCCTTCCCGTTAAGGCAGTTTTGCTTAACAAATACTTGAGAGGGTCAATTTTGGCAATTAACTTGACCTTATGCATCAACATATAATGTCTCAAATTTTGAGATGCAAACACCACTGCTAGGCAAGCTCTTTCCATGAATGTGTAATTAAGCTCATATTTAATCAATGTCCTACTCAAATAGTAGATAGCTCTTTCCTTTCCTTGTTCATCCTCTTGCGCTAAAAGCACTCCTAGGGATCTTTCAGTGGCAGATATGTATAAGAGCAATGCTTTGCCCTTGATTGGTGGCATGAGAATAGGTGGATTTATCAAATAGGTCTTCAATAATGTGAAAGCTTGATCACATTCCTCATCCCACATGAATATCGTATCCTTATGTAGCAATCTGGTGAAGGAATGACACTTTTCAGCCAATTGAGAAATAAACCTTCTTATGGATTGTATTTTGCCTTGTAAGGATCTCATTTGGCTGATGTTCATAGGTATCTCCATGTCCATTATGGCTTGTACTTTCTCTGGGTCCACTTCAATTCCTTTAGCAGAAACTATATAGCCTAATAGCTTGTCGGATTGGACACTAAAGGCACATTTCTTTGGGTTTAATCTAACTTTGAAATGTTCCAACCGAATGAATATCTTTCTTAGAATTTGGAGGTGTTCTTCTCTTTTGTGGGACTTTGCTAGTATGTCATCCACATAATCCTCTAAAAAGGTGTGCATCATATCATGGAAGATAGTTGTCATGGCCCTTTGATATGTGGCTCCGACATTTTTAAGGCCAAAGGGCATGACGTTCCAACAAAAGGTGCCCCAAGGGCAAGTAAAGGCTATCTTTTCTTGGTCTTCAGGTGCAATTTTTATCTAATTGTAGCCGCTAAAACCATCCATTAATGAGTACATGGAGTGACCTGCTATCAAATCCACTATGGCATCTATGCTCGGAAGTGGGAAATCATCCTTAGGGCATGCGAGATTCAAGTATCTAAAATCCATACACACACAAATAGATTTATCATGCTTTGTGACCGGTATAATGTTAGAGATCCATTCAGCATATGCTATTGCTCTTATAAATCCAACCTTTAACAATTTTTCCAATTCTGCCTTCACTAGGAGAGCCACATGTGGGTGCATTTTTCGTAACTTTTGCTTCACGGGTTTAACCCTGGGTCTAACATTCAAATGATGCATTATGAAATTGGGATCCAATCCGGGCATGTCGGCATATGACCATGCAAAGTTCACTTGTTGTTCTTGGAAAAACTTGATGAAATCCTCTCTTTCTAGAGGTGTAAGTGATGCTGCCAAGTGTATAAATTTTGGATCCAATTCTATCCCAATGTTGACCTTTTCTATTGGTTCTATAAGAATAGGTGATCTTTCTTCCTCATGTTCGGGTAAGGTATCCAATCTCTCTTCCTTTGGTGCCACAGTTGGGTTTTCACCATAGGAAACGTCTTTTATCTTTCTTTCTTTTTTGTTCTACTGGTGCCACATAGTGGTTTTCATCACTAGAACTTTTCATTTTTTTATTTTTTTTCATTTTTTTCTTTTGACTAAGAGAATGGACCCCCATTGTTCTCATCATGTCTGTATCGAATTCGTTGGTGAAAGAGGGTTCAACCGCATTAAGGTATTGGCTCGTTGCTTGGTCATTTGGACAATAAAGTAAGTCATTTGGCTCGGTTTGGTCCCAATCAATGAGGTCTGGATGTATCAAAAGTAAGGATTCATTGGGTAAGATGTCATCAATAGCGTTTATGGACATGACTTCATTTGAGGGTTCATACATTGTATCGTTTAGATCTATGATGTGAGCTTCCTCGAGATGGTCCATGGAAGAAGGGTCAAAATCCCCTTCACTTGAGTCCTCTTCGACTTCTATGGGAAACAACGTGGGAAAAGCCACGAGTGGATTAAAACTAATGTTTGAATTTCCCTCCTCCGAAGGCATCCAAAATGTCTCTATCCATGCTTGATTGGTAGGTGCATGCCCTATGTTAAGATCTTGGATATTAGGTTCTTCAGATTTGAGTTTCTTGCCTTGGGATATTTGCATAAGTATGTATTGCAATCACCTCCTTATCTTTACATGATTCATTTGATAGGGTATCCCACTCATAATCTCGGGAGTCATCACTATCTCCATCAGATTCTAAGGCATTTACTTGAGGATAAAATTCTTGCATTGGGCTGGAGCTTTCGCCTTTGTATTAGTAGCCTACTCCAGATTTTTCTTCTTTTGCCCTCCAAGTAGGTTCAATGGGTTCTAGTAATCCTCTATTTCTTTGGCCTAAGGGTCCTCTTCACTTGTATCCCATCTTCTACATTATCTCAAACCCTTTCCCATATTGCTCGGTTTGTATATTAACATGTTGGATTCTTTCCATGGGAATGTTTGAAATATCTTCCTCATCATGATAAAGCCATTGAAGGACTTCATTCTCCTCTTTGTCGAATGCTGCTTTGTCACTTTCTCTTACGAAGTAAGAGTTGTACTTATGAGGTAAGTGTTCTTTAGATGGTTTTCCATGTGTCCTTGGAGATGTGGGCATGTCGAATAGGGAAATGGAGTATTCCCCTACTCCTTTTGAACTAATTTTGCATTGTTTGTTAAATGCCTCCACCATCTTATCCATTTTCTTGTAGTTTTCCTTTTTAGCTTCATCTTTTTCTTCTCTAGTAGGTTTGTAGGGTACTATCTCTGATTTGGGAGTTTGATATGAACCCTCATTAGTAATTGGACCCTCGTAGCTCATCTTTTCCTTTCCCTTAGTTGATGTCATTGAGCTATCTTGAGGAGGGTTATGAGTAGCATTTAATGTTATGACCGGATCATCCATTTTGGTATCTTCAATGGTGACTCTTTGAATGATTCCTTCCTAGTTATGTGGAATATATAACTCATGAAGGGGTTTGAGTGCATTGCAATATTGGAATAGGTTTGAGTCCCCTCCAACTGTGATTTCTTCACCCATGTACAAAAATTTGATGCATTGGTGGTACGTGGATGGGACTGATTGTATCTCGTGAATCCATGGTCTCCCCAACAAAATATTATAAGTTAACTTCATGTCCAATACTTGGCAAGTGGTGTCCTTCTTAATGGGTCCCACTTGTATGGGAAATATGATCATGCCTTTAGAGGCCCTTTCGGCTTCATCATAAGCCTTGATAGTGATTTTTTTGTAGGGTCAATGCAAGACTCGAACAACCCTAAGGATTTAACAAGACTTAATGTACAAATATTAAGGCTAGCTCCTCCATCAATGAGGGCTCTTTTGACTCTATGCCTTTCTATTAAGACCTCTATATGCAATGGTAGATTTTGAGGATGGGTTATAGACATGTCATCTTGGTAGGAAAATGAGAGATAATGAGGTGCCACAAGATGATCTACCATATTTTGGAACTTTTCCTCTTCTAAGTTAGTAGGAATGTTCATCTCTATTAAAGATTTTTCCAAAATATCCTTATGGTTAGGGGATAACTTCAATAACTCCAAGATAGAGATTTGCGCTGGAGTTTTTTGCAACTGATCAACCAAGCTATAAGGTTTTGCTGCTATAGAAGGTTGTTTGACCATGATGTTGGACTGTGGAGTGCTAATAACTTTAGGAGAAGCCCCTTGTAGGGTCATTCTAGAAGTCTGTCCTCTTGTAATGACATTTGATGCCTCTTTTTGGGGTTGTTCATTGATTATTATAGCATTCACAATGTTATCATAAGGTGGCGCAAAGTTAATGTTATTGGCACTTTGTCTCTTGCCATTAGATGACTCCCCTTTGTCATGTTTGTAAAAAGGTTGTTTGAATGTTGTATGATCTTCATTGCTTTGAGGTCCATCAATGGTGATTGTTCCATTATCGATTAAGTCTTGCACTATATTCTTTAGCTGCAAGCATTCATTGGTTGTGTGGCCTCAAATCCTATGGTACTCGCAATGGCTATTGGCACTCCACCAACTAGGCTTGTTATTTGGATCATAAGGCTGAATGCTAGGTAAAGTAATGACATTATTAGCCATGAGAGTCTTTAATTCCTTTTCGAGGGGTTCACCCAAGGGTGTGAAGTTCCTTTGAGGAGTGGGCACCAAATATTTATCAAATTTATTATTTCTTGCATTATTTCCTTGGTTGCCCTTATTGGCCTTGTTGTTAGTGGAAGGTGCATTGGATGTCTGATTGGTATTATTCACCTGATTAGGTGTCCTTGTAAGAGCAAATGGGACCACCTTCAAGTTGCTAGACTCCACCACACCATCATTAACAATTCCCTTGTTGCTGTTATTATACCGACTATTACTATTGAACCAATTATTCTTCTGATTGTTGTCATTGTTGGAGTTATTGTTGTTGGAGTTATTCTTATTATCTTTATACAATTTTAGTTCTCCACTTTTGACCAACACTTCCTCCATTGTTACCCCATTTTCAATTAAATCCTAGAAGGTCTTGGGACATTACATTCGTAATCGGTAGTTCAACTCATTGCTTAAACTATTTATGAAGATATCCATCTTCTCTTTTTCAGGCACGCTCCTAGGATATCTTGCAAAAATTGTCCTCCATCTTTGTAGAAAAGTGAGGAATGCCTCTCCATCCTTTTGTTTAGTGTTACATAATGTTATCATCGTGACCTCATGCTTGATGTTATATGAGTAATGGGCCACAAATTTTGAAGCTAACTCTTCGAAGGTCTTAATGCTAGAGGGTAACTTAGAAAACCACTCCATAGCCATGCCTCCTAAGCTTCGCAAGAATAGTCTCATTAAATATGTTGTATCATGCATGAACTCTAAGCTCAATGCACAAAACTCACATAAGTGGTCTTGGGGATCCGACATTCCTTCATACTTGTCATACTTGGGGAACACCACATTGATTGGGAATGGCACCATGACCAAGCTTTTATCAAATGGGAATGGACACAATGCTTCTATGGAGAAAGGCTTGGGAGCTCCACTTTGCTTAATGGTATCCAATTTCATTTGGAACATCTTGAATTGCTTATTCATGATGTCTAAGGTACTCTCCTCAACTTCTGGTAGTTTGAGTTGGTTAACATCGTAGTCACGGGGAAGCTTGAGGCCTTTTTGTGCTAAGTCTAGAAAGTACTTTTCTCTATCTCTATCCATTTCATTTTCCATGAGCTTTCAGAAATAGGGACATTGGATAGCCTCACTAACCTTTTCATTTGTGGCATCTTCTGTCGTTGCTTCAATGTTAGTTTTATTGTGAGTGTTGTCAATCCCTTGAGCATTTTGATCTACCCCTCCATTATTGGTATTTCCTTGGTTATTTATGTCAATGCCCCCATTATTAGCATCACCTTGGTTAGTGGGATCGATACCACTATTGTCTTTACCACCCAAACTATGATAATACATCATGTTGTCTTCCACTTCTTGTTTGGGTGATTTTTGGGGTACTCTAGGAGTGGTAGACTCGTCTCCTGGGTAAGGGAGCTCTTGTCTCAAATAGGTCCCATTTTCTTGCAAGGTTTGTTTAATGTAGTAAGATCTAGTGAAAGCAGGCATGAACCTTGGAGAGTAAGAGTTGATATTACTTGGGGTTTAATCCTTTGTATGATTTGCAACAATGATGTAGAAACATGATTTTTGACCGAATTGAAAGTTGGAGCAGTAAGAACATGGAAAAGGGTACTCAAATATGTGCTCAAAATTTTCTGACCTCCCCTGTAAATACTCTCTGTTTGCCCTTTTAGATTTTTGGGTGTCACTGGCCTGAGTGTAGGCATGACTAAAACTTTTGTATGTGTGAACTGGTTTATCTTTAGGCGGCACACTATAGATGTACAGGCAGCACTTTGCTATTACTAAGATAGTTTCTAGTTTTGACAGGTGTGATTGAAAATTTTATAGGCATGACTTAACTGTGTCTACGTGTTTTTAAACAAGTCATAGGCATGACTAAACCTCTGATAGGCGAGTTTGTTTTGTGCATAGGCAACACTTCTCTGACCAGTTTGTAAATTTTTTTATTTTTAAATATTTAAGATCAGTCTTTTTGAAATTTCTTTGTTTGAAAATAGAAAAACAATCACAACACACACATCAATTTGTCATCATGTCCCTAAAACACTCTAATGTGTATATTCTTCAATGTTTTTCATAAGTATATCACAAGAAAGAATTCCAAACAACCTACCTAAAGTCAATTTTGGCTTGTAAACATGGCTCTACAAGGCGGCTTTGCTATTTTATCCAAGTTTTAATATATATTCCATTCAAATAGACTTTAATCTCTCATCCTCCAAGGAGGCTTCCCACATGCACCGAAGTACGATTTTGTGCAATCCAGTAAGACTACTAGAGGAAGGTTAAAAAATTAAAATCTGTTTGTCATGCACCCCATTAAGGATACGTGCATTTCATTTTAGAGTGGGTCGGATTCCTGTGGCAAAAATGAGTGTATCCCACTTTGGGTTGTCTCTCTCACTGGCCTCATTAAGGCAAACTTGGGAGGCAAGCCCACTATTGCTCTAGCATATATATGAAAAACAAGAAATGAACTTAGGCCGACAAGTTTGGGAGTTTGGTTCACTCAAAGAATGAAGAGCATATCCCTATTGTCTTTCTTTGTTCCACACACTTAGACACACGTTTGTTCTTTCCCAATCTCTTGACAAGGAGATTCTTATAATTGAAGTGTGAAATTCATTTCCTATTTTATCCCAAGCTCATATCAAAAGAATGCCGCAATTTAATCAAATGCAAGCTTGACTAGGAGAATACCTTTTTCTTGTAGCTAGCATAAAGCTAGGGGCATTTTTGAGAGAATTTTGTCATTTTTCACTCACCTTGGCAATAACTCCTTCCAAAGTGCTTATACTCCAGCAAGTTAGTCAACACTAATTATCTTCATCTTGTGTTAACTCAAGAATAGCTTTGATGTGTGCTTTGTTTTCCCTTTTGATTTGCTTAGCTAGTGCCTTCCCTTCTTTGTTAAACTTGGTTTCTAGCTTCTGCACCTTTTGATGTCTGCTCATTTACTATCAAAACATACAAACAGAGAGTTAGATGATAGAATTAATCAACCTGCAAACAAATTCTGACAAAAAATTGAAAGTGACATTATCTAGCAAATAGGCGATAACAAAATGTTCGTAGGCGTAATTTTACAGATACCGAGTGACACTCTGCAATGCCACAAGTGATACTGAAAATCACAAAAGCATGTACAGTTTATTCCTAAGCTTGAACAAAACTTTTTAAATTGCAAAAAATTATTATTGCAAAGCGACACTTTAACTAATAGTAGGCGGAAACTGAAATATCCTAAACGTGATAGTAATTTGCAAATTGTAAAGCAAAGCCTAGACTTAAGCGATGATAAATTTCAACTAAGCGATATCTCAAGAATCACAGGCGTAACTATTAATTGAAATTGTGAAGCAAAGCTTTAAGATAGGTGACAATAAAATCAAGCAATGCGATACTCCTTGAGTCACAGGCGTGACTTGAAGAAACAAAGGTTGAATACTTTACGATCGTAGGCATGAATCTCTAGCTAATCCGTGTGAGTAAAGAGATTGTAGGCAGCATTAAAATAACTGCAGGCATGAATAGACCTCCTGTAAGCATGATTTCACCAATTTCCTACAAGATAAACATAGAAAATAGAGAATACAAGCATGTAAATGAAGATCTAAATGATGAAATGAGGCTTAGAGCCCCACTGTGGGCACCATTTGTGTGATGATGGATATCACCTTCATGAAATTAAGATCAAATAGCATCAATTTAAAGAAAATACAATGCAAATCTAATTTAAAATGAAACTATAATCTAGAACATCTCATGGTTCTCTAGAAAGAAGTGGTAAATGAAGCTCTCAGCTTAGATCCTCACTAGTGACACCTCTAAAATGAGAATTATGCTGCTATATGCTTCTACTATGCTCATTCAATGCTTAATCTAGCTCAAATTTACAAACTACAATGATAATTTCTCTAAATGCTCTTAATTTGCTCTTAGAATGCACTCAATTGCCTATAATAACAATGCTTTGCAAATGAAATTCTAAGATGATAATGCTCTCCAAAATGCCTCATATTTATAGTAAATGTCCAAGGGTAGGGGGTGGAGTGAAGTAATCATGGTTATCCCTTGGTTGAGTCAAATACTTTGCATTGTTTATAAATGGGGGGACAAATGAGGGGACAAGCCTTTAAATGGTTTCAAAGCTTTGGACAATTTAAATGTTTAAGTGATTTATGTCTTTTTGTTCTCGATTTTCATTGGTTCATCACTTTGTTGAAAGAAATTAAGATTTATTAAATTCAATTAATTAATTAAATTTAGCCATGTAAGGGTAATGGGTTCATTTTGATTTTTGATTAAAACAACTATACAATTAATTGATTAAAATCAATTATATATTGTTTTTGGCCCTTTTAAGCTTTGATTTAATTACTTAACATCATTATTTAATTACTCCTTTGCTTTAATTGATTTTGTCCCACTTTATTTAATTATGTCCATTTTTAATTGATTCAATCCATTTTGATGATTTTGTGCATTTTATTGATTTTTTAGCCATTTTATGATTTTTGCAATTTAAAAGCACCTGTCCAATTTTATGTGTCTACAATATGTTGCTTCTTTAAAATTTAACAATATTTGAGGTGGACATAAATGTTTTTGATATTGATAGCAACAAAAGGAGGGTGTTGTCCCTTTAAAACAAATAGCCCAAGGACGTCTAAATTATCAAAAGCACAATATTAACAACACACTAACATCAAAAACTATAACAAAGTCCAACAGTACAAACTATAAAATACCAAAGTCTTAGCACTAGAATCATAGTCCAGTATAATACCATAACCAAATAAAGTATTAATAATAAACCACTAAAAGCAACTAACAACCTTAAAAATTTTAAATATAGACATATTAAACATAAGTAGCAAAAAACAACCCACATCCAACAAGGTCACCTAAACACTAACAGATGGAGTGCACGACTCCAATTTTCTATTAAAAACTTGAAGAGTTCCTTATAATTTCCCTACATCTCTGCTTATTTTCCTAGGACCTTCTTTTACGTCAGATAGAGTGAGGTCACATAGTTGTGCAAAACACACAAATTAAATCTGGAGGCACTAATCAACTTCTTCTCCATCAGATGAGTGTATTGAGGCTTTAGGGTGTGGAGTCTAGTGGTAGCAAAAGACATTGTGTTGACCATTGATAAGATAGTGAGTGGGTTGGGTTTATGGTGTTGATATTTCTATTAGGAAGCTTTTGAGTGTTGTTACAAAACAAATTAGTGATATTTAGACTCCCAATAAGATTGTTGGTTGAAACCACTTTTCTCCACATCAAGTGGTATCATAGCAATGGATTAGGTCCTTGTTGAGTGCAGATGGAGTTAACAAGGTCAGAGAGAGTTGTATGATGCTCTCAAAGAATACATGGATGGTGGAAGAAAGAAAAGAGAAGAAGAAGAGAAAAAGGAGGAAGAAGCAATAAAGAAGAAAAAAGAGGAAGCAAGAAGACAAGAAGAAAAGAAGTACAAGAGATTAAAAAAACTTAGAGAAAGCATTAGAGGAAAGTGTATCCAGGATTGAGGTAACCAAGAGAATGATAGTTGAACTCCTAGAGCAAGATAGGAGAGATGAGCTCTTGAAACAAGAATCATTGAAAGAGTAACAATAAGAGGACAAAGAACCTACTAATGAAAAGGTTTAAGATGTTGAAGACCAGATGGATGGTGAAGGAGGTGAAGAACCCAATGTTGAAGAGGTTCTAGAGGTTGGAGAAAAGATGGAAAATGTTGGTGAAGACAGTAAGGATACAAATCCAGTGGGGCTTGAGTGTAATGAATTTGATGGTTTAGTGGTGATTGGGACAATGGTATATTCTTTGAAGGAAAATAATAGTATTATGAAAGGTAATCCTATGACAACGCAAGAGGAGGCTAATGAAGTAGCCTTGAAGATAGAGAATGGTTTGGTATGCCAAGAGGAATGGTATGAGGACAAGGATGAATTGGTAGTAGCAGTGGTCTCAGTGGAGGAGACTAAGTATGAGTTGATAGTGGTGGGCCTTGAGAATTGGTACTCTCCAAGCATGGAGATTGAGTGGGAAGATGTGAAGATGTTCCCTTGGGTGATGAATTGGGACAATTTGCAAATGCATGTAGCAGCAAAGATGTTGAACATGATGGTGATGCTAATGAGGAGCAGTGAGCAACAACAAGAAGGGTTAATATTTCCAAGAGAAGGAAAACCAAAGTTAAAGATCAAAGAGGCATGGTAGATCCAAGGAAGCAAGATCTAGTCATGGCTACAAGAGGACCTATTCAAGCCATGGGTCAAAATGAAGTTTTTTTTAATGATTTGTTTTGTAGGTGTTTCTAAGGGACTTGGAAACTTTTGAAGCCCAAGAGTATGGTGTAGGAGAACCTAGGACACAAGGGTCACCATGAGGCCCTAAGGATGATCCAAGGATTATAAATACTAAACAAGACCTATAAGGCTTTAAATGATGTAATTGTGTCTATTAGAGTCATTTAGTTCAATTAGAAAATCCCCATAGCATTAATTGATAATATGAGGCAATAAGGTGTCTATAAGGGCTCATGAAGCCTAAGGAGTCATTTATAATGGTCAAAGGGAGAAATATGTTTTAAAGGTCATTAAAAGACCATTATTAAATGTAATGGGGGTCATTGGCATCTAGTTGTCAACTTGACAACATTTTTGCATCTTTTGTGCAAAATTATGGGACAATTGGTTGTAAATTGTTTCCATTCGGTTTTGAGGGTAGTTAAGGTAGGTTTTCGGTTATGCAAGTGAAGATAAGTTATATAAAATTATTATAACTGATGGAAAGTGTGTGTGAGAAAGAAAACAAAGTTTGATGTAAATTTTGAATTCTCTTCAATATGCCTGAAAATAGTGACAGTTTTGGTGCTTCTAAATAAATGAAATGTGATTCTCTTAGATGGTATTGTGAGCCTTTAAGTTGGTACATTGAATCTCCTACATGCATGTATGGTAACACTATTTTTTATTGAGTTTTAAGATAGAGACATCACCTTTTCGTGTTGACTATTCTAGTGTATTTTTCGTATGACAGATTGTTAGCATTTTGTGGGTCTTTATGAAGACCTAGACTCTTCCCTCCTTATGTGTTTAATGTGGCATGCAGAATGAGTCTAGGAAGTGTATTATAAGTCTTCATAGTCAATTTGATTCCAGGTATGGTCAATATTATGAAGAGGAAGACCATTGATTGAACCAATATGAGGAAATGAAGGTGTGATTGTTATAGAAAATATAGTCTTAGTGTGGGGACCATATCTCAAAAGATAACTGTTGGATCTTTCTAAGATTTAGATATGTTGGAGGGAACCTAATTGCACATATGCTCACTAGAGGGATTTTCAGGATACTATCTGGTTCAAAATTTATAGTTAACTATGTGTGGGTCTATGTATAGGAAAGTGACAGAGCAATTTGTGGTGAAATTCCTTCATGGATATGTTAAGGGAGTTTTGTGAAGGAGACAAAGGTGTGGTATGGTAGTATGGTGTGTCCCCAAGATGCCTCAATTATTTAGGGGGAAAGGGACCCTTTGCATAGGATGTTTGTAGTGATTTTTCTAAGGGTGTGTTGACTATAACAGTGGACAACAAGATGGTATTTTGCACTCCAATATGCGTGGAAGAATAAGATGAGTGTGTGCAGGCTTTAGGGTGTGGAGTCTAGTGGTAGAAAAAGATATTGTATTGACCATTGATAGGTATAGTGATTGGGTTGGGTTCATGGTGTTGATCTTTCTTTTAGGAAGCTTTTTAGTGTTGTTACAAAACAAAGGAGTGATATTTAGACTCCCAAGAATATTGTTGGTTGAAACCAATTTTCTCTGCATCACCATCTATAGGACCTTTTTTCAACATTTCTAGTTATGTGGTTGCATTTTTGCACCCCTTGCAGGTACCCTCAACATTGGTCTTAGTTTTTTCCTCCTCCTCTAGCATGGTGTCTTGAGTGAGGTCCACACACTCAGACTTGGTGCTATCCAAGATTTGGGTTGAGATGTCATTCTTATTATTTCCTATATTCCAACATTACCCCCTTCACCTATATCATCCTCATCCCCCCATCTTCTTTTGTATCTCTTGCGTTCCCCTTTGCATCTTCCTCCTCTGAATCATAGCCCACCAATTTTTTTATTTTGTATTTACCAACTAAGCAACTCACCAGTCTATTGGAGCATCTTGGATTACTCTCATTTTTAGTATCCTCCTCTCCAAGGTCATCCTCTTCATCACTAATTACCTCTTGAATATTTATCTTGGGATTCTTGGCCAGTTAGGAGGTCTTTGTTTATTTTTCTCTTCTTTGCAATTTGGAGGAAGTGGCATTATTTTTAAGCTTACACAGGCCAACAACAACCATAGTGGGGCACAAAAATGAGTGCCACTAAAAAGTTGATGTAGGTCATGCAAAACCATAAAGTGTCATATAATTCCAAATAGGACAATCACTAACCCATGAGAAATCAATAAAGCTTAGATTGCCAATCACAAAGTAGATAGTTTCTATATCATAAGAATGGGATACAAATCCAAAGATGTAAATTAAATGCCCTTGTTTCTAACCAAAGATAATGCTTCACCTAAAAAATGTTAGAACATGCATATTAGTTACTTTAGGCACATTTGCATATGCTGCTTTAATTAATTATACACATGCTAGAGAATATTCTCATGCATAATTAAAGCAAATATTTTCACATTCATGCTCTAGCTTAATCTCACTTAGTGAGTCTAAATTTATCTCAGTCTAATTTAGTTAGGCTCTAGTTTTCATATTGTGCATATCATGCACCTTTGGTTTTCATAGCTTTAGTTTGCTAATTTTAGTTTGAGTTAGCTTTTTTATTTTTAGCAGAATTGCTTTATATAAAATAAATTGAACTCTTCATTGTAATTATCTTGTAATTATGTGATCTTGAAAATTGCAATCCTTTTGTTTTTGAGGAATATAGAAATAGTTTTCTTACTACCTTTGCTTGTGGAAGGTTTTTTCATTTGATGTTTGATCCTAGGTGCTTGTGTTGCAAACTTCAACATGTTATCAGAGTGCAGATTTAGCAAACCCCTTCTCAAGAGCATTGCAGTGTCTCCCAGTTTACCTTTATTGTGTGAATTTGGATTTGGATAATTTTTTCCCTATCTTTTGGAGCTTCACAGACCTCACAATTGGTTTACAACATGCCAAAACTATTAGATCGACATTCATTTTGTTAAAATCTAAGAAGTTGATTTTTTGGTCTTTTTTGGTTGAGGGAATGGAAAATGAGGTGAAATTTGGGGGTAGATGAAAAATATGGGCACTTTGGTGTAAAACAGAGGTCACCATTATGCTTAGAAGGGTCAAAACCCCCCAAATTGATATAAAATTTGTCAAAATTGGTGACTGAAATTTATTTTTATTTTATTTTTGGGGGGGAGGAGTTGCACACGTCATGAAGTCACTACAATGCTAATGTTAGAGCCCAATTAGCTTTGCATCAGTGCACATCTTAAAAAAAATTAGTCAAATATTTTTTTAGAAAATTTGGTGACAAGTTTTTATTTTATAAAAAACTTTCAATTCTCTCAAAAGAATTCTAAAATTTTTTATTAAAAAACTTATAAAAATCAAAGGAGGCATACTTTTTATTATAGGTATGACATATGACATCAACCACATCAATTTTTTACCTTGACTCCCACCAAGTTTAGTGGGAAATTTTGGCAATACCCCTATTTTTAGCGAGCTTCTAAATTTGGCGAAGCATAATCCTTTTGGCATATCCCAATGATTAAAGGAATATTCCAGTGGCAAAATTTTTTTAAGTAGAGAATCTCTTTTTCCAGCCACTAAGAATATTCTCAAAGTATTATGTGATAGGTCGACGGTCATCAAATTTTTTCCCATAATATTTTGTTGACCAATTTGACCGACAATCCAATAAAGAGCACCTGTCGGTTCTTTGCCCATAACTTTGTCATACGGGCTCAAAATTGGGCAAACAAGATATCGTCAAAAATATGATTCCAATGGCAATTTAAATTTAGTGGTGTTCTAATCAAATTGTGTGCTATTTTTGTGTGACTAGTTCTCTAAAGTCAGGGTTCTTTTTTACACTTTCAGGCGATAACTTGAAAAACAGACTCCATTTCCTGACTTCTAAACATCGTTGGAAAGCTCTCAGAATCCTCTACATAGATATTTAGTCTCTTTTTTCAAATTTATTGATCAAGTACACATTTTTCATAGAATTATTTATTTTGAGATTTCTCGATTATCTAGTTGCAGGAGGGTTTGTATATCTTGTGGTGGGGGGTTTCTATTGCAAATATTTAGTATGGTAAATTCCACTCTATCTCCTTATCCTTCTTCTCAGTTTAGTGAGTCTTCCTCCAAGACAAAGTCGAAGAGTTTAGGCTACCCTTTTAGTTTTTTTGGCAAGGAAGGTCATGCAACTTCCAGATGTAGGAAGCAATTATAGGCTTTAGAGGAGGCCGTGAAGAAACATCATATTTTAGCTCCTTAGTCTTCTCAATAAAAAATAGACAATGGTCATGCTATTTATACATGGACCTTGCCTTCATATTCTTCTTAGTGACATAAATTTTTGTTGGACCTATCAATCCTCACATTTGTCAACATTAGGGGGGGGAAGGGGGGGATCTATTGTTTTTGCTAATGCTTCCTTGGTTTCACGGTTGATCATTTATTTAGACTATTTGCACCTGTATTTTCGACTAGCACTTTGTTCTTGCATGGTTGAGTAGTTTCATTTGGGTCACTCATAAAGATTCATGTACCATCTGCATCTTCAACTAGCAAATATATTTCCTTTATTTTTCATCTGCTCATTGTTTGAGTAGTGTCATTGGGGGCACTCATGTAGATTGTTGTCTTTTTTATCTTTAGCTAAAAGATGTTTTTTCTTTTTTTTCCATTTGCTCATTATTCATGTAGTGTGGTTGTGGACATTCATATAGATTGATCTTGATCATCATCTTGGTTTCAAAGGAGGTTCTTTATTCAACACTATGACAATTATCATTTGACAGGTGTTAATAGTTTTCTTGTGTCCCATAGGGGGTTATTATACCCTTCATGTAGTTGCATCTCTCACTTTTAGAGGGGGGTTTTCCCATGTGGTTTTTCTCCTTTTTCTCTTCTTTGAGAGATTTTCATTATACATGGGTACCTAATCATGCTTTTTTGTTGGGACTCATTCATGCAAAGAGTTAAATGTCTCCCTAAGTTTCACTTAAGGGAGGGGGTGTTAAAGAATGCATATTAGTTGCTTTAGGCACACTTGCATATGTTGCTTTAATTAATTATGCACATGATAGAGAATATTCTCATACATATTATTATGCATAATTAAAGTACATGTTTTCACATTAATTCTCTAGCTTAAGTTCACTTAGTAAGTCTAAATTTAGCTCAATCTAATTTAGTTAGGCTCTATTGTGCATATCATGCACCTTTGGTTTGCATATCTTAGCTTTAGTTTGCTAATTTTAGTTTGAGTTAACTTTTTTATTTTTAGCACAATTTCTTTCTATAAAAGCAATTAAACTCTTCATTATAATTATCCTTCAATTATGCAATCTTTCAAATTGTAATCCTTCTGCTTTTGAGGAATATAAGAATTATTTTCTTGCTAACCTTTCTTGTGGAAGGTGTTTTTGTTTTTATTTTCATCCTAGGTGCTTGTGTTGCAAACTTCAACAAAAAATCAAAATTAAACAACTCATGTTTCTCATCATCAATGGAGTGGTGATTGTGTTGAAGATGAAGCTTGTTCTGATGAGTCATCAACTTGGCATTACTTGCCTACATAAGCCAACTCTCTTTCATTATTTAGGACTAATTTAATGTTGTTGTCCAAAAGTGAATAAATTTAGCCTTCTCAAAAGATGCATTATCAAAAATTATGTGTAACCTTTGCATCTTGTACACCATTAATTGGAAAGTCGATATTACTTACTTTCTCTTGAGTACAAGTTGCTAACTCATGAGTATAAAGAGACATAGTGTTATTTTACTTAACCAAAGATTTAGGATTGATTGTGCATTTTATTTTGTGGCCTTTTAAGTCTTTAATGATAGAGTATTCTTGCATACACTTGGAAATCCTATCTTGTACCATTTCATGTCTTGAAGCTTTATCTTTAGCATATTCAATCAAACTATCTGTTGGCTCTTTGTTTAGCAAGATTTTAACTACCTTTATTAATGAAGAGATATACCTATGGGGTAGCCTACTTCTCACAATCAGTACATTCATACAAGAATAAGGACCAATTAACAAAGCACAAAGACTTTCTACACTTTGAACTCTGCAGAATTCAGGCAGATGCACCTAGGATTAGGATCACTTAATTTCACCTTTTCAGTAATCCTCACAAAGTAGATATGTGCCCATAATACTTCTTGTTATTTGGGACATACAAGGATAGGATGTGAAGCTAAGCACACTATCAAGTTACTCACAAATAAAGCAGGGGCTATTGCTATTGAGTCCACAACTACTGACTTAAAGAATTAGAATTTGATTTGTTTGTCTTGGGGTAGAACAGTTAGACAAGAGAGACCATCTATTTTGACAAAAGTGTATGTGATCAATCCCTTATCCATTGGGCATATTCAAAACAATTTCTCACTATGTTGTTGATTCCTATCATTCACCTTGCAAATGAAAATCAATGAGAATCTCACTACTTACAAATATCCTTCTTAATACCCTGCTATTTTGTTAGGTTGTATTAAGCATTTACTTAACTTTTCAAGTTAACAAAAAAATATATCAAAACATACAGACTATGTCTACAACTACTCATCTTGAGGTCATCAACTCACAAATCATCAAATATGAGACAAGATTCAAAGCAATTATGAAAATCCTAATATTAGTTGCCAAACTAATACATGAGTGAGTTACTGAGCATAGAATATTCCACAAAATAAACAAAAAATTGTAGATTCATTAAGATCTTTGTAAAACAAAGAGGTTGCAAACCTCTTCTGCCAATCCTTGGATGCAAGCCTATAGAACTGAGTCTATCTTTGGTCTCTTGCAAATGATTCTTCTTCTCAACCTTGAAAAAGAACTCTTGGGACCAACTCTAAAGATATTTACAAAGAATTTAGAACCCTTCTAAATTATCTTGGGAATCCTTATAAAGGACTGCAACAAGCTTGGGATCATTTAGGGCACAATTAGGAAAACATTGTCACTTCAACAACATGAAATCAAGAAACAATTTATTACCAAAGTGACAAGGAAGAAACCCTAAGTTAATAAGAAAATATCAGAGACAAATTTGATATCTTTTACATTATGGAAACCCTAGCAGTCATACTACAAATTAGGGCATGATTCTCTTTATCCTTGCAACAAGAACATCATCACAAATATCTCATCTACCCCTGTGTGGCAAGGACATAAAAGCTTTGACAATTTAGCCCAAACATAACTGTTGCATCATGAAAACTTCTTGCAAAATATAAGATTTAGGGCGGCAAGCAAATCTGATCATATTCAGCCCAGCCACCACAGAGTCGACTTAATTACCCAATTGCAAATTTTTCCTTATAGCCCAAGAAGAAATCATATTTGATCATTTGTTCCTCTGGTATGTTGATGCTTGTATTTTCTACAAACCCTAGCTTAGTAAATTCAAATATGGACCGAAAATGGTTAATTTATCATTTTTAAAACATGATCATTGATCCTGATCTTTTCCCGACACATCGAACGATTCTAATCAATTTACAACAATCACTTAAGCTTTCAAAAAAAAGGTCCCATCATCTATCTCGACAACCAATTAGGATCAAGCACCTTAGCACACATGGCAACTGGACCCATTGTCACATCTCAATGGCTTGATACCAAATCGACAACTATTGCAATGCTGTGATTACTAATTTTTGAGCACTTTTCCCTTACGATAACACGACCACTGTCCAATCAACTTGGACCTGCATTGTCTTTATCCTTTAACCATCGCAAGCCCCTTAACCCTGAGTCATCTGGCGAATATGCGACTAAATGCATTCTCCCAGTCGCTCAATATTTCTCTTAACCTAGGTCTGATTAGGAGAATGGGTGACAAAGGCATTCATGAGATCTCATAATCATTTCTTGACTCATGGTTTCATTCGGAGAATATGCGACCACCACCCGATCTATTTTTATCAATGGTCCAGATTCTATCTCCAAGCCTTCAAATCTTAACTCATGCTTGAACTGGCGATTTAGTGACCAAAGTGTTCTCCAAGTCGTTGAATGTATCACTTAACTGGGGTCCTATCTAGAGAACAATGGAACAAAGCACTTTCTAAGTTGCCAGATAAAAACCTTAACCTTAGTTAAATCTTGAGATTACACACTGACTGTTGATCTTTCTCATCATCCATGGCTATCACTGAATCACCAAGTCCTTTCTTAACTCACCTTATATCAAGCAATTCAGCGAACAAAGAGAAAACCTGACTTGCCTTTAACCATGGTCATATTTAGAGACTATGTGACTGAGCATTCTCATGTTCGCTAGATAAATGCTTGACCTCGGGTTAAATCATGAGAACACACAAAAGCCTCAGTCACCAAATCACTGAATGATAAACTTAACCACCCAGGACTAACCTTTCTTTGACCTTGACTTAACCCAAGCCCATCTAGAGATTACACGAACAAAGGACTTCACCGAACCACTGAATCTTTTATTAATCATGGGTTTTATTTGGAGAACAAGCGCCAGCTATTGATCAAGATTTGCATCAACAGTTCTTATTTAATCTTTGAATGCTTCCTGCCTTGTCTAGATATCTAGAGATTCAGCAACATAAGCAAACACAAATTGCCCGCTGAGTCGCTAGATGCTAGGAACTTAGCCGCCAAGATTGAGAGATTACGCGAATACATTGTCGTTGGATCGCTAAATGAAAAGACTAACTGCCTAAGAACTTAGAGATTCAATGAATAGAATAAAGCATGTGCAAGAAAAAGGAATTAAGTGGCCAGGAAAAAGGTAACAAAGAAATAGAAATGGCTAGGGTATTTGGACTTAGGCAATTTTATGAAACCCTAGGACATGGATAAACCCTGTTTCTCGGACCATGAAATAACAATTTCTCCCTAGTTTGTACACTTTAGTACATGCAATCTTAAATGGGGCTTGATGACAACTTGATTAATCCATGGCTAAGGGCACAAGCCATAAAACTTTATATATCTTCTTCGTAAGCCAATACAAGATTGCAACTAGACATGAAAACGTTCTAGGGTTTTTGTAGGATAAGACCATTTTCTTAGGATTTTGAATTTTACAGGAAAATGGGCTAACACTATCATTGTCATAAGCTAATATAATTTCCATTACCTATGATGTAGCATGAAAAATAAACCAAACATTATCAAAATGAAATATCTTTGTAGTAATCAACCTCTTAGTCTCTTTGTTACACTTTTCAAAACAAAATGCTTCATAATATCTTAACAGTTGTCCTTTTACTATAGATTATGCATGAATAATTAAAATTAAATCAAGTATATTCCATTTCACACACATGGTCATATCATTTGTGGATGGTCCATCAAGTGTGTAAATATTATCATCATTGTTTTGAGCCTTAAAGGAGCTCTCTAAAAGAGAAAATTTATAAATGTGCCATGGTCTTATTTTATTTCATTTTAATATAAAGTGACTTTAGAAAATTAATTAATGTTATTTATAAAATCTAACTCAGAAAAATAATAACAATATTCTTTTATTGTCTCAAACCCTAATTCAATTTTAGGGTTGCACTTTCTTATTTTAATAAAGTTTATTTATCCAGATTTTAATAAAATAATGTCTCCTCAAAATGGCCAATGGAAATTGTGCTCATAATGCATTTAATAATTCATTTTTCATTCATGTGTTGATACCCCTCAATGGACCTCTTTTAAAACAACCTTATCTCAGTAGGACATGGGGTCCTTTTATTACTTTATTAATTTATTATAAAGTGACATTATTAATCACTTTATTTTATTTATTAAATATTAAATTTAACACTTTAATATTTATTTTTTATTCAAATCACAACACCTGGTCATCCCAAATTGAAAACTGATGATATTTTCTATTGATCTGCGGTCACACGAGATTATGGGGTTACTTGAGAGGCAGTTGAAAGTTGTTGGTTTCAGGTGATATTAATTATTTTTGTGTAGCAGTAAAAGACTTTGTTTTTTTGGTAACCATCTTAACCCTTGTTTGCTACTGGATTTTCATGTGGTTATTTCGTGAAAGAGGTAGTTTTGGTAAACACTTTTTAGTATTTTGTTAAAGCTTTGTTTCAATTGCGATATGATGGAATTTTTGTGAAAATTCTCCATTCTTATAGATTTAATTAGCATTTGATTATTCTACTTTTTTTGGACATTAGTAAATCACCCTTAATGGGGTTTGATGATAGTTACTGAGGTTGTTTTGTTCTATGTTATGATAGTTTATTTTTCTAGTTTCTACACATCGATTTTTAATACAATTTTTGAATCATTCAAATAAATAAGAGGGAGTAGTGTGACAGTGAATCATACTATGTTGAGAGTAATATTTTATAGGTTATTGGGGCACTATTTGATTAATTTCATGAAATGTATATGAGATTAATATGAAAGCATTATTAGAAATCTATTTGCAAGAACTTAGAGTGCATTATGGAGTTGATAATTGTATTGTTGTAAAAACACTCTATAGTGTTGTATATACTTATCATGTACATGATATTATATAGTGTTTTTATTTATGTTCTTGAATCTAAAAATGACATGGGATTAGGAAATGTTGTGTAAGTGAAACATAGATGATACTATGTGTATTTATTTCAGAATTATGATACTTATTGTTTTGATTGTCAGTGAGACACATTGTAGCCATTGAGGCACTATTTTGTTAGTGAGACACATTGTAGCCAGTGACACATTTTCTAAATAAGCCAATGAGGTATTTTATAAGTGTTTTTTCTTCCCTTTGAGGGTTTTCCACTCATGGAATTACTATGTTATAGTTTCTCATTTTATGTGATTTGCTTGTTCTATATGTTCAAATATTCAATCTTATGCATCTTTTAGTATTTGAGTTTATATCATGTTTTTAGCTTCAATAATTTTCCTATGTTCTCTATTCTCACTCATGCAAGATAGCTTTGTATTCACAATGTTATACTAGATAATTGTATTATTTTGATTCTTGCATTCTACACGTTCAAAGTTGTGAAAGTTTAATTCAATGTTATTTTGAACTGGTATACCACTAATTTCCCCCCCCCCCTCCCCCCGCTCTCAGTGGTATTGTACTCCAACAAGATAAAGACCCTTTTGTGAAACAAACAATTCCATGCAAGGAAGGACATCATTTCATGAGAGATATAAATTAAAAAAGAAATAATGGATCCTTTTCAATTATATGGAAATAAAAACCTTGACCCCAAGGGGAAAGATAAGGACAAAGACTTATTATGTTGCTTGCAAGGGAATATTGAAATGTAAAGTATATCACCATGCAAAACAAGAGCCCCTGATGAAGTAAGCTACAGTGATCACATGGTGTGGAGCAACACAATAGGCAAAGGGAGTGTTAGTACACATTGTTTTATATCAAGAAAAGTTTATAAGATTTATTGTTAAATAAATAAGGTATCTATCCACTAAATATTGAACAAATTGTATACATTCTATACAATTAGCAAGAGAATGTTTATTGCTACGATGAAAAAGATGAAAAAATCACCATTAATAAATATTTGATTCTTTGTACATTGGTAAAAAGTCTACCAAATTGTACACCTAAAAATATCAAAGAGGAGAATGTGGTACATTCTTTGGACCAGTCCTGACTATTCTTGATATCCAGCCCCACTATCAAGAAACAACAAAATACAACTTCAACCTTTGAACTCTGGTAGACCTAAAAGTAGGATAGTGTAACATTCATAGACCATACATGATAACACCAAAACTACAAGTCACCAACTATTTATGTAGAGTAATGTGGATCACTCTCCCATAGGAAATTCAAATACTCTTTCCTGCATATACCAACTTTCCATACTTGTCATCTTCTAGATATACTATAAACTATCATGCCATCACCACCAACCATCTCAAATGATTCTAAATGGACAATACTAGACTTCAAATACTCTTTCCTACATATTGGACTTCAAATTCTCTTTCTGGCACATTTCAACTTTTCATATGCCATGCACACCCTATGTACACAATAGGTTGAGAATCGTGAAAACATTGGATACTTCTATCATGCAAACATATGACACTTCTCTTCATCTTGTACAATACTAAACACATACAATTTTGCATCAGGATGACATCAATGCACACAATAGATTGAAATCAGTGAAAACATTGAACACATATTTCTAACAATTTAAGGATTGGTGTCTCCTTTAGGTTGGTACATGAAAATTTTAAGAGAAAGGATTGGTGCCTCTTGTTGGTAGTGCTTGAAAATAAATATAATATCATTTTATATTTGTGAGAGTATATTTGGACGATAGATCCAAGCATTCCTTCATCATGGTTCTCTTAATACAGAGATTCCACATAAACCTAGTGTTCTCTTTCTTGTGTGTTGATGTTGTGCATTTGATGTTGTTATTGTTGTTGATGATCTTAAAGTTTGGATTAATTAAAAATATTGCATTATATTGATTCAATTCCCCTTTTGATATAATTAAATGCTCATCAAAGATGTCCTATTTTGCATATATTTAGTATTAGATTATATAAATGAAAACTTTGGCTAGTCCATAAGTTTATTATACATACAAATTTAAAAGCTCCACAGTTTCCTTCAACTTTAAATATTATATAAAACCTATACCATAGATGCCATGATGATGTAATGAGTTTTGGCTCTACACTTTAGTTAAATATTTGAACATTCTTAGACTTTTCAAGATGCACATAGATTGAAAATTAAAGAACTAGAGTAGAACTTATTCTCATTTTCATATATCTATAAAAAATATTGATATATAATATATTAACAAATAAAAATAAAACTTGTACATAGGAGAATATACCCCTCTCAAAAGGCTAACTCGCTAAGAATTTCTACCCACCTTCCAAACAAACTATTTCATTTTAACCTCTTCATTTTTCTCACACAAACACTGTCTTAAACCAACTCTAACCTCCTAAAACTAGCATCCCTAATTTATTTTAATTCAAAAATTTAAGTGGACAATAACTACTTCCAAACATATAAAATGCAATTAGAAACATCTCTAAATTCTAAGGAATTAATCCTTTATTCATATCTATTGGTAGGTGTTAGTCTGCATTATGTGACCACAAATAGTAACAATTGTTTTCTATTAGTTCTCAATGTAGACTGAATTATTCCACATAAAAATATTACAAGAATTTGATTCAACTTACCTATAACTATTTCCTCAATCATAAGTAATGCAAGGATAAGACTTGACATAGATAAATAGATCCCTCTTATATGTTGAATAATTATTGCATTACTGTGATAACGATGATGTAGATTTTGGTATTATCATATAAAAAAAAACTAAGGAAAAAAATGCATAAATATAATATACCTGTAAATTAGAAAGATGGGCATAAATTAGTTAGCCCTATACTTTTACAAATTTATTTTTTGCAAGGAAAACATATCTCAAAAAATTAAATAAAAATAAATAGTAAAAATTAAAATGTTTTTGATTAAAATTAATAGGAAATGGTATTAAATTTTCTAGTTTCCAACATAATATACCCAATAACACTTGTTACAGGTTTTTGTTTTAGATGTTTAGAAAATCATACAATCAAATTTATCTAATCATTGACTATATATTGTTAATAATTTGTGAAATTAAACTTATAAAATAAAATAACTCTATTATTATTAGAATAAACACATATACAATATTAATTCATATATTATTTTTTATCGATGATATAGATATGTTTTATTAATATAAAATAAAAAGTTGCATGCTATACAAAAAATGTCACTGTTCAATTTGACTCTTCTTCCATGAAAATATGCTAAACCTTTTTAGCTACCCCCTACAAACATTAAACTGCAATCCCCAAGTACACAATTAACCATATTAACAATCTTATATAAATTGTTGAACAACTAAAAATCCCATACAGTTACAAAATTTGGGCTAGTCACATTAATATTCAGCTAATTAATAATCAGACTAAGTATGCTACTATAAAAAAAAGATCCCAAACATTCATCTATTGCCTCCACACCTCCATCATGTCATCTATGCTCTGGTTCAAAACAAACATACCACCCCTCATGTCCAGACGCTTCTTCATAGTCTTCCTTACCTTCAGTGAATATGGTCCTTCTCTTCTTTTATCTTCCTACATCTCTTCATCTCCCTCAACTTTTCCTCTCCTTGATGCCCTTTTCTTGCCCCTATCGATTTTAGGAACTCCAACAATTTCTTTGACCCTACACGAGCCTCTATAATTCTCTTCTTATTGATTGTCATGGTGCTCCAAACCATAAAAGGTTTGAAGTCACTCATTCCTATCACTGCCCTCCATGGACCATCCCCTATTAGCAATCTTATAGTTTAGTCATTCCAATAAAGGAAACCATTCTGCTTGCCCACTGTGGTTTCACACATTGCCTCACCCTATTAGAAATCCAATGCATAGTTTAGTCATTCCAATAAAGGAAACCATTATGTCTGCCCACTGTGGTTTCACATATTACCTCATTTCCCATAATACCTCCTCCTAGAACCTAATTGTAGCCCCCATAGAACAAAAATAGAGGATATGTCTAGATTTGTCTTTGGCTGAAGGTCTATCTTTAAGAATTCCTCTCCAAGAATGTGTAGATCTCTATAGTTTTGTTGACCATTAGTGTTTCACACTTAGTCATATATCTAGGTAATGATGGTCGGTCATCACTGCGACCGAGTCATTTTGTAAAGGCTGAGTTATATATATTGTATACTTACCGAGCAGTAGTACTGCCGAGTAAAGTCATGGTCACTATGTGTTTGTAATATGCCGAGTATAGTTGTTGCCGAGTTACATATATCAATGATTGTCAAGTAACAGAGAAGTTCAATCGATGCCAAGTACAGTTAATGCTGAGTGCCAGGAATAGCTTTTGTCGAGTTAGCCAGGAATGTCATACAAGTTTGGAATGACACAATGATCGAGGTAAACCATTTTTAGTGATAATGATGTTTTGTATTTTGTCTATTGAGGTAATTACGGAGGTAATTAAACATCCATTTTATTATCATTGATCCCTATGTAATACCTAGAGCCAATCATAAAATTGTATAGTTTAGGTAGTAATAGAAATAAATCTGAACCGTAGATCTTGAAACGGTAAAACATTTTTGTTATTATATAAGGGCAAGATCTAAACCAAGAGAAGTGTGTGAATCAGAGAGATAAGAGATATTGAGATTGAATGAGTATGAGAGAATGATCATAGAGATATATTCAGAATAGTCAAGTATTCAGACAGAGTCCAGTGACCAAGCTAAGCAGTGAAAGGACAGAATCAAGAAAGATCAGATAGAAGAGATCATAAACATACAATAAAGAGGAGATCTATAATCTGCATATAAGAGCAAACTGAAAGATCAAGTGCTGAGACATTTTGACCAGTGTATCAGGGTAAATCTCTTAACCGAGTAGTCCTAACAGACTTTATGTAAATCTCTTTACTGAGTGCTTAATTTATTGTAAGTTTATAAATCCTTTAACAAGGTAGATTGTATAAGTCTTTTAGCTTTTGACCGAGCAGACCTTTCACAGGGTAGATCATGAATTGATCACATTTTGTAAGCCTTAACAAGAAAAACTTATTATTGCAGTAGTGAAGATTTGTGGGTGTCATCCCCACCCCAATTTTACCTTTCAAGGGTTTCTGGGTTACCAAAATCATGGTGTTATGAGTGATTTCATGTATGCTGCTTTATATCTTCTCAAGTCCAAGAATCAAACACTCCTTCTATTTCTCTAAAATCCTCCTCTATTTCCTCCTTATCCTAACTTGCCAAAGAAACCCCAATCTTTGACATTGTATCTACCACCTTGTTAGCTTCCCTTATCACACGAGTAATTTTAAAGCCTTCAAATATCTCCAACAATTCCTTAATCCTACAAATTTGTTTGTTTAAATACCATACTTTTGAACTTTCTTTGATTGTCATTAATAATTATTCATGAATCCCCTTCCAAATGGAGCTTTGTCACATTTAATTTGATGGCCATCTTGATAGCTAAGAGAGTAACCTGGACCTCTGCCTCATTGTTTGTTCCTTCTGGTAGACCTTTTGCTCCTAACAACTAAATATTACCACTATTGTCCCTAACCACCAATCCTACCCTCGATGGGCTTGGATTGCCCTTTGATGCCCCATCAAAATTTATATTTGTCCATTCATCCTTCAGAGGTTTCCAAGATTCTCTCTTGATCCTTTTCACTGGAGGTTGAACCCTCAAAGACCCATTAGCAGGCCATCATCTCATATTAAATCAATTCTACATTAACTTATAAAAATTAAATTTTAATAGTCTTTTTAAAAAAAAATTAAATTTTTATTTTTAAAAGATCTTTATATTTAGTATTTAATGTTATTTTATAATTGTGTGTTTTAAATTTATATTTTATATTAAAATTATATTAAATATTGTAATATTAACTACATGATTTATATTAAATTTTAAATTTTATTATATTTTTAACTTTTAATTATACCTTTTCTTTGGTCGATAAAATCTATTTATTTTAATATTAATATAAAGTGTCACAATAATCAAAATATTATAGTGTCCATGCATTGCTGACACAATCCCTATGCAAATACCAAATACCAAGTTTGAAGAGCTATCAACTATCAGTCACCCAAACCCTAGAAACTTACAAAGAAACTACTTGGGTGGCATACATACCATCAAAAAACTCAGATTATACATTCTTGCCATCCAAACACTAGAAGCATACAAAGAAACTACCTGGATGATATATATGCCATCAAAAATTTTAGACTATACATTCTCACTACCAGTATCAAACAAAAGCATGTACCAGATGTATTAATAGAAAAAAAAAAAAAGGCAACATCCAAAACTTGAGAGAAAATTGTAGATCATAAAAAGAAGGGTGATGAACAACCCTTGTTCAATGCATGTGCCCATGCCCTCTTCCTTGCCCATGAGAAACACCTCGCACAGGCCCATGGTAGCCATGACCATTGGCCCTCTTCTGCACTTGCATTTCTGTCCACACCCCAACCAACTTGAACATGAACATATTTTGGTTCATTTAGTCCTTAGGTATACCCACGATAATAACTAGCTCCCAATTGTGGACATAGTCCACAATGTAGTGTCATTACTTTTGGGCCTTTGCCTTTCACTCCATAATGTTTCCAAGTGCAGGTTGTGCAAAAGAAAGGAGTACACATGGTGAGGCACACCAAGGAAACCAATCCAATCACCATGAGCAACAACAAACCCTCACCCCAAAACTACACACACCAAAATATCCTCCAATCCCACTCACCAATTTGTTTGAATGCACATTTCCACCACCCTTTTCACCTTTGCCTTCATTCCAAAGTGGAGGCCTCATGCATAGGACAAGGACAAAATATCTGTGTTTGTGCAAAAATAGAGTTTTGACACCGAGAAATCTATTCCCAGCAACATCCAGACTAAAATGAGAAAGAAGGGGTCACTCAAGGTGAACACAATCTTCAATTGCTCTTCCAAAATAGGACCCCAAAAAAGTCATTTGTTGCTTCAATGCCTTGAAGCAGAAATTGGCTTCCATTGCATCATTAATCCCCACAAAACAACTATGTGCGTCTGCATTCTCTACAAAATAAAATAAAATGTACACCTTAGGCTTGGTAAAAGGAATTAAATTACATCAAAAAATACCTAGCATTCAATGTGACATCTAGGTTCATGTGAGATGTCAGCCACCAAGTCCTTGATGTCACCTTGCCATCTTATGTCAAGGTCACCAAATTTCCACCAAGTTTGATCTAATCTTATCCACAAAAGTCATCGCCAATTTAGAGAGTGAATCCGCTAGTGCATTGGCCTATCTGTAAGTGTGGGAAACTTAAAATTTTCTAAAGGTGCCAAGTTTATTTTGAATAATGTTGATAACTTTGAATAATGGACTTTACCATTGGCCATCACATTTACTATCACATGTGAATCCCCTTCTAGGTACAATCGCTCCACATGTAACTTGGTCACCAAATTAAGTTCAAGCAATACAACTTGGACCTCTTCTTCATTATTTGTTCCCTCCACCAATTTCGTTGTCTCTATTGCAAGAATATTTCTAGTTGAATTGCAAGCAACACATCTAGACCCAAAGAGACCCGAGTTTTCTTTGAAGGCCCCAACGAAATTAATTTTGACCCATCCATCCTCCAATTTACTCCAATAAATATAAGCCCTAGCCTTGAGAGAAGGATGAACCCCTAAATAGCCATTAGCGAGTGAATTATGCTTTAATTTTTTAAATTAAATTAAATATTTTATATTTTATATATTTAAATAATATTATTATATTCTAATTTTCATAGTTTGATTTTAAAAATAAAAGAAAAACAAACCATTCAAAAATATTGATTCATACAAGTTTAGCGATGTTGTAAACTATTTTTTTTAACTTTAATTAAACATTGGGTGGCTAAAAGAGAATAAAGTACTGAACTGACTAGGTGCAATTCTAGGGGTTGAATAATTGTTGTGATCGCTAGTTGTGACTTAAGTACCATACTTTAAATCTAATTATATACAATCATGTTGATTGATTGTTCTTTTAATCCAATTATATACATTCACAACAAATAAATGATTATTGGCCATTCGTGAAACGCTTATGTGATTAAAACAATATTCTTTAAATCTCTCCTTTAAATCTATCTTGATTACTAGGTCAATTATTTTAACTTTCTTATAGTCCTTACTAGGGAAGCTTGATTACTAGCTCAATTGTCATTTTAAATCTTCCTTACAATTCTTACCAAGGGAGATTATTTACTAGCTTGAATGTCATTTTAAATCTTTCTTGCAGTCCTTAGGGAATCTTGATTACTAGCTCAATTCTCATTTTAAATCTTCCTTGCAGTCCTTACCATGGAAGCTTGATTATTAGCTCAATTGTCATTTTAAATATTCCTTACAGTTCTTACCAAGGAAGTCTTCGGTTATGTCAACTAAGAAAATTATGGGCTTTATTGACATTTTTACACTGTTGATAGGCATCTTCTTGACCACAACAAGAAGGTAAGTAGAACTTATCCTTTTCTTTTGATTTTCTACTCTTAATAGAAGTCATTTGGTGTGTTACCATAGTTTGTGGTATATAGATTCATCAACCTACAACATTACTTTGAACATCGTTGGCCCTTGGTAATTTATTACTTATTTCTGCCTTATTTTGATCTTTGGAAATTTATTTTAAATTTCAAAAAGTGCCTTATTTGGCATTTCTCAAAGTTTTTTTTGTTTCTATTTGTTCTTTGAATATCATATGACAAAACTTTTAAAATTGAACATTGTTAGTTGCCCTTGATAATTTATTGCTTCCTTTCAGTCGTATTTTGATCTTCTAAAATTCCTTTTAAATCTTAGAAAGTGCCTTATTTGGTATTCTTCAAAGTATTTTTATTTCTATTTGTTTATCTAGAAATTAGATACATAAAAAAATATGTTCAGAGTTGATTTGAGTTGGTTTTTGTTTGTTTCTCTGCAATTTGGATAAACAAAAAAAATTTAAAAAGTTAGAAAATTAAAAAAATCTTCAAAGTATCAAGTGGTTGTGCAACAAATGACAAGATTATTATATAAACACATTCAAAGTTAATTCATTTTTCAGAAATGATATTCATATGGTTAAAATGTGATATTTATAATTATAAAATTATTATTTATATTTGACACTAGTATCATAAAAAATATAACATAGTATTTGTGAGAAAATGGACACATATATAGTAGATAAGATAAAAGCGATTTGAATATCACCTTTTGACCATATAAATGTTGGTAAAAAAACAATATATTTATCAAAAGTGATATTTAATGTATACTCACTTGTATTAAAAAAATCATTGTACTTTTATCAAAATATCACTTAAAATTACTTACATATGTTGTCCCGAGTCCATTTTAATGACATTCGACATAATTGAAAACTTGGTCTTGAAAATCCCTTTTACTCTCGTCTTAGTAATTTCTCCCTTGAATGTTGTTTGATTTTTCTTTGCCAAGAGATAGATAGAAGCATCTCTTGTTGGGATGCATAGAACAATGAAATAAACAAAACAATGACGCAAGAATTTGGAGGGCAACAATAATTCGCTTGAAATGTTTGTAGAAACCTCATTACCATTTTCCACACTTAAATCAAATGTTTTTAGTTTCACATTTAACATTTAACATCTAAATGATTTTTGATATTTCTAGTGTGTTGTTAAATGTGTTGTTAACATGTTATTGACACTCTTTCTCTGCAAGCCTTCTTGACTAGTTGCATAAGGGACAACACCTTGGTTTTTGCTACTTTTTAATATCAAAAACATTTATGACGTCTTTGTACTCTTGGAGACTATGATGGGTGATCGACACCAATACATGTCATATCCAAAAAAATCATTAAAGAAGGTTAAGTTCTTTGTGATTAGTGACAATTTGTTTAATTTCTAGTTGGGAGTGTTTTTTCTACTTATAACATTGATTGTGATTATTAAATCACCTTCCAAGTGGATTATCTCTTTCTTTAGCCTTATATATGCCTACAATCCTAAGTGAACCATTTGGAATTCCACTTCATTATTTGTCTCCTCTTGAGTTATTCTATTGTAATGCTAAGTATAGTGTGTTATATTTAAAATTAGGATCATTATCAAGGTCAAGTATACATCATGGTTAGTATTATGTTTAGAGCTAGGAATTTGATTATGCTAGTTTTTGGATTACATGTTTTAGGGTCTATAATTAAGGTTAAAGTTGGGATTTTTGTTATTGTTAAGGTTTACATCATGATACTTGTGTTATTATTAGGGTTAGGATCAATGCCCACTATTAGGATTATGGCAAAGTTTAGGGTTCATATCATAGTTTTATTTATAGTTAGGGCTAAGATTTTGATTAGGGCTAGAGTTAGGGTCAAGATAAGAGCTTAGGATTATGCCATGGTCAGGATTACGGTTGGGTTTAGGGTTTGGGTTATGATCTTATTTAGGATTAGAGTTTAATTTTTAGGTTAGGATTATGATCAAGGTTTAGGGTTACAATTACATTTAGGGTAAGGGTTTGTCAAGGTTAGTATTATGATTAGTGTTATGGTTTTGATTATGATTGGGGTAAAGGTTTACTTCATGGTTAGTATTATATTTAGAGTTAAGGGTATAGGATTATGATTATCATTAGGGTTAGGGTTTACTTCATGGTTAGTATTAGAGTTAGAGTTAATTTTTTAATTAGAGTTAGGGTTATGATTAGTACTAGGGTTTAGGATTATGATTATTGTCAATGTTATGTTTTACATCATAGTTAGTATTGTGGTTAGAATTATGGTTTTCATTAGGGTGTGGGTTAGGATTGCATGGTTTAGGATTTAGGATTAGGATTATAGTTAGTATTATGGTTAGGGCTAGGGTTTACATCATGGTTAGTGCTATTTTTAGGTTTGGTTAAATTTAAGGTTAGGATCAAGGTTTAGGATTAGAATTATGGTTTGGTTTAGGTCTATATCATGGTTGGAATTATTGTTAGGGCTATGTTTTTTTATTAGGGTTTAAGGTTATGATTATGTTTAATGTAAGGGTTTACATAATGGTTAGTACTATAGTTACTGTTATTATTTTGATTAGGTCAGGACTTAGAGTTAGGTTTAAGGTTAGGATTAGAGTTAGGTTTAAGGTTAGGATTAGAGTTAGGGTTTAGAATTAGGATTATTACTAGGTTAGGTTTTACATCATAGTTAGTATGATCATTAGGATTAGGGTTAAGGTTTGGGGTTTATAATTGGATAAGGGAACTTAGGGTCAAAGATATTATTATAGTTTGATTTAAATCTATTGAAGACCATGTTACAAGTAGTGGTTGTCGTTGCATCAAAAGATCGACTTGTTAATGCCCGATACAACCACTAGACTTATAAAAGACACGTGAGTCTGTTAAACCATGTCGCAAATCCCGTAGGGGGATGTTGGTGGTTAGTCCAACAATCTCCCCCTTAGTGTCACCTAAGGGGATTCGAACCTGTGACCAAGATCTAATACCACTTGTTACAAGTAGTGGTTGTCGTTGCACCAAAAGATCGACCTGTTAATGCTTGATACAACCACTAGACTTATAGAAGATACATGAGGCTGTTAAACCATGCTGCAAATCTCGAAGGGGGACATTGGTGGTTAGTCCAACAGACCCTTGACCTAAATTTGAACCCTAATATTTTTGGAACATAATCGAACACTTACCCTGATCCTAACTCTACTCCTAATTCTAATTAATCCCTACCCCTAAATAAATCCTTATCCTAATCATAACTAGAATTAAAAACTAACCCAATAGTGAACCTATCTAATTTCACCTTGATTAAAATTTTAAATATAATTATAATATAACATTTATGTTATCTCTTATCCTAATTAGATCCCAATAATAACCTTAATTGGACCCTAACCATAATTTGAGTATTAAAAACTACACAACATGCCATTTCTATCTAACTGGGTGATAGAGATAGATACCACATTGTCCCACCAAAGTGTCCCCAAACTACCCTCGATGCTAGGAGAATTTTTCAATAATACTTTCCAAGTTGCAGATTTTTGAATGCAGTCAGTTTTAATTGTCGAAGTACAATAAGATCGTAGAAGAATACAAACACATGTCTCCTGATGAGGCAACACTTGTCAGAGGCCTAGATTGGCCCTTGACATACCATCTTGAAATCATCAATGTTTCCCAAGGGAGGAAGTCCCTCCCTTGGAATTTAAAAACTTTTGATGCTAGTGAAGCCTTTCAAAGAACCTCTTCCCCCCTGATCTGTTTGACAAATTTTCTTCTCTTTCTTCTTCCAATTGAATTAATTTTTCCTCTATCTAGCAATAGGAGTGCCGACTATGACAAGCATGTGTATCAAAGTTTCCAAGTTCAGCCTTGGCATCCACCAAACAGGCGTCAGAATCATAATCAATTGCAAGCTCATCCTAAATCCCACATCCAACCATTTCCATAGTTAGGTCATGTTTATTTGTAGGAGGAGAAGACTCAATCATCTTATCTGAGTTGGAATTGGGGATAGCTATTATTGTATCATTCCTAATGTCCATCACAACCTTGATGGTTGGACAATTAGGGTTTCTGTTGTTTTGCACAAGTCTTCAAAGTGTGATCGAGCCCTACATCGAATCCAAAAGCGTCTATCCTCCTTAATTTCAATATGTTGGCGACATTTATCCCTATTGACAATAAACCCAATAGATGAGGGAATAATATTGATTGCAATGATAAAAAAACTCTACACAATCGAATCCATAAACTGATTTATGCATATATATGGATTGTGGAAATCTCATAGATTTGATATTTGCCCACGTCATCATCTAAATTGTGAGTGTCCATATCAATAAAGGTGCCTAATGTTCTCCCAATTTTTTCGATACACTACTCCGTCCAATATTCTAGTGGTAGATTGTAAATTCGTAACCAAAGTGGATAATCGTACGGATGATAATCCATCAGATCAAAATTACGGTTCCAGGGCATCAAGTAAAGAGAGTGGCCATCCATATACCATATTTATGCCTTGACAATCCTCCATTTAATTTCTTCATTAGCAAAGATGATGGTAAAGAATTGTTCGGACACGAATTTGATTATGACTTCTGTTTTCCAATTCTTAGCGATCTATTCTTTGACTGCTTTGTTGCTAGGGCGACCACCCATGAATTTGCAGATGAATGCAAGTTTCTCCACAATAGCAATTTCACTGGAAACGTTGATCTCAATATCTTCATCCCGCCCTAGCTCGAACGTCCAATCCTGCTCCTTCTCGAGCTCGCGCCCTTGAGTGTGCTCATGCTCTTGCACCATTTTTATATTTTGTTAAAAACCAAATCACTTATTAAAATTAGTGGTTCAAAATAATATTTTTCCAAGCATAAGACCTTAAAAACATCTATTTTATCTACTACAAAACTGTTACAAAATTATTTCAATACTTACTAGTTTTTAAAAAAATTTTAGTGCTTGTATGTGCAGAATGAGATATATAATTTGAATTTTACATAGTTTTCTCACAAGTTTTTTGTCTTCTTAGAACCGGTGGAGTATTGAAGAATTTTTTCTTGAAAGAAAAATCATTAGTTATTTATTTTTAATTAAAATATTTTCAAGAATCATAGGCCATTTAAAAGAAATCATGCCAATAAAATAGTTAAATTCAAATTTAGGAAAGGTCATTTATGGACTATTTTTAATAAAAAGAAATCATCCCAATAAAATAATTAAATTAAATTTACGAACTATTTTCAATTAAAAGATCTTAAGTAATTTTTAAAAGAAAAGAAAATTAAAAAATAACCGCAAATTAGTAACATGATCAAATTAATTAAACAAGTTTCTAAATTCATAAGCTTTATTTTAAATTTTTTAAAATTAATATAAATATATAATAAACAATATAGAAACATTACATACCACTATCATAAATTGCTAATATATTCAAAAATCTCAAATTTACTAAATAATTTTTAAAATTTATATATTCTATATAAAAAATTCTAAATTAATATCAATATATAATAAACAAAATAGAAACATATCTATACATAATAGTAATATTACTAATATATTCAAAAATCTCAAATTTACTAAATAATTTAAAATTTAAAAAACAAAAATATTTTAAAATATCTAATTTTTTATATTTTATCACAAATAATATAAAATAAAATATTATATTACTTATAAAAATAAATTTATACTATTTATTAATAATTTAAAATATAATATTTACGATTTTATAAAAAAATTTCAAACTGTCATATATGATCTAAAAGTACAAAAACGGCCATTAAGACCATCAAATTCCAGGCTTGCCTGCAACTAAAAATTAGTATGACCATGCTGATAAATCCGCAGATGAGCTGAAAATAGACCGACATTTTAGTCGGCAAAGGTTTCTTTCACATATTTGCCAGGTACTATATATTCCTCAGTCTTTGAATTTCTTCTTATGTCACACTGTTGTTTTTTTCAGGGTTTCTGAACTCGAAATCAAATCAAATATAATCTGGGGTTTTATGTTTTCTCTCAAATTATCTCTTTCTTTTCATTTTGTGATTGGCAAGGTTTGATTCTGGTTCGAAATCTTATTACAGTGCACCTGGTGGGTGATACAGGTGAGTGGTTGAGGGTTTGGAAACCTAGGGTTTCGTGGCGATGAGGGTTTTTCTCCGTATGCCCACGGGCAAAACTGTTGCCCTGAGGATTTCAGGAAATTCGCCAACGGTGGACACTCTGAAGCAAGCAATCGAAGCAGAACAAGGAATACCTTTATGCGCCCAGAGGCTTATCTACTCTACAAAAAATCTGTGGGACTTGGGCTCGAATCTGGTAGACTATGGGGTAAGGAACGATTCGACAGTGACAATGGTTGTTCCTCTAAGCGGAGGTATGCAGGCGCCCGTCCAGCCGCGGCCCAGGCTGGAGTTTCTCAATACGAAGCCCCCTGCGAATTACGTGGCCGGTCTAGGGCGAGGAGCCACGGGTTTCACTACAAGGTCTGATATTGGGCCGGCTAGGGCAGCTCCTGATTTGCCTGACAGATCTGCCACTACAATTGGCGGCGCCGCGGCATCCCAGGGTGCTGGCAGAGGGCGTGGCAAGGGCGCCTCTGGGGCCGAGGAGGAGGAAGAAGGTGACGATGAGAAGGGCTACGATGAGAACCAGAAGTTTGATGAATTTGAAGGTAACGACGTGGGCCTTTTTGCGTCTGGGGAATATGATGAAGATGATAAGGAGGCCGATGCTGTGTGGGAGAGTATTGATAAGAGAATGGATTCTCGTCGCAAGGATCGCAGGGAAGCAAGGCTTAAGCAGGAGATTGAGAAGTACAGGGCTTCCAATCCTAAGATTACAGAACAATTTGCGGATTTGAAGAGGAAACTGTATACTCTTTCCTGTGAAGAGTGGGATAGTATACCAGAAATTGGGGATTATTCGTTAAGGAATAAGAAGAAGAGGTTTGAGAGCTTTGTGCCTGTGCCGGATACTTTGCTGGAGAAGGCACGGCAGGAGCAGGCACATGTCACTGCGCTGGACCCCAAGAGTAGAGCCGCTGGTGGAACTGATACACCATGGTCGCAGACGCCTGTGACTGATCTGACGGCTGTTGGACAGGGGAGGGAAACTGTGCTCAGTCTTAAGCTTGATAGGTTGTCTGATTCGGTCTCTGGTTTGACCGTTGTGGATCCGAAAGGGTATTTGACCGATTTGAAAAGTATGAAGATAACCAGCGATGCAGAAATTTCGGATATTAAGAAGGCCCGGTTGCTTCTGAAGTCAGTGACCCAGACCAATCCAAAGCACCCGCCAGGTTGGATCGCGGCTGCAAGGCTGGAGGAGGTTGCGGGGAAGATTCAGGCTGCAAGGTATGCCGAATTTTTGATACCTGTTTGTTATCATGTTGATTGTCTTTTTCTTCTTCCTTTTTCTATTGGATCGCTTGCATTTTCTTTCAGTATGCATGGCATACTTTTGATACCATGTTTTCTTTTGTGTTGATTATCTATTTTTTGTTTTTTGTTGCATTTTTCGCATTTCCTTTCAGCATGCGTGAAGCTGCTTATGCTATTATACGGTCATTCTTATTTTTTTAAAGTAATTGAGTGATTTGCCTCTCACCTATACTCTACTTGATGGAAATGTATCTATACTCTATAGAACAGTTGTTATTTTCTAGTAAATACCTTCTGCCACTGAGGATTAACTAATGAATAGAATGAATTTTCATATTCTCTTATATTCAAGATGATCCAACCTACTTACCAGATTGCAATAGCTGTTATACAACCGGGGATAAGATTGTCGCTTCTATCTAAATTTAGATTGCTAAACATCATGATTAAGGATTGAAATTTGAACGGTTTGTTACGTGTAGACATCATTAATTATAGGGCATCAGCTTTATTGCACTTTAGTTTACAACGGCTATCTCATTTTCAAGTGATTATTAGTGAAGACTTCAGTTTACTAATTATATTATGCTTTTACCTGTTATTCATTATTGTCTTTGGATGGTTTTGTTGCTCTAAATAATTTCAGTTTTTTTTTAATGATGACAGGCAGTTGATACAGAAGGGGTGTGAGGAGTGCCCAAAGAATGAAGATGTCTGGGTAGAAGCCTGCCGATTGGCCAGCCCAGATGAGGCCAAGGCTGTTATTGCACAGGGTGTGAAGGCAAATCCAAATTCTGTGAAGCTGTGGATGCAAGCGGCAAGGCTAGAACAAGATGATTCAAAGAAGAGTAAGGTGCTGAGGAAGGGGCTAGAACACATTCCAGACTCTGTGAGGCTTTGGAAGGCTGTGGTGGAGCTAGCCAACGAGGAGGATGCAAGGATTTTGCTACACAGGGCTGTGGAGTGCTGCCCATTGCACGTAGAGCTCTGGCTTGCACTAGCAAGGCTTGAGACATATGATCAGGCAAGGAAGGTGCTCAACAAGGCTAGGGAGAGGCTTTCTAAGGAACCCTCGATTTGGATAACAGCTGCCAAGCTTGAGGAGGCCCATGGCAATACTAACATGGTTGGCAAAATTATTGAGCGAGCTATAAAAAATTTGCAGAAGGAAGGTGTTGTGATTGATAGGGAAGCTTGGATGAAGGAAGCAGAGGCTGCAGAGCGAGCAGGGTCCGTTGTGACTTGCCAGGCAATAATTCGGAATACAATTGCTATTGGAGTTGAGGAGGAGGATAGGAAGAGAACATGGGTTGCAGATGCAGAGGAATGTAAGAAAAGGGGTTCAATTGAAACTGCTCGTGCGATTTATAATCATGCTCTTTCAGTCTTTCTTGCAAAGAAGGGTGTATGGCTCAAGGCTGCTCAGCTAGAAAAGAGCCATGGAACCAGAGAGTCTTTAGATGCTTTATTGAGGAAAGCTGTGACTTACTGCCCACGAGCAGAGGTGCTATGGCTAATGGGTGCCAAAGAAAAATGGCTTGCAGGAGATGTTCCTGCAGCACGTGCAATCTTGCAGGAGGCCTATGCTGCAATACCCAACTCTGAGGAGATTTGGCTTGCTGCATTCAAGTTGGAGTTTGAAAATCATGAGCCTGAAAGGGCTAGAATGCTTCTTGCTAAGGCTCGTGAGAGAGATTGCACAGAAAGAGTCTGGATGAAGTCGGCAATTGTAGAAAGAGAGTTGGGAAAAACTGCAGAAGAGAGATCACTTCTTGAGGAAGGTCTTAAACGATATCCTTCATTCTTTAAATTATGGCTTATGCTTGGGCAGCTTGAGGAACGCCTTGGAAACTTGGAAGCTGCACGAGAGGTTTATGATCAAGGCATCAAGAATTGTCCAGAGTGTGTACCTCTATGGCTTTCTGCTGCTAAATTGGAAGAGATAATGGGTGGTTTAAGCAAGGCAAGGGCTATTCTAACTATTGCCAGGAAGAAGAACAATCAAAATCCAGATCTTTGGCTTGCTGCTATCAGGTCTGAGTCAAGACATGGAAACAAGAAAGAGAGTGAAAGTCTTATGGCCAAAGCATTGCAGGCATGTCCAACTAGTGGCAAATTATGGGCAGCAGCTATTGAGATTGCTCCAAGACCACAGAGGAAGACAAAAAGTATGGATGCAATCAAGAAGTGTGATCATGATCCCTATGTTATTGCTGCTGTTGCCAAGCTATTCTGGCATGACAGGAAAGTAGAAAAGGCTAGGAATTGGTTCAACAGGTCTGTTACTCTTGCTCCGGACAATGGGGATTTCTGGGCTCAGTATTACAAATTTGAATTGCAACATGGAACTGAGGAGGACCAACAAAATGTATTGAAAAGATGCATTGCAGCAGAACCAAAGCATGGAGAACGATGGACATCTGCATCAAAAGCAGTGGAAAATTCACATCAGTCTATAGAATCTATTTTGAAGAAAGTAGTAGTGGCTATAGGCAAAGAAGAAGGTGTTGTAGGTGTATGATGACCTTCACAAGGACACGTCATTTGTGAAAATACAAAATATCAAAAGGGCTGTTTTTTTGATGGCTGTTAACTATTATGATTCAGATTTACCATGTCACATAAAAATATCGAGAAGGTGATTTCATATTTGCCACTGTAGGTGCTGCTAGTGTTTTTTTAATCTACATATTCGGATCTGAGTTTTGTGGAAAAAGTAGCAAACTTTGGTGACTTGATTTCGATTTAGAAACTCATAACTGCTTTTTAGTTTTTGGCAATAATTCAAAGAAGTTTTTGAATTATTTATGATAATATTCTTATTCATAGAGGTGTGCATGATGAATTATCAGTTATGTAAATATATCAATATTCAATGCATTTAAGTCATGTCATCTCATTAAATGAAAGGCAATGTGAATTTTTTGAGATGGAAGGTGTTCATCAACATTGTTGCATCTATAATACGAGGCACTGAACAAATGACTATATAATCAGAGGGAGTCAACCATTGTGATGGGAGGAATGGTTATGTTGTCATCAAATAGAAGAATTTTATAATACTGGTTTAGGTGAACTTATTCAATCTCATAATCTTCCGTTTCTTATTTTTCTTTTTCATTTTGTAGTTGTAATTTGTAGCCTTTGGTCATTTTGTTGTAATTTTCATAAAATAATAAATATTTATTTATATTAACATTGAAAGTTTACTTGTCTGTCAACTCTCACGTGACTTCACAATTCAACTCTACTGTTATGTAGTATGGTTCTTTAATGCATATGATGAATGCCTTGTATAATTGAAACTTCCCATATTTTTTTTTCCCTATTTGTTAATTCCCATTCCCTAAAAAATGGCGTTCTGTCCCAGCTGTCCTCAAAATGCATTCCCTCATCCCCTGTTGTATCCATCCCGGAAGTTCCATGGAACATAGTTACTACCCATCTATCTCAAAAATTTAATATATTCCTTAGTGTGGATTCTTATATGTGTCTGTAGGCTTTCCTCTTTGGTGGGTTTGTTTTTTGTTTTTAACCATTTGAACATCTATGTTTATTTTGAGAAAATCTGTATGTACTCATCTTTTTTTTGTGGATGCAGGGTTCAATGTCTAGAAAGTATAATACAAGAGCATACAATTGTCAGTATGTGGTTTGGGTTTGGAAAGCCATCTCCAGGTTATCTTCTTGTCTTAAAGAGGAGCTTTCTGCTCAGCAGTTTTAAAATCATAGCAAGGAATTAAAGGTGATTAAAATTTGCAACGGTTTTAAATAGCATATCTGTTTCGATTGTATAAGTTCTTATGATCTAATAAGTTTCAATGCTGGGAGGATACATGGTATATAAATCTGTGAACTATGTTGATTTACAGGGAACTGTCAGCAGTAGTGCAGCGTCAAATCTCTTTAAACTGTAACTATAATAACAACACAAATTTACTAAATAACAGTTAAAGATGACATAATCAATAAATCTTAGCTCCTAGTAACTTTGTTTCTAGCATTTTTTTATGTTTGCATATACTCTGCAAGAGCTGTTAATTCTAGCAGAATACGAACAATAAGTACAACCTTTGTAATACAAGATGGTACTATCTTTACCACTACGGAGATTAAAATACTAACTTAAAAAAAATAAGTCCATTCCTGGATACAATGGAGCAGTTCATTAGGTTGGAGGGATACTGTCATCAAAAGATCAAATATATATGATTTCACAGCCATCTCTGTACAAGGCATGTAAAAGGTGGCACTATTCCTGAAAGTTGCTTGTTGTGAGTCATCTATAGTGCTGTTGTTTTTTTAACCTCTTGCATAAAAGCATGCATACCTCATGATGTGAACTGAGCATGTGTGGCAATAGACAGTCAACTAAGAAAATATGCAATAATGCTGGGAGGATACATTGTATACAAATCTGTAAACTATATTGATTTACAGTAAACCATCAGCAGTAGTGCAGCGTCAAATCCCCTTTAATCTGTAACTATAATAACAACACAAATTTACTAAATAACAGTTAAAGATGACATAATCAATAAATCTTAGCTCCTCGTAACTTTGTTTCTAGCATTCTTTTTATGTTTGGATCTACTCTGCAAGAACTGCTAATTCTAACAGAATGTAAACAATAAGTACAACCTTTGTAATACGAGATGGTACTATCTTTACCACCAGGGAGATCAAAATATTAATTTAAAAAAAAAGTCCATTCCTGGATACAATGGAGCATTTCATGAGGTTGGAGGGATACTGTCATCAAAAGATCAAATATATATGATTTCACAACCATCTCTGTGCAAGGCATGTAAAAGGTGGCACTATTCCTGAAAGTTGCTTGTTGTGAGTCATCTATAGTGCTGTTATTTTTTTAACCTCTTGAATAAAAGCATACATACCACATGATGTGAACTGAGCATGTGTGGCAATAGACAGTCAACTAAGAAAATATGCAATATTGTTGGTGAGCAGTATTTTGGAAATGTCACTGTTGGCATGTAATCTTGTGTTACTGCTTTGTCTATTCAAGTTCGGTAAGCCATCAGATTGGAGTACCAATTGGGATACTTGTATTGTCGTGCTGGACTTCAGTTCAGGACTGCCTTCAAGGTTTGCTTCGATATTGTCACAGTTTATTGTTTGGTGTGTCTGATTGAAAATTTGACCAAAAGTCTATAACCAATACATACAACTCCTTTAACAAAATAAAGATTTTTTTGAACAAAAAGGGAAAAGTAGCCAATGAACGGGCACAAACAGTTGACATATTTGGGTGGTTATAAATTCAATGAGGAGATGAATCATTTTCATCCTCTTCTGGTTGATGGATTATGGAGTGTGATCTGAAATTTTGATACAAAAAAGCTATATCAGAAGCTTTACGATTCATTACACAATATCATGTCTTTAATCAGTCATTTGTTTTTCAATCTTTTAATGGAGATGATCATCTCTTGAAGATTGGTTGAGAATGTCTCGAGTACCCCTTCTATTGATGATCATTGAAATTGTGGGTTTTACTTTTAGTCATTTCTAAGCTAGCTGCCACTGGAATTTAATGCTCAGACCAGAGCTCCCAACAGAGTTACCAGATAGTTCCCTTCCCTTGTTTGATACATGTATCTCCCTATCAGATACTGGATACAAAACCCTTGAACACAGTATGAATACTATATCCACACACACATATGTGGATGTTATGTTGTTTCTCTGATTTGTAAATTGAAGTCTCAACTTTAACACAGTTTTAGATGGTTTTAGGGGTAGCCAAGTTCATCTTGGGAATGGAGATCAGAAGAGATATAGTAGAACCTTTGGTTGGGCTAAAATAAGAATGTGAACTTAGTGTTGGAAAGAGTCAATATTTCAACTTTATTAGCTTTTTGTGTTCCTATTTTGGTGGTGACCAAGTTTTCAATCAAACAATATTGTACTTCTCTTGTTGGATGGAGGTTATGATCATTGTACCTTATTCTAGTGTTGTTAATAGCTTAATGTGTGGTATGGTCTGCACAAGACTAGACATTGCTCAAGCAATGGGAGTCGGATGTTTCATAGCTAATCCCGAATGGCTACATTGAGGTGCAGTGCTGAGTGTCTTCAGATATTGGGGGTACCTTTGAATACTTTATTTGTAACTATGTTAATTATAAAGGGGATTAGCATTTAATGACTATTTCTGGGGTACCTTTGAATACTTTATTTGTAACTATGTTAATTATAAAGGGGATTAGCATTTAATGACTATTTCTGGAATTGTTGGTCTATAGGGGATTAGCATTTAGTGACTATTTCTGGAATTGTTGGTTTGGATTGGGATAGGGATGTTGACAGTAGGAGTTTCATTAGTTCATATTTTTTCACAATGTTTTGTGGTTCTATTAGTTGGAATGTCAAGTGATAGGCTATGATTTTAACTACTCATGTTTTTAAAGAAGTTATTTGGTTTGAGTGATAGTGTTCAGATGTGGGGTTGTGTCTAGGAGCTGTTGCAATTCTATTGTCAATCAAAGTGCCATTTGTGTAGCAAAGAACTTAACCTTCCATGCTAGGACAAGAATATTGATGTCCAATACCATTTTGTTTGTGACATGGTGGAGGATGGGAAAGTGATATTGGATAAGGTTGACATGATGCATTGATGAAGCTAGTGAGCACAAAAAAGCTAAGGTGGTGTTATAAGTTTGTGGGGCCTTTAGTCCCCTAGCAATTAATGAATAAATGTTGTACTTCTTTGCTCTTGCAAGGTGTTAAATATGTGGAAGAATATCAAGAAAGGTATTTCAATCTTGCTCTTTGTGTCAATTTTCTGATCATGAAATATAAAATTTCAATTTAGGGCTATAGACTTTATTTATGGGTAAAAATATTTTTTTTGGGTTGTTCATTATTTCTAAGGATGAATGTTATGTAGATCTTTTCAAGCTCTACAATTTAGAAAAGAGCTCAAATGGCCTCACTGATAAGAAGAGTGGATATGTCAAAACATAGAGTACTTGAAGAAGACTGAGTTACACTTGTTCACCAAATTATGATGTGTGTTAAGACACATCATAAGACATCTTTGAATGTAGATAATGAAGTGAAAATGGAATTCCCAATTTGGTGTGTTGATTATAGCATTTTATGATATTTCTTTTGTGAACTCAGCTTCTAAGTATTTGGGTGTCACTTTATTGGGTGGTTTTAGCTCATGGTTTTGTGATTACCAATTGATGATTTTGTGATTTACTTCCATTTGTAGGGTGCTTGAGATGAAGGTATTGATAGTGAATTTGTAGTTATTGTTATGTTGTTGAAATTACTTAAAATCTTTGTTTAGTGAGGCTCTTGTAAAGGTTTGATTTGCAAGTGTATTCTAAACATGTTTATATTGGAACACTTGAGTTAGTGAGTGAACTCTGACACACTTATAGTAGGATAAAGGAATACACTATTTTTAGTTCGTGAATTCATTTTAAGGGCAATTCCATAGCATATAGATATAGAGAGCAAGTAAAATAGAGACTTAAACCCATGAATAGCAAAAAAAACAAATAACAGATATCTTAAAACACAAGAACGCCAGAGATACCCTGGGAAAATCCTCCTTGAGGGAACAACCCAGCCACACCAAGAAATATTACTTTATTTAATAAAGAATGAGTCTGAATACAATTCTCACAAAACACTTAAGACTGCTCACCTTAATGAACACTACACTCTCTCTTCTTTACACTAATATAGACTCAGATATATTTTACTCACAGACTGATAAATGTCTTAATACCAAACTGACTAGACACCACACTATACTCATCTAGAGAAAAACTCACAATGAACTATACAAAGATTGACTGCAGAACACTCACTGCCATTTGAATCAAATACAATAATGATCAATTAGCTCCTGCAATGATCATCCAAGAAAACTGATCCACTGCTAAAAGTATTCACAATCATAAACTCCAGCATTGACGATAGCAACTGAAACTTCCAAAAAATCGTAACATCAAAATTACATACACAGAGAATCAAAAACCCGACACTACAGCAAGACTCTCCAGCTCCCAAAAACCGAGACGCTTCATAGAGTCAATGACTCAATTGTCACGCAGTCTCTTCAGATGCAACGCGGTGACTCTCTGATAACCATCAGTTATGCAAGCATGAGACTCTTAGTTTACCAGTCATGCAAGAAAGGTCTCTTCGGTGCCCAATAGCCACGCACGCACATGGCCTTTCATTTGCCGATGCCAAAGACTCTTCACAGCGTTCAAGAGGCGTGACTCTGCATATGGATGATCGTTCAGCATGAAGACTCTTCGCAGTCTTAAAACACCTAATCATAAAGAAGGATAACAGTTGATGTAGCAGAGAATAGACATCATCTTCACATAGCAAATATCTCAAACATATTACTGATGCAAACATCACAGGTACACAGATGCAGCTACCAAACTTCAACAATATTCATATTGCTGATTACATTGCATTGCTCAAAGCATACTTTATAGTGTATAAATAATAGCTAGATGTTTACAGTTGACAAAAATTTATTTACAATACAATTTGCACAAAGTCAACCTATAAGCAAAGTACAAAGTTCCAAAAAAGAAAACATAGCAATGACTCTTGCTACTACAAATAGAGCTATGCTAGAGGGCTGCAGGTTATGAAGCTCCTAGTTAAGAGCCTCTACTAAGTTGTTCAACCTCGTGACCATCCAAGTTGGGCTTCAAGATCACAAAATTTTCAAACTCAAAAAAATCATTTAAAAAACAATTTCCTTTGCTGTGCAGACATCATAAATTACAAAACAAGAATTATCAATTTCATATATATGATTTAATGGTACCTGCAATTGTAGTTCAAAAACTCGTGGGACTTGCCACGAACTTGGCAAATGCAAGTCATGTGGCGGGTTGAGTCGACTCACAAATTCGCGAGTTGAGTCTGAGCGAGTCCTGGTCTGAGATTCGCGAGTCTCTGGGCTCATTCTTGTGTGAGTCTGGTGTTGTGACTCGCAAGTCCATCCCTGAGACTCTCTTGCCCAAAAAAGCGTTGACAATGAATGTTTTAAGTCATTTTTTTTTGGTTTTTTGGTTTTTTGGTCATTTTAAGCACCGTCTTTTGGTGTAAACAGGTTTGAGGTGTGGAGTAGGGATTAAAGAAGGTGAGAAAACGAGATTAAAGTGGCAAAAGAGAGATAGGTAAGTGATTTTTGTTGTCTTTATTTTCATTTCCATTGAATGGAAATTAAAAAATCTCGAAAAGGAAGGGGATATGGTTGCATTTTTTTTTCATTTGCCTTCCTACCTTATTTCCTTGTATTTTTAGCTAATTCTTGAATACTATTTTTTTTCAAATGATTGATTATCATATTTTTGTCAATTTTTCTCAAAACCCTACTAATTTTTTTATTTTCTCATTTTAAAACAACAATGTCAAGTTTAACTCCAAGGGCAGCCCCAAATCCAAAAAAATAAAAAGACAAAGCATGGAAGTGTGGGATACGAGGAGATAAAAAGGGAGAGGTTAGTTGTGCTGAATGTGGTAAATGGATGACAAGTAGAATCAATAGATTAAAATACCACCTTGCAAAAATGTCTAGACAAAATATGGAGATATGACCCAAATCAACTCCAAAGATGGTTAGAGTGATGAAGACCCTTCTTGCTGAGTATGATTACTAAAAGAAGAAAGACAAAAATAAAAAAGAAGCCATGGCAGTTGCAATGAATTTGAATGTGTCCACTTTGAGCCTCCTTGGTCGTCGAAGTCTAAGCTTTCGTTAACCACATTCATCTATTGATGACAATGAGGTTGAGGCTAGTGAGACTTCTCTTACATCAGACCCAAAAATTATTTTGTTCTACGCAATGTTTTAGGAGCACAACCTTCACTTGAAAGTGTTGGATGGAAGAGAGAAAAACATGAGTAAGCAAGGATAGGAGACACAAATTTTTGGTACTACCAATAATTTACCTTTCAATTCGGGGAGTTGCTCTTATTGGGAAGGTTTGGCTAGTGCATAGTTGCAGGCAAGGGGTTTAAAGCCCCAATAGCTAGAGACTTCAGTGGGCCTTCGCTAGAGCAAGTCGTAAAAAATACATAGGTTGTGGTTGATGATCAAATAAGATTTTGGAGGAGAAAAGGATCCAACATCTTATCAGATGGATGGACAGATGGATGGAATAGGATTCTCAACTTCTTGGTGGCGTCTAATGGTTCAATATAGTCAATTGATGCCTCACATGAAATACAAAAATGTAGACTATGTTTAATTTATTAGATCAGGTGATCTAGGATGGTGGAGTTGAGAATGTTGTTCAAATTATCATGAACAACGCAATTGCATATGTAGCTGCAAGTAGAATGTTTATGGATAGGCATCCTACAATGACATGGAGTTCTTGTGCTACACACTTGGACTTCTTCTTAGAGGATGTTGGGAAGATCAGATGGGTGAAAAGGGTGGTTGAAGATATGCTAAAAATGTCACCAAATTCATTTACAACCATACTTGGGCCCTTTCTTTGATGAGAAAACTCAAAACACATAAACGAAAAGGACCTCGTGTGACCTTGAGTAACACGATTTGATAACCACTTCCTCGCAGTGCAAAACACTCTTGGTGCCATTCCTCATTTTAAGTAAATGTTTATGTTTGATGCTTGGTTGGAGCCTGGATTCTCCAAAAGAGATGAGAGGGAGAAGATTGTAAGTATTTTTTTGATGAAGGGTTCAACAAAAGTGAAGAATTGATTAGGGTAAGTAACAAACACAAACATAAACTTTATACAAGATAATCTATTTGGTGTTTTTTATTTGAGTGGTTGATTTTGTAATAATTTAAAATTTGTTTTCATTTTTTAAGGTTACAAAACCTTTGGTAAGGGTTCTTTGTATGGTGGATGGAGAGTGTTGCCAATGGGTTTCATTTATGTGGCCATGGATAGGGCTAAAATGGTCAAGAAAATACAAGAAAATATGAAATCCTTTGGTGCATCATTGATTGTAGATGGACAAACCAACTCCACCAACCAATACATGCCTTGACCTACTTTTGGAACTTGAATTCAACTTTTCTGATTCATTTAGGGCTGATGAAGAGGTCATTGCAAGTGTTGTTGCATGCATTAGATGACACTTGATTTTGGTTCTTGATAAGTTGGTGGTGAGATTTGACATTTGCTATGTCTTATTTATGAATTTGGAAATGTTCAATGTCGAGTTTAACTATCCTATTTATGAATCAAAATGTTCATTGTTCAAGATCTACAAGGGTGCAAAGGGGAAACTCTTCTCTTCACAACAAGCAATTGGTTTGAGAAAAACAACCAAGTAAAAAATTTAATTCAATACTACAAGAAAAAAATAGAAACTTGATTGTTACATTTTTTACTTAATTGAAATATTTCTAGATGACTTTTGTAGATTTATGGTGGGAGAATTATGTTGCTGGCACACCTAATCTTCAAAAGATAGCCAACTGTGTTTTGTCCTAGCCATTTAGTGTTTCTTAGTGTGAACAAAATTGGAGTTTATTTAAGAACATTCACATGAAAAAGAGAAATAGGTTGACCCAGAAGCGCCTCAATGATCTTGTCCTCATTTGGTACAACCTTTGCCTTCACACTAGAAATGTGGAGGGTGTTTCACATGAGGTCAATGACTTGGATGATATTGATCCATATGGTGATTGGACCATCCACGAACAAATTGATGGTGATGATGTCCTCACTGAAGAAGATCTTGCAAAATTAGAGAGAGGAGTAGCAAAAGAAGCAAAAAGCAGCATTGTTAGATGAAATGGAAGATGAAGATGAGGACTTTGATCTTGAAGAAGAAGAATAAACTCATCATTTAAATATTGCAACACTTATTAGTTCAAGGCCTGAAAAATTGAGTTATATTAGGAGAACACAAAGGAAGATATAGTCTTTAGTTGCTGTTTTTTATATTTGAACATATCATTATATGTAATTTTGTAAACATTTATGAACTTACGCATTTTAACGTTTGAAACTATGAGTAGGAATGATGAAATTTCAAATAGTGAGTGTTAGGAGATCATTTGACTTGTGTAATGTTTCAATTATGGCTCTTATGTTCTCTAAATTCATTATTTTTTTTTTTTTGGTAAAACTACGGTTTTCTTCTTTGCCGAGTCCTCTCCTGAGTTTTTGGGCTGCCGAGTCTGCGACAAGTCTGAGTTTTCCAACTATTCTTGCAATTTCTAGAATAGTGTAAAAGGGGAAACATATGCCAAAAGAAGCAATTGCAAAGTTCAACTTCATAGGTTTTGAATCAAATAGCTCAAGATAGAGTAATAAAAAATGCTTTTGAAACAGAATATCACATCTCAAAAGACCATAGTAGATCGAAGTGTTCTCATTGATAGCTATTTTGCTAGATTTGTCAAATAGTAAAGGGAGTGATAAATATATTTCCATTAGATTTTAAAGACTGGCTAGTACAAAAGAAAAGGAGCCACAATTTTAGTTATCAAATATTCAAGTAAATTTTCCTTGATTTATGTGAAGTCGATGATGGGGTTAAAATGTTGATGGACTTTGAGTTGAAAATTTGAGAGATTATAGGTACATGTTTCAATAAAAAATCAAAGCATGAGAAATATTTCCTTTCAATGGGACAGTTGTTGCTGAAATCTATTTGGATTTGATGTCTTCTTCAAGAGGGATTAAGATAAGCCCACAAGACTAGTGCATGGCTTCTCTCAAGGCATGTATCAGTTTGCTTGATACCTATTTAACATGCATTCGTACCTATTTAACATGCATGGAATGCTATGCTACATGTCTAAGGCATTTATGTTGCTATTGTATTCCTTGCAGGCCAACTGAACCTCCAGGTATATGATGAGCCTAAATGGAATGTAGTTCCTTAACAGTTGTAGGACATGCATTTAAACAGTGATTTTCACCAATTAACAAAGCATTAAGCTTGTGGAATATATATGAAATTTAAATATAATCAAAACAATCCTTCATTTTGATATAAAATATTGCTACAGTTCATTTTTTCAACACTACAACTGATTTTTATCTTTCTGATAAGAACCATTTTGCTACTTGTTCCACAATATTCATATACTGTTATGTCAATGTGTACTTCTGTTTCTCACTTGATTATACAATTCTCACTACCCTACCTTCTTGTCCTCAAAACATGATGACCAACATCAAACTGAAGCTCCAAATTATGATACTTTGTTAGCATCTTAAAAGGAAGTTTGTCCTAATCTAACCTTGATAATTGTAACGACCTTGGTATTGTTGTTAGCTATAGAAATGTTAAGATTCTTTGGAATAGTCAGGATTACAATAATTCCAAGAAAATAAACCTCTTTAGGTTGATATCAAGCCAATAGAGTTCCGTTTTAGTTTGGTCTGGCTTCTATATTTACTTTTGGCTAAGTACTCTTATGTAGTTCAGAAATGTTAAAAAAATCAGACTAAAGCTCTTAGTACTTATGATATTGTCTAATATTTCCCCCTAAATTGTGTGTTTCGATTTATGTACATGGAAAGCATTACTATGAGCCTAAGGCGAAAGATAGTATTTGGAACACTAAAAAAGAACAGTACATCTCTTAACCATTACATGTTAGTGTCTAACATCAAATGTAGATTTATACGAAAGAATGTGTCTCTATTTTAATGTCCTTAACGTCTATTAGACATATATGTCCATTCAAGTTTTCTTACCTACGATTTGTGTCAACAATAGATGAAATGTGGCGAATATTTGATGGGAAACCACATCTTAGTGGCTAGGGCTCAGTTCTATGGTAAAAATCTAAGTTACTGATTCAGGTGTGGATGTGGATGTGGATGAGGATGCGTGAAATTTTTTTTAGGGGTTTTGGGTGCATATATATGTATATATATATATGCAAGAAATATACAGAATTAAATCATTTGATAGTATGATACTTCATTATTGATCAAGATAAATATTAAATTGCCAATTGATTGTTCACAAATATTCAAATATGGCATATTCTGTAAGTCCCCAAACTGGTACACGCCTATGATATGGAGACATGGCACTTTTGAACATCAAAATAAAAAGCAACAATAACTTGGACTAAGTTGGCACATCTAATATGTCTGAATTTTTGATCTCCTCATGTCATCAGGCAGAAATATTTCCCTTGCAAAAGTTTTAGATTTTACCTATGTTTGAACTTTTAATTGGGTAGCCTAAATATAAGGCATTAATCAACAGTCATTTTGTTTCTATATATTGTTACAACTCTGCATTCTATAGTTTCAAATTCTGGATTTCTCAGTTACTTTGTCATTGTAGTATAGCTAAATTTTTTACAAAATGCTGTTCTGTTAGCTGCATATGTTCTTATTAATTTATAAAAGGCCAATTCTTGACCAAATATTGACCACAAAAAGTTCTCTTCAACAAATGCTCGAGGATGCCCACAGGGAGTGTTACAGCTCCCTGTGGATGCGCATCCACAGGGAGCTGTAACGCTCCATGTGCGCCTCTGAGAGCACCAGAATCAACAACTGCACCAGAACGCATTCGGATCCGGATCCAGGGGGTCTGAGAGAGAATCTGGTAGCTTAGCTAAAAATCAACAGAAAATCCAATTAAATAGTGATTTCACATGCTTAGGGTAGCACGACAGGTTGGTGGATGGAAAATCCATTTCCTGAGCAATTTTTTTGCAATTTTAATCCTTTGAAAATGATTGGAACTCATAGCTGATTAAAGTGGGAGTTTTTGGGGAAAAATTTGTTTCAGTGTAGGATTTTTTAAAAATTGCTAAAAATGGGGATTTTTTGAGGACTTATGTGTCATCAACCAGCATACAAAGACCTCACATATAGAGAAGAACAATAAATAACATAAACCATTCCTGTAATCAGCAATTGCACCTATGAAGGATCGACTTCCAGTAATAAAAGGTATCGATTATAATTCAAGGACAATGATTAACATGTTTTGTTAGTGGTGGAATTAACATGCTTGTTAATAGTAGAATTAACATCGCTTAAAAATATAATAATCAACAAGTGCGACTAGTTGGAGTTAACGTTGGGATGTATTGAAGAGTTCCGATCAAGAGACATCCTCCCCAAAAGTTTGCATCTCTGGAGGAAGCTTGAAGAATATAAAGCCATATGAAGAATGAAGACAACAACATCAAAGAAGGACAACATCATTGGATCGCTGAGCAATCTGGTAAGGATACGATTTCAAAAAACACATTAATTTGCATTGTTGGGGGTATGATGTATATTGTAGTGAATTGTATGTTAATCATTAAATTTGCATTAAATATGGAAAATTATACCTTACAATCGATATACATGTTATATGTTAACTTTGCTATACCCCTACCTATGTATAATATGACACATATGAAGATTCTTTTAAAGATTCTCATCCATTGGGTCATCTCATTTTGGTGTTAGATATAGTACATATGAAGGATGCAAGTAGCTAGGAAGTCATGCCGGTAGGGTCACCTCAAGTGGGGTTGGGAGGCCAAATGAAGGTTGTCATTCCTTCTCCTAGGCTGGGTGGGATGGCTTGAGGCGCTTTGTATGATCTCCCAACTAGTGCTCCACAATGATGATGATTTGGGTTGGATGGAACTTTAAAGGGATCCCATATGCGCATGTGGAATATTACAATAGTGAATTTCAGTTCTATTTGTACAATATTGGCTTATCTATTATTTATCTTGTGATACTAACTTGACAGGAAGACCTACATCAGGATACGATAGGGACAATTCCCATTTTCAAGCATTATTCAAACCCTAAAAGAGAATATTAGGGCAGATTGAGTTCAGTCCCAATAGAGGACAATACAATTGGAATTGATTTACATACTCTTCCATAGTTCCTTGTTGCCTTAGTAATGTGAGTTCCCTAAAGTACCACTCAAGATGTTTTTGGATGAATCTTTGGATGAGCTCATGGGTGAACTCATCATAGGTAGTTATGTATTGGTGATCATGAGTAATGAGGCCATGGTGCTACCAATCATGGGCTGCCCCTCTAGGTAGAGTATGGCAAACTTGATGGTGTTTTCTTCGTTCACTAGGCTTTGATACCAATTGTAATGTCCCCTATTGGGACATAACTCAATCTGCCCTAAAATTTCTTTTTTAGGGTTTGAATTTTTGGGAACGGGAGTTGTCCATTTAGTATCCTGATGTAGGTCCAAGTTCCAACAACTAGGTTAGTATCAAAAGATAAACAATAGATAAGTCAATATTGCACAAGTAGAATTCAAATTCACTATTGTAATATTCCAAATGTGCATATGGGAATTCTTTGAAGTTCTATCCAATTTGACTCATTGTCATTATGGAGCACTAGTAGGGAGATCATACCAAGTGCCTAGAGTCGTTTTACCCAGCCCAAGCGCACGTGAATGAGAACCTTCACTTGGCCTCCTAGTCCCACTAGGGTTGCTCTATCAACGTGGCTTCCTAGCTCCTTGCATCCTTTGTATGTGCTATATCTCCCCTCCAAGATGAGATGACCCAATGGATGAGAATCTTCAAAAGAGTCTACATAGGAAAAGATATAGCAAAGTTCACATATAACATGCATATCAGGTGTAAGGTAGAATTTTCTATATCTGATGCAAATATAATGATTGACATACAATTCACTACAATATACATCATACCCTCGGCAAGTATAGAGGCTGCACACACACACACATATATATATCTGTGTGTGTGTGTGTGTGTGTTTTCTGAAATCATTTCCTTATCAAACTGCTCAGTGATCAGATGTTGTTCTTGTTTGATGATATTTATATTCTTCAAGCTTCCTCAAGAGATGCAAACTTTTGAGGAGGATTTCTCTTGGTCAGAACTCTTCATTACATCCCAATATTAACTCTAAAAAGTCACGCCTGATAATTATCATATTTTTAATTGTTGTTAATTCCACTGTTAACAAGCATGTTAATTCCACCGCTAACAAAACATGTTAATCCTTGTCCTTGAATTATAATCAATGCCTTTAAATAATGGTAATTGACCATAGGTGCGATTGTTGATAACGGGAATGGTTTATCTTATTTATCGTTCTTCTCTATATGCGGGTTCTCTGTATGCAGGGTCGTGACATTATGCTTCTTTGGTTGATGATACTCCTGCAAATGCTTTCTTAGTGTGTGCATTGTAGTTGTATTTAGATCACTGAATAAGTCATTGGGATGCTTGGAGTGTGGGGTTTTTCTCAAAAGGTTTGCCTCATATACACCTATGTTTTATGATACTGTTTATGTTTTATGTGTTTTTCTTCTTTCTATAGTTGTAAAGATCTAAAATTAACACATTACCCTTCCCTAAGATTAGTTTACTAAGCATTTTTGACATATCCCCTTCCTTTCACAATAGAGTATTTTTATTTAGAGAAAATAATGAATTGATGCTAAAAAATTAGATCATTGGCAAACTTTTGATGAGGGGAGCTATCAAAACCCTTAGTATTTTGGAAATAAGAATCATTTGTGGGAATTGGAAAAGTGAGCATCAAGTTTATGGATGATACACAATCCCACAAGGGATTCCCCAATCATCATCACCTTTTCTTGATCTTTTTTTCTCCCCGCCTAAGAATATTTGTCTGAGCAACTTTTTCTAAGATACTTGCTGAAGGTGTAACAAGAGAATAACGTTCTTAAAGTCATGTGTTGAGCCGTGGGGGTAAAAGGCCTACTGGCATAGTAAGCCCAATGACATCCTCAAGAGGATCAACAATGGTCAAAGAAGATACAACATTTGATTGAGTGTCCATTTTGTCAGCTCTATAAAGAACAAAATGTTCTTGAGAATGTTTGGAAGGCGTAGTGACACTTATAGTCAAAGTCTTTTAGATTAGAAACATAATCAAATTTCACACAATAGGTGGAAAGAATAGCATCATCCAAATCCACTCCTTGGACCCTTGTAGGCTGCTCATGCATGATAGATTTTGATTCCTTAAAGGTTTCTAAAACCCAAAATCTGTTATTAAATTTCCTCTTGTAGCATTCCCATTTAAACAATTTGGAGCCCTTCATCAATTGGAGAACTTGTACCCTTGAAAGAGAGGTCATGTGTTGAGCCATGGGGGTAAAAGGCCTATTGGCATAGTAAGCCCAATGATATCCTCAAGAGGATCAACGATGCTCAAAGAAGATACAACATTTGATTGAGTGTCCATTTTGTCAGCTCTATAAAGAACAAAATGTTCTTGAGAATGTTTGGAAGGCGTAGTGACACTTATATTCAAAGTCTTTTAAATTAGAAACATAATCAAATTTCACACAATGGGTGGAAACAATAGCATCATCCAAATCCACTCCTTGGACCCTTGCAGGCTGCTCATGCATGATAGTTTTTGATTCCTTAAAGCTTTCTAAAACCCAAAATCTATTATTAAATTTCCTCTTGTAGCATTCCCGTTTAAACAATTTGGAGCCCTTCATCAATTGGAGAACTTGTACCCTTGAAAGAGAGGTCACAAGTTCAAATCTTGCAGGGGGTAGGGTGTGTTCACCTCATTTGCAACACAATTAGGTGCATCCTACATGGAGGATGGGGTAGTCCCATATACTTTAAGCCTTTTGTAGTCCTAAAATAGATCACCAAGTATTGTAGACTATAGAAGGATCTATTTCCATTTCCATTAGAATAAAATTCTTTTAGTCTATTCCTTTTGCATGAGCTTGGGCCTTTTTCTAAAGCTTTTAATGCAGGTTTTTTTAGCCGGGGAAAGGTAGGTCTGAATCTCATTGTGAGAAACCTTGATATAGATAGCCATTCACATGACAAGCTTTGCATTGAAAACAAGAGCTTCATAGTCTATTTCTTGGATTCATTGCATGTTTACTTAACTTTGATTTCAATAGAAGCAAGGGAGTATTTTTAAGATCAATTTTAATATATTTTGTGTGTAGGTAGATACCTAACTTAGCAAGATGAGATGTGAAGAGCCCACATGTTTCTTGATGATTGAGAAAATGGATTAAAATATGAGATCTCTTGAAGTCGTTGAGCAATTGGAAGGGTATTTCCAATGAGGATTACAAGAAGGGAGTTCTTCCATAGGATCCAATCTAATATTCTAATGTTTTATAAATAATCTTTCTTGCTTGCAAAAATAGGGGGCACCCTCAAAGACCATGTTTTTATTTGCCAATTTGGAGAAAACGACAAAAAAAGTATCAATTTGCAACCAAAATAACCTCCACGTCACCTTTTGGTTGCCAAGTGTGAGGAGCCTATTTCTCCAAGAACAGCAAAGGATTTTTGATACCCATAAATTTGCAGGTTAAGGCATGATTCAAAAGATACAAAACACATTGATGACAACTTAATCAAGGTTGATGACTAAAATAGGTCGATGTTTACTTTCTGGAAAGCTTTTGTTAGATTGGGGCATTTTTTGTTTGTGCGCTCCAACAAGCCAAAAGAAATTTCATGTAAGGAAAGGTGTCATGTGGACCCCCAAAAGGTGCAGCCTTGGATGCCATAACCTTCCAACAAGAAGCAAATCCATGATCTCTGCAATGAGACAATGTCCACACACAAAAAAGGCCACTAGAGAGTTTGACAATGACCACTCAAACTAGATAGACACATTAAAAGAGATCAAGAAAATAGGAAAAATCTCCATGCAGCCAAAACCAACTCCAGGGAAACTAGGCGGCTTTGTAGCAGCCACAATGAGGCTTTGAAACCTTCACAACTGGCTATGCAGGTACACCCAGATCCACATTTCATGGAACCATTTTATTCCCATATATATTGCTGCTTGAATACAAACCTGGGAAAAAATTCATTTGTATTGCGAACCTGAACTCCAAACCATACCCAAGCCAGAACTTGAACTAGTAACTTAGATCCAAAGATATTGGTTACTTCTCTTTTCTTTTAAAAAAAGGAATTGCATTTATTGGGTTCATGATATTTTCTCAAGAAATTGTAAAATATCTTTTGGTCTACCAAGAGAATCCCAAGAAAGATAATTATTTCTATCACTATGGTATACACTGATACAATGAATTTTTACTGAGAACGTGATGATGTACGAGGTGGCAAGCAAATATTAGGAGCAAAACCTCGTAAATTAATAACTTGTTTTTTGTGTTCAGGAGGGATCTGTTCAACTACTACGTATTTTGATGACTCCCATCTATCGTGAATTATGGTTTTACAGAAAAAACTTTTTCTTTTTTCCACTACAACTTCTATTGTAAACAATATTCCTATTGTTCAGACAATAGTCACAATACTCCTTCAAATATTCTTGATCTTAATACAATGTATCTCCTTTTCTAAATGTAAAACTGTGTACATAAATAGTACCCATCATCATTCTTCACAACCTTTCTTAAATGGTAACCTTAGCAGCAGTAGTACTATGTATGTGATTCTCCTGGTGAATGGTATTATTATTTTCATCCAAACACAATAGTTACATTTGTAAAACTTAAAAATTTCTTATGCACAAAAGTCCTGGAGACCTTTAATTTGCCATTAAAAACTACCTAAATCTCATATTTTCTTATCAATTGACAAATTTTTATATAATTCAAAAAGGTAATAACTTCCCCAAGATGTATTCCCGTAACTGCATGTTTTTCTTTACAATTCTATCTTTAGGATAAGATCAAATTCCATGGTCTCATTCATTTTACCCAACCTTCAATCATCTTTCTGACTATGTCTATTTTCTTGAAGTTTTAGTCTGCTATAATTTGAATGACCATCTTCCCATTTAAGAATGTTATCCCTCTACCCTCCTTTGCTTGGGTCTTTCTCATTTGCTATTGCATTAAACTTGTTTGTGTCCCTTATTTGCTGGCTCTCTTTCTTCCAAATGAAGGAAATTTGTGTCATTCTTAAAGGGGGATACATTTATTGTGTATATGGTTCTGTCCTTAATCTTCAAACATATATTGAACTCTTCCTCCTTCAGTCCAGCTTGCATTGTTTTGCTGCCTATCATTTTTGCTTTTCCTCTGGAAAAATTAGTGGATCATATGAACTCTTCTTCCTTCAGTACAACTCGTATTATTTTGCTGCCTATCATTTTTGCTTTTCCTCTGGCAAAACTAGTGGATCATATGAACTTTCTTTGGCCTTAGGATTCCTACATCTCACAATTGCATTGGCCTAAATGGTTGCCCCCTTTCCTTTCTTACTCTAGTATTTGTTGTCTACAATAGCTTTGACAGATATGATTATGATTGATATGATTGATTTTCACTTCCACTTGCTTTTGTGAAGCAAGCACTGTTCGAATAAGCTCTATACATAAATGATTATTTGCTTGAGACTTGTGAGTATAATCAACATGAAATGCATACTTAGTAACAGTTAAAACTGATAACAACAAACATGGGGGACAATATATGAATAAATTCGTTTAGGAAAAGCTGTAGTGTTGAATGAGGTTGTGCCTATTTTTGTAAATCCACAAGTTCTCAATAGTGTTGACATAAACAATAATTCATTTTGCTTTTTCTGCATCTGATTCTCCACACTTTCTCTGCAAACTCGTGTTTATTATTTGGAATAAATGATTTTGGTCAGTAAATGACAAAGGGGAACTCTTGCGTGCCCACACACACACACACAAAAAAAAAAAAAAGAAAAAAAAGAAAAAAAAAGGGAAAAAGAAGAGCCAAACACAACAAAATAAATCAGTTACACTAAGTGCCCTTGTCTTTTGTAACTAAATGCTTGGCTAGTGAAATAAGACGAAGGATAATGATTATGGTGTGGGAAATGTTGATTTTGAGATTTGAGGTTTTCTTGGCTATGGAAGCGGGGAGGGAATTTTTTATATGTTGTAAGGAGAGCTCTGGGGTGCATTTTTTAGTACTTTATCCACGGAGGGTCATGCACAACTATTTTTAGTATTGTCCTGCCATCTCATTATGCTCATCCATTGTGATTTTTTTCGTAAAGTTCATTTTGAAACCATATGAATTATGTGTATTAAGTCTTGTGTGTTTGGTTCTCTTTAGTTTTGAACATCATATTGAAGTGAAGTGTTGGTTTTTGCACTAAACTGTAACTGTGGCCTTGTTGAATGCTAGCTATGTTGCTAGTGAATGCAAAGCAATGTAAGTAGGCACTACTACCCTTAATGGAAATTCAATATAAGATAGTGCAAGCAAAAGATCCAAGAAAGAAATAACAAATTTAAGTGAAATTGGTGTGTCAAGCATCTTGTGTGTTTGGTTTTCTCATCTTAGTTTTAAATATGTTATTGAAGTACCACTCTTTGCACCAGGGAGCATATATGTAGCTTTGTTAAATTCTAGCTACCTTTCGTGGAGGCACACCAATGTACACATGACCTTCTAAGCCTTATAGAATTGTAGTGTAAGCCAAAGACAAGAAATTTTTAAAGAAATCAAGAAACACAAGAAGGGATTCACCTGTTAAGCTTTACCAAAAAAATAAAAATCTGAGCATTCTAAATTAGTGAACATATCAAAAGTAGATGTTGGAAATTCAAACCTCATATATGGGCAATCAATTGTGATTCTTAAGCTAGGATGGATGGTGGATTCACTAGTTATTAGCTTGTGGATTGAGGTGGAAAACAAAGACTAATCTCAATTAACAAGTAGCTATAATACAAAGATGAAATAGGGAATGCGAGTGCCTAAAAATGTAATGTAAGCAATCTCACAATCCAAGTATAATTCACTTGGAAATCACTCAAGTGCCACTACAACTAGGTCTAAAGCTTCTTGGGATTTAATAACATCAACATGTTTCTCAAGAGATTTAAACCCTAATAGCCCTAAAAGTATTCTTTGAACTTGAAACAACCATTGGCTAGATTTTTTCAATAAAATGCCACTTTAAATTGGCTTCTTGCTTTTCTTATTTAATCTTTACTTACAAGGCTTTAGAGAATAGTTGGAAGTTGAAAAGATTGAGGGATTGAAGAGGGAAACTAAATGGTAGAATTTCTTGGGACATAGTAAAGTTTAGGTGAAATTGTTGTTTTAATAGAGGCAATGACATAATTTTCAAAATGGCTTCAATGGTGTCAACATGGCCAGTGACACTAGTGAAATAATTTTATTGTCATTTTTTTAATCTTTGAATACCTATAAGCTATACATTTTCTATATGAATTTGAAATAAGGCATTATTTCTTGAGATAACATAAATTTCTAGAGGAATCCAACTATACAAGAAACATCTAGTTTTGATTCCATCAAAGATGCACTTTTTGACTTGCATCTAAAAGTATTGCCATTCGAAATAGAGTCCATAACATTGGATTCTTTTACAAATCACACCCTATCGTTATGGAGGTTGGTTAAAAAAGCTACAAGGACTCTTAAGGGATAGATGATGTTATTGCCATATCATCTTGATCCACTTGAACCAAGACTTGAAACCTTGGAAAGAATTTGATCAAAGGTATTTTTTTCTCATCTCCAAAACCAAGGTAGACACTTAATGAAACTCCATTTGGACATCTGTCAACACAATGGCTAGAGCGCTGTGAAAGTTGAGCATTGAGTTGAGGCTTGGATCAGAGCATGATCAAAAGGCAAAGAATGTTTAACATGGCTAGAAGGGGCCACACTAGTAGGAGCAGGAGTGGTATCCACATGGTTTACAACATGGGAACCACTCAGATTAGTAGTAGGAGCATGACCCATATTTGCAGTAGGATCTAAATTAGTAAATCCTATTTCTATTACAATTCAACACTTGTTTAATTATTCTTCCAAGATAAGCAGAATCTAAACAATCATTCACAAGCATAAATAGAAACACACAGATCAACACATGATGTATACGTGGAAACCCTCGGTTAGAAGGAAAAAACCACGGTGAGACAGAGCTCACAACTTCACTACTGCAGAATGAAGGCGCCCTGTTAGGAGCTTACAAAGCACTTGTTAGAGTGCTATCCGGTTAAGGAATTTGATAGAAGATCAGTTAAGATCTTAACTATGTTAGGAGTTGTCTGGTTAAAGGACTTTCAACATCAGCAAAGATTCACTAATACATTTGGGGGCATTTTGCGATGGCTACGTGTCGCAATTGCGACAGCTATGTGTCGCAATAGCAACACCCATAGACGTCACTATTTTTTAGTCGCAAATTGCGACGTCTATGGGTAGCCGTCGCAATTGCGACACATATCCCGTCGCAATGTGACTAAGATTTGTTACCGGCATGGCTGTCGCCCCCCCGTCGCATGGCTTCGGAGGGCCGTCGCAATCGCGACGGACCTCCCAAGCAATTGCGACGGGCGCCTGCATCGCATTGCGACGGGTTGCCGTCGCAATTGCGACGCCCGTGGGTGGATTAAAAAAAATAAATTAATTTAATACATTGCTAATGAACCACATTAATGCTTTTTTCTTTCAACAAATGAGGACAGCCACTGTAAAGACAACATGATAATGTACACTCACTGTAAGGACAGTCACAAATGAGGACATCTCACAGTGACTGTCCCTAGTGTAATTGCCACTTGAATGTATTGCTATTCAGCCACATTAATGCTTTTCTTCTTCAACAAATGAGGATAGTCACTGTAAAGACAACATGATAATGTACACTCTGTACATTATCATGTTGTCTTTACAGTGACTATCCTCATTTGTTGAAGAAGAAAAGCATTAATGTGGCTGAATAGCAATACATTCAAGTGGCAATTACACTAGGGACAGTCACTGTGAGATGTCCTCATTTGTGACTGTCCTTACAGTGAGTGTACATTATCATGTTGTCTTTACAGTGAGTGTACATTATCATGTTGTCTTTATAGTGTCAATATATGCATTATTACTTAAACTGAAGAGTACTCTAAATAATATGTCATTGTGGAGTTCTGATTGCTTCCAATTTGATATACGCTTGTTCTACTTATGTATCCAGCATCATGTAAGAAAAGTTGATGCTTTTAAATAGATTCATTTAGCCATGAAATGCCTGTGCATGTTACATACAAGATTCCAAGGCCCAAAACTGATTACTCATTATAATTCATGTACAGAATGATAATCAACCACAACGAGGCATGCGTAGGCGCTGCTTAGATTTTGAGGCATCAGAAGCTCGTAGAAGAAACTTGACCAATGGCTCATGGAATGCAACAAACTTATTGCCTAAAACAGGAGCATTGGTAACCACAGATGATGGTTTTGAAAAGAACACTTCACCATCAATGTCACGTGAGGGAACTGCAATTTCTGATGGCAAGTAACTTGTAGTATATAAGAGAGATGCAGGTACAGATGCTGGGAATACATTGCTAATGAACCACATTAATGCTTTTTTCCTTCAACAAATGAGGACAGTCACTTTAAAGACAACATGATAATGTACACTCACTGTAAGGATAGTCACAAATGAGGACATCTCACAGTGACTGTCCCTTGTGTGATTGCCACTTGAATGTATTGCTATTCAGCCACATTAATGCTTTTCTTCTTCAACAAATGAGGATAGTCACTCTAAAGACAACATGATAATGTACACGGGCTGTAAGTGTACATTATCATGTTGTCTTTACAGTGACTGTCCTCCTTCAAGTGGCAATTACACAAGGGACAGTCACTGTAAAGGCAACATGATAATGTAGAGAAACGTTGTCATTTGTATTTTCAACAGTGCCGAGAGAGATTCCCTCTGCGAAATCAAAGCTACAATTTCTGAGTACGTTGGGTTTATTTTTCTTTTGTCATTATTATGTAATCTGGTATTCAGCTGTTACAGAGCTAAAATACCCAGAAATGAGGACATATCTGTGTTGAATTTATTGTTAGCGGCTTTGGTTATTTAGAAGTTTAATTTTATTTGTTCATCTTTCAAGCACAAACGTTTTGTGGACCGTAACATCTTCATTGTTTCGGGTATGCAATGAAACAGCCGTAACTTGCAACTACCTTCACGGTACTTGTGTACATTATCATGTTGTCTTTACAGTGACTGTCCTCATTCAAGTGGCAATTACACAAGGGACAGTCACTGTGAGATGTCCTCATTTGTGACAAGGACAGTCACACATGAGGACATCTCACAGTGACTGTCCCTTGTGTAATTGCCACTTGAATGTATTGCTATTCAACCACATTTATGGGCCCGTTTGGACCACAGCACACAGTAGCATCTACAGAGAAGAATATCCCAGGTGTAACAAGTTGTAAGAATATACCAACAGTTCTAAGAAGTTCCCTAGCACATAGTAGCATCTACAGAGAAGAATATACAACATGAGGGCAGCCACTGTAAAGACAACATGATAATGTACACTCATTGTATGTGTACATTATCATGTTGTCTTTACAGTGACTGTCCTCATTCAAGTGGCAATTATAGAAGGGACAGTCATTGTGAGATGTCCTCATTTGTGACAAGGATAGTCACACATGAGGACATCTCACAGTGATCGATTGTCCCTTGTGTAATTGCCACTTGAATGTATTGCTATTGAACCACATTAATAATGCTTTTCTTCTTCAACAAATGAGGACAGTCACTCTAAAGACAACATGATAATGTACACTCATTGTAAGGACAGTCACAAATGAGGACATCTCACAGTGACTGTCCCTTGTGTAATTGCCACTTGAATTACACAAGGGACAGTCATTGTGAGATGTCCTCATTTGTGACAAGGATAGTCACACATGAGGACATCTCACAGTGATCGATTGTCCCTTGTGTAATTGCCACTTGAATGTATTGCTATTGAACCACATTAATGCTTTTCTTCTTCAACAAATGAGGACAGTCACTCTAAAGACAACATGATAATGTACACTCACTGTAAGGACAGTCACAAATGAGGACATCTCACAGTGACTGTCCCTTGTGTGATTGCCACTTGAATGTATTGCTATTCAGCCACATTAATGCTTTTCTTCTTCAACAAATGAGGATAGTCACTCTAAAGACACAATGATAATGTACACGGGCTGTAAGTGTACATTATCATGTTGTCTTTACAGTGACTGTCCTCCTTCAAGTGGCAATTACACAAGGGATTTGTGTTTTCATTTGTGTTTTCAACAGCGCCGTAACCCTCCGCGAAATCACATCGGGATATAAGTGCAAAACAAACAAGAACGTTGTCATTTGTATTTTCAACAGCGCCGAGAGAGATAAACAAACTTAAAACTCAGACTTAAGAAAGATGAAGGCAATGCTTCAAAAGGCCGATGCCCTAAATACGGGAAAACACAATACCACCATTAAACGATGCCCTAGTCACCGTATCAATGCTGCCAGCTCCGTACCAGTATGCTGACTGCTCACTTTCATCCTGTGATAAAGGTAACTTCATTAATCATACTTGAAATGGTAGCATACGAACTAAAGCTGATGAACATTTATAAACTAAAAGTTTAAAACTACAGATTACAAATGTAGTAGTTTCATACGAAAAGAACTTGATGTCTGAAATTTACCATTAGAAGTATCCAAAGGAATACCACAGTACTGTTGAACTTGGAGAATCGGAGATGATCTACACAGCAAGGTTCAACAGCTGTAAGGACTGTTACACCATCTTTAGCATTTGAATACATTTTCTCCTTGGCTTCTGGTGGATCCTCAAAGACCCCCAATGACGTTTTCCCTACAATTATCAATTGTTTGTCAGTATGAGATATTAATAAATAAACATTAATCACAATATTAGGCAAACAATGTTCTTGATGTCTGAATCTAAATCACAGAAAGCTCTAATAAAGCAGTTCTCAGTTTCACATTAAACTAAGTTTCAATTTCAAATGGTTATAATAATTTTTGCAAGTTATAAGTAGCTGGTTACAGTATATGACATAAAAAGAAAAAAAATCATTTCTATTCTTTTCTTCTTTTTCTCTTTCAACGAAGCTTTTGCACCACACAAATGCATACCAAGAATTTCTCAGGAGGTTTCAAGACCATTGCATACCAAACTTCTTCTCTGTAGATGCTACTGTGTGTCGTGGTCCAAACGGGTCCAAATAGACCTAGTGACTCTAGTAGGTCTCCAAAACCTGTTCTACAGCAATAACTCTTCAATTTGACAAAGGACCTTATGAACTTATATGTTTTTTGAGTACCCTTTTTGATGTTCTAACAATCCTCCAACTCCCAGACCTTGACTCCACTCTAGCATATCAATGTCCTTATTGAGTTCGCAGACCTAATGCATGCCTTTGGGTGTGGGTTCCAAAACAAGGCATTGAAAATGGGTGCATGAAACCAAGATCAGAGTTTGAAGATGTCCACCATGCTCTAAAGATCTAGATTCAACAAGGTTTGAGGTCCTTTACTTGCCGCTACCCTCTGATCTTGCATAATCCATCAACTCCTAGTCAAGAACATTGAGATTCTTGACCTAGGGCTTGCTCTTGAAATTCTCTGGCTTAGTATCCTGTTCCAAAGCTTTTAAAATATGAAAATAAACCCCCTTAACTTGCATTTTACAAAGAACAGAGGATATCCTATGGTTTATTTGCAAGTTAAGGCCATTTGAATGCAATAACCGAAAAAATGAGGGTTTGACAGAACAACAGATAAGAAAAAGGAATAACTTTGATATAAGGTGTCTTGAATCTACCAAATAAACTCTCAAAGCATAAGATATAAATACTCTAACTTCCACACTGGTCTGCCCTCCCTTTCACATCCGTACACTGTACAGTGCTTGAAGGAAATGCACAAAAAAGGCTCTGAAATAGTGGCTCTATCTGACAGAGAGTCCATGCTAGGCTTCATGACTAACCTAGAGCACATTCCTTGTTATGGAGGAAGTTTGAATGGTGAAGAACTTATGGAATGGATAGAGGACCTAGATAACCATTTTGACTACAAGTATCTTATTAATAACCATTTTGACTACAAGTATCTTATGGATAGAGGACCTTGATAACCATTTTGACTCATTTAGTATCTTATTGAGCTTCACTTTGTTTCGAGAATATAGTTTAATATTCTCTACTAAACAGGGCCAACCACGTGAAGGTGGAAGCTCATTTGGCCCCACCCCCCTCCCCCTAACATCACTCTACATTCCCCGTTAACATCTAACATTCATTCATTCTTTCAATTATTAATAAAATGTAACATTCAATCAATATCACATGATAACATTCATTAACACATTAGATTCGTTAACACACAACATTCATCAATATGAAAATAAACACATAATTCATGAACATTCATTAGCACATAATTAAATTCATTGAGACATAAAATTCAGTCATTATCAATTAAGGTATTTAGATGACAATCATTTCTTTTTTCTCTTTCTAATTTTTTTTTCTATGTAAGCTCTAAGAGGAGCATCAGTGTTATCATCAATACCCCCCTCATCAGTTGTTTTGTTCTTTGTTCTTGATGATCTCAAATTCCTATGCTGCTGCAAAGGGGGGTCCTCTACAATAACAAATAAAAGAGTTAAATTTAAAATATTTAATTATAATTGTTACAAGTATTTAATTATTTTAAAGAACATAACTGTGGCGCTCTTTAATTACCTGATCTGGCCACATCATTTTGTCTAGACTCAACCTCAACATGCTCATGAGCACCGACCCCTCGATCCTCTACAGTTGCTATACAAAATGTTACATTAATCCAAACACCAATTGTAATTACATATAAAAATTTTAATAGCAAATGTATACCTCCACCACTAGGATGCACATCATGCGAACCTTCATTATGCATAGATTGTGTAGAAGGATTGTCAGGCTGCATTCCAATATCCTACACATTGTTATCATTGCTTTCTTAAAACATATATACTCACTTTATATTAGAACTTAACATCAAATAGACTAATTAGTAAAGTATTCAATTTGAAATAAATTTCATTTAGCTTATTTACCTGTGGCTCAGATGCATCATTATTTGAACCTTGCACACTGATTTCAGCTCGTAGCCGTTCAGCCACGGCTCTATAGCCTTGTTGGAAGCCAATTCTCTTGTCCTCTTCTGTGAGGCATCTATTGAACTCTGACCCCTACATTTTTTCTTGGTATGGTGAATTTTACTTGCATTGTTTGATCAAAAAAAATTTCCTTGCAATATATAAAAAAATTGATACAAGTTTTCATTTACTAATACTTACAACTCGTGCTTGAAGTTTGGAAAAACCACCAGAGCCGAGCTTGTGTGTCCCGTGCTTTTCTAATCTTGCCTTTGTTGCCTTTGATGTGTCAGACAATCTATGAAAAGTTTGAAATATGTTAGAGACCAGTATAGGAAAAATTTAGAGGTTAATTAGTACATAATTACATTCTCAAAAGTATCACATACCTTGCTCTACTCTCTACTGGCGTAATTCCTTTTTTCATGTCAGCTTTATACTTTCCATCCAAAATCAAACCCTGCCACTCAGCCTCAAGAACACAGGGCGGACGCTCGTGCCTTGGGTTAACCTCTAAATATTTCCTGTACTGGTCCCTAATATACTTCAAACATAAACCGGCTCTTTCAAGGAGCTTGTTTCTCTCGAATGCACGAGGTCCAAAAAGCTGGGTCATACTATGTACAAGATCATCCTTCAACTTTTTATCTTGGTTATTCCACCTTTTAAGTAAAAAAAAACATGTTAGACTCATAAATGAAGAGAAGCTACCTTTAATATAGTTCAAGAAATTGATGAAAAGGAAAACTATTCTAGCAATGATATGAAATCAAAATAGTGGTTTGGGGTTTTAGTTAGGATATGATGTTCCACCATGTACGTATGGTGGGCCCGAATATCCGCAAACACTCGTCACCAAGTTTTTGCCAAAAAATATCATTCCCTACAAAATAATCATGGGATCATTAGTCGATGAAGAGTGATCAAAAACTAAATTACTATTATATCACTATAGAATAATAATAACTTTAAAGTACCTGGAAGTTTGGATACTTTTAAGGGAACGCCTTCATCTTCGCTGATGATCAATACGTAATCCTTCACCGTTCCCGTACTAGGAACACGGGAACATCCAGGAAATGATGTTGCATCGGGACTTGTTGCATCTCCTATTGCAAAAAATGAAAACCATTATCAAATGCCTCCAAGAAATAATACTTCAAGGGAAATAAATTGGTGCAGAGCACCCATGGCACAAACACAATCAAGGGATCTACATCGTAAACACATAACACTTAAACACATAACAAAAGAGAGAAAAAGAGGGATTTGTGTACCAGTAGATGGTGCAACAGTTGGTGCATTTAGGCTGTGTGTTGTTGACATGGCAGTCGGCAAGACATTTGTGGCTGTCTTGGATGGAGGCGGCGTTGTCATATCATCATGGAAAGGAGCTGAAGAATAAAATTGTTAGAGCATGCATAAATATAGAACGCGTGGACTAGCATGGACAAGATTGTTAGAGCATTAAAAAAAAAGATTGTTCGAGCATGTATTGTCAATGATTATGATCATTCCTATATATATTCAGTGGAAAACACAAGTGGGGAATGGAACATGTGATCTACCTGAACCACTTGCAATACCGGCCTCATCATGGGAATGGGGTTCAAAATTACGCAAATAACTCTGTAAAGACAATGCATCCATATTTTAATTAATGTCATAAAAGAGCATAACATAAAAACCATTATTGAACTCTTGTAATAATTAAAAATTTCATTAATACTTACTTTAAAGTTTTCAGAAGTGCGCAACAACTCAGCTGCCCTGTCTTTTATTTCCTGAGTCTGAGGATGTATGGATACCAAATGTAGAAATTCTTTCCCAATTTTCTTTAGCAGCTTTTTAATGGAACCGATTGGGTCATCGGTCTCTGCTAAATCAATAAAAAAAGGGTCCACAAGGGGGGACTCCTGAGGGACTGCAGGTTGCTTTCCCTCTCTCCGACCACCGGCCCTCTATGACAACAATAGTATTAGTATTATCAAAATTACTCCAAAACAATGAAGAAAATAACATTAAAAAAAAAACATTTTTTCTATCTAGTTTGCACAATTACAATGAGTTTTACCTGCTCATGTGTAGATGAGCTAGGAATATCGTCACCATCACCTTCGGGCGGTTGCTCCATATTGTGCCCCTGTGTCAAAGATCAAGTATAAAAATGTTAGCCAAAAATTTAATAACTAAATGGTATGTTGGAGTCATTGATTAGAAGTTGGTTTAATAGTATGTACCACCCCCATGATAGTAGCCTCGTTTGTATCTATGCGGTTCAAATTGTAATCAATAAGCAGCTCTTCCCCTGCACGTATTGATTTTATCGCACAGATGAATACACGATTTCCCTCGCGCGCCTCAAATATGCAATTGGGTTGCTTTATAGTTGACCCAGGTCGTGTACTATTTATAAAACCCGCAATATTCCCTGTTGCTTTTGGCCTTCCATCAATGTATATAGCCACACTTTTACTTTGATTATTGTCTTGCTGTTGTATATAATTTGCCGAGAGTGCATACCTACGCATACTTTTTTTATATTGAACAATATGTATCCAACTTTTGTAATCGTAACATGGTCCAACATACTCCATCAATTCAGAAACTTTGTTGTAAAACACCTTTATGCCATCCATAGAAAATAGGCCCAAACCATGTAATGATGATGGTGCTATGCGATATATCCTCTCATTAACACAAAAATCAGTGTTTATTGGAGGAAGTTCCTTGGGTACCCAATGTTTCTGTAGATGTTGGTACCTCAAGGGCACCTCGATGTCGCCTTTCGTCTCATCATCATAAGAACATGACCCCCCTTGAGCAAGGAAAAATTTCACGTGTTTATTGAATTTCCTTCTAGTCCTTTGACCTCTAGTTAATCTCCCTATTCTAGATAAACTGCATGTCTCACTTTCCTCTTCTATTCCTATATTTCCCTCACTCGAGGAAGACACTTTTGACAAATACCTATTTGCTGGTACCTGCAAATGGGAGAGATCTTAGAAGACATCAATCTTACTATTGATAAGTGTATTAAATAGACTTTCTATAAGGTGTATTGACTTATACCTGTCGATCCATGAGACTGTGCGGGATGCTCTTGAAAGGGGTTCAATTTCCTGCAAATGTAATTCAATTATCGTGAGCATAATCACATCATAATCATAATCACATCCATCATAAGCATCACATAAAAATTAAAAACATTAAAACGTACACATTATAACACTTATAGCTTTTAAATAGATAATGAATAAACTATGTAACCATTTAAGACAAATATATTTCTATCAAGAAATGAATATTAAATACATTAAGGATTGATGGCATACCTTTAAATTTCATCATCATCATCCTCATCATCATCATCATCATCATCATCATCATCATCATCATCATCATCATCATCATCATCCTCGTCATCGTCGTCATCATCATCGTCCTCGTCGTCGTCGTTGTCGTCGTTGTCGTCATCATCAACATCATCATCATCAACATCAACATCATCTTCATCATCATCATCAGTAGCAGCAGCATCATCTTCTTCTTCTTCATGAAAATTTGTCTTAGGAACATCATCCAATAATTGTCGATCGTGATCATCATCTACATCATCTTCTACTTCTTCGGTATCTTCTTCTTCCATCGCATTATACTTTATCGGCCTTCCTCTCGGTTCATGTCTAACAACAAATGACCAACCCGGTTTATGTGAAACCTCTGAGTAAAATACCTGCTCACATGGGCTTGGAAGAACATAGGGCTCATCCCCAACTGGCTCAAACGACCTTGTATTAACCATTGTAAATCCATTATCATGTTCAATAACAGTACTATTAGGATCATTTGGATTAAGTCGTAGCCTGTACCATTTGACAACGAAGAGTACTAATTTGAAAGAACTAAAGTCGCACTCAAGTATATCATCCAAAATGCCATAGTATTGATTTTTAGACTTTTGAGGATCTAAGTCATTTCTAGATGAAATATTAGTCACTTGAAAGACTGCAGTTATTCCAGAATCACAAGTTTTCTTCGTGTCATCCAACACTTTGACGCGAAATTTTTGACCATTACAGAACATACCCTTGTGGTGTTTAACCTGCAATAATATGTGAAACATGTCAAAATTATTATATCGTGAGTTGATAAACATACGGGTGATTAATAATTTTGTACGTACCTGGAAATCTCTTAAACCATATGCTAAATCTATTTCCCTTTGCGTAACATTAGAATCTCCATTACGATGAGCTTCTTTAACCAATGAAGATACACCTTCCCATGTTAATGTGTGACCAGAATGTTGACATCATTCAATCCATACCGTCATCCAATCAAGATTGTTTGCAATATACAAATGTAGTGCATCCCACTCTCGAGCAACTGTACAAAAAAAAAATAGATGACTTACAACCGATTTATTTTGAAGATTAAGAAATAATTTATTACAATAACATCTTATAATTTATTACCTGTCACTTTCCTCAATCTACCTTTCCCCATCAAGTACTCCCCTTTGAATTTTTTAAAAGGGTCGAGATCCCAAATGCGATCTACATGGATATTTGAAGCAAACTTAGGAAGATATTCAGTAATGTACACCATAGTCTGGTATACCATGTATCCCTCTACCATAGAACCCTCAGGGTGTGCTCTTTGTCGAACCAAAGCCTTCAAAAATTTCAAGTGCCTCTCAACCATCCACATTGACCTAGTGTGTGCAGGTCCACACAATTCAATCTCCTCAACTTGGTGTATGAGGTAGTGTTCTTGTGCATTGAAAAAAGTTGGAGGTAGACACTTTTGCATTTCACACAATAAATGAGGAATTCTTCTCTTCCAATAGTTTATATCTTCTTTATGGATTTCTTTAGATGACAACCACCTACATTAAGAGATTCAAGTCACAAAAAATATATAAATACGAGACTTTACAAAATAATATACAATAGATTACATAGCAAGAAAAACAAATCGCGAATATAATAAATATATACAACAAATTGAACAGATATTACTGCTTACCTCATGTATTTTCCAAGATCATATATCACTTGTTTGATGTTATTGTTGAAGTGCTCTGGGAGAGATAGAGGTAGCACGTACTGCAGTAATTATAAACCAATCATTTCATTATTTTCTAACATAACATAATGAATAGTACACGTAGTTTATGAATATATTGTAAATACAGAAGAACATAACTTACCTTGATGAAAGTATGCCAATCATGCGTTTTGAGCCCTGGCCCAAATTCACTTTTCTTTGATATGAGATTGCTTATGTTCCCAGCAAATCCTGTGGGAAATCGAATTTTTCGTATGACTTCTTTTATGGCATCACTTTGCTGCTCCGTTAATAACCAAGGAAGGGCACTTATATTAATCTGATCTCTATTGCTATTTGAGTGAATGAAATTCTTCAGTGCATGATTGGATTCATGAATGTCATTACAAATTTTGACAATTTTTTCTTTGTCACGCCTTCCATCCAGTATTTTCCACAATGTCTCTGTTATATTCTTTCCAACATGCATAAGATCAAACAAATGCACAATTTGTAGGTCCTCGTAGTAGGGCAACCTACTAAATTGTCTGGGATAGCTTTTTAGTCCCTTTGGAAGGTTGTCAGTAGTGCCTTGACGACCTTCACGATCATCAATTACATAATTAGTAAACAAAAATCACAATAGAAATATATAAATTACAAACATAAACCATTAAGTGGAACGACATTACCTCGACGATTAATTCTATTATATTCCAACTTCCATAGGCGAGGTGTCATTCTTCGTGGCTTTGATGTAGTCTCTTCTTTCCCATTGAAAAGATGTTTTTCCATACTTCGATACTTATGATTCCTGTGGAGGAAGTGTCTGTACTCATCAAACACATGCTTTCCTAAACTTTTTGAATGACGAGATTTCATCTTTGGACCACAAACTGGACATGCAAATTTTCCCTTTGTTTGAAGACCTACAAGATAATGATATAATTGGATTATTAAATATGTTGATTTTTATAATTAGAATTATCATGCGCAACTTGAATTCACTATAACATACCACAAAAATGTGTTAGCCCTGGGGCATCATGTATTGTCCATACAAGTATTGCATGGAATTGAAATTGTCTTTGTCCTATTGGTCTAGACACGTCATACATAGTGACACCGTTCCATAACTCCACCAACTCGTCAATAAGAGGCTCAATATATACATTCATATCTTTAACTTGATATTTACCTACTTGAATGAACAGTAACATTACATAATTATTGTGACCATTTTACTGTAAGATTTGTAAGTACATGTAAATTAATAACTATCAAATGATAAAATACCTGGAACAATCATTGCCAACATAATGTGCTCCCTCTTTATTGACATCCACGGAGGAATGTTATTATTGATAACAAAAACAGGCCACACCGAGCAAACAGATCTCATCTCTCCAAATGGATTGACACCATCCGCTGCCAATGAAAGCCTGAGATTACGAGGTTCTTCTTTGAAGTGTTGCCACTTTTCCTCTATGTGCATAAATGCCGAACCATCCGCAGGGATTCAAATAATGTCATCTCGACTTCTATTGCGTGCATGGTAATCCATAAATTGTGCCAAGCTAGTACACCTGAATAATTGTCGCATCCGTGGAATAATGGGGATGTAACGAAGAACCTTGTGAGGCACCTTTTTTGTTATTCGATCTGTTCGATATCTACTCGTATGACATACAGGGCATTGTGTTGCAAATTCATGTTCTTTATAATATATAATATGATCATTGGGACAAGCATGTATTGCTTGATACTCCATTCCAATATCTTTCATAATAGCAGATAATTTTCGATATGAGCGAGGTAGAATATTTGATGGTGGTAACAAAAACTCGCCTATCAATCTACAGCAAAAAATATAAGTTGTTAATATAAACAATATTAGTGGTACATTATTCACCCTTTGTTAACTATAAAGACATATATGACATACCTTAACATACGTGACATTGTTATGTTGGATAAACCATTCATAACCTTCAAGTTCAACAACAACAATACAGCAGAGAGAAGAGTTGTTTGGGAGTCTTTGTATAGGGGCTCGTATGCCTTCTCAAGTAGAGGTACATCAAGGCTATCATCATCATCATGATCAGATCCGCTTGGACTAAATGTGTCATGGATCAATGTATTTATACCATCATCTTCAATTGTGTTTTCTGGCGCATGATCGTCATCTTCCATGGGTTCATTATCTTCACCTTGGATATTCGTACCCCCATGTTCCTCCATATCATGTACTTCCCTGGGGAGATCAACCTATATAAAATTGATTAACATAAATAAACCATGATCTTCAACTCATCATCAAGTGATTTCATATGTATATAAATTGTTAAAATGATATAATGAACAACTTACCAGTGGATGATAGTCATGCCCCCCTTCAATGTGACCATTCTCCCTACAATGTCTCTTAACTGTTTTGATTAGCAATCTTCTACGGTTTAAGCCCTTACAAATTTTGCAGGGACAATAACATTTTCCATCACCTTTTCTTTTCAAGTTAGACCACAATCTAGCGATTGTCTCCCTATTTTGTTCTTCACTTATATTATCTGACATGATCGTTCTTCGCAGGAAGCAAAAATTGGGCTATGAAAACTTCGGTCTACAACTTTCAGTGACTAAGCAAAATTGTCAAAAGTACACAAATCTTCTTAGACCTAGTTAAATCCTTTAATATTTTAAAAGTCTAGTTAAAATATACATTAGATTAAAAAATATACAATTTTCATGCCTGAGCGCGCGGCTACGACTAGTGCAATGGTCTTCTTGCTTAGCTCTAGAAGCTCTCTAGCAATCAAAACATATAAGCTACAAGGCCTAACAGCAATTTCAAAATATATAAGCTACAAGGCAAGACATATTACATGACATGGCAAAAGGATTAAAATATACATTAGATTAAAAAATATACAATTTTCAAACCTGAGCGCGCGGCTATAACTCGTGCAATGGTCTTCTTGCTTAGCTTTAGAAGCTCTCCAGCAATCAAAACATATAAGCTACAAGGCCTAATAGCAATTTCAAAACAAGGGTCATCAAAAGAACCAAAAACAATGTGTGCAAACAATACCTTGTGAAGTGGTATAGACAATTAGAAGATGCTACTATGTGCTAGGGAACTTCTTAGAACTGTTGGTATATTCTTACAACTTGTTACACCTGGGATATTCTTCTCTGTAGATGCTACTGTGTGCCGTGGTCCAAACGGGCCCATAAATGTGGTTGAATAGCAATACATTCAAGTGGCTTACACAAGGGACAGTCACTGTGAGATATCCTCATGTGTGACTGTCCTTGTCACAAATGAGGACATCTCACAGTGACTGTCCCTTGTGTAATTGCCACTTGAATGAGGTCAGTCACTGTAAAGACAACATGATAATGTACACATACAATGAGTGTACATTATCATGTTGTCTTTACAGTGGCTGCCCTCATGTTGTATATTCTTCTCTGTAGATGCTACTACGTGCTAGGGAACTTCTTAGAACTGTTGGTATATTCTTACAACTTGTTACACCTGGGATATTCTTCTCTGTAGATGCTACTGTGTGTCGTGGTCCAAACGGGCCCATAAATGTGGTTGAATAGCAATACATTCAAGTGGCAATTACACAAGGGACAGTCACTGTGAGATGTCCTCATGTGTGACTGTCCTTGTCACAAATGAGGACATCTCATAGTGACTGTCCCTTGTGTAATTAAGTATTGTGGGGAAGCATTCTAAATAACCAAAGCCGCTAACAATAAATTCAACACAGATATGTCCTCATTTCTGGGTATTTTAGCTCTCTAACAGCTGAATACCAGATTAAATAATAATGACAAAAGAAAAATAAACCCAACGTACTCAGAAATTGTAGCTGTGATTTTGCAGAGGGAATCTCTCTCGGCGCTGTTGAAAACACAAATGACAACCCGCTTGATTTTACGGAGGGAATCTCTCTCGGTGCTGTTCAAAACACAAATGACAACCCGCTTTGTTCAAAACACAAATGATAACCCGCTTGATTTCGCGGAGGGAATCTCTCTCGGCGCTGTTGAAAACACAAATGACAACGTTCCTTTTTTTTTTTGCACTTATATCCCGACCAACATAAGGTCCATTTGTAATACAACATGATAATGTACACTTACAGTGAGTGTACATTATCATGTTGTCCTTAGAGTGACTATCCTCATTTGTTGAAGAAGAAAAGCATTAATGTGGCTGAATAGCAATACATTCAAGTGGCAATTACACAAGGGACAGTCACTATGAGATGTCCTCATTTGTGACTGTCCTTACAGTGAGTGTACATTATCATGGTGTCTTTAGAGTGACTGTCCTCATTTGTTGAAGAAGAAAAGCATTAATGTGGTTGAATAGCAATACATTCAAGTGGCAATTACACAAGGGACAATCACTGTGAGATGTCCTCATGTGTGACTGTCCTTGTCACAAATGAGGACATCCCACAATGACTGTCCCTTGTGTAATTCAAGTGGCAATTACACAAGGGACAGTCACTGTGAGATGTCCTCATTTGTGACTGTCCTTACAATGAGTGTACATTATCATGTTGTCTTTAGAGTGACTGTCCTCATTTGTTGAAGAAGAAAAGCATTAATGTGGTTCAATAGCAATACATTCAAGTGGCAATTACACAAGGGACAATGTCATGAGCCGTGACATATTGAACTTAGTATAATAATAAAATGATTAGATGATATATAATAATCTATTATTAACGGTATATAACAATAATATATAATTATTATCAAAAGATAATAATAATATATAGTTAGCATAATAAGTAATATGTTAATTAAATAATATTAAAATATTAATAAATAATATAATTATGATTATAATTATAATATAAATTAATAATAAATAATTATTAATAAATTATATATATTATATTATAATAATATATTAAGTAATAATATTAAATCAATTATTGATATAATAATTTTAATATATAAATAATATTAATAAACCTCTCAATATAAAACAATATGTTATCACTATAATAATATTTATTATAATATTATTAATATTACTAACATCATTAATTATAATATTTAATAATAACAATAACATTAATAATAATAATAATAATAATAACGTTTAAAGCAATATCGAATATCTGTAATCGATATACATCTACATTAAACATCTGCATTATCTATCACGATGAGGAATGAAGAAGTGATACAACAATCACTAGTCATTACACATCGATACCATGAGAGGATGATTAATGAACCAAATACTATGAAGTCAAGATCAACATGATATGAATAAGGGATAAGTCGCTATGTGTTTCAGAAGATGTATTGATAAGCAAGAAGGATAACCATTCATATATTATAAATAATCATTAATTGCACAAGTTTAGACAATGACATATCCGATAAAGCAATATCAAACATGAAGACCCGCTAGCAAATATGCACCATCACTTCCTATGTTATCATGACAATAACATAAACTAGATTGAATTCTACTATCTATATCAATAGACACCACATAGGAGGATATCGACTAAAGGATTGAAAGATTATCGATTGTCTGAGATAAACCACATCTTGTAGAAACACAAAAGCATCAGTGATTATATCACAAGCTATTGATGAATGAGGCATCAGTCATGGATAATAAGTACAATGTATCCTTAAGTATTAACAGGAATGGAAGTCAATTTGAAGATCAAACTCCATTACCAGCAATCAACCAATAAATGGACAATTATCAGAAAATGATATCGACTTATATCAGAGTAGAAAGATTGGATATCATCATAACAATATGGGATAAGGCAAGAGTTAATATCGATTGACTAAATACTAATGATAGTTAGACCAAACTAATACAAAAACAATGGATGTTAACTACTGGTTGCACTACCAATTAGGGAAGATTACCTTCATAAAAAGATTTGATATTGAGTCAATCTGGGAGTTATCTATGATCAGAAAATAATGAAATAATATTATGTGAATTGTCGGATTATGGAAAGGTGTGATTAACAAAGGGACATGGAGGAAGAAACAAGACACGTCTCATTCATAGCATCTCTTCATTTGTTAAAGACAATATAAGAATGCATTCTCGTCAGTCACTCAAGGCATCATTAGAACTTTATTTACTTATCCATATTTGGATATACTCAATAGAGCATCTGCCTTTGGCAGTTTGGTTTCAAGTTTATCATTGCAGATCAGAGACAACACCATGATTGCACAGATAGAAAGGATAGTCAGAAATAGCATCAATATTTGAAGTTGCAAGCATATAATTCAGAATCTGAAATAGCAACATATCACTCATAGCGATATTACACATTTGCATAATTACATCATCATATCAGACACAGCAAATACATTGCTGTAAGCAATACTTATTGATTGTATATCGATATTGTTTATATCAGACATACCATCATTATACTATCACTATAAGTGATAGGAAACATCATATTCATAGCATATTTCATATCATTATATCCGACAGTGCTATTAAACATATTGGTATCAATATCATCTTGCACACATATTGTGATTGAATCTGAAATAGCAGTTGATATCTTAAGTAACCTCCATTACTTAGTTTAATTGTAAGTATCTGATAGAATAAGTCTGAGAAGTGGAGTAATTGTTCCTGTTTTCCAAGTTAGCCAAAAAGGGGACATTACAGACAATCACTGTGAGATGTCCTCATGTGTGACTGTCCTTGTCACAAATGAGGACATCTCACAATGACTATCCCTTGTGTAATTCAAGCGGCAATTACACAAGGGACAGTCACTGTGAGATGTCCTCATTTGTGACTGTCCTTACAGTGAGTGTACATTATCATGTTGTCTTTAGAGTGACTGTCCTCATTTGTTGAAGAAGAAAAGCATTAATGTGGTTCAATAGCAATACATTCAAGTGACAATTACACAAGGGACAATCATTGTGAGATGTCCTCATGTGTGACTATCCTTGTCACAAATGAGGACATCTCACAATGACTGTCCCTTATGTAATTCAAGCGGAAATTACACAAGGGACAGTCACTGTGAGATGTCCTCATTTGTGACTATCCTTACAGTGAGTGTACATTATCATGTTGTCTTTAGAGTGACTGTCCTCATTTGTTGAAGAAGAAAAGCATTAATGTGGTTCAATAGCAATACATTCAAGTGGCAATTACACAAGGGACAATCACTGTGAGATGTCCTCATGTGTGACTGTCCTTGTCACAAATGAGGACATCTCACAATGACTGTCCCTTGTGTAATTCAAGCAGCAATTACACAAGGGACAGTCAATGTGAGATGTCCTCATTTGTGACTATCCTTACAGTGAGTGTACATTATCATGTTGTCTTTAGAGTGACTGTCCTCATTTGTTGAAGAAGAAAAGCATTAATGTGGTTCAATAGCAATACATTCAAGCGGCAATTACACAAGGGACAGTCACTGTGAGATGTCCTCATTTGTGACTGTCCTTACAGTGAGTGTACATTATCATGTTGTCTTTAGAGTGACTGTCCTCATTTGTTGAAGAAGAAAAGCATTAATGTGGTTCAATAGCAATACATTCAAGTGGCAATTACACAAGGGACAATCGATCACTGTGAGATGTCCTCATGTGTGACCTTTGTGAAGGCAAGTGCCAATTTGTACCCAAGTTACCAATATTGTGGCAAAAGTGGGAATGAAGCATTTAGGGGTCAAATTGGGCAAAGAAGTGTAGAAGTGGCCTATGTGAGGTCTAAATAGCCTAACTAAGTCATGGTTAGGGTCTTATGGTGTTTGAACAATAAGTTTTGAACCAAAATCCCAAAGGTTGTAACAAGTTGTCAATGTTGTCATTCACAACATTGACAACATTTGTGCAAGGGAGCATTTTCGAGTAAGATGGTTATGTAACTATATGAAACCATTGAATTAGGCATTAGATCAACTATAAGAGGCCTCCATCGATCTGTGCAAAAGGTTGGGGGGAAAAACATTTGGAATTAAGAAGATTTGTAGAGTAACACGGTTTTAGTGAATTCTTGAGTTTTTTTGTTTCTTTGTTTTCAGTTGATTAATGGATTAGATAGCTCGTAGTGTCTATTGGAAAAGTTAGTACAAGTTGTTTTTTTATTCTGTGTTGTGTTTTTTTTGAGTTTTGAAGCATTCCAACTAGTTTGTTAATTCTTTTGTTAAGTACCCTATCATTGGTTTGAACCAGGCAGGTTGAACAAATGGAGTCTTAGCTCATCATTCCATTGTCAATTTTGTACGGGCTCTTGGAATGGGTGAGGAGACTCCATGTACTATATGTTTGGAAGGAGGGGCCCTGGGAAGCTCATTTTCTATGTTTGCAATGATGTCCTAGGTGAGTCAGTTGAGCACAGTTAGGGATGACAAATCATTACAAGAAGATTACAACAAGTTGAATGCATTGGTTGCTTCAACTAAAATCTCATGGAGAGGTAGACACACATCTAAAGAAGCCCCAAGTCAAATTAGAAGATTGGGTGAGTTTCTTTGGCTGCTAAGAAAACAAACTCTTAGTCAGACTGTCCAAGTTGTGTCAAAATACTTGTTTTCAGGCATGGCTGTAGCAGTTGGTGTACAAAAAATCTAGGAGGAGAAGACCTTAGATATCTTGGAGTTCTCAATAAAGGGCATCTGAATCCTAAGCCCTTTAGGTGGCTTAATATAAACAAAAAGGCTTGACAAAGGCCTAATTGCTAGCAGCCTATTTTTGGGTGCAATTGGCATGGTTTGATGAACCGGATTGAAGTACTGATGAAAAGTATAGGTGAAGGAGTAATATTGAAACCAATAGAGGTCCTAGTGGCCAGCCTCTCCATGGAGTAAAGTTCTAGTTGAATGTGTTTCAATTTGTGAAGACAAGACTAGGAGTGTCCTAGTAGCTAGATTGGTATTGAGCAGAGTTCGTTGTATTTCTTGTTGGTGTGCACTAGTTGAAGGAGTGGGATCTTGGGTAGAGATACCTAAAGAGTGTAGGGATAGTTAAGTACCCTATCAAGTCAAAACATTGGCCTAAAGAGACCCTAGTGAAGGATAGGGAGTGAGCAAGACAAAGTGTTACATCAATTAACAAGATCATTTTTTGGTAATTGTGTACATTATCATGTTGTCTTTACAGTGACTGTCCTCATTTGTTGAAGAAGAAAAGCATTAATGTGGTTCAATAGCAATACATTCAAGTGGAAATTACACAAGGGAATATCACTATGAGATGTCCTAAGTGTGACTGTCCTTGTCACAAATGAGGACATCTCACAGTGACTGTCCCTTGTGTAATTGCCACTTGAATGAGGACAGTCACTGTAAAGACAACATGATAATGTACACAAGTACCGTGAAGGTAGTCGCAAGTTAGGGCTGTTTCATTGCATACCCGAAACAATGAAGACATTATAGTCCACAAAACGTTTGTGCTTGAAAGATGAACAAATAAAATTAAACTTCTAAATAACCAAAGCTGCTAACAATAAATTCAACACAGATATGTCCTCATTTCTGGGTATTTTAGCTCTCTAACAGCTGAATACCAGATTACATAATAATGACAAAAGAAAAATAAACCCAATGTACTTAGAAATTGTAGCTGTGATTTCGCGGAGGGAATCTCTCTCGGCGCTGTTGAAAACACAAATGACAACGTTCTTGTTTTTTTTGCCCTTATATCCCGATGTGATTTCGCGGAGGGTTACGGTGCTGTTGAAAACACAAATGACAACGTTCCTTTTTTTTTTTGCCCTTATATCCCAACAACATCGCAATTGCAAGTTAGGGCTGTTTCACTGCATACCCGAAACAATGAAGACATTACGGTCCACAAAATGTTTGTGCTTGAAAGATGAACAAATAAAATTAAACTTCTAAATAACTAAAGCCGCTAACAATAAATTCAACATAGATATGTCCTCATTTCTGGGTATTTTAGCTCTCTAACAGCTGAATACCAGATTACATAATAATGACAAAAGAAAAATAAACCCAACGTACTCAGAAATTGTAGCTGTGATTTCGCGGAGGGTTATGGCGCTGTTGAAAACACAAATGACAACGTTCTTGTTTTTTTTGCCCTTATATCCCGATGTGATTTCACAGAGGGTTACGACGCTGTTGAAAACACAAATGACAACGTTCTTATTTTGTTTGCCCTTATATCTTGATGTGATTTCGCGGAGGGTTACGACGCTGTTGAAAACACACATGACAACGTTCCTTTTTAATTTTGCCGCTTATATCCTGACAACGTCGCAATTGCGACAGTGACAAATGTATTGTCGTCGCAAATTGCGACGGTGTCGGGCTATATTTGAAAAAAAAAGGGCAAAACCGCATGACATTTGCCTGCCGTCGCAAATGGCCGTCGCAATTTCACCCCAAATGTATTAGTGATTTTACCCAGTTAAGGGATTTTTATAAAGAACCGATTAGGGTCCACCTTGATTGAGGGATTTCAATATGCTTTCATACCTTATAAAAGCAATGATCTTAATTGACACTGATTGTCTGATTAGATCATACCTATTGATCTCTTTCCCGATTTTGCCTAGCTGTTGATCTCGTTGCCTCTCACTTCTGTGCCTATAGCACTTCTCTCAGAAGGTATCTCTCCTCTGCTCTGTGTATTCAACAACAATCAACAACATTCTTTCTTGCATCTTATGACCTGTATTTATACAAGAGTTTACCTCAATGAAAACCCTTAACTCATAGAACTGCTAGGCTGTAAACTCAACATTAAATCATGCAACTAGCAGTTAAGCTTTGCATTCTGATCTGGAGTTTACCTTGAAAAAACATCCGTGTAGAAATAAAAGCTAACTCCTGTTAAAAAGATAACATCAGTTCTAGTCGGTGGATGCTCCACATATTCCGGTTTTAACTCAAATTGCTCCGCAGAATTTGGTGCGAAGCTTTATGCAGTTTTGACCGGTATACTCTTATACCTGGTCCATCCTTGTTATGCATACCGGTGTATCCCCTCTATTTAGTCTACCAGTTGTATACATTTTGTTTCTAGTCTACCGGTGCATATATTCAAAGATAAGTGATCTACTGGTGAGTCTTTACTGGTGGGAATGGTATTTGCAACTAATTTACACTAATGACAACTTAAATTGCTAACAATCTTCCCCTTTGTCATTGGTGGCAAAACCATTATACATTTATCACAGTTTACCTTGATCTGTAGACTATTACCTGGTGTCCCTGTGTGTTGTACACTTCAGCTCTTCTTTCTTTTGTTTGCAGACTTCCCCTTGACTATTGCTGCTGCTTCTCCTGTTTTGATTTTTTAATTCCACTGCTACTTCCCTTGTTCAGATGCTTCCTCTATTTTGATCTACTTATTTTCTTCCCCTTTTTGCCTCCATAAGACAAAGGGTTTAGTTTCACTTGAAATTTTGCATTTATAGCTGTGTGAAGATCTCTTTATAAATATTTCTTGCTAAATGAAGAAATGGTGCCCATTGACCAATTACATACTCAATGTTCTTCTATGTCACTTTCAGAGAAACAATAATGTTCTCCATGTCTTCCACAGTTCTGTAAGCAGGTTCACCAAGAAGATTCTCAGTCGATAATGTTGTATTTTGCATTGCATCAAATGTGGGGGCTAGAAGCAATTGAAATCCAATGATGTCTTGGATTCTCTTAGTCTTTTCTTCAGCAATCTTTCTTAGAATAAGAGCAAGACTTGTCATTTCTCTGCTGTAGTTGTTGCAGATTTGTTCTTGATGTCAAACTGAGTAGACAAGGCTCTTATTTCTTCTGAAGTCTTTGCTGAATTCTCTGTCAGATCTTGCAAAAATATGTCAAAATTTGAGGTTCTTGTTAGCAAACCTCTTGCCACTTGAATCTGTTGTTGAAGAACTTTTAGGTTAGTTGACACAATTAACTTTATTTCTTCAACTTGTTTGTGGAGAATCTCTATTCTCTTCTTTTCATAATGATCAATTGCGACAGTTTTTGGATTTGTCAGGTCATCACCGATTGCTTGTGCCAATACTTCCACCTGATCTATAACAGGTTCATCTTCATCTATGTCTACATCAGGTACAAAGTTGCACAAAATATTCTTGACAGATGTCAGGACCATGTCCTGTTTCCTCTTGGTCATCTCCTTGAGCTGCCTTGTTGACATTTTGCTGATGCCAACTACATTCTCGATGGCCTTGCTTCTTTTGGCTTCTAAGTCCCCAAAAAATGATAGCTTTCTTTTAGATGAGGAGGTGCTAGGTATGTGTGCCTGTACATTTAGGATTGGTTTATGTACCGGTTCTTCTGTAGCAAGTATCTCATGTTCTTCTTCTGGTTGAACTTCTTCTTCTGGCCTTTCCTGCTCTTTCCTATCTTCTTCATCTGGTTGCTCTTGTTGTTCCAGATGAGCATTTTCTTCTTGTGGGAGTTGTTCTTCTGGTGGGACTTCTTCCCTGTGCTGCTCTTCAGATGTGTGTAATTCTCTCATAGGTATATCATTTCTCAGCTCTTGTTCTACTGGGGGGATTTCTTGTTCAACATTTACCTGCTCACAAGATGTGAACTCCTCTATTTGACTTTTCTCCATACCGGTTGTAGTTTCTTCACCATAAGTGAATTTTACCAGTGGTGCTTGTATATTTTCAGGTTGATCCTATGGACCTGTTATGTCTAGTGCACTGAAATTGTACTTTTGCCAGAAATCTAAAGTCTCTTTATAGACTTCATTTTCATATCCATTTAGGATCTTAGCAACTCTATACTTAGTATTCAGTTTCATTGAGGTTTCTTCTAGTAGAAGCTTTATTCTATCTTCACTGAGACCAGGTCTAATTGTAGACAATGTCTCCTTATTTATTCTTGTGTTGGTGCTTAGACCGGTTCTACATTTGTTCTGTAGCCTTGAATTTAACTCAGGGGGAAACTTGGCCCTATAGTCCCTTGGAGTTCTGTGGTAGTCCATAAAAGTTTCCACTATGGCTATTATGACTGACTATTTATCCTCTTCTAGCATGCTATACCATTTAGCGACATTATCTATTATTCCAAAATCCATTACCTCATCAACTATTTGATCTACAATCATAGTTCGACTCTTACCTTTATCAAGAGAATTTAGAACAGTTGGACAAGCTAGATCACTAGCTTTGTCATCACTGATGTCTACAATGACTGGTTTTGTAGGATTCTTTTCTTTGATCGGTTCATCAGCTCCAAGTACTCCTTTTCCTTTACCAATGTCAGGGACCGGTGGAACTGTGGTTCTTTGGCGTGTTTCCTCTACTTGCTGCTGTGTTTGAAGAAGTTTGGTCAATATGGCTACTCCTTTATGAACCTTGTCAGCTTCTCCTATAAGCATCAGACTTATCCTCTTCTTTGTCAGGAAATCTTGCTGATGAAGTTCAGCTTGTTCAGTGGCTTCTTCCAAAATGAGGTGGTTATGAACTTCTAGTAGAGCTCGAATCCTCAGTGCCTTTTCTCTATCCATTGAAGCTTTCCATCTAGCTTCAATAATTTGTAGGAGATCATCAGGTATAACCTTGTGAAGTTCGATGGGATGTAGATTAAACTTGTGAATGCAGTACACTACCGCTTTTTCAATTTCTCTCCGGTCTTCTTCATTAGAAAACTTATATCTTGACTCCACTGAACTCATTCCACCAGTATCTTTCAATCCTACCACAACCAAGTACTCATTTTCCTTTACCAGTGTCAGGGATCGGTAAAATTGTGGTTCTTTGGTGTGCTTCCTCTACTTGCTGTTGTGTCTGAAGAAGTTTGGTCTATACGACTACTCCTTCTTTATGAACCTTGTCAGCTTCTCCTATAAGCATCAGAATTATCCTCTTCTTTGTCAGGAAATCTTGCTGATGAAGTTCAGCTTGTTCAGTGGCTTCTTCTAGAGTGAGGTGGTTATGAACTTCTAGTAGAGCTCGAATCCTTAGCTCCTTTTCTCTATCCATTGAAGCTTTCCATCTAGCTTCAATAATTTGTAGGAGATCATCAGGTATAACCTTGTGAAGTTCAGTGGGATGCCGATTAAACTTGTGAATGCAGTACACTATCGCTTCTTCAATTTTTCTCTGGTCTTCTTCATTAGCAAACTTATATCTTGACTCCACTGAAATCATTCCACCAGTATCTTTCAATCCTACCACAAATTCATCAATCGTGGGTTTTCTTTTCCTTGGTGAATCCTCCTTTACCAGTTTACCTGATTTCCTCTTCCTGATTAGAGGAACTGTGTCTTCAGCCTCGATTTCCTCAGGTTCTTCTTCTAGAGTGCTTGCTACCGGTTAAGCTTTCTTCCTTTGAGCCTTTGGTTGTTTTGTCACTGAATTCTTCTTTGGTGTAGGGGTCCTCTTGACATACAAATTCTTGATTGGTACCCTTTGCTTTAGATTATCCTAGATTTCTTCATGGGTACCAAACCAGTAAGTAGAGAGATCAAGATCTGCCTCGATCAAGGCATTTGCATATGCCTTGGCAGTTTTTGTGGTGATCTCGTATCCCAATTCAGGAGCGAACATGGTTCTCGGTTCCATGACTTGAATGGTGCAGTTGTCAGTGGTAACCAGAAAGCATACGTTGTCCTTGTATTGGTCAACAATGGTTGACGACACCCTCTCCCTTGCATGCATTTTTAATTGAAATGCTTTAAAGTACTCAGTCGTTACTCTTCCTAACTGGTTTCCCAGTTGATTGGCCATTTTCACTTATTTGATGCATAATTGGTCTATCAGTTTTCCATGTAACCTTTTCGATTCTCGGGAAGAAATTGTAGTAGAAGTAGAGACATGCCATAAGGGTCCCGCACTTCATTGATTTCTTCCTCACAACTCTGAGCTTCTTCATATTTTCAAATATCTGGCTTCGAAGCATTGAACATATGTCGTATTGAGCATTGTCATACATTATCTGGTGAGCAGCGTGAATGGATCCTCCCGGTATGCTATTCAGGTTGCTGGACTGGTAAACCTTGTAACCAATCACAATAGATGCAAAACAGACTCCATCATCCTTAATGTCATTTACAGTCATGAGTCGACCATCAACTCTTGACTTTGTTTGCTTATTGATGATGGCATTGGAGATAGTCCTTAGGGTTAGTGCTTCCCCTCGGTTGCTATATCTGGTCACTCTATGTAGATCGTCTTTAGTGATCAGATTGTATACACCTTTAGTGAGCCAGAAACCCGGTTTGTGAAGATGACTTAGAACTAGTCGAATTAGGTCTTCCTGGAAGATGGTCGGGTAGCATACTCCATTTATAAGTCCATATGGTACCAACTTTTCATACTTATTAGGAAGTCTCCCTTCTTTACATAGCAAGAGGTACTCGCCTTGAATATACATTTTGCCCAATTCTTCCTGTTTGGCATGAATGAATGCAGTGACGTCTTCGGTCAAAAGAACTCCATTTGGCACAAAAGATAGCACACCAGCCATGTTGTTTTCTCTGTTCTGAATTGACAAAATATCATATGAAGGTCGGTTCACTTGATTTCCCTTAATTAGCTTCACGGTAGAGGATGAAGATGCCATTGCTAACAATCAGTTAATAGAAAGAAGCTTGATCGGTCTAAAAGACAATAACTTATGATAATCAAAGCGCAATAATATTACTTAGTATAGAAATTCGTTAATCACAAACATAGCAAAGTAAATCTAATGAGTAATTCTTCTTTCTTTTATAGGGTTAGGGTATAATGGTAATTACCAAATGGTAACTATTTTTTAAACGGCTACAACATTTATTGCCTTACCTACCCTTTCTTTCTGATTTTTGCTAACCTGTTCTTCAGCTTTTACGGTTGAGCAAACTTCGGTTGAACAACTCTTACCTGTCCGGTCTCTCTTGTAGACTAAGTGAATATCAATACTCACTAGTTCTACTATTCGATAGACAGGCTACCAGTTCCCTCTAAGCCCTATAGGTTCAGTTTGCTGAAGAGATATCACCATCGACCGATGATGACCTTTCCTCTATTTTCTCCTCAGCGGAGCTCTTTGATTCCTTCTTGAACCAAATCTGCTTGACTCTTTTCTCGGTCTTCTTCCCTTTGTTCTTCTCGTTTGAAGATGAGATTTTCTCCACTGGTTTGACCGATCACTTCCTTTTTTTCATCAACCGGTTCCTGCAGTCTTTAGCTAGGTGTCCAACCTTGTTGCAGGAGTAACAAACTATCTCGATTGATTTCCATGGGTTCACCATCTATTGTTAGGTGAATTGCACCGGTAGTCATTGTGACTATCTATGCCACAGTTAGCACAGTTGGTTGTGCTCCGATTCTTGTTTCTCTTAGTGAATAGCAGTCTTGGGGACTTGAATGTCATTGCCTTTGATCTGCATTCATTAGCTTTGTGTTTGAACTTGTTGCATGCGTAGAAATAACCCTTGAAGCTTCCCCTGCTTCCACGGGACACAGTTGTGGGGCTTGACCAACATTCATTGGTCTTGTGGCCATTCCTGCAATAGTTTTTGCAGTAATTGTTGTTTGGCTTCATCGATGCATTCTTGCAGTCATTTGTTCTATGACCCGGTTTTCCACAATGATTGCAAGAGGTGTTAAAAGTCTTCTTACCTTTTTGTGCCAGCGGCTTCTTCTTATCCTGCTTGCTTGTCTTAGCTCCAGAAGACTCACTAGTCTCTTTGGTGTCTTTACTGGTGAATCCAACACCGGTGGGGTCTTTGTGCTTTCTTTGAGCATTGAGTTGCTCATAAAGCTTGACCGAGCTTTCATTGTATCTTATCAAGGTTTCATTCCTTTCTTTGAGTTCTTTCATCTGCCCCTTCAGTTGATACATCTCTATTGCCAGTTTTTTGCATGGATCATCTTTGTCATGCCAGCCCTTCTGCATGTTGGCATTTTCTTGTGTGACAATTTGCATGTCTTCTTGTAGTTGCAGAATTACAAGATCATTTTCCCCTACAACTTCCTCTGCTAGGTTCCTTGCTCTCTCAGAGGCTATTAATGACTTGATTGCTGTGTTTCTTTCATCTTCAACTTTCCTCTTTTTCTCAATCAGTTCAGTCATCCTTAGGGCATTATCTTTGTGCTCCCTCTTAAGGTTGGAGATCTAATCAGTTAGGATTTGGTTCCTCTCCATGAGCTCAGAGACTACCTCCTCAGCTTCATCAGATCCACTCTGTCCAGAGAGTTCATCAATAGTTTCATTGCTCTCACTCAACTGTAGAGCCAACTCCTTTATTTTAGCAAGTCATCTTTTCAGCCTGTTCTCTAGAGAGGCAATGATGTCATTGGCTTCCTCAAGCTGTTTCTGATACCTGTTGTAAGGAAACTCAGGTGTGAAAACAACTTCCTACACTAATCTCTAAAGGAAAGTATTGTGTAAATTCTTTTTAAATCTTTACAATTTCAGATTCGTTAACTACTTTAACAAAGATATTGCAGCCATATACCATGCATACAGAAAATAGATAGAGAAGATTGAAACACATAAACACAAAGATATGCCGATGGGGAAAAACCTTTTAGTAAAAACAACCCCACCCCTCCAAAACCTGCACAATGTATTATCTTCAACACAAAGACTACAACACACTTGCAATGCAAGTTCTTTCAGGAGATGAGAGACTAGTAAAACTTATTGCTCTCTCCCATAGAAGCAACATCATATATATAGACTCCTCAGGACCCAACAAATACCCAAAAAAGGAGTTTGGTGTCCAACCACCAAGACCCATGCACAAAGCCACATGTACATAGTTGTTACATCCAATCCCAAGAATAGGCATCCATCCCTAGAATAGACTATGACAACTTGTGATAGAATCTATCAAAAATAACAGTCACAAGAGAAGTGTAAGAGAATTTGTCATATCAACCTATTTTTGGCATATTCTCTTACACACACCAACCACTTCTTCTTGGGCGCCCAAATAGGCCCAAGTCATAAGATGCTCTTACACCTGTCATAGCACATTCCTTAAATAGTTCTTATGCGTCATAGGAATCCGTCATGACCATTTCAGTAATGATCTCCTTACGCACAAGATGCTGACACATCAAGTGGAGTGACACATCAACATGCCAACTAGACATGTACACTCACACTTAATTTTATTATTTGCAAAAAATACATATACAAAACAAATAATAAGAATAGGAATTATCCAAGGTTGAGACACCTTATTGCTAACATTCTCCCAATTGTTGAACACCTTGTAAGAGCAACAAGAACATAACAGGAACTTTAACCGCTATAGGCCAAAAGGCCCATAGACTCCGAACACCATTTGAACTTCTCAGTGCCTATTGCTTTCATTAATGCATCTACAACATTCTTCACAGTATCTACCTTCTCCAAATTTACCTTTCCATCTTCCACCATATCTCTCAAAAAGTGAAACTGCACATCAATGTGCTTCATTCTGGCATGGAAAGTTGGATTTTTTGCAATGCAAATAGCGCTTTGACTATCACACCAAATAGTAATCTGTTTTGCATCAACACCAACATCAGAACACAATCTCCTAAGCCAAATGGCTTCCTTACAAGCATGAGTAGCAACCATGTACTCAACTTCTGTAGTGGACAAAGCAACCACATGTTGTCATTTACTCATCCAACTAATGGCACCACCAAACATAGTGAACACATAAGCACTAGTGGATCTCCTGCTATCAATATCACTTGCCCAATCTGAATCCACAAACCCACAAATACAAACTGAATGCAGAGATCCAGAAGAGTTACCATGATAACATATGGAGTAATCTGATGTACCCCTCAAATATCTGAATACTCGCTTAACTGCATCCCAATGTACCCGTCCAGGGTTAGCCATAAACTGACTCAGGACTCCCACTGCTTGGGCAATGTTTGGCCTAGTACAGACCATAGCATACATAAGATTGCCAACTGCACTAGCATAAGGTACTCTACTCATGTCCACCTCACTAGGAGATTTTGGACAATCATCTACAGATAACTTTGTTCCCATAGAAACAGGAACACAAAGTGGTCTACAATCTGCCATGCTAAACCTGTCCAACATAGACTTCACATACTTACTCTGACTCAACCAAAGTTTTCTGTTAGACCTGTCTCTACTGATTTCCATACCCAAGATGTACCTAGCTGCCCCAAGATCTTTCATCTCAAACTATGCTGACAACTGAGATTTAAAATTAGAAATCATACCCTTACCCTTCCCAAATAGCAACATATCATCAACATATAATGCAACAATAAGAAGGCGATCATTTTCAACTCTGAAATAAACACAATGATCTGATTTCGATCTAACAAATCCAATTGACAACACAAAGGCATCAAACTTAAGGTACCACATCCTAGGAGATTGCTTCAAACCATATAGAGATTTCTTTAATCTGCAAACTAAAGATTCTTTACCTTTAACAATGTAGTGCTCAGGCTGTGACATATAAATCTCTTCCTCCAAATCACCATGAAGGAAAGCTGTCTTCACATCCATCTGTTCTATCTCTAAATCATATGATGCAGCAAGAGATAACATAAATCTAATGGATGTCAACTTTGCAACAGGAGAGAATATTTCACCATAATCTATTCCCTCTACCTGTGAATACCCCTTTGCAACCAATCTAGCTTTGTACCTTTCAACACTGCCATCTGCACAGAATTTCTTCTTGAACACCCATTTACAGCCAATAGATTTTATCCCTTTAGGAAAAGGTACAAGGTCCCAAGTTTTGTTTTCTCCAATGAAGCCATCTCGTCATCCATAGCCTCAATCTAGGAACCTGCATCTTCCATGCCCAAAGCCTCTTTCACAGATCTAGGCTCATCAGTGTTAGTAATCAAAGCAAAGGCACAACTGGAATTTAACATAGAATAACCAAACCTTTCTGGTTTCTTTCTTTCTCTCGTGGATCTCCTTAAGGGCTGAGGTTGAGGTTGTTCTTCCTCTTCTTCTGAACTATCAGAGCTGCTAGAGCTCTCCTCATCATTAGACCCAACATGGTCCCTCTGTTCAGTCTTCTCAGGGGTAGGAGGCAACTAAACAACATCTTTTTCCTTTTCTTTTTCATCTGGTTGTAGCACAATAGGAGAAGATGTTAGCTCTCTGAAAATAACATTTCTACTATACAACACCTTACTAGTCACAGGATCCCAAAGCTTGTATCCTTTCACACCAACATTGTATCCGATGAAAATACATTTGACAACTTTGTTTTCCAACTTAGATATTTTCTCCTTTGGAACATGCGCATAAGCTTCACAACCAAAAACACAAAGATGTCTAATTGAAGGCTTCTTACTAGACCACACCTCCATGGGTGTCTTACCAACAAGAGCTGATGTAGGAGATCTGTTAACCAGATAGCAAGCAGTGGCCACAACTTCAGCCCAAAACCTTTGTTCTAAGCTAGCTCCACTAAGCATACTCCTAGCCTTCTCCATCAGTGTCCTGTTCATTCTCTCTGCAACTCCATTTTGCTGTGGGGTATAAGGAGTTGTCTTATGCCTCTCGATACCTCGTTCTTTATATAACTGTTCAAACTCTGCTGAGCAAAACTCACCACCATTATCAGTTCTCACACACTTAATCTTCTTACTAGTCTGATTCTCTAGAAGGGCTTTAAATTCTTTGAACTGACTAAAGACTTGTGTCTTACTTTTAAGGAAATAAATCCAAGTCCTTCTACTATAATCATCTATGAAAGATACAAAAAATATAGACTTGGAGATTGAAGGAACTTTTACAGGACCAAATACATTAGAATGAATAAGATCCAAAACATTAGAAGATTTGTGAGAACTAGAGTAAAACTGAACACAATTTTGTTTACCATAGACATAGTGTTTGCAGAAGTTGAACTCAAGATTGCAATCATTTAACCCCTCAACGAGGTTTTTATTTTTCAGAGTCCTAAGACCCTTTTCACCAATGTGGCCAAATCTCATATGCCACAACATCGTCTTTTCTACAGGAAGCTTGCCTTCCAAAGTGTTTGCACCCTTAGGTACACTTACTGCACTGCCATTGGAACCCATTGCCACAGTCTTCTTTACTGCTTGTTCAGATGGTGGGGATGAAGTGATAGCCACTCTCTTCTTTGAAACAGAAGAACTATTGCACTGAGCAATGCATGCTTCAAGCTGAAACAAAGTACCTCTCCTAGTACCTCTAGCGAGCACCATAGAACCTCTCATCATCTTGCATCCATCTTTTGAAAAGACAACTTGCACACCTACATCATTCAACATATTTACAGATAATAGGTTTTGTGCCAAACCTGGAATGTGCATAACTTCGTTGATTCCCTTTACTCGTCCATCAGGAAATCTGATAGTGACCCTTCCGTGTCCAACTATCTTTAGGTAATCATCACCCAAGTACACCTTTCCACCATCAAACTCTTCATATTTTGAGAACCAATTTTGATGAGAGGTCATGTGAAAAGAAGCATCTGAGTCAACTAACCACACATCATCAGATGCATGGGCTGCCAAAGCTGCAATAAAAGCATCTCCATCTTCTTGAGATTTTTCAGAAGCTGAATTTGAGCCTTTCTTCTTCTTCTTCTTCAGTTCTTTGCAGTCCCTCCGAAAGTGCCCAGTTTTATCACAGTTCCAACATTTTGCCTTGGACTTTCCAGGAGTCTTAGAACTCGCACGAGATTTGGATCTACCCTTCTTTGACTTGTTGTCATTCTGCTTTCCTCTGTCATTGGATCTCCCGCGAACAACAAGGGCTTCCTTAGACGAATTTGAAGTCTTTCTTCGCATCTCCTCAAATAGCAGCGAAGACACCACATCATCCATACAGAATGTGATTATAGTACTTCTGAGAGCCATCACAAGATGGTCCCACAAATTTGGCAAGGAACAAAGCAGGGTCATACAACGATCCTCCTCCTCGATCTTGGCACCGGATGATGCCAACTGTGCAATCAATAAATTGAATCCATTGAGATGATCAGTTACGGATCCACCTTCCTCCATTCTTAAAGAATACAACTTCTTTCTTAGGAACAACTTATTCACCAGAGATTTGGCTTAGTACACAGACCCAAGTCGTTGCCACAAAGAATTTGCAGTAGTCTCATCAAGAACATTCAGAAGAATGACATCTGCTAGACATAGTCTGATGAGACCCTTAGCCTTTCGATCCTTGATCTCCCAATCCGCTTGCGATATCATTGTAGATTTCACATCAAGTGAAGTAGCCTCCCATAGATCATGGTCTTCAAGCATGTCTTCCATCTTGAGTTTCCACAACTCAAAATTAGTGCCATTAAATTTCTCCACCTCCATTCTACTATATGAGGAACTTGCCATCTCAATCTACAAATAAGATTCAGAATGCTCTGCACAAAACTCCCACTCAACTTGAGATTAGCTCAAAAAACCCTACCCAACAACTAGGATCAAAAGTTGATCAGGCTCTGATACCACTTGTAAGGAAACTCAGGTGCGGAAACAGCTTCCTACACTAATCTCTAAAGGAAAGTATTGTGTAAATTCTTTTTAAATCTTTACAATTTCAGATTCGTTAACTACTTTAACAAAGATATTGCAGCCATATACCATGCATACAAAAAATAGATAGAGAAGATTGAAACACATGAACACAAAGATATGCCGGTGGGGAAAAACCTTTCGGTAAAATAACCCCACCCCTCCAAAACCTGCACAATGTATTATCTTCAACGCAAAGACTACAACACACTTGCAATGCAAGTTCTTTCAGGAGATGAGAGACTAGTAAAACTTATTGCTCTCTCCCATAGAAGCAACATCATATATATAGACTCCTCAAGACCCAACAAATACCCAAAAAAAGAGTTTGGCATCCAACCACCAAGACCCATGCACAAAGCCACATGTACATAGCTGTTACATGCAATCCCAAGAATAGGTGTCCATCCCTAGAATAGACTATGACAACTTGTGATAGAATCTGCCAAAAATAACGGTGACAAGAGAAGTGTAAGAGAATCTATCATATCAACTTATTTTTGGCATATTCTCTTACACACACCAACCACTTCTTCTTGGGCACCCAAATAGGCCCAAGTCATAAGATGCTCTTACACCTATCATAGCACATTCCTTAAATAGTTCTTACATGTCATAGGAATCCGTCATGACCGTTTCAGTCATGTTCTCCTTACGCACAAGATGCCAACACATCAAGTGGAGTGACACATCAACATGCCAACTAGACATGTACATTGATGAAGGGTGCTCCCCTTAATACCACAAACACATAACAAAAATAGAGAAACAACAACAATATGCAAGAACAAAAAATTGGCTTCTTATTATCTCCACAAATGTGGAATTACAAACTTTCAGAATTACAATATGCAAAGCCACATGGGAATTCCCTTACAATATTCTGTAGGACAAAGCCTTGAATCAATACCCAGATCTCTACCCAGAATTGCCGTAGACAACACTAAGGGCCTTCTTTATATAGGCATTTTCCACCGCCCGAGAAGGTTCCAGAAATTTAGCCCTTAGGGCCGACCAAACTTAGAATTATTTTATTTTTCAATTTATTACATCAAAGTCAGCTCAAAATAACTTTTGAAACCCGAACAAAATTTTTTGAAAGAAAATTATTTTCCGCCATTTCAGGTGACCTTACTTTCGAAGACCATAAGTCATCACCATTTGACCTGATGGACTATTATAACCCCATTTTGGAAAGGCCATGAAGTGCTCTAAAGGCTTGATTCACGCAAGCGCCTGTCACCCAAATTTTCAACCTCATCTAGGGCCTCTAAAGCCTTCAAAACTGAGTTCAAAGTTTCTGTACCCTGCTGCCAATACCGAAAATCTTCAATATTTTCAAAACTAGACTTGATCTAGCCATGAAACTTTACTGACAGGCTGATATGACTGAGATGAACCTCCACATGTAAAATCAGAACATTCTGAGATCGTATGACCAACTTACTAAAAATAGAAAGTTTCCATAAATAGCAGCTCTGCACAAGATAGCCCTTATTGAATACAAAAACAAAAATATTTTTGGATGATGCAAGATTGCTCTTACACCCAAAATGCTCCTGCATCATACACTCACACTTAATTTTATTATTTGCAAAAAATACATTTACAAAACAAATAATAAGAATAGGAATTATCCAAGGTTGAGACACCTTATTCCTAACACCTGTAACCCTCCATGATATTTTTCTCAAGCGGTTAAGCTTTATATATTAGAGAACTAAGCTCTGATACCAATTGTTATTCCTAATCAGTTATTGAGAGGGGGGGGGGGGGTGAATTAGTAAATCCTATTTCTATTACAATTAAGCACTTGTTTAATTATTCTTCCAAGATAAGCAGAATCTAAACAATCATTCACAAGCATAAATAGAAACACACAGATAAGCACATGATGTATACGTGGAAACCCTCGGTTAGAAGGAAAAGACCATGGTGAGACAAAGCTCACAACTTCACTACTATAGAATGAAGGTGCTATGTTAGGAGCTTACAAAGCACTTATTAGAGTGCTACCCGGTTAAGGGATTTGATAGAAGATCGGTTAAGATCTTAACTCTGCTAGGAGTTGCCTAGTTAAAGGACTTTCAACATCAACAAAAATGTTACCCAGTTAAGGGAATTTTACAAAGAACCGATTAGGGTCTACCCTGATTGAGGGATTTCAATATGTTTTCACACCTTATAAAAGCAATGATCTTAATTGACATTGATTGTCTGATTAGATCATACCTGTTGATCTCTTTCCCGGTTATACCTAGTTGTTGATCTATTTGCCTCTCACCTCTGTGCCTGTAGCACTTCTGTTAGAAGGTATCTCTCCTTTGCTCTATGTATTCAACAACAATCAACAACATTCTTTCTTGCATCCTATGACCTGTATTTATACAAGAGTTTACCTCAATGAAAACCCTTAACTCATAGAACCGCCAGGTTGTAAACTCAATATTAAATCATGCAACTAGCAGTTAAGCTTTACGTTTTGATATGGAGTTTACCTTGAAAAAACATCTGCGTAGAAATAAAAGCTAACTCCTATTAAAAAGCTAACATCAGTTCTAGTCAGTGGATGCTCCGTATATTCTAGTTTTAATTGAAACTACTCCGCAGAATCTGGTGCGGATCTTTATGCACCTTTGATCGGTATACTCTTATACCTGGTCCATCCCTGTTATGCATACTGATGTATCCCGGTGTATCCCCTTTGTTTAGTCTACCAGTTGTATACATTATGTTTCTAGTCTACCGGTGCATATATTCAAAGATAAGTGATCTACCAGTGAGTCTTTACTGGTGGGAATGGTATTTGCTACTAATTTACACTAATGACAACTTAAATTGCTAATAGTTTGGTGGAAAGAGAGTGATTCCCCCAAACCCACAGCTTGCTCAACACCAAATCACAACCTTCAAAGGAAGAAAAGGTAGCAATAAAAAACCTCTTTGTACAAGGGAAAACTTCAATGTTACCAGGAACTAAGGGTTGCCAAGGACTTGTTACCAAAAGATGTAGATCTTGAAGAGAAGGCTAGAGACCAATGAATCTATAGAACAACCCATGATGTTGAGAGAACTTGACATCACCCACTACATCCGAGCCACATGCCACCATAGGCGAGGGCTTGGCACAAGCAATGGTTTGAGCTTTCACCTTTGGAGGAGCAACAATAGATTTGGTAGCATGAGCATAGCTTTGTCCACCAACAAGAGACTTTGGAGAGGGTGGGTGGGAAACCCTTTCCCCAGTAGTAGTAGCAAACCCCAAATCACTAACAACTAGCTATGGATCTAACTCTAGCCCTAGAAGAGATAAGGAAGAGGGTTTAGGGAAACCTCCCCACTGTTTATCAGAAACAACAGAAGCAAACCCATCTTGCAGGTGAAGCAGAAGGGTCTAGACCACCCATAGGGTACTGTAGAGTGGACATATCTACATGGACAATAGACAAAGATGACCATAGCGGACATGGAGGTCCCTAGATGCAAGCCATTACCAAATGAGAAGTTGTTGGTAGTAGCAGCCGTAGAAACAAAGCTAGGACGTTGAATCCCAATCCCCACAAAAATTGCTAGAAGGGAACCTGAGACAACAAGAGCATCATTAATCAATCCAATGGGGGCTGGCGTACATGTCCCATCAATCGTTGCAGAAGATACCAAATTCAAAAAAAATTTGACTGAGCGAAAGCAACAACTGTTGGAGCCATCTTTTTTGTTATTACACTCTTTACATGTTTTCTAATCTTTTTTCCACTCTATTTATAAAATAATTCATATAATTATAACATTGATCTTAATTGTAATTACACATACACCGTACTTGTGGTGTATTATAGCAATGATGATATTTTTCCTTGCAACCCATTTAGCCTTGCCATTAGCGACTTCAACAATCATTGTGGGAATAATCACACCACCAACATTAGCACTTCTTATCATGAGTGGAGGGAAATTTTCTTCACATTGTTTCCAATTTTTTTTGTTAGTAGACGAGTGAGCAAACATGCCTTCTCTCTTCTTTGTCATAGTTGAGGGAGAAGTATTGAATAGGTGATTGATCATTCCTGCTGCTCTTGCCAAGTATACAATAAATGGAAAGGAAGTTGGAACCCTCTCTAGATTAGAGTAAACCATAGATGCTAACTCAAAATATGAAAAGCAATAGGGCTTTGTACTATCCATTCGAGTGTACAAAGCCCTATAACTTTGGCTTATAAGAGGGAGAGCCAACATATGAGAAATAACCACTGTAGATGTAAAATCTATTGATCCAATTTAGATTTTTATTTCATTTCTTATTTTATTAGGTTTATTTTGTACTATCCACCTAACATTATCTTAGAGTCAAGACTTATTTTTTCATTTCCTTTTTCTTATGTTGCACTTGGGGGTTGGGTGAGGGGTTTGTTAGTGTATTATTCACATTAGATATATCTTGTATGATACTGTACTTATTTATTATGTTTAGGATAGTAGAAATAATATTTTTTTCCCATTCAAGTAGTTAATAGTGTTGTGTTCACTTTGGTCTGAGGTTTATAAGTGCCACCTCATCAATTCATGATTCATGATAGTAAAGGTGACCTTTGTTCCAGTTATACTCATGTTTTGAGTGAGAGTTAACAAGTACACTTTTTATTTGTCATTTTCTTGATTCATGCATCTAATAGGCCTACATATTTGTTTGTTACTCTTTGCAACCTACCTCCATAATATTGAATATAAAAAATATTCATTTTCTTGGTTTTGTGACTAGGATATGGCATATTGTTTTTGGTACATTCTTTTTCATAAAGAATTATTACCAATACATCTGATTACCTTAAATAAATCTATTTCATCTAAAAACTCTTACCAAAATGTGAGTATATTTCATTTAGAAACAACACTAATAGCGTTTACAATTAGATCTTAAGCCTCGTGGGTTTCATCAAAGTCAACAAATTAATACACTACCCCAGTCCTCATTAGCTTCTCAAGAACTTGACAACCTTGCACAACTACTTGAAATGGAAACTTGTAATCATGCATAAATTATCACTTAGATCCTCCCTCTTTCTGTCGCTAATGCTCAATTCCAGCTAACATTGCTTAATGTTACAAAGACCTAGAAAATCCTTATCTTGATACTCTTTTTTTGAGCTTGGGTGAAACCACCACCCCTTTCATTAGCAAGAATATTATAATGTGGTTGAAGACAATTTTGGACCTATGATAAAGATTGATCTTGCATAGAGTCAAGAATGAAGTTGATCCTTTTATGGATCAAACTAAAAAAACAAGATTATAGTTCCAGTGTTGACAAGAGAATATTCTCCATCTCTAGGACATGGACAATTAAGTTTTGCATAATAATATGAGAACCCCATTAAATTGATGACTCTTATTGCTCCACCCAAAAAGAGAGAATCGTAGCCAATAGGGAATAAAATGTCCTTGATTAAATAAAATTAGAATTGGATAGAGGGGAATAAAATCTGCAAACATTAAATCATTGAGAAAGTGACATAGGAGGAATAGATGAAGAACCCCTTTGAAGATCCTAGTATAAAACAAATAATGTGAAAGACATGGTGAATTTAGGATCATAATATAATTTGACTGGAAAAATATTTTGATGTATTGTGATTGACAAAGAAAGTGGAAGCTATTGTGAAATTAGGATCATTATATAATTTATTTGTGAGAAAATTTCTATGAATCGTGATTAGATAGCTAACTGCATGCAAAGGCCACATTTCATCGGAGGAAATAATAAGAGATTATGTTATTGTGTGATTTTAGATTGGTGAAAAAATTAAAAGCAAGGATCTTTGTGTAGTGGAACATTTGGCTATCGATCATGAAAATGTAGCAAATTTGATTCTAATTTAATTCTCATTTCTCTAACATTGGTTGGTAGTACCAATTTATACTTGAAGTTGACAACATAAAGATAATTTTTTTTTTATAGAAAAAATGAGCTATATGTTCATTTGCTCCATAATATGGTTATTTATTGTTCGAGTGTGAAGGAAAGATTGAGCAATTTGTATGTGTGTTGATATTAGGGCCCTTAATAAATTGACATAAATAATAGATATCTTTTTCCAAGAGTAGTGATTGGACATGATGGTCCACCCAAAACCATATTCCTTTAGAAAAAACAATAATATACTCATGATGTGTAGTGATAATGATAGAAAAAAATGAAAGTTAGACATCTCTCTAGTGGTAAACCCTACTTATTGATTAGGTAAATGCAACAAAATTGACTATAACTTGATGGCCATTTCCCTAACATTGGGTGATATTCGAAAGTTATAGTTGAAGTTAAATATAATTGTTTATTTTAATATTTTATAGAAGTAAGAGTAATATGATTGTTTACTTCATAACATAGTTGTTTCATTGCTTTTTGTGTTGATGAAAGGTGTAACAACTCTTATGTTTGATTTCATTGCCCTTAATAAGTTGACATTTAAAGTAGATACATTCTTCCAAGAACATAAGTTTTGATTGATCGTTGCAACAAGGTAAATATTTTCCAAGCTGGATTGTAAATTAGATTTTGACAAGTTATAAGTTTCCAACAAGTGCCACAAACATTGTTGAAAGCCACTTTTTTCATGAGATTAAAAATGGTCTGTATAGACAAACCTAGTCTTGTTAGGTGATATCTAGGACTGAAATAAGTCAAGCAAGATATAATTTATTAATAATGTCCCTTCTCAATGTGAGAAATTGTATGGGCCTAACCTAGTAAATGACGAATAACTTTATTATGGGGAAAGAGAGCATAGTATTATAATCACCAATTCCATCAATATTTATAGGAGCCTAATTTGAACTCTTGTAAGAGAAGGTTCAATGAGTAAATGAAACTTACATAATTTTTTTTGTTATCGAATACAATGTAAGTGCAATCAAAATGACCACTTTATTGTTGAGACAAATTAATATTTTAGCATTGGGCACCATTACAAAGGTAGAAAGTATTTGAGTGATTATTCATCCACATATATTGGGCATCAATGATGCACACAACGGTACTAGGGATTGGATTTGTGTGCACAAATTTAAGACTAACATAAATATGATTAGGAGAACTAAATCAACTTAAATTTTGATTGTAAATTCACGAATCCTCTTTTGGTCTTCTATCCCTTGAATGAACTACATATTATTTAATTGTACCTCATTTTTTGCGTTCTTCAAGAACTGAAAACTCTTGATAGTAGCAATCATCTACTAGAATCCTTCTTTACATATGTACTTCATTAATGGTTTGGAAATGCCAATAAAGTTCCCAATGTACATGTATAAATTTAACAATTCATGGAAACAATAGACTTTTGTTCTCTTTGGCTATAAGTTGCCTTGAAATGGCTTAAAAATCCTTATATATTTTATCAATCTAATGACCATGCTTGGTGCATTAGGCAACACAAATGGAATTACTAACCATTTGTATAAGCCTTCATTTGCTTTGAACGAGGTCTTCCACTTGTCTCTTCCTTGGAGATACTCAATATTGAGATCATTCTTCAAAAAATGTTATGATCCACTTGAGTCATCTGTTAGGTTATTTATGCATGATAATTGAACCCTACCTGATGGTGATCTTATTGATCATGATGTACACATCCACCATTCCCCATCTTTTTCAATGCAAGAATGATAGGTACTGCACAATGGTTCTTAGTTTCATTGTGTGTACCATTAATCCCCTTTGCATAGGCTCCAAATTGTAAATCTTGTGGTTCTCTTTCATTATGTAGTCTTTTTTGAACTGAACTCCACCACAATATTCCTTATATAAATGTACTTCATGCACTTTGGACTGCCGATGGATTCAAATTTAAAATAATTCTCTTGCATTGCACAATAAATCTTTGGATTTAAGTTTTTTGAGTAGCTTGGGAGAAGAGATGTGGTTGTCTCATCATAAAATAAATCTTCCTTTGCACTTAGTGAAACACCCATGTGTGCTCCTTGAGTTGGTCATTCATCATAATTGGCATTTGCAATTGTTCCTTGGTTTTGTGAGGTATTAATGAATTTTTGAGCCTTTCTTGAATGACTTAGGATGTTTGTAGATCATCACATGGTACTTGTGCCATTTTCCCATGTCTCTTAACAACTATATTTACATTTGCTTAAATTGAATGAATGAATGAAATGACATCCACAAAACTAGGTGGTCTAAGGGACTAAAAGTCATAACATTAACACATTTTCATATTTCTTTCTATTTCAGTTCTTCTATCATGAATCTTTACCAAGAAGTTTTCTAACTTGTGAAGCTTTGTCTCCTTAAAGAGCTCATTTAGATTGTCCACCTTGATTTTTTCAAGTTACTTATGAATATCCTCATATGTTGCACACTCTACAATGTAGTGACACTATGTTTCAACATCTTTGTTACAAATGACACAAGTTCTGTCCTCCCACTTTTCTTTGGGGGTAGTTAACCTACCCATTTCACATCTAAGGTAATGAGTGTTGGTCCTTACCTACAATATTAAAATTTTAGCCTTACCCTTTATTGGAGCCTTCAAATAGGCCTTTTCATCATGCCTCTATGTGAGGTTAATGTTCTCTTTTTCTACCATTCTATTTTGTCCACATTGCAATTATATAATTTTCTAAAACCATCTTTTTTATTTCAATGTTAGTATTGGGACACTTGTGCCATTTAATTTCCCACTTGTGCATCCATTTCTTGTTTTATTTCTTCCAATTCTTTTCCCTTCTATTTAGTTCCTCTTTGACAATCATTTTGGGCTAGTCGTGCTTATCAATGGTTTCAACCTTTTTTCAGTAGCTTAGCATAACCACACTATTAAATTTTTAGCCTTTCCCTTTTTTAGAGCCTTCAAATAGGCCTTTTCATCATGCTTCCTAGTGGGGTTGATGTGCTTTTTCTCTACCATTATGTTTTGTCCACACTACAATTCTAAACTTTTCTAACACCATCTTTTTAATTTCAATGTTAGTGTTGGGACATTCATGCCACTTAATGTCCCATGCTTTCAACCTCTTTAAAGTAACTTAACAAACAAATTTATTGTTGATGTTTAGATCAAGAAAAATCGATCGCATATGGCATTGTTGACTTGACTTTGAGATTGATGATGTTTAAGTGTTTTTGAATTCTTTATAAATGTCTCCATTTATGGTTTGACATGCTACCCCCACAAACTTCACAACCATATAAAATTATGTCTTTAGAGCACAACTTTGCTTTATGACTAAAAATTCAAAGCGCTTTGAAATCAATGATATAATATGAAAATGTAGGTAATTACATTTGAGATCATAATACTTTGTATAGAGATTCTATAATATGGATCCAACATAACCCATCCATAATCAAACTTAACAATCCAACCTTATTTGGCCAACTCATTAGCAATAACCAATGACCATGAACCTTAGATTTGTTGGAAATATATATAAATCTCTCAATCTTCACTTGGTACACTCTCAAGATAGAAAAAATTATATTGAAGTTGTCTCGAGTTTTAAAGGAAATAACCATTTCAACTTCCAAAGTGTTGCTTCAATGAAAATTAACAAGAAGCTATAATATTACAAGTTTGCATATAACTAATTACTAATAGACCATAAATGACTAATATGTGAATCAAAGATTGCACAAAATATCTATACTTAGCTGAAGTAAAGCAACTATACTTTCACATTGCTTTGGCTTGTCATCTCACAACCTATGTAGATAACCAATGCACAAAACAACTGTTATACACTAAGTTTGTGCCCTTGGTTCAAGTTCTCTTGGTCTTGATAACCTAGTATAACATGGGAATCATCTCTAGGTTGTGGGACCTATGCTAACTGAGATGAGACCTCCAGATTCCAGGCTGGTTCCTCTTGGATAATCACCTTAATTTGCTCTTCTTGACATGGAAGTAAACTTTTGAGGAAAAATAGATAGGAGGAATGCATGAAAGGGAAATGACTGAAAGAAAACTATCCTACTAAGTGATACACCGAAAAGATGATATGGATTACAGTATAGAGGATGAAATCAGTGCACGAACTTAGGTCTAGGAGATCACAACTCACTAAATAGGTTTTCATGAATATTTCATAGAAGGGTTTGCAATAGAAAGAGGCTATTCAGGGAAAGAGAGAATTTCACAAACAATAACATTCCTAAGAATTTAGACACAATCTATAACCTACAAACAAACATTCACCTCTGCAACTAGGTATAGGAATGAGACAAATTGTCAGGGGGTTGAAGTAGACCCACAAGATCATTCAAATCAAATCATCCACATGAATACACATGAATTGCAGAAAGAAAGAGGGATCAGGAACCCTAAGATATTACTGAAAAACATACATATACTTAATCAATTAAGAGAAAATTTAGACAAGAAAGCATACAGACAGAAATAATGTCACAAAATACCTTTGCAATATCTAAACCTCAATGAAAGGTTACAAAATGCAGAAGCTAGAGGGTAGAAAGAATGCCTCGGGTAACTCCTGTATGCAAATTAGATGTCTAATAACTAGAGATGATAAATTAACTATTAAAAGCCAATAAATCAATCTACTGCAACACAATGAAGAGTACAAAGTAACTATAAAATGATGAAACTAAATCAATTACCTTCACCTACTGTGCAACTTGTCTCCATTGTCCTCCTAGCTTTGATTTCTTGAAGAGGTTGAGCTCTCAGATTTCCAAATGAAGCCTTTTCCCAAGATGCTACCAAAGTGTGGAGATTTTATGAAATGAGTGCACAATAGCTTATGCAATCTAATGGATGGAATGCAAATGAAATGATGATAATATGGATTGATTACTCTTAGAATGCTTGGATGCTTGGATGCTTGATTGCTTGAATGCCTATTAAAAAATACCTATTAGCTATTAGCCTACAAAGGGGAAATGAGGCTCCTTTTATAGAGTTTTGGAGGATCTAGGCCTAGGTGGCACAATCCTACGGTTGAGAATGAAAGGTGGAAGATCCTAGGGCTAGGATTGACTTGGTTGAAGGAGTTGAGAGAAAGGGGGATGTAGTTGGAATGTGAGAGGGAGAATAGGGATGATGTTCCTCTCACATTGACATGGAGGAGAAGAAGGTGGAAGGGAAAGACACATGTCAAGTGTCTCACAAAGACCAAAGAGAGAAAGAGGGAGAGACCTTTTCCTCATGAGGACTCTTTGCACAAGTGTCCTATGAGTCACCTTTGACCCTTAGAGGTGGCTTGAGAAGCCCCTTAGGAATAGGGATTGTCTCTTGACTTAGTTTAAGAGAGGACATGTGGTCATGAGACCAAGTCCTATGAGGCCACATAGACCTTAAGAATAGGACATGTGTGGGTGAGGATAATTACTAATAAATAATTAATAATAATTATTTATTCTAGCCAAAGTGATGTGTCAGGTGACTAGGTAGGTGAGGTGGACTAGGGAACTTAGTCATATTTAGGTGATTGTGTATTTAATTAAATCACTTTAATAAGACTAATTAGAAGACTTAGGATAGAGGAATAGACTATAGTGAATTTAGTAAATAAATTGAATAATTTATTTAATAAATAGAGGAAATAACTATTAATTAAATAATAAATATTTAATTAATTTATCAAATCAATATCAGTTAAATAATAAATATTTAATCAATTAATGAAGCCATTTTTAAGTGTATACATTTTGCCCCTCTTTGAAATAATGTGTGTGCCACATTGTTTCAAAGAAATTTCAAGTATTTTGCCCTTGCCCCAGACAATGTCTGAAATGACCTAAGCATGCCCCCTCGAGAAATTGATTAACAAAAAAGATGATTGGAATTTATTATTATTATTATTATTTTTATTTTTTTTAATTTTTTAATTTTTTTAATTTTTTAAATTTTTTTCTTGGATAATCAATCTCACGAAAGAAACAGAAGAAAAGATGGGTGAAAATGGGGTGAAACGGAATAAAAATGAGAGGTAGGGTCCACACACCAAGCACATAGGGTCCACAGGCTATAAATAGGGCTAAGGGGTCCACAATAAGCTCATTGTGTACACTTGTCATTGGGAGATCAGAGCGCGAGAGAGAGAAGAGAAGAGCTGCCAGGATGCCGTTTCCGTTGTCAGATCACCACTTCGAGAGGGTCAGACGCTTCCAGCAACCATTCGATTCGGGTGAGCCAGTAGGTGATTCGATCCTCTTTGTCAATTTGATGCTTGTAAATGATTTACAGTAGATTTGTAGCATGTTAGAGTAGATCTAATCATAGGTTTAGATTAGAATTTTTTTTTGTTTTTTACCTAGAAGATGAATGTGCCGTTGCGGCACATGAATGCACAACAAATAGCAACGTTTGCGCAGAAATTCAAAAGTTCTGCGCATTCATTTAGGGAAATGGCGCATGCATGTTAGGATCACTTTTGTGTGGCGCAAATATTGTGTAAAAGTGCACATTGGTTCTTTTGGCGCATTGGTTATGACTTGTGGCACAAATGTGCAATAAAATTGCGCATACATGATTTCCTGCACAAATGTGGAATATTATGGCACATGCATTTTTCTATGTTGCACATTTGTTTGATGGATAGAATTTGGTCAAATTAGAAAGTCAAATTGGTCAAACTAGATGTCGATAAGCCGATTGGATCTGTCGGCGGTTAAATTTGATCGATTAGGTCAAGATAGGCAACATTGTAGCATGGTTGCTAGTTAACTAGTCTTGATACTAGATGATTGATAAAATCATCTGTTAAAACACATGATAGAACATGTTTGTAGTTGATATAGTAGGATAGATAGATGTTGCAGATCAATTTATCGAAATCTGATAGCTTGATTTTATTTGATTGATATAGGAGGATATTACTGATATTTTGATGTCACGGGAGAGATATCCCGTCACACAGAATCTGAGACTAGCACTGTCAGAGATTGAAAGAATCTTGATTGGAGGGTCTGGTTTATATTACGTGATCTACACACTTGAGATTAGGGTGAATTGGAGTATGATGACAACATGGGCAGAGCGGTGGCACTCCGAGATGAGTACCTTCCATCTTTCGACAGGGGAGATGATAGTGACCTTAGAGGATGTATATCGCATCCTCCGACTTCCTATCACAGGAGAGTTAGTACAGTATGATCAGCATGGCAGAGTGACGGAGTGCAGACCCATTTTTGGGGATGATGATATTGAGGATGGAGAGATCAGCTGGGAGGATATGGTCGATTTATATGACCCACTACCAGTGGTTCTAGCAGGGGCGATTGGGAGATTTGTATGCCCCGATCGTAGGTCACATGGATTTGCAGTGGGATGGGGCCACACTCTATAGTGGATGATGGACGTGACCCAATTTTCTTGGGGTGTGTGTTTATTAGCACATCTGTATCATGATTTGCATCAGGTGGTGTACCATAGGGGTGCATCGTTATCAGCAGGGGTCACATTGCTCCATGTATGGGCATGGGAGCATATTACAGTTACTAGACCAGTAGCGATTAGATTTCAGGGTGCAGGAAAACCCTACATACATTTATACTCCTCAGTTTTGTCTCAGGGAAAATTGGGACATTTAGAGTTCTAGCATTATACTTTTGATACACTGGATACAGTGACATGGAGACCCTACCTAGGTTGTGAGTCATGGGACGATGAGCGCCAGCTAGGATTTTGTTTTGAGTCACGATGACTTATAGGGTGGACGCCCTTTGTTTTGGAGAGATAGTTGGTCAGTCGAGTTCTGCGCCAGTTTGGCAAGATCCAGGGCATGCCCCAGGGTGTGATAGAGTTCGCGAGGACTCATCAGGAGAGATAAGATTGGGGACCTATGGTGTCTTTTGATGTGGCCTGACAGGAGTTTTTGGACATGCCATTTCAGGCATGGACCATGAGGCAGACAGTTGTAGACCCGGGGATGACTGCAGATCTTGAGCAGGATTTGAGAGACTTCCCCATGCCACGATTGACAGATCTGATAGTGAGGCCACCAGAGAGAGATCCAGTAGATAGACACCATGGAAGACTTCAAGGATGAGATAGGAGGGGATGAGGGAGAGGAGGTGGAGGTGATGGTGGAGGAGATGGTGGTGATGGTGATGGAGGGAGAGGGGATAGGCTAGTCCACGGATGAGAGGAGGTGGTGTGAGGCAGAGGGGATTGATGCCACCCCTAGCTAGACAGGGATGGAGACAGCCTCTGGCCTAGCCAGCACATCCAGCACAACCAGCTGCAGGAGCTCCACTACAAGTTCTAATAGCGCAGGTACAGATACCAGCTGCCCCAGTACCGAGCCCAATGGTATAGGTACAGGATGAGGCAGATGTGTTATTAGCCCAGGGTGGTGTGGTACAGGGTGGATAGATCCCTGATGACGTACAGGATGAGTAGGACACTGAGATGCCAGATGTGGGGGCACAGGATGAGCAGGCTGAGATGGACATCAGGGGACAAGATCCCTATTTACAGAGAGATGGTGTTGAGGAGGAGGCAGATATTGATTCACTGCTAGTCTGACTAGCACTTATTCAGGTACAGGCAGACCGGGTTCTTGGTCTTGAGAGACAGATAGAGAGGATGGATAGGCAGATGGGAGTGCTGAGAGCTGAGTGGGATGCAGTGCTTGAGAGACTCAGGGAGTCAGAGATGTTACTAGATGAGCTACAACACACAGAGGATTTGGGTCCTCATGGAGATAGCATTAGAGCCATGATACATGCCGGGAAGGAGATATCCTACTAGTGAGAGGCGTATAGACAGGCGGTCCCGAGGGATTAGTGGATTGGGAGCTACAGGGAGAGCTCAGTGGCTATTAGGACAATAGTTCATGATAGAGAGGCACCAGTTGGTGGAGGGGGTATATCATCACGCCCTCCTAGAGCATCGACAGGTTCAGGAGATCAGGGTGGATCCTCAGCATCAGGTAGTTCAGCAGCAAAGGGCCACATTGCATCTCATAGACAGCGACAGACAGAGTCTGGAGGTAATGGTTCATAGATTTGAGAGATCATTGTATACACTGTTGTACCACTATGTTTCATTGTATCATTATATTTTTGACTTGATGGACACAGACATTGGATATATTGTTATATTGCTTTATATCATTGGACATTTGGATAGTTTTATTGTATATGATGGACTTTGTATGATTGACTCTATATGATGGACTCTATATACAGTGATGCAGTTCTATCATGATTTACTTTGATGATTTATATACATGTGTGTACTGACATATGCAAGATGTGATGATTTACTTTAATATGCATAGAATGTATGTTTTAGAATGCAAAAAAAGGCTTTATAGTCTATTTGATATATTTGATGCTTAATGGTTAATCATATGATGGTGATATAAATTCATGTCTTAAATGTGTTTACACTATACAAATGCTTATGCGATGACTAATGAAATGATGTAATGAATAATGTGGATAATGGATAATAAATGGACAATGATAAATGATATAAATGATGATTGGAAACACATATAATGGATAATAAATAAATGGTATAAAATGCACCTAATAGATAATAAATGAATGATATATAATGTGTATAATGGATAATAAATGAAAATGTTCGTAAGATAACTAAAATATACAATGTTCACCCTAACGAAAGGATAATGAGATGTGAATAACAACTATAACAACACATGAAACATGCATGTAATATAGATGAATAATATACAAATGAACATAACAAATAAAGATAATGCCTGGCCTAAATGAATTTGATGTTTGTAAAATGCAAAATAAAACTCAATGTTTTTGTTGTCCAAATGTCCTCAACTTAAATAACAATGTATCTGACATAAGAAGAATAGACTAAGAGAACAAATAACCTAATAAGAAAGGTAACCTACAAATCTCTATAAAAGGAGCACTGATATGCAAGTCATGAATTGTTTAAATGAAATGCAATATGAAATGAATGTATCTCCACAACTTTAGGTAACATCTTAGAACTTCATAATAACTGGAACTTGATTTTCATCATTGAGCTCGTTGTGTTGCAAGAAAATGCAAGCATCATGGTATAATTAAACTAGGATGACCTGAGCACTTCTTGCATGGAGTTTAATGTAGCAAACTTGACAAGCATCTAGGTATAATTGAACCGAGATGACCTGAGTTTTATTTGCGTAACAGACAAGGAATATTCCCCCCCTCCATCGGGGAACAAATATTTGGAGTCGAGGTATGTGCTAGCGTATCACCATAAATAGCATATGTAGAGCAACATGATTTGGATGTTGTCAATACTATTAAATGGATGAAGGCACTTATGCGCAAACACCCTAATTATTTGTTCCTTCGATTTCATCAAAAAATATCCCACAAACAGCAATCAAAGAAAATACCATGCCCCATCATGGCTATCCTAATCAATGACATTTTAGAGTTTCAAACTCATGTCAAAGATATCATGGAATAGCATAGGAAACATGATAACAATGAAATCCAGATATGAATGCATAATTTACAACAAATCATTCTAACATGCCTGTCATGAATATACATTATCTTTTGCCAAAAGATAGTGTAAGATATAGTAATCAGTTGAAGTGATGATGTATAGTCAAGATTCGATAGATAAACAATCATATTTCGAAGGATAGATCATAGATTTTGATTCATCATAAAGATATCTTGACCTGATGTATACTCCATTATGTCCTCTAAGAGTCATGACTATCATAGATCCACTTCCTGAACTAAGTCGAGGACATGCCCACAGCTAGGTGAAGGACTGACTTATTATGGATGAAGAAAGACTCAACAAGACTAGGATGAAGACCATGACAAATGATCAAGCTATGATGGGGTTTTATTATGGGTCGATACAATGGATGGTGTATGAATTGGCCATTTTATTATGATATATACATGGCAGGTATGGGGACTAACTAGCCGTTTTATTGTGGATATATACAATGAACAGACAAACTAGAAGAAACCTAATAGATAAAGGAGCTAACTTGAGACACATGGCTCTTGTTTCCAAGTTTTCACCACATGCTTTTATTGCAATTTTCTTTTTATTTTTTTATTTTTATTTATTTTTATAATTTTTTGTATTTACAAAATATATACATAGCCCTTGCATTGGGATTTCAAGGATAGAACTTCTTGAGATGGATACTGTTAAGAGGTTCATCCAAAGGATCTCCCTTAGGTGTGGACAATTGATAGGCCCCAGAACCATAAACTGCTATAACTACAAAAGGACCTAACCAATTGGGTTTGAACTTGCCCTTCTTTTCATGATGCAATTGATTCTTTGGATTTTTGTGAAGGACTAAGTCACCCAGCTGGAAGTCTCTGATCTTTACCTTGCTGTTATACTAACGAGACATATGCTACTGATAGACTTTCAAATGATCATAAGCCCTCTGACGACGTTCATCCAGCAGTTCTAGTTCAGTCAATTGTGCAACTCTATAGTCTTCATCAGGAATCAAATCTTTGAGAGTGACATGAAGTGAAGGCAACTCGACCTTGAGGGGTAGGACTGCTTTAGATCCATAGACAAGGGAGTATGGGGTGGCTCCAGTAGGAGTACGGATGGAGGTATGGTAAGCCCACAAGGCTAGATTCAGTTGGATATGCCAGTCATGGCCAGCGTCATTGACAATCTTTTGTAGGATTTTAACAATAGTTTTATTTGATGCCTCAACTTGGCCATATCCTTGGGGATAGTATATGGTGGAATAGTTATTGGTGATATGGAATTCTGTGCATATTTCATCCATGTCCTGATTTTGAAATTGTTTCCCATGATCAGTAATGAGATACATAGGTATACCATATCTACAAATGATATAATTTAAGATAAACATGGATATTTGTTTCCCTGTGGCGGTAATTAATGGAATGGCCTCAATCCATTTAGTAAAGTATTCTGTTGCAGTGAGAATCCATTTGTGACCATTGGAAGATGGAGGGTTGATAGTGCCCACGAGGTCGAGCCCCCACCGATTGAATGGCAAGGTAGTTGTAAAAGGATGCAACTCTTGCACTGGAGCATGAATAAGGTTTCCATGTATTTGACATTTCTTACATGCCCTAGAAAAATGAAAGGAATTTATTTTGATGGTAGGCCAATAATAACCCATACGCATGAGTTTCTTAGCCAAAGAGGGACCACTCGAATGTGTCCCACAAATACCCTCATGTACGTCTCGCAAGGTAGTTTGAGCTTCATCATGCTCGAGACATCGTAGGAGAGTACCATCAAGACCTTTCTGATAAAGGGTATCAAATATTAGGACATAGCGGGAGGCTTGGCGGAGAAAAGTTCATTTTTGATTGTGGGATAAGTCAGGGGGTAGGATGTCATTTTTTAGATAGGAATAAATTTTTCCATAGATTGGGGAGTCATGTCCAATTAGATGACATATAATACTCGTATCAAGATCATCATATGCAGGACAAGTCAGGGATTCCACCAAGAACTCAAAATGGACCTTGGTATCTTCTATATCAAACAAAGAAGCAATCATTGCCATTACATTGGTAGCCTTGTTATCATGCTGAGGAATCTGCTCAAAAGTGACGACTGAGAAATATTGTTTGAAGTCATCAACCATACATTTATATGGTAATAACTTATCATCTTTAGTTTGATAATCATCATTAACATGGTTTATAATCAATTGGAATCCCCATAGACATTTATTTTAGTTACTTTCCATTGTAAAGCCATCTTTAATCCAATCAACAAGGCTTCATATTCTGCTACATTATTGGTGCAAGGAAAGAGCAGCTTGTAAGATTTCAGAATAGTGTATCCTTGTGGTGTGACAAAAAGAATACTAGCTCCTGAACCCTGTTGAGTATACGATCCATCAAAATATAGTTGCCAGGTTTGTGTAGATAAAGCCAAGATGTGTGCATCAGGAAACTTTGTATGTATAGGTTGGTCATTCATTAATGGAGCATCTACTAGCTGATCTACTATCACTTGACCTTTGATAGCTTTCCTGTCTACATATTCACTATCAAATTCACTAAGTAGCATGACCCACTTAGCCAATCTTCCTGTCAATGCTATTTTTCTTAATAGATAATTTAAAGGATCAATCTTTGTGATGAGCTGGATTAAATGTGACAACATGTAATGTCGCCACTTTTGTGATGCAAAAACAATGGCTAGACATGCTCTTTCTATAGGAGAATAGTTTAGCTCATATCCCACTAGGGTACGACTGATATAATAGATGGCTTTTTCTTTTCTTTCATGATCTTGCTAAGCCAGAAGAGCACCGAGTGAGACTGCCGTAGCTGAAATGTAGAGCAAGAGTGGCTTGCTTAGAATTAGTGACATCAAAGTTGGAGGATTCACCAGATATTGCTTGATTTTATTGAAAGTTGCTTCACACTGATCATCCCATTGGAATAATATATTTTTATGTAACAAATGTTGAAAGGGATGACTTCGATTTGCTAGTTGAGAAATAAATCTTCGGATGGATTGGAGACGTCCCTGGAAGGATCTTAACTGACTAATGTTAGTGGGGGAAGCCATCTCCAATATTTCTTTAACTTTTTCTGGATCTGCTTCGATTCCTTTGGCTAAGACAATGTACCCTAACAGTTTACCGGATGTAACTCCGAATGCACATTTCTTCGGATTGAATCGAATTTGATACTTTTCCATCTGGGTGAATATTCAATCCAACACTCTCAAATGACCAGCTCTGTCTTTGGATTTTGCTAAAATGTCATCAACATAATCTTCCATAATGGTGTGCATCATATCATGAAAGATTATGGTCATTGCTCTTTGGTAAGTTGCTCCAGCATTTTTGAGGCCAAAAGGCATCACATTCCAGCAGTATGTACCCCATGGACAAGTAAAAGTAGTCTTTTCTTAGTCTGCTGGTGCAATCTTTATTTGGTTATAGCCAGAAAATCCATCCATTAATGATAACATCTCATGCCCAGCTGTCAGATCAACAATAATGTCAATATTTGGCAGAGGAAAGTCATCTTTCAGACAAGCTTAATTAAGATCTCGAAAATCAATACAAATCCTAATAGACTTGTCTGGTTTTGAGACGGGGATAATATTTGAAATCCACTCAACATAATCAATAGCTTGAATGAATCCAACATCTAGGAGCTTCTTCAATTCTACTTTAACCATTAGTGCAATGTGGGGGTGCATCTTGTGGAGCTTTTGCTTAACTGGTTTTACACCTGGTCTGATAGATAAATGATGCATAATGAGATTTGGATCTAGGCTAGGCATATCAGCATAGGACTAAGCAAAGTTGATTTGTCTCTCTTTGAAATTTTTTGCAAAAGCTTCTTTCTTTGATTTTGTCAAGGATGCTGCTACTTTGAGGATGCACAGAGACTCTTCTGTTCCAATGTTAAGAGGTACTATTGGTTCTATAAGAATGGCAGATTGCTCTCGATACAGCTAGTTGGGAAGAGTGTCAATCCTTCCATCGTTAGGTGCCTCAGAGAGGTTTTCACCATCAGATGCATCATTTCTTTTTACTATTTTTGGATCTAATACTGCCACTGAGTGGTTTTCACCATTAGATTTGTTGATTATTTTTATATTTTTATACTGAAAGGATTGGCACTCTCACCAAAGTAGGCCATGTCATTGAGTTCTATTAGAAATCCTGACTTGTGATCCCTTGGTGGTAAATGATCTTTGATTCCAAGATAGTCAATGATTGCATCATCATTATGGAATACATCAAGTTTTGGATGATCGAGAGAATCCCAATCGATAAGTTTGGGATGTACAAGGGGCATTGGATCATTCGGGTCAGTTTCAAAGGCAGAGATGGTATTGATGGAAAAGTTGTCAATGTTTATGATAGTATCGGCGAGGTCTATTTCCATACTCATCCAATTCGTCTATCACAAGATAAAGGTCACTTTCCTCACAATCAACAAAAGTAGTATCTCATGGGACTAATCCTAGTGAGTCAGTCTTTGAACTCTCTCCCTCATGGTAATCGTTATTATAGTGATGGACAACATCAACTCCTATTTCTGCAGTACAATCAGATAGTGAATCCCATTCATAATCATTTGAGTCAGAATCATCATTATCCCCAAGTCTATCAATGATTCTCTGTCCTTTGTTTCTCTGGATCTACATACATACCATTCTTTCTGAATTGTAAAGTAGGAGCTTTAGATATCTCATGAAAAGGTGTGATCTTTGATTTTCCTTTTGGTTCTTTTGGGCCTTCTCCTTTGTATCCTAATCCTGTAGTGTCTCTTTGATAGTTTGGGTTTTGCAAAATTGGTTTGATAACCCCTTCTCTTTGTAACCCTATAGGTCCAGCACCTTGGTATCCCATCTTTTGTAGCAAAGTATACCCTTTACCATAGACATCAGGTGATATATATTCATGTTTGATATCCTCTTCCTTCTATAGCGACTTAAGCAAATGATCAGCATTACGCTCAGCTGTCTCTTTGGATATTGTGCCCCCACTTATAAATGTGTCATAAACAAGTGTTGAAGGGGGTTCTAATTGTTGTTTAGTGATCAAAGATCTACCATATGATCTAGGAGATAAAGGTAACTCTATGATGCAAAGAGCTTGACCTAAAGTATATTCTCCCATACTTCTTTCTTTTATATCTATCTTGATCCCATTTGATTTTGAAGTTGATGCTATATTACTAGGATCACTAGGTGTAGTTGTAGAAGATCCAGTACGGTTATAAGGTATCAAAGAGTCAGATGTCTTCACAGAACTACAATACTGGAACGGATTAGTGTCTCCTTTGATAGTGACTTCCTGACCATTATGAGGGAATTTCAAGCATTGATGATAGGTTGATGGTACAACTTGCATGGAATGAATCCATGGTCTTCCCAAAAGAATATTATAAGCAAGATCCATGTCTAGAACTTGGCAAGGTACATCTTTGATTATAGGACCTACTCTGATTGGTAAAACAATAGACTCCTTGGATGACCACTCTTCCTCATCATAGGCTTTTATCATGATTTTCTTCTTGGGATCAACAACATTTTCAGAGAATCCCAATGCAAGGACTAGTTTCAATGTATAGATATTTAAGCCAGCTCCTCCATCTATTAGTACTCGTTTGATTTTGTGACTCTGGACAAGGACTTCGATATGTAGGGGAGCATTATGAGGTTGGGTAATAGCTAAGTCATCATTCTCAGTGAAGGATAGGTAATGCAGGGTTGTTAAATGGCCCACCATAGCTTGAAATTGATCATTATCTAGATTTGTGGGGACTTGGGTTTCTAAGAGAGCTTTTTCAAGGATATCTTTGTGAGATGGGGATAAACGCAAAAGCTCTAAGATGGATATCTGAGCAGGTGTTTTCTTGAGTTGTTCCAAAAGGTTGTATTGGTTGGAAATATTCATTGTAGACTTTGGGACATAAACAGACTTGTTGTGAGGTGCATTTGGTTTAGACTGGACTCCTTGGAGAGTAACTTTGGATTGAGCATGAGTAGTAACATGGATTGGGTGACACTCTGATTTTCCTTTGATGGTAATGACATTGGCATAATACTTAGAAGGATGACATTCAGAAATGTTACCAACATATCGATAGGGAGTGGAATTATAATTGGCTTGATTGTCACTCTTAGTATTGGAAGAACCTCCTTTTTCATGCTCAGGAAGTGGATCTTTGAAGCCGTATGTGATTCATTTGAGGTATGTCCGTCAACACTAATTTTGCCACTTTCAATTAAGTCTTGAATTACATTTTTGAGCCTTTTGCAATCATTGGTTTTATGTCCTTTTCCTCTATGAAATTTGCAATAATCATTCTCATCCCACTAAGAAGGCTTCACTCTAGGTTTGAAATCTTTCATGTCAGGAAGCGTAATGAGTTTCTTTGTGATTAACTTCCGTAATGCTGATTCGAGAGATTCCCCTAAAGGAGTAAAGTTTCTTTGAGGTGACATGAAAGGAAATCATGGTTTAGATGAATCTTTGTTGGTGTTTTGATTTGCTGATTGATTGATGTAAGTACCTTGAGTAACATTGGCCTGACTTGTAAGATTGAGAAGGGGTTGTGTTGGTTTGACATTACGATTATCAACAATCCCATCATTGACAATGTTTTTGTTTTTATTCCAGAATTTTGATTTGTCATTGTTATAGTTGTTGGGATTGGAATTTGAGGACCCAGCATTGTCCTTGGAATAAAGTTTTATTTCACCTTTTCTGACCATGGCTTCCTCAATCTTGATACCATTTTCTATGAGCTTATTGAAGTTTGGTGGACATTGCAATTATAACCTATAACTCATTTCTAGTGTAAGGTTATGCACAAAGATATCCATCTTTTCTTGTTCAGGAATCATTTGTGGATATTTGGCAAACAATTGATGCCATCTTTGCAAAAAAGTAAGGAAGGGTTCTCCATTCTGTTGATGTGCATTGCAAAGATCAAGCATAGTGACTTCATGTTTGATGTTATATGAATAATGAGTCACAAATTTGTCAAGAAGCTCATTGAAAGATTTGATGCCTGGGGGTAGTTTGGAGAACCATTCCATGGCTTGTCCTCCTAAACTTCATGGAAATAGTCGCATAAGATAAGTGTCATTGTGAGTGACTTCAATACAAGCAGCACAAAACTCACAAATGTGGTCTTGTGGATCTGAATTCCCTTTGTATTTGTTAAATTTTGGTACCTCAAAATGAGGAGGGAATGAAATCATTGCTAAATGTTTATCAAAAGGATAAGGACATATATCATCCAAGGAATACTTCTTTGTTGATGATCCAGTTTGGATGTCACAGATTTGTTGTTGAAGCATCTGGATTTGTTGTAGAACGGGATCCAAAGAAAACATGTTTCCTTGAGTGTTTTGGGAAACATTTTGTTGTTGAGTATGTTGAGAATCATTAGATTGTTGATTATTTTGAGTAGTGTGTTGTTCATGGCTATGCGAAGCATTGGATTGCTGATTGTTGTGAGAAGTATTGGATTGCTGATTGGGTTCCTTTGCTCCATGAGTATCTTGAGAACCCTTAGGGATTTCTTGATTGTTTGCGTGAACTGGTTCTCTAAGATGGGAAACATCAAAATCACTTGGTAAATTAGCTCCTTATTGAGCAAGCATGAGGAAATACATCTCTCTATCCAAGCCTAAGAGTCTTTCCATGACATGATAAAATTGAGGATCTTGTGAAGCTTCCTTAAGTTCGTCATCGGTGGGTTTGTCATTGGATGTAAAAAGTGAAGTTTTCTTAGGAAGCTCTTTTGACCAAGGGTTTTCTTCGTTGCTGGTATTTCCTTCCATCTTGTCTAGGGATTCTGGATTAATGGCTTGTTTCAGTTTCTGAGATCGAGTTTGAACCATAAAATTGAGAGAATTGATTGCGGGATGAAAGATTTTTGATGAGAAGATATGGAAAGTGATTGATAGAAAAGATATTGAAACATGTTGAAAAGTGATAAGACAATTTGATAAAATCTAAGTCAATAGGAGGTATAGATCTCACTATGATATGACAAAGGGAAATCAAGAGATAATAACTATCAAATGTTCTTCCATCATAAAGATATCAAAATCTTATAGATAAGGTAATGTTTCAACACTAAATTGAGAATCACAAAGATTGGAAGAAAATGATTGAATGAGTTTTGATGAAGGAATGATGAAAAGTGATGAAAATGGTCAAAATAAAGATCAGGGGTTTGTGTAACTTGACTATTTTTCCAGAATCTTACTAAGGACGAAAATGAGTATCTGAAAAAGTGATTTTGAAAATTGCAAAGTTTGTGGAAATGCTCACTGTTGTAAATGCGCAGGACATATTGATAAATGCGCAACAAAATGAGACAGATGCGCAGCAAATTGTGACCGATGCACGGAAAAATTATCAAGTGCGCAGAACAATTTAATGTATGCGCAGGAAATTGGTATGAATGCACAAGTTTTTATTTTTGATTGATTTTGAACTGCAAGATTTGGAAATTTTGTTTGATTTTCTATTGTTTTCTAGTTTTTTTTTTTTTGGCAAATGAAAAATGCATAAACACACAAATGAAAGATAGAAATGATTTTAATCTAACTATGCTAATATGAATGCAAAAACACGCTTACAATCCTATGGTTGGCAAGGACAATATTTGTTGAATCCCCACTAGGATGATAAAATCCAGCCACGCAAATCCACAACGAATAGCCTAGAAACTTGGAGGCACGGGCTCCTCCTTATAGTGCACTCACTTCTTAGGCACACCAAGTTATGAATTCAATGAGTCATTACTTCCCAAAGAACTGCTATCTCTACTATGAACCATGAGTAATGTGAGGTGTCTTCACGGGCTTGGGTGACCCCTTGAGCTAGCAAATAGAAGGTTTTTGGCCACTAAACAAAATCTTTTAGTAAGGACATTTGTTTAGGTGGTTGTGATCAAGTCATTTTCCAAATTAAGGGGGCTCTCCCAATTCTTTCAAAGCAAGACTTTCACCTCTACTAAGTAGGACTTTAACGCACCACTAGGGTATTGGAGGAGATTTTGGTTGCCACAACAAATTCACACCTGTCTAATGTGAGACTAATCACACTAGCATTTTTTATATATCAGTTTGGAAGGGCTTGGCTTTAGCCTGTTACCAGTTGGGTCGTTCCTTGGGGTGAGTACCTCTTTTCCCACCAAAGATCACCCTCTAAAAATTATAACAGTTTCTCTTACACCCAAGGTCCACGAATGACTAGGGGAGAGGATACGTTGTTATAATTTTAGGATTACAAATAGCTTAAAAAGAAAAACATGATAGACACTTGATTTTATTCTAAAGAAGACACACAAAGCAAAAACATGTCTTATTTTAAGCCCAAATGAGATTATAGTTTATTTTGCAAACCCCTTGGCAATCTGCAATCAAACCATTATAATTTTTATTTTTTTTTAGCAAAGGGGTCTTCAAGATTACGTCTTGTAAAAATAGCCTAAATACTACCAAAACAAATAGACACTTGTTAAAATGTTAGCTAAAAAAATCTAAACAACTGTAAAACAGAAATCTACCACAACAAATGACAAATGCACAGAATAGTTAACTAAATGCACAGAAATATTTGATAAATGCGCAGAAAATATGGATGCGCAGCACAGAGATACTAATGCGCAGTGAGATGATGTATATGTGCAACTATTATAGATGCGCAACAGAAAAATACGTATGCGCAAAATAGTTTAATGAATGCGTAGAAATATGACAGAAAGTGAAAATGCAGAAAGATAAATAGTGACTGTGGCGTCAAAAAATGGATGCGCAGCATAAATGAACGGATGCGAAGGAATCGTGTATGAATGCACCGAAATATCTTGTAGAAAAATTTGCACACGAAAAACTAAAAATTGAAAGTGAAAAACCCGGTTGGGCCCTCCTTCTAGTGCCAAAAATGTATGCAAATTAGATGTCTAATAACTAGAGATGATAAATTAACTATTAAAAGCCAATAAATCAATCTAATGCAACACAATGAAGACTACAAAGTAACTATAAAATGATGAAACTAAATCAATTACCTTCACCTACCATGCAACTTGTCTCCATTGTCCTCCTAGCCTTGATTTCTTGAAGAGGTTGAGCTCTCAGATTTCCAAATGAAGCCTTTTCCCAAGATGCTACCAAAGTGTGGAGATTTTATGAAATGAGTGCACAATAGCTTATGTAATCTAATGGATGGAATGCAAATGAAATGATGATAATATGGTTTGATTGCTCTTAGAATGCTTGGATGCTTGGATGCTTGATTGCTTGAATGCCTATTACAAAATACCTATTAGCTATTAGCCTACAAAGGGGAAATGAGGCTCCTTTTATAGAGTTTTGGAGGATCTAGGCCTAGGTGGCACAATCCTACGGTTGAGAATGAAAGGTGGAAGATCCTAGGGCTAGGATTGACTTGGTTGAAGGAGTTGAGAGAAAGGGGGATGTAGTTGGAATGTGAGAGGGAGAATAGGGATGATGTTTCTCTCACATTGACATGGAGGAGAAGAAGGTGGAAGGGAAAGACACATGTCAAGTGTCTCACAAAGACCAAAGAGAGAAAGAGGGAGAGACCTTTTCCTCACGAGGACTCTTTGCACAAGTGATGCAGGAGCATCCTGGGTGTAAGAGCAATCTTGCATCACCCAAAAAAAAAATTATTTTTTATTTTTGTATTCAATAAGGGCTATCTTGTGCAGAGCTGCTATTTATGGAAACTTGCTATTTTTTTAGTAATTTGGTGTTACGATCTTGGAATATTTTAATTTTACATGTGGAGGTTAATCTCAGTCATATCAGCCTGCCAGCAAAGTTTCATGGCTAGATTAGGTCTAGTTTTGAAGATATTGAAGATTTTCGGTATTGGCAGCAGGGTATAGAAATTTTGAACTCAGTTTTGAAAGCTTTAGAGGCCCTGGATGAGGTCAAAAATTTGGGTGATGAGCACCTGCATGAGTCAAGCCTGTAGACCATTGCGTGACATTTCTGAAATGGGGTTATAATAGTCAATCGGGTCAACTGGTGATGACTTATGGTCTCCGAAAGTTGGGCCACCTGAAATGGCTGAAAATAATTTTCCTTCAAAATTTCTGTTCGGGTTTCAAAAGTTATTTTGAGCCGACCTTGATGTAATAAATTGAAAAATAAAATAATTCTAAGTTTGGTCGGCCCTTAGGGCTAAATTTTTGGAACCTTCTCGGGCGGTGGAAAAATGCGTATATAAAGAAGGTCCGTAGTGTTGTGTAGGGCAGTTTTGGGTAGTAGATCTAGGTATTGATTTGAGGCTTTGTTCTACAGAATATTGTAAGGGAATGCCCATGTGGATTTGCATATTGTAACTCTGAAAGTTTGTAATTCCACATTTGTGGAGATAATAAGAAGCCAATTTTCTATTCTTGCATATTGTTGTTGTTTATCTATTTTTCTTATGTGTTTGTTGTATTAAGGGGAGCACCCTTCATCAAGTGGTATCAAAGTTAGGTTTTCCTGATTGTGTAAATAGATTGTTGACTATGAGGCAGTTTGCACCAGGACCATGGTTAGGGTTTCAGCGTGCATCGCAAAAATGCCTTCACAAAGGGAACATGGCAGAAGAGCTGGTGTTGTAACACCTAAGGTTAGAGCGCTCCAGAGACAAGTGCGAGCATTGCAAGAGGAGATTCATAGAGGAATGAATATTAATGTCAGAGGTGAAAGCGAGGATGAAGCCGAAGAAGAAGGAGAAGTCAAAGTTGTGAACCAGGAGGAAGAAAGACTTTTTTGAGCCATTTCAAAGATCGAAAAAATACCTAAGATTGAGGTTCCTGCATTTTCAAGAAATCTTAACCTAGAAGAATTGATCGACTAGATCAATGAATGTGAAGAATATTTTGACTCTGAAGATATTGAGGATCCTGATAGGGTCAAATTCATGAAGGCCAGACTGAAAGGTCATGCGAAGATCTGGTAGCAAGAGATTTAATTGGAGTGAAATAGAAGAGGGAAAGATAAAATCACAAGATGGGATCGGATGGTGGATAAATTGAAGCGATAGTTCATCCCTGTTGATTATGAGCTTGACCTATTGAAGAAAATGCAAAGTTTGAAGCAAGCGAGATGATCTGTTTAGGAGTATACAGAGGAGGTCTATCGAATCTTCATCAGAACAGGCCATGCGGAAGCTGATAAGGAGAAAGTTGCTCGTTACCTTAATGGGTTGAGGCCCAGCATTTAGGAGGAGTTGAATCTGGTTCGAATGAACAATATTGAAGAGGCATACAAGTTCACCCTAAAAGTAGAGGAAAAGTTGAACAAAAAGTTTGAGAGCAGACAAAATGGAAGAGGTCGCGGTGGATGATTTGGTGGACGGTCATATGGAGGCCAAAATGAAGATCCAAAAAAGAAGGATGAGGCTAGTAGCAGTCAAAATCAGAGAGGAAACAATTCCAATCATTTCCAAGATTAGAACAATAGAGATCAGAGAGGAAGAGGAAGAGGACAAAGTTTAGGAAGAGGAGGCTTTCGTGGAACATGTTTTCACTGTGGAGAAGAAGGTCATAGGGCATTTGAATGTCCTCAATGCCAAGGAAGTATAGATAGGAGGAATGAAGGCTAGGCCAGAGTTGCACATGTAGATGAAGATGCCAGATCATTAAATTTTGAAGATGCTAAAAGAGGAGAAACGTTGATTAACAGAAGAGTCTTGCTGAGTGGTGAGAATGAACCTGAACAAAGGAGGAGCCTGTTTCGCACTAGATGCAAGTGTGAGGGTAAATGCTGTGATGTGATTATTGATAGTGGAAGCACTAACAATTTGGTGTCAGAAGAGATGGTGACAAAGTTGAAGCTTAAGAGATAGAAACACCCACATCCATATCGGATTTCCTGGGTGCAGGATGACCACAAGGTCATGGTTAGTGAACAGTGCTTGGTAAAGTTCAAGATCAGCGGGTACCAAGATGAGGTACTATGTGATATCATATCCATGGATGCATGTCATATGTTGTTGGGTAGACCATGGCAGTTTGATAGATGTTCTATACAGGATGGTCATGCAAATACCTATTCCTTGACAAAGGATGGAGTGTGACATAAGCTAAAGCCATTGAATGAGACCGAAGAAAAGGTATGTGGTAATGCAAGAATAATTTTTTTTGATGGAAGAAAATTCCTAGATGGTATGAGGCATGAGCATGTGGGTTTTGCTTTAATTCTAAAAGTTGGTAAAGAGGAAGTAGAGGATGTACCTGTAGAGGTTGCAAATTTGTTGAATGACTTTTAGGATATTGTATTTGATAATGTACCTGATGGATTACCACCGGTAAGGAAGATTAGTCATCAGATGGTTTTGATTTCAGGAGCTAGTTTTCCAAACAAGGCAACACACAGAATGACACCAACAGAAAGTGAAGAGTTGAAAAGACAAGTACATGAGTTATTGCAAAAGGGGTTGATTCAAGAGAGTCTAAGTCCCTGTGCTGTACCAGCGGTATTAGCACCAAAGAAGAATGGAGAATGGAGGATGTGTACAGATTCTAGAGCAATAAACAAGATCACAATCAAGTATAGGTTTCCATTGCCACGAATGGATGATATTATGGATTGTTTGAGTGGAGCTGTGTATTTTTCAAAGATAGATCTAAAGAGTGGATATCACCAGATTTGGATCAGAGAAGGAGATGAATGGAAGACTGCCTTCAAGACAAAGGAAGGACTGTATGAGTGGTTAGTCATGCCTTTTGGGCTAACCAATGCACTGAGCACTTTCATGTGGCTCATGAACGAGGTTCTGAAAGAATTTCTGGGTAAGTTTGTCATTGTTTACCTAGATGATATTTTGATCTTTAGCAAGACATTGGAGGAACATCTGATGCATATTCATATGGTGTTTGAGAAGCTGAGAGATGAGAAATTGTTTATTAATTTGTAGAAGTGCAATTTTGTGAAGAAAGAGTTAGTGTATTTGGGATTTGTAGTTTCAACAGAAGCTCTAAAAATGGACCCAGAGAAGGTACATGCTATCCTTGAATGGCCTACTACAAGGAGTGCTACTGAGGTAAGATATTTTCATGGTCTAGCTAGTTTTTACAGAAATTTTATCAAAAATTTTAGCAGCATTTGTGGTCCCTTGACTGAAACAATGAGAGGGGATAGAAAAGAGTTTAAGTGGACTAATGGGGCAGAAAAGAGTTTTCAATTGTTGAAACAAAAAGTTACAGAACAACCTGTTTTAGCACTTCTAGATTTTAATAAGGTGTTTCAAGTAGACTGTGATGCTAGTGGTACTACAATAGGAGTTGTTATGAGCCAAGAAGGCAAACCTGTTGCTTATTTTAGTGAGAAGTTAAATGAAGCCAAGAGAAAATATTTTGTTTATGATCAAAAATTTTATGCTATAGTTCAGGCATTGAAAAAGTAGAGACACTACCTACTTCCTAAGGAGTTTGTTTTGTATACTGATCATCAAGCTTTGCAATATTTGAATAGTCAAGGAAAGTTGAATCAAAGGCATTTAAAATGGGTTGAGTTTTTGCAGAGTTATACATTTGTTTTGAAACACAGAAGTGGAAAGTCTAATAGGGTTACAGATGCGCTTAGCAGAAGGCAACTATTGCTGACAGAGATGTAGATTGAGGTGGTTAGGTTCAAGGAACTCAAGAATTTGTATCCAGAGGATCCTGATTTTGGTGAAGCTTGGAAAGCTTGTAAAGAACTTGTTACTCTAGACAGGATGAAATGGCTGGATTTTATCATCCAGGATGATATGCTATTCAGAGGGAGTCAGTTGTGGATTCCATGAAGCTCTATGAGGGAGAATATCATCAAGGAGAAGCATAGCGGAGGATTGGCTGGACATTTTAGTCTAGATAAAACCCTTGCTTTGGTTAGTGAAAATTATTATTTGCCACAGTTGCAGCAAGATGTCAAGAATTTTGTATAGAGTTGCAGAGTATGTCAGATGGCGAAGGGAGTGAAGGAGAATATAAGGTTGTATCTGTATGCACCCTAAAATGGTCGCCTAGACTTTGGGCCCCCATTTCTACAATTTATCAAATCCCTGAATCAATATTTTGAAATATCAACATTTTATCAATTATATCAATTTCCTTGATCAAATCATAATCAATTCAATATTTCCTAAGGTTTGAATTTTATTTAATTTAAAAGAGAAAATAAAAATAAAAATCTTATTTAATTAAGAGAACTTGCTCTCTTTTAATTAATTAAAAATCTCTTTTAATTAAATAATAAAATCATTTGATCCTAAGCCTTTATTTAATTAAAAGGAATTTCCTCCCCTTTTATTTAAATAAAAAAGCCCCACTTTTCTTCTTATCCTATGTTGCACAAATAAAGCATTTAATTATTATTTATAAAGAAAAATAAAATAAAAAATAAAAGAAAAGTACTTTTGCCTCACATGGACATAAATTAAATGCTCAACATAAAGTAAATGCTTCTAATTTTCTTATTGGAGGATATTTGTGCACAAGGATCAAGCTTCTTTTTTTCTCCATCATTGATTGAATCTTTTGCCTCTTAATCTCCATCGTCCATTGATTTTTCATTTCCTATAAAAGAAGAGCTCTCTTCTTCATTTTCATATCCATTCTCTTTTATGCATATCCATTCTCTTTTATGCTATTATTATGCTACAGGTTTTCTAAGTCATTGAAGCTTTTGGAGATATTCTTGCATCAAGTTTTGAAGATTTGGAGCATCATTGGCATTCATTTTGCATCTACATCACATCCTAGCTTGCATCATAGTTGCATCATCATGGTATCATTTCTTTTCATGTTTTAAATTAATCTCACATAGTTTAATTAGAGGGTTTGTAACTCTTTCATTTCTATTTTCATAGCTTAATTGCATCTTCATTCTCATAAGATTAATTTGCATTCTCATATAGATTTGCATATCATTGCATTCATTTGGAATCTCTCATTGTGTGGTTGACTAGCAAGGTCATGAGTTTATAGCTCTAGCTGAGAGCAATTTTACAAATCTTGCAACTCCATGCATAGAGAGCTATGGATCGATTTGTGAGGGCTCATTCTTGAGTTTTCTTGCATGTAAGGATTCATAGAAGTGCACTAATTTTGTGTGTACAGTATCAACCATTTCTGAAATGGGGTTATAATAGTCAATCGGGTCAACTGGTGATGACTTATGGTCTCCGGAAGTCGGGCCACCTGAAATGGTAGAAAATAATTTTCCTTCAAAATTTTTTGTTCGGGTTTCAAAAGTTATTTTGAGTCAAATTTGATGTAATAAATTGAAAAATAAAATAATTCTAAGTTTGGTCGGCCCTTAGGGCTAAATTTCTGGAACCTTCTCGGGCGGTGGAAAAATGCCTATATAAAGAAGGCCCGTAGTGTTGTCTAGGGCAGTTCTAGATAGTTGATTTGAGTATTGATTTGAGGCTTTGTTCTACAAAATATTGTAAGGGAATGCCCATGTGGCTTTGCATATTGTAATTCTGAAAGTTTGTAATTCCACATTTGTGGAGATAATAAGAAGCCAATTTTTTGTTCTTGCATATTGTTGTTGTTTCTCTATTTCTCTTATGTGTTTCTAGTATTAAGGGGAGCACCCTTCATCAACAAGTGTCCTATGAGTCACCTTTGACCCTTAGAGGTGGCTTGAGAAGCCCCTTAGGAATAGGGATTGTCTCTTGACTTAGTTTAAGAGAGGACATGTGGTCATGAGACCAAGTCCTATGAGGCCACATAGCCCTTAAGAATAGGACATGTGTGGGTGAGGATAATTACTAATAAATAATTAATAATAATTATTTATTCTAGCCAAAGTGATGTGTCAGGTGACTAGGTACGTGAGGTGGACTAGGGAACTTAGTCATATTTAGGTGATTGTGTATTTAATTAAATCACTTTAATAAGACTAATTAGAAGACTTAAGATAGAGGAATAGACTATAGTGAATTTAGTAAATAAATTGAATAATTTATTTAATAAATAGAGGAATAACTATTAATTAAATAATAAATATTTAATTAATTTATCAAATCAATATCAATTAAATAATAAATATTTAATCAATTAATGAAGCCATTTTTAAGTGTATACAACTCCTAAGAAAGAAAACCTCTCCTTTTACAATTGTAAACTCTTAGCTCTTAAAAGCTCCCCAAAAAATATTATATACACCTCCTTTATTGCACACAGGCAGGAGCAAAAAAAATCTAATTAGGGTTACATAAATTTTCATAGAATAATAGAAAACCCTAACTCTATCACTTCTAATCATAAATGCATCTTTGAAATATCTTGGCTGATCAGATATCTGTCTCTGCACATAATTCCATCGCCATAACTACCTCTGAGAAGGTCGGCTGATCCATCTACCTCCCTGTAAGTCAGGCTCACCATAACTGTTCAAATCTGGTACTTCTCAGATATTTGAATTTAAAAATATAAACAGTCACAGGTGGTGCCAAGCTTTTCTTTATCAATGACTGATATTTAAACTTGATCTATCTTTAAAACGTAGCCATCAGATCTTTCCAGTTTACCCGAGCACCGCTTCTGTTCTTAACCCTAACTCTGCATTCACCTCAGGTTATCTTTTCCTTTTAGTTGTTGAATCTCCTGACCTTTTCATTAACCCTGACTTTGTCTAGCGATCACATGACAATCATTGATCTTACTGTAATTTGACGGTGGTCGCTTTATCTCCTGATGTCCTCAGCATATTCCTTCTTGTCAGGAGATCACTCGACTGATGGTAATCTCATAGTCATGAAATAGAAAAGAATATTATCCCTTTATTAAGCGATCACCCGACTGAGCTACAAACCTGGGCCCATCCTGCCATGTGTCATCATACTACTGGCCTTTTACTGATAGGCACCTCAGATCTATCTAGCACAAGACCCACCTGACAGGAGCGCTGAGCTAGAGAGAGGATCGACAGTTGTCACATGATCGTGAAGACTATCTCTCGAGCACTTTTTCCTTACGGTCACGCGACAATCGTAGATCATGATCAAACTTTAATTGCTTCAGAGCTGAGACTACCAGACAAACATTAACCGCTACGCTGGATTGTTGAATGCTAAGGACTTGACTACTAGAAACAAGAGACCTCACGAACACACAGTCGCTTGATCACTGAAATAAAGACTTAACCACCCAAAAAATTGGAGATCAAGCGACTGCATCTTTGAAGAACTGGGCCCACCCTGCCAAGTGTCACTCTTTCATTTGCTTTCAATTGCTTATCATCTCTGACAACCGCCAACTGTTCTGACATTGGTCCACCTTATCTTAACTGCAGGAGATCTGGAGATTGGGCGACTATGTATTCGCTGGTCCACTGAAAGATTTTCTTAACCTTGGTCAAGTCTAGAGATCACACGAACACTGTATTCATGAGGTCACCAGATAAAAGCCTAACCTTGAGTTATGTCTAGAGATCACGTGACAACCATTGCTCTTCTTTCATCTTACGGTCCTCGCTGAGTCGCTTGATCTTTCATAACTTAGCTACTACATTACAAGATTAAGAGATAACCGTGTCACTAAGTCTCTGAATGTTTGGAACATAACCGCCAGGATCAAGAGATTATGAGAACACATAGTTGCTGGATCGCCGAATGTGGAACATGACCGCTGGGTTCTGACATGACGTCAACCTTTAATTTAACCAAGGCATATCTGGAGATTGTGTGACTAAGGGCTTTTCAACTCATATTTAACCATGTATTTGAATTTAGAGATCTAGTGATTGCACCTTAACCTCCAAGTTGCATGAACCTTTGGAATATTCCCTTTGTGTTACGAGATCACCTATCTGAGGAAAATCTCATTGTCGCTGAATGGATTGGAATATTTGATCTGCTTCATGTGACTTAGAGACTGAGCCTATAGAGCCTGGGCCTGCCAGAGACATGTGGCACATTATCATTGCATGTTGTCTTTATCTTGAGCTGACCAACCTTTGACCATGATTATATCTAGTGACCTCCCGACTAAAGAAAACTTGAAGTCTCATGAACTTTTGATTGACCATGGTTAACTCTCGTGACTTCTCGACTGAAGGGAAATCCTTAACTCGGGGCCCACATGAGTTATAACTGCAGTAAGGAAAATCACTTAGTGGCTAGATCTCCGGAAGAATTTTTGACCTTGGGTTTCATTGAGAGATTGCCCGACTAAAGAGAAATCACTAAGTCGCTGAATGAAAGGGGAATATTCCATACAATCAGGAGATAAAGAGACAAAAGGAAGTCGCAGGGTCGGGAGATTGAAAAGAATATTCCTCTGGGCCTTAGAGATCTTGCGACTAGCCTTAGCTAATAAAACACACATGCAAAATGGAGACTTAAGTGGCTGAAAAAGTAACAGCAAATTAGAAAGGCCATAGGGTTTTTTTCCTGCAACGGTCACATTTTCAAATTAAATGGTTTTCAGACGAGAGAGTTAACAATTTGCAGATACCAAAGGAAAAGGCACAAAATGATGAAAATTTCTCAAGGTGTTCAACATGGTTTAATGGAAATTGCTGGATAGAGCCCAGCTTGTGGCCAAAATTGTGTGGAATCAGGAAATTTTGAGTAACATTTTGGCGATTTCGGCTAGATGTCAGCCTCCTAGAAATTAGATCAGTAGCCTTGAAACAATTCATTGGGCATGGAGTTATCTTCTTGAGCATAAAACATTCTTGACAGAGAGATAGACCTGGAACTAGGAGGAACAAAAATGTGCACGAGCACTTCTTGAAAAGCAGGAAAAACTAACCTAGAAAGCAAGGATAGAAAGAAAGGATTGACCTCAAAACAAGGCTTCAAGTGGAATGCATTAACTGATATAGGCAAGGCATCTCCTCCAAGAGTTGATAGCTGAAAAGCATTAGGCCCCTTGCATTCTGTAATAATAAATGGTCCACCCCAGAAGGAATCAAACTTTGTATGTCTGCCAAGTTTTGATCTGAACTCATCCCACTTGAGGACTATATCTCCAATCTTGAAATTTCTAGCCCTGGCTCTTTTATCAAAATTTTTCTTTGTTTTTATCTAATGGAACTCCATATCTTTCATAGATTTATCTCTGAGTTCCTCTAACTCCATCCGCTGAGCATATCTGATTTGTAAGGGATCTCCTTCTTCAAATAGGACATATTGAGTGGCCAAGTCCAAAGCTGGCAATTCAGTTGAAATGGACAACTTAGCTTCTCTGCCATATACTAACACATAAGGAGAATTCCCAATGATCTTCTTTGGGGTAATCTTGTCTAACCATAAGGCATATTTCAATTTAGTATGACAATCCCTCTGGTTATCCTGCAGAGTCTTCTTGATTATCCTAATCAAGTTCTTATTAGTTGATTCTGCCAAACCATTGCCCCGAGGGTAGTAATTTGAACTGGTATTCAGATAAATGCCATTTTTGATTGCCCATTCTGAGACTTTAAGGCCTATGAATGCCAATGCATTATCTGATATTATGGAGTTTGGAGTGACAAATCTATGAATTATATCATCATAAAAACTTAAGACAACACTCTCATTTGATTCTTTCAAGGCAACTGCCTTTGTCCATCTGGTGAAATAATCTGTTGCAGTGATTATCCACTTGTGGCCTGCACTAGATGGAGGATTAATCATGCCAATAAATTCTATGCCCCATCTCATGAAAGGTTGTTCTGTTTTGATTGGCTGAAGGGGTAGAGCTGCAAGCCTTTCTTTTCCTGCAAACATGGCACATTTGATGCATTTTATCACATAATCATGACTATCTTTAAAGATAGATGGCCAATAGTATCCGACCCTCATGATTTTAAAAGTAGTAGTCCTAGGAGAAAAATGACCTCCAGAAGGTCCATTATGAAATTCAAATAGGACAACAACTATCTCTTCTGAATCAATACATCTCAAAAGGACACCATTGTGATCCTTTCTAAAAAGAACTTCATCTATCAGCACAAAGGGAAAAGATTGTAACCTATAATATCTTCTCTTTGCTGAATCTAGGTCTGTAGGACATTATCCTATCTTCAAGTAATGAATCATGTTAGGCAACCAACTTGTTGTCTTGGCATGTTCTTCTGTAGAATGCACGACTAGAGATGCATCTGTTTTCACTGATTTCTTTGAACTTTCATCCTCTGCCAAATGCTCACAAATACCTCTTCCTTTAACTAGCTTGGTGGTTTGGATATCAATGTCATTCTCCATCACTTTGGTAATCCAACCAACTCTTTTCTCATTTAGGTCTTTGGAAAGAAAAAATTCTTTGACACTTGGATGAGTAACCTTCAAGTGTACCTTGCTATGGGTCAATAGATATCTGAACTTTTTAAGACTTTTTACCACAACAAGTACATGTTTTTCCACAAAAGAGTACCTTTGTTCATACTCTTCTAAACCTTTGCTGAAGAAATCAATAGGCTACTCCAATCCATCCAAATTTTCTTGAGTCAACATAGCAGATATAGCATCATGACCTCCATAAGTGTAAAGGATAAAATCCTTATTGAAATTTGGGTTTAATAGAGTAGGAGCTTCTGTCAAGGCTTCTTTGATAGCTTGGAAATTAGCTTTCCCTTCTTTATTCTAGTTGAAGGTTGAACCCTTCTTTAACATGGCTGTCAAGGGCTTTAGTAAATCTGCAATATTAGGCAAGAAACACCTAACAAAATTAATCCTTCCTATGAAAGATTGAAGGCTTTTCTTATGATGTGGCAAGGGTAGCTCTGGGATGACTACAATCCTTTTAGGGTCTACTGTGATTCCTTCTTTGGACACTATATATCCTAACAATTTCCCTTCATGAACTGCAAACACACATTTCTTGGGATTGAGAGATATCCCAAATTCTCTACACCTTTCAAAGATCTTCCTCAGATGTTTGATATGATTTGCTTCATGTTTGGAATAAACAATTATGTCATCCAAGTAGACCAGTACAAACTTGTACATGAGGCTTTTAAAGGCCATATCCATTGCCTTTTGAAAAGTAGCACCTGCATTTGACAAACCAAAGGGCATCTTTTGATAAGCCATGGTTCCCCACTTGGTTGTAAATGCAGTCTTGTATTGGTTCCTTTCATTAACTAGGATCTGATTATATCTTGAATAGCCATCCAATAATGAAAATCTCTCAGATCCAGAGACACATTGTAAGATTTGTTCCATAGAGGGTAATGGATGGCGGTCTTTTAAAGAGGCTCTGTTGAGATCCCTAAAGTCAACACATAATCTCAACTCCCCATTCTTCTTCCTTACAGGAACAAGGTTGGAAACCCAACTAGTATGCTTGATGGGGTAGATGATACCACTTTCTATCAATTTGAGCACTTCTATATGCATAAGTGGCTCAAGCTTGGGATTAACAGGCCTTTGTTTTTGCCTTACTGGCTTGGCATTAGGCTCTAGTTCAATAGTGTGCTGAGAAAGGGCTGGATTAAAACATTTAAGGTTTTCATATTTCCATGCAAACACATGACTAAAATCTTTGAATAATTGGGTGTAAGCCTGCTTTTCTAAATCAGTATTTACTTTTCCAAATTGTAAGCTTTTACTTGGCTCCAACTCTAATTCAACACAATGTTCTTGTTGAACTACCAGGTCAGCTTTGTTCTTCTTAATTTGATCATCCTTGTTAAAGACATTTTCTAAGGTGACAAGACCTCTAGGCATCTTATTAGATCTAAGTTGTATCACTTGGTCACCATAGTTCTACAATAGTCTATCTTGGTTATGTTTTGACAAAACATCTTCTTCAAACAAGAATTACAGAATCTGCTCATCATTGTCAAACACTTGCCAATTGACATTGTTATCAGGGATAGAAGGTTTGATAATCACTTTGATATGCTGTTGGGTCTCCTCCTTTGAAATACTATTAGGAATGTCATACTGAGATCCAACAACAGCTAATCTATCTGCATTTTGATTTAGCTTCCTAGGGATGACAACAATATTGAAAGCACAAAAGTCTTCAATTGCATCCCAAACTCTATGTTTGTATGCTTTCATGGTGTCATTATTGGTTGCACTTATCCCTCTCACTTGGTTGACTACTAACTCACTCTCACCATAAAATTTTAGGGCTTTGAGCCCTCTTTTTCTAGCCCACTCCAGTCCATTCACTAGACTTTCATACTCTGTAATGTTGCTAGTGCAGGAGAAACTAAATCTGAAAGTTGTATAGTATCTTTCTCCCTTTGGAGACACTAGCATAGCACCACCACCAAAACCATGTCTACTTCTAGCTCCATCAAAAAACAATTCCCAAACCTGGTGGCTCTGATTCTTTGAATCAGTGTCCTCTTTGAGAAGGTTTGGCTCTATGGATCCATTTTCTTGTATCAAATAGCTCCCCAAACCAGCATCCCAAATAACATTTTCTTGGGCCTCTGAAGCCTTTTCTGATTCTAGTTCATCAATTAAAATATCAGGGATACTTTCTATCTTAGTGTTTACTTCTCTGATAATTGGGAAGTCATTGCTATCGAGTGCAAGGTAGTTTGTATTGATGGCATTTAACATATATGATTCTATATGGTGTTTTGCCAATGATTCAAATTTAATGGTGACCTTGGTACCATATCTTGTGTGGAAAAGCACGTGAGACCAGTCAGAAGAAAGATAGCCTCCTATCTTGGTTGTAAACTCCCTTGATAGACATATGACAAATAAAGCAGGGAGATCTATGATATATATATCAAGTAGGATGGAGAAATTAGGACTTGCATGAAGGATTAGATTGGTATCCTTAGCCACACCTATAGTGTCAACTGAGGATCCATCAAGTTGTGTAACCTTCTTTTGGAAGGGTTCATATTTTAGTCCTAATTGGTCAGCTACCTTTTTTGGCATTACAGTACTAGTAGCTCCACTATCTACCATACAATTATGTACTAATGATTTTACAATAATTAAAGATACATAAAAGGGAGGGGGTTTTGAGTTCCTACCTTGAATGGTATTGGCTTTGGAGTTGCAACTTGGAGCCTCCTTTTCTTGATCAATGTTGACCAACATTGGCTTTGCAGTCTCTTTTGTAGGTTGAGGAGCCATTACTTTAGTCGTGGCTTTCTTCAAAATCTTAGGTTGTCCCGGAATAGACAAAGAGTCCCACATAGACATGGTAACATTCACCTTCTTCATGTTGTCTACAATGTTGAAAGGTGTCACAGTGTGTAACCTTTGTTGTGCTTTTACTATGATGGGCTCCACTTCTTTGGAAAGTTGGCCTTCTTTGCTTGTAATGACAGGAGCCTTCTTAAATATGATGGGAGTAGCTTGCTGCAGTGGTTCTGCAAATGTAGTAGCTTTAGTCCCAAAATCTGCTTGCTCCATGTCTTGAGCTCTTCTCTTTGATCTTGTGTTGGCAGCAATGGAAAATTCACCATTGAATCCATCAAATTCCTTCTGCTCCCAATTGAAAAGAGCAGTCTCATTATCTTGTGCCTCTTGTTGAGGAATTGATCCACTGGAAGAGGCCTCTGATTGAGCATGTGAGGCATTCTAAACCATTAGAGCTTGGTTCATCCATCCATTTGAACATGTAGCCTGATTACGAGGCCGATCACAAGGGAAACACCATTCATTGTCCAAGGCCATATTATTTTGACTAGGAACAACGTCCCTAACTGGATTTGTAGAATTAAGAGGTGCAGGGTTATATGGTTGGAATGTTCTTTGATTAAAATTTTGCTTTTGGTAAGATCCTTGATAACCTCCTTGGTATGGTGGCCTATTTTACTGATAAGGCTGTCCTTGATTTGATATTATTGATTAGGACCTTGGCCTTGTGGCTGAAAGGGGGGTCTGATTCCTTTCCCTTGCTTCTTTAGGTTTGTAACCTCCTTAGTTAAAGTCTGCAACAAATTTGTCATTTCTTACTGACTACTTTGTTGACTATTCTTCATCTCTCGTAGTTCTTGAGAGAAACTTGCCTTTAACTCCTCACCACTAGTACTAGCCTGAGGTGCTAATATGGTAGGAATAGGGGTAAAAGAAGGTACTTGCAAAGGTGCAATGGGCTAGAGGTTGGGAAATATGGGCATGGGTGGCCTTCTTGCTATCATGCCTGCTTGAATTAAACAATTCTCAGCCCTGACAGCTATGTCAAAAGCTTGGGGTAAAGAGGTACCACCCATAGATTGGATCATGACAAAGATTTGACTATTCAAGCCTTGCAAGAAGTATAGGAAAGCATGATCAGCTGATGGCCTCACTGAGACCAGAATTCTATTCCATGTCTTGAGGAATCTATTGTTATAATCTGTCATTTGTTCTTGAGGGTCTCTTTTAATGGTTGTCAACTGCTCAACCAAAGACAAGTTGTCTGATTTATCCTCAAAGTGTTTACTCAATGCATCTCCTAATCCATCCCATGAATTAATGGAACCAACAGCTAAAGTTCTAAACCATTCAAGAGCCTTACCTTTGAGAGAAGCTGCTAATAACTTAGTGGCCACATCTTCTTGAGTTATATTATGTATATTGCAGATAGTGGTCACATCTCTAATGTGTTCAAAATCTATTGTTTGTCCTTCAACTGTGAAATTAGGTAAGATCTTCAATGCCACCAAGGGCACATCATGATGTTGAGAAAAAATCAATGGACTTCCCTGGTTGAAAGGTGCAAAGGCAAACTGCCTAGCCATTGTAGGAGCTAGAACTTGCTGAGTAGCAACTGTGTGAGTTATATTTGATGCTAGATCTGAGTCTTCCTCTAGATCTCTGGTTAGAGACCTTCCTCTTCTTCTGAGATGAAAGGGTAAAGGTCTCCTTTTTGAAGTGTCAGTTGGTGTAGACTGTACTCTCCTTGCAAGGGATGTTCTCTGGGTTGATCTACCTTTGTAGCTTCTTTTTAAGGGAAAATCTGAAAATTCAGTGGGCTTTGAGCTTTTAGTCTCAATCTTTCTCATAAACTTTGAACAAGGTTAGCTTGAATCTATGAAATCAGTGGAGTCGCCAGATATACTTGAATATCGACCTTTGAAAGGTTTGTATTATGCAATCAGTATATTAGAGATAACATAATCTTTAAAGTTGAACTTCTTTTGAGTAGTCAGAAATGTTATGCCCAAGGTGAGGTGTCTTTGAATCTGAGATTTTGAACTTATAGGAGCACCTTGAACATAAATCTAAACTTTGAGTCCAACCGGGCGTGCCAAAAACCCACCGGGCATGCCAGAAATGTTATGCCCAAGGTGGGATATATTTGTGCTTATGTTTGTACTGACAGTCCTTGAATATAAATCTGAACTTTTGTAGTCCCACCGGGTGTGCCAGAAATGTTATGCCCAAGGTGGGATATATTTGTGCTTATGTCTATACTGACAGTCTTTGAATATAAATCTAAACTTTTGTAGTCCCACCGGGTGTGCCATAAATGTTATACACTAAGTTTGCACCCTTGGTTCAAGCTCTCTTGGTCTTGATAACCTAGTGTAACATGGGAATCATCTCCAGGTTGTGGGACCTATGCTAAGTGAGATGAGACCTCTAGATTCTAGGCTGGTTCCTCTTGGATAATCACCTTAATTTTCTCTTCTTGACATGGAAGTAAAATTTTGAGGGAAAAGGGATAGGAGGAATGCATGAAAGAGAAATGACTGAAAGTGAACTATCCTACTAAGTGATACACTGAAAAGATGATATGGATTACAGTATAGAGGATGAAATCAGTGCACAAACTTAGGTCTAGGAAATCACAACTCACTAAATAGGTTTGCATCAATATTTCATAGAAGGATCTGCAATAGAAAGAGGCTATTTAGGGAAAGAGAGAATTTCACAAACAATAGCATTCCTAAGAATTTAGACACAATCTATAACCTACAAACAAACATTCACCTCTGCAACTAGGTATAGGAATGAGATAGATTGTCAGGGGGTTGAAGTAGACCCACAAGATCATTCAAATCAAATCATCAACATGAATACACATGAATTGCATAAAGAAAGAGGGATCAGGAACCCTAAGATATTACTGAAAAACATACATATACTTAATCCATTAAGAGAAAATTTAGACAAGAAAGCATAGGGATAGAAAGAATGTCACAAAATACCTTTGCAATATCTAAACCTCAATGAAAGGTTACAAACTGCAAAAGCTAGAGGGCAGAAATAATGCCTCGGGTAACTCTTAAGAAAGAAAACCTCTCCTTTTACAATTGTAAACTCTTAGCTCTTAAAAGCTCTCAAAAAACTATTATATACACCTCCTTTATTGCACACAGATAGGAGCAAAAAAAATCTAATTAGGGTTACATAAATTTTCATAGAATAATAGAAAACCTTAATTCTATCACTTCTGATCATAAATGCATCTTTGAAATATCTTGGCTGATCAGATATCTGTCTCTGCACATAATTCCATCGCCATAACTGCCTCTGAGAAGGTTGACCGATCCATCTACCTCCCTGCAAGTCAGGCTCGCCATAACTATTCAAATCTGGTACTTCTCAGATATTTGAATTTAAAAATATAAATGGTCACAGGTGGCGCCAAGATTTTCTTTATCAACAACTGATATTTAAACTTGATCTATCTTTAAAATGTAGCTGTCAGATCTTTCTAGTTTACCCAAGCACCGCTTCTGTTCTTAACCCTAACTCTGCATTCACCTCAGGTTCTCTTTTCCTTTTAGTCGCTGAATCTCCTGACCTTTTCATTAACCCTGGCTTTGTCTAGTGATCACACGACAATTGTTGATCTTACTGTAATCTGACGGTGGTTGCTTTATCTCCTGATGTCTTCGGCATATTCCTTCCTATCAGGAGATCACTTGATTGAAGGTAATCTCGCAGTCGTGAAATAGAAAAGAATATTCTCCCTTTATTAAGCGATCACCCAACTGAGCTACAAACCTGGGCCCATCCTTCCATGTGTCATTATACTACTGGCCTTTTACTGATAGGCACCTCGGATCTATCTAGCACAAGACCCACTTGACAGGAGCACTGAGCTGGAGAGAGGATCAACGGTTGTCGCATGATCGTGAAGACTATCTCTCGAGCACTTTTTCCTTGCGGTCATGCGACAACTGTAGATCATGATCAAACTTTAATTGCTTTAGAGCTAAGACTGCCAGACAAACGTTAACCGCTTCACCGGATCATTGAATGCTAAGGACTTGACTGCTAGAAACAAGAGACCTCACGAACACACAGTCGCTTGATCACTGAAATAAAGACTTAACCACCCGAAAACTGGAGATCAAGCGACTGCATCTTTGAAGAACTGGGCCCGCCCTACCAAGTGTCACTCTTTCTTTTGCTTTCGATTGCTTATCATCTCTGACAACTACCAACTATTCTGACATTGGCCCACCTTATCTTAACCATAGGAGATCTGGAGATTGGGCGACTATGTATTCGCTGGTTTGCTGGAAGATTTTCTTAACCTTAGTCAAGTCTAGAGATCACACGAACACTGTATTCGTGAGTCACCAGATAAAAGCCTAACCTTGAGTTATGTCTAGAGATCATGTGACAACCATTGATCTTCTTTCATCTTACGATCCTCACTGAGTCGCTTGATCTTTCATAACTTAGCTGCTGCATTACGAGATTAAGAGTTAATTGTGTTGCTAAGTCTTTGAATGTTTGGAACATAACCACTAGGATCAAGAGATTGTGAGAACACACAGTCGCTGGTTGCCGAATGTGGAACATGACCACTGGGTTCTGACATGATGTCAACCTTTAATTTAACCCAGGCATATTTGGAGATTGCGCAACTAAGGGCTTTTCAACTCATATTTAACCATGTATTTGAATTCAGAGATCTAGCAACTAAACCTTAACCTCCAAGTCACATGAACCTTTGGAATATTCCCTTTGTGTTACGAGATCACCCGACTGAGGCAAATCTCATTGTCGTTGAATGGATTGGAATATTCGATTTGCTTCATGCGACTTAGAGACTGAGCCTATAGAGCATGGGCTCGCCAGAGACATGTGGCACATTATCATTGCATGTTGTCTTTACCTTGAGCCGACCATCCTTTGATCATGATTATATCTAGCGACCTCCCGAATGAAGAAAACTTGAAGTCTCATGAACTTTTTACTGACCACGGTTAACTCTCGTGACTTCCCGACTGAAGGGAAATCCTTAACTCGGGGCCCACATGAGTTATAACTGCAGTAAGGAAAATCACTTAGTCGCCAGATCTCCGGAAGAATTGCTAACCTTGGGTTTCATTGAGAGATTGCCCGACTAAAGAGAAATTGCTGAGTCATTGAATGAAAGGGGAATATTCCATACAATTAGGAGATAAAGAGACAAAAGGAAGTCGTGGGGTCGGGAGATTGAAAAGAATATTCCTCTGGGCCTTAGAGATCTCGCAACTAGCCTTAGCTTATAAAGCACACATGCAAAATGGAGATTTAAGTGGCCGAAAAAGTAACAACAAATTAGAAAGGCCAAAGGGTTTTTTAGGGTTTTTTTCCTCCAATGGTCACATTTTCAAATTAAATGGTTTTCAGACCAGAGAGTTAACAATTTGTAGAGACCAGAGGAAAAGGCATAGAACCATGAAAATTTCTCAAGGTGTTCAACATGGTTTAATGGAAATTGCTGGATAGAGCCCAGCTTGTGGGCAAAATTGTGTGGAATCAGGAAATTTTGGGTAACAACAACATAAGGGAGAAAATAAAACAAAAATGTGTCACAAAATGTGTGTACTTATACTTAATTTTGGGTGATGTGAGAGTGCATGACCTTTGAGGTGCACTAACATCCAATTATCTAGAGATGTTAAGGAAAAAATATTTTAGGAGGAACCAAAGGTCTTTATTGATCCCGTAATAGTATGTTTGTTGTCTTAAATGGGACATTGAAATCAACATATTAAACCAAAATTTTATTTTCTTACTTATCAAGAATATCATTAAAAATTTGAAGATAATGTGAAATATCCTTCAATTTTTTGTATCATGTTCCATTTTTCACGTGCTTGAAAGACCCTTATTTTTGTCAAAAGAACTATGCTCATTCAAAGATATAAATAAAAAATATAATTGGATAGTATATATATTTTTAGGGAGTTTACTTTGACATTTATAATCTTACAAAAGCTTGGCCATGATAACTCTACTAAAAATATTTTTAAAAATGCTATGAGAAACAATGAGATGGCATCAAATGAACCTTTGAATGGAAGACATTCAAGCTTTCAATTCCAACGTTCCTTTTAAGAAGAATCTTGATTATGAAAGACTTAGAAAATGAAAAAAATAACTTTCATCTAAAAGTCATGACCACAACATCTTTCATTTGAAGTTACCTTTGTGATTTTTAACATTTAATATATATTTTTATCTTAAAAATAATACACAACATTGTAGAATCACCCTATTAACAAGAAGCAATTAAAATATTTGGAAGTGATAGAAGAATCTTATAATGAAGAACTAGATGCCTCTCTAATTGCTTAAGTATTTTTTTAACCTAAAATATTTTTGAATTATTAAAATAACATTTGAAACTTTAATATGCTTGGTACATTTTATAGATCGAGAAAATAAAATTTAGATTTATTAGTATAAAATTGAATATGAACATTGATCATTCCATAATGTTATGATTTGCTTCATGGTTTTATGAAGGGTCTTTAAAAAAAGTAGTTTCTCAGTTAATAGTTTTAGAAGTAAAGTGATTTTGTTAAACAACTTAGTATCACTATTCATTAAATGTGTTAATTTGTTTAAACTCATAAATCTAGCTGGATGATTGGCACAACACTTTTCTTGTTAAATAATTAAATTTCTTCCATTTTTCATTTGGTTGCTTTATGTTTAAAAAATAACAATGAATTTGAGATAAATAATTGTAGGAGCTATCATTAAAAAATCCTCTTCCTTTTTTGCATGCTTTTCTTTCTTATAATAAACATTTATGGTATGCTACAAGAGGTGATTACAAAATGATTTCTCCATTTTGATGGACTTGAGCTTAATTTTAGGTTTAAAATTGCTATAGTTTACGACTAAAAAAGTTATTTGTTGACAAGCCCAAAAATCAACTTTCTAATAAATATGAAGAATAAAGGTAGTTGGAGTTGAGTGAGAGGAAACCACATTACCATTTTTAAGTGTTAGCACATCAAAATTGATACACACATGAGAGTTTCAAAGTTATTTATTTGTTCATTCTCTTACATTACTATTTTAAAGAAACCTCATTAACAACAAAATACTCTTTATGTAAAAGAATGAACAAATAAATAAATTTTTATGTAATCCTAGCTTCTATTTGAGGGGTTAATATATCATTTTTTTAATATTAAGTTTTATGATTGATACTTCTATCTTGATAATTTGTTAATAATCTTCTTATGGATTACATTTATTTGCATTGTTTCAACTTAAAAATTTAAATTAAAAGAAAGGGGTGATTAAAAAGAGAAAAAAAATTAAAAAAATATAAGATTGAAACTTTAATTATTTCAAAGACTATATTAAATTATATACATCTTTTGATGTTTCCTAATGAACCATAACAACATGCAAACACATAACTATCAAATTTATATTATAATACATACAATCTTACAATTTTATATCTATTAGGCATGTTTTGTTGCAATGTACTTAATCAATTTTTGTAACTGTCACAACAATTTTATCGATACAATACCCTCATATTTAGAAAAAAAAAATAAAAAATCTTTTTAAGTGCCCTACACCCTTAAAAACCTAAGTTATAGAAACCTCTACTCTTTTTATAGCTGAAAATATTAGGATGGGATTTAAAAAAAAAGAAAAAAAAGATTAACACTTTAATTATTTCAAGACTATATTAAATTATGTACATACAATAAACCATATCAACATAGCAAAAGAATCTTATAGTTTTATACCTATTATGCATGACTTTTGGCACAATATTGTAGCCTAGACTTAATCATTTTTGTACAAATGCTTCAACAATTTTCTTTACACAACTCTGCTATTTTTTTTTATATAAAGAAAACTTAAACTAGAATTACAACACTAAAAATAGAACATCTTTACAATGCTCATCTTTAAAAACTTAAGCTATAGAAAACTCTACTTTTTCTATAGTAGAATTAAGTATTGAGATGGGACTTAAAACCAAAAAGTCAAGATTGAAACTTTAATTATTTTAAAGATTAATATTGAATTATATACATCTATTGATGTTTCCTACTCTAACAATGAATGAACGGTAGCAACATATAAATACATGACTATCAAATTTATCTATTGTACGTACAATCATATATTTTCATACCTATTATGCATGACTTTTCGCACAACAGTATAGACTTAATCATATTTTTACAACTACTTCAACAACTTATAGGAGTGCCTTTGTCTATCCAAGAATAGTTACCCCTCAATATGTTTCCTAATGAACCATAACAACACGTAAACACATAATGTTATAGGAGGCTGTTAAACCATGTCACGAATCCCGAAGGGAGACGCTGGCGGTTAGTCCAACAATTCCCCCCTCAGCGTCACCCGAGGGGATTTGAACCTGTGACCAAGCTCTAATACCACTTGTTACAAGTAGTAGTTGTTGTTGCACCAAAAGATCGACCTGTTAATGCCCAATACAACCACTAGACTTATAGAACACAAGAGGCTGTTAAACCATGTCATGAATCCCGAAGGGAGACGTTGGCGGTTAGTCCAACACATAACTATCAAATTTATCTTATAATACATACGATCTTACGATTTTATATCTATTATGCATGTTTTGTTGCAATGTGCTTAATCATTTTTTGTAACTACCTAAACAATTTATTTGATACAATATTCTCATATTTTTTTCCAAAAAATAATTTCTTTTTAAGAGATCCACATCCTTAAAAACCTAAGCTATAGAAACCTCAACTCTTTTTTTTAAGTTGAATTAAATATTGGAATGAGACCTAAAACAAAAAATCAAGATTAAAACTTGAATTATTTCAAGACTATATTAAATTATAGTTTATCAACATATAACCATCAAATTTATCTAATAGCACCTACAATCTTATAGTCTCATACTTATTATGCATGACTTTTTGCACAATATTGTAGACTTAATCATTTTTGTTACAACTGCCTCAACAAATTTTCTTTACACAATTTTTTTTTGATAAAGAAAACTTAAATCAGAATTATAGCACTCTAAAAAATAGAACAACTTTACAATGCTCACCTTTAAAAACCTAAGCTATAGAAAACTCTACTTTTTCTACAGTAGAATTAAGTATTGAGATGGGACTTAAAATCAAAAAGTCAAGATTGAAACTTCAATTAATTTAAAAATTAATATAGAATTATATACATCTATTGATGTTTCCTACTCTAATAATGAATGAACGGTAGCAACACATAAATACATGACTATCAAATTTATCTATAGTACCTACAATCATATAATTTCATACCTATATTATGCATGACTTTTTCACGCAATAGTATAGACTTAATCATATTATTACAACTACTTCAACAACTTATTTGACAAATACCCTTATAATTTTTTAATTTTTTAAAAATATCTATGTCTAGATACTCCATACCCTTAGAACCTAAACTATGGAGACCTCTATTTTTCCTATAGGAGTGCATTTGTCTTTGCAAGAATAGTTACCCCTCTATATGAGGATTATCTAAATAGATTGCAATGATTATGATAATGACCAAAGAGAGAAAATCATAGCCTTTTTCCCCCTCATATACTCCAAACCTAACCAAACATTATTTAAACAAGGAAAAAAATAGCACACAAATTTCTACTATTGTTAGGTAGGCATATATATGTAGGGTCCACATCCAATGATAGTGGAATCAGCTGTGGACAATGACAGCTGGTCCCATGCCAGCTCAGCATAGTCTCCATCATTATGACGTGTCTCACCTCATTATTTATTTATTAATTTTAAATTGTATTTTCTCCTTGTCATCTTCACTCCACTTTTGTATGCTCGATGGACGACCATTCATGCATTTTTAACCCTTCATTTTTTACTCTTCTTTTACAGTTGGTATTAAAAGAGTGGAGGAGATTAGTTTTGCGATAGACTTAATAGTGAATTAGTATATTTGAATGTTTTTTTAACTTAGTTTGGTTTTTTAAGGAGTTTATATATGTGTTGAAATTGAAATTTATTTATATGTTTTTTTGATGAATAGTGTCTTTTTTATTAATAAAATATTAAAGTTACATATTCACAAAAAAGGGGTTGGGGACATAAAAATCACTTCGCAGAGGCAAAGTCGGAAACAACTAACAACTATTCATAAAAAAAAAACAGGCATAAAGCGATTAAGTAGCAAAAGCAGTGCCAGAAGGAAGAGGATCTTTATCATCAAAACCCCACACATTATTGGAGTTAACAGGAAGGTCGGGGAGCGACCAACCATCATATGTTTACAAATAAATTTACAGATATATTTATATGTTTTTATAAATTTACAAATAATAAATAAAATTTATAAATATATCAATTTAATTTATTATTATTAAATTTTTAGTTAGTATAGAATAATTAAATTTTAATTCATATATTATTAGAGATTTTGGGTAGAATAACAGAAACATAAAAAATTATATAGAAATGAAATTGTGCTTCCTCATATCATCCATTTAATGAATTACATATTTATAGGAGTTTTAGTTCTAGGAACAACGTACTAATTATGTGACTTGTATTAACAATCCAACATACAAACAAATGTTCTACTTGATTATTATTATCATATACAACTACATAGCTTATAACATTAGTTACACATAATTAAATATGTGAATACTAATTTCCAACATATATAATATTAAAAATTTAATGAAAATTAATTGTTTAATACTTTTTCGTATTAAAATAGAAAACAAAGAATTAGTTGTACAATCATTTTATATTAAATATAAATATATATATATATATATATATATATATATATATATATATATATATATATATATATATATATATATATATATATATATATATATATATATATATATATATATATATATATATATATATATATATATATATATTAAAAAAGAGTTTGAATTTTTTTAAATTTTTTTTATAAAATAAAAAATAATAATTATAAAATTATGAGAATCAATTTAATTTATAATTCCCTTTCTTAAACACTAGAACTTGAATTAATTATATGTATTAAAAATTAAAAGATTGATGAATATAAAAGCATATGCAAATTAATTGTCTAATATTTTCTAAAATTATATATTGAAAAGATTTAAGTTTGAAATTAATTAATTAATTAATTTATTTTTATGATTTAGAAATACTAATTAAGAATTATTAAATTAAATTAAATATATTATTATTTATCTTATTGAATTTTTATTTATTATAGAATAATTATATTTTAAATTTTTATTTTCACTTATAAAATTTTAAAAAACCATGAATATACATTTATTTTTTTAATTTAATAGTTTAATAATTTTTAGTATTAAAATAGAAAACAAAAATTTAGTTGTGTAATTATTTTAATAATAAAATAGAAAAGGAAATTTATCTATAAAAAAAAATTTAAGTTTGAAATTCATTTTAACTAATTTTTTTTAATCTTTTTTTTATCAAACTACAAAATAATAATTAAAAGCTATTAGAACTCTCTCTCTCTTATATAATTAAAAATTTGATGAAAATTAATTGTTTAATACTTTTTAGTGTTAAAATAAAAAACAAAAGCCATTAGGTACTCGTATGTTGTGAATATTGTTAGATGAGGTCTACCAAATTAGTTGTACAATCATTTTATATTAAAAAGAAAATTTATGTACAACAAAAAAAATCAAGTTTGAAATTTATTTATGTATTTTTTATGATTTGCAAATACTAATTAAGAATTATTAAATTAATGTATTATTAGTTATCTTATTAAATTTTTATTTATTATAGAATAATTATATTTTGAATTTTTATTTTAATTTATATAATTTTTTTAAAAAAATCACGAATATACAATTATTTTTTTAATTTAATAGTCTAATAGTTTTTAGTATTAAAATAGAAAAAAAGGCTCTATAATCATTTTAATAATAAAATAGAAAAGAAAATTTATCTACAATAAACATTTAAGTTTGATTTTAACTTTTTTTTTGTCTTTTTTTATAAAACTACAAAATAAATACCCCTCAAACCTTGGCTCTAAGTTGAAGAGAAGTGATTCTCAATAAATAAAAATATATTTTAAATTTTTTTTTTAACTTATATAATTTTTTTTAAAAAAATCACGAATATACAATTATTTTTTTAATTTAATAGTTTTTAGTATTAAAATAGAAAACAAAAATTTACTTTGTGTAATCATTTTAATAATAAAATAGAAAAGGAAATTTATCTACAATATAGAGATAGAGATGACTTTGGTGGAATGGATACCCCTCAGACCTTGGCTCTAAGCTGAAGAGAAGCCATTAATTAATGATTCTCAATAAAAAAAAAATATTTTGAATTTTTATTTTAACTTATATAAATTTTTTTTAAAAAATCATGAATATACAATTGTTTTTTTAATTTAATAGTTTTTAGTATTAAAATAGAAAACAAAAATTTAGTTGTGTAATCATTTTAATAATAAAATAGAAAAGGAAATTTATCTACAATATAAAGATAGAGATAGAGATACAGGGAGAGATAGGGGAAGAAATATGAAGATGCAAAGATTTGAAGTATAGGAAGGGGTAATGGAGAGTGATGGATGAATAGAGAGAGGGAGATGTGTCTAGATATGGAGGGGGGAGAGGAAGATAAAGATAGAGATAAATATAGAGTGAGAGGATGGTATTAAAAAAGATATAACGATAGAGATAGATTGAGAGGTAAAGATAGAAATAGATGTAAGGAGATAAAAAGGGAGATATAAAGGAGGAGAGATAGAGATGAAGAAATACAAAAAAGATATAGATTGATAGAGAGAAGGAAATATAGAGAGGATGGGAGGGAGAGACGACAAAGGGACAAATACTTAGTTGACCTTCCATACCTTTATGACGTACCCATTGCACACTAAGGTGCGATTGCTAGTTTATTTATTAATTTAAATTATATTTTCTCCTTGCCGTCTTGACTCCACTTTTGTATGTAGCTTTAGTTTTAGACTATAGATTTTTTTCCCATCATCATGTACAACTTTTCAAAACTTCAATTTTAATGAAATCATTGACCTTTTTTTTAGATTAATAAAATTAATTTTTAAATTTTTTTTTATGAATTGGTATAAATTTGATTATGTATTGGATTTAGGTTTAAATTTGTGAGGTCCTAAATAATTCTATTTTCTAAAAAAAATTAAATATAATATTATAAGTATCTAACATTATACAATAAAAAAACTCATGAAAAACTCCTCTCAGCCTAGGAAGGAGGTTACTCCTAATTGAAATTTATTTATATGTTTTTTTGATGAATAGTGTTTTTTTTATTAATAAAGTATTAAAGTTACATATTTACAAAAAAGGGGTCGGGGACATAAAAATCACCTCACAGAGTTCACACAGCAAAGCCGGAAACAACTAACAACTATTCATAAAAAAAAAAACAGGCATAAAGCGATTAAGCAGCAAGAGCAGTGCCAGAAGGAGGAAGATCTTTATCATCAGAACTCTCAGAAAGTGACCAACCATCATATATTCACAAATAAATTTACAAATATATTTATATGTTTTTATAAATTTACAAATAATAAATAAAATTTATAAATATATCAATTTAATTTATTATTGTTAAATTTTTAGTTATTATAAAATAATTAAATTTTAATTCATATATTATTAGAGATTTTGGGTAGAATAACAGAAACATAAAAATAATATAAAATTATATAGAAATGAAATTGTGCTTCCCGGTATCATCCATTTAATGAATTACATATTTATAACAGTTTTAGTTCTAGGAACAACGTACTAATTATGTGAGTTGCATTAACAATCCAACGAACAAACAAATGTTCTACTTGATTATTATTATCATATACAACTACATAGCTTATAACATTGGTTACACATAATTAAACATGTGAATACTAATTTCCAACATATATAATATTAAACATTTAATAAAAATTAATTGTTTAATACTTTTTAGTAATAAAATAGAAAAAAAAGAATTAGTTGTACAATCATTAATTATATATATATATATATATATATATATATATATATATATATATATATATATATATATATATATATATATTAAAAAAGAATTTGAATTTTTTTAAATTTTTTTTATAAAATAAAAAATAATAATTATAAAATTATGAGAATCAATTTAATTTATAATTCCCTTTCTTAAACACTAGAACTTGAATTAATTATATGTATTAAAAATTAAAAGATTAATGAATATAAAAGCATATGCAAATTAATTGTCTAATATTCTCTAAAAATTATATATTGAAAAGATTTAAGTTTGAAATTAATTAATTTATTTATTTATTTTTATGATTTAGAAATACTAATTAAGAATTATTAAATTAAATTAAATGTATTATTATTTATCTTATTGAATTTTTATTTATTATAGAATAATTATATTTTAAATTTTTATTTTAACTTATAAAATTTTAAAAAATCATGAATATACATTTATTTTTTTAATTTAATAGTTTAATAATTTTTAGAAAATAGAAAAGAAAAATTTAGTTGTGTAATTATTTTAATAATAAAATAGAAAAGGAAATTTATGTATAAAAAATATTTAAGTTTAAAATTCATTTTAACTAATTTTTTAAAATCATTTTTTATCAAACTACAAAATAATAATTAAAAGCTATTAGAACTCTCTCTTATATAATTAAAAATTGATGAAAATTAATTGTTTAATACTTTTTAGTATTAAAATAAAAAACAAAAGCCATTAGGTACTCGCATGTTGTGAATCTTGTTAGATGAGGTCTACCAAATTAGTTGTACAATCATTTTATATTAAAAAGAAAATTTATGTACAACAAAAAAAAATCAAGTTTGAAATTTATTTTAATTTTTTTCTTTTTATGAAATATAAAATAATAATAAAAAATTATAAGAATTAAAAGATTGATGAATATGAAAGTATATGTAAATTAATTGTCTAATATTTTCTAAAATTATATATTGAAAAGATTTAAGTTTGAAATTTATTTATATATTTTTTATGATTTACAAATGCTAATTAAGAATTATTAAATTAATGTATTATTATTTATCTTATTAAATTTTTATTTATTATAGAATAATTATATTTTGAATATACAATTATTTTTTTAATTTAATAGTCTAATAGTTTTTAGTATTAAAATAGAAAAAAAGGTTCTATAATCATTTTAATAATAAAATAGAAAAGTAAATTTATCTACAATAAACATTTAAGTTTGATTTTAACTTTTTTTTTTGTCTTTTTTTTTATAAAACTACAAAATAAATACCCCTAGACCTTGGCTCTAAGTTGAAGAGAAGCCATTCTCAATAAAAAAAATATATTTTGAATTTTTATTTTAACTTATATAATTTTTTTTAAAAAAATCACGAATATACAATTATTTTTTTAATTTAATTGTTTTTAGTATTAAAATAGAAAACAAAAATTTACTTTGTGTAATCATTTTAATAATAAAATAGAAAAGGAAATTTATCTACAATATAGAGATAGAGATAGAGATACAGGGAGAGATAGGGGAAGAAATATGAAGATGCAAATATTTAAAGTATAAGAAGGGGTAATGGAGAGTGATGGATGGATAGAGAGAGGGAGATGTGTCTAGATATGGAGGGGGGAGAGGAAGATAAAGATAGAGATAAATATAGAGTGAGAGGATGGGATAAAAAAAGATATAACGATAGAGATAGATTGAGAGGTAAAGATAGAAAGAGATGTAAGGAGATAAAAAGGGAGATATAAAGGAGGAGAGATAGAGATGATGAAATACAAAAAAGATATAGATTGATAGAGAGAAGGAAATATAGAGAGGATGGGAGGGAGAGACGACAAAGGGACAAATACTTAGTTGACCTTCCATACCTTTATGACGTACCCATTGCACACTAAGGTGCGATTGCTAGTTTATTTATTAATTTAAATTATATTTTCTCCTTGCCGTCTTGACTCCACTGTTGTATGTAGCTTTAGTTTTAGACTATAGATTTTTTTCCCATCATTATGTACAACTTTTCAAAACTTCAATTTTAATGAAATCATTGACCTTTTTTTTAGATTAATAAAATTAATTTTTAAATTTTTTTTAATGAATTGGTATAAATCTGATTATGTATTGGATTTAGGTTTAAATTTGTGAGGTCCTAAATAATTCTATTTTCTAAAAAAAATTAAATATAATATTATAAGTATCTAACATTATACAATAAAAAACTCATGAAAAACTCCTCTCAGCCTAGGAAGGAGGTTACTCCTACTTTAGGAGCTCCGGTGTCTTTTGTGGAGGTGGTTGGCTTAAGCCCTATTGCTTCTTCTAGGCCTTCTGTGGCTGCTGGCCTTGATTCTTATCACCCTTTTGCTGGTTCTGGACCAACCCCTTCTTTGATGGATGTAGCTGGTCTCCTTGCTGGCAGTTCTATGGGTGTTGTTTCTGCTGGCCCTGCTGGTTTTTTGGCAGTTGTTGGTTTTGGTTATGCTGATCCTCTTTTAGTTAGTCCCTTGGTTGGGATTAAAACTAGCCCTTTGTTGGATGCTTCGTTATCTGTTTCAACACCTCTGCTGGGTGCTGGATCTTCAGTCTTGGATTCGTTGTGCTGGCAAGATGAGGCTACTAGAGTTGAAGACAGCTGGATTACAGTTAAAGGTAAAAACTCAAAGAGATCCTCCTCTTCTTTTGACATGACCCTTTGGTCCCATAAGAAGGGATCAAAAGTCTAGACCCCTTTCTTTTAGCTATTGTTCTCCTTTGGCTTATCTTGCACAACAGACTGGGGTTTTTTGTTGGACTGATTTATTTGGTAGTGTTATTCTGTGTGGTGTTTGGGGTGTCTAGTCGTTTGTTCTGGCTAGACTATTGTACTTATGGAACTCTTAATATCCTATCTTAAGTTCCAGCATTGTACAGGGTTTCGGGGCCCCTTCAAAACCTGTTTTTACTTTAATAAAAAAATATTATACAATCAAATCGAATTAATATTTACATAAATTTCATATATCTTTAAATATTATAATAACATTCTTGTAGATCTTGTAATATTATCTAGAAAATGTAATTTCAAGAAACTCTTCCCTACGTTCATTATAAACAAGGAAAGTGTTACATCTCTAATTGAATATTATTCAATCATCAAGTTGATAAAAAGAGAAAAGCATTGGGATTGGGGTCAGTTGAATCATTGAAAAGGTAGATTTAAAAGATTATTTAAAATATTGACAACCCAACAAAGCAAGTCAACAACAAAAAACAATATAGGGATAGCATGTGGAACAAGGGTGAATGTTTTAGGTTTAGGAGATTGAGAAATTTTTAGCTCTAAGGAAGGGTTCTTCTAGGTTATTTCATATTAGTCATCATTAATGGGAACTAGTGGGGCATGTAAATGTCAACATTTTCACAACTTCTAGGGGATGCTTCTTGCTAAGCATCAAGAAATTGGGTGCTTTCTAATCCATTGACTGAACAAACTAGTTTTATGGTCCATTCCATGAAAATTGAATGTCTCAACAAGGAAAAATTTGTGACACCTAGAGGGAAGTAACATGTGCATGAGGATTTCTTGGGAAGAAAACAACTAACTAATATTCCCATAAACCATTAAACCTTAGAAACAAGGTTTGATATGAATCCCACTCATCAGAATTGATAGACCTCTACCATTCACCCTAGAAAGATAAATTTAGTAGCCTCCTTGCAACTGGTAATGACATATCCAGACCACTCTAGATAGCATCAAACTAGGAGTGTCTTCCTACTTTGGCTTTCTTTGCATCCCACTTAGCACTAGATCTCCCTCTTTGAATATCTTTTTGGTAACCTTCTTGTCAAAACTTCCTTTGACTTGCGCTTAATGAGCCTCAAGTGTATGCATCACTTAAAATATGATTTCTTCTATTTCCATTATCTCAACTAACTAGATTGGCATGCCACCATTTTCTGCTAACTCTAGCTAATATGCTAACTCAAGAGAGGGTAATTCCAATGATAGTAGGAACCTTGTTTCCTTTCCATAGACCAACATGAAAGGAGAGATACCAATAAATTTCTTGAGTGTGATTCTATCAACCCATAATGATGTCTTCAAATTGTTATGCCAATACCTCTGATTATCTCTAATTTTTATCTTGATTATCTTGATGATTTTCTTGTTGGAGGATTAAGCTAAGCCATTACCATAAGGGTAATAATTTGATGTTGTCTTTAGGTATATACCATAATTAACTTCACATGAAGGAATAGACTACAACTTGGATGACTTCTTTTGGTCTTATCTATACCTAGAGGATGCCTACCTTCTATCGATAAGGTAATCATGTTACTTGCCCAATTGATTTAAGTGCCATTGTTGGTTGTTTGATCTTCTTTTAACACAAGGGAAATATTTATAGGAGTCTTAAAAGATGAGACCAGTTATTCACATAAGCTCTTACCTCTTACAAGCTTGGTGGTTTTGATCTTAATGTCATATTCCATGACATGGGTGATCCATCCAACTCTCTTCTTGTTGATATCCTTGTTCAAAAGGAAATCCTTGATGCTTGTATGTGGGACTAGTTACTGAATTTAGTTATGACATCATATATGTTTAAATTTCTTTGGTTCTCTAATAATAATGACGACCTAATTCTCTACATAACTATACTTAAGATCATAATATTTTAGTCCCTTGCTAAAGAAAGCAATTGGACGCTCCAAATTATCATTAATCAACTATCTTAGGATAATTGATAGCTTGATTCTCCTTCAAAGGAATAGGGGATGAAATCCTCTTCATAATTATGATTGGAAAGAGTGGCTTCTTGAGAAATTTATTTCTTTAATTCTTCAAAAGTAGCCTTCCCCTTCCTAGTCCAATTAAAGGCTAAATTCTTCAACATAGGGATGAGAAGGTTTATGAGCGTGGTAGGATTGGGAATGAAACTCCTCACAAAGTTGATCCTATCAAGGAAACTCTATAATCATTTCTTGTAGATTGGTAGTGGAAGTAAAAGAATGGATTCCACTCATTCTGGATCAATGGCTAGGTCATCCTTAGATATAATGTGTCCAAATGGTAACTTATGGGGCCCAATAAAAATATGAATCTCATATTTATTTTTGGTCTCCTCAATCTTTTTTCAAATTTATGTTATTGTAACCCATAAAATATCCTCAATTAAGTTCCATGACCATGTAAATTTCCTTTAATATCTTAAGTTATAGTAAAAGGTAACTTTTTACTTCAAATTAGAATAGGAGCTAGAATATGGAAGAAAATGAACTTGTTTTTGATTAAGGTAAAAATAGGTTTTACATGGACCCGAAACCAAAGTTTAAAACAACATAAAAATAGAGCATTAAAGTTAACAAAATGAAACACCTGCTAGAAAACAACAACAGGGACCACCAGCCGAACAATTCAACAGTAGAAACTAAAGAAAAACCAACAACAAAACATCTACCAGCTAGAACAAGCTAATTAACTATTATCATCTCCTCAGCTATCTTTTGGAGATCTTCCATCTTTTGGATAGTTTCTTGCAGTTCCTTTAGCTCTTTAGGTTTTTCAGGGACCTTTCTCTATGTATGCCCTCTAGTTCTTGTCCCCGGCCCAGTGTTTCCAGCTTCCTCATCAATGGTGATAGTAGTTCTTTCCAACATGTTCTTTTCCAAGTAGTTATGCAACATTTTCAAATTCACAATGGTCACCTTCAGACCCTTGTTGTTGTGGTTTAGAACACTTTTTATCATACTGTCATGGTTGTTGATTTTAGTTTCTAATTCTTTCATCTTGTCTTTAACCTTCTTACTCATCTCAGCAATTCCCTCCTCTTTAGTATTTTTATTTTTAACCTTATCAAAAAGCTTATTCTCCATTTTTCCCATCTTAGTATTCATGTTTTTCATAGTTTTTTCCATATCCTAGATATGGATTTTCATTTCCTGCATTTCCTTTTTCCAGTCCCTGTTCTCATCCTGTATCTCCATATTGCTCTTCTCCTTCTGCATAGAAACTTCCCTCTGAAGAATAACAAGTTCCTCTATGTTGTTAATAGTCTCCAGCATGGTCATCTTGTCCTTACCTTCCTTTCCTCTTATTGAGATCTCTTCACCAGTATCTCTAGCAGAAGGAGTATTACCAGCCTCCTTACCATCATTCTCTTGTCCACCCATAATTCCCTCCGAAAAAGCTTCTTCATCTTTAAAATCCTCCTCTCTAGTTTTTCCATCCCCCTTCTCAGGCATAACATTGTTTATGTTTTCTTCCACAGGGGCATTCTGAGAATTAGCCTCCATGGAATGAGTACCATCATCCCCTTTCTCAGCTCCCTCATTATCACCAGGGGTATCTTTCATTGCTTTGTCAAAAGAGTAAACCTGGGTTCCTTCCTCTTCCTCTTCCACTTCCTCCTTTTCTTCTCCATCTTCATAGCTAGTCTCCTCTTTATCATCATTCCCCTCATCCAACCATTCATTCATTTCCTCTTCTTGATCTTTTCCATGTTCTTCCTCTTTCTCATTGTTTATCTCTTCCTCCTCGGACTCCTTCTCATTGTCTTTCTCGAGAATACCCTTTCCTCTCATTTTTTTCTTATTCTCTAACTCCTCTTTGATATCTTTGTCATCAGAAGCAACATGAGATTTCCCTTTAATTTTCTTCCTCTTCTTACTAGTCTCAAGTTCAATCTCCCCCGTAATCTTCGCCTTTCTCTTATCCGTGATCTTTTTAGGGATAGGGTCCGGAATGTTGTCCCTTATGTACTCAAAAATAAGAAGGATCAAGCTTCATGCAACATAGGGTTAGAAGCCTTTTTCCTGTGCCCTGTAATGCTGCTATTCAGAGAACTTAAAAGATAGTAAGGGAAAGAAATTCTCCTTTTATGCCTGAAGTGGTTAGCAAACACAAAATGGAAATTATAGATTTTCAAATACCACCCATCCAGAGTAAAATATTCAATCATGGCCTTCAAAATTTTAGCCCAGAATTCATCAATATTAGTAATATCCACATAGTCACCTTTCCCCTTAGTCATAAGGGCTTTCTCATCATCAGTTTTGGGAAAAATAGAAAATGAACTTGTTAGTAATTAACTTATCAAGATTATGAGAGGTGGTTTCATGTAATCATGCATTTGTCATCTAATTGAAAGAGAAAAAAATTGTTGAACCCTTCCATATGCTCAAAGGAGGGGGGGAGGGGAATGAACATGTATCAAAACTTAATCAATTATTAACCATTTATTCCATTCAACTTATGTGCATAGGCAAATAACTAAAAAATAAAAAATAGCACATATGACATTAGGATTTTTATGTGGAAAACTCAATGCAAGAAAAACCCAAGTGAGAATCATACTCACTATATGAAGAATTGATTTCAATTCTTTAGGTCAGATTCTAAGGAGCTCATTGATCCTAATATAGACTTGTAAACTAAGGTAGGCAACCCGAGGGAAATTTACAAGGACTTGCTAACCATTGAAGATCACTTTGTTCGATGCAAGACACACTAGTAATGATTACAAAGAATTATTATAATTAAACTAAATAGAAGAATACAATAAAATGTTGATTGTAACTCGATGTTCATATGTATATAAATAACTTAATAATTGTTTGTCTTCACATTAGCACTTCATAATATATAATACACAGTCATACACAACATACATTTCTATCTCTAAAGGATATATGCCAATATATATCTAAGGAAACTCAAAATAAAATCAATTAGATCGGCTTACGTAGATGTGATGTTCAACACATGGACAATCAACCCCAAAATCAATCTCCAAAGTATGGAAAAGGAAAATAATATTTGTAAGGCATCACAACATGTCGACACATCTTCCTCTAGATCCTAAATCATTTCCATTGACACTGCACGCTACTGGATGGACCAAAACATCTCGAGTTGGCCCCAAAGGATAATGATATTAATGTGTTTCGGCCAAACAAATATAGAACGTAGTGCCAACCTCCTAAACTACTATTAAACTATCATTGTCATGCCAAAACTTAGGAACATAGATTTTGTAGTAGACTCAATGATACCATGAAACCTTAAATGCATCAACCTTTTACATATTCAGTAAAATATTCTAATCGTAGGGTAAAATAGATCAATGCAGACCAATAAGTAGAACATAGTCTATCAAATCATTCACTCGAACAATCATAATTATCCATTTTCATGTGAAGATAACTAAATTCATAACCAAAGATTCAAATAAGACTTGATATGTCTAGATATACCTTATAAGCGCCACTCTAACAATCTCCATACATCAATATGAACACATAGGTCCTCAATTGATACTAATCCTCTCTAGAATACAAAGAAACACTACACACACTTTATAGATCATATTTGACATCAATGGAAACAAGCTTGACATTAATGATAATGAGATACTTACATTTTCAATGATCTCCCCCTTTTTTGATTGATGGAAAAACTCGTGAACTCTCTAAATCATTAGTAAATTTCTCCCCCTTTGACATCAAGGACAAAGGAAGTTTCCAAAATATTGTATAGACTTTGTGATATCATATATCACTCTCCCATAGATCAAAACCCATATATAGAATACACTCCTATACATATTATTATTTGCAATACATATATTCAATATTTATAGATAGTCCCCCTAACTTTATCATCCCCCCTTAGGCAATGAACCAAAAATGAATTCAATAGAAACCAAAACTACATTACTCCTCTGTTAGTATTTATACAAAGCTAGAAATTATCTTACTACTAAAATTGGGTAGTTTATTTTGATTAGGGAAAAGTACGATGGTGGATCATCTATAGTTGTGCCCATGTGGTATTTCATTCATTTGTTGTAGAGGTCAAAAAGGTGCACTAATATGCAAACTTCACAAGAAGATCCTCTGTATCTTTTATGTTCTTTGGATCCTTAAACTCCTAATATAGCTTCTCTAATCCCTCGGACAACATCACCACACTAGTGAGTTTAAGATCTACTATATCCTTTAGATGACCAAATTAATTATTTATCTTCTTTTAATCTCTTAGAATATTCGACTGCATGGATACATTCTCTATCTGTATCCTGGCAGGGTCATCATCAATTTTGTAATCAATTGAATTTGATAGTTCTATAATTTGTGACTCCAACTTTTTAATTTGATCTTGTATATTATTTGTGGATATGGGCCATCTTTGACAAAACTGATACACTACTACAACTTCATTTATACATTTCTCAAGATCCTTGAGAGTCTCTTATAGTTGGAACTATGTTGTTGCACACTTATTGAACCAACTCTTCCAATCTTTTCTTTTCTACCTTTTTCTCTAGTACATTCTTTATAATTGTGGCCTCCAATGTGGAGGTATGTTACTTAAATCCCTTAAGAAGCATAGAAAATTAATCCATCCTAGTTAGTGAATCATCCAACTATACTTTGGGAAGCCCTTCATGAATTACTTTTACAATACTATCAATCAATTTTGTGTTGTCCTTGTAAGATTTTATAAACTCCTTGCACAAGCTGAATGGTGAAAGATATTACCCAAGTGTAATTTGTGAAATGGTGTTAGCTGGTCAAGGTCCACCTTACCTAGAGTCATAGGTACTTGAAGTACCTCTATTAAGATCACTAACTCAAACTAAATCTTAATGCCTAATAGGTTTAAGAGAAAATATCCATAAGGTTTAGAAGACTAACCGCAGAGTATTTCACCTTTATCTCCATCAGTAGCCTCCTCCTCATCTTTCTAATTTGGAATCTTCTCCTTCTTTGGATTCTTTTCTATTTTCATTTTTATGTCCTACCACTTACCAATAATTTTTTATTGATCTTGTTGCTTCATCATACCTGTGTTGTCAATCTTTTTCTCTTCTTAATCCTTTTCTAGTGAAACGTCAACGTTGGTTTCCATTAGAACACTTGTTCCTACTTCTAAAATAAATGTGTCACTTGGATCAGTATTTGTATGCATCTTCTCATCAATTGTTGGACATGTGTTTGTCTTCTCCAAAGGAGAAGACTCACTTTTCATCATCTCATTAGCAATTTCTGCAACCATATCTTGTTTTTTGGTCTATTCTCTAATATTCATTTGGATTGTCTCCCTCTATAGTGTTGATTCTTTCCTTCTTCTTGCATTTTGCACTAATAGTTAGTGTAATTTGATCTCTATCTCCCCAAGAAAAGGAAACACATATTTTGTCCAAGGCATGAGTTTTGATTTAGATTCTCAAAGCATCACCTCTTTTCTTCTTTTGGTTAGGGAATCAACCAACTCTTTAGGGAACTGACAATATCATCAATATGGAAGTTGTAGGTGATCAAGTGTTGGATGATAGCCTTCTCAACTGCCACCTTATCTACCAGAGGGATATATTTCTAGACTTGTTTCCATATCCAATCCTTCATGTTGGCTAATGGAATTGACCAAATTGTTCAAATGTAGAGGTTGATACGTTGTATCAATCAAAGGGATCTCTGTCTTCTTCTTCTTTCCTTTATCTTTCTATATACCTATAAAATATATAGACGTAGAACCTATTGATACACCACAAAATAACACAAAGATTATACTTTTATAAGCACACCAATGAAACTTAATAAACACAATGAAATATAAAAAACCTATTTTACCTATTCCTTTAATGTTCTTCTCCTCTTTAAGATTTTGGGGAAATGATTTTAGCTAGGCATATAAACTTTATCCTCCTCCTTTTCTTTTTCTTTTTTTATATTTTTTTCCTTTATTATTCTCTGACTTCTCCTCCTTTTCCTCTACCAATGAGATCTTGGATCTCTTTTTCCTTTCAAAAGGTTGGCCTTCTTGTTCTTCCTCTTCATCATCTTCCTTTTAGTCCTTTTGGACCTCTTCTTCACAATAAATTTCTGGTTTTCAACTTCCTTATCTGAGACACTAGTTATGAAAACTTATTAGACTTGTTTTCCCCTTTGTGGCTTTGTCTTTTGGCTAGTGTCCTTTTGTTTCATTAAGTTCCACTCTTGTAGGGGTTCTTAAGGAACCAATATCTACATGTGGGGAAGAGGCATACCTTGTTCTAATCTAAGGGGTTGCAAAAGTGCCTTCTTCTAGAGGAGTTGAATCAAAAGGTTTTGAAATCATACACATGTTCAAATTTTTGTAGAGGTTCTCCATCATCTATCTCCAATCTCTTCTAAAACATCTTATTAAGGAGCTTCGTTCCAAACCTCTCTTCTTTTGGATTAATCTCCAACTGTAGAAACATATTGATGTTCTTTTCTACTTCTACAATGACCTCATAGGGAAGTTATAGAAGCCAAGAAACCATAGGTTGAACCACTTTAATGTAAAAAAAAGTCCTTTCTAACAAGAAATTTTATCTCATCTTTATACTTTCAAACCAAATCTTAGGGTACCATGTCTCTCTTTTGCATCATATCTTGCAGGTTCTTGAACCAAATATATAAGCAATAATTATATGGTTTTGTGTTCCCATTGAAGCTTCTAACATTTGTTTTTATTTGCACCACTACAGGGAGGACTTTTCCCAAACCTACTCTTGAATCTTGGAAGCTCATTCATAAAGAAGAACACAAGACATATTATCAATGAATTGTACTTGAATTAATACTTAGTATTCTTGGGTCTATCTAGATTATCTAGATTTTGTTTTGGAGGAGCTCACACATGTCAAAATATTCTCCTTCAACCACCATTTTTTCTACAATGTATATAGAGAACATATAGAGGTGGAATTGGCAGAACCCTCACAGTTCTTATAGTCAATCTTGTATGCAAACCCTTGGTTCCATACTTGATCCTTGGATCAACTATATCTTCTATTGTCATTTCCCTTCCATCTATTTTTGTGCACAGGTAAGTTGTGAAACCATATCATTCTTTACTTTCCTCAAAGTTGAAAGAGTGTCAGAGGAGCACAATCTCATCAAAGCCTTAATTACCTCCTTTTTTATTTTGTGTGGCTGATCCAAATACATAATGTCTCTATGAGTCTAACTTGGAATAATTTGAATCCATCATTCTCATAGTTGAATTCTAGGAATTCCTTCCAGATATTAAGCCCTAGCTCCAAAATTTGCTTCTACTTTGTCTTGTATGTTGTCAAGTCACCTTTCACTATCAATTCCTTCCACAAGTCATTGAAATTGATATGGATAATATCTATTAAGGGTGCATAGATGTATACCCTTACATCCTTTCCATACACAACATCCAACAATGTATTCAAAATCCTCCATATCTGTCTTTGTCACCATAAAAGGATATGGACTGTATTTTGGTCATGGATTCACTACAAGGTCTACAAAGATCGATGTGGCCATATTAATTAGTGGATAGAATATTTAATCACTGAAACAAGAATGCCACTAAATGCAATGGTCACTAGTATTAGAAGAAAGTGAAGCACTGAAATACATCTTGCACACAAGAGATCTTGAATTCATAAGATTTCTAGTGATCAAAATGAATCCAAAACCTCTAATATATCCCCTTCTAATGGATACATAGGGTTATACATTAAATTGTTCATGACTATTGAAGCTCCACTTAAAACTACCACTCTGTATTTCAAGTGAGCACAAAAATGTATGCAAGTATCATTAGAAATTTAAAATGATCCAAACATCCCTTCATAATGTTTTTCATACTAAAATCTATCCAACATCCAAACCATGAGGGGGTTCATTAGATCTACAAAAACCTTCCCCTTAGACAATGCTTTCTATTTTTTCCCAAAGGAAAAATCTGCACCATTGAGGGGCATAGACATATCCTTTGACTTGGGTTCCACACTCTCATCAAATTTCTTTACCCATGTCTTCCACTTCTTTTCTCTTTCATCATTCACATCAATTTCCTTCTTTTTTGGAAGAAAGGCATTCACATTCTTTCCTTTACAGAACCTAGTAATTTTCCCTAATTTATATTGTAATTGTAACATGTAGGACCTTTTTGTAGACCAATCCCATACCTTTTGTTGTAATACCCCTCCCATAGGAAGAAAGGCCTTCACATTCTTTCCTTTACAGAACCTAGTAATTTGCCCTAATTTATATTGTAATTGTAACATGTAGGACCTTTTTGTAGACCAATCCCATACCTTTTGTTGTAATACCCCTCCCATAGGCTACTTTTCAATTTTGTTGCCAAACTCTTTTAGGCCATTTGTTGTGAGCGTTGGTTATTTTAGTGATATTAGAGGATATTGATGTATGAAATTACTTTGTGATTTGATATATATGAGCCATTGGATAGTTGCATAGTATCATGTGTTGATGGCTAGATGATTATGGTTATTTGCATGTTGAGTACCTAATTATGATGATGTTATTTATAGTTATGGTTTTTGACATACTGACCCTATATCTATATTCACATGGATTATATGTATGTTTTACATTTATGTTTGATGAGATTGATATGGTGTGGGATGGAGTCGTAGTTACTTTCTTGTGAGATTCACATGATGTATCAATCTCTATCAATCACATCTCTTTTGGTTCAGGGTTGTTCGAGTTTGGATTCATCTAGTGGAAGTGGGTAACGTGTTCATTTTCTTCCTAGATCGGTTGAGAGATTTGTCGTGCAGTTGGTGATTGTTGGGTTTTAGCATATGCAGTCGTAGATATTGATTGTTGGAACTCATGTGGAACTATATCTTGGGTCATGCATCCTTATGTTATTATTGTGGTTATCAATGTTTCCATTTGGGGCTGATCCTACTGATGAGCCCAATTTTTGGCATGTTTTAGGCTACATTTCTAGTACCTTTATATCTTTTATTATGTTGAAACAAACATTGAGTAGTGACTATGGAACTAATATAGAAAATTTTATGCTTAATATAAAAAATTTATTATGATAAGTCTTTGATAGAATTTCCATGGTTATTGCTTAATGTTTTATCAATTTGATGAAAGATGTGTGCCTTGTGACTCTATGAGATGAAATGCCTTTCCTATAGCCACTACTATTCACCTTCCTGCAGCCATATAAAAAATGTTGTTTGATCGAAGTCAATACCTAATGAATGTATGAATGAGATGGTGAATTATTTAATGAGTTGGATGTGTTGAGATGACCCTAATCTGAAGGAATAACTATTAGTTATTACAGGTACCAAGTCTCAAGGAGAAGATTTAGCCTCCACTAGATCACTATAGGACTAATTCAAATTAGACCAATTCAACATCAAGAAATGAGGAGACAGATGAGAAGTTATCCACCATGCAAGGGGAGCATTCTAGGAATCCAACAAAAGGCATCTAGATGACACACAAATCTATGATAGTGGTGCATTAATTCTTTCAAATAAATTTGACTTAGTTCTCTCTCTTGTGTCCACTTCTTCAATGTAAAGGTTGAGATGTAATAAAGGTTTCCCATTTATGTGGGAAAGGTTAGTTAGTTGTTAGGTTTCAACTTTAATAAATAACTACGTTCTCCTTCAGAGAAAGAGCTGGAAGTTTACTGGTGTATTAGCTTTAGTTACAAGTAATATTGTTGCAAGTTGCAAGTTGTGAGCAATGTAATTTTCAGTTTCAATTCAATAAAAGCATTTCATGGAGTTTTTAGTTTAATCTATTGTGTACTTGAGACACTACCTAAGGGGGCCCACTTAGGGAAGCTAACTATATTTTACATTTCTGAAATTAGAGTAACTATACTTCATTTTCCTAGAAATTCAGCATGACTGTTCCTACACCTGAAAAAATTACAAAGCTATCAAATATTGTTCTAGCCACTAGGGATAGAGAAGTTTGTGTCTTCAAAACTGGGTTTAGTTTTCATTTTCGGAAGTAGATGCTAGCTAAAGTTTGTATCCAACAATTTCAATTCTAGCATGGTATTTTCAAGGAAGAACACATGTCTGAAATAGGTTGATAGTGCATATACTATGAAGGCCCATTTCAAGTCTAACATCCTTGGGTTGAAAATTAAATGATGTCCTTAAGTAGATTATAACTACTGGTTGTGATATCTAATCTATGAGTAGAGGAATATATGTTCCTAGATATCAACCTAATTAAGGAAACTACATTTTTGGCGTTGTTGTCAGGGATGGTGTCAAACTAAGAACCTATTGCAGGCATGGTAATAGGAGTTTGAATTTCATTCCTAGCATTTAGCTTAGAATTCAACATTCCAACATTTTCCATAGTTTAGACTTACTTTTTCCTGTATGCATAGAATAAAAGATCAATTTGGAAGATTCCTTCCTAGAAGATTAGATACCCAAGAAATTGAAATAGAGATTTTCCAAGAAGAAGAACCATATGTGGATGTTGTCCAGGACTTAGTTACCTCATTTTCTTCCTCAAAGTTAAGTTTGAACCTATCTAATGAGCCATATGACCTTAATCCACACATTCAACATTTGAATAATTTGCAAGCTTTCAATAACCTAATGAAAGACACTACACCTATAATGGCTTCCTATTATAATAGTCCAGGTGGAAATATTTGGCTTGCAATGAAGATTCATGGGTTGTGGTTTCTCATGGTACATTTTTTGACGTTGTTGGGTTCATGGTCGACTTCCTTGTGTAATCGTGCACTATGTAATACTCATTTGTGGATGTTATGGATTTGGGTCCTGGCCTATATGTTTGTAAAAAGTTTTCTTTATCTTGAAGATTGTGATTGAATAAGCTAATTTGTGGTTGCCAATATTGTTTATAAGCTAGTTTCTATTTCTTGTTTAAGGAGGAAGGGCCCGAGAGAGAGAGAGAGGAACACTCTGAAATTTGACAGATCAGAATTAGGATATGAGTCTTATTTTTCATATGGCCGTAAATGGGAAGGCCTGACAGCCCAACATGTTTTTTGTAATTAAATGTTATTAGATAATAAAGTTCTTGTTTGGTCACATCTTGTTGTGTTCTTTGTGTTTTCCGCTATGTTGACTCTTGCTGCAAGATTGGACATCTCCTTTAGGGATTTTTCCAGTCTTGACTGCATCAAGTGGTATCAGAGCAAGGTTTTCAATTGCTAGAGTATAGATTGGATTCCACAGTGGTGACATCTCGATTTGGTTTGTTGTAGGGTGATAGAGTGTGAATCTAACCTGTAATTGCAGAGTATTTTACTTAGAATTTTCTAGATAGAAGATGCCTCCAAGAATATTTTGTGGAGTCATCAATGGAGGTTTTAGGGATTTGCAGAGGCAAGTGCAACCTTTAAAAGATGAATTACGAAGGAGGAATACACCAAAATTTTGTCAAGATAGTGATGAAGAATCTGAGGAAGAAGAACACTTTGAAGAAGTTGTAGAAGATGCCATCGATCTAGAAGAGGTTAGATTTCTGAAAGCTATGTCTAAGATTGGAAAGAGACCTAAAATTGAAGTTTTTTGTTGGTAGCCTTAGACTAGAGGATTTGATTGATTGGATTACTGAGATGGAAGAATACTTCGAGTATGAAGAGGTAGAAGATCCTGATCAGGCTTGATTTGAAAAGACAAAGATGAAAGGACATGCAAGTATATGGTGGAGAGAAGTTTAATTAGAAAGAAATAAGAAAGGGAAAGAAAATATTACTGTAAGATATAAAATATGGATGAATAGGGTTTAGAATAATGCATATGAAAGAGACCCTAAACCCATATTTTACACATACATATGAATTCTAAGGGGATGGAATGTAAATTTGGAAATGCTAATATTGAAATGAAGAAATGAAAGTACTTACCTCTGAAAAAGAATCTGCCGAAAACCCTGTTAAATAGTCTAAAAAATTGTTGATTTTCGCTATATTGAACCGAAACTATGAGATCTACAAAACCCAAAAATATTTTGTCTTTTGGAAAAAGGTCATCCTTAACCTAGGGATCGGGGTAAGATCTTCCCCCAGGGTACAATATTACCCCAAAAAGTGATCCTTGACCTGCACTGCTTCGACAAAAATTATGTTCGCAGCTCCCGAAAGTTCGACGAAAAGGGTACTCAGATCTACACTTATATTCGTTGTCCCGCACCTGTACCTACAAGAAAAAGGGGTTTTTTTTTGGATGAGCGGTTTGCCTTGGTCAAACCCCAATTTTGGAATCAACCTTAAAATGGAATTGAAATAGAAAATGCTAGCAAGTAGTAGAAGTAGATCTAACAACAAAGCTATGATATTCAATAGATATGCAATTGTATTTGAAATGTAAACAAGTATGTTGATATGAAAGCTTTGGACTCAAAAGTGGAAATCAAAACCATAAATGTAAATCAAAAAATCCATGATTGTATGCTTGAAATCCACCTTGAGGGAAGAATGAATGGATCTTGAAGATGAACAAAGGATCTTGAAGGAAGATCACAACACCATGATGGATAGATCTAGGGTTTGAATGATGAATCTTGAATGCTTGAACCAAATCCATTCAAAGGCTTGAATGCTTGAATCCTTGATCTTCAATGGAGAACTTGAATGCTTGAATATATGATTGCTTGAATTTTATTGAGAGTGCTTGATAATCGATTCATGAGCGATGGAGAAAATGAGAGTAGAAGGCTTCCTTTTATAGAGATCTAGGGCACAAACTCCTAGAGAGGCCAACATATGAGAAATAAATTCCCATTGGGCCCTTACCCCTAGAAATGGACCTAGATTAAATGCAATTAAAGAGTTTACCATTTTGGAGACCAAAACAGCCGACCCAGAAGTGAGAAAATAAACTTTTGAGTTTCCCCTGCATCTAGAAAACTTTCCAATGAAAAGGGGGACCTAGGTCGAGGTCGAGGTCAAATTTTACCTAGGTCAAGGTTGAGGTTGACCTTAACCCAGAGGTTTAGGACCCCTGGAAAATGTGCTAGGTGAGGAAAACAGTGCTCGGGGAGGCCCAAATAGAGCCCTAAATAGGCACAGAAGATGGGAAGGGGGCAAAAAATAGAGGACAATATGATGATGGCCCAAAAAACCCCCTAAGGAGGGTTAAACATTCTTAACGTGGAAGTGCTTCCATTTTAAGATGATACAATTACTAAATGGGATCAGATGGTTAAAAAGTTGAAGAGACAATTTATTCCAGTGGATTATGAATTGGAAATGTTCAAGAAGATACAAGCATTGAAGCAGGATGACAAATCAGTACAAGAATATACTAAAGAGTTCTATCAGATCAATAATCAGGACTGGTCATTCTGAAGCTGATAAAGAGAAGGTTGCTAGATATATCTATGGTTTTAGACCTAGTATTCAAGAGGAGTTACTTACAGTTTGAATGATAATAATTGGAGACACTTATCATACGACATTAAGAATTGAAGAGAAGTTGAACAAGATGTTTGAAGACAAAAAGAATAATAGGAATCAGGGTGGCAAGACTAGTGTCTCAACTGGTGTGAGAAATGTGGTAGAGAATCCTCAGTAGACTAATGAAGGATCTAGTAGTAATTAGACCATTAAATATTACAATGGTGGATAAAGAGGAAGAGGAAGAGGTGAATTTGTAGGTACTTATTTTCAGTGTGGTGAAATAGGTCACGAGACTTTTTAATGTCCTAAAAGAAGGGTTGCACATTTGTATAGAGAGATTACATTGACTTCAAAGGAGAATATATTGAATGCTACTAAAGAAGGCAAAGCCCTTGTCAATAGAAGGATTGTTGTATGTATTGATGAACTGGTGCAAAGAAGGAATTTTTTCAGAACCAGATGTAAATGTAAGGATAAGGTATGTAATGTTATCATTGATGGTGGCAGTTTTGATAACTTTGTTTCAGAAAAAATGGTTAGTAAATTGTAGTTGGAAAGGAGAAAACATCCAGATCCTTATCAGATTAGTTGGTTGCAAGATGAATCTAAGGCTAGGATTGATGATAAATGCCTACTTAGTTTTAAAATTGGGACTTATCATGATGAGATATTATGTGATGTATTACCTACGGATGCTTGTCATTTATTGCTTGGGAGACCTTGGAATTTTGATATGCATGTTATGTTTGATGGTTATGCTAATACCTATGTGGTAAGGAAAGGAAGATCTAAGTATAAATTGATACCTTTGCAGGAAAAAGAGAATGAGAGATGTGGAATTGTCAGATGTTGTCTGATTGACAATGCCAAACATGAGAAGCTGAGATTTGATGAGCCTATTCCTATAAGTAGAATTAAGGAAAATGAAAGTTTGAAGGAGGATGTTAAGAACATCTCCAAGGAACTTTCATGGATTAAGGTGTAGATGACATCTTTGGCCATGGTAGTACAATAGATGATGACAATTGTAAGTGTTGGATAACAAGGTATAGATAGTACTAGATTAAAAAGGAATCTCATCAAAAGGTCTGATGATGATGTGGTTTAGAGGATTAATGATGGTAAGTAGAAGAAACTAAAGGAATATGGTAGAGGTCAGAGTGCAGGACAAGTGATTTTGCTGAATAAAAAAGTAGACAGAGGAAAGATAATGTTGGTTGCAGGACAAGAGGACATGTGGAACAAGAATAAGTATGGGATATATGTTCTGAATCCCATCAGATGTTCATGATTTCCTCTCACGGAACATCTTCTTCTCACCTGGGGTGTTTGATGCATGAGAATCCTAGGGTAGTTGACAATCTTGCATCAACCAAAAATATGTTTTGTATTTTGCTCTTATTTTTGGTTTGAATGATTGAGTTGGCTCTCAACCCTGTGTTGGAGTTGGTGTGTGTGATCATATTGTATTATTCAAGACCTATTTAGGAAACATTTCCTATGATCACATCTCTTTTGGTTAAGGATTGTTCAAGTTTGGATTCATCTAGTGGAAGTGGGTAATGTGTTCATTTCCTACATGGATCGGTTGAGGAGATTTATCGTGCGATTGGTGATCATTGGGTTTTAGTGTATGCGGTCATGGATCTTGATTTTTGGAACTTGTGTAGACCTATATCTTGGATAATGCATCCTTATGTTCTTATTGTGGTGATCATTATTTTTATTTGGGGCTGATCCTATAATTTCTTCATGTTCTAATGCTTAGGGTGGCAAGATCTGGCTTCCAATGAAGATTCATGGGTTGCAATTGCTTATGGTACATTGTTTGATGTTCCTAGATTCTTGGTCGACTTCCTTGTGTAATCATGTGTTATGTTATACTCATTTGTGGATGTTCTTATGGATTTTGGTCCTGACCTATATGTTTATAAAATGTTTTCTTTATCTTACAGATTGTAATCGGATAAGTTGACTTTTGGCTGGCGATGTTGTTTATAAGTTGGGTTGTAGTTCTTATTTAAAGAGGAAGGGGATGAGAGAGAGGAAAGTTTTGAAATTAGACAGATCGGGATTAGGATTTGAGTCTTGTTTTTCATATGGCCATAATCAGGAAGGCCTGACAACCCGACATGTTTGTTGTAATTAAATGTTATCAAATATTAAAGTTATTGTTGTTTGGTCACATCTTGTTGTGTTCTTCACATTTTCCACTATGTTGACTCTTGCTACAAGATTGGACATCTCCTTTGGGTATTTCTCTGGTCTTGATTACATCAATACACACACACATGTTCAACTTTGTGATGGCATGTTTGTAAATACCGAACATCGACTTCCCTGAATTATCAGGATGAGTGTGCCCTATCGCAATATCTCAATGGTAAGAGAGGGGACATAACACACATGTCCAAATCCCAACCTAAGCCATTAATTGTCCTAAAATAATGGACAAGTATATGATTTTCTACCTATCCAGATTCATCTTGGTGATGTGAATTCATGAGCCCTTCCTTTAGGCTTGATTGTTTTATTTTGATGTTGATGCAGGAGCATCCTGGGTGTAATAGCAATCTTGCATCACCCAAAAATATTTCTATTTTTGTATTCAATAAGGGCTATCTTGTGCAGAGCTGGTATTTGTGGAAACTTGCTATTTTTAGTAAGTTGGTTATCCAATCTCAGAATGTTCTAATTTCTTCCTTGGAGCTTCATTTTGGTCATATCAGCCTGCCAGTAAAGTTTCATTGACAGATCAAGTCTAGCTTTGTAGATATTGAAGATTTTTGGTATTGGCAACAGGGTAAAAAAACTTTGAACTCAGTTTTGAAGGCTTTAGAGGCCCTGGATGAGGTCAAAAATTTGGGTGATAGGCACTTGCGTGAGTAAAGCCTGTAGAGCACTTCGTGGCCTTTCTGGAATGGGGTTATAATAGTCAATCGGGTCAACTGGCGATGACTTATGGTCTTCGAAAGTTGGGTCACCTGAAATGGCAGAAAATGATTTTCCTTCAAAATTTTTGTTTGGGTTTCAAAAGTTATTTTGAGCTGACTTTGATGTAATAAATTGTAAAATAAAATAATTCTAAGTTTGGTCGGCCTTGTTGGCTAAAATTCTGGAACCTTCCCAGGCGGTGGAAAATTGCCTATATAAGGAAGACTGTAGTGTTGTCTTAGGTAGTGTAGGAGTTCTGGGTAGTAGATCTAGGTATTGATTCGAGGCTTTGTCCTACAGAATATTGTAAGGGAATGCCCATGTGGCTTTGCATATTGTAATTCTAAAAGTTTGTAATTCCACATTTGTGGAGATAATAAGAAGCCCATTTTATGTTCTAGCATATTGTTGTTGTTTCTCTATTTCTATTATGTGTTTGTGGTATTAAGGGGAGCACCCTTCATCAAGATACCACTTGATGGACACCCGAGGTAATTTGAGAAGTGACCCTGTCATGACTCAGGTGTGCAGAGGAAAACCAAGATGGTTAACCTCCTCCTTTGTTAGCCATGATGAATCTTCAATAGGTCATCCTTTCCATTTGACCAAATACTCTTCATATGTCCTGTTCCTTGTGCTTCTACCAACACGACTATCTAGTATGTCTTCAATCTCCTTGATATCTGAACTGGTTGCTGGAATAGTCCACTATGTTGTTGTAACCTCATCTTCAATACCCCCTTCATGATACTCTATCAGATCTGAAACATTAAATACTGGTGAAATATTCAGCTCAGTAGGCAACTCAACCTCATATGAATTTTCTGAATCATGCTTCTTCAGTATCTTACATGGCCCAAACTTCTTCATTTTCAACTTGTTATATGTACCAACTGGAAACCACTCCTTCCACAAATGAACCATGACTTCATCTCCAACTTGAAACTCCTTATGCCTCTTTTTCTCATTTTCCTTAGCCTTATACTGCACATTCATCTTGATAATATGCTTCCTCAACTCCTCATGGATGTTCTTCAAATGTTCTGCAAAATCCTTAGCTTCAACACAACTTATTTCTCCTTTATCTATCTTTCTCAACTCAGATGCATTTTTGGGACTACTCCCATATACAATCTGGAATGGTGATTTACCAGTGCTCCTGTTGACAGAATTATTATATGCAAATTCTCCCTATGGTAAAATCAAATGCCATCCCGTTGGCTTATCTCCAACCAAAAATCTCAGCAAATTTCCCAAACTCCTATTCACAACCTCTGTCTGTCCTTCAGTCTGTGGATGATGTGATGAACTGCACTTCAAATCTTTTTTTAACTTCTTCCACAATGTACGCCAAAAATATCTAATGAACTTAGTGTCCCTATCTGAAACTATGGTCTTTGGAAAACCATGTAGTCTCACTACTTCTCTGAAAAACAATTTTTCTACATGAACAACATCATTAGTCTTCTTGCAGGGAATAAAATATGCCATCTTTGAAAATCTGTCAACTACCACAAAAATTGAATCATGTCCCCGCTGTGTCCTTGGTAAACCAAGAACAAAGTCCATACTGATATCCTCCCAAGGATTCTTTGGTATAGGTAATGGTTGATACAACCCTATATTTTGCTTCACTCCTTTCACCATCTGACATACTCTGCAACTCTGTACAAACTTCTTGACATCTTGCTACAACTATGGCCAATAATAATTCTCACTAACCAAAGCAAGGGTTTTATCTCGACCAAAATGTCTAGCCAATCCTCTGCTATGCTTCTCCTTGATGAGATTCTCCCTCATAGAACTTCTAGGAATGCACAATTGACTCCCTCTAAATAGCATATCATCTTGAATGATGAAATCCAACCACTTCGTTCTGTCTAGAGTAACAGGTTCTTTATAAACTTTCCAAGCTTCACCAAAATCAAGATCCTCTAGATAAAAATTCTTGAGTTCCTTGAACCCAACCACCTCAATCTGCATCTCTGTCAGCAATAGTTGCCTTCTACTAAGCACATCTGCAACCTTGTTAGACTTTCCACTTCTGTGTTTCAAAACAAATGTATAACTATGCAAAAACTCAACCCATTTCAAATGTTTTTGATTCAACTTTCCTTGACTATTCAAATATTGCAAAGCTTGATGATCAGTATACAAAACAAACTCCTTAGGAAGCAGATAGTGTCTCCACTTCTTCAATGTCTGAACTATAGCATAAAATTCTTAATCATAAACAAAATATTTTCTCTTGGCATCATTTAACTTCTCATTGAAATAAGCAATAGGTTTACCTTCTTGGCTCATAACAGCTCCTATTGCAGTACTACTAGCATCATAGTCTACTTGAAACACCTTATTAAAATCTAGAAGTGCTAAAATAGGTTGTTCTGTAACTTTCTATTTCAACAGTTAAAAACTTTTATCTGCCCCATTAGTCCACTTGAACTCTTTTCTATCCCCTCTCATTGTTTCAGTCAAGGGTCCATAAATACTGCTAAAATTTTTGATAAACTTTCTGTAAAAACTAGCCAAACCATGAAAAGATCTTACCTCAGTAGCACTCCTTGGAGTAGGCCATTCAAGGATATCCTGTACTTTCTCTGGGTCCATTTTCAGACCTTCTACTGAAACTACAAATCCCAAACACACTAACTCCTTCAAAAAACTGCACTTCTTCAAATTAATCAACAATTTCTCATCTCTTAGCTTCTCAAACACCATACGAATATGCATCATATGTTCCTCCAATGTCTTGCTAAAGATCAAAATATCATCTAGGTAAACAATGACAAACTTACCTAGAAATTCTTTCAGAACCTCATTCATGAGCCGCATGAAAGTGCTCGGTGCATTGGTTAGCCCAAAAGGCATGACTAACCACTCATATAGTCCTTCCTTTGTCTTGAAGGCAGTATTCCATTCATCTCCTTCTTTGATCCGAATCTGGTGATATCCACTTTTCAGATCTATCTTTGAGAAATACACAACCCCACTCAAACAGTCCATAATATCATCCATTCGTGGCAATGGAAATTGGTACTTCATTGTGATCTTGTTTATTGCTCTACAATCTATACACATCCTCCATTATCCATTCTTCTTTGGTGCTAATACCATTGGTACATCATAGGGACTCAGACTCTCTCGAATCAACCCCTTCTACAATAACTCATGTACTTGTCTGTTCAACTCTTCACTTTCTACTGGTGTCATTCTGTGTGCTACCTTGTTTAGAAAACTAGCTCCTAGAATCAAATCCATCTGATGACTGATCTTCCTTATCGGTGGTAATCCATCAGGTACATTATTAGATACAATATCTTGAAACTCATTCAACAAATCTACAACCTCTACAGGTACATCCTCTACTTCCTCTTTACCAGCTTTTGGAATTAAAGCAAAACACACATGCTCATGCCTCATACCATCTAGGAATTTTCTTCCATCAACAAAAGTTATTCTTGCATTACCACATACCTTTTCTTCTATGTCATTCAATGACTTTAGCTTATGTCGCACTCCATCCTTTGTCAGGGAATATGTATTCACATGACCATCATGTACATCACATTTGTCAAACTGCCATGGCCTACCCAAAAACATGTGACATGCATCCATAGGTATGATATCACATAGTACCTCATCATGGTACCCACTAATCTTGAACTTTACTAGGCACTGTTCACTGACCATGATCTTATGGTCATCCTGCACCCAGGCAATTTGATATGGATGTGGGTGTTTCTGTCTCTTGAGCTTCAACTTTTTCACCATCTCTTCTGACACCAAATTGTCAGTGCTTCCACTATCAATAATCACATCACAACATTTACCCTCACACTTGCATCTAGTGCGAAATAGGCTCCTCCTTTTTTCAGGTTCATTCTCACCACTCAACATGACTCTTATGTTAATCAACGTTTCTCCTCTTTCAGCATCTTTAAAATTTGAGGATCTGACACCTTCATCTACATGTGCCACTCTGGCCTAGCCTTCATCCCTCCTATTCATCCTTCCTTGGCGTTGAGGAAATTCAAATGCCCTATGACCTTCTCCATAGTGAAAACATGTTCCACGGAAGCCTCCTCTTCCTGAACCTTGTCCTCTTCCTCTTCCTCTCTGATCTCTAATGTTCTGATCTTGGAAATGATTGGAATTGTTTCCTCTCTGATTTTGACTACTACTGGCCTCATCCTTCTTTTTTTGGATCTTCATTTCCATCTCCATATGACCATCCACCAGATTGTCCACCGTGACCTCTTCCATTTTGTCTGCTTTTGAACTTCTTGTTCAGCTTTTCCTCTACTTTTAGGGCAAACTGGTATGCCTCTTCAATACTATTCATTCGAACCAGATTCAGCTCCTCTTGAATGCTTGGCCTCAACCCATTAAGGTAACAGGAAACTTTCTCCTTATCAGCTTTTGCATGGCCCGTTCTGATGAGGATTCAATAGAACTCCTCTGTATACTCCTGCATAGATCATCCCGCTTGCTTCAAACTTTGCATTTTCTTCAGTAGGTTAAGCTCATAATCAAGAGGGATGAACTGTCACTTCAATTTATCCACCATCTGATCCCATCTTATGATTTTATCTTTCCCTCTTCTATTTCACTCCAATTGAATCTCTTGCCACCAGATCTTTACATGACCTTTCAGTCTAGCCTTCGCAAATTTGACCCTATCAGGATCCTCAATATCTTCATACTCAAAATATTCTTCACATTCATTGATCTAGTTGATCAACTCCTTTGGGTTAAGATTTCCTAAAAATGCAGGAACCTCAATCTTAGGTCTTTTCCTGATCTTGGAAATGACCCAAAAAAGTCTTTCTTCCTCCTAGTTCACAACTTCGACTTCTCCTTCTTGATCTTCTTCTTCGGCTTCATCCTCACTTTCATCTCTGACATTAAGATTCATTCCTCTGTGAATCTCTTCTTGCAATGCTCACACTTGTCTCTGGAGCACTCTAACCTCAGGTGTTACAACACCAGCTCTTCCGCCATGTTCCCTTCGTGGAGGTATTTTCATGATGCACATTGAAACCCTAACCACGATCCTGGTGCAAACTACCTCATAGTCGATGTAATGACCCTTACCAATAGGCCACTAAAACCACTAATACTGAACTGAGAAAATTCATCAAACAGTTGACATGCACTGAATTGTTTGTTTGCAATAATGTGTTTCAAGGTTGTAATTATTTTGAGCATCAAGTACAATTGAGATAACAATACCAATATTGAAATGAACATTAACAGCACTAATAATAACATTCAGAGATTCCAATCACTTGGCACCTTACAATGACTATATCAACAAAGAGAAACTCTGTTATTAATGCAATGATCAATTTTCCCAAGACTGATTACTATGACTGAATTCTGAGAGTATAATGGGCTGTGACAACTATGTCAAATTCAGATTTCAACAATGAACTATGGTAATGACCAAACCATAGAATGCACTTCACTAAATCAATCCAATTACAATGAGAAATAACAGTGACTGTTCAAAGGAATTCTGGACTGCTATATAGTGACTGTACTTATGCAGATTTTTACCATTTTGGTACCCAAAACATCAATATCAAACAATGTATAAAAACTTGGAAATGCTGCACCAAATGTTGATCAAATCGATGATGAAGTATGCTGATGTAGACACCTCCAATTGCACCTGAACTGATCCCAATTTACAGCTGATTGTAGATGGCTGCAATTCTATTTTTTTTTGCTTTGCTTTTTCGGGTCTACTTTTTCGGACTACTTTTTCAAATTTGCTTTCTCGGACTGCTTTTTCGGATCTGCTTTTTCAGACTGCTTTTTCAAATCCGCTTTTTCATTTTGCTTTTTCATTTTGCTTTTTCGGATTGCTTTTTCGGACCTGCTTTTTCTTCCTCTTACAACCAAAACTCAAACCCTCAAGTAAATCTGAGGATTCCAAATAAGCTCAACATGAAATGGCTGAATACCACTTCCAATGTGCAACCCTTCAGAAGATATCTCACTTCCTCAGTTATGCAAATCCAAGGGAGTTATCGTTCCCAAAGATCTAATGAAAATTTGCAGATCAAATGACTACAAATTGCTCCAATATGGAAAAGTAGAAGAATCCTCAAATCAGCTTGTCCAAATGAATGCCCAAGCCCCCTATTTATTCACTTTTTTGAGAAGTTACTAAGAACTTCTAGAAGCATCCATTATAAAATCCCATTATAATGCACTTTTATAATAATATAACTTTATAAAATAAAAAGTGCAACTCAACTTAAAATTATAACATGTGGGGCCCGCATAACTCATAATAATAAAAATAAGCTCTAAATCACTTCTCCAAGAGCAAATACGACCACTGATCTACAAAATGACTCTCTCCACATCGCCACCAGTCTACGAGAGCCTGTGATAGACTGATCTGGCACACTCAACGATGTCAGCCAGAATGGGGACATGACAGTCAACAATCTGTTTACACACTTAGGAACTCCTCCTTTGATACCACTTGATGAAGGGTGCTCTCCTTAATACCACAAACACATAATAGAAACAGAGAAACAACAACAATATGCTAGAACATAAAATGGGCTTCTTATTATCTCCATAAATGTGGAATTAAAAACTTTCAGAATTACAATATGCAAAGCCACATGGGCATTCCCTTACAATATTCTTTAGGACAAAGCCTCGAATCAATACCCAGATCTACTACCCAAAACTCCTGCACTGCCTAAGACAACACTACAGCCTTCCTTATATAGGCAATTTTCCACCGCTTGGGAAGGTTCCAGAATTTTAGCCAATAAGGCCAACCAAACTTAGAATTATTTTATTTTACAATTTATTACATCAAAGTCAGCTCAAAATAACTTTTGAAACCCAAACATAAATTTTGAAGGAAAATCATTTTTCACCGTTTTAGGTGACCCAACTTCCGAAGACCATAAGTCATCGCTAGTTGACCCGATTGACTATTATAACCCCTTTCTGAAAAGGCCACAAAGCGCTCTATAAGCTTGACTCATGCAAGTGCTTGTCACCCACATTTTCAACATCATCCCGGCCCTCTAAAGCCTTCAAAACTGAGTTCAAAGTTTCTGTACCCTATTGCCAATACCAAAAATCTTCAATATCTACAAAGCTAGACTTGATCTGTCAATGAAACTTTACTGGTAGGTTGATATGACCAAAATGAACCTCCAGGGAAGAAATCAAAACATTTCGAGATCAGATGACCAACTTACTAAAAATAGCAAGTTTCCACAAATAGCATCTCTGCACAAGATAGCCCTTATTGAATACAAAAATAGAAATATTTTTGGGTGATGCAAGATTACTCTTACACCCAGGATGCTCCTGCATCAGATGTAGTTAATCTTCTTCATGTTTGCATACCATGTGGTTTGATGTGGGTTTTGTATTAAAGTGGATTAAGGGTTTAATTAGGATTACTTATAAGATTAAATAATTATATCTTATTGTAGACACCTAAAAATTCTTTAGAAAATAAAGTATTTTTATTTTCTAAAAAACCCCTGATGACATCATCATTTATTAATTAATTAATTTATTTTTATGTCATTAAATCCCTTTACCTTAATTAAAAATATTTTGCATTCCATCTCATCTTGCATTCACCCATCTTTTCTCTTGGAAGCTTGGTTATTTATCTCCCCTTCTTCCTAGGTCCTTCCTTCTCTATTTCCTTTCGAGAAAATTCCACAAAATTTATTCCTTGCGTTATTTTCTCAAGGTGGCACAACCCCTTATTCCTCTAAATTCTAGCCTTGGGCATCTTATTTTCTTGTCTTTGACGCCACGCCACTTGCGGCATCGCATCAAAGAGGGGCAAAATATAGACACCTAAAAATCCTTTAGAAAATAAAGTATTTTTATTTTCTGAAAAACCCCTGATGACATCATCATTTATTAATTAATTAATTAATTAATTAATTTTTATTTTTTATGTCATTAAATCTCTTTACCTTAATTAAAAATATTTAATTAAGAAATCCCTCCCAAAAATGTTTAAATCTTATTTAAACATTATTTCCTTATTTATTAATTATTTTAATTAATAAATTGACCAAAAATCCTAAAATAAATAATTTATTTATTTTTTGCCCAAAACCTTGCTAAATTCCTAAAGACCACTAACCTCTTCTAGAATCTTCTAATCTCTCTTTAAATTCAATTAAAGGCTAATCCCATTATTTTCTAACCCTAATCCCAACTCAAAATATTTAATTAAGATTAAATATTAATCCGCAATCCCTAAATTACCCTAGGAAAACTCTAAACTCTTCTAGAACTTTCCTAATCCTTCCCTAAACCCATTTAGGAGAAATTACCTACTTTCCCTAAGCTAATCTAAGTCTCCTTTGACTCCTAGTCAAACCCTTCCCCTAATGAGCCTCAAACTCATTAAAGCTTTTGAGATAAATAAATCTTTATTTATCTCCTAAATTTCTCTTTATCCTTAGAAAAGCCTAGACTCTTCTAGAAAGTCTTCATCCTTATCCCCTTGACTCAAACCCTAACCAAACCCCAAACTCTAACCCTTCTTCCTGACCCAAGCCCTTAGGAAATCCTATAAATACTCCCTCTTCCAAGAGCAATTTATTAGCTTAGTCTTTCATCTTCATGCATTGTTATCATGCTCTTTTACTTCTAGCTTTAACATAATCAATCCTAATTGTTAGATTTCATTGTTTTCTTCAAGCTTTTTAGCACATCATAGCTTAGCAATAATGGATTAACATAGTTTCTTTCATTGTTTTGCATAGCATATAGCATCATCCTCACACTTCATTTGGGTTAAAATAAATCTTAGCATAATCATATTTGCATCAAATCTTCATTAAAGCATTATATTGAGTTCTTGAAGCCTTAGGGGCAATTTTGGGTGTTCTACCCAATATTGTGCCATTTTTGGGGGTTTTCATGAGTCTCAATCCATCTTAGAATCCATTAGAGTATGCTCCAAGTGTTTAGAGAGCACACCTAGATCCCCTTAAGCAAGAGCAAATCAAACAGTGCTTGGGTGCACCTGTTTTAGCTCTATCTGAGGTGGCTTAGCTTAGATGCTTTTGTTTTGAATTGATATAATGTTAGATTAAAACCTAATGTTTGCTTGTTTGAGCCTTTCAAAATAGATACAGATAGCCTTGCTCACACTTATATATATTGAAATATTAAATTTAAGATTATTTAATTAATGAGAATTAATTAAATACATATATTATTAAAGAAACTTAATTAAAAATTTGAAAATATTAATTAAAGGGTTTAATGATTATTAAATAATTTAATTACTACGTCAAAAATAATAATTGAGGAATTTAAATTATTATTAAATAAAAATTAATATTTAAATGCAAAAAGGAGTTAAATGCTTTTAATGTTGAGTTTCATATTATTACTAATTATAATTAATCATGCAACTTAAAAAACACTTTATTATAAAATTAGAACTTTACATTTTAAAATCAAAGTTGAGTTAAAGTGACTTAAGTTGAGGAAAATAAAATAAAATAATTCTATTTAATAAATTAAGGTTTGATAAAAACAAGGTTGTAATTGAGTTCTAATTTCTGTGATTTGTAGTTAACAACTTTATTATTTTTAATAGTTGAGTTTTATTTTGTTATTTTGGAGTTGCATTCTTTCAACTCAAGGTTCTGAATTTGTATATTAGAGAGCTTGGAGGCCATTCACATTTTGATTCAATCAATTTTTGAAGGATTCTCTTTTGGAAAAAAATTTGGAGGATAAAGTTTTGGTGTTTTTGAAAGCTTTAGGTTTTTCAGGATTTGGATTTGATTTTTCGATTCAGCTTTGTGTATTAAGGTAGGTTTTGAATCCTTTTTGCAATTTCTTTTTTGAAAGATTATATTCTTCGTGTATTCTAGATTGATTAATGATCTCAGTGTGTTTTTATTTTGGTTTTCTTTGTTTGGAAAAATTGAAAGTAAAATACTATTAGGGTTTTGTTGAAAACTTGGTAGAAAATTTCACAGATTTATTCAAACAATTGGATTTTGAAAACTATCATATTATAATTGCAAAATTGGTTTTTGAGTATATTCGTTTGGAGAAAAATTCAATGGGAAATATGTATTTATTTAATCATATAATGTTATGTGTTTGCATTTAATTATTAACCATTTATTCCATTCATCTTATGTGTAGAAGTAAATAACTAAAACATAAAGAGTAACACACATGAAACTAAGATTTTTACGTAGAAAACCCAATGTGAGAAAAACCACGTTGAGAATCAAAAGTTCACTATATGAAGAATTGATTACAATGCTTTAGGATAGAGGCAAAGGAACTCATTTCTTATGATATAGATTTACAGACTAAGACACACAAACTTAGGGCAAGATACGAGGATTGCTAATCAATGAAAATCACTTTCTTTAGGGAAAGGTACAATAGTAATAACTAAAAATAATTATTGTGATTGATATGAATAGAAACACATTCTAAAATTCTAATGACAATTTTTTGTTCATACATATGTAACTAACTTGATCACTACTTATCTGCATATTCACACTTCACAATATATCATACACAATTGTACACAACATATAATTCAATTTTTGAATGATATCTACTTTATATATCTAATGCAACTCAAATAACTCTAATTAGGTATGCTTAGTTAGATGTGACATGCAACACAAAGACCATCAGCCCCAAACTCAATCTCTAAAGCATGCGAAAGGGAAATAATACATATGAGCATCACACCATGTCGACATACCTTCATCTAGATCTTAAATCATTTCTATTGATACCTCACGCTACCACTTGGACCAAAACATCTATAGTTGGCCCCAAAGGATAATTTTCTTAATGTGTGTTAGTGAAACAAACATATAATGTAGTGAAAACCTCAATTATACTACAAATACATAAAATATCATCACTTGACACCAATATATCAATATTTGAAAGCTGTAACAACTAACCACCTAAAGACAGAGGAATGCAAAGCATTCATGCAAACTATTACACTGTCATTGTCATGTTGAAACTTAGAACTTGTCATAACTTTATTGCGTACTAAATGAGACCATGAAAATTGAGATGCAATGAATTTTGAGATCTATCAATAATATTTCAACCATAGAGTGAAATGGATCAATGCAAAACTATGCAGATCAATAAGCATAATATCTAGATATACCTTATAAGGTCCACTCTAACAATATCTTTGCATTAATGTCAATTAAGTATTCAATTGATATTGCACCTCTCTCGAACTCATAGGAACACTACTAAACATACCTTTCAAATCATAGTTGACATCATTGACAACAAGTTTGACATCAATGAGAAAATAATATTCATATTTGCAACAACATTCTAATCTATCATCATGCAATTCATATTTGGGTGAAGAATCAATCTCTCTATTTCACTTGTATTGTCAGCAACAAAATGAAATGGATCAATGATGGCAAGAGACATTTGGATTATTTATTTTCATAAATGCATTGGGTAAGTTAATGTGTTTATTAATTTAGATTTACTCTTCTCAAATGTCTTGTTAGGCTCATCTAGATTCTTTTAGATTTATACTTTACCTCTTAATTGTTGATCTTGCATCTCATTTTCCTATTGGTCTTGCAATCTAGCCAAGACTAGTCAGAGTAACCTCTCATCAACCTAAAAAAAATAAAAGTAATTTATAGACTAGTTAAGAAGTGGTAGAATACTTACAAATGAACAAAAATTAGTTATGATATAAAATTTTAAAAATAATTTTATTTGATAAGTGTGATGATATTATAAATAGTATGCTCCTAAAAAGCTAGCACCCATAATTGGATACTTTACTAGGACCTATTAGACCCCATTTTGGTGATTTCAAGGTTTGAATGCTTGTTATGCTTGATCTTAGCAACATGTATTTTATCCCCTCACTTCTTTTCATCCACTGGAATCCCTTGCAAATTTGGGCTCATTTCCTCTAGGGTACAAAAAACCAAAGGCATTTTGTCCCAGGTATTTGGGGCCCAAATTTGGCTTGGGGCTTGATATTAGGGTATTAGTGAGAGTTTTGATTTCCTAGTTGGCATGGATCATTTTTGAATACAAAAATTATGGAGTAAGTGCAAAAGGACCACTTCTTTCCTTGGTTTAACACTCATGATCCACAATCAAGTGCAAGCATTTTGGCAATCAAGCTATCAAGATTCTTAAACAATCAAAAGCAATTGGATTCAAGCTTTAAAGGCAAGCATCCAAGATCAAGATTTCCAAGTCTCCAATTCTTGAATATCATTCAAGTCAAAGGAAATATTATCTAATTGATGCAAGTTTCTCTCCCATGATGGCCAAGTAGAGGAATTATCAATCAAGCAAGAAGATCCATCCTTCCATCCACCTTCTCTTTCCTTCATTGCAAGTGATTTTCAAGAATATCTACATTCAGGATCTAGGGGTGACATTCACAAATATATGCATTTGTGAGGGCATTCCTAATTATACATTGTATTCCAAGGTCAACTCATTAGATATCAAGTACATTTCAAGAATCTTCATGAGTATGGGCGATTTCTACATCTGTCCATGAGGGTTTATGGAAGGTAAATTTTCTATTTACCTTTTTACATACTTTCCTTTATGAAATTTATTTCTATTTTCAAGGTTGATTCCTAAATGGGGCTTTGACCAATGCAAACCCATTTATACATCCTTTTCCCTCATTTTTTAGTGTGTAGGAACAAGTTAAAGAGCCATTAGATCGAGATCAAAAAGATCGAACATAGTTAGAAGCACTCAATTTTTTTTTAGTCAAAATTGCTTTGTACAAAACACCATTGGAGATCTATCCCCAGGTATAGAATGAGTTTCAGCGTATCCCAAGAATTTTTTGGCTCAAATTTCACCTATAGGTAAAATCTGTGCCCTGCTTTCCATTTTTGTACTTTTCTAGTCATTCTCAATCTGTATTAGTCTATTATTTCCAATTTTCTGTAACTTATCTAATTAATCAATTTAACTACATTAATACATCATTTCTATTTTATCAATCACATATCTTTGTGAAGGAATCAATGTCCCACTAAGCATTGTGTTTTCATAACTAATGCAGATATAAGTTGAGTATGTTATGGTATGATTTTGATGCAGATCTGATTCAGGTTGATCAGTTATGATGTTCTCATTGATGTGAATTTAGTATTTGTTGGCTGATAGTGTGCCTGTTATGTTGATGTATGTTCAAAAGGTTAAATCCAGAGTCGTGTTAAGAGTTGGAGTGTATCATCATAATGGAAGACTATGTGATGTCTCTAGATGTATCAATGACTACATAGGTTTATCATACGTATGTTATGACTTATGATCAATTGAAGGTTGATAGGTCAAAAAGAAGAACATGATATAGCCAAAGAGGAATGCTTTGATGATTGTGTCAAATAGGTTTGGATTCAAGTGTTGTGATTAAGGATATGGTATCTTGACTACATTATGGTTGTTGCGACTACATCATGATTGGTGTCCAAAAGATAAATTTTCAATGGGAAAAAGATCACCCAGTGAAAATTAAATGAATTTATTAGACCAATCAGTCAGATCCTCAACCAGTAATATTGTATCATGTTGCTATAAGTGGTTATGTGTTCCAAGGATCATAGTGATGTGGAAGATAGATGTGGAGTGATGAGTTGGAATTTTGCACGATCGTTATGATCAAATTTCTTGAAGTTGTGCAAGAACATTGGAAAGTGTGATGTGGTTTAAATTTTCTTTGTCAAATCGATGCCTCGTTTGAATTGGTGATCATACAGATCTTGTAATCAATGGATTTGGTTTTGGTAATATATTTTGGTGGATCTGAGATGAAATTCAAATGTAATTAGGGTGATTTTTTTGCCTTAAATTGTAAAATGTTTTATATATATTTATGATTTATTATAAGAAGTGTGTGGAAGAGAAAGATTGTGAATACAATTGTGTGATTGTAGGGTTTGTATATTCTACATGTGAAGTAGAGATTGAGATTGAAATGGATCTGTACTACCAGAGGAGGAGTGTTACATTCTCAGATCAGTTTCACTTGTTGATTCCTAACACTTTCATCAAGATGAAATCCCTTAATTGGGTAGACCCTAACAGGTTTGATTTTGTAAATACTTTAACAAGGTGACTCTTTAATTAGGGTTTGAAATCCCTTAACAGGGTTACTCCTAACAGGGTAAAGCTCCTAACATGGCTAGAGTGAAATCCCTTAACCAAGTGGTTCCTAATAGGGTCTTGCTCTTAATCGGGCATTTTTAAGCTTCTAATAGGGCTAAGCTCTTAACCAGGCGTACTTTAGAAGAATGCATAATTATTTGTGGGTACCATCCCCACACATGGTTTTTTCCAGTTGGGTTTCCACAAGAAAAATATTGGTGTTATTATGTTGCATGGTTGTGGATGTTTATCTTCATTGGTTTGTTTATTCATGTAATGTATATTAATTGATGCAAGTTATTGAATGGTTTATGAAAAAAAAAATATGTAAGATTACTGATTCACCCCCCTCCTCGTAGTCTTGGACTTGATATTACTAACACATTTGAGTCTCTTCTTGAACCTAGTGGGGCACCTTCCTTCCTAATGTGTAATTTCTCAAAAAAGGATGGTGATTTACCCATCCTCATTGATTGCATCCCTTTTCCCATTATACATTTTCATGACCCTAACTCTTCTTACATACTTTTGATTTTGTGTCTAGATCTACTTTGTAGGTATTGCATTGATTTGGTGTTTAGATATACTTTGCATGTTTTACATTATATATTTCTATGTTTGATGGTTGGATGTGCTTTTTATTAAATTTGCTCTATTATTTAGTTGAATTGCATATCTATTTCATATCCCATATTTTCATTACATCTACCTTTCTTTCATTGTCTTGTGCATGAGTGTTATTACCCTAAGTCCTAATTATATCATTTTGATTAGGATAATCCATAGACTTATGGGTTCCTTTGATCCCGATCCTTCTATTTTTACTAGGAACCTTGATGATCAACATGCAACCTAATGACATCAATCCTATTAAGAACAACTTTTCCCATTTTTATCACAATGAAGATGAAACCTTAATATTCCCTCCTATGCAAGTTCAAAAAATTTACCATGACTTTGGAAAATTTGAGGAATCTTTAGGGCAAGAAAATTCTTTTGTTAAGGCCATATTTTTTGTAGAAGGTTTGAGGAAGATAATCCATAATGACGAGCATGGTGTTAATATCCTGCATAGTATCTCTCATCTAATTGATAATAATGTCAAGCCTATTAGAGATTGTGCCCAAGAGTAAAAGTTTCATTCCACCTACCACTAGTATTGAAATCTCCACGCCTATTTCCACTTTTATTCCTAGTGTCTGCACTTATGCTCTACCCATTACTTCCATTCAAAATCTCAATCCTACACATATTAGCATTCCGAATTATATTTCTCCTAATATTTATTCAAGCGTGCCATGTATTTATTTACCTTCATCAATTACCACTTATAATAGTGTTCCTTTTTCATACTCTATTGTTCCTTCCATTTCCCATAATGCTCCAAACATTTCAAACATAGCTCCTACTATTCTTTCTACCGATTCTAATATTAGTAGCTTGACTCAAACTATGTCTTCCTTGCAATAATAAATTGCTTCAATAACTCAATCCAAGTTCAACATTCCTACTTGTGTTATTGCTAGATCTTTTTCCTTGGATAGTATTCATGTCTTTATTCCACTATACATGGAGATTTATCATCTTGAGACTTGGAATGGTAAATGTGATCCTTTGACCCACGCCAAAACCTTTAAAACCTTGTGTAGTGATTTCTCTCACGCTCATAGGTTCATGGCTAAATTTTTTACTAGAACCTTTCAAGATAAATCCTTACAATTATATTTCTCTTTGCCTCTTTATTCCATTGATTAGGTTTTCAAATTCTTGCTAATTCTTTTATCAAAACATTTCAAAACAATATTGGTCCTAATATTTCTTTGATTGATTTAATGTATTGTAAACAATGAATTAAAGAAAAAGTGACTGATTTTATTGGTAGATTTCAACATTTGCATGCTCAGGTTTTGTATCATGTTCTTGATATTGATTTGCAACGTATTTTCATTTCTAATTTAAAAAAAGACATTAGATATAAGATTCTTCTTTTTGAATTTTATTCTTTTACCTAAATATGAGTGTTGCTTCATAATTATCAACTTTAAGTGATTTAGTTTGAGAGCATCACTCCAATGACTCTGGTTGATAATAATTATGTCGCATTGTATAAAAAGTTTTAGAAACTAAAGAACTTCATCACAATCAATGATTCATCCAACAACTTCAATGAGCGAATGACAACAACATCGAAAGGTGTGGTTCCTTTGTCATCTAATTTTAGAACTTCTCATAATTTTACTCAGCTTTCTGAATCTTTGCATAATGTGATGTTGAAGTTAATTAATGCTAAAGTGTAAACTCTTCCTCCTGTTAAACCAATTGACACATCCAGATCTTTACCCATATCTTTTGATCACAAAGATTTTTGTCAATACTATCGTCAACCTGGTCATGATATTGAAAATTATTTATGTTTGAAATTTGTTATTCAAGACCTCATTGATTCCAATTCTATATCTATTGAGGGTGTTAATGATCAATGAAACAAATTTAGCACCTCCCAACCATAACTTACTAATCTATACCAACCCTTCACCATCTCATTTAACCAATATAATTGAGCATACCCAATCTTTCCCTTCTTCTTCCACTCATGTTGTTGACTATGATGATAAGTCTGCAAAAGCCAATAATTTTCAACCTCATTGATAAATCCCCACACAAACCAAAACCAAAACATGAACCTAAGCTTTGCATTACATTTGACCATAGTGAGACAATTAGAGCACCTAATAGTCCTCTTTACATGGTGGAAAATGTTGATGATCTCCATTCTCGCGGTATCCTTATTAATCCTACTTCCATGGCGAATATTATAAATGAATAATATCTTTACAATAGATAATTAAAATATGACTTCTATGATAAATTTGATGTTATGATCCAAACTTGCAATGGTTTCACCTTTCCTACTCATGGTTCCATTACATTTTCTATCAAAGTTAGTAGTAAAACTTTAGATGTCATATTTGTTGTCATCCTAACTTTCAATCAATTACAAGTCAAATTTGGTCTTCCTTGGCTTACCTCCATGAAAGCTATAACCTCTCCCATTCATAAGTGTTTGAAATTTCCCCACAATGGACAAATTATATCTATTAATCATAGTCTCTATCAACCTTTAGTACCTTGAGAGTCTATTGATCTTGGTTCCTTTTTTCCTTCTATGCGTCAACCAACTCAACTTCATAAATACCATCTCTTTTGATCATATCAAAAATACAAAATCCTAAAGATTTGTGAGCTTAGTAATCCTAAGGATGCTCCATCTCCTTTCCTTGGACACAAACTTATACCTACACCACCTACACCTCCTATATATGCTTCTATTTAGCCTCCTATATCTTATAAACATTCTACTGATATCTTTGATTATTTTTTATTATCTCCTCTCGTGGGGTGGATTCTTTATGTTTTCTTGTTGTAATGCACTTTCCTCATGATGTGCTAATTGATACATGTTTTGTTTAGATTTATTTAAATGACCCTTGTTTCTCTTTTGGCACACTTCTCCTATATGTTGTTACATGTTATGTCATGCATGTTCCAATGTTTGTAAATGTTCCTTTGTATTGTTTGATTAGGGATGCTACAAAATGGTAGCTACCTATTATTTTTTATCTATGTGATGTCAACCTAAAAAGACTCTTCTTTATGACTCTTATACAACATTCTTCCATTGTGTTTATAGTTCTACTACTTGTAAGGGATGATGAAATTTTATTTTGATATAATATCTCATGTATTATCATGTGATCATATTCACCCCAAAGTTAGTATATCCCTTTTGTGCTATCTTTTGTTATGTGTTCATTTCCCTTGGTATATTCTTTCCTTGGGGCATCTCATAGTGGAAATGTTTCTTGTGGGTGAATGTATGCTCCATTAAAGCTATTTATCACGTCAGGGTATTTATAATCACTTTAACATGAGGGAATACACTCCACTCCTCGTTTCACATTTTGTGCACACATAGACACACAATAATTCAATGCAATCTCTCTTACAGATAGTGATGGAGACAATGCTTTCCTTATATTCATCTTTTTCATTGTATCCCTTAATGGAGATAATGATTTATTTAAGGAATGATTATCCTTATTGATCCCTATGGAGACAATGCTTTCCTTAGGCCTAATCACCCTTGTTAGATCCCTTAACAGAGACAATGCTTTCCTTAAGGACTAATCCTCTTCATTTGATGGGTTGACTAGCATAACACAACTTGCTAGACTTTCAATGCCATCTTTTGTAACGCTTTCTCATTTCGTGATTCATAGTAAGGAAATACCTTACTAGACTAGTGATCATGCCTCTCTTTAATTATTCTGTCTTTTGAGTGATGCATGTTTTATCTTGGTTTTGAATTTGATGAAGACTTAAGTTGTGTGTATGAATTTTGTACCTAGCTATATACACAACACTTCAGTAAAACATTAGAGGTTAGCAAAAATCCAAATCTTGCAAATAATTGAAACTATGCTAACCAAGTGATTTACTGCCTTCTAGTAGGTGCGAGTATGATGTTCTCAAATTGGAATCGAGATCAGTGACAATGCAACACCTAAATGAAGGATTTGGATGCAAGATATGAAAGATTATATGAATGCAGATTTAATCTATATTTTTGTATTTTCTGTGCAATAAGAATGAGAAACTGTATGAATCTAAGCTATATGAATGAAAGTGAATGCAGATTTAATCTAAGAATGCTATGAATGAATATGAAAACTATGATACAAAATTATGCAAAAACTATGATCAACTATGAAAGATCTCACAAATCGCTTGTCGCAAGTGCTTAATCCTTCAATCGCCAATTCGCCAGAGTAATTGTGCAAATTCAAGTGTTGATCATTATGAAGAGCTGAGCCTTGATTTTATAGAAATCCAGGGCTTTGAGGATGTTGGAGAAAATCCATAAATCACTCTTAACAAACTCAAGTTGATTTTTGAGTTATTAGAAAATCAGAGATAATTAACTTACAAAAATCATGCAAAAGCAATGTTTAACTCAAAATAGAGTTTAGATCAAATTTCAACTCATCGTCAGATGTTGAGTTGAAATTTTAAAATTGATTGTTAATTTCTAGTTGCCTGCTTTTCTAGTTGTGGATGATTTAATTATAAATTAATTTAAAAATAAAGTGATTTATTCTCAACTTAACTGATTTTTGAATTAAAACAATTGATTTATGGGTTAATCAATTATTAAATCGAACTTTATTCAAAAACTATATTATTAAAAATTGACAATTGACACTAATTAATTAAATAATAATTTAATCAATTAGTCATGAGATTTAAGATTTATTGTCAAAATTAAATAATACAATTTAGGAATAATTTAATTAAATGTAATTAAATAATCAAGTGACAGTATTAAATCTGATTAATTAAATATTCAGAATATTCAATTAATCAAATTTTAGGAAAATAAGATTTATCGCCAAATAATTATTAAATTAAGATAATTAGGATAAATAGGAATATTGCTAGGAATATTCCCCGATGCAGAATTTTAGATAAAATCAATTAAGATTCAATAATGTGCAGATGTGCCTTAAGTAAGGACTTTGATGTCAATTTCGTTCGAATTGAAGATGTAGGAGGTTAATGAACCTACAACCCATTTTTTTGGGGTATTACATTTTGCCCCTCTTTGAATCACTGTGCAAAGCATAGTGGTTCAAAGAATAGTCTGTGTTTGATATATGTATGAAACTGATTTGAAAGATGAACTGATTCTGAGATAGAAACCGATTGAAAGATTTAAAGATGCAAGATTTAAGATTTAGGTCTTGAATGACCAAAGATGATGTTAACTATAACAACAATGAACCGGTGATTACGAAAAAGTGCCAAAATGCCTAATTCTGAACCTTATGATTGTGAAGAAGTGAGTGACCGATTCCAAACCTGAATGTCCTTGTATGAATCATATTGGTATCACATCCGGAACCCATCAGTTACGAAGAACCAAGGAAATAACACTAATGAACCGATAGTTACAAAAGCTGATACAGTTTACAAGATAGATTTAGGATACCATATGGATCTCTGTGAACTTGATATGCCCCAAGCGACGAGGACTTTAGACTTATTAACAACTAGACATGGGTGTTGTCTTGATCACTGAGAGAAAGATTTGATTGACAAAATTGAGTTATAGACTTTGAATGATGTGCAATACCATGCCCCCTTCAGGATAAAAATTGAAATGTGACAAGAAAAGTCAGTGTTGAATGGTATAGAAGCATGTTAATTGATTCGAGAAGTGGTTATACACATCTGAGAATGCGTTCTGCATTGTTTGGAGGTCCTGGAGACCAAGTTTGACTAGGGTTGACCATGAGTTGACCATGGTTGACCAAGTTGAAATTTCAGTAGTTTGATGTAAGATAATCGGTTAAGTTAAATTATGGATTTTTATGATGATTGAAGGTTGATTATGTAAGCAGTCAGATGTCCTGGGTCCGAAAATTTTAAATCGCAATTTTGACATAGTAAATGATCTTAGATTTTGATTTTGATCCCGAAAATGGGTTAAGATCATTGAAATTAGCCAGGGGTGCAATTTTCATGGAAAATAGAGCACTTTTGAAAATTAGATCAAAAGCTATATAAAGGCCGGAAGGGTCATTTTCAATTCATTATTCACCGTTGACTTTTGAAACCTTGTGGAGCCCTTTGAGTGAGAAAATGGCAGAAATGAAGGTACTTGTCAGTTCCCATCAATTTGAGCGCAGTCGTAGACATCAGGGACCTCGAGAGTATGGAGATCCGGTAGGTGGACCTCTGTGCCTCTCTGAAAATTCAATATTTGCTTGTTTGTAGCATGTTTAGGTCATTTTTCGTACGTTTTTAATTTTGAAATCTCGCATGCATGAAAGCTCGTACGACTATCCTCCGTGACTCGTACGACTTTCCAATTTCATTTCATTTGTCGTATGAGAACCCCCAAGACTCGTATGAGAGGGACCCAAAAGTCATACGACATTTCATCGAGTCCCTCCTCTATCATATGGGAAGCCTTAGAAACTCATATCACTATGCTTTGTCATATGATACCCTGTGGAAACTCGTATGAGTTTTAGTGCCAGTCTGAATTGTCATATGGGAAACAGTGAGCTTAAAACTCCATCTTAGGTCAAAATTTTTGATTTTCTGATTTCTTAGGCCGATTGCTGAGCTTTGAATGTACCTTCTAAGATAGTGAACTATTCAATTTCTGTATTGTTAGCCCATTTTTCAACCAAATTACTGATAGGATTCCCTATTTCTATGCTATGTAGGTTACATATCTCGATGTTCATGTGCATATTTCTCATCCTACTACTCAGAGACTTTGTGTATCACTGCCTAACCCTATGAGGGTACATCTTGCTTCTTGCGAGTTTAAGTATCTGATTTGGCTACCCGAGATTAAGGTAAACCATGGACTGTTGACTACCCTAATAGAGAGGTTTCATTTCGAGACCCAAACTTTCCACTTGCCGACTGGAGAGATCACTGTCACACTCGAGAATGTGTACAGGATTCTATGTATACCATTCCATGGTCAGCATCCTGATTACGTGAGTTCAAGGAGCTCAGGTCTACTAGCATTCAGATGTCTTTTCAGAGATGATACATAGCTGACTACTTCTATTTCTTGGGAGACCTTGGTACATCGCTATGGGAAAACCCATAGACTAGAGTGCATTATTTTTGGGATGATAGGAGGCATCATTATGTCCGACCATCAGCAGAACGGTCTATTGATGGGCTGGGCCCCGATGGTGGCACGGTTGATGGCTACTCCTTCTGAGTTGGCTTGGGGCTAGTGTATGTTAGCACATATGTTCTCTGAGATGCATGAGATCATGTATCGGGAGAGAAAATCATTTTCCTCTAGTGCTTTAGTTCTTCAGATATGGGCCTTGGAGCACATCCCAGTTTGTAGACCAGTGTGTCAGTCACAGCGCCAGCCACAGGAGCTAGTGATTTATACTTATTCAGGTTATGTTACATAGGCTTGCATGGGCCACATAGAGTACTTTAGATGGTGCCTTGATGATATGACTTTTGTAGTATGGAGACCGTATTTTCTTAAAGAGGCCTTGCCTATTGCCAGAGAGTGGTTCAGTTATTTTTGTCAGAGCCATGTATTGATTGGGCGATCCACATCTGTTATAGAGAGCTTCCTTATTACTAGGGTATGGAGGCAGTATGGCATCATCCAAGATGCACCACAGGAGCATGCTGCCTATGCATGAATTCTTTGAGAGCTCAGATTAGGATGGGGCCCTCAACTATCATATGCTCTATGTACACAGGAGTATAGTGGTATAGTCGGCAAAGACTAGGATTATAGAGCAGATGTGGCGGATGCTGGAATCACATATGGTTTTATTGGATGGCTTGCAGAGGATCCCATATATAGGTTCTCAGATCTGACAGAGTTGATTCCTTCCATGGTGGAGGCCATGGATGTTACAGGTGCCCCAGCAGGTCGAGGACATAGGCGTGCACAGGCACATATACCCCAGCCTACACCTCCTAGGCTGAGAGCAGTGGTGACACCACAGAGACCAGCTGGACATACTAGACCACCTCATCATCCAACTAGTTATTCAGTAGGCAGACCAACAGGTACTTCTAGGAGATACACTAGAGGAGAGAGTGGCACTTTGGGTAGTGTGGATACATCAAATGATGTACTTGTAGCTAAGCAGGATGTAGGTGGTGATGGTCTTGATCCACTACAGGGTGACATTGATTTTGATTTAGGTGCTGAGGTTAGACATCGTAAGGTGCAGAGAGCAGAGACCACAGAGAAGCTAGCAGTAGATACTGAGATGTCGATAGCCAATACTGATCCTAGTGTACCATTGACTCCTCAGGAGATTATTAGATGATTGAGATTACAAGTCAAGGAACTGAAGGTACGGAGTGTTCGCTGGGAGGAGAGATTTCTTGAGGGAGATAGACAGCGGTCTGAGCTTCATGAGGAGGTTCGTAGATTACAGACAGAGGTGACACATCAGACCTCATGAGTTGCCTATTATGTTTCTACTTACTATGTTGTTGTGCCAGTTGCTCAGAGAATTCCTACGTACTCTCAGTATATGATAGCATCAGAGGGAGCTAGAGCACCTAGAGCCGAGGTAGTACCTGATGCACCACCACCACATCCACCAAATGCAGAGGATCAGGCAAACAACTGATCTGTCTAGAGATATTCTAATATTTTTGCTCTTTTGATTTTGATGTTGTTCTAACTTCTGATAGCTCACATGAGCTCATTCTTTTGTACACTCTGTCAGTAGTGCACCCTTGACTTGTTCGAGTTTATATGATATGAGAACAAGATTTTTGGTTGTGACTTCATGTGTACTTGTCATGTTTTTTTATTTATGATGATATCATGTGATGTAAATGCCATGATTAGAGTAGAATGTATGTTTGGATGTATGCAATGCAATGGTTTCTTTCAAATGTATACATGTTATGCAAATGTGATTGATTATGGAAAGTATATGTGATGAAGGGTCACACCACCCTTACCAACCCATAAACAAAAACATAACAACATGGAGACAAAGAGAAGACAAAATGCTTTACAAAGCATACATTAATACTTGAGAATCATTACAACTTGAGAGATCTTACATCCTCAAAGCTTACAATTCAAGAGCTTCAACTTGAGAGATTTTTCCCCAATACAAGATCCTACAACTTGAGAGCTTCTTCCCCAATACCAAATCCTACAACTTGAGAGCTTGCTTATGAATGCTCCTATGCCTTCTTTATATAGGCATTTACCACCCAAGATATTACAACACAACCAATGTGGGATAAAAGATAGATGCAACTACCTTGATACAAATATTAAATACCCCCCCAATTAATATTAAGCACCACCATGTGGGCCAATTACAAAATTACATTGCCTTTGTGGGCCAATAAGAAAATAGAAAGGTGTAACTACCTAGCTACAAATATTAAATGCAAGAACTTTCTACAAATTTCTAAAATGCCACCTACACACCTCGATAAATGAAATATTTATTTTATTTTATTTTCCACCTATGCACTTTGGTAAACGAAATAATTCTTTTTCTTTTTCTTTTTTCTTTTTTTTTCTCTTCTTTTTTTTTTCTTCTCTTTTTTTTTTTCTCTTTTTAAATTTTTTTTTTTCGTCACTTTCTCTCTCCTCCATTTTTTTTTTTATCATGCCCCCTTTTATTTTGTGATGCAAGATGCTCCTACATCAGACACCCAAGGTAGGAAAAATTTTGTGAATATGGATTCACAAAATGAAGTAGCCAGTGTTGATTTTTTTTTTCCTTCTCTTCCAACACCTTGCTGGAACAAGTATCCATTGCTGATATATTTCCTTTTTCCTTCTTTTCCAAAACCTAGTTGGCACAAGTATATGTTGTTGACAATACTCATCTGCAATCAACTCTGTCCATTTGTATCTCTCATTCTCCTCCAAACTTGTAGGATCTAATGCATCTGTAATAAACTCTGGAACATCATACAAATATTCTATTGCATACCAAACATCACTTGCAAATTCCTCATATAAACCATCATCATTATCTTTCAAATCCATCTCAAAGTTAACATTCCATGATTCATAAAAATTTACCTCTTTCACATCTTCATCTTTGTTTTCTTCTTTCGTGTCTTCAACAAGGCATGTAACATCTTCTCTACTTTGACCTCCAACCAAGGTATTCCACTTTCCCTCTACTGTGGCAATTTTCATTATCAAATCATCTTCATCAAATTTAGGTTCACAAATATTTTCATCTTCATGCTCTCCCTCTTCTTTTGTATCGCTTGCATGATAATCCACTTTATCTTCTATCTTTCCTCCATCCAAAGAATTGTCATCATCTCTTTGAATCGCTCTTCTCTTTTTCAGTTCCGCTTTTAATTCAGTCACTTGCTTCTTCAAATCCAGTATTGCAACTCTTATCTCTTCTTGATATCTCTCTCTAATTTTCTCAAGTCTAAGAATTCTAAGAATCCATCTAATCACAAAAGTCATCTTCTTCTTTCTCTTCTCCATACTCACATCCTCTTAAGGAAAACTTCACCCAACCCAAGGTTCTGGTGCAAACTGCCTCACGCTCGGTGATCTATCTACACACTCAGGAAAAATTGCTTTGACACCACTTATGAAGGATGCTCCCCTTAATACCACAAACACATAACAAAAACACAGAAATAACAACAATATGCAAGAACAAAAAATGGGCTTCTTATTATCTCCACAAATGTGGAATTACAAACTTTCAAAATTACAATATGCAAAGCCACATGGGCATTCCCTTACAATATTCTGCAGGACAAAGCCTCAAATTATTACCTAGATCTACTACCCATAACTGTCCCCGAACTACCTAAGACAACACTACAGCCTTCCTTATATAGACAATTTTCCACCACCTGGGAAGGTTCCAGAATTTTAGCCAACAAAGCCGACCAAACTTAGAATTATTTTATTTTTCAATTTATTACATCAAAGTCAGCTCAAAATAACTTTTGAAACCCGAATAGAAATTTTGAAGGAAATTTATTTTTCACCATTTCAGGTGACCCAACTTCCGAAGACCATAAGTCATCGCCAGTTGACCCAATCGACTATTATAACCCCATTCTGGAAAGGGCACAAAGTGCTCTATAGGCTTGGCTCATGCAAGCACCTATCACCCAAATGTTTTTACCTCATTCGGAGCCTCTAAAGCCTTCAAAACTAAGTTCAAAGTTTTTGTACCCTGTTGCCAATACCAAAAATCTTCAATATCTACAAGCTAGACTTGATCTATCAATGAAACTTTACTAGCAGGCTGATATGACCAAAATGAACCTCCAGAGAAGAAATCAGAACATTCCAAGATTAGATGACCAACTTACTAAAAATAGCAAGTTTCCATAAATAGCAGCTCTGCACAAGATAGCCCTTATTGAAAACAAAACCATAAATATTTTTGGGTGATGCAAGATTGCTCTTACACCCAAGATGCTCCTGCATCAATATGTATGGACATGTATGTAATGCAATAGATGGAATGAATGATTATAAATATGTAATGTAAATGTAATGATACACATGATATGTTTTACAGGTATTGATGAAGACAAGTACTCAGTCCTATGTCAAAAAGGATGTTTAACCCAGGATGGTGACTGCTTGCGGTTCTGTGAGGAAACCTTTGTGTGAGATTCAGCTCTTCATTTCTAGTTTAAGTATAGTTTAGAAGAATTGTTAAAATATTTTCAAGCCATTTGTGAGATCATGCAACCATGCAAAGTGCAAAATGTCATGCAAAATGAGATGAAAACTTAAGACCTAGGACCTAGTCACTGATCATGTGTCGATTTCTTATCATCATTGAACTTTTTAGGTAACCAGATAAATCAATACAATGTCCACTAGTTATGAAACCATAGACATATGAATATTGATTTGTATGCTCAAAAGTCAATACAATGCCCACTGGCTAGAAAACCATGGACATATGAATATTGATTTTGTTTTCAGAATGTCGAATTAGATATAAGCACCAAGGCACAAATACCAAGATGACCTGAATATCATGTCCATTTTGATATAGGAATTTGTATAAGCATCAAAGCATAGACGTCATGATGACTAGAATATGCCTTGAAAAATAAACACATCAAGCAGTCAAGAGATCATTCTAAATCTAGTGTGAATTACCCATAGTGACCCTTTATCGATCACATCCTTAGGTAAGATCCCGTTTCATAGTAGGAGTAAGAACTTTCTCAAAAAAAAAATAGTTAGATCAAACTTCCTTGAATTTTTTGGGTATCAATGGTCAAGGTACTCATGGCCATCCAATTCAAGATAGAGGCTCTTACAGACGGACACCATTTCAATCTAGAATTTTCAAAGTTGTTAGATTTTCACATACAAGCAGAAAACAAAGAAAAGATTATGCCCCCAGTCATCACTCTCTAAATCCTATAAAGGACATCATCAAAGAGCTTGAAAGGACACAATATGCAAAAATCTCAATGTAAATCAGTTTGCCTACAAGGAGATAAAAGCATGTAAAATCATAGATTGTTTTCAGTTTGATGTTTGATTGCGTTGTTGTAGATGCAAAATCCTTTCTAGAGATGAGACAGATAGACAGACTCAAATGAAGCTTCAAAGGACTCTGACTAGATATGACATGTCTAAGATACATTGGAAGCCATAGGATATGACATTGATTGTCCCCAATTTTGAAACATTAATAGGATATAGATGCTTGAGCCAATTGGTGTACAAACTGACTTATTAAAAATAGGAATGCAGAAATAAACTGAGAAATATGTACAAACTAAAGCAAGATTGAAAGCTGGGAAAGACCAAGATTGTGTTGATAGATGGAGCGTTTTGAAACAAGTGGCACCTGTTTGCTGAGTTTTCACCATCTTGGCAGAGATTCTTTTTTTTTGCTACCAAGGTGCCTGTTTCCAGGTTTTCACCAAGCCACTTTTTCTTTTTCTCTTTTTTTTTTGTATTTTTTATTTTTTCAATTTTTTTGTACTTTTGATATTTTTTGATTTTTTTGCGAATCATCAAGGCATCCATTGCTAGGTTTTCACGAAGATGTTCATTTTTGCAGGACCTTTTCAGAATTTTATAATTTTTTTTGGACATTTTACCATAGACTGAATGCCTTAGGCATAGAATTTCTTTAGATGAAGAACATTGATTAGTTCTCAGAGCTGTTCTCCTTCAGTCGTTGAGAGTTGATAGGCACCAGAGCCAAAAGTAGCAGTGATTACAAAGGGACCTAGCCATTTGGGTTCAAACTTCCCCTTGCGTTCTCTATGTGATTGATTTTTAGGATTCTCTCTTAAGACTAGATCACCAACCTAAAATTCTTTGTGTTTGACTTTCTTGTTGTAGCCTCTAGAAATTCTCTTTTGATATACTCTGAGATAATCATACACTGCTTGTATGTGCTCATCTAGTAGTTCAAGTTCTTGCAACCTAGACACTCTGTAGTCATCATCAGTTACTAGACCATGCATTCTGATTCTTAGTGATGGGATTTCAACCTCAATAGGTAGTACCACTTCAGACCCATAAACTAAAGTGAATGGTGTAGCCCCAGTGGGCATTCTGATACTTGTTCTGTAGGCCCAGAGAGTTGGATTGATCATGAGATGCCAGTCTCTTCCTATTTGATTAACTGTTCGGTGCAAGATTTTTAATAGATTCTTATTAGAAGCCTTTGCTTGTCCATTCCCTTGAGAATAGTAGATAGATGACCAATGTTGTGTAATCTTGAATTTAGCACATAAGTCATCTAAGTTTTTGTTCTTGAATTGTCCACCATTATCTGTGACTATAAAATGTGGAATACCATACCGACATATGATGTAGTTCAAGATAAACATAGATATTTATTTTTCAGTTGCTTGTGTTAAAGGGACTGCTTCTACCCATTTTGTGAAATAATCTGTAGCTGTAATAATATGGGTATGCCCATTAGAAGAATGAGGATCTATGGATCCTATAAGATCAAATGCCCATTGGTGAAAAGGCCATTGAGTAGTGAAGGAAGTTAGATCTCTCCCTGGAGCATGAATTAAGTTGCCATGCATTTGGCACTTTTGATAGTTCTTAGCAAACTTGATAGACTCTTTCTCCATTTCCGGCCAATAGTACCCAGCCCTAATAAGTTTTTGGGCTAGTGTTAAACCATTCGAGTGTGACCCACAAATACCTTTGTAGACTTCCTCTAAGGCATGTTGAGACTCTTCCCATTCTAAACATCTAAGTAGCGTACCATCTAGACCTCGTTTGTACAAATTGTGACCAATGATAACATATCAGGAGGCATTATAGATAAGGTATCTCTTTTCATGGTGGTTAAAGGTATCAAGAATGATTTGGTCTCTGAGATAGGAGAATAGGTTTTTATATCGGGATGAATCATGACCTACAACAGTGCAAATCATGTGGGTTTTAGGGGAGTCATATGCATGATAAGATAGTGCTTCCACCAGGAACTCGTAGTGTAGCTCATGTTTAGGTTTCTATAATAAAGTAGATAATGTTGCCATTGCATTGGCAACCTTATTCTCTATTCTAGGTATTTTCTCAAAGGTGATAGATATTAAGTACTTCTTTAGATCATCTACCATTCTCTTGTATGGAACGAACTTTTCATCCTTTGTTTGGTACACATCATTGACTTGATGGATTACAAGTTGTGAGTCTCCATGAATGTGTAATTCTGTTACTCTCCACTCAATTTGCTATTTTCATACCATTTAAAAGGGCTTTGTATTGAACAATATTGTTTGTACAAGGAAATTTGATTCTAAATGCCTTAGGAATGTAGTATCCTTAAGGAGAGATAAACAATATGCCTGCTCCTGATCCATTTTGTGTATAGGAGCCATCAAAGAACAATTGCCATTCTCTAGAAGAAAGATTCATGATAGAGGAATCTAGAAATTCTAGTTGTATTGGTGTGTCATCAAACAAAAGTGTATTTTCTAACTGATCAACAATAACTTGACCTTTAATAGCTTTTCTTTCAACATATTCAATGTCAAATTTACTTAAGAGCATGACCCATTTAGCTAGTCTACCTGTGAGGGCAGCCTTGCTTAGTAGGTACTTTAGTGGATCAATCTTAGCTACCAAATGCATGGTATGAGCCAACATATAATGTCTTAGTTTCTGTGATGCAAAGATCACAGCCAGACAAGCCTTTTCAATCATAGAATAATTCTTTTCATATGCCACCAATGTTCTACTGATATAGTATATAGCTCTTTCCTTATTGTTCTCATCATGTTGTGCAAGCAATGTCCCTAATGATGTATCTGTTGTAGAGACATATAAGATCAAAGGCTTCCCTTGAATAAGAGGCATTAGGATAGGATGATTTGATAGATATTTTTTGATATGATTAAAATTCTTTTCACATTCCTCGTTCCATGCAAAGGTCACACCTTTATGTAATGTCTTTGTAAAAGGTTGTGATATGTCTGCTAGCTGAGATATGAAGCATCTAATAAATTGAACCCTCCCTTGTAATGTTCTCATTTGACTGATATTCTTAGGAGGTTGCATCTCCATGATAGCTTTAACTTTTGCTAGATCAACTTCAATGCCTTTCTTTGAAACTATGTAGCCTAAAAGGTTTCCAGAAGTGACACCAAAAGCACACTTCTTAGGGTTCAGTCTAAGACTAAACTTCTCCATTCTATCTAGTATCTTGCTTAAGTCATTTAAATGTTCAGATCTTGTCATGGATTTTTCCAAAGTATCATCAACATAATCCTCCATAGTTCGATGCATCATGTCATGAAAAATAGATGTCATAGCTCTTTGATATGTAGCACCAGCATTCTTAAGCCCAAATGGCATGGCATTCCAACAGAAGGTGCCCCATGCACATGTGAAAGAAGTTTTCTCTTGATCTTCTGGAGAAATTTTCATTTGATTATATCCATAAAAATCACCCATTAAAGAATACATCTCAAAGCCTGTAGTCATGTCCACTATCATATTAATGTTAGGTAATGGAAAATCATCCTTAGGGCATGCTTTGTTTACATCTCTAAAATATGTGCATACTCTTATTGATTTGTCTAGTTTTGAAACAGGTACAATATTAGAGATCCATTTTGCATAATCAATAACTTACATAAATCCGGCTTTTAGGAGCTTCTCTAATTCAGCTTTTACCAAGAATGCAGCATGTGGATGCATCTTTCTCAATTTCTATTTAACGGGTTTGACATTTGGAGCTATAGATAAATGATGCATTATAAGATCAGGATCTAACCCTAGCATATTTGAATACTTCCATGCAAATTTGATCTTCTTTTCTATTAGGAATGTTGTAAATTCTTGCTTCTCTTCTTCTGATAAAGATTGTGCTACATGAATCAACCGCGGTTCCTCTATTTTTCCCAAATTGATAGGTTGAGTGGGCTCAGTTAGAACTGGAGATTTGTCCTGTAAATGACTTAGAAGGATATCAAATATCTCATCCTTAGGCACCTTAGAGAGGTTTTCACCTTTGGATATGTCTTTTATTTTTACTTTTGTAGGTTCTGAGACTGCCACAAAGTGGTTTTCACCCTCAGAACTCCTTTTCTTTTTATTCTTATTCTTATTTTTCTTACTAACATACTTGATGTCTGACTCCATCATGTTAACACTCAGTTCACTGATGGAAGTCATCATAGGCTCAACTGCATTGAGGTAGCAAGCAAGGGCATAGTCATTGGGAAAGGTATAAATACCTTGGCTCATATTCGTAGAGGTTTGGTCAAGAAGTTCAAGATTTTGGATAGTCAAAGTGGTGAAGGATTGGGAAATAGTGTTTACAGATATGGATCTATCATCATTGGTCCTAACCTGACGCTTGAGTTCAAAGGTGATATTACAACTTAATACGTTCAATTCATGAATAGGCTCAATGTCATTGTGGGAGTCTACTTCAGCCATTGGTGGATCAGACTCGATAAGTTCATCATTTCGCTCTAGACTTACGTTGGGTTTAGGTGCATATTGGTGAATAACATTGATATGTTTCTCTATGATAAGCTCATCTTCTTCTAGAATGGCTCCCCATTCATAGTCATTAGATTCTTCATCTATGCCTCTAGGAAATCTAAGAACATGAGTAAAGTCAGGGTGAATACCCCAAGAAGGGTTACCCTCAGATTCTAATTTGAATTCATACTCATGGGAATCTATCTTAGAATAACTACCACCTTCCTCTTTGCCTATTTGATTATCTTCGAGATTAGCTGGTTCTTGTGTTGCAACTATCTCTTGCTCTATAGTAGGTTCTTGTGTTTCTACTACATTAATTATTTTTATTGGATCATCTTCAGCTTCAAGGAGGTCTTTTATTTCTTTAGGCAAATGCTCATAGGGAATGAGATCTTCAGTGGTGTCTGAATCATCACTATCAGATTGTTCTATTGTTTCTCCCTTTAGTTGATTTTCTATGGATGGCTCAACTTGTTCTAAGACATGTGGGGAGTTCTTACTAAGAAAGAAAGGCTTCTTCTTATATCCTAGACTTGTTGTATTCTTTTTTGCTCGGCCACGATGATCAAGAGGTGACAGAAGACCTTTACCCTGTAGTCCTAGAGGTCCTTTTCCTTTATATCCCATTTTTGTGATCAGTTTATCTCTTGGGCCATATGACTTAGAAGGGATATTCAGTATTTTAGCATCACATTTTTTAAGAACTTGAGATTTAGGTTCATCTTTGTATAGCCATGCGAGCACAACTTCATCTTCTTCAAACTCTTGTTTAGATACTTGTTTTGCAACAAAATTTCCTTTATATGCCTCAAGAGGTTCTTTAGAGTCCGTTTTGGACTATTTTAGAGTTTACCCATATGACTTAGGCGAGATAGGGAGAGATGTCAAAGATAAGACTAGCTCTATAGTATATTCTCCCATTCGATTTTCTTTGATTTTAACCTCTTTATCAATGTCTTCCATTTTGGATGTTGAAGCAACGTCTAGCTACTTAGTGGAAGATTCTTTGTTATTAGGAACAAGTTTATCAATGCTTTCTTTCAATGCATTGAAAGTTGTATATAGATCAGCTGGAATCGTCACTTCTACCCCTTCATAAGGAAATTTCAAACATAGATGATATGTAGAAGGAATAGCTTTCATTTCATGTATCTAGGGTCGCCCTAGAAGGGTATTGTAAGCCAAAGGTAGATCAAGAACTTGACATAGAGTATCTCTGATGACAGGACCTATTTTGATAGGTAAGACAATTATTCCTTTGGAAGATCTTTCTTGCTCATCATATGCTTTGATAGTTATCTTCTTTTTAGGATCAATGGCCATTTCTGAAAATCCCAATTGTGTAATCAAGCTGAAAGAAAAAATGTTTAGACCAGTGCCCCCATCTATCAACACATGTTTGACATGATGGTTTTGGATCAAGACTTCAATATGCAAGGGTTGGTTATGTGGATGACGCAAGGAGTTATCATCTTCCTCTGAAAAGGAAATATACTGTGGAGATGTAAGATGAGAAACCATAGTCTGGAATCTATCTAAATCAAGGTTATCAGGAACATTGGATCTGAGCAGAGCTTTGTCTAGAATGGCTCTATGAGCTGGAGATATCCGAAGCAACTCAAACATGGAGATTTTTGCTTTTGTGTGCTGGAGTTGTTGGACAATACTGTATGATGTAGGCCTCATGTCTTTAGGATTTGAAGATTTAGATGTAGCCTTCTATTTAGAAGCAGATGAAAGATTGAAAGGCACCTTAGGGACATTTGATAAGTCTGGTATTTGTCCTTGTAGATGTGCTTGAGCTTGTGATCGAGTAACTGCATTAGCTGATTGATTTTCTCTATCTTTTCTCACAATTGTGATGACATTGCAACACTCAGATAGACATGGTTCAACCATAGTGATAACAACATTGTTTCCAGAGTAGGCATAATTGACTTTAGCACCCATATTAGGCTGAGAAGAAGAATCTTCTTTACCATGTTTAGGAAATGGTTCCATGAATGCTATATGATCATTATTGCTCTTATGATTATCAATCGTGATTTCTCCATTATCAATTTTGTCTTGTATGATGTGCTTCAAGAGAATGTAGTTATTAGTCTTATGACCCTTATTGCGATGGAATTCACAGAAATCATTCTCTCTCCACCATTTCAGTTTTGGTTCAGGATCAAAGACTTTTATCTTAGGCAAGTAGATGATTTTTTTTTCCTATAGAGTTTTCATGGTAGATTCTAAGGATTCTCCAAGAGGAGTGAATTTGCAATTAGGATTTGTAGCCCAAGGTTTATAATCTGATCACTTTTTATTGGGCTTTGTGGCCTTAGCTTCATAAGTTTTTATGGCTTGGGTGCCAATAGTGAGATTGAAAGCAGGTGCCTTGGATGGGGCATGGATAGTATCAACAACACCATCTGTGACAATGCCTTTAGTCTTGTTCCAATTTTTGTTCTTATCCTTAGAACTAGATTCAGATTCATACTTGTCCTTTTGAAGTGTGATGTCTCCTTTTTTCACAAGTACTTTCTCAATTTTGATCGCATTATCTACCATCTTATCAAAGGATGTATGATTTTGCATTTGTAAATGGTAGTTGATTTCTGGAACAAGATTGTTGATGAAGATTTCCAGCTTCTCAGTTTCTGGAATGGGTCTAGCATATAGAGAAAATTTCTTCCTCCATCTCTTGAGAAATGTTAGGAATGGTTCACCTGGATATTGTTTCAGATTGCAGATGTTGATCATGGTGACCAGATATTGAATATTGTAGGAGTATTGTTGATAGAAAAATTTGATTAACTCCTCAAAAGTTCTGATAGTTGGAGGCATTCTAGAGAATGATTGAATGGCTGCTCCTCCTAGAGATCAAGGGAAAAGACACATTAAGTAGTTTGGTTCATGCATAAACTCCATTGATTGAGTACAAAATTCTCTGAAATGATCTTGAGGATCAGAGTTTCCATCATACTTATCATATGTAGGCATTTCCACTCTTTTAGGGAATGGTGGCATGCACAAGTCTTTATCGAATGGAAAAGGGCATAAGGCCTCTATGGAGAAATCCTTAGGTTCCTTTTCTTTTTCAAGTTTGTTAAGTTTGACTTGCATGGCATGTATCTATTTCATCATGGCTATGATAGGAGTTTCTTCCTCGTGTTTAATGATATCTTCAACATTAAAGTTTGGAGGAAGTTTAGCTCCTTGATGAGCTAACTCTAGAAAGTATGCCTCTCTATCTTCTTTCAAGAAATGCTTCATCAATTTTTTAAAGCCATCATCATTTTGATATCGAGCAATTTCAGAAGGTGTAGGTTCTTGATCCACACCATGTTGAGAATGGGGTCCTTGAGACCCATTTTGTGTCCCTCCTTGAGACATGTTAGGATTTTTAGGACTCCCTGGGATAGATTGAGGAGGAGTTTGTTGATTACCTTCGTGAGTTGATGGAGGGGGTATATAACTAGTTTTCAATAAAAAATTGCCAAGACCGTCATCTTCATAAAGACCAGAATTGTAGAGTTGCTCAAGAGTAGGACCCTTGTGAATAGTCAAAGGTACGGTGCTAAGTGCTTCTCCAAATTTCTTATGTGAGGAAGCTCTAGTTTCCACCATTAACCTCAGGTGAAGCAAGAAAGCAAGATGAAGACAATTGAAGAATGACCTGATTCAAGAAGATCGAATGACACAACCTTGTCAAGATTGAATTGATTGAAGATTAGATCAGACATAAAGGAAGGATACTGTGCCACAGTAGTGTGGGTAGACACCCAACAGGTGGTGGGCACGAGCTCACAACACTTAGCCATTTTTAGTAACAAGACTGAATTTGAAGATAATTTTGGCAAGGTTTTGACACAAGATGAAAAAGACTCAAATCGATAAATCAGAAGAAAAAATCAGACTCAAGAGCTTACTTGAGGAAAATAAATGAATTCATTCCAATTTATGCTATGTTTCTGACACAGTGATTTGTTCAACAGATTCTGGAAATATGTTGTTAAAACTAGGTCTCTGACAATTTTGACAACTTTCTAGCAATTTTTCAAAATTTCTCAAATGACTTTCTATAGGATCGTACGATAGTGGGTATGATCTGAAATGATAGTTGACAAAACTCGTACGACAATTGCAAAGCTCGCACGATAGTTGATAGTAGGATTTTGACTTTTTGCTTTTGACTGGTGGCAAAACTTGTACGACACTATACAAGATATCATACAACAATACAAGGGTTCTGAAATGACAATTGCCAAAACTCGTATGACTTTCTGACCTTGTGGGATGACTTTTGACTCTAGAAAGGAATTTCACTTTAGATTTTGCAAATTTTAGGTTTTCAGTTTCAGATTGTTCGCAAATTTTTCTGTCCAGGTTTGAAGATTATTCTGGGATCGTTCATTTTTAGTAACCAAATAGATAAACAAGCACACAAAACAATAAGTGATTCCAAGCACATCTGAAAACAATGAACAGTGGACAAAGAAACCCTGCACATGAACAATCAAGTGACTGAATATGCTAATCCGTAGGAGTGCTAATTGTGTATGATCCAAAAAGTTTTTCAATAATGCACATATTCCTAGAAAATGAAAAATTTGGCCTCACTAGGGTTAGTAATAATGGTCTAACTCTACAACTTTTGTGATCTCAAGAGGGCGAACTCAATCCAGGCGCACCGGGGTTTTGACACAGTCCAAGAATTTAATCAATCAGGAGCTGCTAGGGAGATCTGACACCCCAACAAGAGACCACACATGTGAAGATTTCCTCCACAAGGACATTTATATAGCAGCTGCTGCTACCATGGTGAAAATGGCTATTACCGCTTGAGGTTCCGTCCACGTGGTTGACCCAATTAAGGGAATGTCCACTACGGTTAACCCTCTCTAAAGGTGACTCACAAAAGATACCACATGGAGACTGGTTCCAAATTCAAGGATCTGAGTTTCTGATACTACCCAAAAAGGGAGTAGAGCATAGTCCTCTAGCCTTTTCACTTTTAACCAAAACAAAGCAAACAAATTAATCTAACATGCTAAGACCAAGATTATCTCACAAGGATCTATGACGTCAACTACTTATGATCTATCAACCCCTCCAAAGAGAGAATGTATCAATCAAAGTTGAAGACACACAAATCTAGTAGAATGTGAGATGCTCTCAGTAACCTCCCTACCTACAAGGGGATCCTTCATCAAGAAGAGCTTCACATGCATGAACAAGTGAAAGAAGCCCACTCTCTTGAGCTCATCCACAAATAGTGTTCATAGGGCCTATTTACTATGTGTAACAGATATGCAGAAAGAAAATCTATGTTCATTTTATAGCCCAAAATGAAGTCTGTGATATGAAAGCAAGAAAAGTCACACAAGCTTGACATGTGAGAGTTCATTTTATGTCCAAATTGAAGTGTTATCAGATCATAGTACAATACCTAGATTCCTTGCAATGCGCTTAGTAGATTTTTACTTGTTTTAGCAATTTAGCTGCGCTTGGACCAATCAAATTCAGCTAATATCAGTAAAAAATAGAAGATTTCAATTGTTAGGGTTAGCTGTTAGTCCAAATTTGAAAATCAAATATGAAAAACTGCCCAAAAATTCTGAAATGACAATTGAATCCTGGAGTCAAAACTCATACGACAGTGGATTACCTCCCAGACGACAGTCGGGAAACTCGTACGACAATGGGTATCTTCTCATATGACAATAGAGCTCCCAAATGATAATGTGTACTTTTTGATATGAGCTTCGATAGAATCAATTGTTGTATGATAGTGGGTACTTCCTGGTACGACTTTTGTCAGAAAGTCATACAAAAAATGTACAGACATAAAATAAAAGATCACAGTTTTAACTAGAAAATGATAAGAAATTGATAGAAATTGAATGGAAACCCATTTTAGGGCCCCACGGTGGGCGCCAGAAATGTGTGTGTGAATTTTGTACCTAGCTATAGACACAACACTTCAGTAAAATATTAGAGGTTAGCAAAAACCAAAATCTTGCAAATAATTGAAACTATGCTAACCAAGCGATTTACTGCCTTCTAGTAGGTGCGAGTATGATGTTCTTAGATTGGAATCAAGATCATTGACAATGCAACACCTAAACGAAGGATTTGGATGCAAGATATGAAAGATTATATGAATGCAGATTTAATCTATATTTTTGTATTTTTTGTGCAATAAGAATGAGAAATTGTATGAATCTAAGCTATATGAATGAAAGTGAATGCAGATTTAATCTAAGAATGCTATGAATGAATATGAAAACTATGATATGAAATTATGCAAACACTATGATAATCTATGAAAGATCTCACAAATCGCCTGTCGCAAGTGCTTAATCCTTCAATCGCCAATTCGCCAGAGTAATTGTGCAAATTCGAGTGTTGATCATTATGAAGAGCTGAGCTTTGATTTTATAGAAATCCAGGGCTTTGAGGATGCAAGAGAAAAGCCATAAATCACTCTTGATAAACTCAGGTTGATTTTTGAGTTATCAGGAAATCAGAGATAATTAACTTACAAAAATCATGCAAAAGCAATGTTTAACTCAAAATAGAGTTTAGATCAAATTTCAACTCATCATTAGATGTTGAGTTGAAATTTTAAAATTGATTGTTAATTTCTAGTTGCCTGCTTTTCTGATTGTGCATGATTTAATTATAAATTAATTTAAAAATAAAGTGATTTATTCTCAACTTAACTGATTTTTGAATTAAAACAATTGATTTATGGGTTAATCAATTATTAAATCAAACTTTATTCAAAAACTATATTATTAAAAATTGACAATTGACATTAATTAATTAAATAAGAATTTAATCAATTAGTCATGAGATTTTAGATTTATTGTCAAAATTAAATAATACAATTTAGGAATAATTTAATTAAATATAATTAAATAATCAAGTGGCAGTATTAAATCTGATTAATTAAATATTAAGAATATTCAATTAATCAAATTTTAGGATAAATAAGATTTATCGCCAAATAATTATTAAATTAAGATAATTAGGATAAATAGGAATATTGCTAGGAATATTCCCCGATGCAGAATTTAAGATAAAATCAATTAGGATTCAATAATGTGCAGATGTGCCTTAGGTTAGGACTTTGATGTCGATTTCATTCGAATTGAAGATGTAGGAGGTTAATGAACCTATAGCCCATTTTTGGGGTATTACATAAGTCACTTGGGGGCTTGATGTTTCTTTATCTCCTTGACCTTAATAAGATTATTCTTGTGCATTGATCTACTTTCGTGAGCATGATTTTGTCTCATAATCCCTTTAAAGTGGGGGCTAATCTATCATCCTAAAAAGTTAGCACCCATAATTAGATACTTTACTAGAACTCCATTTTGGTGATTTTGAGGTTTGAATACCTGTTATACTTGATCCTAGCAACTTGTCTTTTCTTTCCCTGCTCCTTTTCATTTATATTGGCATCCCCCACAAATTTGGGCTCATTTCCTAGGGCACATAACACCAATGAAATTATGTCCTAGGCATTTGGGGCGAAATTTGGCTTGGGGCCGATATCAAGGTATTAGCAAGAATTTTGATTTTGTTGTCGACTTGCACCTTTCTTTTTAATTCTGATATGATGGAGTAAGTATAAAAGGAACACTTCTCTCCTCATTTTGACATCTATGATCCACTATCAAGTGCAAGCATTTTGGCAATCAAGCTATCAAGATTATCAATAAATCAAGAGCAATTTGTTATGCCTTGCATATCCGTCCCTACTTTTTGTTGGACAAAATGTCAGGTCCCCTTTTCCTCTTGCTTTCTTTTTAATTTTTGTTCTCTTCAGCTGTCCTGGTCTTCTTTCATTTTTCTTTCAGGATTCCTTTCCTCGGAGTCATTTCTTGTTGGTTGTTCTAAAATTTTGGACTTTGGTATCCGACATTGTCTTCCTTGTCCCTATAGAAGGGAGAGACACCTAGTGTTTTAGTCTGGAGTTTAGGGTTTCCTACTTTGAGATTCTTTTCCATAATTAATGCGCTCACTTATGCATTATAAAATCCTTTTACCCTTCCTTTTTACAAATTACCCAAAGCATTTCTACCTTCCAAGAGATATATTCCTAAGAGCAGTCCCTCGCAAGTGAATTTCCTGAATTTCATCAAGCTAGTGTTCTCATGCTAGTTTACTATGGTGAAGAGGCTGACTTTCCTGGGTGGATAGAGTGATAATTTGGGCTCTACAAGGTAGATGGGTGAGTGTGCTTTAGTCTCATTTCTTATACCTCATTTCAGGTAAGCCAGCTTCGGCTCCCTTTCGTTTGTTCTTATTTTGTGTCTCTTTTTTTTTGTTTTTGTGTCATCTTGTTTTGGTTGTCTTTCGTTGGTTTTTGGTTTGTGTCATTCCAGTGGCTTCACCCTATAAATAGAGTTGGCTTGAAGCACTGGTGGGTTGTAGTGGGAAGGTTTTTCTTTTTCTTTTAGGTTTCTTGCTCCCCTATAGTTTCATGTAAATACTCATATATATTGTATATTTTGTGGCCTTAGTTGCATGAATTCCGCCTTGTGCACTTCCTGTAAGTTGGTGTAGATAATGTAAATATGTAGTTTCTAGTGTTAGGTGTCATTGGTCATCACCTTGTTAATAGGTGCAGTCTTTGTTAGTGGCGTCAGTTCTTTTTTTCGTGTCCGTGCTAGCTTTTCGATTCATGACATGTTGGTCAGGTGGCTCGGTACACATAGATGTCAAGTTTCAATTTGGCTCTAGTTTCATACCAGAACATGCCCAGTAACACTTGCGCGTGAGTTTCCTATGAAACCCGCATGTCCTCTGTCTTGGCTAGTAAGAAAGAGATATCTTGTTAAGCATCAAGCAGATGGTTGTTAGTTTTTGGCTGTAGATTTGTAATTGTTTGTTTCAAATTCTTTGTGAGATCTTATAGGCCATGTTTAAATAAAAACTAGTCTCTAAAAGATTCAAAGGCCAGTAGAGCTAGTCATGTGTGTCCCTTTTGGAGAACCACGCTCGATAAAAATAGGTCGTCAACGTCACCAGCTCAAGTCCCAATGGCAGGGTGAATGGTCATGGTATAGTTGCCACCAAGCTTCTCGTCACGTGCACCTTAATTATACCCATGGCTTCCCATGAATTAATGATTAATGTGCTTTAATTGATTAATTAACGTCGTATCTGTCATGCCAGCTGGAAGTAAAAATGAAATGACTCCACACACATAAAAGGAATAATTACCCACGCTATATATGACCTATCATTTAAGATGAACATCACATCAACTAGCCATTGTACTTTTGATATTCCAAAATGAATGATATCTAAAATTTTGAAATCTGGAGTTGCTCTTATATACTTACATTATGTTCTAACATGCATCTGGTCTTGCAAGAAATAACTTCAAGAGATGGCCACAACTGGATCCCCTCCCAAAAGTTTAGAGCTTCGAAGTTCATCTGTTGACACAACAGTAAAGACTAAAGCAGAAAAGGCTCTGGAAAAGCTCCCTCTAGTTATGAACTATAAGAAAGATGGAATCATTCATGGGTCCCAAGTGGAAATGCCACTCAGGGAGATATCAGATACAGGTTTTGGTACTTGGGCCAAACTGAGAGGGTTACAGTAGGTAGTATACCAACTAAAAAGGACCGGTGACCCATTAATAGTCAATCTATCCACCTCTGGAATCGTACAAGCGGCTTGTTTCCCATAGTCTGTGCAAGCCCCACAGTTGATACTACTAATGTACAAGAATTTAAATTTAGCCATTAGAGCTTCCATGCTATCCAATGGGGTTCTCATTTCCTCCTTGTATCAAGACACTATTGCCACAGTCTGGAGAATCCTGCACTTCAAGGATGTCATCATCATGACTAGGGTCTCTTCACTGCAGCAATACACAGATGCACAAGAAGCTTCTCGACGCCATTTGAACAACTCATTTTTGCAAAAACCTCATCGAGACTTCAAAAAAATGAAGATGGGTATTCCCTGCGCTGATTTCAAAGAGCCAATATAGGCAAGAATAATATACTTGTGCAGGATTTTTGGGAACCCCACGCCCCAAAATTCTCTCCATGGATGTACTACTTGTTCTGCATAACCAACAATAAGTTACGCTTTGATTGGGAAGCCATTGTCTTCAACCACCTTGATGCATAGATGAGGAGGGTGGAGGGAGACAATAAAATTTTTATGACTTCCTTCGTACTTTGGTCCTTGGCTCGGTAGTATGGAGGAGTCCCAGGTTTGAATATAGTTGGTTTCCTTGGGACACAACTAGGATGGTCTTCCCCATGGAAATATTTTCCTTAGATTCAATGGGATGAATGCTTCTAGAATTTTTGTAGGGTTAATGATAGTTTTGTATACAATGGGATTAAAGCACTGATTGATGATATAGGCTTCAGATTGTCTGAAGAAGCAATGGGGATGATAGAACCATGGGGGTGTTATTTCATCTAGTTTTTACAATTTACCTACATCCATGTCACCGGTTTCTAAGGAGAAACACTACTGTTGCCTAGGCATTGTGATGATAAAGTAATATTATTAGAGTTTATCCGACAAATCTTGTGCTTGCACACTTTGATATCATCAAAGAAGCTTGCCTCAATCTGCTTTCCTATCACCTACGAAAAATACACCTGCTCCATCGCCACTGCCAAGGAGGTAGAGAATGAGGTGAACAACCTCAACCTCGACAAATTTCTACTTCGGCATCAAAATTATGACCCAAGAGGTCACCTCGAGAAAGTAATTCCCCAAGGAGCTCAACCTCACGAACCACACATGGAGGACTTTTGGGAGGATTGCTACGATGATTTTGACATTCGGAATAGAAAGTATGTAAGGATGTCTAAGGGCATGATGGACCATTTGGGTCTACAGATGTTTCCTCCAAAATTTTTAGATAAGGGACCATTTGAGGACCCTGAGTTTAAAGAGACAAGTGTTGACAAGGTGGATCTCCCTCTGGTGGATTAGGATACTCTGGAGGTGTTGAGCATCAACACCATTACAAAGGTGATAATTGAGAGAAGGCATGCTCATTTTGATAAGTTTTGTTCAAAGAGTATCTGTCTGGACAAAGATTTGAGAACAACGGGTACTTTGGGACCCCAGACAAGAGGGAGCACTCAAGCCCAAGGAAAACATAAAATTGGTGAGTCATCCCAGCCATCTGACTTGGTCCCCAAAATGTTGATGCGACAGTTGGGTGAACAGGTTGAAAAATCTAGGAAGCTGCAGGAGGTAGCAAAGTCCAAAGTCACATATGGTCTCAGCGTCGTTCCTATAGGCTCCCAAGCTCTGGTTGTCACGTCTCCATCTTTATCTACCCCGAATGGTATGCTCCTCATGGAGGATGAAGGAATAGCCATAGTTTCCATCGGGGCACTTATCAAAAGGAAGAAGAAACATAAAGCTCATAGGCCTTCTCCAGAATCATGCCCAAAGCCCACTTGGGAGGTTGAAGTCTTGGATCTTCCATCCTCCTTGGAAATTTCCAACAGCACAGAGGATCCACCAGAGATTTCCAAAACTAATATTGATGAATTCTTCTATATTGATGAGCATGGGAGTCTACATCATGATTCAAAACAAGAATAGGTGGCCGCAAGAATCTCAGATCCAAACATTGAAATCAATCGAGAGGCCGAGGAGGTTGAAGAAGTAAGGAATATCCAAGAGAAAGATGAGGAGCTCTAGATCCGAGAAGAGGAGGTCAAGGAAGGTCTCCAACCTCCAACATAAGATTCTTCCAAGAGGTTAAGGAAGGAGGAAGTCACCAAGGCAGCTGAGGAAGAGAAAAGAAAGGAACCAGAAGGAAACAAAGAGACTAGAGAACAACCTTTGGTCTTTGAGGAAATTGGACCTTCGGAAACAACTATACCCTCAAAGACCATCCCCCTCTCTCAAACGGGGGATCAAGATGAACTCGTAAGCTAGGTGGGTGGAGAAACACCCCAGAACAAGAAAATGAGGAGGTTCATATTAATCAGACTCCTCCAGAAACTCCACCAATGGAAGAGGTCCCTGAGGATAACTTCAAGATACCCAAGATTGTCGAAAATAATCCCCACGAGAGTATCAAAGACATCTTGATGGAGGAATTAGAGCAAGGAATCAATGGGGATCCCATTAACCCCAAGGTAATAATAGGTGGTGATTAGGGCCCACCTTAATGGTTGGTTAAATCACATAGGAGAAAGAGAACTATAGAAACATCTGCTCCCCTTTCACTAGCAGATATGCTGGTAGAGAAATATGTCCCAAAGAAGTCTAAAAGAGCTCGGAGTTTGCACACAACCAGGAGAGTCCCAAATGGGAGAATCATTGCATCAATTGTTGCCCCGACACCAAACAGAGAGGAATAAGAGGTGCTCCCAAAATATTATGTAATAACAAAGATTCCTCTAGGATGATGAGATCGAAAAGGAGAATTGGACCTCCTGGATGATACTAGCCAGATCATTTGGGAGAGGTATGAAAAAGAATATCAAAAGAAGAAAGAGCTTCAAGCTTCATAATCAAATCTCCAGAAGCTCTTAACATAATTGGCATACCCACTTTCAGTTGCACCACCAGAGGCCTCCAGTTTCAGAATGCCACTCCCACAGGGCAATATTGACACACTTCAGGTAATGAAAAGGAAGGCGCTCATAGTGGATGGATGGATAGATGAGGAACTGGAAGGGGTCCATAAATTCTTGGCCAAATCTCTTCCAACATTGTATGAAACCTAGCGTACCAAAAACAAGGCTCACAATGTTGTTTCCACATGGAAATATCAAGAAGAAAAGTATGATGACTGGAAAGATGGCCTCAAAGAAATATTGAATCTAGGAGAGGAAGGGATAGCCAAAACAAATATCTTGGCTAATAGGTCATATCAATTCCTGAAGACCCAGTACTCCAGACTTGCATTCCATGTCAAGATAAGCAAGGAACTAGTCAAGGTCTTAGATGAACGTCAGGTCGGTATTCAAAGCGTATTAGTTTTGTATCACACTTTTATCTTGTGTGTGATCAGAGTTGATACAATTTACCCGGGTGTGGGCCTTCCTATTGATAAAGTCTTAGAAAAGTTTGACGAGCAAACTAAGGCGCAATTCTAAACTTGTAGAGATTTTGATAGTTCTATCCTTAGGGAGCTCTCCCAGTTAGTGTTTGAGGCCCATGATGCAGGTGAGGCAGCCTCTGAGTTAAAGAAAAAGGTAGATGATGTTCAAGATCATCTCGAAGATGTTGTGAGTCATATGGACTTCCTTAAAGAGGTGGATGAGGAAGGCATGATGGAAGTTCTAGAGGCCTTCCAGAAATTCAAGGAGTCCTAAAATCTTTGGGTTCCAAGACTTCTTCCCCCTAAACTCAATTCTTTCATTCTTTCTAAAGCATAAAGCCCCGATGTTTGAGGTCCTGGCCTTGTATTTTGTTTTTACAGTGGTTTGAGTTGATGTTTGACAGAAAGCCGATCGATCGACCGCCGTCTAGGGATCCTATGTCAGAAATTTTTTCCGTTGGTCAGAGAGGTGTAGTAAGGTCATGGGTGCTAAGTAGATTGTAAAAGATTGGGTGTGCCATCACAGGTTCTGAGACATCGTTCCATCATTTATAACAGTATGGACATGGGGACACGAGGCCGTCACCATATTTATGGGAGGTGAGGTCCCCAAGACATTTGAATGGGGTCATCTTCACATGCTTGGCAAAGCAGTCTGAGGACCTTTTCTCGCCTGAATTCTTTATTACTTTCTCCTGAATTCTGTATTCTTTTTTTTCCTTCTCCTTTCTCCCCCTTCGGATATTGTATAATAATGTGATATTTTTGATGGCGCAGGTAGTACCAGCTATAAATTTTATATTTTATTAGAATAGTTAGGCTTCAAAACCCTAAAGAAGCAATAGGATGTCTATAAATTAGAAGCCCGATGCCTAACCAAGGGTCATTGAAATTGATGATTCTTTTGTCCATGCTATGCTTGAGCTTTGCTATCAATTATTTTCATTACAGTAGTTGTCTTGTTATCCAAATTCTCCCTAGGAGATATGAATGTATTAACCAGTGATGTTGGCCCCTTTTAAGTTGATGAAGAAATAAAGATCGCTTCTAGTACCATACTTGCAGTTCTTCTTCTCCAATTCAATGAATCATTTTCATGTCGTATTCTCTCTAATGTCTTTTGGTCAAGGTTCTTTAAAATAGTAAAACATTTGTGTTCTTAGTACTAACTTATGTTTTAGTTGATGATTGAGCATGTGTTTGGTATAGTTACTGGTTCTTTGCTTGAGCATTATTAATGTTAGAACATTTTTATCGACATGACTATAAGTAGATAAACTCACTAACTTTGGCCTATCTTTTTCACATTTCTTTATGCTTAAGCTGACTACTTGCAGGGAATCTCATCTTTCCAATGTCCTCAAAATTCTTGAGTACAAACCAACAGGCCCCTTTAAATTGAACAGTCACATGTCCAACTGACCCGTTCTTGCACCGTCGTGACCTGACAACTAGGTGCTTGGAGGCGAGGATGGTTTACTCTCCAGAAAACCTCTTCAGGAAAAGTTGGTCAGTACTTTGGTACCTGTTGACAACTATCCCACTTTTGACGAGGCTATCACAAAAGTCCCATCAACACAATTGAGCAATTAGATTCAAGGTTTAAAGCCAAGCATCCAAGATCAAAATCTCCAAGTCTCCAATTTTTCAAGATCATTCAAGTCAAAGAAAATCTTCTCCAATTGATGCAAGTTTCTCTCTTGATGACCAAGTAGAGGAATTATTAATCAAGCAAGAAGATCCAATCCTCCATCCACCTTCTCTTTCCTTCATTGCAAGTAATTTTCAAGCATATCTACATTCAATATCTAGGAGTGGCATTCATAGATCTATGCATTTGTGAGGGCATCCTTGATTCTACATCGCATTCCAAGGTCAACTCTTTGGATCTCAAGAACATTTCAAGCATTTTCATGGGTATGAGTGATTTCTACATCCGTCCATGAGGGTTTATGCAAGGTAAAGCTTCTATTTTCCTTTTTACATACTTTCGTTCATGCAATTTCTTTATATTTTCAAGGTTGATTCCTAAACCTGGGTTTGACCAAGGAAAACCCCTTTATACAACCTCTTTCTTAATTTTTTGTGTTTAGGAATAGGTTATGGAGCCACCAGATCGAGATCAGAAAGATCAGACACAGTTAGAAGTGCTCGAAAAAATTTAGTAAAAATTCCCCGGTATAATTGGCGATCTATCCCTAGGTACAAAATGAGTTTTAGCCTGTCCTTGACATTTTTAGCTCAAATTTCACTTACATGACAGATCTGAACTCTGCTTTTCATTTCTATACTTTTCTACTCATTCTCAGCCTGTATCAGTCTGTTATTTGTAATTTTCTTTAACTTGTCTAATTAATCACTTTAATTACATTAATACATCATTTCCATTTCATCAATCACATATCCCAACAATGGAACTATTGTCCCACTAAGCATTTGAGTCTCCTCTTGAACCTTGCGAGGCATCTACCTTCCAAATGTGTAATTGCTCGAAAAGGGAGGTGATTTACCCATCCTCATTGATTGCTTCCCTTTTCCTATTATACATAAATATAATAAATATTATAACTAGTAATTATAAAAGTTACTTTTTCTTCATAATTTTCTATGTAGCAATAATGTGTGGAAGTTTACTATTGAGAATATGAACTAAATATAGTAGCAAATTAATTTGTAATAATTACTTTTTTAATATTATTCAAATTAAAAACGCACCTTTACATTAAGAAACACAAACTTTTATGAGCAAAATTTAAAGTTTTATTTTGTTCAAAATACAATTACTAAGTAAAAGTTCAATACTATTGTACTGCCTAATGACAAGTACTAATAAAGTTTTCATCTTAAAAAGTATTGTTGTTATGTAGATAAATACTATTCTTTTGTGTACACGTAACACATGGCAATGCATATATGTAGTATTTGATATTATATATTTGTTCTACAACAAATATAAAATGTGAGTGCAACAAACACCTTGTATTTTATTATGAAATATAGAGGTTGTCAATAATAATTTTTATGATTATTTAATGTTGAATATATGTTGTATTTTAAATAAGAAAGTATCATTTTTATAGCAATAAATAGTATTTTGTGTTTAACTGTATGTCATTTGTGTTGGATATAAAGGTTATAGATAATAACATTAATGACTATCAAAAGGTATTACGGTATTGAGATCATATATGTTGCATATATGTTATATTTTAAATACATAAAAGAAAACTTCTAACAACTTGATGTTGTTTGTTCAACTACTAGAGATTTGATAATGAATTTTTTGTTCAAATCTTTTAAAAATCTTTTTAAGGACACTTCTTGCTAATCATGTTGATGAGGTGAATTAGATGATAAGTCACACCTCCAAATCTTAGTTATAGACAAATAAGAGTCTGTATTATATTTCTAAAACAACAAAGGTATAAATTTAGTTTGCAAAACTACTAACCTCTCCCATAGTTATTACTTAAGATAGAGTCACTATCACTATAGGATCTTAGAAATCACTTAGGATGTAGGGTCAATATATAAGTTAAATTTGTATGCATTAACACATTTTATTAATAAATTTATCTAGGGGACGGGCACACATAGTTGTTAAAGCTAACTGCGCACACCCTAAGCTCCTAAATTACACATCAAATTTTGACAATTGTTGTTAGTTGTCTTTATATGCGACTTAAGTGCTTTATAGCTATTGTTTTGGCTTTTGGGTGGTTTTGACGTACACTATGGTAGTCATTATGTATGCAAGGGTCAACATGTGGCCATTTGAATTGATGTCTGAAACATATTCCCTATTGCACCATTAATCATTTGATTGACGACCACAAAATTTGCACAATTGATCGGATAATTATACACAAGTTCTCAAAAGAATAATAGGTAATTGGTATCCATAAAGTTGTATAATTGATCTAATTACTAACTTTTTTTCAACTACTAGGTAATACTAATTGGTGGCTATTCTCGTTAGATGATATTTTAATGGACTTTTAATTAGCAATATCTTATGAACGATAATTGAAACTTGGCTAGTAAATAGACCCCTTACCCTAACATATTTTATGAATAAAATATAACTAATACTTATTGTTTCGTTAACTATTTGTTTTGACCATACAAAATTTGTACAATTGTTCCACTACTTATGCACAAATGCCCCAAGAATCGCGTGTTATTGGTAGCAATAAAGTTGCACAATTGGTCTAATTACTAACTTTTTTTTGAGCTAGGCGGCTATTGACCCCTAAATGATTTTTTAGTGAGCTTTTGATTATTGAAATCTTATGAATGATAATTGAAACATGGACGGTATCTGGACCCCTTCCCCTAGCACATTTTATAATTAAAATGCATAACTAATACTTATTGCTTCGTAAAACATTCACTTTGTGACCATCACAAAATATGTATAATTGGTCCAATACTTACACACAAATCCTGTGAAGAATCATACATTATTGGTACTAATAAGGTTGCACACTCGATCTAATTAATAACATTTTTTTAGCTATTGGGTATACCAATGGACGACTATTGACCCCTAGATAGTTTTTAAATGGACTTGTAATTAGTGAAATCTTATGAATGGTAATCAAAACATAAGTGATAATCAAACCCCTTCACCTAAAACTAAACTTGTCTAGTGAATGAATGAATGAATTTAATAACATCCACTAGACCATAGAGTGTAGGGAATAGGATTGAGTAGTTGAGCACCCTAACTTCATGCTTCTCAAAATCTTACATGGGAATTTCAAATCACTCCTATTTTTTTACAACAACTCACTTGACAAGTTTCTCACATGTGACTAAGGTTCATCAAATATGATGCCACATTAGCATGCTTTTTCCCCAAGAGTCCAAAACAACCCAAAAAGAAGTGAGACCAATGGTCATGCAAAAGGGACACCCACGATTGTGCAACTGATGTGACATAACATGATTGGTTACTATTTAGAATAAGGGATCCACTTTATTCAATTATCGGTAGTCGTCATCAACAATAACAACTTTAAAGTCACAATTATTGGTGCCGCATTGTAAAAGAAATTGGACATTAATCAACAAGTGTGTGTATTAAATCAACAACTACTATCACAGCCATTGGAACATGTTCAAGGTCCTCTCCCTTTCTTTTTTTTCCACCTACTTGGTGTACCAATGGGCACTTATCGCCCCTAGATTAAGCTTTTGATAAGCAAAATCTTTTGAATGGTAATTGAAACATAGACGATAATCAAACCCCCTCTCCTAAAACTACCCCAACCCAATAAAAAAATGAACGATTTCAATAACATCCACGATACCAAACAATCTATAAGACAGAAAAAACATACTATACCCCCAAACCCTTTCCCCTCCCCAAAAAATATTAAAAAATAAACAATTTTAAAATTTCATCCAATAAGTCAAAAATCCCCTTAAATGAGAGGAAGTTGACAGGATAGTCGTACAAAAAAATGGGAGAGGTACAAGTGCAGGCATTTTTTCGTGTTAGGTAGCCAGCTTTTATCAAAACGGGCAGATTCATTATATTCTCTTGTTCTTCCGTTTTTATTTTACGCAGCTTTCTTTTGGCGGGGCCCACCGCATGTCACATCGCGTCCTTTTCGCCGTTTATGTCGCGGAAAGTACTGTGAACGGCGGGTGCCTTTTTTTCCATCTTTACCCATTTTTATTATTATTATTTATTTTCATTTTCTTTTTCTTTTGCAGGCTCAAATGATTGCAATAAAAATGTGTAAGTTGTTGGGGGACTCACGGGCTCTCATTCATCTTTAGTAGTTTTACCTACCTAATCCAATTGATTGGGATTTTACATCTTACCCTGACAATTTTGGATTATCCATTGCTTTCTCCTTTTAACAATTTTAGAGTTTTAGTATTATGTAGATGTTTAAGGAAATCTCATGTTATCAATTTCTTAGGTCAGTGAAGCTTCTCTTTAAGGTCTGTTTGGTGCATGGAATATGAGCTCTAATTTCAGAATTAGATTTCCGGATAATGTAATTTTATGTTTGTGTCCATCTAACAAATTGAAATTGGAATTTCGAAATTCCAATTTTGCCTCCAAAATGAGCATTTCATCTTCCACTTGAAAAAGTGGAATTAGAAATTCCAATTTTCAAATGCCTATTTTGAAAAGTCTGTCGGGTCCACGTCAATGTAAAATTTTGTTTGACATCCGCATTTTCACCGTGGCACATTTTGCAACTATTCTTTCCTCTTCACCCTTCGCAGTCACATTTGCGTGGGAGCGTTCTCTACGGATCCTAGTACGCTCCAGTTCGATCGGCAAAGAGGTTCCGCAAGGAGCGGTTTTCACACCTTTGCTGAAAAATAGTGGTTTTCACATGTTTCACTTTCCGGCCTCAGCGTCGGCGGCAACATGCTCTCAATACCGCAAGCAGTTTTCCAGCTGGATGCCTCTGGTAACGGCAGTATTATTGTGGATTCCGGCACCGTCGTTACAGGCTCCAGACATAGGCCTACAACGCCTTGCGTGATGCTTTCGTCGCCGGGACAAAGGATTTGCTGTCAGTAAGCAGAGTTTCTCTGTTCAATACTTGTTAAGATCTTTCCAACAAGGATTCCGTCAACGTTCCTCTAGCAAACTGCCGCCGTTGTTTCCCCAAACATCGTCCGGGAACAGTAAAAACCAATTTGCCTTCTGAGACTATGGCTGAGAGCGGGAATAGAAGGGTTGTGTGAGACCGTGAGCCAGAGCACTAGATCTAAGAAATTTAAAATAATGAATTATTTAGTGCATATTCCAATTTCGGATTGTGGCACCCAAACAATTCTTGACATATTCCGGAAATCATTTTGAGGATATGTATCTTCCAGAATTGCAGCATCTTCTAGAATTGACTATATTTGGCATTTGGTATTCCATGCATTGTGTTTCTAGAAATAGGTTTTGGATTGTAATTCTTGTAGAGTAAGTCCCATGATACTATTGTTGTCATGAGTATGTCTCAAATTATATATTATGAATGGTATCTTTGGTGTAAGTGTTGGAGTTCAGGCATTGTTTAGAATGGGGTCATTGTCATGATTCTATCTTAGTCTTATTTTCTTAGCTATTAGTTGTGTTTTTATGTAATTTGTTTTCTAGTTTGAGTTCTTAAATTGTAGAATTTTGTCACAAAACCATATTGATAGAAGGTTTATGACCTTAATTATTCCATGACATTTATATCAAGATTCAAGTTCTACATAGTTTAGGTGTATATCTAGTGTAAGTGTTCGAGTTTAGGCATTTTTTTTAGAATGGGGTCATTATCATGATTCTATTTCCATCTCATTTTCTTAGATATTAGTTGTTTTTTTATCTAATTTATTTTCCAATTTGAGTTCTTAAGTTGTAGTATTTTGTTGCAAAACCATATTGATCAAAGGTCTATGACCTTAATTTTTCTATGACATTTATATCAAGATTCAAGTTCTACATAGTTTGGGTCATTATCACAATACTATCCCTGTCTCATTTTCTTAGATATTAGTTGCGTCTTTCTCTAATTTATTTTCTAGTTTGAGTTCTTGGTTTGTATGCTTTTGTGACAATATCGTATCTATCAAAGTCCACATTACAAGGTACATAGCCATAATCATCTTATGTTATTTATATGTGAAGATTCCAACTCTCCATAGTTTGTGTCATTATCACGATTTTATTCATTGCAAATATCACTTTAGGATTTGATTGTGTAAGCTTTTTTGCATCAATGTTTCGGATCACACTCTGTGACCCATCATCTGAATGAAAGAAAGAGAAGAAGGAGAAAATAGGATAAGTAGTAGACTCAACAAGTTAAAAAGAGGAAGAGGGAGGTGAGAGGAGGGAGAGAGGAACAAGAGGAGAATACCAAGTCGTAAAGAAAGGACAAAAGCTCAAAAAATAAGAACAAAGGAAAAACACTAAAGAATAATAAAAAGCCTAAAAAGAGACCTTACTATAAAACAATTATATATATGTATGTATGTATACACATGAGAATGAACATGTATAATATGTAAACAATAATGAGAATATAATGAATTCATAAAGTAAATATAGAAATGTGTGTGGTGGGGGAGGTTATTAGTTATTAGTCATGTCTCATTTTCTTAGTTATTAGTTGTATTTTGATCTAATCTAATTTCTAGTTTGAGTTCTTAATTTGTAGTGTCTTGTCAAAACACCATATCAATTGAAGTTCACATTACAAGGCACATAACCTTAATCATCTTATGATATTTATATGTCAAGATTCAAATTCTACATAGTTTTTAATTGCCTTAGATATTAGTTGTGTTTTGATCTAATCCAATTTCTAGTTTGAATTCTTGATTTGTAGTGTTTTGTCACAACATCATATCTATTGAGGTTCACATTACAAGGTATGTAACTTAATCATCTTATGATATTTATACCAAGATTCAACTACATATTTTGGGTCGTTATTACAATACTATTCTTGTCTTATTTTGTTAGATATCAGTTGTGTTTCTCTCTAATCTAATTTCTGGTTTGAGTTCTTAATTTGTAGTGTTTTGTCGCAACACTGCATATATTGAAGTTCACATTACAAGGTGCATAACCTCAATCATCATATGACATTCATATCTATTTTCTAGTTTAAGTCCTTGATTTGTAATCTCTTACAACACTATATTAGTTGAGTTCACATTACAAGATACATAACCATAATTTTCTTATGATATTTATATCAAGGTTCAATTCCATAGTTCTTGAAGTGCACTCATTGACCATATATTTATATCTTAACCATCCCGTTTCTAATTCAATGTATTTATTTTTAATTTCAACTATTTTAATTCAATTTTATTTATATTGATATAATCAAACTCAACTTGCATATTTAAAATGTTATTTCAATATTGAATTAATTTACATTTATGAAATTTTTTGAAGCATTGATTTATTTCCCTCATATAAATAGGGGAGAGGACTCAATAATTGAGCACCCCTAACTTCATGCCCTAAAAAATCTTAAGCGACAATTTTAAATCTCTACCATTTTTTTTTACAACTAACTTGACAAGTCCGTACTTATAACTAAAGTTTCAAGTCTACATCATGAAATATGATGCCACTTGAGCACAATTTTGTTGAGATAACAAAAAAGGCCCAAAAAGAAAGTTAGATTGCTAGTTGTGCACTACGTCATGTTCTATACAATTGTACTAATGTGGCATCACATGGTTTATTATGTTTTAAATATAACGAATACAATTCATTCAATTATTGGTCCTTGTGGTCAACAATGACAAGTTCTAAGTTCCAAGTTCCAACTACTGGTACTATATTATTAAAGATATTGGACATCAAATCAATAAATGATATAACATCTATTGGAATATGTGCAATTGTTGGATCCTCTCCAATACAAAATATTTGAATATTTAAAACAAATATATTACTTCACTAAATTTATAAATAACAAATGATCAAATATTTTAATTTTTTTTTCCCTTAAATTCAAATATTTTTAAGAATAAAATTATGTAAGTTTGTTTATAACAATTAAATAATGAAGAGTTCTAAATTTGAATCCTATTTAATTTATATCATATAAGATAATACTAAAATAAAATCACAACAATAGACCACACTCATTACCTATGTTAAAATACTTAAAAATATTATATTCTTATTTTTAAAATAAGAAAACATCTTAACGTACACAAATTAATCATAGAAAAGAAATCCTAACTACTTCGTAGAAAAAGAACGCAAAATTCACATGCATGATAAAGATTATATAGGCCAACCATCTTTTAAAATATATGAAATTGACATGTTTGAAAAATATATAATTTTTAGGAATAAAATACCTTTACTCATGGAATTGAGGTCCAATTTATGTTAAACTTTTTAGAAGTAGAATTTCAAACGAATTTAAATGTTTGATTTTTTAAATAAAAATGACGTGTATTTATAAGTTATTTTAAGATGTTTCAAATATACTTGAATCCTAAAGTTTTTAATAAAATATTTAAAAGAAGATCTTTAATTAGTAAAATGAAAAGAATTTTTTAAATTAAATTTTTTAAGAGTTTTCATAGATTATATAATTAATTTAAAAGTTTAAAATTGTTAGGTCGTTTAAACAATTAGTATTAAGTCTTTATTAATATTAGTATATTTAAGTATATTTATTATATATCTTTTTTTGAAATCATATGATTAAGGCACATGCCATGATCTAATATGATATTCTATGACTTCATTTTTATTTTTATAACTAGCACTTGCATCTAAGGAGGTTCTCGATAAGAAATTATAGGTAGAATTTAAATGTATTTTATTTTATTTTTGTAGAAAATAAAAGGTTAGATTTTTATATAAAAATATAAATTTTCTATATTAGTTAAAATATCAATAAAATAATAAATAATTAAATTTAGTATAATATCTTTTATTAGTATTTATCCTTTCTAAATTTATTATAATATCTTTTATTAGTATTTATCTTTTCTAAATCTATTATAATATCTTTTATTATATTTATCATTTTATAATTAAATAAAATCAAATCAAATGTCATCAACCATTATGAGAGACTTGAGCATAAGAATTTGTCAAGATAGAGAAGGTTTGATGAGTTGTAAAATACTATGGTTGTGAAATCTTCGATAGACATGCATGCACAATGTGCAAACATCAAATAGGGTGCATGAATAATGTGATACTTTTGGCTGTTATTTTATAAAATACAATGATTCAATGGTAGAACAATTATAATTTATTAGAAAGGAATTTACAAAACCTCAACTCAAATTAGAAACATTTAAGCAAATGCAATATGTATAAACTTGAAAATAAAGAGAAGGCATGCAATTAAGCCACAACCATGGTTTGTGGATCAAGAGTGTAAAATTTTAAGGTCATGCGTTCCCTCTAATCAATCCTCACACGCAAGGGTTAATTTCAGTCCTCAAACTTTGCAAATTGCAAAGAGAGTAAGGCTGGTTGAATACCTATCTTTGTTTATAGTGGATGAAGAAATGCAAATCATCCACTGTAATCTTCTCTTCTATTCATCCAATATTCTAGTAAATCAAAATGAATGGTCTTCAAAATTATGGAAAACCATCAATAAGAGTATGCTCGCTTAATCAAAAAGTTTACCTAAACAACAATACAATGTGTAATGTACTGAAATGAAAAATAAATGACTACAAATACCTAATCAAATCTGCAGTTTGCTAATGCATGATTGATCCACTTCTGAAAGTGATATTGAATACTAAAACTCTTGTTTCTCCATATTGCATTTAAATAGAGACTAATATTTGCAAAAAATGTAAACATTTGTGTTTAAAAAATAATAAAATAAAATGTATAAAATGCATAACCGATAAGATTAAAGATTTGAAAGTACAAAGACTTTGTTTTAAAAGCAAAAAAACATGATTAGTGTATGTTTATGCAAATATCAAATTATTGTTTTAAAAGAAAAAAAACACAATCAACTTTTATTTTCAGTTTTGTTCATTTCTTATTCAATAACATATAATATATTTTATTACTATTTATCTTTTTTTAATAATTTTTAAATTTTCTTTTTAGAAACATTAAAAAAGACATAATATCTTTATAAAATAAATAATATTAAAAGGTATTTTTATGGAAAGAGGATAATAATAAAATATAGAAATACACACACACACACACACACACATATATATATATCGTATTGAAAAGACTTTTTTGATAGTAATTTTATTAGTATTTATCTTTTTTCTAATATTTTTTTATTTTTTTATTTTTTAAACATTAAAAAAGATAGAATATCCTTTTAATAAAAGAAGATAATATTGAAAGATATTTTTATGAAAAGAAGATAATAATAAAAAAATAGATTTTTTTTCTTATTAATAATATTTGAATGTATATATTTTTTAATTATTTAAGCAATGCAAAATCATTATAACTATCAACATTGAAAAGAGTTTTTTGATCGATAAAATTTGTTTCGAAGATTTTCTAGCTGGAAAATTGATTTGAAAATGGTTTAACGAGAGACTAAGGTGGCTTTGAAATGTGCGACAAGTTTAACCGACGATTGTAGAAGGTGAAGTCCACAATATAAAGCCTAACGGCTAATAAGGTTTTCATTGTAAATTATAATTTTAATATTTTTGTTTTTTCATTAATTTAGACTAAATAAAAAAATTAAATATTCTTTTCTTCCTTTGTGTTAGGTCTTTTTTATTACAAGTGATCATTGGGGTGTTGTGAGAGTTCAATCATCAACTCCAACATGATATCAAAACTCTAGATTTGTAGTTCTCCTTTTTATTAGAGATTCAACCTTGGGTATTTAAACAATGTATCCTAGAGAAAAATGGACATCACCATTATACCTAGCATGTCGATGATTGTAATTCTTGTAGAGTAAGTCCCATGACACTATTAGTGTCATCAGTATGTCTCAAATTATATATATTATGAATGGAATATCTGGTGTAAGTGTTGGAGTTCAGGGATTGTTTAGAATGGGGTCATTATCATGATTGTATCTCCGTCTCATTTTCTTAGATATTAGTTATATTTTTATCTAATCTATTTTCTAGTTTGAGTTCTTAAGTTGTACTATTTTGTCGCAAAACCATATTGATAAAAGGTCTATGACCTTAATTATTCTATGACATTTATATCAAGATTCAAGTTCTACATAGTTTGGGTCATTATCACAATACTATCCCTATCTCATTTTCTTAGATATTATTTGAGTTTTTCTCTAATCCATTTTCTAGTTTGAGTTTTTGGTTTGTAGTCTTCTCTGACAACACCATATATATCAAAGTCCACATTACAAGGTGCATAACCTTAATCATCTTATGATATTTATATGTGAAGATTCCAACTCTCTATAGTTTGTGTCATTATCACGATTTTATTCATTGCAAATATCGCTTCTAGATTTGATTGTGCAAGTCTTTTTGCATCAACATTTCATATCACACTCTGTGCCCCATTCTTCAAAATAAAAGAAAGAGAACAAGGAGAAAATAAGATAAGTAGCAGACGGGCAACAAGTTAAAAAGAGGAAGAGGGAGGTGAGAGGAGGGATAGAGGAACAAGAGGAGAATACCAAGTGGTAAAGAAAGGACATAAGCTCAAAAAAGAAGAACAAAGGAAAAACACTAAAAAATAATAAAAAGACCTAACAAATAAAAGATATAGAAAGAGACCTTACTATAAAACAATTATGTGTGTGTGTGTGTGTGTGTGTGAATGAACATGTATGATATGCAAACAATAATGAGAATATAATGAATTCATAAAATAAATATAGAAATGTGTGTGAGGGGGGGGGGGGGGGTTATTATTTATCTAGTCATGTCTCATTTTCTTAGTTATAGTTGTGTTTTGATCTAATCTAATTTCTAGTTTGAGTTCTTAATTTGTATTGTCTTGTCGAAACACCATATCAATTGAAGTTCACATTACAAGGTGCATAACGTTAATCATCTTACGATATTAACATGTCAAGATTCAAATTCTACATAGTTTTTTTATTGCCTTAGATATTAGTTTTGTTTTGATCTAATCCAATTTCTAGTTTGAATTCTTGATTTTTAGCGTTTTGTCACAATGACATATCTATTGAAGTTCACATTACAAGGTATGTAACCTTAATAATCTTATGACATTTATATCAAGATTCAACTACATAGTTTGGGTCATTATTACATTGTACTATTCCTATCTCATTTCTTAAGATATTAGTTGTGTTTCTCTCTAATCTAATTTCTAGTTTGAGCTCTTAATTTGTAGCACGTTTTGTGGCAACATTGTATCTTTGAAGCTCACATTACAAGGTGCATAACCTTAATAATCTTCTGACATTCATATCTATTTTCTAATTTAAGTCCTTGATTTGTAATATCTTACAACACTATATTAGTTGAGTTCACATTACAAGGTACACAACATTAATCATCTTTTGATATTTATATCAAGGTTCAATTCCATAGTTCTTGAAGTACACTCATTGACCATATATTTATATCTTAATCATCTCATTTCTAATTCGATGCATTTATTTTTAATTTCAACTATTTTACTTCAATTTTATTTTATTGATATAATCAAACTCAACTTGCATATTTAAAATGTTATTTCAATATTGAATTAATTTACATCTATGAAAGTTTTAGAAGTTGTTAAATAATTTCTGGATTTGATTGTGTAAGTTTTTTTTATCATCAACGTTGTGGATCACACTACATGATCCATCATCAAGATGCAAGAGAGCAAGAAGGAGAAAATTGTAGATTGCAGATTGTGAAAGGATTAAGAAGAAGGGGGAAGGGATGTAGCACACTAGTCAACCTCGACTAGTATGCTCCCTCCCTTCCCCCTTCTTCTTATTCCATTCTAGGTCCACAATCTACAATTTTCTCCTTCTTGCTCTCTTGCATCTTGATGATGGATCATGTAGGGTGATCCGAAATGTTGATGATAAAAAAACTTACACAATCAAATCCAAAAATTATCTAACAAATTCAGATGGATTGTGGAAACTTGATAGCTTTGAGTTTAAGAAGTGTTGATTTATTTCCCTTATATAAATAAGGGAGAGGACCCAATAGTTGAGCACCCCTAACTTCATGCCCTCAAAAATCTTAAGCGACAATTTTAAATCTCTACCATTTTTTTTTGCAACAACTAACTTGACAACTCTGTACTTATAACTAAAGTTTCAAGTCTACATCATGAAATATGATGCCACATGAGCACAATTTTGTTGAAATGACAAAAGAGGCCCAAAAAGAAAGTTAGATTGCTAGTTTGCACCACTTCATGTTCTACAAGTGTACTAAGGTGGCATCACATGGTTTATTATGTTTTAAATCTAACGAATACATTTCATTCAATTATTGGTCCTTGTGCTCAACATGGCAAGCTATAAGTTCCAACTACTAGTACTATATTATTAAAGATA